>OZ004676.1:1638198-3071192 GCA_963924505.1 Agonopterix alstromeriana | reverse complement strand
GGAGTGCCGCGCCTTGTACACGCCCCGCAGGTTCGTGTGCCACTCGCACGAGGCGGAGCACCGCACCTGCCACTGGGGCTTCGACTCGGCGCGCTGGAGGCGCTTCCTGCTGGTCGCCGACGAGGAGGCCGAGCGGGACAAGTGCGCCGGCCTGCTCGACGACCTGGCGGCCCGCGACCTGCCCGCGGTCCAGCCCGTCAAACATCACCAGCTCTCTTTAAAGAGGAAACAGGTATGTCTTGAACACTCTGAATTAACGGATTTTATGTCACTCAAATATGATATTGTGTTTAAAAATTCGCGAGACGTGGCTACTGTTATTGTGGAGATCAACAAGAGTCTTATAGACTACTGATTAGGTTTCTTATTCGACTCTTGTTGGCTATGAGTACATAAGGAAGTTGCTATTCCACTAAAAATGTAACTACAAATGCACAATATTGGAATTCTGACATAATTTTGATGTCGGCCTTAGAGATTATTAAACTGTATCTTTTGGCACCCTTTAAGCTTTTGCTAAGGTATTAGGGTCATTTTCGGAAGGAATCAGAGCAGATTTTAATATCAGGTACCTAAATATCTAGGGAATTCCATACGCTAATCTTTCCTACTGTAGTATGAAGGTTTATATAGCATGTGATGGTTAGCCTGTCAATAAAATCAGTGCTTTCAAGATGTCGTATCATTCGGGACCCAACACTATTACATGGTGTCAGGTGTGGGGTCCGAACCACGCTCCCTCTCGGGAACCATTACACCTACTGTCTTAATTGATTAATTACCTATGCTCTACTATTTATAAGAAATTTTAAACTTGAAAAACCCGAAATGAAGGCATTCGTTAAACAGTAATTCCGTATTGGGTCTACAATTTAATCCTTTCAAATACGTGCTTTTACATTTCAATTTCGTTTTGAAAGACCAGTCTTAACTACTCATCCAACAAATCAAGCTTATATCTGTTTTGTGGTTGTATTGAGGAACCAAAAGACAACAGAAAAATGTACAGACAGGCCTAGGAAAATCATCATAAGAACGTAAACGTTATAAATTATAACCGTATCTAATGATATCCACTCGCAATATCCATAACATAAATGACTTTTCAGTCTATAATCATAATGGAAACATTAAATAAACAAGTGACATTAACTTTGTTTGGATAAAATGTTTATTTATGTGGTATTTATTCGTAGATTTTATTCATAAAATCTACGAATAAATTTACGCTCTTTTCGGGTTCCTCCTCATTACTGGAGGTTGACAGTCAATTCTGCATATCCCTGCCTATCTCTGGCCAAACGAAACAACTCTTCAACATTAGCCACACATTCTTGGTCTACCGACGCTTGTTTTGTCTTCCTCTTCGCCCATTATTATACAGGGTTTAAATGTAGACTGTTGCTTTACTGTAAACGTTGGTTTTACTCATAATGCTGAACAACTTTCCCAAGGAAGCTTAAAGGAAGTAAGTATAAAAATCATTTGCCAAGTCCAACTGATCGAATGTTTTATGAAAATTTGATTTTTTTCGAATTTCCTTTACTTTCCTTGGGGATAGTTGTTCATTATTATGAGTACACTTATGCCCTGATATAACTGGTATCTATCGATAGTTCCTCAGTAAAATGTCCTACACAATAATATCTCCTGCATTACATAATTTGCAGTAAAATAAACGGGTATTTATGCCCTTAATTCATTCAATCACTTATTCTTCAAATGTCAAACATGTAGGAAATGTGAATTCTTTGTAGATCCCATAGTCTTCACACACATAATAATAAGAGCATTTGTAGAACATTCTTGCATACACTAGACGTCTAAAGTAAGACGTCACAGACAGACGCTATCGCTAAATTACTTCAAAACTATTCAACTTCCAGCAAAAACAGTCAACTTTACAACAAATATATATATTTTTATCTTATTAGTGTAAGAGTACATTTTAGATTACGAGACGTTCGATTGTACTTAACTTAGAGAGCTGATAAAGTTGTTTTCGACGATAGATTTGATAATACAATAAAGATAATTGAAGTAGGCATACTTCTCTTGTCAAGCATCTTGCTAAGATCTCGTAACTTGTTTGTTGAATTTATTTTCCCCTCGCAGATTATTTCAAACCTGAATAAACACTTATGATCGTATTGAAAAACACCTCTCAGGAAGTACGACCAGGAAAATAATTCCGCTCGTCAATCTTCGTTTGCGCAGAGCAGACCCGAGTCCCCGTCAAAACCAGAAGTCATTTAGTAATCAAAGGGTGCAAAGTTGGATAGCAGCGAAAAGGGCGCGTAGACAATTAGCCAATAGCGACAAGTAATTGAAGGTAGCACCTCCTGTATGGTCAACATAATTTCGCTCGTAATAAAAAGTACATCTTCTAAACTGTCAGCATATTAAGTTGGACCCTGTATATTGAAGACAAGTTAATAATGATTACTTTAATTCCCTTTCAGCTTTTTGGTAATCCATTTGCTCCTTTAAGTATAGACATAAAATCTTCAATACTATACCTACCTTTTGTTCCTAAGTCTCACTTTAGGTGAAAATCTAAGCTTGTACTAAACGGAGAACCGGGTGCAGTAACGGGTGTCTTAGTAACAGTTAGCTTCTGGTTTGTGCGTTTAACAGATCACATCGCAATTTGCTACCGTAGTAATAGTAGTATCAATGTTTGGTATCTCTTAAATTATATGCCGGAGCTGGACGCGAGATGGACAGCCCACAGATTAACTTGTTCTTGGAAAACGTTATAATGTATGGAACGAATTAGTTTGGACGTAGTACCTACTTTTATTCAGGAATAAGGTATACCAAGACGTACACACGTTTAATTTTCACAACCTAAGATGGTTCTTTTAATCGAATTTATTAATTCTACATGTATGCCATGTTAGCTTAATCAAATTAAAGATTGAAAAAGCCGGGCGGCCAGCGGGATTCGAACTCACGACCTGCCTATCCGGGGCATGCTCCACTCCAACAGAGCTGTCGGCGCCCCGCAGGCCACGACGAAATTTTCAATCTATATCATCGTCTTTAAGGACCACCACGGCTATTATACGACGGACTTTCTGGACAAGTGGAAAAATGTCTTCCGCATTGTCACACAAATTGTCTAGTCCTAAATAAAGTACTCGTATCTTGTCTAGACTTATATTGTGTTTCAATGCAAGGTGTTGTTACACCTTTCATTGACCATCCTAGTAATAGGTTCATGCTAGTAATATTAAAGGGGTAAACTATAAAGAAAGAAGAAAAAGAATCAAACAAATCTGCAGTTTTGAATGAAACTCCAGCAGCGAATTTGTACACGCAAACAACGATATCCGCTAACACTTAAAATTTTGTGAAAATGGGCAGTCTTGAATCCCAAAAAAATCCTTTGTGACTGCCAAAATGACTGCCTCATCCCACTAAAAACAAAAAAGAATATTATAAGGAAACATCATCTCTTCCAGTGATTCTCTTGAGTCTAGAAGTAGTTTTCATACGTATTACCCGCAAGCCCGTGCCCGCAATGTTAAGATGACTGATGCCATTAAGATACCAGGAGTGGGAGGTACCTTTTTAACTTAGTTAGCGACTGGGTAATAAGAAAATATGGCATAGTTAAGCTTCATACTGATCTGAGATAGACGGATTCTGATGATCTTTACGGCGATCCGGGATGATTTATAGTCATACTTTGTTGTTAGGGACAGAATGGAATGTTTTGTGTTGAATCAGAGGAGTAGGTATGTAATATAATGAGGTGTTTTCTAAGACTAGTAAAACGAAAAATCTGTAAATGGCAATATTAAATTCGAAATAACCTGTCTCATTGAAGAAATGGTGTGAGCTAGGCAAGGCCATATGTGTGAATTACAATATATGTTTGTTTTTTACGTGTTGATTCAACATAGGTAATTTTTTTGAAAATATCAAATAATTTGTTCGTAAAATTTAAAATTTACTGAACTCGATCTCAACCCACCGCACAGGCACACTCACTACTTACTACTAGAACAAGAATCTTAAAATGTATCGATGAGTACGTTAGCGCTTTCATTTATTGCTTATCAAATCATTTTTGTCTCAAAGTTTAAAATGCGAATAACTATAAATTATAACCATCAAAATAATGAAATTATTACTTCAATATAATTATTCTGTTATAAATCATTTGGGGTGTATGAGGTTTTGCGCTTATTCATTAACACGTTGTAGTACTATAATTAGTACTATATTTGGCCGGGGCTGTTAAAAAAATGAGAATACTTTACTCATACCCATTTATACAAAATATACCTATCGATGAAATAGAAAGTTTTGGACTTTTAGTAAATGTTTATGCTAACTGTTATTACCATATTTTATGACGCCGCCGTACATAACATCCGGTAGAACAAAAATGGCCCGATTTGGTTGCTCCCTGAAATTAGGGAATCAAGATACACACGAAGCACTATTGATCTGACAGATCAATTTTTAAGGGCCTATGTCGAAAAATAATTGAAGCGAAATGGGCGTGTGATAGCTTATATTACTGCCTGATGCGAGAGAAAGAGATGGGGCGGCGCGCGCGCCTGAAACAACGCAAGCGTAAAACTAACTTTATTTAATTGTGATTGTACTATTTATGTAAGTTCATTTCAGCTCTAATCAAACTTTATAAAATATCAATCTCTTATTTTAAATCAAGTCTCGTGTTTCTATTATTCACCGTTTAGCAGTTCCAAGCGTTTATCGATAAAGACTTTGGCTTATTTTTCTATCGAGAAAATGTCTTTTAATCGTGTTTTGGCTCTAATCAAAACTTCAATTATATGTTCAATTTACACATATCCGCAAATCATACTCCTACTGTTAGTACTTCATGAGATATGATGCTTTGAAGAATCCTTTTTTTTTCACATATCCTCTTAAGATTGCAATGCCATCTATCCAGTGTCACTGAACTATTTTCTTTAATGAAAAATCCTTTTAAATAAGCTCTGTCTGATCTCAGAAATCATGCCAGAAATAGGTTTTTATTCCAATCCAGATTAATCCGATCGAATTGAAAATTTCTGGTACCAATCTCTAACTTGTGTGGTGGAAAACATCGTTAGGAAACCTACATACGCTGAAAAAGATATTAATATTCTGATACGAACTTTTATGCGAAATCTACCAATTCACATTGGGCCTCATACACCCTGAGGATGAGATAAATTGAGCAGCCTGCGCCCAGAGCCGTAAATAATCTTTTATGCGCCAGGTGTGAGCTTCTACAACTGCGCCCTTGAATAATGCTCTAGTCTAACCATATCGATATCGTTGTATGCTGAAAACACCATTCAAAGGCTGGAGCGAGTGAAGAGAGCCCAAAATTTCACTTATCAATGCATGAACAAAGCTTGGTCCTGGTCATTTCTGTGCCCAGGCACCGCCCTATTTACGTCACTGCCTGCGCCCTACAGTGGAACGTGTTTGGGCTGATGATGACGAAGATGTTGTCTGTCCTTTTGTTCTTCTTCCTATATTTTGTCTTGTGATGGGACAAAGATAGGTCAAAGTATATCGATAACCCATTATCTATGTATAGGTTATATACCTACCTACTTTGGTATATAGGGTCCTTCTTAATATGCTGACACTTTTAAGGGGATGATCAGACTATCAAAATGAACAACATTATCTATGGGTCCAATGTCGAAATCACGAAAATAAATCTGCTGTTCCATACTAAACTGAAACCTTACGACCCAATTGTATGGGACAGCTGATTTTTTTTCGCGATTTTGACATTGGTCCCATAGAGAAAGTTGTTCAGTTTGATGGTCTGATCAACCTCTTAAAAAACTGTCAGCATATTGAGTTGGACCCTTTATACCTATTGCCATTTCTCGGTTGGCGGTAACGTTTAAAACCTATTTAAGTATAAACACGTAGTATTAAGTGTCCTGACTCATCACGTATATCGTTTAAAAAGAGATTATACTTGACTGTAAGTAGCGCCAGCAAAAAAACTTTATAACTTTTTAATTTCTTATTTTTCGTTAGGTACTACGGTATGGTATACTAATATTTTTTTATTGTGTATTATGCCATACCGCTACTTTTACAAGGTGTTACAAAAGTAAAAATAAACATTTAAAACTTTTAAGGGGGTTTTTTAGACCATTAAACTGAACAACTTTAACTATGGGACCAACATCTAAATCGCGATAAAACAATCTGCTGACCCATACATTTAGTTCGAGTAGATTTGTAGCTTAGTATGGAACATCAGATTTTTTTCGCGATTTCGATATTTCTCCCATAGTGAAAGTTGTTCAGTTTGATAGTCTAAACCACCCCCTTAAATGTTTATTTGTATTTTTGTAAAACCTTGTATATTATCTCTCTGTTTTTCCGTTATACAACGTGTTAATGAATAAGCGCAAAACCTCATACACCCCAACTGATTTATAACTAACTAATTATACTTTATTAACTACTAACGAATATTAAAACAATAATTTCATTATTTTGATGGTTAAAATTTAAAGTTATTCGCATTTTAAGTTTTGAGGCAAAAATGATTTGTTATCATTTCGGCAATGAATGAAAGCGCTAGCGTGCTCATGTATACATTTTAAGAATCTTGTTTTGGTAGTAAGTAGGGTGAGTGTGCCCGTGCGGTGGGTTGAGATCGAGTTCAGAAAATTTTAAATTTTACAAACAAATTATTTATGAAAAAAATTACCTATGTTGAAAACATGATAATTCGATTCTGCTCTCGATTCTAAACAAACTACTTTCTAGTTTTGCGTTAATTCATTAACACGTTGTAGATTCTGTTCAAACGCTTTTCATCAGGAGGGTTGATTTCATTATTTATGTCCATCTTTTCAAACACTAGACCGGGACGTACAAATTGAACCATTATAAGCAAAAATATAAAATTTCAAAAAGTATGTCAAAATTATACCTACCTATATATTTTGTTTAAAAGATGTGATGTTGTAGTGTTGTTTCTGACCACATCTCCTATGATAAAGTAACATCTAGCGACGCGGTGGTAGAACCTCAAAACCTTTTTTCATAAAGTGTCTGGTACTATTTTGAATAATTGATTCTTTTTTATTTTGCTGACGCTACGGGTGCGCGGGCGCAGAATGCAATTAGATGTCCGTGACAACCAGGGCTCGTAAACGTACGCGCATTTTAACCCTCCGACATAATTATATCCTACTTACATTACATTGTAACTTGAGTTTATTTCTCGTAAGAAATCGAATAAAACTCTTATGCAGGCGTCAGAAGGACGAAATTAGCTTGATTCGCTGCATTATAGCGAGACTTTCAGCGTTTATAAAGCGAACAATTTCAGATCGTATTCCTTTTTGTTAAGGTTTAATTTTAAAGGAGATAATATTTAGATTAAATGATAATTTAAAATGTATTTTATTGAAATGTGTGTGATACGGTAGAGTTTGTAAAGCCTGTAATAGCTTGTGGAAAAAAAACAAGTCATAAGAATTTCTATTAATTCTGATTTTGCGATAACTATTAAAATTTCTTGGATCTCCTCTATTAAAATAAATGTGAACCTATTAGCAATTGCCGTAAACTTAATTTTATTGGCCCCACCGTGGGGGTCCAACGTCCTTTCGCGTCGTGTTGCGTTTCAATTAAAAATAACTTAAAATAATAAACATTTTATTAGTGTTGTTTGTGAAACATATCTCCACTTGCCTACTTATATCATAAAGTGCTTAAAAAACATAATAAGTATAAATAAAACCGGTCAAGTCCGAGTCGGGCTATTCGCGCACCGAGGTTTCAGTACCACACCACCACACAACATATTACCTTATAAATAGTTTTGTTTTCTCCGGAACCTTTAGCGCGAGACCGACTCAACATTGGCCGGTTTTTATTATTTGTTGTTATACTGTAGAGTTAGGGTTTTGGCACTCCGGTTAGGCAAAAACACAGTGAACCCTAATAATTTCTCAACTAAAAGCATTTTGTTTACTAAATGACTTTGATTTGCTTAAGTACAGTCTAATTAAATAATTAAAAGTCATTTAAAAAGTTAGTTGAGAAATTATTAGGGTTTAACTGTATTTGTGTCTACCCTGAGTGTACGCCACTGCATGGTACCTACCTACTTAAATTCTCTACCTACCCTAGTAGCCACGCGTGAGCAAACTACTTTGCCCATGATCTCTATTCTGACGTCACATCCTGACTTCCATCAAGCAGTCATCAACATAGATGGCTATCTAAATCTGCAGCCGTGCCGTACATGGCCATTATGCGCTACATACGAGACATGTCAGTTTAAATCTTTTTGTTATTCCGAGCCGGACCCAGTGTGCGGAACCAAAAAGTTGTTCGTTATAGGATAGGATTACATTTTTAAAATTTTTGTTTTAATGACTCACGGTCAGTTGCACGTACGTTCATTAATTAATCCTCCATTAAATCTCTTGCTAGCTTTTACTACGTCAACAAGACAAAAAGTGACACGCTGAGAAAAAA
The DNA here is from genome assembly GCA_963924505.1 of Agonopterix alstromeriana. Classification (NCBI taxonomy): domain Eukaryota; kingdom Metazoa; phylum Arthropoda; class Insecta; order Lepidoptera; family Depressariidae; genus Agonopterix; species Agonopterix alstromeriana. Next base: position 3,062,690 of record OZ004676.1, on the reverse strand, counting down.
TGCTACGTATACGTAGCCCGTCGCAGCTCATACGTAGCCCTTCGCAGCTTATACGTAGCCCGTCGCAGCTTATACGTAGCCCGTCGCAGCTTATACGTAGCCCGTCGCAGCTTATACGTAGCCCGTCGCAGCTCATACGTAGCCCTTCGCAGCTTATACGTAGCCCGTCGCAGCTTATACGTAGCCCGTCGCAGCTTATACGTAGCCCGTCGCAGCTTATACGTAGCCCGCCGCAACTTACGTACCACGTAGCTTACGACGCGATACTGATTACGAGTGTTGCATCAGTCATCAGTATTTAAGTTAGCTCGTACTTCACAATGAAGCTTCATTACAGTATAGTAGTCAATCTTCTTAACTTGAAACCAAACAAAAATTGCAGTTTGGAGGAAACTGTTCTTTGAATCATCATCAGCCTATACAGGGTGTGAACTTAAATGGGTTTCATACATCAAACTGAAAAACTTTTACTACAGCAGGAAATCATATAAATAATTTCTTACCCTAAAAATTACCCTAGGACCCTAAATCTAGGGTAAATTACACTAAGATAACAATACTGAAGACTCTTGGCTTTCACCGTACTTCCAATCAAATTCACACCCTACCCCCCACACTTAAAGTCACAAATACCTTATCAATCTCTCAGTATCTCCAACCTATAATTTGACAGATCTCACCAGCATATAAGTAGTTATTAAATATCATTACACGTATTCCTCTCTCTGTTTTAAGTTCTCGTAAAACGTCGCTTCTCGGAAACTTCGCTATGATTTATAATGCCTAGGTACCTGAAGATGTAGAGTGAATTATACATGTCTGGAGTTATACCATGAATCATACGTACATTATTTATATTTATGGACCATTAGGACCCAGAGAGCTACGTTGTCTTAAAGATCCAAAAAGAAAGCTCTTAGATGTTCAAATTTTCTCTTGTTAATGCGATATCCTGAATTTTTACATTAAACATCGGGGTTGGCAAGAAATATACGTCAGGCTTTTTAACAGACTTCGTTCGCCTAATCCACATTCATTAGGGGGTTATAGTACCCATTATACTAAACAACTCTCCTTAAGAAACCTATAGGAAATTCGCAAAACATTTTGGACTTACCTTAGTAAATGCAATTAGCTGATCAAACGTTTGTATGAAAAGTCCAAAAATTTATTTAGTGTACCCTTGATACTGAACAACTTTCACAAAAAATTTTTTGGACTTTTCATTTTCATTTCACATTTCATTTTGGTACAATCACCCCTAAAAGTAATGCAACTGTTTACCCTAACACCCTGTATAGGATCCTTCTTAATATGCTAACGGTTTTTAAAGGGATGATCAGACCATCAAACTGAAGAACAAAAAACAACGCGAATGAAAAAACCAAACGGGCGGAAGACGAAAGTAGGCAGTGGTATAGTCTTCCCTCACTCGCACTCAGTAATGCACGTGCTTGCTAACCTAATGTCAGTGCGAGCGATTTGTATAAAGTGTCTAGAGTGTGGCCAGTTAGACCAAATGCAATGCAATATTTTCTCAGGCAGTCTCAGTACACTTGTTCCGTAAACACAAAATAACTCTAAACAACATTGACCAAGTATTGTAAGGTTAGTTGAACGGGCTCCTATTGGCCGAGTGCGCAGGCGCGGCCGACATTTAAACTATCCGTTCACTTTATGTTTATACGACATTTACTTTAGATACTTTAGGCCGAGATTCAGAGACGATTTTATTGGTCTTAGTTTGAACTAAGTAGGGCGACAATGAATGGATTTTGACATACGGGAGTTCGAACTAAGACTTAAAAAACGTCTCTGAATTTCAGCTTTAGAGTCACTAGAGTTCAGAATCATACCAAAATATTCTGCTGTGCATATCAAGACGGCAGTAATTTTTGGTAAAATTGAGCTTCATACTACATACTGGAATTGCGGTAAATAAATCGCAACTGAACCATGATTGGACCGCGAACCGTTAGAGCCGTTTTGACAGATCGCTCAGACATCAAAGGATGTCAGTCCTATGGTAAATAAGTCAGATTTAGCGCGATACGGAATTCAACACAGTTGAATAGTAATTGGAATACAAGGTGATTAGAACTGAAATTGGATTAGGATTGAACTTGGATGTTTTAAATTAGCGCGAGCGCCCTCCCAGCTGTCCCATACAAAACTGCAAACCTACTTGAGCCAAATGTATGGGACAGCAGATTTTTGTTGCTATTTCGATGTTGGTCACATAGAGAAAGTTGTTCAGTTTGATGGTCTGATCATCCCCTTAAAAGTGTAAATATATTAAGAAGAACCCTGTAGATTGACCAGAAAATAAGACCCAATCTAAAAAATTCCTTTGACGATTGCGGTCAAATAAAATGATGATGATGATGATGCTACTCCTAGCCGATTTCGGCTACGGCGACTGCCTTTGATCCTTTCGTTGTTAGGGCTCGTGCGCCCTAATGTGGCTTGTACAACGTGTTATTTATTGAATATAGTTTGTTTAGAATCGCGAGCAGAATCGAATTATCATGGTTTCAATATAGGTATTTTTTTATAATTTGTTTGTAAAATTTATAATTTACTAAACTCGATCTCAACGCACCTATCGGGCACTCACCCTACTAACTACCAAAACAAGATTATTAAAACGTATCTATGAGCACGTTACCACTTTCATTCATTGCTGAAATGATAACAAATCATTTTCAAAACATAAAATGCGAATAACTTTAAATTTTAACTATCCAAATAATGAAATTATTGTTTCAATCTAATTATTTTGTCATAAATCAGTTGGGGTGTATGAGGTTTTGCGCTTATTCATTAACACGTTGTATAACCACTTGACATTAAAGGAATCAGGAAAGCCTCATCGCATTTCCTGAACATTAAGCTTTAGCCCCATCTAAAGTCTTTTCATATCGATGAACTAAATCATCCAGTAGCAATGCTACCTCTATTATGAAGACTATACTATACATGCATAATATGTACTACATTATGTACTCGTAAGGTAAGGGCATGTACTAAGGGCTCCTAGTTTGTAAGCATAGGGCGATGGAAGTACGGTCAGGGTATACAATATTCATTTGATCTAGAAATTATAGGATTTAGCGGAAGATGCGTATCGTTGACCCTTAGGCTTTACCACAGAATAGGTAATAGTATATAGTTCTACATAGAGAATGGCCACTCCCCGCCCCCCTCTGACTTCAGATACCCCACCTCTCCTCACACTTTCTGGGAAACTTGAGGGAAATCGAGCAAGGGAATGCAGTCAGGCGCGCGCACCCGTAGTATTTGACTACTTAAAATTGAGTCTTTTCAGTGCACAAAAAACGGTGAAAAATAACGCTAAATTCACATTTTCAATAGTTCTTTAGCAAATACTATTTTTAATAATAGAACGAACAATTAAAATTATTGAAATGTTGATGACTTTAAATGCAAAGCGTGGCTTTCAACCCTACACGCAATATGTCACGGACGGTTTGCACAAAGTGCGCATGTGCAGACGCCATTTCGAAATTCAAAAACGTTCTTTAGAGTGCCGGCCCTGTGGCATTGCAGAAGCCGTAGCGTATTGCGTGTGATACAGCTATAGGGTCCTTCTTTATATGCTGACACTTTTTTAAGGGGATGATCAGACCGTCAAACTGACCAACTTTTTCTATGGTACCAACATCGGAATCGCGAAAAAAAAAACAGCTGTTCTATACAAAACTACAAACCTACTTGAGCCAAATGTATGGGACGACAGATTCTTTTTTCGCGATTTGGATTTTGGTCCCATAGAGAAAGTTGTTCAGTTTGATGGTTTAAACATCCCCTTAAAAAGTGTCAGCATAATAAGAAGGACCCTGTATATCACGCCTTTTATCTCGTTCGTTTGCGCGTAAATAGAAAGAGAGCGAAGGCGCGATAGCGTTGTATCACGCTGCCATACTACGGCGGCAGGAGTCTGGCGCGTTGTGAAGAGATTACACTCAATCGAATAGGTCCGTGTTCGAATCCGCACAGACCAATTAGTTTTTCTAACTTATGTACGTAATACCGACTGCTCTCAAACTGTGAAAACAACGTGAGGAAATTTTCATACGCTGAAGAAGAAATTCCGATGCGTATGTGAAGTCTTCGAATCCGCATTGGGCACGCGTGGTGGACTAACGCCCATACACTCTCCTCGAGAGTAGGCCTTGCCCTGCAGTGAGACGTATTAGAAAAGGCTGATGATTATGATGAAGGCTTTACAGGCGAATGAGTAACGTTAATACTTAATTCCAAATAAGGACGAAAAGATTTTCCGATTCCTATGTAGCTTATTGGACAATTGGGATTAGCAAATATAATTTACATCTTGGACGTTACTAAAGCTGTTCTAAGAATAAGTGAGAGGAAGTGTTTCAAATCTTTATCTGTAATTCAAAATAACCTTAAAATTTCATTGCTATTTGGACTAGAGTATAGTAAGGTTTGATCAGCTGATTGTATTTAGTGTGGAAAGTTCAAATTTCTGCCTATTTCCAATAAGGTTCCTTTAGGAATGTTGTTCAGTATCATTCATACACGAAAGAGAACATGATTAGTGAAGAAATTAAAATGTTAAGCTAGCTTTTTGTTTACATTCATAATCGTAACGTAATCTTAATGTCCTTCACCAAAGCCTGTCCTAAATTTCAATAAATTTAGCTCATGTTATGCATATAAATATTGTAATGACATAAACTCTATTGTTATCTGTTTGTCCATTGCTAAACCGACAACAATAAGGCAACCATTGTAATCACGAAATAGTTCTCACACTCCGAGGTTACCAAATTACCTAAATAGCACCGAAAACGGCTAAAAATAGAGTCCACATTTAGTATGCTGACCGTACGACACTTGAGCATGCAAATCGCATGCGAAATATATGAACGTGCACCCGGCCATTTTAAATGTTCCCAACACTGTTTTCCACTTTAAACTCAGTTCGAAACGACGTCTCATTCACTTCTCTTATGCCCAGGAAATAGAGCCGAGAATGTTTCGATTCGCAAGTCTTTAAGCTAGCACAACTATAGTACACTGGTGTGCTATCTAACTCGGCCGAGTGTTACAAGTAGTTTGACGAGATGTTTACCCGACTAAAACAGAACGCTGAAGAAGTACATAGGGAGTGCTTGTAATGTCAGCCTATGTAATTTAGCCGGGTTTGCACCCTAGTAACAGCGCGTAGGTATTACCAGGCGACAGGCAGTGAGTGCTTTAGTTTCAATATTTCTTGGTGCTTTATGCTTCAGGGAATAAGTGTTATTGTTCGAAGAAAAAATGGTGTAACTACAGTTTTCATTGTCTATGCACGATCTCCTCCAGTGCTTTGAAGAGTTTAACGGACTAAGTCGAGTCGCACATGACGAAAGTTAAAATGGGAATTGAGAAAAGTGCAAACTGTGCAAAACATAACAGCATCAAGCTTAAAGGAAACAGTTTGTCAAAAAAATAGAATGATATTGCAAACAGTGGCGGATTTACAAATTTTCAAGGTATAGGCTGAATCGTTTTCGCCGCCCTTGCCTCTACAATTGTCATATCATACATTATTTTTACAATGCAACAATTTCGTTGAAATTGCACGTAAAATAATTTTTCGGTATATTTTTGAGCTAATCGAAGCTCAATCATGTATGGGCGCCGCCACAAATTATATACAAACCATCCAGTTCGTAGCCTCCAACCAGTAGTAGGACTAGCATGTATGGGTTGTTAGTGGGAAGAGGGGAATATATTTTCTACAATTTCGCTCTTTTACTCATAAAAAGTGTGGGCAAATAGCACAGAGGCGAGAGGCCGATTACTGGTTGAGGGGCGGCGAACTAGCTGCTTTACTCTAGAATATGGAAGTTTGCTACTCTCGGAATGTGCAATGACAAGTGAGAGAGAAAAGTCATCGGCAAAATTTGTTGCAGACTTCTATCTGTAAGACATCAGAAAACCGGCATGGAAAAATCTTTTTGATTTCTATGAGCTAAAAAAAAAAAATTCGGTCCCCAAATTTGCCGCCCCCAAAATCTGCCGCCCTAGGCTCGAGCCTACTCAGCCTGTTGGTAAATCCGCCACTGATTGCAAAATACCATCAAAATACTGGTAAATAATTGAGGAGAAGACTACAATGTTTTCTTGAATATACATAACCAGGGTAATGGCGTAGTTTATACAGAAGAGACGTATGGCGGTGGCGGATAGTTTAAGTAACGTCGTTTGGAGAATTACGCCCGCGTCTCCAGGCGACGTCACCTGGAGGCGCGGGCGCGATTCTCCTTTACGACAAAAACGACGCTATGCTACGTACTGTAAGGTTTATATTGTGTTACTAAGATTATCTTCCACTACCCCACGTCTCTTCTGTATAAACCGTGGCTAAGAACTAGGGTATAATTAAATTACATTTCATTTTGACTTTAAAATCCTGTAGAGTTGTAGACTCTGAAAGAGAGTCTCATCGAAAAGGATAGAGAAACAAAATCTGCTGTTTTTTGAGCTACCGCCCCACAAAAAGTATCAAAATTTCCGGACAAAATTGCCAATCTACAAAAAGCCCAAACGCAAAGAAGGACAAAACTTGTCGTACTACTGTCTTTTTTAGGGTTCCGTAGTCAAACAAGAAACCCTTATACTTTCGTCCATTCTTAGGTAAGATAAACAGTTTAAAAACTTTTCTTCTTTTTCTACTTATACAATGGCTACAGAACCCTATTATAGGCGAGTCTAACACGCTCTTGGCCGGTTTTCTTAACCGGCTTTAACATAAAAATCTCAAAAGGTATTCAAAATAATATCACGTATAGATAGCATATTGACGTAATTTTGGTGGAGTCAAACTCTACCACTGTTTCGGAAGGTGTTCCGTTTCGTAGAGAAGATGCGACCACAAACTACAACAGACATATTTTGAACAAAACAAAGCAAAGGTTTAATAATGTGTAATCTTTCTCTTATTATCTCAGCCGACAGACGTCCACTGCTGGACATAGGCCTCTTTCTCTCACGTTTATGAAAAGATATTCAGATCTATTGCTTACTCTATCTACGGAATGAGCAAATTTCGTACACAAGGAACACAAGCCAAGAGTGGAAACTGAAAATACATCGCGCATTCCAACCGGTTACCTGAGAGCCTGAGACATCGATTCTGCACAGTTCATTGCACTTTCCCAAACTGTTTGTTTACAAACTCGAAGCTAAACGAGTAATGTATGTTATGGTAAAATATTATCACGTTTTGCAATGTTTGTGGTGTGAATTATTCAGATATTCTTGCTCGACTTGTTTGCGTGATTCTTCGTTATCAAGGATCTGTTTTATAATTTTGTTGTAGACTGGACTGGACCATTCCACAGTGTAGCAAAAACCTTGAATGCAATTGCATCCACCAATCCTTACTGGCTCTGCTTGGTGGAGTATGATAGTATTCTTACTCGCTCTCACTCATTGATATCTTTTATACAACGTGTAAATGAACTAACGAGAACTAGATAGTAGTTTGTTTAGAATCGAGAGCAGAATCGAATTATCATGGTTTCAACATAGGTAATTTTGATCAAAATATTAAATGATTGGTTTGTACAATTTAAAATTTACTGAACTCGATCTCGACCCACCGCTCGGGCACTTTCACCCTATTTACTACCAAAGCAAGATTCTTAAAATGTATCCATGAGTACGTTAGCGCTTTCATTAATTGCTGAAATGATAACAAATAATTTTTGGCTCAAAACTTAAAATATGAATAACTTTTAATTTTAACTATCAAAATAATAAAATTATTGTTTCAATCTAATTATTTTGTTAACTCAGTTGGGGTGTATGAGGTTTTGCGCTTATTCATTAACACGTTGTATAAATCGTCTAAGGATATTTATGACATATACGTTTAGGTATAATTAGAAACATTTAGGTACTATACAGAATTTATTGAAAATTAGCACTGCTCAGAAATATTTGTACACCTTGTATGCTACGATATATCTGATGGCGGCTGTACGGTATCTTCTTACTGTATTTACACCAAAAATTACATTACAATTACAGCTTAACCGCTATTTCACGGAAGATCAGAGTAAGTGCTCATAATGTCAGGTCAGGCAATGTCCCCCGAGTATAATTTTCAATGAGAAAGTGTTAAATTATGTCGATGACAGCCAGAGGTACAATTATAAGGCGATCACAATCACGCGTGCATTAACTTAGCAGGGAGTCTTGATGGGCTTAAAAAGGTTTGGTGTGGTATAAGTGACCAGAATTAGTATATTTGATTAATTACCAAAGTGCCAGACACATTAACAGTGAGATAGGTAGGTAGGTACCTTTATTTATCTAAACTATGTAACAGAAGAGAGTCTGTAGATTAAAGATATTTACAAGAAGAAGATTACGATATGGTTTTTAGGTATCCCTGACTCCAAATGAAACTGTTTTAGAATTGTTTTCTGTCAGTTTATGTGTTTGTTTGTTCGGGCAACACGCAAAAACTACTGGACCGATTTTGATAGCTTATGATCTGACTTAAAATCTGGTATATAATTTGTGCGGACGGAGTCGCGGGTAAACTCTAGTATTATTTAAAGTTCAGTGTTGATGACCCATCTAATCTTGATGAAGTGCGACAACAGTGTACCTAAGTATACAGTAAGTATAGTACGTAGTACGGACTTAGTAAGTACTTAGGTACACGAACTTCGAACCTTGTAATGTCTTAGAATGGAATTATAAACAAAAACACAATCTAGGTACATTAAGTAGTAACATACACTATTCAATTATCTGCCAAGATATTAAAAAATTTATGAACTTTGACGCGTTTGCCCTGATATAGCTTATTGGGTTTCTTATTATGTAAAGAACCCGATGCGATCAGTATCAAATCGACATGATATTTTTGACAGTTTCTTTTCCTAGAAACAGCTAGAACGATGCATTTGATGGATATTCCGTTGTAGAGAAGATACGGCTAGAACTCTACAACACACATCTTTTAAAAAACAATAAATACAACTATAAAATAACTACTTACACCTTTGACTTTTAAACGAAAAGTTTTTTATTTAAAAAGGGCCAAAGTGCGTTAGGCCTTTTTAAAACGCTTATCGCTTGCAACTTGTTATGCACGATCCCATGTGTAATAATTACAAAGATCAACAATAACAGTTACTCGAATGAAGATATTAATTACTAGCTTTTGCCCGCGACTTTTCTCGGAATTTCGCTCCCAACGAATTACTTCATTATTTCTCATAATTTATGCCTGTTTTTGTTTCCACTTTAAGAGCTTTAACATTTTAATTGAGTTGTTTTTTCGTATCAACTGTAAAATTGTTTCCTTAAGAAACATTTTGCGAAGATTTTTGGTTTTATCTTCATTATTTTGTATGTTTTTAAGTGTTCATTATTTTGTAATAAACGAGTTGAGCGTCGAAGCGAAGAGCTGAGTTTGAAAACCCACCTAGCTTCTACTCGTTCGCTCAGGTCTGGTTGGTAATGTTGTTAGAGACTAGGTTAGGTTAGGTATTCCCCTGTTTTTCTCCCTGGGTAATGAAATGACACTAGAGCAAAAATTTTTTACGTTATAATACAAGGTGTTACAAAAATACAAATAAACATTTAAGGGGTGGTTTGGACCATCAAACTGGACAACTTTCACTATGAAACCAATATCGAAATCGCAAATCTACTCGATATAAATGTATGGGACCCCTGGTTTTTTTTAGCCATTTCGATGTTGGTCCCATAGTGAAAGTTGATCAATTTGATGGTCTAAGCCCCTTAAAAGTTTTAAATATTTATTTTTACTTTTGTAATACCTAGTATTATACAGAGTGTTGTAAACCACCCCCTTAAATGTTCATTTGTATTTTTTGTAATACCTTGTATTTTACTGTAAGGACCTTCGAAAATACCCTATTTTACCGCCCGATTTCAGACATCGAGCAAAGAAATTTTACGAATATAAACAAAAAAGCAATACATACAGACATAGCCAAAGTATTTCTCATATTATACTTGAAAGAATAATTAAAATCGGTATAGTTTTGGAGAAACAAACAGGGAAATTCGGAATGCAGATTTCATCCATTTTATGTAGATTAAATCAGTTTGAGCTGCAATTGTCTTTTTCGCACTCTTGTCGGCGGGGTGTGTTTGAGGGGCGGATCGGACAAATACGTAAACAATCGTAAAAGTGACCTAGTCTCCATATTTTTTCGAGAGCTCGCCTATCCTCTAAAGCATTAGTCAGACTGGCGTTGACGTTGATCGCTTTCTTAGAGCCTAGCACAACCTTGCGACTTACCAAAGACGCTTCAGAGATCCTAGCAGGCTCGGTGTCCCCTTAAGGACCCAGGTAGCAAATATTTTATCTTAAAGACAGGTCTTTAATGTCACCGTTGTCAGCTTGTTACTTGGGGATGGACCACTCAACCAGAAATAGCATAGCATTAGCATACGACACGCCCACGCCGCGTTACTCACTACTATATTCCACGAGGGAGTAGTCAGAGATATTCCGAATTCGCAGAACATCCACGTTTCACTAGTAGTACCGAAACTCTGTCCAGTGTGACGGGGAGTAAGCCCGTCGCGACTTAAAATGGACAGTGGGTACAATACATGCCTCGAAATTCAAGCACGCAGGACTATGTATTATTGTATACATAACTTTAGCTTAAGAATTTATATTGTAATAGTTATTAAGTCGTGTTATGTTGTAGAGTTTCTGGCCGCATCTTCTCTACAGCGACAACACGTTCCGACGCGGTGGTAGCTTTAAAAAAGATTTGACGTTTGATAAGTGTGCTGCAAGCTCCTATATTAAATAAATTATATTGACTTTGACTTTGACTTTCCTCACGATGTTTTCCTTCACCGAAAAGCCAGTGGTGTTACAAATCGTATATAAATTCCGAAAAACTCATTGGTACGAGTCGGCTCCCCTCCTGCACGGCAAGCAAGGTTACTCGCCACTGGAACCACGGCTTTTTCACCCAGAAATAGGAACGGAAATGGTTATTCCAGAAGTAGTTCCTCATCGTCTACGCGTTCACCTGCTAGTTTAAGCCACCCAGTAAAAGAATGTAGCTCTATCACGCCATGCTTGGGTTAGCAGACGCAGTCGGTGCTCAATTAATTTCTTTATAACCACGTCGTGGGATGTGAAACGTTAATTGCTACATGTGTTGCATTCGTTAAATGTTTCGTTAACCATAATGTTAACCATTCGCGCATTTTGCTGTAATTGTCATTATGGGTTTAGACATCTGTAAAGATTAAATTACTGCCGTGCTTATCAATACTGAAGGTGTTACAGAAATACAAATAAACATTGAAAATTGTTCAATTTGATAGTCTAAAGAACCACCTTAAAAGTTTTAAATATTTAAATGTACTTTTGTAACACCTTGTATGATGTCTAACAAAATTAGCTGAAACTATTTTAAGGGGATGATCAGACCATCAAACTGAACAACTTTCTCTATTGGACCAATATCGAAATCGCGAAAAAAAATATGTTGTTCCATACAAACCTACTCGACCTTAATGTATGGGACCACCGATTTTTTTCCGCGATTTCGATATTGGTCCCATATAGAAAGTTGTTCAGTTTGATGGTCTGATCATCCTCTTAAAATAGTTTCACTTAATTTTGATAGACCTTATATTTTCGGTATAGGTACTTGTGACGAGCTCTATAAGGTTCGATCATACTTAGTGCACTTGCTTTCCATTTAGGTATAAATCTTCCGAATGAGATATTACAATAAGGATCAAAGTTTCATTATAAAACTACTCCGAAATATTTTGGAAATACTTCTTTTACCGTGTCGATAGCATGATAGAAGATTGCATAGATTTTGACTTGCCTAAGTGGTGAGAGTGGAAGTACTTACTTGCCTAAAATATAATTAATACAAGAATAATTTTATGACGGTAAGTTAAAAAATTGTGTGGTCATTACTCTAAATTCGGACTTAATTGGGATTCATACTGACTGAATCAAAAAATTAATGTTCCATGCAACTCATAAAAATCAAGTGTTTAACACGAAACGGTATGTTGGAGTTTCCCAAAACTGCTTTTCTTAAATGATAATTAAATTGGCTAGACAGTGTTTTTTTTTAATTCTAAGTATAATTTTGCTGTTGAATACAGTACCTATAACAAGTTTTGAAAACATCATAAGCATATGCTCACGACTATATTCAACGAGGGGGTAGTCAGAGATATTCTGAAAACATCAGAACATCCACGTTTCACCAGTAGTACCGAAACTCTGTCCAGTGTGACGGGGGGTGAGCCCGTCGCCACTTGTAATGGACAGTGGGTACAATACATGCCTCGAAATTGATGCATGCGGTTTCCAGTTTTCCAGCCAAATTTATGGGACAGCAGATTTTTTTTCGCGATTTCGTTATTGGTCCCATAGAGAAAGTTGTTCAGTTTGACGGTCTGAGCATCCTCTTAAAAAAGTGTCAGCATATAAAGTTGGACCCTGTATATCTAACAATCTCGCCTATCTCGTTGTGAAATTATAATTGGAAGATAAGAGTGTTGTAAAATTTTGTTATTTTTTTCGTCTCTACAGCGGCAATTTAATAAATTAATTGAGTACAGACTTAATGAGTAAAACTGTTGTTTATCTAAAAGGTTTTGTACTCTGACTCAAATTAAAAGTTACATAAAATACTTATTTATATGCATTATTATTCAAAGTGAGAACAAGACCACACTACCCGAAACACTTCGTTTATGGAAAACCTTCCAGATATACAGGGTGTAAAATTAAGAGGATATGTGAAAAAAATAGGATTCTTCAAAGTATCATATATTATGAAGTACTTGGAGTAGGAGTATGATTTGCGTATATGTGTAAATTGAACATATAATTGATGTTTTGATTAGAGCCAAAACACGATTAAGAGACATTTTCTCGATAGAAAAATAAGCCAAAATAGCCTCCGTCTTTATCGATAAACGCTTGGAACTGCTAAACGGTGAATAATAGAAACACGAGACTTGATTTAAAAAAAAGAGATTGATATTTTATAAAGTTTGATTAGAGCAGAAATTAACTTACATTAATAGTACAAATCAATTAAATAATGTTTGTTTTACGCTTGCGTCGTTTCAGGCGCGCGCGCCGCCCCATCTCTTTCTCTCGCATCAGGCAGTAATATAAGCTATCACACGCCCATTTCGCTTCAATTATTTTCATCATAGGCCCTTAAATGAGTTACATATCGAACGGGCGCTTCAGGCGATCAAACTGGACAACTTTTACTATGAGACCAACTTTGAAATCACGAAAAAAAATCTGCTGTTCCATAGAAAATGACAATCGTTTTTTTCGCGATTTCAAAGTTGGTCCCGTAGTAAAAGTTGTTCAGTTTGATGGTCTAAAGCACCCCTTTAAGGGTATATTATTGTTGGCGCGCTCCATACAAACGAAGTCTGGTTATATTTTCAATACTAACCAATAAAAGTCAGTGAAATTTTCCACAAACAATCTAGAAAGTAATATCTATGCTTGTATCAGATTTTCGTTAAAATGTATACTTAGTTTTAAAGTTACAGTGCCTCAAAGATTTCCATAGAAATCTTAAATTAATCCTAGCATTGAAACTTTATATTTGAACTAAAATCGGACAAGATACAACAAGCAGAGATTTGTGTCTACCTATAATTTGTTTCCGAAAAATTTCATAAACTTTAAATGGTTAATTAGTGGAAAATATCGCCAGACTTCGTTTGCATGCAGCGCGCATTTACGCATTCGGAATGCACTTCTCTTAAGTTTACACCCTGTATAACTGTATTTGAAAGAGTCCAAACTCACGTTGACCGGAGTAAAAAAGTTGGCCATGGAATTGCTTATAATATGGACGCCGCGGTACTGTCAGTTTGGCAATGCACTACTTTCGAACAAACGACATACCATCAACTCGACAGAAAAATCAATTGAGAATTACCTACTGGCGATATCTTCAAGAAACGTTCAAGACCAAGAAAATAGACACAAAGTACAGTCAAGTTCATTGACCCGAGCTCCAACCATTCAATGAGTTTCAGTAGCCCTAAGTTCCGCATCTTATTCACTCACTCTCACAAAAATATAAGAGACAGAAACACGCGTGCGCAAAGCTAGGCTTCCTAAAAAACATAGGTCACAAGTTCAAAGATTGCACGTGGAAACATAATTGACATCCCTCGATCAATGATGTCGTTTCACATATTTTGTTATCACGATGAAAATCTTGATCATAAAATGATTATCATTTTAGTCTTCATAGATCGTTTAAAGAAATGCTGCGTCATACCACGAGGTCATTATTTGAGGAAAAAAAAGTGTTAGAAGAAGCTACCAATTTCACAAATAAATTATCTAAAAGAAAAATTTCAAGAGTTAATGCTTTATGGTTAAAAAAAAGTGTTAATTTCTGGTTAACTTTTTTATTTGAGAACAGGCTGCTTGCTTTAAAAATTATTCGTAAAAAGAAAACATGATCGCGAAAAAAAATGATTGCTTTTTAAAATAAGAATAGGTACAACGCGCCAAATTAACAAGACTCTTAATTCAATTACGGCTGCCATTTTGTTTGCACTCCCAAAATGTATAGCTGGAACTATTCATCAACGTGGCAGCACTATAACATACATATTTCAGCCAGGTGAGAGCATTACCAGGCTCTGCCGGGAGCAACTCATGACATTTTTCATTTCCATGCCGGCGCGCTGAGCTAAAATTATTATTCCCGGGCCGCCCCCCTTTGGCCCGGTTTGCCCGAATGGGGGGAAACAGGGTGGGTTGGGGCGAGTGAAAAGCGTTGGGACTGTTGTTACTAGTGACACGACAGGTGTATTTTATATGTCCCTTTGAGACTAATTTTGGCAGCGCAAAATCTACCGTAATCAGGACGATTTAAGTGTTCAGAGACGCTTTGGAAGATCGCAGACCGAAGGTAGACTGAGGCAAAGGAAATTATGACACTTTTTCCTTATTGCTATGATTTCGTTGGCATTTTTTAGCAAAGTCTACCTGTAACGTTGAAAATCAACCTTATTGCATAACTTGTCTGAAATGTGTTCCTTTATTTTTTTTTCATAATTATAGTAATATAGGTCTTCCAGAAAATTGTTCAGCTTTCATACTTATAAGCAGGGTCACGGAATATCTAAGAGTACAGCAGGGTCCGGAATTATGGTAGCACTTTTAATATGTCAAAGGGATTGCACGTTTATCGACTTTTTTTATTACTCGATATAATATCGATAACATCACAAACAGAACAGTATATCAAGGAATAACATAGCATACCATAGCAAATGCTCCGACTATATTCCCCGAGGGGGTAGTTAGAGATATTCTGAAACTTCAGAACATCCATAAGAAAAACAAAGAAATCTCAAGAAATGTTCTTTAAAAATAAGCTCTGGGTATTTTACTAATCATTTCTCTATCGTATCTTTCTTATTACGAGAAATTTTTGATATTAGATGCGTAATGAAGGACATTTGTTTGATAATAAAATTTTATTAGGTACACAGAAATAATATGATACAATATAATCCGATAGGTAACAAAAAAGAAAACTAAGTAAAACTAACAGCCCTAAAACTAAAACAACCTAAAATACTAAAAAATACAAAAACAATATTACAAATAATACAGACACTCTAGAGTGTCACCGCAAGACATGGTGCCCAACAGGCTGGCAGCATTCCCCCTCTGGATGGTGAGGCTGATTCTTTGAGCCAAGAAGCTGCCAGCTCTGCGGTCACCGGAGGTCTCATTGAGGCGCCCCGATAGGTCTGCGATGAACGCTTTAGCCTCTGGGCCCCAAGGACCCAGCGTCTCGAAGCCTATCGGACATTTGTTGACATACGTTTTTAAAACAGTAATCAAAAGTCAATAGAATAACTGCCAGTAGGTATCATTATGATAAGGACCTAACAATTTATTTCAGATTTAATATATCGACACAATCGGAAGTCGATAAACGTGCAATCCCTTTGACATATTAAAAGTGCTAGGTACCAAAATTTCGGACCCTACTTATAAGTATCCAAAATGTTCAACATCAAAACTCTTATGAATTGCAAAAGTTAGAGCATAAAGGCCATGTCGAGGCCTATGAGATGAAACGCCTTATTTAGGTCAACTAGGCTGGGACGCAGCCGGTTTTCACATGTTTCCCTATTCGAGGTTTTGCTGAAAAAGAATCCTAATTAAGGAAAATTACTGCTCGTCACATTATATCAAAATATGCAGGGTTTGGCAAATTCTGTGGTATAAGTATCGGTGAATAGTCATCGATGTATCAATTTTCGTACAATCGAGTTTCGAAATCAAGTAGGTAACCCATACTATCCGGCATTTAACATCTTGGACGTTACCAAAGCTATTCTAAGAATAAGTGAGTGTTTCAATTCTGTTTCTGTAATTTCAAAATAGCCTTAAAATTTGTATTTGGTGTCTGAAAAATAAACAATGCCGAAGCAAAGTTTGCAAAATTTCTGATCAGTATCTTTCTCTGAGTACCTTAAAACTTTGCGGTCTTCTTGGAAGGAAACAAAATAGTACCTTCATGAGTTTTAGGGCGGAATGCGGAGGAAGACGACATAATGAGGAAAGGACATTCCTCTAAAATGATTACGCACTAGGATGTAAGACTAAATAGCAGTATCAGCTTCGGAAACAACAACTGTGACGCTTCTAATTAACGAGGAAAGGATGACAATTTGTGAGCGAGGCATCCATGTAACATCAGGTACAAAAAATTCACAAGGATACTAATAATTTAATATGAGCTTATTAATTCGAGCCATAAAAAGTGTTTCAAAGGAAGAACCATTACCATGGAAACGTGCTGTAAAGAAACCTCTGTTTATACTCTTATACTGGGACGTATATTATGTGCCTCTGTTTTCGAAAAGGGGCTTACTTTTAGGCGCTAAGAAAAGGCTTTCTCTTCGTTCCCGTTGCTCTGCGATGCTAGCCGACATCAAGACTCTAAACCTCTGGTTAAGTTTTCGTCTATTAGGTTTGTGTTTGAATGAATATCTTTCGTGAAGAGTTGGTTAGTGGAAGAAAACCCTTTGTTTTAGCCTCAAATTCCGTTTCTCGATTCAAAATTTAAATGCATTTCGATCTGAAAGCGATCATTACGCAACATACCGTGCGAAGTAGTTTGACAACTGTCTAATTTTACATTTGGCTTCGTGACAAGCATCCCCTCCACTTGCGTTCGTAAATAAACGGTCGCGAAACCAGTGGGTAGCTAAATTACAGATATGCGCGAGCGACGGTACCTAGGACTTTATGCCTAGGAGAATTTGAGCTATTGATATCGCCAGTCGGCACATCAGAGGACTGTAATTCCGGACGATCTGTGATGAAATATCAGATTTATTGAGCGGCGTATTTTGTCTACAATTCCATAGATAATTATGAAATACACTATGCTGTTTAGGTTGGGAAGTCAAAGACGCCAGCAAAAGAAAACGACTTGGATAGTTTTTAAAATGTGGATTTAACAAGGATAATTGTAGTAAATATGATCCATCAAAATGGCTTGGAGTGCGATTTTTGAAAAACACGTTCAAAATCGTAGTCGAATGACGCATAATTTCCGTAGTAATTTTGACATATTATACTGCTGATTTGAGCGCGTGAGTTTAAAAATAGGTCTTTGGCATAAGAATCTCTTGGTCCTTCGAAAAACTTGTTATTGTATGCAAGCTCATGGAAAATATCTAAAAGGAATGAAGCACGCACGACCAAGTGGGATAAAATATCTAAAAGGATAGAAGCACGACCAAGTGAAGTGACTGTTTTACCCTTGGGCTGCAATCGCGGTAAATATTCGGTGATTGAACCGTGATTGGACTACGTACGAACCTAAACTTTTGACACATTTGGTATTGCGCTAATCGCGGTACTGCTCTTGACAGCCGTTAGAGCCGTTTTGACAGATCGCTCAGACGTTAAGAGCTGTCTGTTATATAAAGTTTAGCGCAATGCGGAATTCAGCACAGTTGAATAGTAATTGGATTGCAATGTGATTTGAACTGAAATTGGATAAGAATAGAACTTCGATGTTTTAACTTAGCGCAATCGGGGGGCTGGATTATTATTGAACTCCATGTTTAACCCCCGAAGCGTTAAGGGTTTCGGGGAAAACGAAAATCTGTTCATACACGAAGGGCCTGTTTCACCGCTTCCGAATAAGTTCTTATTAGCTTATCCGACAGCTCATTTGACATATTCTTCATACAAAATATGTCGAATGAGCTGTCGGATAAGCTTGTGAGCGGATTGATAAGCGGATGACGAGAGCGAGCGGATGAAGCTGATGTTGATAAGAGACGGAGTTGATGAGCGGATGTTCTTGTGACCTGTCGGATACAGGTCATTTGACATGTTTTGTATGAAGTAAACGTCGAATGAGCTGTCGGATAAGCTAACAAAAATTATTAAGATAAACAAAAAACCCGACTGCATAAAACACCTATTAACTGAAAAGAGAAAAACAAGCTCTATCATCACTAATCAGCTATAACAAGTTTGTTTGAGCAAATATAATTTGATTCTTATTAGTGAGGTATCGCAAACGAGGACAAAGAAAATTTTTGGTTGGTTATTGATTGGTTTGTCCCGCCTGCAATACCTACCTAAAAAGAATCAAATTATATTTGCTCAAACAAAGTTGTTATAGCTGATTAGTGATGATAGAGCTTGTTTTTCTCTTTTCAGTTAATAGGTTTTTTATGCAGTCGGGTTTTTGTTTATCTTAATAATTTAGTTTATTTCATACTTTTTAGTCTTGTGTCGAAACGGTAACATATAAGTACTATAATATGTATATATTTGGAATCGTCTGATTACTAGCTTTCATTTGATACCCATATTGTAATTTTTAGCAAAAAAAAAATGTTTATTCCCCCTCTCTTTTTTAATTCGTAGACGCCATCTTGAAATAATGTACTCTATGTCACTCTCACGATTTTTACGAATCCAAGGACACCTCATACGTTAAAATCCATCAAGCCGTTTGGGCTGTAGGCCGTGCCAAAGAAATAGACATACATACATACATACGCTCGAAAAACATAACCCTCCTTCTGGCGCAGTCGGGTAAAAACTTATTCGGAAGTGGTGAAACAGGCTCTAACTAGAGTTATTTATAATGACGTTTAAAACATTCCTTAAATAACGATATATACAACTCAAGTCAAGTCATTGTCCTCAGACTTTTTTGACAACATCGCATTGTTGTTTGTGCCAAGTGTGAAACGAAAATAAATAAATGACAAAGTGCTAATGTTTGACACATGAATGTTATTACTTTATTTGATGAATGTTATTACAACCTGTATAGCGAAGAGAAGTTTAAAGAATTACTTTTTTTCGATTTTGGTCCCATAGAGAAAGTTTTTCAGTTTGATGATCTGGTCAGCATATTAAGAAGGACCCTGTATAAATAGATTCTGCGTAATCAATTGCGTAACTCACTTTTTTTTGTTATCTCTAAAAAAGATATACCTGCTTAGTTACTATCCGACATATCTTGGACGTTACTAAAGCTGTTCTAAGAATGAGGAAGTTTTTCAAATCTGTTTCTGTAATTCAAAATAGCCTTAAAATTTCGTTCCTGTTTGAAATGGAGCATAGTAGATTCGCACAAAAAAATAAGTAGTATGTATTTTCCTTTCTTTTGCTAAACTTGATTATGAAGACATGAGGTAGGTAAACTAGCTCTTTCCCGCGACTTTGTCCGCGTAAAGCTTCAACATCGCGTTGTACCCCTTTAAGTGTTGATTTTTGAAAAATCCTTTCTAGTGCACTCCAGCTGTACATCTGTAGAATAATTGTTCCATGTTTCTATCATCACCGGTTTAGGCTGTGCATTGTCTGTCTGTCTGTCACTGAACCGTTTTATAAGATGATGAGACGCTCTTAAAATATCTGCACCTGATTTGGAAACACTTTTAAGTGAATTTTCTTCACTGTTGTCAAACAACTTCAAAATAACTTTATTTATATCTTTACCCGTACGTACCAAGATCTTACACAATAAAACCCAGTCTGTCCCAAGCATCTAACATGGTAATGCTAAAACAAGTTTTCCTACGCACGAAAGGTTCCAAAGCCCATACCGGCTGACGCTGCGTCTACAACGAAGCATGTCGCTGCGCCGCCGTCTGCGCCCGCGCATGCCCCTCCCCGCCCCGTCCCGCTGTCTGACGGAGAACGCCTGACCAGTGACCTTGTCGTGCCACCTCGCTCACTCTTATCACTTGTAATTCGTTGGATAGAGATAGAAACAGACTGGTATGGAAACAAGTTGTTTGCGCGAAAGGTTTCTTCTCGTGTTTATTTAAATGTTTTTAAATTCGCGTTGTTGAATGTAGATGGTAGTGATATTGTTACGGTAATTAGTACGACTTTGTCTCCAAGAAGATTGTACTCATTACAATTACACTAAATTGAAAGGTTATGGCAGCATGCGTGCACATCAATTTTGGAGACAATGATCCTGAAGTACCTAAATGAAATGAAATGTTTATCATTTTCATTTTATGTTCTCGAGCAGGCTTTTGCAATGGGATTCTAGGTGAGACTATCAACAAAATACTTGAACCTTTGATTAAATTAAAACTCTAATTTTGCGGACTTAAGCACTAATTTTGTACCATAGAGTCAACCAATAGTATTCTATTCTGCTATACATAAGTAGTAATAAATATGTCAAAAGAAAACGAATTACAGCGATTACGTTACCCTACATGCAGGGCTGATTTCGGCATACATTGCCTGATTTGTTCACTCGAATTTAAAGTGTGGCGATCAAAGCAAGCAATGTATGCCGAAATCGGCCCTGCATATGTAGAGTAATGTAATCCCTACTTATTAGTTCCATGTACGGACAATGCTACAAAAAGAAGTGTTGCAATTCTTTTAGCGGTCGCGTATCGGGAGCTTCCCGGCTTGCACGTGGCTCCACCTTTAGTTCTATGTGTTTATGTAGACAATATACTACCTAAAACAACTGTGCTAGACACGAGCAAAAAAACGCCATATTTCAAATGGAGAAAAAAAAACGCTGCAAAAGCGCGTTGTTCAAATTGTCATAAACAGGGTGTAACAAAACACCCTAGTAATACTCAAGGGGGTGCTTCAGACCATCAATCTGAACAACTCTCACTATGGAGGCATCTTCTAAATCGGAAAAAAATCGCATGTTTCAGACAAAACTGCAGTACCAACTCAAGTCCACTCGATTTCGGTGTTGGCTCCATAGTGAAAGTTGTTCAGTTTGATGGTATGAAACACCCCTTTAAGTATTACTAGGTTGTTTTTTTACACCCTGTATAAAGTACCTATAACGTAACGAAATTTTAAGGCTATTTTGAATTACAGAAACAGATTTGAAACACTTCCTCTCACTTAATCATAGAACAGCTTTAGTAACGTCCAAGATATGTCGGATAGTATATGTATCCAATAAATTAAAGGTAATCAGAATTGGCCAGAAAGCTAAATAGGAATCGGAAAATCTCGTCGTCCTTATTTGGAATGAACTATAGTTACTTTGATGGTAAACCTCTATCCAAAAGACAGATCTATACCAAATTACGCGACTATTATTCCTGTGGATTATAACTCTATTCTTACATTTCTAACTTAATTCATGTAAAAGGCAGGCATGTACTTAGAGGTCCCTAAGAGTTCGACGACCTGGAAACAGCTGATGGCCCGCCCCCATCGGCCGTTCGTTCCCCCCTCGTATTATCACTTCTGTATACTTAGGTACGTACTTAAGTAAATGAATCTAGTTTGGGAGAAGTGCATTTTTAGATGATTGTTTTTTCTGAATTTTTGGTACAAAGTTGCTCTTTATATCTGAAAAATCTGCTGTTGCATACTTTCAAGTCGAATAGGCATTGCAGTTTAGTATGGAACAGCTGATTTATTTTTTGCTCCGATCGGTTTGCTCCCATAGTAAAAGTTGTTCAGTTTGATGGGTAGACTTTTAGTTTGAAAGGATGCTAATGATATAAATTTTACCCTGTACGGGGTCCAACTTAATATGCTGACACTTTTTTAAGGGGATGATCAGACCATCAAACTGACCAACTTTCTTTATGGGACCGACATCGAAATAGGGAAAAAAAATCTGCTGTCCCATAAAAAACTGAAAACCTACTCGAGCCAAGTATGGGACAGCTGATTTTTTTTTTGCGATATCCCTGTTGGTCCCATAGTGAAAGTTGTTCAGTTTGATGGACTGGTCATCCCGTTAAAAAGTGTCAGCATATTAAGAAGGAACCTGTATACTTACACAAAAAGTTTAATTAAGCAGGTCCTCTCTAAAAAAGCTTATTATAAACTCTATGATTATATGAATGACCAAAATGCCTGGTCTGGACAATGTTACTTGTAAATTGTACGTACTTTGTATAAGTACCTACTTTTTTTTGTTTAAAAGATGTGTGTTGTAGAGTTTCTGGCCGCATCTTCTCTACAACGGAACACCTTCCGAAACGGTGGTAGAGTCAAAAAATTTAGTCAAAAGCTATCAGAATCAGAAGTATTTATTTGCTGAAACATGGTTTAACATTGTGGAAAGTATATTAAATAAATAATTCTTCACATTTCGCCATGACATGGCATGCAAATTTAAAATTAAGTGTGTGAGTTATCTGTGATATTTTCTAAATAAAAACTTGTGACTTATGGATGCAGGGGGTAATCTCTGGATTAAAGAGCCGATAGAAAGCTAGTAACCCTGAATAATTTATAAATAAATCAAATAAATAAAAAATAAAAAAAATATTTATCCACACATTTTACAGTAGCATACATAATCTTAACTATTATAAAATTGTAACAAAAGTGTACATTGAAGATATTTACATGAAAAAGATTACGATATGGTTTTTAGGTTTCCCGGACTCCAAATCGACCTTTTTTAGAATTTTTGTAACAGCATCACACAAAAACTACTGAACCGATTTTGATGAAACTTTTTTTGTTTGATAGTTAATGATCGGACTTAAAATCTGGTAAGTAAGTTGTGCGGACGAAGTCGCGGGTAAACTCTAGTTTAATTATAAATATCTTTTACATTAAGGCTGGCTTGCACCAAAATGTATTTAGGCTTAAACATGTTTAAATATGATGCTGTCACTGTCATTTGACGGCCCTATAGCACAGTCTGTAGTGAACCTGCCTGCTGTGCCGAGGGTCGCGAGGTTCGAATCCCGCAAGGGACAATATTTGTATGATGAATATGAATATTTGTACCCGAGTCATGGATGTTTGTATCTATATATGTATTCTATATCGTTGTCTAGTCATCGTAACACAAGTTCAGGCTAGATTCTGGTACTTTAAATGTGACTAGATAATTTGTGTGACATTGTCCAAGATATTTATATTTGTATGAATGTAAAAATTTTATGAACATTTTTTTTTTATTTATAATTAATTGACTTTTTGCTTTAGCACCGCATTTCCGCCAATGTCAAGTAGTTTGTGGGAGTATCTATCCCAATCTCAGGGATTGTTTTTGATAAAGAACAAGAAGAGATTAAGGAATGCGGAGCCTAGTGGCAGACAAAGACGCGACGCGCGAACAACACGCGAGACAAGTTCTCGGGTCAGAACCTGCAACGTGACTCCGTGAACATCTTAAAGTGATGATGATGAGCTAATTTCCCTTTCAGAGGTGACCAGAAACTTTACTGTAACTATTATATTTGACTAAAGTCAAATATGCTGAATTAAATTATCGCATCAAATCAATGGATATACACGATGCTAACAAAATAAACTGTCTACTGCTAGGTTTAGCATTTCATTATGCTTACGTAAACAAGTCAACAATACAAACTAGCACTGAATGTGCGTCATCGTTTCATATTTCAAAACCTTTGACTACTTATATGTGGACTGGTTACGCGTGTAATTCTACTAACAAACATTTCTGCCACTTTTTGCGGGGGGCGAGGTAACATGAAATCTGCAACTTTGGATTTTATTCCCCATAACTTTAGATTCTAATTTTGAATGTTAAAAATCATGAAAAGTAGTCTCGTGTGAACCCCAAACGTTCTAAGTTCGAAGTTATTATTTCGCAATTATAGGCTGTCTCGTTTAGTGATAAGGTGTAAAATTTAATGTAAATGCACAAGATCAATTGTGCTTATACCGTGGCAGAGGGGAAATGCTACCGCAAGGCTAGTCCTTATAATAATTAGTCAAAGTTCAAAACCGACCTGCCCATGATAGGGTTCCGTAGCCATTGTATAGAAAAACCTGGTAATGTCGATACTCTAAAAGAAAATTTTGAATCTAACGGAAGCGACATTTATTTTAGTGTAACGCCATATAATAATATAATTTTCACTGAAAGTACCTACATAACTAACATTTTATATAATTATTATAAGGACTAGCCTTGCGGTAGCATTTCCCCTCTGCCACGGTATAAGCACAATTGATCTTGTGCATTCAATTTTACACCTTATCACTGAACGAGACAGCCTATAATTGCGAAATAATAACTTCGAACTTAGAACGTTTGGGGTTCACACGAGACTACTTTTCATGATTTTTAACATTCAAAATTAGAATCTAAAGTTATGGGGAATAAAATCCAAAGTTGCGGATTTCATGTTACCTCGCCCCCCGCAAAAAGTGGCAGAAATGTTTGTTAGTAGAATTACACGCGTAACCAGTCCACATATAAATAGTCAAAGGGAGTTGACGATATAACATTTATAACTTGGTTCCATAGAAAAAGTTGTTCAGTTTGGGTCTGCTCTGATCATCCCCTAAAAAACCGTCAGCTTATAAAGAAATGCACCATACAGTGTGAAATTGATATCATTAGCATCCATCAAACTCAACAACTTTTGCTATGGGAACAAGTCGATCGGAGCAACAACAAAAAATCTGTTGTTGGATACATTGGAGTCGAGGAGGTGTTGCAGTTTAAGTATTGAACAGTAGATTTTTTTTGTCCCGATTGGTTTGCTCCCATAGTAAGAGTTGTTCAGTTTGATCGGTAGACTCTTAGTTCCAAAGGATACTAATGATATCAATTTCATCCTAGTATTGGGTATTTTTTATAAGCAGGCGACTTTTTAAGGGGATGATCAGATCAGACCAAAACTGAGCAACTTTTTCTATAGTCAGGGAAATCTTCGGATTTTTGTATGGAGAAGGTTGCATTAATTGCACTTTTGGTGATAATTTGGAATATAGTAGATAAATACCTGAAAAACATAAATTCTCAATAATCCCCGATTTTTATAGTGTATTATTGAATAATTAAGACATTTACAAAACATTAAATTTAGTTATGAACAAAAAATGGAAAACTGGTGATTTTGTACTGGATGGCTTCATTCAATACGTTTTACTTATAACAATAATAATCCCCGGTTAATATCGTAAATTTGAGTAGATTTTTAATATTTTGTAAGTCTTCAAAAGTTATAACCTCAAAACTAAATTATTTACTGTTCGTTTGTACACATTAAATTTGCCTTGTGATAATTAACTGTCTCTTTTGCTAGCATGCTGGAAGAAATATCTTTCGAAATAAGCTTGCCCTTTGTACATTTATATAGATTTTAAGGTATTTCTCAGGTTCCCGAGCCAATATAACCACGAAATCTCGACAAAAATGTTATAAACTAACAGTAATATTATTTCAAACACAATTTACTAAAGTGTCTTTAATGCAATCTCAAACCTTATTTTTGCTAGACTACTATGGAACCATAAGTTATACATTTTATATCTCCATCTCCATATCGCTATCTCACACGTGGGGTACGTTGAGGCTAACTTCTTCTTCTTATCGTGTGGGCAAGCCCTGGTGTCAGAGTTTTTTCAGACCGCCTTACGGCCTCGGACGTGGTTTTTATGTAACGACTACTGTCACTAGAGATAGTAGCCGGGACCAACGGCCTAACGTGTCATCCGAAGCACGGAATCATCATTCTTTTCAGACAATCAGGTGATTCAGCCCGCAATGTCCTACCCAACTGGGGGAAAACCCACAAAAAGACATATCACTAGGTGTCCCTCGTGAGAATCAAACCCACGACCTCCGTGTCAAAAGCCCAATGCTTTATCCTAACTATTAGTAATTTAGTATCGATCATATATTACTTGTATGTAGTACTAGATACTCTTTCTTATACTGTGCTAATTTCTGGTGTAAGTATAAAATGAAGACATTAAAAAAACAAACGAAAAACTCATAAAAAGGGAGGTTTTATTACACCAATTAGCCTGACACTAAAACAGTACACGAAGTTCAAATAAAACTATGACAAATATCGTAAAACCGCAGGTCGATGCACTTAGTTGCACGATGCAACAAAAGTGCACGCCCTCGTAAACAGGACTCGAATAAATTAATTGATATAACCTTATACTTAGCTTATTTTATGTTACTTTTTGTACAATGACACATGCATGATCTTGAGATGTTAGTTCGTGCGTTGAACTCAAGTTTATGGAGCATCTTATTGTTAAGTACAAAGGGTCCTTCTTAAGAGGATATAATTCGGAGCGCGCTCCATACAAACGTACAATGGTGATATTTACAATACTAACCAATTAAACTCAATTAAATTTTTCAGAATCAATCGAAAAACAAATTTCTTGCTTGTATAGAGTCCGATTTTCGTTAAAATGTATAGTTTTAAAGTTACAGTGCCTCAAAGATTTCCATACAAATCTTAAATGAATCCTAGCATTGAAACTGTATATTTTAACAAAAATCGGACTCCATACGAGCATAGATATTGGTTTCAAGATTGTTTCAGCAAAATTTCATTGAATTTAATTGGTTAGTATTGAAAATATCACCATAGTACGTTTGTATGGAGCGCGCTCCGAATTATATCCCCTTAATAGTTTTTTAAGAGGATGATTAGACCGTCAATCTGAACAACTTTCTTTATGGGAAAAATCAGCTGTTCCATACTAAACTACAATCCTAGTTTAGTATGGAACAGCTGATTTTTTTTCGTGATTTCGTTGGCTTGAACTTTCTCTATGGCAACAACATCGAAATCGCGCAAAAAACCAACAGCTTTTCCATACAAAACTGTAAAACTTCTTAAACTAAATGTAAGGGACAGCTGATTTTTTTTCCGCGAAAAAGTGTCAGCATATTAAGAACGATCCTGTATTTGAGTCGTGTAGGCGCTGCACTTTGCTATGGAAAAGTAGATTTTTTTACTCTTACTATGGCAAAAAATATCAGCTGTCCCATACTAAACTGCAATACCTACTCGATTCAAACGTATGGGACAGCTGATATTTTTTTGTTCTGACAGGTTTGCTCCCATAGTAAAAGTGGTTCAGTTTGGGAGAGTATGTGGTTTAAAGGTTAATGATACTTTTCCTTACCCCATGTATATCTATTAACCTTCTAATACGTATACGTGAATAATTGAATAAATTCAAGCAACCATCACACATTTAGTCGGTACGGTACATAAAGGAACACAGTACCTACGTAATTCAACAATACCTTTGTGGGTAAACGAACTCGCAGACAAGATTATTTACAAACGTCTGCCTTGCCGTCTATACGGACTCTTACTAAATACAATAACCTCATTTATTTCCAGCGAGTCGGTTTAATGCTTGAGAATACAGTACTGCTTTTTCTTAGTACGCGTTATGTGTACTTAGTACGAAAGATTCAATGGATGCTGTGGTTTGGTGAGGTATCGCTTTTATTATTTTACTGTATGACCCCTGGCTGTAAAAACCGTTTTTTGATTAAAAAACCCCTAACGACAAAAACAAACATTTTAAATAGTAAATAATAATTCGTTCACCTATTTTTTAAAAATTTTGTTAAAATATCTTAAGGGTATATTACTGTTGGCGCCCTCCATACAAACGAAGTCTGGTGATATTTTCAATACAAAATGAAATTTTGCTGAAACAATCTAGAAACAAATCTCTATGCTTGTATCATGTCAGATTTTCCTTGAAATGTACAGTTTTAAAGTTACAGTGACTCAAAGATTTCCATACAAATCTTAAATTAATCCTAGCATTGAAACTGTATACTTTGACGAAAATCGGACACGATACAAGCATATAGATTTGTTCCTAGATTGTTTCTGCAAAATTTCATTGAGTTTAATTGGTTAGTATTGAAAATATCACCAGACTTCGTTTGTATGCAGAGCGCATTTACGTATTCGGAATAAACTTCTCTTAAAGAGAGTTAAGAAGTAAAACGTCAGCAATGAATGAAAGCGCTAACGTGCTCATGGATACATTTTAAGAATCTTGTATTGGTAGTTAGTAGGGTGAGAGTGCCCGAGTGGTGGCTTGAGATCGTGTTCAGTAAATTTTTAATTTTACATACAAATTATTTAATATTTTGAAAAAAATTACCTATTTTGAAAACATGATAATTCGATTCTGCTCTCAATTCTAAACAAACTACTTTCTAGTTTTGCGTTAATTCATTAACACGTTGTATAAGATGTCAATGTATATTTCATATACGTTCATTATTATAGAAATACGCATAAAACCTACTTCCGAATGCTCATTATTTTGAAGTATGTCTCGGCTTTCTTTAGCCAGGGGCAGAAGGCGTTCTAAACACGTTCTGTTGCGTTAATTGCTACCGCCCTCTAAGTTCGCCCTAATGTGATATACTCTGGTGTGGAGATGCCTTTATACAGTTAGAGAATCTAGAAAAGTTTCCTTCCTGTCTCGTTCAAAAAATAGCCCGTTTTAAATATCGCCTTGGAATTCGCCTAACAGACAAATTAACACATATCTTAAAGATTCGGAAACGGAATTTCGTACCATTTTCCATTCGATATTTTAAAATTAATAAAATTATATTCCAGTTGGATATTCTTTAAACGAAACAATAAAAGGCTACTAACCTATACTTCATTCCAAATAAGGACGACGAGATTTTCCCATTCCTATTTAGCTTTCTGGCCAATTCTGATTACCAAATGTAATTTATTGGAGACATATACTATCCGACATATCTTGGACGTTACTAAAGTAAGTGTTTCAAATCTCTGTTTCTTTAATTCTAAATAGCCTTAAAATTTCGTTGCTATTTTGAATGGAGTATAGATACAGATAGGTGAAGTAGGTACCTTTATAGAGTCCTTCCTAATATGCTGACGGCTTATTAAGGTAATGATCATACCATCAAACAAAAAACTTTGCTGTTCATCCAAAATTGCTGGCTACTCGCGCACCGGGTGTTCCGTACCATACACATACGTAACACAGCATATTAGCATACAAATATAGTTATTGGTTATAAAAGAGTGCAAAGTTGCTTTTTAACCGCGTGCTCAATTTTGATGACCGAGCAAGCGAAGGATTCTATAATTTATGATGGTTGAATAATTAAAAAATTTGAATCCTGAGCGTTAGCGAGGGAATCAAAAGAGCACGAGGTGAAAAATATTTGCACTCAAGTGCAACACGTAACTTTTCATCCCACCTCAGTGAGGAAATTAAAACGTAGTGATTCCATTCTCTTTGGAGGAAATGACTGAATAAAAAAATAAAAAAAACTATGATAAATTCGGCACCATGGAGGGAAAAGCAAATAGGTTTAATGATGTTTTGAATTCACAAACTTATTGCACACGATGTTCTAAATTCAATTTACTTTATCCTCTAGTGGATAAAAACGGCTTTGGCACTCAGATATCGAAGAGCAAAAATACTCTTTCCGAGATGGGGGGATGACAATTTTTTTTACTCTCGGGCCTTTAGCGCAAAACCAACTCACGCTTGGCCGGTTTTTATTATTTGTTGTTATACTGTAGACTTTGCTCTATAATCACACCAAGTTTGAAGCTCGTATGTATTACCGTTTTTACGATAGAGCGAGAACAAAAAACTGTGTTAAAAACTAGTTTCTTGTATGATTAAATTTAAATTAATTACTTTAATTTTTAACTTTTTGAAATTTTTATTATCTGTTAGCAAATCCGCCGTAATAACGCACATTCCGTGAGAAGGAAATGCAATCTTCTTCAGTTGGCTTTTTTTCCTTGAGGTTAGCTAGTGGAACATTAACATTTATTATGTTCCTATTATCTTTTTCGTTCACTGTATTATGTATATTAGCAAAAAGCAATCGGTCTTCCAAGAAAAGCTGAATAAAAATTTCCCGCTACCTGACTATTGGTAAATAAATATATAAAAATATTCATCTCCGTGAAAGCCAATTCACACGAGAAATCAAATATGAATGGCGAGATTAACCCGGAGCCCCGAGTGATATTTCTTCATAACGAAGCCAATGATATTTGTGGGTTCCCGCCAAAAATAAGCGGCCATTATTTTCGACTTGCGTTTGACAGAAGGGGACCGCGTCCGTTTGGCAATGTTGGCAGTATTGCAGCGCGTTCGAATTCCTCTTAATTTTTCACGTTTCTTTTTACAAATTGATCACAAACATTAAACAAATAAGAGAGAATGTAAGAATTCGGATTTTATGTTAGCGCAAATCGTATCTTTTGTTTTGATTTTGTATCTAGTTGTTGCTAATTAGCGTTAACGCCAATTAATTATTGTTTTATGGTTGTACTTGATTGCTTCTGATCTAATAAATGTATTTTAATTTGTTTCAGGTAATGAATGAGTTAGTCATTTCAGTTAACGGTAAATATAAATCATCAGTTACTACTACAATTTGATTCACAATTCTAAACTCAAGAGTCATATACTCTCGTTAAGGTGGTCGCAGAGTTGTCAATTTCATACAAAAGTTTGACGCATAATACGCGTAGACGGTAATATTTTATAAATGGAAAAATAGTTTAGAAAATCTAGATGCAGCGTATCAAATAACATTTGCAATTTATAATATAAATACGAAGATATAAAGCTTTGAAATTTTCTATGGATAAGTTCAAAGCTTTATATCTTCATAATCATAATATAAATTGCAAATGTTATTCGATACGCGGCATCTAGATTTTCTAACCAATTTTTCCATATATAAAATATTACTTTTAATTGTACCGTCTACGCGTATTATGCGTCAAACTTTTTTATGAAATTGACAACTCTGCAACCACCTTAATGTAAGTAAATATACAACCAGGATAATAACAATATGTTTACTAATATAACACAATATAGCCGTGGTGATACAGAGGCGAGTAACCTTGCCTGCCGTGCAGGAGGCGATATGGTTCGATCCCCGTCCAGGCCTACTCGTACCAATGAGTTTTTCGGAATTTATGTAAGATTTGTAAGACCACTGGCTTTTCGGTGAAGGAAAATATCGTGAGGAAACCTGAATGCTTCAATTTTGAGGCATGCATTGTACCCACTGTCCATTACAAGTGGCGACGGGCTGTCTCCCAACAAATGTGACAACGCTTCTGTGCTCTAAAAATTGACGTTTGTTTATTGTTTTGAGTATAAATGGTACCTTTCCTATTGCACCCCTAAATTATCCATAGAATATGTAGGTATCCCATGTTTCCATCTTATTTATATTGTTTAGGCTGTGCGTTGTCTACTACTAAGTCAGTAACGGAACTGTTTTTATATTTATACATATTGTATACAGGGTCCTTCTTAATATGCTGACACTTTTTTAAGGGGACGATCAGACCTTCAAACTGAACAACTTTCTCGATAGCACCAATACCGAAAACACGAAAAAAAAAATCTTCTGTTCCATACAAAACTGCAAACCTACTCGAGCCAAATGTATGGGAAAGCAGATTTTTTTTCACGATTTCGATGTTGGTCCCTTAGAGAAAGTTGCTCAGTTTGATGGTCTGGTCATCGCCTTAAAAAAATGTCAGCATATAAAGAAGGACCCTGTATGTATGTATACATAAGATGAAGTTTGACGATGGTAAAGACAAAGATTATTCTACGCCAGAAAACTCGTATTAACTCCAACTACAGAAGCTTGAGATAAAAAACTTAGATATCATTATAAGCCTATCGTCATCCACTACTGA
The DNA here is from genome assembly GCA_963924505.1 of Agonopterix alstromeriana. Classification (NCBI taxonomy): domain Eukaryota; kingdom Metazoa; phylum Arthropoda; class Insecta; order Lepidoptera; family Depressariidae; genus Agonopterix; species Agonopterix alstromeriana. Next base: position 3,030,632 of record OZ004676.1, on the reverse strand, counting down.
CCAAACCCTGATTCAAGGCGCACCACAAATATCTTCGGCATTCCTAATTCAATCCACCAAAACTAAGATCAAGATATCCCGATCAAGCTACCTCCTCTTCTTACTGTAATCATAAAAAAAACCTTTAAAAAAACAGATCGTCGAAGAACATAAACCAAATTTCTGTCAGAAACATTCATTCATTTCGTATGATACGAATCGATAGCAGAGCTCGTAGGCGTTACGTGGGTGGGCGTTGTAATTTCCTTGACATTTCATGAAGAATCATAGTTATCGGCAATAGGATTCTGAGGAAAGTTAGATAAAGAGATTTAAACCTATAATATGAGAACAATCATATTGATATTGGGTAATTACAAGAAATGGGCTAATTTAGAAATGGTCATATCTGGAAGAAGGCAATGAAAGAAACGGTCACCGACCGTCAAAACGAAATCAACCTCGGTGTGCCTGGGTCGTGTTTATAGGGACGCTTTTAACCAAAGATAGGTACTTATTATCTCTATTGTAGGAAGTGTTCATTCAGCGAAATAATCTAATACCTCAAAACATGATTATATGGATGACAACTTTTAGTTCTATATTATATTTACGTATTGGTACAGAAACCCAATGTTATTATGGAAATTGTCGCATGAACTTTGACTTTACTATAGTAAACTTCCGTCTCATTTGAAAATTACATGTTCAAAGATTCTAAAACAATAATAGAAACTTAAACAACAATACAGAGAATGCTCGGCGCGCTCGTCAAATCATCTCCAAACGTATTAACTATTCGAAACAACTTGCCTTAACGAACTGAAGCAAATTATAGAACATTATCTAAAGTAGGAAGCTGGCATGTCTCGAGCTACGCCTACGGTCGAATAGAGCCCATGGTGAAGCAAAAACTTGTACAATGCATGTTCCGCGTCGGCCCAGGCGGCGGCGGCGGCGCGACGCGTCGGTTGCGTCACGTAGTGAAATCAATGATGGCGCAGCGGCCGGCCCAGTTGTAAAGTTGACCTTGGCCGCCCGTTCTTGACGACTGCCGCTCGACGACTGCTAGTCGATGCCAGCGAAGGTCTATCTAGCTTTGGGAATTTGGAAATAGAATGTGTTCCGAAATTATAAGGTCGAAACTGCTGGGTGATAGTTATTTGTCGATACATCTAAACGTTATCTTTGGAAATTGCAGTCAAAAAACCTGTTAGAGATGGTTTCTACGTTAGGTTTTGTAGTTTATCCTATTGTTGAGTCTGTGAACCAGTGACATTGCACCAAAATTGTCACCAATACCCAAGAAAAGAATCATTAATAGAGAATCAGGTGTATTCTGAGCATTAAAACTTCTAAATCATGGTAAATCTTAAATTATCCTTTGTTAGGTACAAAAGTCTGGATCATCCAGACTATTACAGACAGCATAGAGACACAATTTATGTCTCCGTTCTAAGTTCAGCAAATAATTGTACTTCTAGGTATCAATCAAATTTATCTTACATTAATAGAATATGGTATTCCCAAGACAACAACGTCAAATTGAAGTGACGCACCGGACTCGGTTCACAAACAACTTTCTTCTAACGAACAAGGCTTAAATATGCGCTTATGCGTCGTTGTATTATATGCTAACATAGACGATAATGATATCCACTTGTCTTTCAAAACATGTTTTCAAGCTATCTTGATTATTTCTGTGAGTGGTACTAGGACCTGACTAATTCGTCCATTAGAGACATGTGTATTGACACTACATTAGCAAAATATTTGTATATACCTACTGTCTCAGTAACTCGTCGTATTTTTCTGCGCATTATGGTAGATTGTCATGCATCCTGTTATATGAAGTAATAATTTTCTTATAAGACAAAAGAAATGCAGTTTTCTAATATGCAGTACATATTACATTTTTCATGTTTTCTTTCACGTATTAGCGTTCAAATTTATGTTTAGTCGCGTTAATTTTAAAAACCTCTGTTTCAAAGTTACCCGAGAGCCATATTAAGTTAATAATTATGAAGCACGATTACTTTTATTTTGGCCAGACAACATTGCTGATGAACAAGAACGCGTAGTGCGTTGCCAAACAAGACTGCTTAGAAATCAGACGCCTCTAAAGTTTCGAAATCGAACAGACATCTTACCTTGCTAGAATATACGTGCACGCGAATCGTGAAAGAACGAAAATACAAAGCGGACGATCGGTGACCTCGCCTCGGCTGGTAAACACCCAAAAAAGTGTAAATCGAATGCAATAAACGCGTCTGCGACGCCAAGACCCGATCCGCGGCTAGTCTGGTAGGTAATATCGTGATACTCGACCACGTCGCAGAGTACTTTTACGAGCACTCCATTTATGATATTGAGTTGTAAATAAACTTGGTCGGATAACGTATGGCCGTGGGCGGTCAACACATTAATATGTGCGTGCGGTCATGGGGTCGGCGCACCGCGTTTCAGAACGCAACTCGAAGCGTTTGAATTTCAAAATGGCGACCGGCGATGGCGGCACGTAGCGCGGATTTTATGCGTCTACTATAATTTTGTGTAATTTATATTCGATACGCCGCTGGCGGCTCCTAGATAGCGTTTCTATTGAAGTGTAGACTCGATCGCGGCGTGTCCGGGTGCTTATGAGGAATATTGATTAGCTCACCGTCCGTCGGCGTTGCCTTTAGTTCGCGCGTACATTACAATAGATTGTATCTATTTTTGATATTCTGATGCTAATCCGATAAGAAGCAGGGAGTTTTTAAAGCGTCTGTGCAGGCAAAAATATGTTACTGATAACACCTATTGACCTATAGGTCAAAGAGGTGACTAAGTTATCAAAATAACGCTTTTATAGCGAAATCTGCTTCATTCTTACGAAATTGTTAGGGTTGAACCTCATCTGGAAGCACGAAACGCATTTTTTGACTTTCTATCCTTTTCTGTCGCTCAGGAACGTCATTTCTCTCGAGAGAATGATAGCGGGACCCCAGAGCGACAGAAAAGGATAGAGAGTCATAAAATGCGATTCCGTGCTGCCAGATGACGTACAACCCTTGTTCAGCGCATATGCTCACGACTATATTCCCCGAGGGGGTAGTCAGAGATATTCTGACACCTCAGAACATCCACGTTTCACGGGTAGTACCGAAACTCGGTCCAGTGTGACGGGGGTGAGCCCGTCGCCACATAATGGACAGTGGGTACAATACATGCCCCGAAATTGAAGCATGCAGGTTTCCTCAAGATGTTTTTCTTCACCGAAAAGCCAGTGGTGTTACAAATCGTACATAAATTCCGAAAAACTCATTGGTGCGAGTCGGTCTGGACGGGGATCGAACCATCGCCTCCTGCATGGCAGGCAATGTTACTCGCCACCTTTTCTTATACAGCGCGGACTTAAAAAATGAGAAATTTTTTATGTAAATGCAAAGGAAACGTAATATATAATATTCTATTCATATAAGTAGCTACTCCCAAGTCGGTACTTTTAAACAATAAACACAATTAATACAAATTACGTTGCTGCATCCTCACGCACATTGTTGTCTGTGGTGTGAATAGAACTGTTAATTATCTGTGGCGGAAGTATTATGGCGCCGTCTTAGCTGCGTATTTTAGTAGTTATACTGTGTATACAGGGTGAAATTGATATCATTAGCATTCTTTTAAACTAAGAGTCTTCCCATCTAACTGAACAACTTTGACTATGGTAGCAAACCGATCGGAGCAAAAAAAATCATTTGTTGCATACATTTGAGTCGCATAGGCATCGCAGTTTAGCATGGAACAGCAGATTTTTTTTGCTCTGTTCTGTTTGCTCCCATGGTAAAATATCTTCAATGTACATCATCGCTAAGTTAACAATTTTGTTATATGTATAGAATATAATTCTTACAAAAATTTTTGGCCTCGCCTCGGCGTGTAGGGCCTGTCTAACAGTCCCTTGAAACCCTGGTGTACCACTTGTGGTACTTACACCACCAATAGCTTATCTAGTGTTTTATTGAAGTTTTATTGTTATTATTGACGTATTATAATACGTCAATAATAACAATAAAATAGAACCAATGTAGGCCACCTTAGAACCCTGTCACAGCAAACTAATTGCAGTTATCTTTGAGAGAGGCCTACATTTAAAATTGATTGTCTATACCGAGTTTTGCACGCGCTGTTATGTTTTTGTTTTGATCATATTATTAAGTACCTATCATTTTAATATCTTTACACATGAACTATTTAGATTAGAAAATGTTTTTGACGTTATCAGTGAAGATACTTCCTAGTTCAACTGACGCATTCAATTGCCTTACTTTAGTGACAAATTGACAATAACAATTATTAAGCCTGCCACGTATGTAGGTATATCACTTAGATATAGGTTAGGACCTACAGATAGCTTTACCTACAGTGTAGGTAAACTAATACCTTTCCATAAAATATTTATAACTAACATCTACAGAAGGGTGACATTGATATCATTAGCATCCTTTTTCTAAGAGTCTACCCATCAAACTGAACAACTTTTACTATGGGAGCAAACCGATCGATCGAGAAAAGGATGCTCATGATATCAATTTCACCCTATATTATCCGAGAGCGCTGAATTCGCAGAAATAAAATAAATACCAAAGTCAAAGTCAATATAATTTATTATTCGTTGGTGGTGCCATAGAGAAAGTTGTTCAGTATGACGGTCAGATCATCCCCTTAAAAAGTGTCAGCATATTAACATATATAACATGTGCCCAAGGCTATATTACCCGAGGGGGTAGTCAGAGATATTCTGAATCCTCAGAACATCCACGTTTCACCAGTAGTACCGAAACTCTGTCCAGTGTGACGGGGGGTGACCCCTCGCCACATAATGGACAGTGGGTACAATACATGCCTCGAAATTGAAGCATGCAGGTTTTCTCACGATGTTTTCCTTCACCGAAAAGCCAGTGTTGTTACAAATCGTACATAAATTCCGAAAAACTCATTGATACGAGTCGGCCTGGACGGGGATCGAACCTCCTGCACGGCAGGCAAGGTTACTCGCCACTGGACCACCACGGCATGTCAGCATATTAAGAAAGACCCTACATATAATTAATTATTGTGAAATACATTGATAGAGAAATGTCTAGAAAACAAAATCATGTGTGCGTAAATATTTATCGTGAACTCCGATAAGAGTGACCTATTTACTCGTACCTATGTATGCATGTACATATTTATGTACATAATGTACCATATAGGGATGTCAAGTTTTGATATACCAAATATAGATATTAGTTTCAAGCCCATTACATTACAGGGTGAAATTGATATCATTAGCATCCTTTTAAACTTAAGAGTCTACTCATCAAACTGAACAACTTTTACTTTATAGGATCCTTCTTAATATGCTGACACTTGTTTAAGGGGATGATCAGACCGTCAAACTGAACAACTTTCCCTATGGCACCAAAATCGAAATCACGAAATAAAATCAGCAAACCTACTCGAGCCAAATGTATGGAACAGCACCTTTTTTTTGGGATTTCGATGTTGGTCCGATAGATAAAGTTAGTTCAGTTTGACGGTCTGATCAACCCCTTAAAAAAATGTCAGCAAATTGAGAAGGACCTTGAATATGGAGTTGTTTCATTTTATGGTTTTAAGTTTACAAAATAATCTACTCGAGCTAAATGTATGAGACAGCTGATTTATTTTTTCGAGATTTTAATGTTGTTCCCATAGTGCAAGTTGTTCAGTTTGATGGTCTTAACCACCCCCTTAAAAGATTGGTAAACCACCCCCTTAAAAAATATTAAATGTTTATTTTTACTTTTGTAACACCTTGTATACAGGGTTAAATTAATACCAAATTAGCATCCTTTTAAACTAATAGTCAACAACATGGGAGCAAACCGATCAGAGCAAAAAAAATCAGCTGTTCCATACTAAACTGCAATGCCTCCTTGACTCAAATGTATGCAACATCAGATTTTTTATTTGCTCCGATCGGTTTGTTCCCATAGTAAAAGTTGTTCAGTTTGATGGGTAGTTTTAAAGGATACTAATGATATCAATTTCACCCTGTAGTATTGGCAACCCTTGAACATAAAGCGCATGACTCCGCAATATTATCATTAACTTCGTAAACACGCATTGGTCAATTAATATCATTAATTACTGCATTACTAACTTAACAACGCAAACAAGTATAAATTAATTATTAAATTGTTGCACTGTTTTGTTAATAAAGGGAAGTTGTTATAAGTAAATGGAATTTTATTAAATACTAGCAGCCCGTCCCGGCTTCGCACGGGGTAGACAAATAAATTTTAAGACTCATTTTTCTACACCTTCGGTTACATTGTTCAAATTTTACCAAGGATCCCTAATTTTTTTCAAAATGAAATGTAGCCTATGTCAAATTGGAAGAATGTAGCATTCTATTGGTGAAAGCATTTTTTAAATCGGCCCAGTATTTTTTGAGCCTATTCATTACAAACATACAAACATACAAAAATAGGTACAAATCTTTCCTCTTTATAATATTAGTGTAGAAGTGTAGATCTACTTTACACAATATTTACAAAATACAACACATACCTACTTAGATATTATACCCACGAATGACATTAATTGGTAGTTGCCGTAATTCGGTGTTACTTCTATACAGGGTCCATCTTAATATGCTAACAGTTTTTTAAGAGCATGTTCAGACCATCAAACTGAACAATTTTCTCTATGGGACCAACATCGAAATCATGAAAAAAAAACAGCTGTCTTATACATATGGCTCGAGTAGGTTTGGAATTTTGTATGGAAAAGCTGATTTATTTTTCGCGATTTTGATGTTGGTGCCATAGAGAAAGTTGTTCAGTTTGACGGTCTGATCATCCCCTTAAAAAAGTGTCAGCATATTAAGAAGGACCCTGTATAGTTCTTCATAGATTCTTAGATTCTTTATTGTACACAAAAACAACATAATTATCAAAAATTACAATAAATCGTGATACAGAGTGTTCCATCCTGAAACCCTCAAAATGCTAAAGGCAATAATGTTATAGCAAAGAGAAGCACCCGGACATTCGTACTTCGCAATTGCGTGAACGTTTTCGTTATAATGTCAATTCTATCACAATGAAGTTCGGACCGAAACGGTCCCGATATATCGAAAATGGAAAGTCCGGGTACAGAGACAGATATGTTAGGAAGGAGGATATTTTGGTAACCATCAGCTACAAGGCTGATTCAGTATTCATAGGGTGTAGAGCATCTCTGTGGTGGGGATGGACCGGGTCTGCCTGCATAACTCCAGTCGGTTTAGGAGTTACAGCCGTTCAAAGGTCTATATCAAATGAACGATCAGCTGCAAGGCTGATCATAGGATAAGACTTTCAAAAATCACACTCCTACTTCGGTTCTTGTGCTAGAGCATTTTGTTTTTGTTTTTTTTAATGTCCATATTATTTTAGCTTTACCCACTGTCCATTACAAGTGGCGACGGGCTCACTCCCGGTCTCACTGGACAGAGTTTCGGTACTACTAGTGAAACGTGGATGTTCTGAGGTTTCAGAATATCTCTGACTCGGGGAATATAGTAGCTACACTGTGCTGTTTGTTATACGTGTTAATGAATTAACGCAAAACTAGAAAGTAGTTTTTTTTTTAATCGAGAGCACAATCGAATTATCATGTTTTCAACATAGGTTTTTTTATCAAAATATTTAATAATTTGTTTGAAAAATTTCAAATTTACTGACATCGATCTCAACCCACCGCTCGGGCAACCTCACCCTACTTTCTACCAAAACAAGATTCTTAAAATGTATCCATGAGCACGTTAGCGCTTTCATCAATTGCTGAAATGATAACAAATCATTTTAGCCTCAACACGTAAAATTGGAATAACGTTAAATTTTAACTTCGAAAATAATGAAATTATTGTTTCAATCTAATTATTTTGTTACAAATCAGTTGAGGCGTATGAGGTTTTGCGCTTATTCATTAACACGTTGTATGTTTATTATATTGTTATAAAAGTCAACAATAAGTGCAACTATTGTAGATTACGAGTACGAGGTCATTAAACCTGCGCGCGCGCCACCTCCCGACCCTCCATATCGCGCCCCAATAACTTGATAACGAGACAAAAGACTTGTTTTACATTTTATCATTATAAACATACCTACTTTTACATACTGACAACGTTAATACAGGGTGTAAGGAAAAGTATCATTAACCTTTAACCCACATACTCTACCCATCAAATTGAACAACTTTTACTAACGAAGCAACCTGTCAGAACAAAAAAATATCAGCTTGCCCATACGTTTGAATCGAGTAGGTATTGCAGTTTAGTATAGGACAGCTGATATTGTTTTTGTTCTGACAGGTTTGCTACCATAGTAAAATGTTGATGGGTTAGAGGGTGTGGTTTAAGGGTTAATAACACTTTTCCTTACACCCTGTATAGAGGAATCTATTTTAAATAATTATATTCCTCTATCTACAGGGAGAAATTGATATTATTAGCATCCTTTTTGCTAAGAGTCTACCCATCGAACTGAACAACTTTTACTATGGGAGCAACCATATCGGAGCAAAAAAAAATCAGCTGTTCCATACTAAACTGCAATGCCAGCTCAACTCAAATGTATGAATCTGAAAATTGAATGTATGAAAATGTTTAGAATCGAGAGCAGAATCGTATTATCAAGGTTTCAACATATTTTACATTTTTTCAAATTATTAAAGATTTGTTCGTATAATTAAAAATTTACTGAATTTGATGTCAACCCACCGCACAGGCACACTCGCCCTACTTACTACCAATACAAAACAAGATTCTTAAAATGTATCCATGATCACGATAGCGCTTTCATTCATTGATGAAATAGGTACCTAATAACAAATTATTTTTGCATGAAAATTTAAATGCGAATAAGATTTTCATTATAAGTTAGTTGGGTTGTATGAGGTTTTGCGCTTATTTATTAACACGTTGTATATTTTATATCGTTGTCTTATCATCAAAACAATTTCCGTCTAGATTCTGGTACTTTCAATGCGATTAGATAATTATTTATTTAAACTAATAGTGAATAAGTTTAAACAATATTTTATAAAGGGTCCAATTTAATATGCTGACACTTTTTTAAGGAGATGATCAGACCGTCAAACTGAACAACTTTCTCTATGAGACCAACATCGAAATCGCGAAAAAAATTCTGCTGTTCTATACAAAACTGCAAACCTACTCGAGCCAAATGTATGGGACAGCTGTTTTTTTTTCGCGATTTCGATATTTGTCCCATAGAGAAAGTTGTTCAGTTTGATGGTCTGATCATCCCCTTAAAAAAGTGTTAGCATATTAAGAAGGACCCTGTATACTGGTATAGTAACTTTGTGCTTATGTAAAATTCAGAAAATAATGCTTATAAATGTGTCTAACGAACAAAATTCGGAAATCCTGACTTATGACGTGACGTCACTAGTGGCCTTTCAGCCTAGCAGCCCCGGGGTTGCCCCAGCCGAGCCGGGGTCGCCCCAACTAGGTCAGGGCTACTTACCCGTCCTGCGTATTTTGTACTTTCTGCTCCATTCAATTAATATTGAAATAGAGTTATATTGTTAGATACATACGGTACATACAGGGTCTTTCTTAATATGCTGACACTTTTTTAAGGGGATGATTAGACCATCAAACTGAACAACTTTCTCTATGGGACCAACATTGAAATCGCGAAAAAAATATCAGGTGTCCCATACATTGGGCTCAAGTAGGTTTGCAGTTATGTATGGAACAGAAGATTTCTTTTTCGCGATTTCGATGTTGGTCCTATAGAGAAAGTTGTTCAGTTAGATGGTCTGATCATCCCCTTAAAAAATTGTCAGCATATTAATAAGGTCTAACAAAATTAGCTGAAACTATTTTCTGCTAATTTTGTTAGACCTTAATTATGCAACGTGTTAATGAATAAGCGCAAAACCTCATACTCCCCTACTGATTTACAACAAAATAATTCGATTGATACAATAATTTCATTATTTTGATAGTTAAAATTTAAAGTAATTCGCATTTAAGTTTTGACGCAAAAATGATTTGTTATCATTTCAGCAATGAATGAAAGCGCTAACGTGCTCATGGATACATTTTAAGACTCTTGTTTTGGTAGTAAGTATGCTGAGAGTGCTCGAGCGGTGGTTTGAGATCGAGTTCTGTAAATTTTAAATTTTACAAACAAATTATTTAATATTTTGAAAAAAATTACCTATGTTGAAACAATGATAATTCGATTCTGCTCTCGATTCTAAACAAACTACTTTCTAGTTTTGCGTTAATTCATTAACACGTTGTATAGTACGTTTTCCCATAGAAGTTACCTACCTATGTTTAAACAGCAAATTGCAAAGCTAAGTTTTAGCGATTTCAAGTTGGAAAAACGTTCTCTCTTATCGTGTGGGCTTAGATCAAAGGAAAATTAGGTGTGGGCAGCAAGCCCTGATGTCAGAGTTATTTCAGACCGCCTTACAGCCTCTGACGTGGTTTTTATGTAACGACTACGACCACCAGAGAGGGGTTCCGTTTTCACCCTTTGGGTACGGAACCCTAAAAAAAAGATAAACCTTACATCCCTAGTACCTCACTATATGCCACGAGAAGAAATGGAGTGGTCTTATTAAAAATAAATACCGACTCCTAAGTACAGACTTAGGCCAAAAACTTCGTCTAACTCGCGTGTGGTCCGTCATTAAACTATCAATTTTATGTCACAAATTAACATAACTATCTCAGAGATCTCTGCGTGAAATGAATCCGAAGCGATAGTTTCTATCTACGCCATAAACCATGGTGGGCCTATAAAATCATACTTCATTGGCAGTAAACTTGAGGACAATGTTATGTGGCTACAGACTGTCTATGTCTAATTACTTCACGTAGGTATGTGTGTGTCATTGAGATCATGTCGTGGTTTGAAAGGTCACATTGCCAAATGCGCTTGACCTATTTATTTAAATATCTAACTAGGTATTCATTTGTTAAGAGGGTGTGGAGCCTCCAGTGCTTACTACATTGTAACATTCTTGTTTTTTGGAAATATTGTGTTACTTAATTCTTTAAAAAAATAAAAAAAATGCAATTGAGGACAACACTTGAGGCTTAGTGCGTTAAACTGTCAAACAGTTCAAATAGGTGTTTACCTATGAGAAAGAAAATATACATAAAATCGCAAAAAATAGTAACATCATTGCAGTTTTGTGTAGAACATGAGATTTCTTTGTTATTCTCATAGAGAACGTTTTTTGGTGTGACCGTCAGTGTCCAGAATCTTACAATTAAAGTCGGGACAATGTAATAAGCCACATTTGACATCTGTCAGTTTAAGCTTCATAGTGAGGTGACCTGCTTAAAAACATCGATTAGAGCGAATGAATCGATACGGATTACAAACATACGTGAATCGAATTATATGTGAATATCGCGATTTGTTGGAACTACGTTTTACATCGATTTTTTTGGGTTACATCCCTTGTGTTAAAAAAGAAAAAGGGTTCACAGACGCAACATTGTAACGACGTTCAGTTCTTTGGAACAGAAATTGTTTATTATGTTTAGAATGGTTTATTAGTGAAAGTAAATCGTAAAACTACCTTCGTTTTTCATTATTACAATAAATATGTAATCGTAATAAAAAAAAGTAAAGCGATTGTACAGTTCTAACTTCGAAAAAAATTATATTATTCTATGCCCGCCGTTACAAGGTTATGATTGATGAAGTATCAATAGATGTCAAATGTGGCTTTTTAAATTGTCCCGACTGTAATATAAAAATAGCAAACAACAGAAAAGACAACCCAACCACCATTCATTATTGTCTATCTCTATCTGGTTTCAATCATTATTAAATTACACAACATTCATTCATTCATAAGTGACATAAGTAATTGGTTTTTAATTTTTTTGTTAATTGCTATCGTTACATTTCACCTGTCAGTAGTAGATAAGATATTATGGACGTGAAAGAGTACGAAGACATTCGTTTTCACGATTCTCCTATAAACAGAATAGTTAACGTTACTTCAGGGCCTGTTTCACCACTTCCGAAAAAGTTCTTGTTTGTTTATCCGACAGCACATTTGACAATTCTTCATACAAAATATGTCAAATGAGCTGTCGGATAAGTTAAAACTAACTTATATGGAAGTGGTTTAACAGGCCCTTAGTTACGTTATAGTTTTAGTTTAGTTTGGTTAGTAATTTCTATGGGGTCTTTCTTAATATGCTGACGGTTTTTAACAACTTTGTCTATGGAAAAACACCCAAAAATAAAAAATTAAAATCAACTTTCCTACACATTTACGTCGAGTACCTACGCATTTAGCACAGCAGATTTTTTCTTTCACGATCCTCGATGTTGGTCGCATAGAAAAAGTTGTTCAGTTTGATCTGATCAACTCTTTAAAAATCGTCACGTAATTATTAAACATGACCCTGTACTTATAATTGTATTGGAATGAAATAAAATAAAATCAACATTGAAATATTACTATCTTTTTTCTGTAGGTACCTTATTTTGGCCGCAAGTGTAATGTACCACATGTGACTTTAAAACTAATCTGCAATCTATCGAAAAGGGCAAAGGCTTTAAATTAAAGAAGCGATTATAAATAACAAATTGAGTTATAAAAATTAACAAAAAAATTTCAATTCCGTCAGACATGCAGAGCAGTGTTTAGGATAAGGTTTTCGTAAAAAAAATATGTAAATTTCAAACAATTTGCATGTAAATGTTAACTTATTTGCATATACACTGGTAGGAATAAAGAATTCTTTTTATATGAATCTCGTCCTTAAATCACCTGTACAATGGAGTGATTGTTGCTTGATAATATTGTTAGGTTCTCGTCTTTTGTTTAGAAATTACAAAATAGAGCAAAGATAAATTGTTTTTTGGTACATTACTGTTACTATGGTAACATGGTTATTTGTATTCCAGCACGTCTAGCATGATTTCTCTACTTGCGCGCGACTCTGCTTTTTCGCATATTACAAGTCGCGTCAAGCGCGGCTTTTGCTCTCCGAAAAGCGCGGGAACTGCACGTCTAGTATGATTTCTCTACACGCGCGCGACGCGCCTTCGCTGCATGTAAAAAAACCTGTTCCCACGCTTTTCGGAGAGCGAAAGCCGCGCATGCCGCGACCTGTAGTATGGGAAAAAGCAGAGTCGCGCGCAAATAGAGAAATCATGCTAGACATGCAGGTTATTTTCTATGCAGCGAAGGCGCGTCGCGCGCGTGTAGAGAAATCTTGCTAGACGTGCTGAAGGTTTAACATGCCTTTAACTAAAGTGATTATATTTAAAAGCTGGAAATAGGAATTGTCTATACCTGGAGTAGACTGCCTTACAAACGGTGAAACCTGAAAATACTCCTTGGCGGTCGGTAATGTTCAACCTTCTTTCGTACGTTTTCATCGTCGTTGTTGGTTTGTCCCTTTCTAATCCAACGACGGAAATTAAAAAAAAGAGTTTTTATTGCATTTTTGTTCTGACAGAAAACTTAGACTACTTATATGACGACTAGTTACGCGTGTAATCCTACTAACAAAATTTTCTGCCACTTTTTGCGGGGGGCGAGGTAGCACGAGATACGCAACTTTGAATTTTATTCCATTAATTTAGATTCTAATTTTGAATGTTAAAAATCATGAAAAACAGTGTCGTGTGAACCCCAAACGTCATAAGTTCGAAATTATTGTTCCGCAATTATAGGCTGTCGCGTTTTGTGATAAGGTATAAAATTGTACGTAAATGCGTAAGATTTTTTGATCTTGCACATTGGCAGAGGGGAAATGCTAAGGCGAGGCGGGTCCGTATATAAGTAGTCTATGGACAGAAAAGGACAAACGTAATGTTAAACATCGACGTACGAAAGAAGGTTGGACATTACCGACCACCATGTCCATTTTTTGTGTTTCAATGCTTGTAAAGAGGATTACGTGCGTACGTAATACTGACTGTTCTCAAAGGCTGAAGGAAAATATCGTGAAGAAACTTTCATACGGTGAAGAAGAAATTCTGATGAAGGGCTGTTCCGGGCTGCCAGAGGGTTGCGACTCTTGCGACTCCCTAAACTATGAGCTTTCCACTGGTACCTGTGTCTCACTGCCTAAACAAGTGGGTGTAGAACACCTGCAGTGGGATCTGTCTGATAGTTATAGCTACATTCATGACCAAAATTTACCAGATGACCAGAGCTGCAATCGCGGTAAATATTAGGTGATTGAACCGTATTTGGACTAGGTATAAACCATAACTTTTGACACTTTTGGTATTGCGCTAATAGCTCTTGACAGCCGTTAGAGCCGTTTTGACAGATTGCTTAGACGTTAAAGGCTGTCAGTTAAGATGATGCGGAATTCAGCACAGCTGAATGGAATTTGGATTGCAATGTGATTAGAACTGAAATTGGATAAGAATAGAACTTCGATGTTTTAAATTTCGGGTTACAGGTCGCGATATCTACATAATTCTATCCCTAATAATGGCCAATGATCCAAAAATCACCCTTTATATTCAAATAATATTTGCAACTAAAACTCTGCCGCACAAATCTAAATCAGTTAGCAGTTCTTGTGATCTATTCTCGCTGAGCTGCGCGAGCGCAGGCCGCACGCGGTTCCATTTGACATTATGCTCCTGTTAAAACAGAAACAGTTGGAATAGCTTGAGTTATGTTTGCATTTTGATCATTTTATTTGTGATTTTAGACCGGAGACACACTTGCAACCAATCTGAAATGTAGGTAATTATCCGTAGAACCTTACGACCTGTATGAAGGTCATTGAGCTTTTGTGAAACATGACTGCAAATATTATCCTGTGACAAGCTTCTACAGAGTGAAATTGAAATCATTTGAGTCTACCCATCAAACTGAACAACCTTTAATATGGGAGCAAACAGATAGGAGCAAAAATAAAATCTACTCAAATGTACCACCTGATTGACATGACATGTCAACACCTGATTTTTTTGTTGCTCCGATCGGTTTGCTCCCATAGTAAAAATTGTTCTGTTTGATGGGTAGACTCTTAGTTTAAGGATGCTAATGATATCAATTTCATACTTACACATATTCCAATTGTTTTTAGTAGGTTATGTCAAACTGAACAATTTGCGGTTTCGATGTTTGCTCCATGTGAATGTTGTTTAGTTTGATGTACAAACGGCAACACATCAAGCTACGCAAAAACAATATAAGCTGGGCGCGCTTAGGGTGAAATAACGTATAGCGTCGTGCGACCAGCTTATTTTGGTTTTGCGTAGCTTGATGTGTCGCCGTGTGTACACTATCTAAAACAATTTTTTATTGTTCAGTGCACATTTTTGTCCAATCTAAGTTGAAGCCTTGGGGCGTGGGTTTAGAGGATATTCCCGCGAGCGCGCTCCAGACAAACGAAGTTTGATTCTGTTTTGAGTGTTAACCAATTAAATTCAATGCAATTTGAAAACACTATCTAAAGCCTAAGATCTGTAGTCTGGTTTGTCAGACTTTCGTTAAAATTTATTGTTTCAAAGTTACGATTAACCATAGATTTCTATACAGGGTCCTTCTTAATATGCTGACACTTTTTTAAGGCCATGATCAGAACGACTTTTTCGTCAAGCTGAACGACTTTTTCTATGGGACCAACATCGATATCGCGAAAAACAAAATCTGCTGTCCCATACATTTGGCTCAAGTAGGTTTGCAGTTTAGTATGGAACCGCTAATTTTTTATTCGCGATTTCGATGTTGTTCACATAAAGAAAGTTGTTTAGTTTGACGGTCTGATCATCCCCTTAAAAAAGTGTCAGCATATTAAGAAGGACCCTATATATATTTTTGAACAAGTGTAACTTTGAAACTCTTTAAACTCCTAATGGCCATCTTGCTGCCTATCTTGTGTTATTGGCCAGGTCAGAGGTATATTAGCCTGTTATTAAATCAGTTTGAAAATACTTTGACAGAGCAAATAAAATAAAAATCAATCGCGAACTTGAGTCGCCGGTAGCACGAGGGTCTTTACCCGCTCTCTTGGCACCCATCCAGTTCACAACCACTATTATTACAGCGACACGTGCCTAGTACTTCCCTGTGCACCCTACTACACTCCTATTACGTTGGTATAAAGTTCAAATTTAATGCTAAAATTGTTTTTTAATGATTGATGACAGGTGTAGGGAAATACAGTTTGAGATGTTCGCTATGGAACTCTTATTGCGATGTTGTAAGTGTAAAATTGGTTTGGTTCGGGTGACTTCGTTAGTGGAACGAAAGTAGATGTTTTGCTTGTAATGGTTTGGTTTTGGCGAATGTTAAGATGTAGATAAATTAGAAGATTAGGTTATGTTTTATGACTAAGACACAAGTACCTACTATATGCACTTATAGATTTATGTAAGTATTTAAGGGGATAATCAGACTGTCAAACTAAAAAACTTTCTCTATGGGACCAACATGAAAATTTCGAAAAAGCAATCAGCTGTCCAATTAGTACTGTAGCCCCGTGACATTTAAATTACCAAAAAGATTACCGATTGCTGTTTAGATATTGTTGTAAGGTACGAAATTACTAATATAAAAACATCAGTCGTACAGATCACAACCCGCCGTAAGAAAAAAAAATTGTCAGAAATTTTTAAATTTCGAGGTATCCTTTTTTTCCATACTTTCATCTTCTTCACCATAGTTCAATACCCATACTTAATAGTAAGACTATCTAAAGTTGCCATACAAAGCTATAAGACCGATAAAAATTTACTTTTTCATCTGGTCTGTCCCTTACATTTAGCTCGAGCAGATGTGTCGTTTAGTATGGAACAGCTGATTTTACATTAGCGATTTCGATGATGGTCCCATGAGAAAGTTGTTTAGTTTGATGGTCTGATTATCTCCTTAAAAAAGTGTCAGCATATTAAGAAGGACTCTATATACCTAAACATTGCACAACACATAGCAATCATATAATAAATCATTGATACTTTATACTAATAATAACAAAACAAGCATATTTATTAATTATCTTCATTATTGATAATAATTACGATAATTTTTTCTTATCATTCCTATCACCTAAAGTACACCAGTCTGTCATTTGTATAATTACTTAGTAACAGGTGAAAGACAACGAAATACTACAACATTTTTTAAATGTCACACTTATTGACCAATTTCATTTCATTGACAAATTGTACAAATACCTTTACCGGATTGCATGGTCCTAGCTTTACCATTATCAATAAAAACCGGCCAAGTGCGTGTCGGGCCACGCGCAGAATAGGGTCCCGTAGTTGCCCGTCACAATATACGGACTTAAAAGGGGGCTTTTTGTTTTATACTACGGTTTAACGGCTTATAAAGCCTATTTTACAAGTTGGTCGACTATTACTCGTTAACTTGTAAAGCTTACTTAGCGGTGATAGTTTTCCTTTTACATTCGTTATATACACTACTGCCGTGAATTTTTTCACGTATCTAGAAACAACCGTTTAGCTGGCGGGGGACGACGACGACGAGACTTGACTCTAACAAAAATTTTCACTTTAAAGCTCAATATTTCGCTAACGGATCCCTAAATCGAAAAATGATTTGTCCACACCCACAATATTTTTAAAAGACCTATGCAACGATACCCCACACCATGGGATAGAAGAGAAAAAAAATGGCATCCCCACTTTTCGTGTAGGTGAGGTGCTCTAAAAACAATATTTTTCATGATATTATTTTACTACAACTTTCTAGTACTAAGCGTCTCTGAGCTAAGCCGCGGACAGACGGACATGGCGAAACTATAAGGATATTCCTTGTTCACTACGGAACCCTAAAAATTTAGTCGCGATTAACAATAACGATTTGATAAGAATTGACATTAAAATTACTGATATCATAGGTTACTTAATACCTTATGGTAACTACCCGGCTGTGAGCTGATATGACCTCGCATGAGAGATATTGTGCGAGGCATGCGAGGCGACTAAGGGGCATCTAGAACTAAAAAAAAATCTACTCGAGCTAAATGTATGGGACAGCAGATTATATTTTTCGCGATTTTCGATGTTGGTCCCATAGTGAAAGTTGTTCAGTTTAATGGTCCAAACAACCCCCTAAAAAGTTTTAAATATTTATTTTTTCTTTTGTAACACCTTGTATACAGGGTCCAACTTAATATGCTGACACTTTATAGGGGATGATCAGACCGTCGATCTGAACTACTTTCTCTATGGAACCAACATCGAAATCGTGACAAAAAATTCAGCTGTCCCATACATTTGGCTCGAGTATGTTTTCAGTTTTGCATGGAAGAGCTCGTTTTTTTCGCGATTTCAATTTTCGTGCCATAGAGAAAGTTGTTCAGTTTGACGGTCTGCTGATCATCCCCTTAAAAAAGTGTCCTGAGACCTCTGTATTTCCACCTTTGTTTACATATAAAGAATACCTATACCTATACAACGTGTTAATGAATTAACGCAAAACTAGAAAATAGTTTGTTTAGAATCGAGAGCAGAATCGAATTATCATGTTTTCAATATAGGTAAAATTTTTAAAAATTATTAAATAATTTGTTTGTAAAATTTAAAATTTACTGAACTCGATCTCAATCCACCGCAAGGGCACACTCATCTTACTTACTACCAAAACAAAATTCTAAAAATGTATCCACGAGCACGTTAGCGCTTTCATTAATTGCTGAAATGATAAAAAAACATTTTTGCCTGAAAACTTAAAATGTGAATAACTTTAAATTTTAACTATCAAAATGATGAAATTATTGTTTCAATCTAATTATTTTGTTACGAGTATTAATCAGTTGGGGTGTGTGAGGTTTTGCGCTTATTCATTAACACGTTGTATAAATAGTTCTAATTTGCATTTACAAGTTTCTTTTGCAGCGTTTTTCGAATATAGGTAGGTATGACAATTGCCAAATTATAGGTACACTGGAATAGATTATGTGATTCAAAGCTTATAAAAATACTTTTATAAGCTTTTTTTCTACCCATTATTTCTAGAGTTAGGTATTTGAAAAATACCGAAAAATGCTAAGCTAGGATGAATGAGATGGATTCCTTTGCCTGGCAGCCTTTTCTATTGAAAAAAAAAGTCCATACAGCTTTTTCAGAAAATTTTATATAAATTAAGTTACGTATATGTCTAGATTGAGCCTCACGTTTCTACCGTATAAAAGAAAAGGGGCCAACTTTCTCAGGTTAGTGTGCGTGAGGCGTATATTGTGTGCGTGCATACCGATTCAAGCCGTGGTGGTCCAGTGGCGAGTAACCTTGCCTGCCGTGCAGGAGGCGATGGTTCGATCCCCGTCCAGGCCGACTCGTACCAATGAGTTTTTCGGAATTTATGTACGATTTGTAACACCACTGGCTTTTCGGTGAAGGAAAACATCGAGAGGAAACCTGCATGCATTAATTTCGAGGCATGTATTGTACCTACTGTCCATTACAAGTGGCGACGGGCTCACCCCCCGTCACACTGGACAGAGTTTCGGTACTACTGGTGAAACGTGGATGCTCTGAGATTTCAGAACATCTCTGACTACCCCCTCGGGGAATATAGTCGTGAGCATATACATACATACATACATACCGATTGGGTTTAGAGGCCAGTCCTAGCTGTAAATTTTTTCGACTCTATCGCTAAGCTTCGACTGTCTATCTTGACATATAACTTAGACGGATACGTAATTCCACTCTGAAATCATAAATAATGTTAAAGGTTGCATCTGCACGTTGCCGTTGTTTAGTTATACCAAATAAGTATCTGACCTATCCGAAAGGGAACGCAGTCGTGAATTACATACATACCTAAACATGTAATTATATAACACTGTAAAAACATAATAGGTACCTTCAACTTATTTGTATAGTTGAACTTCTAACCGGTTTGCAGACTTTAGGATCCGGTTTCATCCTGTTTTTTTACTATTGTTCCCCCAACAGCACTAATGTCTACAAAATTATCTAATATACAGGGCCCTTCTTAATATGTGGACACTTTTTAAGGGGATGATTTGACCATCAAACTGAACAATTTTCTCTATGACACCAATATTGAAATCGCGAATAAAAAATCTGCTCTTCCATACAAAACTGCAAACTTACTCGAGCCAAATGTATTGGACAGCTGATTTTTTTTTCGCGATTTCGATGTTGGTTCAATAGAGAAAGTTGTTCAGTTTTATGGTCTGATCATCCCCTTAAAAAAGTCTCCGCATATTAAAAAGGACCCTGTATATTAAATAAACTATATTGAAAATTTGAATTTTAAAAAAAATGTATTTTAATATTATAGTGGTATAAGAATGCATAATAACATGTTATAGTAAGAATTCTGTAAATAATGTGATTTTAAATGACCTCTAAACCAAAAACCACAAATACAACACATGAATGAATGCAAATGGAATTTCTAATTATAACACGATTACGTAACATCAAATCTATTTGATTTCCCTAATTACTTTTCCCGCTATAATTGTTTACGCCCCGCCATTCATCATTTCATTCAACAAATCCTATTTTCCCGCGTTTCTCGTTCGCTATTCTTTTTTTTTTATTTAACTTGGCACACGGCTTCATGAGTCATTCTGCCACCTGAATTATCTTCCGTAGAAGTGATCCTATTTTACTGCGTTGTTGATCTGCCGTGACTAATTATATTGTGGCGAACATTTCGTCACCTCGACACTTTTGCGAAGAACAAGTGCGAAATAATATGTATGTCAGTTGTTAGGGAAAAGCTGCGTTTTTTTTTAAATAGTGTCGTAAATATCGATAAGTTTTAAAGTGTTGACAATTATTGGTAGTCGTTCAAATTAACCTGCGGTCTCTTTTGATGATATGTGACGTGAGAGGATAGAGCGGAAAAAGAAGAAAAACGTTGATAAAAACTAGTTTCTTGTGTGAGGACCCCCCTGAATTTTTTATTTTTTTTATTATTTGTTAGCAAATCCGACAAATAACGCACATATTCTGTGAAAATTTCAACTGTCTAGCTATTACGGTACAAAAGCTACAGCCCTAAATAGGCAGGACAGCCGGCGGACGGACGGACGGACAGCGTATGCTTATGAATAGGGACCCGTTTCCACCCTTTGGGTACGGAACCCTAAAAACAAGAATGTTGTACAAACTTTGTAAGCCATATAAATATCAAGTACTCTAGATAATGTTATTGAGTGTTATAATAATATTTTCGCAAGTTTTGATGACAATAATCCTATGAATGTCATTTAGATGTGATATTTTTGTGATAGTACTATCTGCCTACTGATAAAATCGTTGTTTTGTCAGAAATTATACTTGACATACGCTCAGTTGCAGAAACGCTCCTTAGAGTTAATCCTCCATTAAATCTCTTGCTGTCACTTTTTGTCTTGTTGACGTAGTAAAGACTAGCAAGAGATTTAATGGAGGATTAACTCTAATAAGCGTTTCTGCAATGTAGCGATAATTTGTGTTCCAATACAAACTTTAAAAAAATGTTGTAGTTGTTATACGCATAAGCACATATATGCTCACGACTATATTCCTCAATGGGGTAGTTAGAGATATTCTGAAAAGTTAGAACATTCACCTTTCACTAGTCGTACTGAAAGACTGTCCAGTGCGACGGGTAGTGAGCCCTTCTGCCAGTTGCACGTACGTTCATTAAAGTTAATCCTCCACTAAATCTCTTGCTAGCTTTTACAATAACAAGACAAAAAGTGACAGCAAGAGATTTAATGGAGGATTAACTTTAATGAACGTACGTGCAACTAGCATCTTGTCGCCACTTATAATGGTCAGTGGGTACAATACATGCCTCGAAATTGGAGCATGCAGGTTTCCTCACGATGTTTTCCTTCACCGAAAAGCCAGTGTTGTTACAAATCGTACTGAGTTAGTTGACGGGGCATGTTTTAAAGATTTCGACTACGTTTTGAATTGCATTAGTTGTAAATAAAAGGACAAAGTACGATAGCCATGACAAGAGTGTTTGAATTTCAAATTACTTTTTTAATATTTATGTACAGTCAACGTAATAAATAAGATGTCGGAGAAATTTGAATAAAAAGTACATAAACTGAGTATCTACTAAATATTGCTTCAAGAACAAAATAAGAGAATTGTTTTGTGAAAATACGATGATTCCGTACCCAAAGGGTGAAAACGGGACCCCATTACTAACCCTACGTTGTCCGTCCGTCCTTCCGTCCTACCTATTCAGGGCTGAAACTTGTGAACCGAAATAGTTGAAATTTTCACAGAATATGTGTTATTACGGCGGATTTGTTAACAAATAATAAAAATGATTTAAAATTAAAATTTAACCTCCTCATACAAGAAACTAGTTATTATCAACGTTTTTTTCTTCTCGCTCTATCGTAAAAACGGTAATACATACAAGCGTCCAACTTTGTGTGATTATAGAGCAAATTCTACAGTATAACAAAAACCAGCCAAGTGTGAGTCGGTCTCATGTTAAAGGTCCAGAACAAAAACAATCTTTTATTCAGAAGTTTTTTTTTAAACTTTTTTTTAAATATTTTTATCTATTGTTATTTTAAATTTTTCTGTGTGATGAATCTGTTTTGTACCTATTCTGTATTTTTGTGTGGCAATAAAGTGCATTTTTCATTTTTTTATTTTAGTTAATATGTTGTGTGGTGGTGTGGTACGGAACCCTCGGTGCGCGAGTAGCCCGACTCGCACTTGACCGGTTTTTATTAATTTTGGTGGCCTATTATCACATTAGTTACAAGTTATATTGTCTAATGTTAAGTTGTAAGTTCTTTCTTTTTATTTAGCAATCAATAAATTATTCTATCACCTACCTATACGTAAATCAGATTGATGTTGACGACTGTACTTGAACTATCTTGTAAAAAATACATAGTTAACAATAGTGCAGTGACGTCAATAAAAGAAGATAGATGCATCGTAATATAATATGCATTGCTTTTATAGATGTACATAGTGACTGTATACTTAAGTTTCACTGGCATTGAAACTTTATTGTAATAGTAATAGAATTCACAATCAATATTAACTTTTTAGTATTATTTGCTTTTCTGTTATTTATTCTATTCACACATGAGTAAATAGCCTACAGAGACAAAGTTTCGAACAATCGCGCTAGTCGACAATCTATGCTCTCCTGGCCCGAAGTGCCCAAAGAGACAAAGCTCTTAGGAGCGCAGAAAATGGTCACGCTCATCCAATGTCTCCCATAGATTGTCAACTAGCGCGATTGTTCGAAGCTTCATTGTCTCTGTGGAATGTTTACTCATGTGGACCTTTTATTTTTTTGTCTGTCTGTTTGTTCGAGCATCCACAACTACTGGGCCGATTCTGATGAGTCTTTTTGTGTTTAAAAGCTTATGATTAGACCTAAAAACTGGTATAATATTTTAATCTCACTACGATATGACGGGAGCTGGTGCTGACAGTTTTATTTTGATGTTCAGTTCTGTTGTTCAGTTTGATAGTCTGATGATCCCCTTTAAAAGTGTCAGCATATTAAGAAGAACCCTATGCATGGTGTAAGGGAATTGCTTCCGAAAAATCAAAGGGGTGAAATTACCCATCAATATGAACAACATTTAATTTGGAACCAACGACGAGATCTCAAAAAAAATCACTATCTCATGCTAGCATTAAATTCCTATACCGCGCAAAATGTATGAAGAAGCAGATTTTTTTTTGGATATTATAGTTGGTCCCATAATAGAAGTTCATATTGAAGGTTATTTTCTACCTTTGAGTTTTCGGAAGCAATTCCCTTACACCTGTATAAGCCTCGCAGACTTGTCTTATTTGTATGACAACTATTAACAAACTGTTTCTTTTATTGCAGGTAATACAACAAAACCTACCCAGCCACAGAGCCCACAGACGATAAGATAAACAAACAATACACTCAACACAATAGATTGATACATACATACACACGGCGACAGATCAACCTACCCATAGTTGAACTCTATGTTCATGGACATAAGGTCCAACTATGGGTAGGTTGATCTGTCGCCGTGTGTACACGTTATATAATATCTAGGCATGAGGCAGAGCACTGGAAACAAAGAGCGACCTTGATTCAAGTCTAGCCTAGGTATAGACATACTCGTGTATGTCCTAGGTATTGTATAATACCTACTTTATTGTTGTGGTGTGAATGTTTTGACGATTAAGACTGCAAATATGACAATGTTACACTAGGAACGTAAACCCTTTGACTAATTATTTTAAGGACTTGCCTTGCGGTAGCATTTCCCCTCTGCCACGGTATAAGCACAATTGATCTTGTGCATTTACATTCAATTTTACACCTTATCACTAAACGAGACAGCCTATAATTGCGAAATAATAACTTCGAACTTAGAATGTTTGGGGTTCACATAAGACTACTTTTTATGATTTTTAACAGTCAAAATTATAATCTAAAGTTATGAGGAATAAAATCCAAAGTTGCGGCATTCATGTTACCTCGCCCCCCGCAAAAAGTGGCAGCAATGTTTGTTATCAGACTATCAAACTGAACAACTTTCTCTATGGGACCAATATCAAGCTGCAAGCAAGCAACAAAAATCAGCTGTCCCATAAATTTGGCTCGAGTAGGTTTGCAATTTTGTATGGAAGAGCTGATTTTTTTTTCACGATTTCGATGTTACTCCCATAAAGAAAGTTGTTCAGTTTGACAGTCTGATCATCCCCTAAAAAAAGTGTCAGCATATTAAGAAGGACCCTGTATACATCACTTCCTAAGAAAACGATAAATCCTCGCGCAAAAATTTACCTAGTGAAGCTTGCCACAGCAGCGTTGTTCTAACATGACGACGTTGCCGTCTGGCGCGACTGGCAGAAATCAAGCAAGCGCATCGCCCGCGATGCGCATCGCCTGCGGCCGAGTTACGCAGGCCTGTCTCTACCACGCTACTCTACTATCAGAAGCGGACGTACATTATAAAAGGGAAACAGGGAACCTTTCTTTATTATACTTCGCTTAAAAATCGTTCCAAATTTAAACGTCAATCCCACCGTCTGGCATTGTCACTATGACATGACTCATATAATAAAGTCATCTGTGAATGTTGTGATAAGGTTTCGTAACGCGCCGATGCGCTGCGCGGGCGCACGCTCCGACACGTGTTTCGTCATTGACATAGAATACTAAACACTCACACTCCCATACACCAAGTCCACCGATTCGAGGCATTTTCATTCTTATGACTGTGGTAAAAGAATACCGACTGGGGACATTATGTGGAATTAAGTATAATGTAGGCAGGGCTAGCCTAGATGGGCACAGCATCTATGGCATGCGATGAAGAGCAAAGATTGCATAATTGTAAAGACGTGTGGTATTTTTTAAAAGAGTTCAAGAAGGAAAAGATCCTGCTGCCAGATAGATTAGATACTATTTAGATAGGCTAGGTATCTATCGAATTAGTATCTAATAAAGTCAGCATCAGAGAAAACTGACCCCTTAAATCATTATAATCGCAAATGGGGTAAAATCGTCTGACGCCGACCGTACGTCTAATGCAGTCACAAATCTAATATTAAATAAATAAAGCTCACATACACATTCATCGTAACCAGTGCCGTAAATAGGGCGGTGCGAGTGGTGCCCAGGTACAGGGCGCAAACCCTGAGGGGGGCGCAGAAATCATACCAGGACAGGACCAAGTTTTGGTCCATGCATGTGCGTGCGATGCCTAACCTACCTATACGCTTGAACAATGAATTCGCACACTTAAGATAATTCTTCAAAAGGGGGCGCGGTTACAGAAGCTCGCACCGGGCGCATAGAAGGCTATTTACGGCACTGATCGTAACGATCTCAAACGTAAGCTACTAGGCTTTTTATTATTATGGAAACCTTACAACACATTTAACATCCATGACCAAGTTAAACAAGTCCTCTGTAAAAAAGGTTACTATAAACTCGATGATTATTTGAATGACCAAAATGTCTGGTCTTGACAATGTTACTCTATGTAATTTAATATTGAATTTATGTAATTGTACTTTGTATATTTTGTTTTGTTTAAAAGAAGTGTGTTGTAGAGTTTCTGGCCGCATCTTCTCTACAACGGAACACCTTCCGACGCGGTGGTAGATTCAAAAACATGACGTCAAAAAGTTATCTATGTGATATTATTTTGAATAAACAATTTTGACTTTTTGACTTTTTTGACTGAATCAGAATTCGACACCAGGACCACTAGTTTGGCAGTCCGGCGCAGCGTGGTAACCATAACACCAACATGCCCCCCGATTGCGCCAAGTTATAACATAGAAGTTCTATTCTTATCCAATTTCGGTTCTAATCACATTGCAATCAAATTACTATTCAACTGCGCTGAATTCCGCATCGCGCTAAACTCTATGTAACTGACAGCCCTTAAAGTCTGAGCGATCTGTGAAAATGGCTGTAACGGCTGTCATGAGCTGTACCGCGATTAGCGGAATACCAAATGTGTCAAAAGTTATGGTTCGTACGTAGCACAGTCACGGTTCAATCACCAAATATTTACCGCGATTGCAATTTGCAGCCCTGGTCTTCAAAATCTGTCAAAGGAGAATTAAACCTTACAATTTTATTCACATTTACATACAATATATACTTATGCTCACGCTTTTGCTACGCACTTGTCTTTTTCGAAGAAAATCATGTTAAAATGCATTGTCTGAATCACATTATTGTTAGTCTTTTCATGTAAATGGTGTTTATTTCCTTTTTGGAGATCTTACAGCTAAATAAAACACACAGACGATTAATAGTTAGATGCTTATATGTAGGTACTAATTTGTTTAAGAAACTAATCAAATTATTTTATATTAAGTAGAGATTTTACATTCAATAGGTACATTAGCTTAAAGTTAGTAAACCCGTCCTTTCCCTGTTAATCCGGCATTATAAACACACATATTCAACCACATTTATGTTGGGGTACAAGGATTCCGTATCATATTCAAACAAGAGTTTTCATTGAGTAATGTTTCATTGCGGTACCCTAATAAAAGTCAAAACAAACTGCACACGTGTTTTTCGACATGATGTTAGCTAGACGCTCAGGCTAGGCGCATGCGCGATAGTCAGACTGCGTCTAGACTTCGGATAATGAAAAAATGTGCACGCTGATAAATGTAGGCGGTGCTGATGATATCATTGTTTGATATTGTGCGTTTGGTAGGTATAATTTAACAGGTTTTGACGGATTGAAATTGCAGTTTTTTGTTAAGCAATTATAACTACAATTAACATTATTTAATGTAGTGTACACGACGACATATCTACCTATACACATAGGTGATTGAACCGTGACTGGACTACGTACGAACCATAACTTTTGACACATTTTTTTTTTCGCCGCACCGCACCGTATTTCCGCCAGTGTCAAGTGGTTTGAGGGAGTATCTATCCAATCTCGAGGATTGTTTTTGAGTAAGAACACAACTGAGAAGGATTGCGGAGCCTCGTGGCAGGCTGAGACGCGAACCACGCGAACACCACGCGAAAGACAAGTGTTCGGGGCAAACCCTGCAACGTGACTCTTCGATGTTTTAAATTAGCGGAATCGGTCTCTAGCTATGTAAGTTGATAATTGAATTTGATGCAGATTGATTGTCGCCGTGTGTAGGTAACTACATACATTGTTGTATTTAAAAAAATATCGACTAATAAAATAACATACTCTAACAGCTCACGACTATATCCCCAGAGATTTTCTGAAACCACAGAACATCCGTTTCACTAGTAGTACCGAAAGTCTGTCCAATGTGAGACGGGGAGTGAGCCCGTCGCCACTTATAATGGACAGTGGGTGGGTACAATACATGCCTCGAAATTTCATCTTTCTCATTCTTTCCTCACGATGTTTTCCTTCACCGAAAAGCCGAAAAATCGTACATAAATTCCGAAAATCTATGGGCGGGGATCGAACTATCGCCTCCTGCACGGCAGGCAAGGTTACTCGACACTGGGCCACCACGGCTATAAAAAAACATGTTTTCAGAAAACAGATTTATGTTTTTGCACAGCAGAAAAAACGCGTGGTAAGCTTTCCTGAAGACGAATCGTGTCGTGTCCCAAAGGAGTATTATTCTGTTTCTGAAGCATGCCAAGTATTGCCAAGAATGTTAGCCATCGTAATGGAATCTCAGAATGCTGGCAGCACTGCCAAATTGACAATAAAGACCGCACCCTTTGATAGAAAAATGTCGTGAATAAATCTTGCTATTCGATGAATACATTCGTCGTATATTAAATATTATGTACATTGAGAAAAAAATGCTACGTATACGTAGCCCGTCGTAGCTTACGTACCACGTAGCTTACGACGCGATACTGATTACGAGTGTTGCATCAGTATTTAAGTTGTCTCCTTTGACTATTTATATGTGGACTGGTTACGCGTGTAATTCTACTAACAAACATTTCTGTCACTTTTTGCGGGGGGCGAGGTAACATGAAATCCGCAACTTTGGATTTTATTCCCCATAACTTTAGATTCTAATTTTGAATGTTAAAAATCATGAAAAGTAGTCTCGTGTGAACCCCAAACGTTCTAAGTTCGAAGTTATTATTTCGCAATTATAGGCTGCCTCGTTTAGTGATAAGGTGTAAAATTGAATGTAAATGAACAAAATCAATTGTGCTTATACCGTGGCAGAGGGGAAATGCTACCGCAAGGCTAGTCCTTATAATAATTAGTCAAAGGTTGTCTCGTACTTCACAATGAAGCTTCATTATGAAGTACGAGACAACTTAAATACTGATGAAACACTAGTAATCAGTATCGCGTCGTAAGCTACGTGGTACGTAAGCTGCGACGGGCTACGTATACGTAGCATTTTTTTCTCAGTGCAGGTACTAAAGGATTCATCTTAATATGCTGACAGTTTTTTAAGGGGATGACCAGACCATCAAACTGAACCACTTACTCTATGGCACCAACATCGAAATCGCGAGAAAAAAATCAGCTGATCCATCCATACAAAACTGCAAACCTACTTGAGCCAAATGCATGGGACAGTAGACTTTTTTTCGCGATTTCGATATTGTTCCCATAAGTTGTTCAGTTTGATGGTTTGATCATCCCCTTAAAATGTGTCAGCATATAAAGAAGGACCCTGTATGTTTCAGTAAAAGTTACGATAAACAAAAATCTTTGTTGGTAGTTGCAGTGGTGTGCAACTAAAAATAAGACTAATAAATTATAAATTTTCGTAGGTATGCGAATTTCATAATAAAAAGATGTTATTTTTCAATGCTTGTGCGGATGTTTCCGACAAATGCCACCTCACGCTATGCCTAAATTTAGGACTTATCACGGGCTGTTTTTTTTATAAGTGACAAACAGATTTAGTAAAACATCGAATATAAAAACGTTCAACTATCGGAAGTTATGTAGGAGAACGTCTATTTTAAGAAAAACGTAAATTTTTAAATATTTTACTTCAAAGTAATAAGTGCTTAATTTATAGTACCTATTCCTAAGTGGTCCTTGACAGAAAACTTTCTTTGAAATAAAATTGTTAACGGCCTTTTGTCAAATATCTGTAAAATTTCGCTTGAGAACGTCTTGTACCCGATATTCAGATTTTTTTGAAAGACCGAGTGCCATTATCTAACTAATTTTAATGTACTTTTTTACGATTATTACCGTCTTACTTTTTCCTCGAATTCGAACAGATCACTTGCGAAGAATTCTAAAAGCGCGGGATACGTTTTGTCCGATGTCAAATCTTAAGCCAAATGTTTCGAATATCTGATAAATTCTTAACTGATGATGTGTTTGTGTAATGGACAAGACATCACATAAAGATAGTTAATGAGCATAATTTTCTTTGACAAGTGAAATTCTGTAAAAAATTTCAAAATGGCGGATGTATGACACATTTATGAAAAGAGACATTTTCACTGAACTATTACAAAATTATTCTAAAATTAATCTGTTTATGAATCTAAGAGGAAGGATCTCCATAGAGTCCGCATAAATTTACGATTGTAGTTGGTCTCTTTTGTCTTAGTAGAAGGAGATGGAACTATAGATATTTTTTTTTATGCGGCTGTCCACTTTTTTTTGAGCTAGTGTGTGTGAAAAGTGACCGTAAACATAAGGCCATATGCCACTCGGTGCCACACACTCAAACCTAAACGTCAAAAAAAGTGGACACTTTACAATTGGTTTGCCTCACTCTAGTCTTAAAGAGAGATCCTTCCTCTTAGTTATGAATAGAAAAAATTGCAAAAATGATATTTTGACATTTGTTATGTATTATTAGAGGTATAATCTTGGCCAATTACTACTTGTCGTGTAACTCTGACGTCGTATTTCATATAATACATGTTTTGCCGCAAGAATTTCTCATAAATAATAATATCACAATATTGTAATTCTTGGTTTCGTTGACATAAATATCTCAGTCTCACGGCGGCGGCGGTTATCTCGTGAAATAGCGTGAGAAATATGAAATTGAATTTAATAAAATAAAAATAAAAATTTATTGTGTCAATTCTAATGCCATGTTTCATGTGAAATATAGAAAAATACCTGTTTGATTTATAATACCTGGGCGACCGAGCTCTGCTCGCTGAAAACGATTTTTTCCAGAGATGAGAGCTAGCTATTTACTTCGATCGACTTTTTGCCTCCATAAACCCCTATTCTGAAAATGGTATCGAAATCCTTAGAGATTCATTTTCTAGAACGAACGCAATGTATGTATGTATATGCTCACGACTATATTCCCCGAGGGGGTAGTCAGAGATGTTTCGAAACCTCAGAACATCCACGTTTCACCAGTAGTACCGAAACTATGTCCAGTGTGACGGGGGAGGGGGGGGGGGGGGGGGGAGCCTGTCGCCACTTATAATGGACAGTGGGTACAATACATGTCGCTCATTTAAATACATAGTATAATATACCTACCTATACCTACAGGATGCTAGGGTAAACAGTTGCATTGATTAAAGGGTTGTTTTTACCCAGGATACTTTCCCTAATAAAGCTATAGGAAATTCGAAAAAAAAATTCTTCATACAAACGATCGATCAACTGATTGCATTTAGTGTGGAAAGTGCACAATTTAATAATAACGGTAATAAGCCGTGGTGGTCCAGTGACGAGTAACCTTGACTGCCGTGCAGGATGGTTCGATTCCCGTCCAGGCCGACTCGTACCAATGACTTTTTCGGAATTTATGTACGATTTGTAACACCACTGGCTTTTCGGTGAAGGAAAACATGTATTGTACCCACTGTCCATTATAGGTGGCGACGGGCTCACCCCCCGTCACACTGGACAGAGTTTCGGTACTACTGGTGAAACGTGGATGTTCTGAGGTTTCAGAATATCTCTGACTATTCCCTCGGGGAATATAGTTGTAAGCATATGCTATGCATGAAGTGCACAATTTTTTTTCAGAATTTCCTAGTTTCTTAGGTAAAGTAAAGTTTACCCTAAAACCTTGTATAACTATGAAGAAATTAAAATAGGTACTACAGTAAAAAACCTAAAAAGTTCAAAAGAAGAAAAAATAACAAATAGCCCGCTCTAATAAATTTATTAGCATATTTCCACTTTCCTAATTTCCTGGCCGCATCCGTCGGCCATCTTTGTTTGGCATGACACTTCTTGATGTCCATTGGCCGCTGACCAAAAGTTATTTATCATCAGAACGGAAACAGAGAAACAAAATATTTTCTAATTGCTACGCAGATGCCCACCATTCTATTCGGTTAGTCATTGAAAAGTATTCGAGATGAGTCAAGTCAAAGTCAAAGTCAATATAATTTATTCAATATAGGAGCTTACAGCACACTTATCAAACGTCAAATCTTTTTTAAAGCTACCACCGCGTCGGAACGTGTTGTCGCTGTAGAGAAGATGCGGCCAGAAACTCTACAACATAACACGACTTAATAACTATTACAATATAAATTCTTAAGCTAAAGTTATGTATACAATAATACATAGTCTATTTAATAAAATAATTGATACTATACAGTAAAGTAAATAAACTATAAGCTAGTGACCTCAGATCCAAGCATTTCAAAGCAGTCAAAATAATCTAAAATATTAATAGGTAAATTATTTTATTATTATACAAGGCATTACAAAAGTGGTTTAGACCATCAAGCTGAACAACTTTCACTATAGTGTAGGACCAATATCGAAATTGTGAAAAAATAATCTAATGTTCTATTACTAAACTACAAATCTACTCGAGCTAAATGTATGGGAATGCTGATTTTGAGTCAAAATAATCTAAAATATTAATAGGTAAATTACTGTATTATTATACAATGTGTTATAAAAATACAAATTAACATTTAAGGGGGTTGTTTAGACCATCAAACTGAACAACTGTCACTATAGGGACCATCATTGAAATCGCGAAATAAAAATCTGTTATTCCATACATTTAACTCGAGTAGATTTGTAGTTTAGTATGGAACATAAGATTTTTTTTCCTTCAAAATCACGTAGATACCTTGGACGCGCTATAGGTACCTAAACAGGTATTAAGAAGGGAAATCGCCGAGAACTTCCAAAAACACCATATCGATTTGATAGGTACCGATCGAATCGGTATTTATACAAAAAGGCTCCAGATTTGGTATCTACGCTACCGCAGCCATGGTACCTATACGCTACCAAAGCCATGTATTTATAACATTACATAGGTACAAAACTAAATAAGAAGAAATCATTAAAAATCCTAAGTGACACCCTTGTGACACCAGTGTCACTGATATCTATTAGCAGCTTGAAACAAATGATCATCCGCATGTCGTTAAAGCATCAAAACACATCCATTCACATTCTACGGTCGCGGTGGTGTCAACATGCAAAATATGACGCTTAAAAATCTGCGTGACCTCGTCCGTCGTATAACCGACACGTGTAGTAAGGCTTGTCCACCGGAGCTAAACGAGGAGATGGGCTAGAAAGAACGCACAAATAATTTAATGTACTTACTTACTTTTAAATTCCGATCAGTATAAGCCGGGACCATCTTCGTAATCCTATCATAAGAATAAAAAACAATCTAACAGTCTACCCCATCAAACCGAGCAACTTTGACTATGGGAGCAAACCGAGAGGAGCAAAAAAAATTTGCTGTTGAATACTTTGAGTCGAGTAGGCAATTGGCATTGCAGATTAGTATGGAACAGCAGATTTTTTTTGCTCCGTACGGTTTGCTCCCATAGTAAAAGTTGTTCAGTTGATGGGTAGACCCTTTGTTTAATAGGATGCTAATGATATCAATTTCACCCTGTATATGACTTTAACCGGCTTTCCTCATCCAGTCGTTCCCCGCTATCGTTCTTAGGTCTTCGGTCCAGCGGGCAGCAGGGTGGCCCACACTACGGCTGCCAGCGCCCGCGGCATGGTACCTCGATAAATGTTTTATCGCGCCTGCTAACTCGTTCGTTCGCGCGCAAAAAGAAAGGGAGCTAGGGCGCGATAGCTCTTTATCGCGCCATCATGCCGCGGGCGCAGTTCGTGGTCTCCGCTCTTGCGCCCCATCGATTGTCAGTTCTTCGGCAGATATGCCCAGCCCATTGCCACTTCAGCTTGGTAATTTTCTGACCTATGTCAAGCACTTTAGTTCTCTGACGTATCACTTCATTCCTGATGTGATCTCTCAGAGAAACACCCAGTATAACTTCTGTCCATAGCTCGTTGAGCTCCTATCGTCAATTCGTCAGGATCCACGTTTTCGCACTATTTTTCACCACCGCTGATTGAACACCTTCGTTTTGAGTCATTGTTTTAGGGCCGAGTAAAATACAGGGTGTAAGAAAAATACAGTAAAATACAGCTGATTTTTTTCGCGTTTCCCGAGGTAGGCTCCATAGTGAAAGTTGTTCAGTTTGATCTTCTGCGTACACCGTTTCAGTCTGCGGAGGGCTGTCCCTCACACCCTGTGTATGGTGGCTGAAACATGTTAATTTCCGATAATATTATAATTTGGTGACAAACGGAAGTCGTGCTCGATAAAGTGGCTCATTTCTACTTCGCTTAAGTACTTTTAATTAATTTTACTTGTATTATATAAACTCTAAAATATTGCTAAAAATTCTTTTGAATGCCTCTTTTTATTTAAATCGGCATAGAGATTCTTTGAAAAAAAAGAACAATATCAAACGCATCAACGACTCTGAACATTTTCCCGTCTCCTAGTCATTAAGATTTCCAGGAACGACCGATGGAGGTGCGTAATAGGTTACTGGAAATACGGACCTTTGATACAAACCGAAGGTTTCCGACTTCTGACCTTTGCGACAAAGTATATTATGGAATGATAATGGCGTTACAGTTTTTTTTGTGCAATGAGCATAAGCATAAGCATATGCTCACGACTATATTCCCCGAGGGGGTAGTCAGAGATATTCTGAAAACTCAGAACATCCACGTTTCACCAGTAGTACCGAAACTCTGTCCAGTGTGACGGGGGGTGAGCCCGTCGCCACTTATAATGGACAGTGGGTACAATACATGCCTCGAAATTGAAGCATGCCGGTTTCCTCACGATGTTTTCCTTCACCGAAAAGCCAGTGGTGTTAGAAATCGTACATACATTCCGAAAAACTCATTGGTACGAGTTGACTTTTGCGATGAATTTCTTAAAATTTTATAAAATAACGTGTACTTTTTTTCGTTTTATTGTAGGCACTAGTTGGTGTTGTGGATTAGAAACAATCACCGAAGTTACGCAACGTCTGGTCCGTTCTGTCTTTGACCGTTTTTTCATCTCGAGCGACTCCGATGAAGTTTGTCTTGGATGTTACTTGCCTATTCGTGTCCCTAGGTTGGGTACCAGTACATACTGAGACAGCAAGTTAACCATAATTTGTTTCCACCAATCTGCACTGAGCCCACGTGGTGGAGTATAAACTCTCCTGCCATTATTCGCAAGAGGAGGCCTTTGCCTTGCAGACTGCCTGAAGGAATTAGTCTCCTATGTTACGACACTGTTACGACTATGTTATTGAAGTACCAAACAGAATACACAATTAGATCTTGTTTTGATATATCACCTACGCCCAAATTTATCCATAATTTACAAGCCCGCACTACACTCATTGATTGCCCAACTACGGAACCAACAAACTATCAAATGTCAACCTTACTTCTTGCTGATAACAACCAAAATCCTGTATCAAGCCTCTATGTTAAGGCGAGACAGTGGAAAAGGGAATTTGGCTGCAGGTCATAGGGTCGAATTTCAGTGAATTGGTTCATGTAAACTGTGGAATGACCTTGCTCGTTTAGGGGGTGGGTGGGAGGTGTCTGCCCCCTCGTATCCCGAAGGGTGAGGGGTCAGGGGGTCGGCGGCTTGCTAGCGAACTAAAAATTGCTTTACTGGGAAGGCACCTAATGATTTTTAAACAAGATTTTTTATGAATTTTCATTTGGATTTATCTTGCGAATTTTCAGATAGCTACCTAGTCCTTAGCATTTTGTGCCGAGGAAATTCTTTTTTTTGAAGTTTTTATTTCGAATTAAATCAAGTGGTTGCATTTAGGTGGTCATGTACCTACCTATTGTTGAAAAAGGTATTAAGAGGTATCCCCGACCGAACAATCTTGACCTTCAGAGTCGCCTAACCTCTTAAAAACTACATAATTTTCTTAGTTACACCTCTATTGTTGACTGGTTTGTCCTTCATTACGTCACTGTGCTGCCGTCTAATCTAAGGAAATCAAATTCGAAAATCATAAGAAACCGGACCTAATTTTGAATTTATCTAATTAACTCATAAAATATTAGTCTTCAAAAATTTATATCATAGCATTTTTAGATCTTAATATTGTCTACACAATGGTGTGTGTCGCAAGTAAAAGTTACTTCAACTTGTAACGTAGATGCACATAATACAGATTTTTTCCAATATTTATGCTTTGCTTTAAACACAGGTTTCATATGTATTTAATAAAAAAAAAATGAAAAATACTTCATAGTAAATAAAGCCGAGATGCTGAAGATCATTGCTATATTTTTCATTAATTTGTGTGTCTTTCAAATAATGAGAAGATACGAGTAGCTTCTAAAAACCAGCTAAATATGGCCCAGCCCTGCCATTCCGACCTCGCTCGATATTGATGCGATTACGAAAATGTGTTCAGTATTATTTAAATCCAGGGTATTTAAACTTTAGATCTAAAAGTTGTCAATTTAAATTATGTCTATATACCAGATTACGTTAATCTTGATTTAAAATTGGCAATAACTCCTGTTTGTCTTTAGTTATCTCTTTCGACATTTTATCTGGCCTTGGTGAAATTGTATCCACGTACCGATAAACGAAAGATTTTATGTATTGGGTATAACTATTTTTTTAACCCTGAAAATAATATTTAAGGCGATTTTCGTTTTACAATAACTCTTACAATGTGAGTAGGCTCCAGGTGTACGATAGAGTTATGAATATGATACAAACTCGATTACTGACGCGGCTAGTTTGTATGAAAATTCCGATAATTTTTATTTATGTTTTGTGTTCCTTACTTACCTATTTAAAAACCTATTTATTAAAATTAATAAAATTAACAAATGTTATTAACCTCTTATATCTGGAAATATACAATTTTGTGTTCATTTAGACTTCTTCTAAGACAATTAGTTTAAACTTTTGATTTTGAATGTCTGGTACCAACCCTTGAACTCCCATAGACGCATTATTATTGAACTCATTGCTTAAACAACGTGTTAATTAATAAACGCAAAACTAGAAAGTAGTTTGTTTAGAATCGAGAGCAGAATCAAATTATCAAGGTTTCAACATAGGTTACATTTTTTCAAAATATTAAATACTACCTAAATTGACCGTAAAATTTAATATTTACTGAAATCGATGCCAACCCACCGCACAGGCACACTCACCCTACTTACTACCAAAACAAGATTAATTAAATGTATCCATGAGCATGCTAGCGCTTTCATACATTGCTGAAATAATAACAAATCACGAAAACTTAAAATGCGAATAACTTTCAATTTTAATCAATAAAATGATGCAATTATTGGTTCAATCAATGCAATTATTTCGTTAAAAATTTGTTGGGGTGTATGAGGTTTTGCGCTTATTCATTAACAGGTTGTATATTGTTATCTTAAAGCCGGGTTGCGAGCGGCTAAGTACCTATGGTTATATAACCAGTACCCACTGTGTTTATTTATCTATCTATCAGACTGCGATCTCAGGATAATGATAGTTAAAATTAACCGAAACTCAAATCAAACAGGATCGATAATACATCGAACGGGTTTCCATTAACGCTTGGCTCTACAAAATAACAAGCAAATTTAGGGTTACCACATACGAGTAAGAGAAATAAATTTTCTAGAAATAACTACTTCTTACGGGTAATTATACTGTTCAAACCCGGGATAAAAAGTGTCGTATTATTTCAGTAAAACAAATAAACCGTAATAAACCGTGGTGGTCCAGTGGCGAGTAAACTTGCCTACCGTGCAGGAGGCGATGGTTCGATCCCCGTCCAGACCGACTCGTACCAATGAGTTTTTCGGAATTTATGTACGATTTGTTACACCACTGGCTTTTGGGTGAAGGAAAACATGGTGAGGAAACCTGCATGCTTCAATTTCGAGGCATGTATTGTACCCACTGTCCATTATGTGGCGACGGGCTCACCCCCCGTCACACTGGACAGAGTTTCGGTACTACTGGTGAAACGTGGATGTTCTGAAGTTTCAGAATATCTACTACCCCCTCGGGGAATATAGCTATTATTTCAGTTGAATTACAGGCTGTCAAACAGTAAAAACCGCATTAAAATCGGTTCTATAGTTTTCACGTGATGTCAGAACAAACAGAAAAAAAAACAAATTTAAGAGTCCTTTTACCGTTCAGTGGCATCCTCATCACAATATTAAAGATTTCTTAATTATGAAAACCCATATTGAAGAAGTGTTACGTAAACTCACTACAAAAGCCTGAACGCTGTTTTTATATAAAACTTTTATTGGTTCTAATCATTCGAATCTCTTCTTCTATTGTGGGCAGCAAGCCCTGTTGTCAGAGTTTTGTCAGACCTGACTGAATGAGTCCTGACTCCTCCAGACTTTTAAGAATATCTGATAAATTGATGGTGTGAAGCGCTCCATTTATTAACGAATATAAATTGACAACCTGTATTATCACAGATACAAAAATACAAATATAATTTTTTTTTTATTTGTGATACACCAGGTATACATTATTTGATGGTACATACATTGTTTAGTCTCACTGCTATCTGCCATAAGGCTTACAAAATTAGGAACCTAATGAGATTAATAATAAGTATTGTGTGTGACGACGGCGCCTCTGAACGGTAAAAAGACTCTTAACAAGCAATTAGTTTCATGCAACTCGGCCCGCAGTATATTGATTCAGTGAGTTGCGGTTCCCAATTACACGATTAGCTATTAAAGTTGAGACATTGTCATGTTTATCAGTTGGAGTTAGCGAGACTATGTATTATTGTATACATAACTTTAGCTTAAGAATTTATATTGTAATAATATATTGTATTTATAGTTAATAAGTCGTGTTATGTTGTAGAGTTTCTGGCCGCATCTTCTCTACAGCGACAACACGTTCCGACGCGGTGGTAGCTTTAAAAAAGATTTGACGTTTGATAAGTGTGCTGTAAGCTCCTATATTGAATAAATTATATTGACTTTGACTTTGACTTTGAGTGGAGTATAAAAACACCGTCCGTTATAGAGGCCGGCCTCTACAAGGTGTTACAAAAGTAAAATAAACATTTAAAACTTTTAAGGGGGTTTTGTAGACCATCAAACTGAATAACTTTCATTATGGGACCAACATCGAAATCGCGAATAAAAAAATCTGCTGTCCCATACATTTAGCTCGAGTAGATTTGTAGTTTAGTATGGAACATAATTTTTTTCTTCGCGATTTTGATAGTTGTTCAGTTTGATGGTCTAAACCACCCCCTTTAATGTTTATTTGTATTCCGGTAACACCTTGTATAGAACCGGAGAATTTTTATTAAAAATTTTCTTGTAGACGCGATTAAAATGTATGAAACAGCTGTAAATTTCTTCGCTATTTCGAAGTTGGTCCCATAAAAAGTAGTTCAGTTTGATGGTCTAAAGCGCCCTATAAAGAATGTTACGCATCTGTTAACACCCTGTTTTGTGACGAGGGCGTCACTGAACGGTAAAAGGACTCTTAATAATTAGCTCCATGCAACTCAGCCCGTAGTACATTGATTCAGTGACTTAGCGTTCCAAATTACACGATTAGCTATTAACGTTGAGACATTGTCATGTTTACTGTTTGCCGCATTCCTGAACAGTGTAATGTAATGTAGGTAACGCACGTCACGTCAGTTGGAGTTAGCGAGTGGTGTATAAACACCGTCCGTTTTAGAGGCCAAGGTACTATAGTAGATATACAAAGCTATTTTTGAAATCCTCACATTCTAACCAAAACTTAACAATTCATTAATTATTACATGTACAAATCACATTTTCTTACATATAATTTTAATAACAAAAATAGTAGTAATAACAATAACTCATTCATTTCATTTTTCATTTATTCATATAGACAACAATACATCATACATTTCGTTTGACTATTTATATGTGGACTGGTTACGCGTGTAATTCTACTAACAAACATTTCTGTCACTTTTTGCGGAGGGCGAGGTAACATGAAATCCGCAACTTTGGATTTTATTCCCCATAACTTTAGATTCTAATTTTGAATGTTAAAAATCATGAAAAGTAGTCTCGTGTGAACCCCAAACGTTCTAAGTTCGAAGTTATTATTTCGCAATTATAGGCTGTCTCGTTTAGCGATAAGGTGTAAAATTGAATGTAAATGCACAAGATCAATTGTGCTTATACCGTG
This sequence comes from Agonopterix alstromeriana, assembly GCA_963924505.1. Lineage (NCBI taxonomy): Eukaryota > Metazoa > Arthropoda > Insecta > Lepidoptera > Depressariidae > Agonopterix > Agonopterix alstromeriana. The sequence continues at coordinate 2,990,727 of OZ004676.1, read as the reverse complement.
GCAGAGGGGAAATGCTACCGCAAGGCTAGTCCTTATAATAATTAGTCAAAGTACATTTCACACCTTATAAGACAATAGTGATGAAGAGTTACTTAGATGAACCTTTTTTTTTTAAATATTATTATCTATAGGCGTTGCAATAGCAATCCAGAATGACCAAAGAGGTCTGTGCCATCCTTCATTACATTTAATTAAATATTTAATATTGTATTCTCATAATCCGATATAATCCTGACACGTATATGATCAGCACCCTTCCGTAGTAGTCACTTCTTTAGCGTAGGCCTCTCTCCCCATTTATTCCTGTTTACTCTTGCTTTCCTCATCCAGTAGACAAATCCATACGAAACTGTAATTCTTATTCGGAATTCCGTATGTGTGTGGCAGGTGTAAGGCGACTTCCCTTTCATGCTAGCCAGTGTTCAGCGCATGTCGTGCCAACAGCGCACGCGCATGTGAATCAGCTTTACACTAAAACAATATAATGCGTGTAGTCGAGTCGAATTAATGCGGCGGTAAAGTTTTTATAGCCCGTCTACTTTTCCTTTGATTTACGATGAATCGTGCGTTCTGTCTAGGTCAGTTTTTACAATTGAATTTAAAGATAGGTAGGTATTTAATTACGATGTAACTTTACGATTTGTGGCGCAAAAGCTAGGGACCTAATATAAGCGACATAAAGGGAATATAATTCGGAGCGCGCTCCATACAAACGAAGTCTGGTGATATTTTCAATACTAACCAATGAAATTTTATAGAAACAATCTAGAAACTAATCTCTATGTTTGTATGAAGTCAGATTTTCGTTAAAATGTATAGTTTTAATGTTACAGTGCCTCAAAGATTTCCATACAAATCTTAAATTTATTCTAGCACTAAAACTGTATATTTTAACGAAAATCTGACTTCATACAAACATAGATATTTGTTCTTAGATTGTTTCTGCAAAATTTCATTGAGTTTAATTGGTTAGAATTGAAAATATCACCAGACTACGTTTGTATGCAGCGCGCATTTATTCTTTCGGAATAAACTTCTCTTAAAGGGAATAAGTCTGGTGACATTTTCAATACTAACCAATGAAAGTCAATGACATTTTTCAGAAACAATCTAGAAACTAATCTCTATGTTTTTATAAAGCCAGATTTTCGTTAAAATGTATAGTTTTAATGTTACAGTGCCTCAAAGATTTCCATACAAATCTTAAATTAATCCTAGCACTAAAAGTGTATATTTTAACGAAAATCAGACTTCATACAAACATAGAGAGTTTCTAAATTGTTTCTATAAAATGTCATTGACTAGTTGGTTAGTATTGAAAATATTCAAACCGCAAAGCTGCAAACCGACTCGAGCCAAATGTATGGGACAACTGATTTTTTTCGCGATTTCGATGTTGATCCCATATAGAAAATTGTTCAGTTTGAAGGTCTGATCATCCCCTTAAAAAGTGTCAGCATAATAAGAAGAACCCTGTATAATCTAACTTCGTTTGTATGGAGCGCGCTGCAAGGACTAGGTATATCCTCTGAAGAATGCACTCTCTAGCTAGTCCTTACCTACCACTTTGTCACAGATTAATTATAAGTTACAACGTACGAGGATGTTCTGAAGTTTCAGAATATCTCTGACTACGCCCTCGGGTAATATAGTCGTGAGCATATGCATGCATACAACGTACTTTGTGTCCATACCCTCCTGAAACTGCTACAATCAGAGGCGGGCTCGGATGCTCACTGCATCATCCAGGCTAAAACCGGTACCCAGACGGTGAGGGCACCAGAGGTGTTGAAAATAATTGAAGGAATGTCTCACCTCTTACGGCACCAGTCTGTGTTGGTGTTATTCGACACCACAGGAATAGCTAATACTTGCTATATGACAGTTTTATTGTATTATGTAGATAATAAATTGTTTATTAGTTTAGATTGGCACAAACTTCATAATGGCCCCTTTTATCAGAATAGTCGAAAGATAAATTTTATAGTTTGTCTACGTATAGATAAGTAAGTCTGTTGTTTTGCTCTTCGTTTTTTGCACTAAAAGTGGGCGTGTCTAAGACACGGCTATGCGTGTCTTTCAGAATTTCATTCTACTCCACGCAAAATTTTATTTTATTCCCTTCTTCTTCGGGTTCCTCTCCATTACTGGAGGTTGGCAGTCAGGTTTGCATATCCCTGTATATCTCTCGCCAAACGAAACAGCTCTTCGACGCTGGCGATGTCTGTCCACTCTTGACATTCATGGCCTACCGACGCTTCTTTTGCCCTCTACTTTGCTCATTATTACAGTCTGGAGTAGTTTGTATCGCTCATTTCTCAAGATATGACCAAGATAGGCGACTTTCCTCCTTTTAATAGTTTGCAACAGCTCCCGGGACTTCCTGACACGTCGTAGAACTTCCACATTGGTGACTCGTTGCACCCAACTAATTCGCAGCATTCATCGGTAGAACCACATTTCTATAGCCTCTAGTTTCTGGCGAGTTGCCTCGCAACCGTAAAGAGCTATTGGCCATATGTAAGACTGTATTTCGAGGCATGTATGTACCCACTGTCCAATACAAGTGGCGACGGGCTCAACCCCCGTCACACTGGACAGAATTCGGTACTACTGGTTAAACGTGGATGTTCTGAGGTTTTAGAATATCTCTGACTACCCCCTCGGGCAATATAGTCGTGAGCATATGCTATGCTATAAATATAAATAAATATCTTGGACATTGTCACACAAATTATCTAGTCACATTTAAAGTACCAGAATCTAGCCTGGACTTGTATTATGATAACTAGACAACGATATAGAATACATATTCACCGTGTTAATGAATTAACGCAAAACTAGAAAGTAGTTTGTTTGGAATCGAGATTAGAATCGAATTATCATAGTTTCAACATAGGATTTTTTTTACAATTTATTAAATAATTTGTTTATAAAATTTTAAATTTACTGAACTCGATCTCAACCCACCGCTCGGGCACTCTCACCCTACTTACTACTAAAACAAGATTCTTAAAATGTATACATGAGCACATTAGCGCTTTCATTCATTGCTGAAATGATAACATATCATTTTTGTCTCAAAACTTAAAATGCGAATACCTTTAAATTTTAACTATCAAAATAATGAAATTATTGTTTCAATCTAATTATTTTGTTATAAATCAGTTGGGGTGTATGAGGTTTTGCGCTTATTCATTAACACGGTGTATAGATACAAACATCCACGACTCGGGTACAAATATTCATATTCATCATACAAATATTTGTCCCTTACGGGATTCGAACCCGCGACCCTCGGCACAGCGGGCAGGTTCACTACCGACTGTGCCACCGGGCCGTCAATGGAACTATTCTGTGCTATGCTATGTAACACTGAAGCATTCTTACTCGGAGTCGTATCTATATCCAGTTTCGATTAGTTAGTACCTTTTTCATTTTTGTAAATGAGACGCGGGCTATTTCTATCCGGGTTTCAATCTCATCGTCTGATTTCCATGTTTCATTAGCCCCATATATCATTTTCTTTTTTTCGCTATGACGATGTTATTCCCATTATGAAAGTTATTCAGTTTGATGGGCTGATCATCCCCTTAAAACCCGTCAGCATATTAGAAAGATGTTCTTAAATGTGGTATGAGTGAGCTCCATTATACGTAGGTGGTTTTGTAAACACTTTCCAAATTTTCAGGGGCGTTTCAGACCATCTTACTGAACAACTTTTACTATTTACTTACCTAGTGCCTACTCGACTCGAATGTATACTTACTCCCATAGTAAAAGATGTTCAGTTTGATGGCCTGAACCACCCATGAAAATTTTGGAAAGTGTTTGTAAAATCAGCCAGTTTTTACTTCAAACTTGCAAACTTAAAACTGGAGCAGAATGCAGGACAAGTAGACACCCCCCCCCCCCCCTCTCTCATTGGAGTCCCCCCTACTTTCTATGACCCTTAGATGCTCATTGACCCACCTTCACCGCGCCCTTTCGACTATAGAGTCAGGGCTGACAATGCCAAGCGATAGCGAGGCGAAATATCTGCTGTGTAAGGTTGAATTTTAATCAAAAACCACTGTAGGACTAATTTAGGACATCAAATTGAGCAACTGGTATTTGTATACAGGATGCAAAACTAAATGCGATACATATCGAACAGGGTGTTTCAAACCATCAAACTGATAAAATTTCACTATGGATCCAAAATCGAACTAGCGAAAAAAAATTTGCTGTTCCATAGAAAATGTCAAGCTACTCTACCAAAATGTATGGAACAATCGATTTTTTTTTTGTGATTTCGACTTTGATCCCATAGTAAAAGTTGTTCAGTTTGATGATCTGACTGAAGCACCCCCTTAATTTATAACGTAATTTACACCTTGTATAAATAATTTTGGACGCCTCGTACAGATAGCGATCCTAAAAAAAGCGCAATACTCGTACATACGTATTGGGCTTTGACTATTTATATGTGGACTGGTTACGCGTGTAATTCTACTAACAAACATTTCTGCCACTTTTTGCGGGGGGCGAGGTAACATGAAATCCGCAACTTTGGATTTTATTCCCCATAACTTTAGATTCTAATTTTGAATGTTAAAAATCATGAAAAGTAGTCTCGTGTGAACCCCAAACGTTCTAAGTTCGAAGTTATTATTTCTCAATTATAGGCTGTCTCGTTTAGTGATTAGGTGTAAAACTGAATGTAAATGCACAAGATCAATTGTGCTTATAGCGTGGCAGAGGGGAAATGCTACCGCAAGGCTAGTCCTTATAATAGTTAGTCAAAGGTATTGGGTGGTCAAAAATTTTGCCACCAAAAATAATCATACCTACTTGGACTCATAAAGCTACATAGACTTTACATAGAGTAATTCAATGTTATAGAGACGTTTTGTCATGAAATCTCATGACAAGTTGGTACCATAAACTGTAATTATTTAACACTTAGGCATACATTTAATAATTATGTTATAATATAACATTCATTTTTAGAATTTTTTGTCACATTCTATGTTAACAGTTATGAGGAAGATATAGGATTTCAACATGCATGTTAATTCGTGACAATTTTAAAGATCGTCATGTAAAAATCTTAAACTTTATATCTTAAACCGAGAACAAAAATAGAAAAGTAACGAACAACAACATAGCTTGGCGTAAAACACTGCACGTTTCTTGCGTCTGGCACTTTAGGATTGGGCGGGGCCGGCGTCTGGGGGTCGTCTGCGCGCCACGACCTATATCCCGGTGCACCCATCCCCCCACTAGTGGGGGCTGGGAGGGGGCGATGACGTGCGCCGTCTGTCACCCCCCGGACGGCGCGTGTAGAAATGTACCTGCATTACGTAAGAATTATGCTCTGCAGATATTCTCGCTGGTTGGGGCATAGTTGTAGTGTTAACTGATTATTTAATGAGTTATGACAATGTTTTATTTAACAACTTATTTCAATACCATACAACTTTATTAATAAACATACCTATTTATGAATAGTTTCAGGATTCTCCATTAATGGTAATAATAAGGTAGTTACTTAATAATAATGTATAATTTGAAAATTGTATGTGTCAACTGTTATATTACTTTCTAGACATCACCTATGCCTTAAGACTTTTTAAACCTAATGGTACCTTCCTAAAATACCGATATTAAAAGCTCCCGGGTTCTGCCTTGCATGTCGAGGTTACTCCCACTGCGCTATCACTGCTCCCTTTCCAACTCGTTTGCCGATCGATAGCGCTGACCTTTACTGACGTCATCGTCTGACATATAACGCAAAACAGGCACTTTTAACTGATTGTTTAGACTTCGATGGACTAATCGATTTGCATAAATTTTGCAATAACAAAGATTCGCGGCAGGAATCCGGGTTTTAGCATACTTATTGTTTCCTAATAACGAGGCTATTTTAATTTGATATAAGAAATATATCACAATCCAAAATTTTCTCACAGTGTATGATAATCTCCAATCTTCTTTCACTCAACGATGGTTTTCTCTCTATTCCAGGTGGTGGAAACAGTGGTGTGCAAACCCGAGCCAGCGGAGTCTCCGCCAAAGAAAGCCAGAAGTGAAGACTATAGTTACGCATTATACTTAGATCCGTACGCTCACCTACCTTTACACTACAGAGCATTATCTGCCTTCAGACCATGGGGCAAGAGAGAGCCCGTCTTACAACACCCCGAGAGGGTAGTACGTGTAGCCGATTGCACGAGGTTTGAAAGAGATTTCCAGCCCAATGTAGCTCTTAAACCGATTACTCCCCCCGTAGACGACGTAACTTCGTCTACGTCACCACCTCCGCACACAGACCCAGAGCTAGCTGCGAGGCTGCTGGATGCTGAAGCGAGGCTAGCTGAACGCGCAAGAAGGTTAGACGAGAAAGAAGCCGAACTTAATCGAAGAGAAGCGAGATTAGATGCGAGAGAGGAGGCGTTGGAGCTACGCGAGCGTGCAATAGAGGATAGAAAGGAGCAAGATAGACAGAACCCTTCGCCGCTGAAGCAGGAGGATGCAGAGCCACCGTGTTGACCAACGCGAGTGATCACCAGGCTTCGCTAGTGATTTGCGATGAACGCTCAGTGACATTGCGTCTCCAAAGTACAAAACTTTGAGGTGCTTGAACGCGTCGACGAAAGTTTCGATGCGGCGCCATGTAAATATCAATTGTCAAGTTTTAATTTTACACTCTTTTTGGGATATTGTTGGAAACCGTATTATTGAGAATTCTACTATTTATACTCTTGTATTCTGCGACTTGGATAATTTATTTAATGGGAGGTGTACCAGGGAAAATAAATTATTCAATAACATTTTGCCACAAAGATACAGTAGATACAGATAAAAATAGTTGTACATAATCATATCAAGTACAGTTTTTTATGAAATTAGTTGTTTTATACAGTTTTTTCTTGTAGTCTTTTCAATGTGTGCCATTCTTAAGGTACCTCTGTTACCTTGTCATATAACCTCAATCTGCTTTTTCAATAATTAACAGAATACTCACATTTAAATGTTATGAAATAGTTATTAAAACCTAAAACCATAAGCATAATTTATACAGGGTTATTTTTAAGTATATTTTGCAATAGGTACGTACAGATAAGCAAACATTTTATATGTTAATTCTTCTCACCATTGCTTCGTTATACAATAGTTGAAAATGAGTAATCGCTAATTGCAGGAAAGGACATTAACGTACACATTCTTTTTATTTAAATGAAACATTAATATAGAAAATGTATGACGTTCATCTTTAGTGTAATCTCATGCAGCTGCCGGATAATTAAATATTTAAACGTAAAAGTACACAATTGTAGAAGTATTGGTGAACAAAATACATAATAGTTTTACTCCTCTATTCTAAATAACTCTGTATAAAACCTCAACCATACCAAATAGTAATAGTATTTCTGTCGTATTACATTAATCTACGTACCTCTGCCTACCTACATTTAAAAGGTTGTACAACATTTTCAGATATTAGTTAAAATTAATTTACACATTTTTCAAGCTATACATTTTTCTTAAATCGGAGAAAGAATATTTCTTTCCTAATAATTTACGGTCAATCGGCTACGTCTGATCTAGTGATCTAGGAATATTAAAATTGATGTAGTCCAGGCCGACTAAATTTAATAAATAAGGGATAACTTCCCACATTCTACCTCATTGTAAATAAAAATTTTGGCTAAAAATAAGAAACATTATGTAAGCAAACGTTTTCATTTTAGACTTTGATTTCGAGTCTGTACTTTGGAGCAATAATTTAAATTAAAAACAAAAGTGAAAATTGTCACTGCCTGAACTTGAAAATTATTGATTTTCCTGTGGTCTATTTAAAATTTATATTTATATAATGTTGTTGTAATTGAGCCTTTACAATTGGTTGTAAAATGTAAAGTTATTTAAGCCTGTTATTGTGAAATTAGCGTTCGAACTAAATACATTTCTTTTCATCACAATTTTAATTTTGAAGTTTAGCATTTTTCATCGCAAGGTCAAGGTCACTAAATACCTGAAGATAATTTACCCTGTATTTAATGACACCCTGTTTGTTTAATAATATACTTTGAAATACTGGAACAATTGCAGCAGGTCCTGCTGCACAATTCCTGCCTATAAATTGCTTCTTCTTGTATATTTTAAGCAAAGATATTTAATTATTTTGTTTAAAAATTTAGCACAGCCATTTTTAGCGTTCGCCAGTAATCGTGCATTTGGTTTAGTGCTTATATTTTGCGACTGATCATGTAATTTAATTACGTAAAGCACTTTTTTCAAGTAACACTTTTTAATGTTGACGTGTTTCGTGTGATTTTTACGCCTCTCAATTTTTGTTTACTCTGTTAATCTGCACTTTTTAGACATTTTTTGTCACTGTACTGTAAGGGAATTGTGCGACAGTGACAAAAAAGTGATCATTTTATCGGCAAAACAGTCTTTGTTAAGAAGTCAATGTTGCCTAGGTGCTGAAAACAGATTTGAGGCATTTGCAAACATTTCCCGGTATTTTCACCCGGGTGTGTAAAACGCAATAAAATTGTGAATTTTATGTGTGGAATCTAATTTCACTAATTATGTGACTGTTCAAAACTATTAGCAAAGCTCAAATCTTAGAGAAATGTAAATGTTTTTTTTTTTCAAAGAGTGCTATGTTATATTGTAGTTAGTTGTTCTAAGCTAAGATTTCAGTTCTAGCATAGGTTATATCTCTAGTCAGAGACATTTTCAGAAAATAAATTACCATTTACTTATTAATATATTATTCAAATAGGTACCATAAGCGAGTGTAATAAGAATAACTTATTGTTTTAAACATTAAAATAGTGTAAGTTAGGAACAGACTGTATGTCATTATTATGTAATAAATAAGCTATTACAAGGCGTTAACAAGTGAACACAAAATCTGAAAACCGTTTTTCCATAATCAATAACATAAAAAAAATGTTTGAAAATGATACATTTTAAATTAAAAAAAAATAATTTAGGTAAACCCTTGAAACAAATTGGCTGAATCGGATTCCAAGTTTACAAAAAAGTGCCACAGATAAACTACCTAGGGAAAACATTCTTTCTAATTGTGTCGAATCAACGTATTTCAAAATTAAATAGAGCCATAACGAGAATCAGGAATAATTGATCAATAATGATATTCAATCAACCATTTATTTACTTTAATACATACAAGTAAATTTTTAATATTTATTTTTCAAGTGTCCTGTAAAATAGCAAAAGTGAGTTGCGATGTTATTCCTCTCGAAAAATATCTGTTGTCGATTCTGAAGAAACGGTTTGCAGATTTTTTGTTACTTTGTTAATACATTGTATATATTGTATGAAACTTTTCTGTCAGTACTGTTGTTGAAAATGTATTTTGGTGCTATGATATTTTTGGCTTGGCTAACTTAGTCTTTAATTGTATAGTAATATGATATTTTTAGTATTTATTGACATGTATTTTCGGTTCTACTAATATTGGTTTGTAGAAAAAATATTTGTTTAAAATTTGTATTCGGAAATTCTGTAAAAGATCTATTTTGTTTAGAAACTAAAACGTTATAAATGGCTAAGCCATTTTCTACGACTTAACCTAAAATAACGCTTTAAATATTAGCGTAGGTTGTAATAATTATTAATGTATCGATGGAAAAGTTTCAAAAAGACGTATCTCACTGTCTTTTTATAAAACTTGTTAATGGTGCTCTAAAGAAGAACTTTTGAATGAGTTTCGTGTGTTTTTCCCTTTGCGATCTCTAAATCTCTTTCCCTTAATTGTTTTAAATAATATCTGCAGTTGATCTGCGAAAGCAAACCAGGGTTGCCATTCTCGTCACTAGATGGCATAACCTAATCAGTGGTGCCATCTAGGGACGCTACGGGGTAGCTCGTTTCAAATTTAATTTACTGAAATACCTGTTGGAAATCTATTTATCAAAAATAATAACATGTGTACTATCGAAGGTACGTTCTGATACGGCAAATTAAGTCACACAAACAAAACGTATCCTGTGATCACGACTATTATTCACGACCTCAGGGATAAAACAGAATAAGCAGCTAATTTATAAACGAATACACTCAAAGGTTGTAGTTTATGTTTACTGGAAATATTTCTTTTTGTGTAACAAAGACAGTGAGAGTTGAAAAATGTAAATAGTATTTCGTTTAACGGTACGGTACGATACGTGAGCGTATGACAGGCTGTTGTAACCCTAAAATAGGATTAGACGCAGTGAAACGCTGTCTCTGTTTCTTTTGTCTACTCTGTGTAATTAACGCCATCTACGTGAATTTTTTTGCACTAACATAACATTGTGAAACTGGGTTCGATGAAATTATTTTATTTTATTAAATAACTTAGTAACGTTTCACGTTTCTTGGAGCTATTAAATGTTATTATTACGCCATGTATATAGTAACGCCACACCGAATTTACATTGAATATTTTGTTTAAATGTTTTATTTTTATTTTTAATTTAGGGTCAATTTATATTAGGCGGGAAAATGCTCGAGCACTTTTGAAGTGGTCATAAAATATCAATCTTATTCCATTCAAACAGAGCTGAAAATAGTATGCAACAGTAAAATATAATCCAGCTGACATCAGCTTCGTTCTGGAGTGCGATATTTGAAACTCATTCGTTGAACTCAGCAGTTGAAAATGTAAATATTACTATGGAGATATGAGTCTTAAACGTACGAGTTTAAAAATCGCACTCCGAGTTTCAATGGAGCGTGTTTCCGCCTAATTTGAAGCCTTAGCCTCGGCTAATTTAATCTCCAAGAAATAACCCATTATCTTACAAATTTAGTACTTATTAGAACAAATAGTAAGACGAAAGAATAATGAGACAAAGTTTATTGCGGTGATTTGCCAGGGTATGAAGCGTATACTCCTGTGATCTCAATGTATGATTGTTATTAAATTACATCATAAAACGTTGTGAAAGTCGCAAATCTGAGTAAATCTTACGCGAGTTTATCGAAAAAGAGTTACGAGATTAATCGAAAATAAACGTAGTGAATTATTTATTTTATAATCCCTGTCGGCTATCTTCGTTTTCACAGAAGGGTCTGAGCAGAAAGTCGACCAAGGTATAGAAAAAGTTTGTTAACTCGTCGTAAAATTTATGCGTCAAAAATTATCGACAGGAGAGTAGGTATGACAAATTTTTATAAATTTTACGTTTTCGAACGAATTGTGACTCGTCGTCGAACGTCTCCTGTACCTACACTAATTTAAAAAAAAAACATTTTGGACTGAAGAAAATATTTTCAGAAATATTGTTCCTGGAATTGTATAAGGAAAGAAAAATATTAGTGCCTTTTTAAAACAATGATTCTTTTTTCGAAATTATTTTAATTGGGATTATGTTGGGATCAGAGATTTTCTAAATTCGTTGGTCAATTTGGTAAGCTCGAAACTCTTTATCGAATTCTCGTGTCAAGATTTACAAATATTGTTTCAGCAAAGCTTTTTCAATCATCACTTACTGCCATATCTTGTGAAAGGATGTTTTGATGGAAAATTAATTATTTAATAAGAAATACTTATATCGATTTAAAAATGCATTTTAAAAATAAAACCTGAGAATGCAGTAATGTTTAGTGCCAACCCTTATACATGAAAGTTGTTTGTTCCCAAGATATGGCAATTTGTGATTATTATAAAATTGTTCATGAATTTATATCCATAAACGATTGAAATCAACCCTGTTTTTCAATTTAATACTTACTACGTTTTTCTACCGCACTTCTAAGAGTTTTTTTAAATATTTATACAAAAAATATGTCGCATTTTAAAATAAATTTCAACTGCCATAGCTTTACTGTCCTGGGTTTAATATAGGTACAGTTTATGAAAATGATAGGTAACATTTTAAATATTAAAAAAAGAAAATAGTCAATGCGTCACAGAAAATACCTTAGGCGCTGTTTATACAGAAGAACACAATTTAAACCTTATAATACGTAACATAGCGTCGTTTTTGTCGTAAAGGAGAATCGAATCGTTTGGGCGTAATTCTCCAAACGACGCTATGCTACGTACTATAAGGTTTATATTGTGTTACTTAGATTATCCACACGTTTCTTGTGTATAAACCGTGGCTTAGGTACCTACTAACTAAGTCAGTCAGCCCATGTCCACTATTTACACACTTTTTCTACCCCCGAATGACCGTAGACTTTTCACTATGCAGTTAGTTAAACAAAATCACACAAAAGTGTTCCATACTGCCAATTGGAACCGTTGATTAAATGCATGTGCTTTTGAAATACGTTGCTTCAGCAATAGGTATTTCAATGTACACACACTGGACAAAGAAACTGGACTAAGAATACATACAACGTGTTAATGAATTAACGCAAAACTAGAAAGTAGTTTGTTTAGAATCGAGAGCAGAATCTAATTATCATAGTCAAAAAGTCAAAGTCAAAGTCAATATAATTTATTCAATATAGGAGCTTGCAGCACACTTATAAACCTCAAATCTTTTTTAAATCTACCACCGCGTTGGAACGTGTTGTCCCTGTAGAGATGCGGCCAGAAACTATACAACATAACACGACTTAATAACTATTACAATATAAATTCTTAAGCTAAAGTTATGTATACAATAATACATAGTCTATTTAATAAAATAATTGATACTATACAGTAAAGTAAATAAACTATAAGCTAGTGACCTCAGACCCAATCATTTTGATCATTTAAATAATCAACATATGTTTGTGGATGTTCTGAGGTTTCAAAATATCTTTGACTACCCCCTTGGGGAATATAGTCGTGAGCATATGCTTATGCTTATGCTTAACATATGTTAGGTACATGTTTTTGACATAGTTTTTTTTTCAAAATCTGAAATAATATGTTTGTAAAGTTTAAAATTTACTTAACTCGATGCCAACCCACCGCACGGGCACACTCACCCTACTTACTACCAAAACAAGATTAATAAGATGTATCCATGAGCATGTTAGCGCTTTCATTCATTGCTGAAATGATAACAAATCTATTTTGCCTTATAACTTAAAATGCGAATAACTTTAAATTTTAAATTCTTTCAATCTATTTATTTTGTGGGGTGTATGAGGTTTTGCGCTTATTCACTAACACGTTGTATATCCAGACTTGTCCGGCTACTACTTAACAAAAGAGTACTTACCTAGGTAACTACCTAGTCAAAAACCACCCTACTGAATTTTGGATTAGATACAAAGTTTTTAATCTTAAGGGGCCATAGGTTCAGGCGAATATTTTCTATGAGAAACGTGATTGCTCAGCCCTCCAAAAAGTGCGTGCGTGTGCCGTATTTTCGATTAAGAAGTAATAAAAGTTTTTTATCTAGATTTTTTTATGATTTCACTAGATAAACTAATGGTGAATATGTAAATTATTCTAGTATTAAAATGCGTTATTTTCTTAACTTTTCGAAAAATAAATTCTATCGTGTGAAGTAATTTCAATCGTGTATTCAATTTATGATTTCACTAGATCAACTATTCGTTTCGGTGACTGGTAATAAAACTTGTAGAAAAACGAAAAATAAGAGACCCCTTCCCAGGCAATTCCGGGACGTATGGCCCCTTAACTGGCTTCTATGACTGCCCAATAACTCAGTTGGGAGTGAACCTGCTTGCCGTGCCGAGAGACAGGAGTTCAAAATCCGTTAGGGGCAAATATTTGTTGGTGAATATTAGTACCCAGTTATGGATGTTTATTGGTTGTATCTTCTTCTTCTTCTTTCGCGTCAGCATGAGCATCGCATGACAATATCTCATGCTGTAGTGGATAGATTAGCCAGTCAGCAAAGGCCGATGATATACAGGGCGTTAGGGTAAACAGTTGAATTACTTTAAGGGGTGATTGTACTCAAGAAACCTACTGATCAACTTTCCCTAAGAAACGTATAGGAAATTCTTATAATTTTTGATTAGCTGATTGCATTTAGTATGGAAACATTTTTTTTATTATTATTTCCTAGGTTTCTTAGGGAAAGTTGTTCAGTATCATGGGTACAATCACCCCTTAAAGTAATGCAACTGTTTACCCTAACACCCTCTATTTGTTATCTAGTCATCATAATACACTACATTCTGGTACTTAGATAAGTTATGTGACAATTTCCAAGATATGTATTTATTTATTCTATAACAACAGATTATGTAAGTATATTTTGAATCCACAATCAAAGTGTGTAATTTATATGGACATGGGTTTATAATTTAAGAAAAGAAAAATAACAGTTTACCTACTAAAATAGTAGGTAACTAATTACTTTTATTAGTTCTCCTAATTAGAACCATTTGTTTCAAAACGTATCTTGCCCAAAATAATGTTTTAAAATTATTTTCCTGTATGTTTCCTTGAGTACGAGTTTTCTATCGAACCGTCGACCTACTAATACAGAGTCCTTCTTAATATGCTAACACTTTTTAAGAGGATGATCAGACCGTCAAACTGGACAACTTTCTCTATGGCACCAACATCGAAATATGATAGGCTGTCGCCTTAGAGAATAAGGCTATCCACCTACATTTGGCTCGAGTAGGTTTGCAGTTGTATTGAAGAGCAATTTTTTTTCCTGATTTCCTTGTTGGTGCTACAATTATAAATATTATTTAAACAATAATTGACTCATCATAAGTTTTATTTTAATAACAGAGGCGCTTCTGTTTAAAATTTATTCTTCCATACGTAAATGCGAAAGTCTCTGTTTATTTGTTACGTTTTCACGGTTAAACCACTGAACCGAATTCGTTGAAATTTTGAGATAGCTTGAACCCTGTGGAAGGACATAGGCATAACAATTCCACGCAGACGAAGCCGCGGGAAATAACTAGTAACTAGTGGTAATATAAAAAGACGTATTAGACACGACGGACGGTAAAACTATAAGGTTCAGCGCACATCTAGCGGGAAAATGTTCGAGCAGTTTTCATTCGCACGACACACGACACGTTCACACGACAATCCAACTAAACATTCCCATTGTTTTTGGATTTTAAATGGCATGTTTTTCCTTCGTTTTTTCTAATTAATACATCCCCTATAATTTCTAAATCTGTATAAAATATTGTACCTGATAGATTAGATGGTTAAGATTAAGTATATAATAATATTCGGTTATCGACACACATTGTAAGAACATGTGATTTCGAAGTGTGTTTTTACTTGGAATACAAAAAAGCTTATAAGTATGTAACTTTTGGAGCAATAAAATGAAATGATTTCCAAATAAGTGTTTTATTTAGAAATATCTTTTGACTTCGTACACGCGGAATCGATTATAATTCGATTCCAAATCAAATCAAATCAAACCTAAATCGATAAAAAGCCTCAAATCGATATACAGGATTAGCCGTTTGGTACACAGTGATAGGGAGGTCCTTTCAATCATTTTGACATCATCAAATGAGGGTATCAAATGAGGCGGTACACCGTTACCTTTCAGCTAGTTATTCTTCTTTTATAAAAATGCAAAAAGTATTTTCAAAACATCACGTTTGTGGCTCCTCCAGGTAGTAAGGAAACGACTACGACGACATCCTCATATTACTCGTATCTAGCGTCAAAAAAGCAACGACGAAAGAAGCTGATGATGATCAGACATCCCCAACCCTATCCACCTACTGACGCCATCTAGTTGGATGTTGAGTTAACTGTCTGGCAGACTTCACGTTAAATTAGTCAAACGAAACCTAGATGGCACCACTTGTGAGAATGAAACTACGACTGCGAAAAAAAGGTATTAATGATCGTTTTAAATATTCCACGAATCAAAATATTCCTAACAGTCTCGTAGATACCTAATTAATTGATCAATCAATAATCAAAACTTATTTTTATCCTAGGTTATTAATTAGTAAGTACCTACCCAGCCCCGGTTCTAGGGGGGGTCAAACCGGGACCCACGCCCCGGGCGTCAGGTTAAAGGGGTGCCAAGGGCAAGAGATTGACAAATAATTTATAGCAACGACTTAAAAATATTGCAAAAAAATTTCGACCTCGCTCGCTCGCTCGCTCCGGGCTTTTTATTGTATTAAGGCTACCTAGTCATGTAGTCATACCTATTGCAGAATTAGATCCAGATTTTGGATCATAATTATTGCGTTGAGCTCATCATATTGCAGTTAAATCTCGAGCTCGCTTCGCTCCCTCTAAGTTTAAGGCAAGTATTGTTTCATCGACCTAACGTGAACCTGGCCTACCTGGGAAAAAATGATTACTACTCCCTTGGAGGGGAGGGAAAAATTCTAGATCCGGGGCTGTACCTACCACAAATTAGCAGTGGAACCATTTAACTCATTCTGGGTTTTAGGCTTTTGCCTCCAAAACACACCATATAGTAGGTACAGTAAGTAGGTACTCGCCTCGTCCCTACGAAATGAAAAGAAAAATGAGTTGGGACTATTTATTTTGAATTGAACTGGTACGCCTTGAAAACTTCATACAAACGTGTGCACACTACTAAGCGCCTTCTGTACTGCTTCCTGTCGTCTACCTTTCGTACCACCGAGAGGATGTGAGGTCAACACTGTTTGTCGTCATGTCGTGTGTACCATGCTAGCCGTGCTGAGAAAGGCAGCTGGGAGCGACTAGAGGAAAGCCGAGGGAAAGTGGCGTGCCTAGGGAGTGGCGTATGCTCAGCAGTGGACGATGATAGGCTAATGATGATGAGAATTAGAATAGAACATTATGCCCGTTTTATACGAACGAGTTATCAAAATGTGTTTTATCTATCAACCTTTGGACGAAATAATGCAATAACAATAAACACAATCTCTTTATCTGCTAATAAAGATTTTGTACCTACTTATAGATATCTAGTACAATATCAGGCAGGCATATTTACACGCAGCAGATTAAATTTTTTTGTTAAAAAATATAGTTGTTGAAAGATCTAGCTAGAATTGAATTTTACACTGAAAAATAACACATACAACAGTGCGAGTTTTGGAAGTCACGTTGAAATCTGCAGTATAAAATGACCGAAACAGGAGTGCGATTTTTGAAACTCATTCGTTGAACTCAGTTGAAAATGTCATAATTACTATGGAGATAATTATGAAACTTTCTACTTCAGCAGTAGTTTGACTTTCAAAAATCGCACTCCTGAAGTATGAGTTTAGAAAATCATTCAGCAGTAGAAAGATGCATATCTCCATAGTAATTTTGGCATTTTCTTCTGTTGAGTTCAACGTATGACTTTCAAAAATACCACTCCAGGTGAAGTTTGTGTAACCATTCGGTCATAATTTTGCACTTCAGTTTATGAAAACTTTCATGCGACTTCAGAATCAAACCTAAAATGTATGTCCGATGTTCAAATTAAAAGCAGACAGATATATTCTTTGTGAATTATCATTAATATTTGTACGTTGTATATTACTATCGATGCTACGTTCAAAGGTTCCCACTCATTTCTACGATTTCATGTTCATTCTTCGTCAGCCAATAGACGTCCACTGCTGGACATAGTCCTTGCATGTTCTTGGAAGAGTTCTCAAGTGGCAACCGTGGTCAAGTCGTACCGGAAAGCGCAGCGTCATTAGGCAAGCCCCCCACAAGGTGGACCGACGACCTGGTGAAGGCGGCGGGAACCCATAGGATGAGGACCGGTCGTTGTGGCGATCCTTGGGGAGGCCTATGTCCAGCAGTGCACGTCTATCGGCTGGTATGATTTTTATTCTTAACGCTCAACAACAATAAGAAATAACTCTTATTTATAGTATAAAAATATTTTATTAACAAAATATAGCCATTCATAAAAGAAAACATTTGGAATGATTAAACATTTTACATATTATAATACATTAATATTTTTAACGGACATAAAAATTGATATTTGCACTGTTTAAAACAAGATTACCACCTAGATACAATATAACTATTCTTTTTTTAAATAAGGTTTGAACCTCATCTGCCAGCACCGAATCGCATTTTTCCATCGCTCCATCCTTTTCTGTCACCCAGGAACGTCATTTGATAGGGCGAGAAAGACAGCGGGAATGCGAACGCACGCGGCAGCACCGGCAGTGCTACGACCTTTCTCGCTCTAGCCAATGACGTTCCTGAGTGACGGAAAAGGATAGAGCGTGAAAAAATGCGATTCAATGCTGCCAGCTATTCTTTTTTAAATTATACAGATTTTAACAATTGTGACATTTGATAAAGGCTTTATAACTCAATGCCTTCTAATTTAGGCATAGTCAAGATTCAAGAAGATAGAAAATAAAAATGCCCCCATACCTTTTTTCCATAACCAACATTACGAATTAATCTCAAACCGGGCAAACCGGTTGTGACAGTTAGCTTACAATTTGGACCGAATTGCGTCGATCCTGCCGGCGGCTTGGCGTTGCAGATCTGTCAGTTTCATCGCAAGACCCATGTTGCCCTGAATCTTGATCTTTCCTTGGAAGAAAGCCTTCTGAGGGTTCAGTTTACCAGAAATAAGGTCTACAACGTCCGCGTCGTTAATCGTGAACGTTACATCAGGTTTGTCCTTACCATCGTATGTTACACTACCCTTGCCTTCCTTTGCATTAATCAACCAGTATCCTTCTGAACCGTTGGGACCATTCCTCACTTTGAACCCGTAGATTCCTCTGACTTTCTCAATGAGGTTCTCTTCGTCGGTCTGCATTGCTTCTTCAAGGATCTTCATGTATTTGTAAACCTTGAATTCTTCTGGGTTGCTCGCGATAGCGGCAACGTTGTTGGGGGAGGCATTCTGGAATCCTTTGCGGTACATGGCGACGTAGACTGCTCCACCGAGACCGAGGTTGTGCTGCAAGGCTATTCTTGCTCGTGGAACCTGCAATAGAATACAATTTGAAAAAAAAAGTAAGTTAAAGCCTGTAGAATCCCACTACAAAGGCGTCCTCTCACGAATAAGGGTAAGAGGGAGTAGGCCATACTCCACAACGCGGGCCCAGTGCGTGTTGGTGGAGGCAAGTTAGTGGTCAACTTGTTTCGGAGAATTCTCAAGCCGCCTCAATAGACCTCTGACCTTGCTTAACGAATAGTTACAACGCCATCTGACTGAACTATCCGAGACCAACTGCGTTGAACTCCGTCGGGTCACAATAACAATAGATATTCCATTGTTTGTCGGTCATTTGGCGTTCAAAGACTTAACGTGCCTTCCGAAGCACACTCGAGTTGAAATACCACTAAATGGACACCCATCCATTTAAGATAAGAAAACATTTTCAAGTGTCAAGGAAGATGGAAGTTATTGTGTCTTTAATTTACAACAAAATTGATTACCTATACTTCATTCCACATAAGGACGACGAGATTTTCCGATTCCTATTTAGCTTTCTGGCTAATTCTGATTACCAAACGTAAATAATTTTTTGGATACATTATACTATCCGACATATCTTGGATGGAGTCACGTTGCAGGGTTTGCCCCGAACACTTGTCTTTCGCGTGGTGTTCGCGCGGTTCGCGTCTCAGCCTGCCACGAGGCTCCGCAATCCTTCTCAATTGTTTTCTTACTCAAAAACAATCCTCGAGATTGGATAAAATACTCCCTCAAACCACTTGACACTGGCGGAAATGCGGTGCTAACACACAAGCAAGAAGTCCATTCATTATAAATAATATCTTGGATGTTACTAAAGCTGTTCTAAGAATAAGTGAGAGGAAGTGTTTCAAATCTGTTTCTGTAATTCAAAATAACCTTAAAAATTCGTTGCTATTAGAAATTGAGTATAGCAACAGTAAAATGTGAAAAATGTTGAAAGAAGTTATCTAGATACCTGAAGTATTTTATGATAAAGGGTATTACGTATTTGATAAATTGGATAACATTACTATCTTATTTGATGGCTATTATGAGTTTTAGTTGTAATTTATAATTATAATTACTTATTAACACATTGAGAACGAATGATAATAAAACATATTAGCATATGCTCACGACTATATTCCCCGAGGGGGTAGTCAGAGATATTCTGAAACCTCAGAACATCCACGTTTCACCAGTAGTACGGAAACTCTGTCCAGTGTGACGGGGGGTGAGCCCGTCGCCACTTATAATGGACAGTGGGTACAACACATGCTTCGGTATTGAAGCGTGCAGGTTTCCTCACGATGTTTTCCATCACCGAAAAGAAAGTGGTGTTACAAATCGTACATAAATTCCGAAAAACTCATTGGTACGAGTCGGCCTGGACGGGGATCGAACCATCGCCTCCTGCACGGCAGGCACGGTAACTCGCCACTGGACCACCACGGCTTTTAAACATATTAGTTTAATATAAACTAAAAATTCGAACTTTTGATAATAACTTAAAAATTATGACACTTGTCATAATACTGTACAGGGTCCTTCTTAATATGCTGAGTTTTTTAAGGGGATGATCAGACCATCAAACTGAACAACTTTCTCTATGGGACCAATATCGAAATAGAAAAAAAAAAAATCTGCTGTCCCATACATTTGGCTCGAGTAGGTTCGCAGTTTTGTATGGAAAAACTGATTTTTTTTACCTACTCGATTCAAACGTATTGGACAGCAGATATTTTCTTTGTTCTGACAGGTTTGCTCCCATAGTAAAAGTTGTTAAGTTTGATGGATAGAGTATGTGGTTTAAAGGTTAATGATACTTTTCTTTACATCCAGTATAGGAATCGGAAAATCTTATCGTCCTTACTTGAAATGAAGTATAGGTGACATTAAACATTACACATTGATCTAATACAACGTATTAGTGCCTCCCAACAGCATGCACACTTAATTTGTGTGGGTTATTGTGTCAATTCGGACTAAAATTTGCTAAGATTTTATTAGACTTGGAGTGTATTTTAAGGTTAATGGGGTAAAACTAAGTTTATACAGGGTTCTTCTTAATATGCTGACAGTTTTTTAAGGGGATGATCAGACCATCTAACTGAACAACTTTCTCTATGGGATCAACATCGAAATCGCGAAAAAAAATCTTCTGTTCCATACAAAACCGCAAACCTACTCAAACCAAATGTATGGGACAGCTGATATTTTTTTTGCGATTTCGATGTTGGTCCCATAGAGAAAGTGGCTCAGTTTGATGCTCTGATCATCCCCTTAAAAAGTGTCAGCATATTAAGAAGGAACCTGTATACAAGGTGTTACAAAAGTAAAAATAAATATTTAAAACTTTTAAGGGGGTTATTTAGACCTGAACAACTTTCACTATGGGACCAACATCGAAAATCGCGAAAAATAAAATCTGCTGTCCCATACATTTAGCTCGAGTAGATTTTTTTTTCGCGATTTTGATGTTGGTCCCATAGTGGAAGTTGTTCCGCTTGATGATCTAAACCACCCCCTTAAATGTTTATTTGTATTTTTGTAACACCTTGTATAACTTCACATTTTGAAATGAGAGTCATCGTGGGAACATAAACATAATGGAATACTATTAAGTAATATCATAAATATTAATAAACTGTCTATGGTCAAAGTACAAATTTAGACCTTGAATAAAGTAATACGTAATCACTTCACATCATTTGTGCTTTGAGAGTTAAAAACTTATCACGTTTGTGTTGTCGTCGTCGGGATTTTCTCGCAACCATTTTTGCATTTTGAGATAATGGATCAATACATTACATTATGATTAGAGTATTTTTATTGAGGAGTTGGCTATTATGGAGTGCACTTTAAAATCGAAATTTTTATTTTTTTTATAATTTTAAAAAGTCGCCTCTAAGAGGTAAATATGCATCCGAGTAGTTATGCATTCCCGACATCCCGGAATTTATTTAACCGAAAAACATATTTTTTCCTTATATAATCAAATAGTTTTAAGAAGTCGCTTCAACACTATGCATCCGATTAATTATGCATTACCGGATTTCCCGGCATACGGAATTTCTTTAAATAAGAAAATTTTCGTAGCCAAAAATGAAGTTTAGGTAAATATGCATTCGAATATCCGATCTCTAATTATGATACAAGTGAGCAAAGTTGGTCATTACAGCCGAGGCGGGATTGCAACACGAGCCGCAGGCGAGTAATGCTGTAATGACCAATGCTCAAGTGTTTCATACGTAGTTTTTCAACATAGTTGCGTGGAAAATGTAAAAAAAATCGTAAAACACGACTATTTTAGACAAAATATTTGTGGTAAATCGAGCTGGGCTTTTTTTTTACGGCCCGTCCCTTTGGTTGATATAACTATGCGCGCGCAGGTCAACGAAGAGGCAATGACTTACACTTAGCTGACATTCAACCAACGATTAATAATAAAAACGTTATAAACTTAATATTTAAGTATTTATAACACAAATTAATGTTAATTTGTTAACTAAAATAAATTGTTTGATGAAATGTCCGACAAAAGTATACACATCTGCCACCCCGGGCGCTGCGATCGATTTCTCAGTTCCCATCACAACTTCGCAAATAGCTAGTAAACTTGATATTGGCAGAATAGCCGTGAATTAAGCCTCGCAAGAAACCGGCCATTAATTAAAAAAAATAGAATTATTCTTATGGTTTAACTCTATAACATGTTATTACTCGATAGAAGAAGATTGATAACCAAAGTTTATTACTTCCATTTAAGAGAAGTTATTCCGAATGCGTAAATGCGCGCTGCATACAAACGTAGTCTGGTGATATTTTCAATACTAACCAATTAAACTCAATGAAATTTTGCAGAAACATTCTAGGAACAAATCTCTATGCTTGTATCGTGTCCGATTTTCATTAAAATATACAGTTTCAATGCTAGGATTAATTTAAGATTTGTATGGAAATCTTTGAGACACTGTAACTTTAAAAGAAACATTTAAAAGAAAATCTGACACGATACAAGCATAGAGATTTGTTTCTAGATTGTTTCTGCAAAATTTCATTGAGTTTAATCGGTTAGTATTGAAAATATCACCAGACTTCTTTTGTATGGAACGCGCCAACAGTAATATACCCTTAAAAGAATCTAGAACATTGTGCTTTCACAATAGGGGGCATCGAATGGACCTGTAATCGTCCATAGATAATGCTTGAATGAACTTTAGCATCACATTATGTAACAGATGAAAGCAAACGAGAGAAATGTATGTTATAGGGAAATTATGTAACAAACATGCCTCGTATCTACCATTTAAGTATCATTAACAAAGAATGAATTACTTACGTACACGAATTTATTATCTTTCCAGCACGTCTAGTATGATTTCTCTACACACGCGCGACTCGGCGTTATTCCATACTACTTGTCGCGGCAAGCGCGGCTTTCGCTCTCAAGCGCGAGAACAGGTTATTTTCTATAGAGCAAAGGCGCGTCGCGCACGTGTAGAGAAATCATATCGATTTTACAACTTTTTCCTTAATTCTACTTATGCAATCTCTACGGAATTGCTAAGCTTTGGCAAGGAAAACTCTTGAGTAAATTTTAGATGAGATATACAACGTGTAAATGAATTAACGCAAAACTAGAAAGTAGTTTGTTTAGAATCGAGATCAGAATCAAATTATGATGGTTTCAACATAGGATTTTTTTTCAAAATATTAAATAATTTGTTCGTAAAATTTAAAATTTACTGAACTAGATCTCATCCCACCGTTCGGGCACTCTCACCCTACTTACTCCCAAAACAAGATTCTTAAAATGTATCCATAAGCACGTCTTTCATTCATCGCTGAAATGATAACAAATCATTTTTGCCTCAAAACTTAAAATGTGAATAACTTTAAATGTTAACTATCAAAATAATGAAATTATTGTTTCAATCTAATTATTTCGTTATAAATCAGTTGGGGTGTATGAGGTTTTGCGCTTATTCATTAACACGTTGGATAATGAGATTTAATAATATTAAAAAATCACTTACGAGAACCAATTAGCCGTAATTTACGGACACAAGTGGATTATAAACTAATCAGTAATCCGTTAGTTAACTGATTAAATGCATGAAAAAGATGTATCTTAATTGATTAGTTTATAAATTCTATGATAATGAAAATTGGGCGATCATTGAATGTAGCTATTGCTACCACTGATAATCATTTTTACTCAATAGTGTGTAACAGAACACCCTATTTATACTTATGGGGGTGCTTCAGACCATCAAACTGAACAACTTTCAGTATACTAAAAATATCGAAATCGCGAAAAAAAAATTGTATGTTCTAAACCACAAATCTACTCGAGCTAAATGTATGGGACAGCTGTTTTTTTTCGCTTTTTCGATATTGGTCCCATAGTGAAAGTTGTTCAGTTTGATGGTCTAAGCAACCCCCTTAAAAGTTTTAAATGTTTATTTTTACTTTTGTAACATCTTGTATTTACGGTCATATTCCTATGACCCCTTTGGGCGGTCAGATACCTTGCTAACTATCAGTCATTCATACATATTGATGTTCTTTAAATAATACCAGATTAACGGTACAAAAAACAATCGAAACACATACATACATACATTAACACACGACCATAATCCAGCAGTTATATCAAGCTCACTTTTATCATATTCAAGGTTTCATGATGAAATGACTATTGCTGGATATAGCCCGGGATATAGCTACTGCGAGACTTGTGTACTTCAGCTACTTCCATAGTATCATGTCTTATGGTATTCTGCTGTGGGGCCGTGCTACAGATGTTGAGGCGATTTTTATCCTTCAAAGGCTGGAGTTTTTTCCTTTTGACAGCATTTAATATTGTACGTATACCTAATTAGCCGTGGTGGTTCAGTGGCGAGTAACCTTGCCTGCCGTGCAGGAGGCGACGGTTCGATCCTCGTCCAGACCGACTCGTACCAATGACTTTTCGGTGAAGAAAAACATCGTGAGGAAACCTGCATGCTTCAATTTAGGGGCATGTATTGTACCCACTGTCCATTATGTGGCGACGGGGTCATCCCCCGTCACACTGGACAGGGTTTCGGTACTACCCGTGAAACGTGGATGTTCTGAGGTTCCAGAATAACTGACTACACCCTCGGGGAATATAGTCGTGAGCATATGCTATGCCTGCCTAATTAGAAGTCTTCGTTTGTATAGAATTGAATAATATGTTCCGAAGAATTTAACCCTTAATGAGATAATAAACAAATTGTACCATAACAAAGTTATATCAATCTATTTTAAGTAGGTAAGTATGTATGTATAATAAATCAACCAAAGGGCAATGGCTTTGTAAACTTTGATAAGAATAGTGTACTCATTGTATTATTGTATGAAGATGAAGTGATGTTGATTCAATGTCTATAGATTTAATTTAAGAGTTCTTTTACAGTACAGTGGCGCCCTCATCAACATTTTTTCAATTATAAAAACCCAAAATGGAGAAGTGCGGACTCCAACTTACTATACTTCATTTCAAATAAGGACGAAAAGATTTTCCGGTTCCTACATAGATTTCTGGCCAATTCTGATTTGCAAATATAATTTATTTATCAGAAAGATATACTATCTGTCATATCTAGAACGTTACTAAAGCTGTTCTAAGAATAAATGAGAGGAAGTGTTTCAAATCTGTTTCTGTAATTCAAAATAGCCTTAAAATACCGTTACTATTTGAAATGGATTATAGTTCCAACTTCCTTTCATAAAATATAGTCTTTGGGCAAGTTAGACAAGAAAAACTTGTCAAACAACTAATAATAACAACTAATAACAAGGAACAAGACACTGTGAATTAATCACTAAAAAACTAAGTGTCTTGTTCCTGGTGTGAAAAAAAGAATAATTATGATTTTAATTACTCAAAAATGTAATACTTTATTATTATGTACAGTCGCCATCAGATATATTACAGCAAACAAGGTGGTCAAATATTTCTCAGCAGTTCTAATTTTCAATAATTTCTTTACACATAACCAATCAAAAATATCTGAATGCATAGAACATCAAATGTATCTACACAGTCAGTGTTATCGTAACATATGAGCAGTTCAATTTTAAATAAAATTCCAATTTAAATCACAACATTACAATATTTTAAACAAGTCCTCTATAAAAAAAAAGGTTACTATAAACTCGATGATTATTTGAATGACCAAAATGTCTGGTCTTGACAATGTTACACTATGTAATTTAATATTGAATTTATGTAATTGTACTTTGTATATTTTGTTTATTTAAAAGAAGTGTGTTGTAGAGTTTCTGGCCGCATCTTCTCTACAACGGAACACCTTCCGACGCGGTGGTAGATTCAAAAACATGACGTCAAAAAGTTATCTATGTGATATTATTTTGAATAAACAATTTTGACTTTTAACTTTTGATATTTAAATTACTGAAAATTTGCTGTTCAGATATTTATGACAAAATGCATGTTTAGATATAATAGGTAACATTTTTTTTTTTTTTTTTTTCTATATCTATATATATTTTTTTTTTATAGGGGCTTTTAACCCAGAGGTTATGCCAGCCCCATCGTGCCTTAACCTTGAGACTACACAACAATAAAATGAAAACCTAACACATCCAAACGAATACACAACTAAACACTAGTACTATAAATAAAAAGGTACACCATTTTAGCCTCTTCCGACGTAGGGGCGGCTAAAATGGTGACAAAAGAGCCTACATTCAAATTAGGTAACATTTGTTGTAAAGAATTTATTGAAAATTAGCACTGCTCAGAAATATTTGAATACCTTGTATCCTACGATGATATTGATGGCGACTGTAGGCATGACTCCTAAATGCAAAGTTTGCATTTAATATGTAGTTTCCAAGATAGTGAATGTATATTCCTGAGTGACTTGCCAGTGTTATTGTCAGTTAACTTAACCTTTGGGTCATGGAAATAATCAGAGACGCTGTCGACTTCCAAGCAAATATGTACAATTGTTTGTCAGTGCCTGCTGGCAAAGACAAAGGATTTTATGTTTTGTTGCATTGGTTTAGGCAATAGATTTCAATGGTCTATTGATTGAAGTATTTAAATTAAAATTTGCTAAAAGTCCCCATACTCCATTTCAAATAGCAACGAAATTTAAAGGCTATTTTGAATTACAGAAACAGAGATTTGAAACACTTATTCTTAAAACAGCTTTAGTAATGTCCAAGATATTTCGGCTAGTATATCTTTATGATAAATAAATTATATTTGCAAATCTGAATTGGGTATTTGACTACATACAACTTATTTCATTTTTATCTTCTCAATAAAAAAAAGGTTAGAAAATAACGCTAAACTCCCATTGTCATTTAGTTTCGAGCTTGAATACTATTTTTAATAACAAGACAAACTTTAAAAAGTAATGAAATGTTGATGACGTCTCACAACTCAGAATTGAGTACAAATTTCATACAAAGCGGACGTTTTGACGTCCAATAAAGAGTAGCTGATTTGACTAGTTGTCAAGTACCCTATTAGCCAGAAAGCTATATAGGAATCGGAAAATCTTTTCGTCCTTATTTGAAATGAAGTATAATTAAAAATGTCTTTCTGATAAACCTATTTTAATTAATATTTGGTAGGAAGTAGCATTTGATACAAAGGCTAGCTTTGTCCCAAAAATTACACAGGATTTAGACTAGACAAACCAAGCCACAGATATTAGCTAGTAATGAAATAAAATAATTAATTACTAGACGCTAACCTTTTCTTACAAGGCTAAATGAAACAGATTGTTTTAGCAGGAAATAATGGCATTCGCAATGTTGCTACAGTAATACCAGATTTATAAGTCAGGATGTGCCACCTACAATCCCTTGACACAATTGGCTATTTGACAACTATAATGATTAAATATAAAATAAGTTAAATATAGTAGCTTACAGGTTCACAATAATCATACAATGTTTTTAAAAGTAAATGAGAATGTTGAGATGGATGTGTGGTGTAACTAGAATGGATAAGATAAGGAATGAGTATATTAGAGGAAGTTTGAAAGTAGCACCTATGACGGAAAAATTGCAGGGTAATAGATTATCGTGGTATGGTCATGTAATGCGAAGAGACGAGTGGGTAGGAGAGGAAGGCCGAAGAAAAGATGGATGGATTGTGTGAAAGATGATATGTGTAAGAAAGGAGTGAGTGCTGAAATGACGGCTAAGAGAGATGAATGGAAGAGGATGACATATTGCGCCGACCCCAAATGATGGAAAATGGGCAAGAGAATGATGATGTTTTTAAAAGTAAATTGTAAATATTTTATTTTTTGAAAAATAAATTCGTGTGATGTCACATTTCAAACAATAAAACGTCATGTGAGTTAAAGCTACGCAGTTAGCTTTACTTGTTTATTGTGATGTGACGTCACAGCCAGAACTGTCACGTGACCGGCTGTTTTAAATAACGCTTTTAAGAAAAAGGTAATTGTAAGAGGTTTAAAATAAACCGATGCATATTTTAACGAAACCTGTCAAATAGCCAATTGGCTAATTGTTTTCGCGCCCTTCTCGCTGCAATCCAACTTTGCACCCTTT
This sequence comes from Agonopterix alstromeriana, assembly GCA_963924505.1. NCBI lineage: Eukaryota > Metazoa > Arthropoda > Insecta > Lepidoptera > Depressariidae > Agonopterix > Agonopterix alstromeriana. Next base: position 2,962,333 of record OZ004676.1, on the reverse strand, counting down.
GATTACTACTATGGGTTTTGTCGGGGGACTGCGCAAACGAAGATTGATGAGGTTAATTATTTTCCTGGTTGTACTGTACTAAGGTTCCTATTAGTTCCTGCTGCGATGAAAATAATGAATGAAATGAAATTGATAACAAAAATAAGTAGAGGCAGGCATGATGCAGGTAATTAGCCTATGTCACACCTTTTATGTCGTTCATTCGTGTGCAAATAGAAAGAGAGCACATGCACAATATTGGTATCCGACCCTGCCATACTACATCTGCAGATTAACCCCTAACTGTACCACCAGATTGCTACAAATGTGAGATTTAGAAGATGTAACATGTATTGCGACATTGTTTTTAAAATGTGCGGTGTCGAAGACATTACATAGGACATCACATGCCTCACCCTGATGAGTTTAAGACCCAAAAAATTTACCTGTCTGTCACCGGCCTCTCCTCGCAGTTGCCACACGAGCTCAGCGCATTGTGCCAGGCCAGTCGCTCCGAGAGGATGCCCCTTAGCGATCAGCCCACCACTCGGGTTCACCACTACTTGACCTCCGTAAGTGTTGTTGCCAGCATCAATGAATTTTCCGGCTTCACCCTCCCCGCATAGTCCCAAGCCTTCGTACGTAATCATTTCATTGGCAGCGAAGCAATCGTGCAGTTCCACGACATCAACCTGCTTCGGAGAAATACCAGTTTTGCGGTAAAGGTTCTTAGCAGCGAGAGCGGTCATATCGTAACCTGCTATTTTCATCAAACTGTTCTCTGTGAAGACGGCTTCGGTGTCAGTGGCTAGTTCTGCTCCGATAATTTCGACGGCTTTGTCCTGTAGTCCGTACCGGATTACGGCTTCTTCTGACATAAGGATAGCAGCGCCGGCTCCATCGCTGGTCGGACAGCATTCCAGCTTGGTCAGAGGACCGTAAATTTTTCTAGATTTTAATACCTCCTCTACAGTGTACTCCCTCTTACCCTGTGCTCTCGGGTTTTTAACTCCGTGGCGATGATTTTTAGCAGCAATTTTAGCGAGATGCACCTCAGTCGTTCCGTACTTCTTCATATGCTCTATAGCAGCGTTTCCGAAGTACTGTGCAGTTAACGGTGACCCGGTAAGTTCTGCGATTTCTCCCATTTTCAAAGTTAGTTTATCCAACGGGTTGGTTTTGTCGGGGAAGTTAGAGCCACCGAGGGCGCCTGCCGCCATTTTCTCAAAGCCTACAGCCATTACCACATCGGAAATACCGCCTTCAACTAACTGTTTAGCAAGGAATATGGCCGATGAGCCCGTAGCGCAGTTATTGTTGACGTTGTATATGGGAATGCCGGTCATACCGACCTGGTACAACACGCGCTGGCCGCACGTGGAGTCTCCGAACACGTAACCACATACCGCTTGTTGAACATCGTCATATTTGATACGAGCGTCTCCTAAAGCTTGAAGTACTGCTTCCTTACCCAACTCAGGATAGTCAGGCCCAGTGTTCGGTTTGCGGAAAATCGTCATACCGACGCCAACAATAAACACTTTTCTAGGCATTTTTAAATATGATAGTTACCTCTTGACTGCGATGTCGGACACGAAGTGAGAGGAACGCAAAACACTGGGAGCGGCCGATGTATTTGTGCAGATATGTAGCTTTATCTGATAACGTGAATAATAAGCTGATGATAAGGCTATAATCTACAACTATTGCTCGGTAATATGGTAATGTAGAGAACGAGAATAAATTGCGTAGACGAAAGGAAATTACGAAAATGACAATGACAAGCAAGTAAGCAAGAGCCAGCCAGGGTTGCCAGATGTAGTTTCGAAAATAACCCCAGATTGAAAATTTTTTCCCACAAAAAATTATACGTTTTGAAGTAAAATCACTAAAAGACTTTTGGTGGAAACAAAAACAAATAGACAACAGTTAAAAATCGATCGATCAACTTACAGACAGCATATTATGATACGTTTTTTGTTTGGCGTCGGGGCTTATACAGAGTGTAAAGAAAAGTATAATTAACCTTTAAACCACATACTCAACCCATCAAACTGAACAACTTTTACTATGGGAGCAAACCGATCAGAACAATAAAATATCAGCTGTACCATACTACCATACTAAACTGTAATACATAAGTTACCTACTTATTTGTAATGTTCATAGTTGCTGTGCCCTACAGGGTCCATAATGATCTCATAGCTTATAAGTTAACACCTTGTTTTACATTATGGAATGCAATAAAATATTGAGTATTGAGTATTGAGTATACAAAAAACGTAAAATAATATGGTGTTGTCTATAAGTTGATCGATCGATTTTTTTCTGTTGTCTATTTGTTTTTTGTTTCTACCAAAAGTCTTTTAGTGATTTGACTTCAAAACGTTTAATTGTGGGGGAAAAAATTATCAATCTAGGGTTATTTTCGAAAGGTTAATGATACTTTTCCTTACATCCTGTAGATTGCTACATTACATTATAATGACAGTTTGGTAAAGCCAAATCTCCTGCGCTTGTCTTGTTGTAGCAAACATGTTGTCTTGTAGACAACACAAAAACTGACACAAAATGGCGTACTCACCCAGAGCAATTTCGTTTTAAAACAAGATGACGGACGACAAATAAAAGAGAAGTTATTTTTTGTTTTCTTTGTAGGAAGAGACATGCCTCAACATGACACAAACAATAGTATTACAAATTATATCACAAATACCCAAACGACAGAATAAATAGAAAACAAAATTGCTTGATTTGCCCTTCAAAACACCACAGCACTATAGTAGACATCACATTGCGTACCTACTACCTACTAATTATGGCGTTAATGAATCGAGCTTTGATAGCTAGAATCAACCTTTTACAGATTACATTATTTAAGTAATGTTTTATGATGAATAAAATTTATTGAAAAATTGCAAAATACCCCACTTTTATCATTTTTTCCCCATCAATTTAACCAACGAATTCATTTTCCCAAACTTTCCCAAAGACAACATTTTTCCCAAAATCGTGGAGAAAACCCCAAATCTGGCAACCCCAGCTAACCAAAAGCGCAAGCAATCGTGTTTTAGTCGGGGAAATCTACGGATTTTTGTATGGAGTAGGTTGCATTAATTGCACTTTTGGTGAAAATTTGGAATATAGTAGATACATACCTGAAAAACATAAATTCTCAATAATCCCCGATTTTTTATGTCTTATTATTGAATAATTAAGACATTTACAAAACATTAAATTTAGGTATGAAAAAAAAAAGGAAAACTGGTGATTTTGTACAGGATGGCTTCGTTTAATACGTTTTACTTATAACAATAATAATCCACGGTTTATATCGTTAATTTGGGTAGATGTTTAATATTTTGTAAGACTTCAAAAATTATAACCTCAAAACTAAATTATTTACTGTTTGTTTTTACACATTAAATTTGCCTTTTGATAATTAACTGTCTCTATTGCTGGTATGCTGGTCAAAATATTTTTAGAAATAAGCTTGCCATTTGTGCTTTAATATCGATTTTAAGGTATTTCTCAGTTTCCTGAGCCTATATAACCACGAAATCTAGACAAAAGTGTTAGAAACTAACAGTAATATTATTTCAAACACAATTTACTAAAGTGTCTTTAATGCAATCTCAAACCTTATTTTTCCTAGATTATTTTTCGACCTATGGAATTTGAACCCTAAAAACAATTACGTTCGAATACACACACACAACTCGCGCAATCGAGTAAAATTTAATCGATTTCGAAATTGAATACTTTATTGGCTGGTTCGGAAAATGTGTGATTTGTCTTTTGTCATAATTTGAAACATGAAAACAAAACACTAAAGTGACATTTTCATTTTTCCATTACGGTTTTCCGTATGACAAAAATTTAAGTTTTTCTAAAAAATCTTTTTGGCACTATTTGTTAAATTGATAGGGTAGTAAGAATGGCTTTGGATAAGCAGAGGATTCTGAATGAGTTAGGGAGTGTTATGAACCAGCTCCAAAGTGCTGATTGGTAAGATTATTCTCCGTTATTCCATCAACATTAATTAGCCTCATCATGACATCTTTATGCATCAATGATTTTCCTATTTGTTGTTTCAAAATGTGTAAAAATTACTCGGAGAGTCTATCTCACTCTAGCATACATTTCTTCGTATGCCTTTTTGATTTCGTGTTGGCATTAAAATCATGATACAATAAATATAAAATCTCTACGTGGCGTGCTCGGTGCTATACAAAATAAAAATCTTCAAATTTGATTTCTAATTTCACTGTTTTCTTTTTCAGTGGATGTATGGGTAAGCTATTTTCAAATCCAGGTCAGGATTCTCAAGGAATGGGCCACTCGTTACCCACTTGTGGTGGATGTAGACGCGGTTTCTGCGGTGGTCATGGCTACGGCGGCGCATCAGGAGCTGGCGGACCATATTCCATGAACACTGGCAACATGAATGCAGGTGGTATGAATCGACCCTGTATGGGTCGTTGCAATCCACCACAACTTTACGATGACACATACAGCTATTTAAATCAGAATCTCATGCAACCAGTAGTGCAAGAAGTTTATCAAGACTTGAGCAGCATTTCACCAGCGAATACGATTGGAAATAACCCTCTGGCCCAAAAGATGGGGCTTCCAAAAGGCAATGAAGGAATTCAAGGCAATATGGGTCCTATGGCTGGACAGAAGCAAATGGCTGAAGAAGGAATAGGTCATCAAAATGTAATGCAGAATATGGGTGGTATGGCTGGTAATGCGAATCCAATGATGAAAAATCCCAGGAATAATATGGGAGGAATGGGCGCTCAAATAATGAACATGATGATGAGCGGTGGAGGTGGTAAGCCCAGCGGTACCATGCAAGGACAGGGTGGTCAGATCAACGACACAATGCTTATTGATGCACCTCGTTCACCGCACGGTCAAGTTGGCGTTACTCCTTTAACGGGAGCCAACCAAGGATATGAAGGTGGAAACTCGGGGATGTCTCTCATGGGCCATAGTAACCCTAATTCAAATGCAGGAACTATGGGAGCACACATGCAGAACCCTGTTACTCAATATGTTACACAGGATAATATGTATACTGGAGCCAATGCCATCGCACCAGGTCATCCAATGACTGGTAGTCCAACTGGGAACCAAGTGGCTGGCAATGAAATGACAGGTATTCAAATGGCTAGTAATCCAATGGCTGGAAACCAAAGGGTTGCTAATCAAATGGCTCCAAGTGCTGGTAATCCTATGACTGGAAATATGAATCCTGGATCTCAGCAACCAGGTGTCATGAATCCTAATCAACGCGCATATGGACAACATACTGCAGGCATTACAAAATTTAACGAGATGTTTCCCGGTGTCATGCAAGGAGGTGACTTGGGTTTCGATCCGATGGCTCTAGCGATACAGATGAATCCAGCAAATCAGAAAAGGGCTGCTATGGATACAATGCAAAAGATGATGAAAGGACCTTCTAAAGGTTACGGTGCAGGTACTAATGCTGGGATGATGCAACCTGTTGGAGCTGCTATTAATGCAGTTCAACCTAATCAACAAAGTTATAATCCTAATCAAGTACTACAGCAGAACATGGAACCAACGAATCAAGTTACTGAATCGCAACAAAACGGTTCTCCGGTTCCAGGAGGACAAATTGGTAACCAACAAACAATACAGGGACATCAACAAGCTACTACCTCTAACGCCGAGGCTATGTACGCTAATCAACCACAGGTTTACACGGCTCAGTCAACTCCGGGAATGAATCAGCAGCAAATGCTCCAACAACAAGTTAATCAGCAAATGGTCGACCCTAATACTGGAGCTCCAATGGCAACAGCAAATGATTGTTATGAAGAGAAATCTGCAGATCCCAATGCTCAGAGACAGCAATCAGAACAACCGGCCGAATCTGCATCACCGGTTCAAGAAATGTACAAAGAACCCATATTCCCCGCTGATACATCAAGGAACCATCCAGCACTTCCTCACGCGAAAAGGTTCGTGCAATACAACACTCTTGGGCAACCTGTCGAGTTACTACCAGGAAAAACATTTCACACTCCTATCCCAAACTTGCCACAGACATTGTCACCTCAATCAGCACCTTCGCGTGGCAAATTCGGTGTTAAATCCACTGTCAGCAAAACTTCTTTAATAGGGAACAGGTCTATGGGCAGAACACCGAGTAGGGGTCAACTGCAGCAAATTTACCAACATTACAAGGGCTCTCAGTCGTACACTCAGCAGAATTTAGGAACAGTCAATCAGCCTGCTACTAATTCTGATGGGAGACTCAATGTCACTCCAAATAATGCTAAGCTTCAACAGCAAATACCAGTAGAGAAGGTGGGAGGAGATACGATTCAGAATAGACAGGTGGTAAACAATGAAGTCACGAATAAAGTTGACCGTGTTATGGGTCAAATTGGTGATGTTCCAGCTGCCAATAAATCACAAGGCGATGTCCCAGTTGAGAAGGTAATTATGTATTCTTTATTGTATTAGGTAATAGTTCTATTTTTAATGTTAGGTACTTGAATGCAAATATTATTTCCAGATGTGTCCTAAGCAGGCACGATGCAGAAATGGTTTACAAGACATGGTTTATACGTCCTATCCAACTTCTGCAGCTTGGTCTTTCCATGGCGATTATCATACACCGATTTCATCTGCATACCGCACGCGAAATAGAGTGTACACACGCTAAGAATCCTCTGCTTTTCAACTCAAACCTTAACAAAAAGAAATGTGTAGATCAGGAAATTTGAAAGATTATCGTACAAGCTTTTCATTATATGTGATGTTTTTGATGTGAAGTGCTTGTAAATTATTTAATATGGGAGTTTTTTGGGCTGTAGTTTAATATTTACCCATGTAACAAAATAATACTTTGTTAAATTGTTTATTTATTATATAAATAAATTTGCAATGATAGTTTGTACTTTTGTGGCATTTACACTCCGTTTCAGAAGCGCTCATTAAAGTTATTCCTCTCCATTAAATATCTTGCTGTCACTTTTTGTCTTGTTGACGTACCTAGCAAGAGATTTAATGGAGGATTAACTCTAATGAGCATGCGATGTTACACATATCTTTGCATTTAAAACCTTTTTTGTATAATTTTAATATCATTTTAAACTTTTCCTTTTCCTCATCGTGAGGAAACCTACATGCTTCAATTTCGAGGCATGTATTGTACCCACTGTCCATTATAAGTGGCGACGGGCTCACCCTCCGTCACACTGGACAGAGTTTCGGTACTACTGGTGAAACGTGGATGTTCTGAGGTTTCAGAATATCTCTGACTACCCCCTCGGGGAATGTAGTCGTGAGCATATGCTTTATGCCTAATTTTTTTTTTTTTTTCAAACGTGTTCTCTTTTTTCTTCTTTCAAAGCAATGTATTTGAATTGAATTAATGTTTTGCATGTTCGCATTAGTTCCATTGCCTAGTTCCATCATGGTACTAAAGCGATTTTTTTCCGCCCTAGTTCCATTTATGCGTTTCGATAAAGTGATGGAACTAAAGCGAATAGTAAAATTTGAATTCTCAATAGTTCCATTAGGTAAGTAATGGAAAGTCACACGCACACTCACAGAAACACACTGGTTACGCGTGTAATTCTACTAACAAACATTTCTGCCACTTTTTGCGGGGGGCGAGGTAACATGAAATCCGCAACTTTGGATTTTATTCCCCATAACTTTAGATTCTAATTTTGAATGTTAAAAATCATGAAAAGTAGTCTCGTGTGAACCCCAAACGTTCTAAGTTCGAAGTTATTATTTCGCAATTATAGGCTGTCTCGTTTAGTGATAAGGTGTAAAATTGAATGTAAATGCACAAGATCAATTGTGCTTATACCGTGGCAGAGGGGAAATGCTACCGCAAGGCTAGTCCTTATAATAATTAGTCAAAGCCACAAACACACACACAAACAAACAGACACACAAACACACCCCACAAACAAACACACACACACACACACACACACACACACACACACACACACACACACACACACACACACACACACACACACACACACACACACACATAACCCTGTCTAATTTTATTTCTTATCCATGAGAGTCACCATGCCCTATAACCCGTTTGTGTCTCTGTGCATGCATATGCTCACGACTATATTCCCCGATGGGGTAGTCAGAGATATTCTGAAACCTCAGAACATCCACGTTTCACCAGTAGTACCGAAACTCTGTCCAGTGTGACGGGGGGTGAGCCCGTCGCCACATAATGGACAGTGGGTACAATACATGCCTCTGTGTCTCTGTGTGTGTGTTTAACTAGACCCACCGTACCCCTGTCCATACCCATGGTTGTCCGAATAGCTACTTACAACCATGAGTGTTTTTATTACTTTATGCTATAAATATCGATATCACATCACTAGTAGTCAGTGGTATTGGTACCGAGACGATTTCTCTAAAGACTAAAAAATCCTGAGGCCGAAATTCAGAGACGATTTTTAAGTCATAGTTCGAACTCTCGTATGTCAAAATCCATACATTTTCGCTTCGCTTGGCTCGAGCTAAGACTAAAAAAATCGTCTCTCAATCTCAGCCTTAGCTCGAGCTAAGCAGGGGCGAAAATGTATGGATTTTGACATACGGGAGTTCGAACTATGGCTTAAAAGTCTCTGAATCTCGGCCTTAGCCTATAAGACCCACCGTACCACCAGGGATATGGTCAGGCGTACGGTGGGTCCGCAGGGTTTTTATTAGTTCTTCACCCACAAAGAGATTATACCTTTCGAGGGCGAGGCCATGGATTTATAAACAAATACCCATTCCAACTTACCGATTGAGGCTAAGCCGGGCTAAGCGGAAAGGAGATGTGTTAAAATTACGCAATATCTTTTTGATGATCTCGATTTCTCGATATCTCGATGCTCTATGGTCAAATCGATGACAGACATCCAAAAACTAAAACAACGATTTTTTGTCTATGGAAATTAACTTGACGGCTTGTTGACGACGAACAGAACGAAACGCGAAAATCGAGAGAATTCGATTTTTCGTACGGTGTGCTGAGATTGTGACCGTGCTAATTTCCACTGCAATTAATAATCTTTCCATTTGATCCCTTCCTTTGTTGATTTCGGACTCCCTTTTACGCTGAAATAATGTCTCTTTTCGGATCACTAATGGGCGACGTGGAGGACGATCCATTTTTCGGGTAAGTCTTTTCGAAAACAATAAATAATTTCCCTTAATTCTATACTGACAACTCACTTGAAATATCTAACAATCTTTTTATACTCAAAAACAGTCCGAAACCACCTAAATCTTTAAAGATACAACAAAAAAAACAACGTAAAATTTTCTACACATGGCGGAATTTAGCGTATATAACTAGTGATTTTGTGCAGATCTCACATGAGGCACATGCGTCAGATGAATAACATGATGAACTCGCTGTTCTCCGACCCGTTCGGAATGCTCGGCGGGGGGCCCCTGGCCATCGGGGGGCCCAGGCACGGGGGCGCTATGATGCCGTTCATGCCTCAGATGCCGTCCCTGAATAGACTGTTTACTGGTAAGAAATACTTCCATTTGTTATTGTTATTTTAGATTATAAATTAGTGATAACCTAAAGCATTCATCAGTGAATCAATGATGTTAAAGGTTCGAAATTAGCAAGATAATTATTTCATTTAATAATTATCACTTTGACTAATTATTATAAGGACTAGCCTTGCGGTAGCATTTCCCCTCTGCCACGGTATAAGCACAATTGATCTTGTGCATTTACATTCAATTTTACACCTTATCACTAAACGAGACAGCCTATAATTGCGAAATAATAACTTCGAACTTAGAACGTTTGGGGTTCACACGAGACTACTTTTCATGATTTTTAACATTCAAAATTAGAATCTAAAGTTATGGGGAATAAAATCCAAAGTAGCGGATTTCATGTTACCTCGCCCCCCGCAAAAAGTGGCAGAAATGTTTGTTAGTAGAATTACATGCGTAACCAGTCCACATATAAATAGTCAAAGTTTATGATACACTAGCAGCTTAGAGCTGATGCGTGTATATCACTGCACTTATTTAGTTTCTAAAATATTGGTCAAGTCTATTTTTAAATGAGTTCACTGAAGGCGCACTTATTACAGTCTCAGGTGGCATGTTGTTACTAAAGCACTCTGAACATTCTCTGTGTTCCTTCCATTCCTTCACCACCAACCGAACTATCCTGTACAAAACTAATATGACATAAGTAAATCAATTTGTTATATCTCAGGAGATCTGGACGGTCATGGACACATGGGTGCGAGCAGCTCTTTTAGCAGCAGCACTGTCGTCATGTCCAGCGGACCCAACGGTAAACCACAGGTAACACATTTTTAAATCTAATTTTATAATATGGATTCTTTTATAATGCGCACAGCCAAGGAGTGGAATGCCCTGCCTGCGTCAGTATTTCCGAGTTCTTCAAACCCAAATTTTTTAAAGTATGAGTGTATAGGCTTCTTCTGGGTAAGCTCGCTACATCTTCGACCCTATCTTTGTCCTAAGGACTGGATTGAGGTCAAGAGCAAACCCATTTTTAATTTTTAAAAAAACATGCTAATTGTCTGAAGACCATGAGCAGACTAAGCAGTTCCTTTGTATTATAATTCTGGCACTAGACAGCCTATTTGATCACAAATAAGTACACTCTTGGCTTATTAAACTATCTCACAGCAAGTCGACAGCTAATTTGTCTCAACCATTCCTCACTGTGTGGAGTGTATGGTCCACTCCCTTTCACCCTTATTCGTGATTGCTTTTCACCCTATTTGGTTATGTCAGGAATGCAGATTTAAGATCCAGATTGGTAGGGCCTTCAAACTCTCAACAGGCAACTCATCTGCTGGTTGGCTGAACCACCCACTATGAAGCAGAGCAATGAGCTTATACCGGCTTCTTGGTCTGTTCCTTGTATAGACTAAGAAAGTGTAGTTTAAGGGCCTATGTCGAAAAATAATTGAAGCGAAATGGGCGTGTGATAGCTTATATTACTGCATGATGCGAGAGAAAGAGATGGGGCGGCGCGCGCCTGAAACGACGCAAGCGTAAAACAAACTTTATTTAATTGTGATTGTACTATTTATGTAAGTTCATTTCTGCTCTAATCAAACTTTATAAAATATCAATCTCTTTTTTTTAAATCAAGTCTCGTGTTTCTATTATTCACCGTTTAGCAGTTCCAAGCGTTTATAAAGACGGAGGCTACTTTGGCTTATTTTTCTATCGAGAAAATGTATCTTAATCGTGTTTTGGCTCTAATCAAAACTTCAGTTATATGTTCAATTTACACATATCCACAAATAATACTCCTAATGTTAGTACTTCATGATATATGACGCTTTGAAGAATCCTATTTTTTTCACATATCATACCTTAACCCTAGAATACTGGCACTAAGGGCATAGTGTATTTCAACTAGTGTTTTCGCTCGGCGGTCGCGGCGGGTCTATACAACGCGCGGTGTGCGGGGGGCGAGGAACCGGCAGTTAGGGTACCGCACGCAGGTAAATCGGTACTGGGACACGCTCTCCCCGGCCCTCGCGATCCGCGCACGATATCGCGACCGCCGAGCGCGACCAATAGTTTAATGCTTAGGGTGAAAAAAGCCTTTAAAAAAGGCGAAAAGGTAACGGTAATGTATTTCTTCATCAAAGGTATTGTATTGCAGGTGTTTAGTTCCTCGAGTAGCACCAAGATAGGTCCCAACGGCATCAAGGAGACCAGGAAGACACTGCAGGACTCGCGCACCGGCACCAAGAAATGTCCATCGGTGAGTTTGTTCAGATTAATTTAATTTGTTGTACATTTATGGGCCCCTACATATCCGCACTGAGCCCGCGTGGTGGAAGCCCACTTCGTCTCTTACTTATTGCCCTGCAGTGGGACCCCATGGGCTATAACTTCCTACATTTAAATGTCATGAGTCAGAGTCAGCCTTCTTCTCCTTAATATGCTGACGGTTTCACGATTTCAATGTTGGTTAGAGAAAGTTGATCAGTTTGATGGTCTGATCATCCCCTTAAAAAACCGTCAGCATATTAAGGAGGACCCTATATATTATTTATTCGTTTTCTAGTCATCACTCATTATAATACAAGTCAAGTCTTGATTCTGATACTTAAAATGTGATAGATAATTTGTGTGACAAAGTGATATTTATTTATAATTGGCGATGCCTTGAGTTCATCTGTCGCACCCACAGAACATATAAAGAGAGGTTAGAAAGGCGTTGTGGGCGGGGCAGGCGCGCCAAGGATGAACAACGCTCTTATATGTTCTATGGTGAGCGGCGTGGTGCGAGCGAGAGGGCATGAGTAATTCTACAACTACGGCAACTTCAGCGTGAGCGGGAAGACAAGTGGCGACAGCCGTCTCCGAAGCAAAAGCGCTACTTTGCCTTTCTAACCTCTCTATATATTCTGTGGTCGCACCATAGGTAGTCAGCCTCGATTGCAACTACTATTGACTGGCTAATCTTATCATTACAGCATGATTGATTGTCATGCGATATAGTTCATCACATAACAGAGGACCCTGCTTCGCCTTAATGGAAGTAGCATGCAGGTGGAACCCGCGTGCCGGTGATGTGTGAATTTTTTCTCGATCATTGAACAAAAGGTCACTTTACCAATTTTATGAACTTTTTATACATGAAGATAAGGTTGAATTTTATTTTATTATGAAACAGCTGTCTTTTTGTGAGTTTGATGTTACTCAGAGAAAGTTGTGTAGTTTGATGGTTTTATCATCCCCTTAGAAAAGTCTGCATTTAGAGAATATTTTTTTTCACACATGACCACGATTTTTCCATGGTTGTTCAGTTTGATGTTCTAATGACTAATCCATCATCTAAACAGGGATCGGAAACCGGTTAATTTTGGAAACCGGTTTTGGTCATTGACCCCAAACCTGAATTGATTGCGGTTTAGTTTTCGGTTACCGGTATTTTAACCGGTTAATCTATCAAACCGGTTTTTTACAAATTTCAATTTTGTTGAGCAGAATTAACCGGTTAATTTGAGTAAAAAACGAGCGCCATTTCTTGTAGTTACTGCATAACGGAACTCTCGCTTTTTCTGCGGCTTGCCACTACAAGGTCATAGCAGTGTGGGCCCAAAGTTAATTTTGTTTTGATTAATCAAGTAATCAAAGCCTTAATCTGATTAATGATTAACGATTAAAGTCCACGCACCAGCATGGAGTCGTGATAACTGGTTGGGTCAAATCTTGACTGTGTAGTGGATGGATGGATGGATGGCTGTTGGTAAGTGGTTAGTGGGTGTTTTGGTTTGGTGGTTATTTGGTGAGTGTTTGGTAAGTGGCGGTGGATGGTGGTGGATGTTGGGTGGCTGGTGATGGGTGGCGGGTTTTGGTGGTGGGTTGTGGAGTGGGTGGCGGGTGCTGCTAGGTTTGTAGGTATTTGGTCGGGACCGCCATAATTAACTTTTAGTTTCCCAACCGATTGCTTCCAAAATCGATATTTGAAGGTCCACATGAACTTTAAACAAGAAACCGATGAGGGAATTAAGAAACGTAGACGCCATCTTGCACTTGTTTGTTTTTCTACCGATTCCGTCCAAAATCGATATTTGAGGGTTTCTGCGATCTCCTACGACGAATGACAGATTCGTTCAGATTTCGGAAAAATGGCCGCCATTTTGAACTTTTTTGTTTTTCAACCGATTGCGTCCAAAATCGATATCTGGGGGTTTCTGTGATATCCTACGACGAATCTGACGTCAGATTTTGGAAAAGTGGCCGCCATTTTGAACTTTTTGTTTTTCACCCGATTGCGTCCAAAATCGATATCTGAGGGTCCGCGTGGATTTCAAACACGGATCCGATGTCAGATTTGAGAAAAGTGACCGCCATCTTGAACTTTTTTGTTTCTCAACCGATTGCTTCCAAAATCGATATCTGAGGATCCGTGTGGACTCCAAATACGGATCCGATGTCAGATTTGAGAAAAGTAGCCGCCATCTTGAACTTTTTTGTTTTTCAACGGATTGCTTTCAAAATCTATGTCTGAGAGTCCGCGTGGACTCCAAACACGGATCCGATGTCAGATTTGAGTAAAGTGGCCGCCATCTTGAACTTTTTGTTTCTCAACCGATTGCTTCCAAAATCGATATCTGGGAGTTTCTGTGATCTCTTACGACGAATCTAACGTCAGATTTCGGAAAAGTGGCCGTCATTTTGAACTTTTTTGTTTTTCACCCGATTGCGTCCAAAATCGATATCTGAGGGTCCGCGTGGATTTCAAACACGGATCCGATGTCAGATTTGAGAAAAGTGACCGCCATCTTGAACTTTTTTGTTTCTCAACCTATTGCTTCCAAAATCGATATCTGAGGATCCGTGTGGACTCCAAATACGGATCCGATGTCAGATTTGAGAAAAGTAGCCGCCATCGTGAACTTTTTTGTTTTTCAACGGATTGCTTCCAAAATCGATATCTGAGGATCCGCGTGGACTCCAAACACGGATCCGATATCAGATTTGAGAAAAGTGGTCGCCATCTTGAACTTCTATGTTTCTCAACCAATTGCTTCCAAAATCTATAATGTTAAATTTGAATCTAAAAAAAGTTGGCTAAATGTTGTACTAAAGTGTCAGCGGTAACAGCTTGTAGTATAGAAGCGTCTTGACGGTACATCTTCGCCTTATACAGTAAAACTGTCCTATTAACAGTATTGATGTAAATGTTTAATTCGCCATTTTATACAACACTGTTATAGCCCAGTACATAACCTAACCTAAACCTAGCCTAATCGGTTGAGAATTAAATAACTCTCCTTCTGTCGCAGTTGGGTAAGAAGTTCAAGATGTCCGCCACTTTTCTCTAATCTTACATCGGATTCGTGTTTGAAGTTCACGTGGACCCTCAGATCATCCGATTTTCGAAGCAATCGCTTCAAAAACAAAAAAGTTCGATATAGCGGCCACTCTTAAATCGGATATTGGATCCGTGTTTGAAGTCCACGCGGATCCTCAGATATCGATTTTGGAAGCAATCGGTTGAGAAACAAAAAAGTTCAAGATGGCGGCCACTTTTCTCAAATCTGACATCGGATCCGTGTTTGGAGTCCACGCGGACCCTCAGATATAGATTTTGAAAGCAATCGGTTGAAAAACAAAAAAGTTCAAGATGGCGGCTACTTTTCTCAAATCTGACATCGGATCCGTGTTTGGAGTCCACGCGGATCCTCAGATATCGATTTTGGAAGCAATCGGTTGAGAAACAAAAAAGTTCAAGATGGCGGCCACTTCTCAAATCTGACATCGGATCCGTGTTTGGAGTCCACGCGGACTCTCAGATGTCGATTTTGGAAGCAATCGGTTGAGAAACAAAAAAGTTCAAGATGGCGGCCACTTTTCTCAAATCTGACATCGGATCCGTGTTTGAAATCCACGAGGACCCTCAGATATCGATTTTGGAAGCAATCGGTTGAAGAACAAACAAGTTCAAGATGGCGGCCACTTTTCTCAAATCTGACATCGGATCCGTGTTTGGAGTCCACGCGGACTCTCAGACATAGATTTTGAAAGCAATCCGTTGAAAAACCAAAAAGTTCAAGATGACGGCCACTTTTCTCAAATCTGACATCGGATCCGTGTTTGGAGTCCACGCGGATCCTCAGATATCGATTTTGGAAGCAATCGGTTGAGAAACAAAAAAGTTCAAGATGGCGGCGACTTTTCTCAAATCTGACATCGGATCCGTGTTTGGAGTCCACGCGGACTCTCAGATGTCGATTTTGAAAGCAATCGGTTGAGAAACAAAAAAGTTCAAGATGGCGGCCACTTTTCTCAAATCTGACATCGGATCCGTGTTTGAAATCCACGAGGACCCTCAGATATCGATTTTGGAAGCAATCGGTTGAAGAACAAACAAGTTCAGGATGGCGGCCACTTTTCTCAAATCTGACATCGGATCCGTGTTTGGAGTCCACGCGGATCCTCAGATATCGATTATGGAAGCAATCGGTTGAGAAACAAAAATGTTCAAGATGGCGGTCACTTTTCTCAAATCTATCATCGGATCCGTGTTTGGAGTCCACGCGGATCCTCAGATATCGATTTTGGAAGCAATCGGTTGAGAAACAAAAAAGTTCAAGATGGCCGCCACTTTTCTCAAATCTGACATCGGATCCGTGTTTGGAGTCCACGCGGATCCTCAGATATCGATTTTGGAAGCAATCGGTTGAGAAACAAAAAAGTTCAAGATGGCGGCCACTTTTCTCAAATCTGACATCGGATCCATGTTAGGAGTCCACGCGGACCCTCATATATCAATTTTCGAAGCAATCAATTCAAAAACAAAAAAGTTCAAGATGGCAGCCACTTTTCGGAAATCTGACGTTAGATTCGTCGTAAGAGATCGCAGAAACCCCCAGATATCGATTTTGGACGCAATCGGGTGGAAAACAAAAAAATCAAGATGGCACCCACTTTTCCGAAATCTGACGTCAGATTCGTCGTAAGAGATCGCAGAAACTCCCAGATATCGATTTTGGAAACAATCGGTTGAGAAACAAAAAAGTTCAAGATGGCGGCCACTTTTCTCAAATCAGACATCGGATCCGTGTTTGGAGTCCACGCGGATCCTCAGATATCGATTTTGGAAGCAATCGGTTGAGAAACAAAAAAGTTCAAGATGGCCGCCACTTTTCTCAAATCTGACATCGGATCCGTGTTTGGAGTCCACGCGGATCCTCAGATATCGATTTTGGAAGCAATCGGTTGAGAAACAATAAAGTTCAAGATGGCGGCCACTTTTCTCAAATCTGACATCGGATCCGTGTTTGGAGTCCACGCGGATCTTCAGATATCGATTTTGGAAGCAATCGGTTGAGAAACAAAAAAGTTCAAGATGGCGGCCACTTTTCTCAAATCTGACATCGGATCCGTGTTTGGAGTCGACGCGGATCCTCAGATATCGATTTTGGAAGCAATCGGTTGAGAAACAAAAAAGTTCAAGATGGCCGCCACTTTTCTCAAATCTGACATCGGATCCGTGTTTGGAGTCCACGCGGATCCTCAGACATCGATTTTGGAAGCAATCGGTTGAGAAACAAAAAAGTTCAAGATGGCGGCCACTTTTCTCAAATCTGACATCGGATCCGTGTTTGGAGTCCACGCGGATCCTCAGATATCGATTTTGGAAGCAATCGGTTGAGAAACAAAAAAGTTCAAGATGGCGGCCACTTTTTTCAAATCTGACATCGGATCCATGTTAGGAGTCCACGCGGACCCTCATAATATATCAATTTTCGAAGCAATCAATTCAAAAACAAAAAAGTACAAGATGGCAGCCACTTTTCGGAAATCTGACGTTAGATTCGTCGTAAGAGATCGCAGAAACCCCCAGATATCGATTTTGGACGCAATCGGGTGGAAAACAAAAAAAAATCAAGATGGCAGCCACTTTTCCGAAATCTGACGTCAGATTCGTCGTAAGAGATCGCAGAAACTCCCAGATATCGATTTTGGAAGCAATCGGTTGAGAAACAAAAAGTTCAAGATGGCGGCCACTTTTCTCAAATCTGACATCGGATCCGTGTTTGGAGTCCACGCGGATCCTCAGATATCGATTTTGGAAGCAATCGGTTGGGAAACAAAAAAGTTCAAGATGGCGGCCACTTTTCTCAAATCTGACATCGGATCCGTGTTTGGAGTCCACGCGGATCCTCAGATATCGATTTTGAAAGCAATCGGTTGAGAAACAAAAAGTTCAAGATGGCGGCCACTTTTCTCAAATCTGACATCGGATTCGTCGCAAGAGATCGCAGAAACCCCCAGATGTAGATTTTGGACGCATTCGGTTAAAAAAAACAAAAAAGTTTAAAATTAAATTAATTTTAAATGAGTTATTCATTAAAAAATAAAAATGTATTTTTTAAAGGTTTCTAAGTAGACAATAAAATTTACTCCGTGTTTGAAGGCTGTAAAGGTAAAGGATTAAAAAAGTGAAATAAAAAAATTTTACCGTAAGATATTTTTTGAAGAGATAAATGCATAATTTTAAATTTGGGGTGGGGTGGGCTGACGTGAGTGTTTTAAAATTTTGATATATTTCTAGGCCCAATTTGGTTCTCAAATGATACACCCAAAAAAAAAAACAATTCTTAATTCATCCCGACTCAAACCGTAATTAATGACTGGGCTACATATCACCGAAACGAATGCACAGCGCGCGCAGCGTTGCCAGATTGGCGGCAATCTGGCAACAGCGCAGCGACCGGCGCACGGGTGGCGTGAGTTTAACCGGTTAATTCTGATCATAATATCGGTTAGCACGAGTTCAATAATTTCGTTCTCTGAATTAACCGGTAACCAAAATTATTTCGTTTTTTTAAAAATCGGTTACTGGATTAACCGGTTAATGAATGAACACAATTATAACGGTTTTATGAACTATATTAACCGGTATTTCAAAACCGGTTAAGATCCCTGCATCTAAAGTCTGGCCATGCTTCATATCAACATCTTTTATATCCATAATATTATCACCTTGCCCACGACTATCTGTCGTACGCGCAGTGTCGTATCACTGAAATATATAATGCACCTGTTTGAAAACTTTTGATTATACCTTATTTCAAATAAGGACAAAAAGATTTTCCGATTCCTCTATAGCTTTCTGGCCAATTCTGATTTGCAAATATGATTTATTTATCAGATGGATATAATATCCGACATATTTTGGACGTTGCTGCGGTAGGAGAGGAAGGCCGAAGAAAAGATGGATGGATTGTGTGAAGGATGATATGCGTAAGAAAGGAGTGAGTGCTGAAATGACGGCTAAGAGAGATGAATGGAAGAGGATGACATATTGCGCCGACCCCAAATAATGGGAAATGGGCAAGAGAATGATGATGATATTTTGGACTAAAGTTGTTCTAAGTATATTTGAGAGGTAGTGTTTCAAATCTCTGTTTCTGTAATTCAAAATAACCTTAAAATTTCGTTGCTATTTGAAATGGAGTGAACCGATTTTGTGCATCCAATAACCGCTGCTTTTGTTTATCCAAGGGTTGAACCTTATCTGCCAGCACCGAATCTATTTTTTTCACGCTCTATCCTTTTGTCGCTCAGGAACGTCATTGCCTAGAGCGAGAAAGGTCGCAGCACTGCCGGTGCTGCCGCGTGCGATTGCATTCCCGCTATCTTTCTCGCCCTAGCAAATGACTTTCCTGTGGGACAGAAAAGGATGGAGCGACGGAAAAATGCGATTCGGTGCGAGTTTCAACCCTAATTTGGTTCTGCAGTTTTTAAGTGGTGCGTGCACAAACATACAGAAGACACGAATTCTAAAAATGGCCTTAATGCACTCTATTGTTGTGTATGTATTCAATGTAACAGTTTTTTGTTTGTATAGAAGATACCTATACTTATCTGTCTGTCTGTCTACACTTTTTTCCGCACCTGTAATTCCCACGTGAATTCAATAATTCATCTTTCTATTCCTAGACGATGATGTCATGTTGTAAACTTTTTGCGTTCGCTAAAATCATAGGCTGTTGACTAAATATGAAGTAATGACTATTTGTGTTATGTCATGTTTGTCTGCTTGTCGTTTTTGTTCTGAGATCTGGTATCAAAATCAATCTGTGCTGGAAATCATAATAAAGACGACCAATTTTGACGGTAAGTTTTGAATTGATCTAATTATAGTTTTTTCATATGTTACGTGAAAATTTGCTGTCGAATTATGATTTCCAGTTTAGTATTTCTATGACAGAACACATTAGAGGGATCAGCTTTAGTGTCCTGCAGCATCAATTAAGGGAGAAATGGGTGATAGGGGAAGAGCCCCTCTGCCCCTGAAAATGCGGAAACCCCCCTTTTTTTAAATAATTGAAGTTTGAGGTGATAATATAGCAAAAAAAGTATAATTTTTAGTATCCTGGAGTCCAAAAATAGGTGGTTGGTTGTATGGAAGAGGGGTAGGAGGTCTCCTGGCTGGCAATAGAGAGTGCAAAAAGATATAAATAAAAGAAAAAAAAAAAATGCTTTTTGGTTTGACAGCAGTCGGTATTACGTACATAAGTTAGAAAAACTCATTGGTAAATGGCATGTCGTCCGTGCGGCTTCGAACCCGAAGCCTCATGATTCAGGGTCCTGTCCATACCTCCGCCACATAATTATTTAAAATGGCTAAAACAAATAACTCTATCCTTCAAGGTCACCACATCGGTGAGCGCGCGCATGTGATCGAGCGCGAGCAGAACGTGTACTCCGGTGACCAGGAGGAAAACCAGGAGTACATCAACATTGAGGAGGAGGAGGCCGAGGACTTCAACAGGTTTGTCTTACAACCCTCCGTATTGTAACACTTGATACACTACGTGGCAAACAACTTGACCATTCAAGATCGTCGCATCGGCGAGCGCGAGCAGAATGTGTACTCCGACCAGGATTATTGAGGAGGAGGAAGCCAAGGACTTGAACATGTTTATTTCACCACCCCATTAATATCTATACTTGTAAAACAGTTCCGTGACTGACTGACAACGCACAGCCTGAACCGCTAAATATACAGGGTGTATGTGACAGCCTAGCAAATACTGAAACGGTGAACTCAGACCATCAAGAGTCGCGCTGCAATTCTGGCGGAGTACGGACGCGCGTGCGTATCGACGCGTTAGGATTGCACGTGGCTCCTCCATTTTGTGAACTCTTTTGTGTTTTATCCTTAAAACAATCACTTGAGATTATAACCTACTTACATTGGCAAAACTGCCACTCTAGACTTAATAAATACTACTGATCATTTTCCTTCATATACTATCCATATAACGAGACATTGGCTGAATTGTGATAACGCATCGGATGCCACTAAACAAAAATTGAATTGAATTGAATTGACCATCAAACTAAACAACTTTAACTATGGAGCCTATCTCAGGAAACGCTAAAAAAAATCAGCTGCCCCATAAATTTGAGTCGGGTAGGTGCAACAGTTTTGTATGGGACAGCTGATTTTTTTGACGTTTCCTGAGGTAGGCTCCATAGTGAAAGTTGTTCAGTTTGATGGTCTGAGTTCACTGTTTCAGTATGCAAATACTGGCTGGCTGTCGGTAAGGCTGTCACTTACACCCTATAGAAATCATGAAATTTTGAATGCTCTCATAGTAAAAGTTGTTCAATTTGATGGTCTAAACCACGCCTGGGCCTGACCAGGTCAGGGACGTCATAAATAAATGCCAGGTTAAAAGTAGCCGAAATCGAAGGGATGTATGACAAGATGTTATGGTCTTAGAGGAATCAAGAGAGGTGTGTCAGAACCGCCCAAAGTGGAGATCTATAGTTTCTGCCTACCCCTCTGGGAAAAAGGCGTGAGTTTATGTATGTATGTGTGTGAACCACGCCTGAAAGTTTAGGAACGGTAACAAAAATCAGCCGGTATACACAGGGCGTCCAAAAACGGAGATAGGCAAGTTTATAACTGTTCAGGGAAAAATACAAAAAAAATCTAAGTTTGACAGTTTTCGAGATTTTGTTATTTAGTTTTTAACATTGGTGCAAGTGCCAATTGCACTCAAAGGTCATCCTAATTATAATAACAACAGTCATAATGTATAATATAATAAGTGAAAATGAGGTCAAGAAACTCCATGTCTAATGCGTAATATCGCTCCAGTGGGAAGCACTAAATTAATTTGATAAAAATTGCGGTTTAACATGAACAACACACATGATCATTTTAAATTATTACTTTTATTAACACTTTAACAATATTTTTCGTCCAAATTTAAATGAAGGCTAATATTGATTAATGGAGAACATAAAAATACGAGTACGAAGTTAATCATTTTATAACGGGTTCTTACTCATAGATCAAAGTAAAATTAATGGATAGGCCTTATGCGAACATTTCAAACCAGAAAAATGAGGCAAAACAAATGAATGATATACTTCAAATTTGTAACGAGATGACAGACAATTGTGCTAGTTTGTATGGACAAATTTGCACTAGTTGTGTGCTTCAACTTAACGGGCTTTAGGACTATCCATTAATTTTACTTTGATCTGCTGCGTTTTTATAGTTTTTGAGTTCCCGATTATAACTCAACTCAAAAATTTTATACAAACTCGGGGTGGTCAAAATCTTTGCTGCCGTGCGCTTTCATTCTTTCGTAGTATTTTGTAGAAATCTTAAATATTGTGATGAGGGAGCCACTGAACGGTAAAAGGAGCCTTAAGAAGGACATTTCACTAATATTATAAATGTGAAAGTTTGTGAAGATGTTTGTAAGGTTGTATGTTTGTGGCGCAGTCACGCATAAACGGCAGAACGGATTTGGATGAAATTTGGCATGCAGATCGAATATGTTCTGGATGGTATTTAGAATAATTGTTAAGGCGAAGACGCGGGCAACAGCTAGTTCTATAATAAGTTACATTAGTTTCCCGCAATAACAATGGTTACGTCAAAGTACATATAAGATATAGTAGGCGCGCTTCTAAGAAACCACGCGACGCGCCGGCGACACAGCAAGATGGCGGCCATGCTAAGGGTTGTTACAATCATGTTTAGGGGATATTGAAATAAATATAAGATAATCAATATGATGTAAGTCTAATCGTTTAATATTTTATTAATTTGTAGTGATTATAATATCTACCTAGGTATTTATTTTTGTTATGAACTATTATTTACGTTTTAATTCAACTTTTTGTACGAAAAACACATTATTTTCAATTAATAACATCTATTATGTACTCAAACAATTATGTAGCAGCGTAGCTTACCTATTTATAGTATTACCTGCAGTTTCAAACGGTATCTCCAGTAAAAACAACAAAGTTGCAAATCGCGTTAAAAATGTTTCAAACCACTTTATTTCCAACAAATCTTTATTTTGATTCAATGTGGAATCACATCCGTACGCAATACAACCAGTTCGAACCATTGTGGTACGTGCGCGCTCGCGAGCATAAGTTATGACACTGCTGCCGGCGCGTACCCCAAGTCCGAGTTGACTTAGGGTACTGCCCGCAGGCAGAGCGGGCCGAGACGCGCTCCTCCCGCGCCCCGCACCCCGCGCACGATAGACCTGTCGCGACCCGAGTGCGCGCTCACTATTATTCACTTTGGTTACGTGTACAATTTGCAGGGAGTTCCAGCAGAAGGCGGGTGCGCTGACGTCACGCGGTCACCCCGCCATCATGCCGGCGCCGCGCCTCGCCCTGCCGCCACCACCCTCCGCCAAGTTAGTCTCGTCTATTTTTTACCACATAAGGTCCATTTTTCACTGGCGATCTGGGGTAGCCGCGATCTTAACTCATAACATATGCTCACGACTATATTCCCCGAGGGGGTAGTAGGAGATATTCTGAAACCTCAGAACATCCACGTTTCACCAGTAGTACCGAAACTCTGTCCAGTGTGACGGAGGGTGAGTCCGTCGCCTCAGCCGCGAACTTGTACCACAGTATTAACCAAATTTGACCATAGAAAACTTATTCTAGCCTCTTGTGAGTCCCGTTTGTGTTAGTACACTCACATAGTAATTTAACGTCACTTTTGGTTCAGTCATTTTTGAAGCGTAGTTCGTATATCTAGATTTTCATAAGTGATTGAATTTATAAACGCTCACATGCTTTTAGTTTGAATCTTAGTGTGATGACACATCTGCCGAATTTACGCGGAAAAATGGCGCGTAATAGTGTGTCATAGGACGCGGATTAGTACTGAAAATCAAGTCACGCGTATTTTCGGCTGCGTAAATTCGGCAGATGTGTCATCACACTTACGGTGAAGTCAAACGTGCGTAATTTTGTGAGTTGTGAGTCGCGTATTTTCAGTCCGTTTCATATAAAATCCGTGAATTCTCTATTTGGCACTCACAACTCAAAAAATTACGCTCGTTTGGCTTCACCCTTAGTATCAAGTTGGTGTGCATGTGTTAATTTTAGATATATAATATTTATTTATACTGATGTATTATATTTGTGATGTAGGTACTTCATACTTTTGCTTGTTTTGAACCTTTACCTTGCATATCCAAAAATAATAAGGAATTAATTATTATTTATTTATTATCATGCTTTATCCAGTCAGAATATGTCGTATAATTTGATTGTTACGTCTCCTTATAAAGGAAAGCATCGTGAGGAAACCTGCATACGCTGAAAAAGGAATTCTGATGCGTATGTGAGCATTTTTCACTGCCAAGCCATTATCGACTGCTTGCGTTGAAATAACATCAAAAATAAATTATCACAACTTTCCCCTCAAGTCGCTTTTCGCGATTTTCGATGCTATTTCAATGCGAGCAAAGTCGATAAAGCACTTTTGTCATTTCATTTCAATGAGGTTCACTGGGTTGGCAGTGAAAAATGCTCTGAGCTGCGCTTCGCCAGATGTTCTCTTTAACTTAGTCTACACTTCTTATTAGAAGAGATTTTTTTTTGTTTGTATGTAGGGTGTAGTCTCTGGAACTCTAGTGAACCGATTTTGAAAATGTTTTCACTAATAGAAAGCTTTTTTTTCCATAATAAATTCAGGCTAAACATTGATCCGCTGTAATACCGAACGTTGATTTACGTAAAATCGTTTCTTAGTGCACCCTACGTATAGCCTACATACTCTGTACAATGTGTAATCTAAATTGCATGTTACTGCATTCAGTGGTTTAGGGTCGATTCACACCAGAAGAGCATCGAAGAGCATTTGCTCGCAGCGGCAATCTTATCACTAGTGAATCAAGGTCACATTTATTTGAAGCGACACGAGCGTGCAAATACATTTAACCTTTATTCAATAGTGCTCTTCGATGCTCTTCTAGTGTGAATCGACCCTTAGACTGTTCGTTGTCTGTCAGTCAGCCATTGAACGGTTTTATATAGGTATCTACCAATCTACCAATATCTGCTTTTATTATGTTTCTGTCATTGATTTACCAATTACTGGACGTAGGGTCCTGGCTCAAAAGTGTCCGAACCAAACGAGAAACAAAACACAGAGAAACAATTATGCGCCAGTCTTCGTTAAAAAAAAAAAATGACATCAGTTTCAGTGTTTTTTGGTAGGATTATATTCCTAACACGTACTTTCGTTTATGTAAGTTAGTCTGGGATACTTTTTTCGAGAATGTTGTATTAAACCCGGCGTCCATAAGTTAGTAAGTCAATGGTACATGTATTATATCTATGCGTATGTATGAGTAGTTAGCTGCAATATATATTACAGTACGTCAGAGAGTCCGCGCCGTCGACCGAGCGCCAGGCGACCGATAAGAACCTCCGCCAGCCCTCTTACCACAAGGTAAATCAGGCTCGACCATCATCTAACTGCATAAAATCGTTAACCCTCATTGTTCTACTAATAAAATGTAACTACTGGTTGGTTCAATAGAAGTAGGCTGATAAAAAATACCTAAGTTATAAGTCCCTTGTGTTTTGTGATTATTATTTTCTGCAAGCAATGGAAAATCAATCTCAATGATTGGTTGGTCTTAGCCACGGTTTATACAGAAGAGACGTGTGATGGTGGCGGATAGTCAAAGTAACACAATTATAAACCTTATAGTACGTATCATAGCGTCGTTTGGAGGCGCTGGCGCGATTTCCTTTACGACAAAAACGACGCAATGCTACGTACTATAAGGTTTATATTGTGTTGCTTAGATTATCCTCCACCGCCACACGTCTCTTCTGTATAAACCGCGCCTTAGACTATTTAACTATGGACTAGATACGAGTTTAATTCTATCAACTACATTTCTCTGTCACTTTTTTCGGGGGAAGTGGTAGCATGAAATCGAGGTTAGTTTTCAATGGTTAGCCAACTTTTGATTTTATTCCATTGCTTTACATTCTAATTTTGAATGTTAAAAATAATGAACAATATTTTCGTGTTGAAGTTTTACGTCATTAATGACGACTCCCACACGAGACTAGTTTGAAGCTATTGTTCCGCAATTATAGACTGTCTCGTTTAGTGATAAGGTGTACAATTGTATGTAACACACTTGATTAGTCTTGAACCTTGGCAAAGGGGAATGATAACGCGAGGCTAGTCCCTAGTTGGCTGTTCTAAGTTCATGGTGGAAGATTTATCTATAGGGCGAAATTGATATTTCAACAAACTTCTAGGGATTGTCTTCTATAGTCAGACAAGTTCGTGAGAGACTGTCCCGCGGGACAAACTTGGCCTGACCTCGGAACTAAACGTGCAAATGTGATCATTAAATCGTGTTCAATGGAGAAATAAGACAACAAACAGAGTGGACATATCGACTCGGCATCACTTCACCTCGACATTCAAATGTAAGCTTTAAATCATTTTATTGTAAAGGAATAAGATCTGTCGTGCGCATTCCGCGCAGCCTGCGGAATTATCCCTACGGAACACGATTTAGAGTTTAAATTTAAATGTCGATGTGAAACGATGCCGAGTCGATATGTTTGCGACAACCTTATGGGTCTCTAATGGGCGCGTGCAATTCTACTAACAAAATTTTCTGCCACTTTTTGCGGGGGGCGAGGTAGCACGAGATACGCAACTTTGAATTTTATTCCATTAGTTTAGATTCTAATTTTGAATGTTAAAAATCATGAAAAACAGTGTCGTTTGAACCCCAAACGTCATAAGTTCGAAATTATTGGTCCGCAATTATAGGCTGTTGCGTTTAGTGATAAGGTATACAATTGTATATAAATGCGTAAGATCTTTTGATCTTGCACGTTGGCAGAGGGGAAATGCTAAGGCGAGGCGAGTCCGCATATAAGTAGTCTCAGGCTCGAACCAATTTCAACTGCAAACCAAGTTACATTCATAATTGAGATTTAGCTGATACATAAAATGATCTTTGTATCGTACATCTAACGCAGGAAAAATCACATTCAAATGAAAACACACAGGGACTTTATTCGACATGACATCTTCCTACATCTATTGAATCATCGTAGAAGAATGTAAAGAAAGATATTTAAAATGAGAAAAAGCAATAACAAACAATCAAAATTAAAACCAAAAGACAAGAGTCAATTTCAGTACCATAGATACAAACCTATCATGTATCAAAAACTAGAAAACCGGTTATTTATCATACCAAAAACCGATTTAAAAAAATAACTAAATCGCTCCTCTTACTCTAATCACAAAATTTAGCTTTCTTAATCAAGAAAACCTTAAGAGAAGTTTATTCCGAAAGCGCTAATGCGTAAAAACGAAGTCTGGTTATATTTTCAATACTAACCAATTAAAGTCAATGAAATTTTGCTGAAATATCTAGAAATTAATCTCTATGCTTGTATGTTGTCCGATTTTCGTTAAAATATACAGTTTCAATGCGAGGATTAATTTAAGATTTGCATAGAAAATCTGACACCATAGAAGCATGAGATTAGTTACTAGTTTCTGAAAAATTTCATTGGTCAGTATTGAAAATATAACCAGACTTCGTTTGTATGGAGCGCGCCAACGGTAATATACCCTTAAATATAAAAGTGCAACTCCAACTTACTCCAAAACCCGAAAAAGCTATTTCATACAAATCTTTTATAGGTTAAACATACAACTTTAAGGGAAATCTAAAAATATCCATTTTTATATTTTCGTAAGGAGACACCTAGCCTCCAGGGCTGCCCTAAATAGTATTTTTTTAATGTCTTAACAATTATACATAAAAAAAAACAAGAGTGTCACATTGTAGTCATTGCTGATTCTCCGTATTTATCGAAATGTTCCTGACTATTATGTTTCATGTTGTCGGTGTGGCCACTTTCGAAGGATTTAAAGATAACGACATAAGATAAATTGAAAAGAAGCAATTACTGCAATGTGACTTTCTTGTTTTTTTGGAAATGTTGTAAAATAGTTAACAAATTTAAAAAAAATACTTTGTAGGCAGCCCTGGAGGCTCGGTGCCCTATTAGGGTTGAACATTATCTGGCAGCACGAGACCGCATTTTTTGACGCTCCATCCTTTTCTGTCGCTTAGGAACGTCATTTGCTAGAGCGAGAACGATAGCGGGAATGCGATCGCACGCGGCAGCACCGACAATGCTGCGACCTTTCTCGCTCTAGCCAATGGCGTTCTTGAGCGACAGAAAAGGATAGAGCGTGAAAAAACGCGAAGCCGTGCTGCGTGATTAGGCTGAACCCTTAAAAGTGGACTGTTTCAGCAAATACAGGGTCCAACTTAATATGCTGACAGTTTTTTAAGAGGGTGATCAGACCATCACACTGAACAACTTTCTCTATGAGACCAATATCGAATTCGCGAAAAAAAATCAGCTGTTCCATACCTACTTGACCTAAATGTATGGGACCACAATTATTTTTTCGCGATTTAGATATTGGTTCCATAGAGAAAGTTGTTCAGTTTGATGGTCTGATCATCCTCTTAAAATAGTTTCACATAATTTTGTTAGACCTTATACAACGTGTTAATGAATTAACGCAAAACTAGAAAGTAGTTTGTTTAGAATCGAGAGCAGAAACGAATTATCATATATTCAACATAGGTATTTTTTTTCAAAATATTAAATAATTTATTTGTAAAATTTACTGAACTTGATCTCAACCCACCGCTCGGGCACTCCACCTGCTTACTACCAAAACAAGATTCTTAAAATGTATCCATGAGCACGTTAGCGCTTTCATTCGTTGCTGAAATGACAACAGATCATATTTGCCTCAAAACTTAAAATGCGTATAACTTTAAATTTTAACTTTAAAAATAATGAAATTATTGTTTCAATCTAATTATTTTGTCGTAAATCAGTTGGGGTTTATGAGGTTTTGCGCTTATTCATTAACACGTTGTACAGTTGTAAGTGCAACAGAGTTGTAGAATATTTCGAATTGTTCAGTTCCAGATACGGGAGGAGGCGTTACCACTATTAGAGATCGTAATCTTTTACATAATATTTATTTATGGCTATATTGTTATAGACGCTGTAAATACGTTAGCTATGTTATGTGCTCTTTCTAACTTTACGCATGATCTTTAGCATGATATAGTTTTGTTTTAGTTGTTAGCTGTGAATAAATTATTAGCCCATTAGTAAACGTTTGTTGTTAAAAGTCTGGAGAATTATCTTTTTTATGCTTTGACTATTTATATGTGGACTGGTTACGCGTGTAATTCTACTAACATACATTTCTGCCACTTTTTGCGGGGGGCGAGGTAACATGAAATCCGCAACTTTGGATTTTATTCCCCATAATTTTAGATTCTAATTTTGAATGTTAAAAATCATGAAAAGTAGTCTCGTGTGAACCCCAAACGTTCTAAGTTGGAAGTTATTATTTCGCAATTATAGGCTGTCTCGTTTAGTGATAAGGTGTTAAATTGTATGTAAATGCACAAGATCAATTGTGCTTATACAGTGGCAGAGGGGAAATGCTACCGCAAGGCTAGTCCTTATAATAATTAGTCAAACTTTTTAGGGCCTGTTTCACCACTTCTTAGTAAGTCCTCGTTAGCGTATCTGACACATCGTTTAACATAAGGTTGTAAGGTACAGCCCTCCACAGACTGAAACGGTGAACTCAGACCATCAAACTGAACAACTTTCACTATGGCGCTCACCTCAGGAAACTCTGCTGTCCCATACATTTAACTCGGGTAGGTTTGGCAGTTTTGTATGAAACAGCTAATTTTTTTTCGCTTTTCCTGAGGTAGGCTCCTTTGTGAAAATTGTTTAATTTGATGGTCTGAGTTCGCCGTTTCAGTCCGTGGAGGGCTGTCCTTTACACCCTGTATATTTCACGAAATATGTCAAATAATCTGTCAGATAAGTTGTTAAGAACTTACCCAGAAATGGTTAAACAGGCCCTTATAATTGTAAAATGTCCGTTACTTTTCAAAAACCTCTGCCTATCTTCTCTATTTTTCGTCTTAAGAGTATATTCGGAGCGCGCTCCATACAAACGAAGTCTGGTTTCATTTTCAATACTAACCAATGAAAGTCAATGACAATTTTCTGAAACAATCTAGAAACTAATCTCTATGCTTGTATTGTGTCAGATTTTCGTTAAAATATACAGTTTCAAATAGACATTAGTTTCTAGATTGTTTCTGATAAATTTCATCTACGTTAATTAATAGGTTAGTATTGAAAATATAACCAGACTTCATTTGTATGGAGCGCGCTCCGAATTAAATCCTCTTCAGGTCTATCCACTGTAGAACGGGCGCGGGCGAGCGGGGCGAGTTCAATATTAAATAATATAACAATTAATTAGTGTTAGATATTTCACATAATTTCAGCGATTCCTGTTGGGCTCTTAATTTTATAATTGTTTTCGTTTTAGCGCAATTAATGTTGCACTTAACTAAAATAGTTCCCTTTCATTGTTATTATTCGTACAAACGCTAGATGTCGTATAAATCTTAGCTACTAAATATTCTTTGAGACTTTACGTACTGAAAAATTAATGGAAACACAACACGAGAGCTATAAAATATATTTCCTAGGATGTACTTTTATAACACACGCAAAATAATATAAGTTCGTCTAATTCCCGTGTCAGACGAAGTTATTAGCATCTTGCGTCCGATACAATAGTCTATACTGTACTATTCAGGGTGTTAGGGTAAACAGTTGCATTACTTTAAGAGGTGATTGTACCCATGATACTGAACAACTTTCCTTAAGAATCCTAAAAAAAAATCGGACTTTCCATACTAAATGCAATCAGTAGATCGAACGTTTGTATCAAAAGTGGAAAAAAAAAATTCTCGAATTTCCTATAGGTGTCTTAGGGAAAGTTGTTCGGTATCATGGGTAGAATCACCCCTTAGCCACGGATTATACAGAAGAGACGTGTGGTGGTGGCGGATAATCTAAGTAACACAATATATACCTTATAGTACGTAGCATAGCGTCGATTTTGTCGTAAAGGAGAATCGCGCCCGCGCCTCTAGGTGACGACGCCTGGAGGCGCGGGCGTAATTCTCCAAACGACGCTATGCGACGTACTAAAAGGTTTATAATGGTGTTACTTTTGACTATCCGCCACAGCCACACGTCTCTTCTGTATAAACCGCGCCTTAGAGTAATGCAACTGTTTACCCTAATATCCTGTATTGTAATAATATTCAATATTATTACAAATAGTACAGTATAGACTAATACACATTTTGTAAATGTTATGTTAGCAAGATGCATACTGACAATCTTTTAAGCAATATGTCAAAATATGTATGAGTCTGATTTGCTGTGTTTTGTGAGAATAAACACAACAGCCACAGCATAAAAGTGTGTTCTACATATTATAGCTCCCGTGTGACGATCTTCAATCACTATGTGTATAATTCACGTCATTACAGTTAAAAAAAGCCAATCTTGAAATCCCTTAAGATTACATTTTAAGAGCTTCCTATCCAAGCTTTCTACATCCTCATCATAACCTCACTGATTTGTTTGAAGAGCTGAATGCGTCAATCTTTCTTTATTAGGACATTTTTTAATGCAATAAAGTAAAATGTTTCTATGAATATCTTCAGTAGAAAGAAATTATTGTAGGTATACAGGGTGTAAGGAAAAGTATCATTAACCTTTAAACCACATACTCTACCCATCAAACTGAACAACTTTTACTATGGGAGCAAGCCGATCAGAACAAAAAAATATCAGCTGCCCCATACTATTTTTGTTTTGTTCTGACAGGTTTGCTCCCATAGTAAAAGTTGTTCAGTATGATGGGTAGAGTATGTGGTTTAAAGGTTAATGATACTTTTCCTTACACCCTGTATAGCAATGACATTATATGTGTTTAGATAAAATATCTAGTAAGTTGATAATCTTAGAATCAATCAAATTTATTCATGAAAGAGCAGCAAATCCGGTGCAAATTCTAACCTAGCACATTCAACTTTATCTACACAGAGATAAGACATAATATCTGTTGAGAGGATTTCATGTTTGGCGGCGTCCCATGCGCGTCACTGCCTCCTATGCTCTTAACCGAAATTAATTCTTATCACAGTGTAGATAAAGTTCAACAACCTTCAAAAAAAACAATCGCCTTTTAATTTAGAGAGAGTTTGACGCAATAGCTTATCATTATAGTATCTTCATTTAATTCTCAATCTAACCGTTTCTTCGCAGCACCAGTGTCCGCGAAGTGTATAGCGGATCTCACCCTCAACGACACAGACATAAGAACCACAAGTCCTCTCACCGATCCAACGAGAATTGAACTGTATCTACCTGCGATAGCGACCGCAATGACAAGTAACTTTCAACCCTATTGTAACTGTTTAAGAGTATAAGTTGTGTTACTAATGAAACATTTTTAGAGTTTACTTTTGGACTTCATCGTCACGCCGTTTAGTACTTCCTTCCTTACGAGCAATGGTCTTGGAGAAATCCATAGATTTATCAACTAAAGTCCGGCAATACCAGTTAAACAAATGTCTCCAATTTTCAATCAAATCAAGCTGATTTCAACCTTAATCTAAGGACATAACGAAAACCCTCCAGCGGGATCAGCCACGCGAAGATTGCATCTGCATATTATTGACATCTCGCTTATTCTAATGGACGTTTGTCATAAGTGTAACTAGATGAAAAATTGCGTTTTTTATGTCTCGCTTTTTATCCATCTACTCCTATATCTATGGAGAAATCTTATTCTCCATGAACTTTGACTATTTATATGTGGACTGGTTACGCGTGTGATTCTACTAACAAAAATTTCTGCCAATTTTTGCGTGGGGCGAAGTAACATGAAATCCGCAACTTTGGATTTTATTCCCCATAACTTAAGATTCTAATTTTGAATGTTAAAAATCATATAAAGTAGTCTCGTGTGAACCCCAAACGTTCTAAGTTCGAAGTTATTATTTCGCAATTATAGTCTGTCTCGTTTAGTGATAAGGTGTAAAATTGAATGTAAATGCACAAGATCAATTGTGCTTATACCGTGGCAGAGGGGAAATGCTACCGCAAGGCTAGTCCTTATAATAATTAGTCAAAGTCCATGAAGCTAAAATCAAAACAATGTCTTTCATAAGTTCATAACTAAGGTCGCAAATCGAAAAATCCAAAAGCAGTAGACTTTGTAATGTTTTATAAGTAACACTAGTAGTTTAGGAAAGCAAGAATGTATTGTAATATTATGTCATTTGTAAGCCAGACTAACGACATTTCCTTCGCGGAACACTTATTACACAAATTTCATTTAGTTTCACTATACATTCTTGTATTTTACACAATATTATTAGATGTAATCATTACTCATTTTCGTTTCTAATGTAATGTATTTGATTTTTTACTGTCAGCCGCAAGAAAAAAATGTAATGATAATACAATGACAATTCTCATAAAAAGTTTCATCAAAGCCAGTAGTTGTAATTCAAAAAAAGTCGAGCAACGATATTGCCACCTAAAAAACGAGACTATGAGAATGATGTCTTGCTACCTCACTCTGACGTACGCAAAAAGGGAGAGACAGGCATAATCTCGCTTACTCACAGACAGTTTGGCATACACTGGTACACTGGAGATCTTATTTTTTTTATAATATTTGACTGTCATAATTGTCCACATGGCAAAGAATGATAGAAATACTAAACGACTGAAAAGAGATATCTGTTTGCTTTGACTGTTATTTTTAATCAAGGTTTGGCAGTCAAAAAGACATTCGATATTAAGATCTAACAAAAATGACTTTAAAAGACTCGCTATCGATTTCTGTGCGAATTACTAAGTTGCTTGTTTTACAAATGCCTTTATTTCCCAATGAAATAATTATTTTCTCGTAAATTTCCTAATAAATTGTGATTTTTGTGTCGTGTATAACATCCAAAATGCTGGAACACATCAGATTAAAAAAATTTACTAAACAACAATAAGGTTTACTAAAGCATACTATTTTAGAATCTACGAATAAGATAGTATTTTTATTCGTACCTTAAGGTGGACTTCCGATGCCAGCGGCCGATGCGCCTGACGCGCGCGTTTGACGCGTGGTTCTGTCATATGCTATATGTCTATCGCATCGACCGCGCGCGTCTGACGCACGCGTCAGTCGCTGGCATCGGAAGCGGCGCCATACGTTTTCATAGTAACTAGTATAGCCGCATCGGCCGTCGGCCGAGAGCCGCGCGCGTGAGTCGCATCGGCCGCTAGCATTGGAAGTCCAGCTTTATAATAGAAATCCCCTTGAATATCCGATATTCAGGTATATTTAACATCGATTACCACCTCTTATCATAAAAATAACTACGATTCACATTTGAGTGAGTACAGTGAAAAGGATTTTTTACGAATGCTTAACTATTATCCCTTTAAAATGAGCCGAGGAATCATTCCTACCGCCCGTGCCCAGTCCTACCATGTCCTACCAAGCCTACCATGAGTTTTCAACGTACTTTACTACTATAGTTACGTCATGAATTTTGTATTGAATTTTGTACAGCGCTCCTAGTGGTTACTTTGAGAACTAATTTCTGTCATACAAAATTGGTGACGTGACCACAGTAGTAAAGTGCAGTGAAAACTCATGGTAGGCCTACAGTTATGACATTAAATGGCGGAGTCTATTCGTCAAAGCTTGAAAATACTGTGATAGCAAGTTGACCACTAACTTCCACCTTCCACCATAATAATATTTACAAAAAAAACCTTTGGGCTCTGGACCCCTTGACCCCTTAGACTAAAGTGGTTCCTATCCTATTTTTGACAAAGAACCTCTTTGATTGTTTTGTTGTTAGCAGGGAAGGTTAAATAATAGAAAGTGTTTGCCACATACATATAATGAACTCCCAAGGATCTCACTGACCACCAGTTGGGAACCACTGGTCTAAAGAAATTGACATCTCAAGATTTTACGGAGAAAGTTTGACTCTAAAATTCACAGACAACAAGAGACATCTTTTTTTTTCTAAATCCGACGTATCTTGAGTTTGAATGAAGCATTTAAAATTGGTTGTACTGCGCTCGTCAAACGTGAATATCTAATTATTACCGCATTCCCGCTCACCAAGTATTATATTCTACCTCCTCACAAACTTTTCCTTCCTTCATTTAAAACCAACTTCATACATGAACTAATAAACCATTTCTAACATCATTTGTGATAAAATATTTAAAAAGAAGTTTTAATATTTATTTTTCTCTAATTTATTATTTAGTTTTCTTTGCTCTGATAGACTCAGAAATTGACTATTTAGATTCATATTTCGTAGGTTAATTTTAGCTGTAACTTAGTGTATTATGTAACTATAATAAAACAAGCTAGATTGAAAAATAGGAAACCGTTTTGTTTTAATAAATAATATTTAGATTTCTAGTATTGTATATCATATACAGGGTGTAAGTGACAGCCTAGCAAATACTGAAACGGTGAACTCAGACTCAGCTGTCCAATACATTTGAGTCGTGCAGGTGCAGCAGTTTTATATGGGACAGCTGATTTTTTTCGCGTTTCCTCAGGTAGGTTCCATAGTGAACGTTTTTCAGTTTAATGGTCTGAGTTCATCATTTCAGTATTTGCTAGGCTGTCACTTACACCCTGTATAATTGGTTTTAATATTAAGGTTTTCACTTAATTTTCCCATATAGCTTCATAAAATGCCCAATCTCAATTGTAACTAAGATCACAAAATGTATGTATCGTGTTTCAAGATTTTTATGGCCGCCATTTTGAAATTATAAGTGCGATATTCTTACCTCACAAAACGGGGCACTTTCTACAAAAAATTTTGAAATTATGCGCCCCTGACAAATATATCTGACCGCCCCAAATAGATTATATACGTAATCTTAATCCTGAATAAATGCAGCTTGCAGTCCGCTCCGGGCACTTGTTTATCGTCCATGGGAAGTTACTCCTCCCCTGTCGCTGTATAAGCGACTGAATAAAATCAATTCATTGCCTACAGAATTCAAATTTGAGGTGTAAATTTCAAGTAAATGGCGACCAATACTCAACTAAAAAACTTGGCATCCACATGAGTAAATACCACACAGAGACAACGCTTCGTACAACAGCTACTATAGGTACTTACTACGAGCTGCGGTGGTGTGTGCGTGACCTCTCATTCAAGAGCTCACCTGCACGGTTCCCGTGGACAAACCGGCTCAGGCAATCTATGGGCGAGCGCGGAGCACGCGACGTGATCATTTTGTGCGCTCCTTAGAAACTTTGTCTCTCTGGATTATTTACTCATGTCAATTTTTAAAATTGACCTTCACTTATAAATTTGTTGCTCAGTTCATCAAGCGCAGTTTCATAAGTGAAGATCTATTAGAATAATAAATATGTTTATTAAATTAGACTAAGGTTGTAAATTTTCGTTCCACGCCTTTTTTTGTTCCATACATTAGTTAAAATTAGATCTGCGACACAAAAACTAAGGTGCTCGACAAGTAACATCCTTTAATAAAATATTGTTTTCTTAATTTTATTTCGTTTTTATTTATTTTAAAAAAAGATAAAAAGATTGCCCCTTTGTATATTTAAGACAGTATCATAAGAACGATCGCGACAAACTTCTTGGCCGAATAGGGGTTGATACAGTATATCCAAATATTTTGAATGTTTTGCACAATTCTGAAAGTGCTTTTGTGTTTTTTCGATTACGATCTCATCAGTAGGGCTAACATGCCACGCGCAACAACGCGACGAAACGAGTAAGCAGTCATGTACGTTCATTTTGGCGTGCGTAAAATAACAGGGCAAGAAAAAGCCACACCTCGATCTTTCTCGTTTTCTCGGAGGTGGCATGCTAGGCCCATAGATTACCTTTTAAAGAATGAACCAATCGGTAATGGCTTTCAATTGGCGTCCGTCCAGCTTGGGAATGAGGATTCAACATAGGTTTTTTTTTTCAAAATATTAAATAATGTGTTCGTATAATTTAAAAGTTACTGATCTCGATGCCAACCCACCGCACAGGCCACTCACCCTACTTACTACCAAAACAAGATTCTTAAAATGTATCCAGGAGCACGTTAGCGCTTTCATTCATTGCTGAAATGATAACAAATCATTTTTGCATGAAAATTTAAAATGCCAATAACTTTCAATTTGAATTAATAAAATAAAGAAATTATTGTTTCAATGCAGTTATTTCGTTATTAATCAATTGAGGTGTATGAGGTTTTGCCCTTATTCATTAACACGTTGTATAGGTATAAACTAAACCCATTGTAAATCAGAAAAGATACAAAGGATGATTCTTATCCTACTATGTTATTGATTTGCTTTTAAAACGCATTTTTTAATAAGTTTGTGTGCGTTGATATGAAAATTAATGCCCCACCAGCGGCCGTAGTATGATGCATTTGTAAGGCTATATCACGCCTTTTAACTGGTTCCTTCGCGCGCAAATAGAGGGAGAGCTAAGGCGAGATATTACTATATCACGCTGCCATGCTACGGCCGCTATAGTCTTATGAAATAATATGGAGGGCAAAGATGTTTGCCGCGATCCGGTAGTCGTTAGATATTTTAGATACGTTTGATGTTAGTGTTAAAAGAACCAATAATTCTTATCATCTGTGTGATCATTTTGAATAAAATAAATTAGCAAATTAATCAGTTGATATGTTTTTAAATTAATCCCTAGGATCCAGTTCATTTACGTAATAATTTCGTACACCAAAGACAAGGTACAACATCAGTGAACCATAAGCATATGCTCACGACTATATTCCCCGAGGGGGTAGTCAGAGATAGTCATCATTGAAAGTATTGAATTTTCGAATTCAAATAGGTATTTACTCCTAAGTTATGCTTGATCCCACTGCAGGGCAAAGGCACTTATCTCTTGGAAAAAATAGGTAAAATGCACCATAGCAATTAACAATGTATGCGCTGAATTTTGATATTTATCTTAGCCACGGTTTATATAGAAGAGACGTGTGGCGGTGGCGGATAATCTAAGTAACACAATATAAACCTTATGCAGGATGCCACGCTATGTACGTAGCATAGCGTCGTTTTTGTCGTACAGGAGAATCGCGCTCGCGCCTCTAGGTGACGTCGCCTGGAGGCGCGGGCGTAATTCTCCTAACGATGCTATGCTACGTACTATAAGGTTTATAATTGTGTTACTTTGACTATCCGCCACCGCCACACGTCTCTTCTGTATAAACCGCGCGCGCCTTAGTAGGAATGGTATCAGTGACAAATTGAAACAACAAACTAATTTGTAAAATAATAATGTATTAGGAGAAATAATTTCAGTAATATAATATTTATGTACCCAATATAAGTCCAAAAAAGTTATGAATAAAATAATAATTCTACTAAAATTTTCAATAAATCTTATCAACTACAAAAATAGTAAATTGCAAAATTTCACCCATCACCAAATTATAATTACCGAATACCCAAGAAAATAATATTTTGGAAACATACAAAAAATACATGAAAACTAAGCTACAAATAAAAATTGGAGTTGAAAGAGATTTAAAAACAGCATTTCGCTGTTTAGGCGTCGGCCTTGTCGGCCATTTTGTGTTGGACGCCATTTTGTGGCCGCTGTCAGAGGCTCATGCGACAGATGTCCTCATTGATCTCCAGCATCTGGTCGATGAAGGACTGGTTGGCCAACACTTTAGCCAGGTTACAGATGATGGAGCGTAGTTCGCCATCCTTGTAGTTCATCTGGGCGTTGCAGAGTTCTACCTCTTCGTCGATAGATGGCGGTATCTGTTGGAGATATAAAGTATTGTATTAAGATGAATCAATAAAGGTCATAAAGTTAGATTTTGAAAGAGATACGCCTTCCCGCTATGAAAAAACACAAGATATCAGTCCCTAATAAGGATGGGCTCACATCCGGCGGGAAAATGCCCGAACAATAACATTTTCGTCCATAAATTGATAATGAAGTCAATGACAATTAGAATAAAGTTAATGGGAAAATCCCTGTGGGATGTATTCGCGTTTTCTCTTACACGCTATTTTCCACTCTATTCTAATTTTCATTGAGTTCCTTATCAATTTATCAACGAAAATTGTTCGAGCATTTTCCTGCCAGACGTGAGTTAATTCACGTCAGCTTCACCATAAAGATTAGAAAAAAATTAAGTTTTTTTGCAAAAACGTCAAAAACCTGGCAAGACCGTCTAATGTAGCATATGCAATTTTAATAATAGCATTAAGCTTTTATCACATTGCAATATTAGGCGCGGTTTATACAGAAGAGTCGTGTGGACGTGTGGCGGTGGCGAAAAGTAGCACAATTATAAACCTTATAGTACGTAGCATAGCGTCGCGTCGTTAGGAGACTTAAGGTGCACTTCCGATGCCAGCTGCCGATGCGACTGACGCGTGGTTCTGTCATTTGCCATATGTCTATCGCATCGGAAGCGGCGCCATACGTTTTCATAGTAACTAGTATTGTCGCATCGCCCGTCGGCCGCGAGCCGCACGCGTCTTTCGCATCGGCCGCTGGCATCGGAAGTGCAGCTTTACGCCCGCGCCTCCAGGAGACGGCGCGATTATCCTTTACGACAAAAACGACGCTATGCTACGTACTATAAGGTTTATATTGTGTTACTTAGATTAGCCGGCACCGCCACCACTCGTCTCTTCTGTATAAACCGTGGCTTACCCCAACCGAAATGAAACTGATATTTAGTTTATGTATGTACATTATAAAGTACCTACTGTCATGTCATTTCAAATAACATACCATTATTAACGCTACGCTAGTCACAGAAATTACCTACCTACCATTGTTAAACCTTTCTTATTCATCACAAAATTATACCGTGGAACTACCAACAAAATAGGACAAAGCATTTTAGAGGTAGAGCAAACTAGTTGGGTACTTATACTAATTTGTAATGTGGAGCAATATAAATTATACCTCTAGACCGAAACTGACATGCGAAATTAGACCTAAATCATAGCTCTTACTGGACATACTTGTAATATTATTATTTGAATCTAAGTGTCCAAATCAATTTAAATCAATATACAGGGTGAAATTGATATCATTAGCATCCTTTTAAACTAAGAGTCTACCCATCAAACTGAACAACTTTTACTATGGGAGCAAAAATTCGGCTGTTCCGTACTAAACTGCAATGCCTACTCGACTCATATGTATGCAACAGCTGATTTTTTTGTTGATCCGATCGGTTTGTTCCCATAGTAAAAGTTGTTCAGTTTGATGAGTAGACTCTTAGTTTAAAAGGATGCTAATGATATCAATTTCACCCTGTAGAGTTAAAAAGCAGATTCTTTTTAAGTTATAAGATTGGTTCACTTAGCCCTACTTGCGACCTGGATTAGCATTTTAGCAATAAACTCCAAGTTGGTATCTTGGTAATCTATGATTATTTGTACCTACTTATAGAAAAACAACTGAGAGCTATTTTATTCGGAGTTAATTGGTTGACGGAAGTGAGGGCCCTGGCCAATTTCAAAGATAGAAAAAATCTGTAATGACTCGATAAATTGAAAATCTGTAGTGTCTACATGTGACATTGAAAATCTG
Organism: Agonopterix alstromeriana; assembly: GCA_963924505.1. Taxonomy (NCBI): domain Eukaryota; kingdom Metazoa; phylum Arthropoda; class Insecta; order Lepidoptera; family Depressariidae; genus Agonopterix; species Agonopterix alstromeriana. Next base: position 2,921,885 of record OZ004676.1, on the reverse strand, counting down.
TAGTGAGTACATTTGTGACATTATTGCTTTTTGTAAATATTGTAAAGACATTTAAAGTATAGGATACCTCTTAATATGCTGACTCTTTTTAAGGGGATGGTCAGACTATCAAACTGAACAACTTTCTCCATGGCACCATAGGCACCAACATCGAAATCGCTTAAAAAATCAACTCTTCCATATAAAACTGCAAACCTACTCAAGCCAAATGTATGAGATAGCTGATTTTTGCAGCACTGCACGTGCGAGATAGAACATTTTCATTCATATCAATAACAATGGTACTATGCCCTCAGAGTAGGTACTCTTATGTTTGATATAATGACACAATAATGTTATGTTTACGACACGCACGTGCTCAAACCACAGATAAGTAAATATTTAAACTCTGTTACAGAAACAAAGATAGGATTTTAACAACATTCGAGTATCCGCTGTTGATAAAACAAGTTACAAAGCGAACACAAATTACCGTGTTACGAAATACTTTACTATGTCGAGTCTTGTTTAAAAATATACTTTGTGCTCTTAATTTTTAGTTTTTTCTCGATTGGCTTTATAAAAGTTGGTCCTTCAAGCCGGATAAAAAAAATCGAATGGCTTCCATTTTACAGAAACAGGCGTAAGCTTGGTTGTACCAGAATATAATTGCTAGTATACACATGGCAATTTTGAGAATCAGCACGGCTAGCATGTTACACACGACAATGTGACAAAACGAGAAAAAATAGGTACATGCTCTCTCTTTTTGGCATACGTAAAATAACAAAGATGGAGTCAGTCGTTTTTTCGGGGGTGGCATTCGAGGTCTACTAATTAGAGAAAAATTGCCCTTGGTAGATCGCTACTTTTGGCGCCTACCGAACATGGAATCAGAATCAATGTGTATCGTGAGAACCGCGCCTCCTTCCTCTTTCAATTATTTATCGCAATATTCTTCGAAGTTATAGCCCTCGGAGTGGAACGTGTTTTCGTCACGGTCAATTCACAACTGCACTTCCATACTTAGACTATGTGGTGTAAGCTTCCATACAAAGTGAAACACGAAATTTTGTTTCATGTCAGAAATGTACAGCGGGCATAGCATGCCGCCCCCGAGAAAACGACAAAAACCTAAACGTGCCTATCTTTGTTACTTTGCGTATGCGAAAGTGAACGCACACGACAGTTTTCTTATTTTGTCGCTTTGTCGTGCATGGCATGCTAGCTAGGTGTAAACAATTTTACTCACATTGCTTGGATCACAGAAGGCGCTAAATTTGTACTTTGTTTTCCGTTTCTCCGAGCCGCTGTTCAGGAATAGAGTGAACTGCGCGTCCTTGCCTCTCCCTCCCACCGGGAAGTACAGGCCGGCAACCAGGTGACCTTTTTGATCTCTAGAGAGAAGACTCCTGCGAAAAATACAATTTTATTATCCTGGATCTGGATCAGATCCGTCTTTACTCTAAGGGAACGTATGGCAAGAACCCAGGGATGTAGTGAGTAGTAATCTGTGCCCAGGGCCCCATGCCTAAGGGGGGCCACGACACTCATACCCATATTGTTTGGTTTATAATATTCTGGCCAGAACCAAGTGGTAGTTCTGTGAAATCTCAGAACCATTGCCTTGCAGTGGGATCGTACGGTATAGGTGTCTTTTTGAAAAAGGATTATTATTTGTTAATAGCTTGTAACACTGACCATTTTACTGATCTAGGTATTGTGCTCGCATAGGTTCCTTTGATTTTCTATTAACTGTATTGTACAGGCCAGGTATCAAACCGCCTCGTGACTGAGTTGCAAGCTCTCTTCCGTTTAGGTTTACTAAGGGCGGATCCAGGATTTTATTTTGGGGGGCCCTAATCTCACAATTCCTACTTGACAAGGCAGGATGACCCATATATCACGACGGACCTAACGCGTCGTAGTGTTTTCAGTCACAGTGCTTGCATGGCCCCTCTGGATCCGCCCTCGAGTCTAACACAGTAGATATAATAGCTTACCTAAAGTTGTAAACCAGATTCCTCCTCTCCGTAACATTGACGCCGTCCAGGTAGGGCCTGGCGACGTAGACGAGGGACGTCTGACATTTGACCGAGTTGTCTCTCGTCACGCGCTCGTGCCACTCCACGTAGCTGGGGTTGTGAGGGTTGAACGAATAGTTGTATTCCTTGCGGCTTTGCACTTCGTCTGATTGCGTGAACCAGCCTGCAAAATTATGATGAAATCAGTAAAGTAGAGCCTCCCCTAGTGACGTGAACCTGGGTTCGTCTGGCGCACCATGGGACAGTCAGTCTCGTTACGACTTTTGTTGAATGTCTAATCTTTCCACTACAGCATGAGTAATTGTCATGTGATACAACTCATGCTGACACGAAAGAAGGCGGAGCTCAGCATAAAACGATTAGGGGTTTACCATTACACCATTAATTGGATGAAAGTGGAAGACATTAATCATGGGAGATAAGGCATGCATTAAGAATGGATACAGCCACAAAAAAATAAATAGGTAATCTATATGAAAAGCAAGGTTGTCTCAATATCAATTTTATAATTTTTTCAAGATTTTCTTGTACAATTCGGATTTCGCTCGATATTGATTAAGTTTTCTTTCTCAGTGCAAGTTTATTATACCTAATTGAAGTTTTTAGTAAACGGGGCCCCGATACTGTTGCTCCGATGCACTTTCTGAATCCGGTCCTGACCGGCTCAATGCAATACTTTCTACTTCTGCAGTGAAACAGTGCCGTTAACCTACTAAACTGACCTACCATGGTGACCTTATCTACATAAACTAGATCTAGGACAATGTGAACTACTTGCAATCCTGCTACGTATCTGCACATATTGCCAATTTATGTTGAATCGTGTTTTCTTTATTTTGGTTCGGTTTGGTGTTGATTATTCCGCTAATGGAACTGAATATGATTTGTGGTAGAGCTATGAGATCTTATTCTTTTAAAATTTTAATGCATTTCATTTTTCTGACATTACCTACTTACCTACTAACTAAATTATGGATTTTGTCCGAAATTAATCATTATTTAATTAAGCGTACGCTTTGAGGAGTTAATTTATGTAGCTATGCGTGTTACTAACAATACTAATATTTTGCGAGATTGATTCATAATTTCGTTCAAGTTAACACAAAATACATTTACTAATTTTCATGTTTCTGGACCCATAACATAACTACAATTTAGGCACATGGAGCCTAGAATGATGCGCGCGATGATTTTATCCCGTGCCTTTTCTCCCGCTCTGTTACGCGCCAAGTGAACTTGACAGTGAAAGGGAGGTAGCGAATTTACTATGTCACTTTGTTATTATCTTATTAATAACAAAATATACAAACCAGTGTGTGGATAAGCGCGATCAGCCATGACAGTGACGATCCTCGGCACATGGTACCCAGGGTCTGCCAGCATCAGCCCCACACGGCCCTCGATCCTGATCTGCACTCCCGCCATCACGTGCTCCTTCTCAGCCTCGAGAACCGCCGCTGGACCCTCTCCACATGACACATACTCCCTCACGTCCACCACAGCCTCCTCACAGGATAGCAGCGCCGTTGCCGCCGCGAACCCAGGAAACTGCTTGTCCAAAACCCGCCATCTCCTTATCAACTCTATCCCCAAACCGACACACGTATGCTTCTTCGACCTTATCGGTGGCGAATAGTTTTCATATGTGTCGTACAGAGGTTGGTCGGTTTTCTCGAATTCGTCGTAGAGTGATATGAAGTTGCTGACGGAATCGTAGTTGTCTGTTACGAGGAGACGTCGGAGGATGGCTTCGGCGGCCGTGGCGAGTTCCTCGTGAGTATGAGGGGTCAAGTCGAGGGGTCGTCGCAGGGGGCCCCACCGCGCGGGCGGCAGGGGCAGTCGGGTCACGTCGCGAGCTCGGCTTGATGGGTCAGGCTGTGAAGGTAGTTTCATGTTAGTGGTTCATTTGATAGATAAGGGTTGAACCGAATGACTTTGCAGGTCCGCATGGAAAGGTCGGCCTTCTTCAGACTATGAAGTGTGTTTGCAAGCAGACTTTCTCGGTCTAGGATACGATGTCTACAGACAGATATGTTACGGAAAAATTCAGATCCATGCGGACAAGTCAGGTTTTATCCTTATTTGATTATTTCAAAATAAGGGTGCAAGTGCAACTATTGATATTTGGGAAGAAGAGTTCGCTCAAGAAAGCTCTCCCTGATGTATCTATGATGTCATTGTTGAGAAACGGATCTTCGGAAGAGTTCATCACAAAGCTATGAGGTAAGTTAGGATATATGGTGACTGATGTTGTATATTGCCTTATTCCCTTTCAATATTCTGCGCCCCATCGGCTGACGGAGGGCGCTTGCAGGGTCATGACATGAATTTAACTAGGTACATACCCCATCAGGCTCAGCTCGCGCGACCGAAGCGAGTCAACTCGGCCACTCTGCGCCCCACCGGCCGACGGAGGGCGCCGCCGGGTCGGCCTCGGCCCGGGGCTCACGCGCGTCATCGCGCCGTCGCTCGTGCGCGTGCGACTGCGCGTCGGCGCCCTTCGAGAGCGCCTCACGCTGCCTCTCTAGCACCAATGATGTTGGTTTTTCACGCTCTACAAAAAATAATAACACTTAAAATGATAGTAAGATCATCATCAGAATACAGAAGAAAATATTTCTTTATTCAACTAACAAGAATAGTTTCCAATTGCCTACACTCGCCCAGTGCTCAACACAAGCAGGGCTGAATTAAGCCATGTAGAGGCCCCTAGGAAATGCAAGTCTCTGGGCCCTCTCCCCATGGGCGTAGCAATGATTTTATGTCTAGGTTCAGGTTAGGTAGTCGCAATAAAATAACCACCATACAATATATGCACTACTGTATTATTACTGCAATATTTTTAGGCCGTCGCGTTGCAACATGATTTTAAAAACAGGAGCGAGCGAACCGAGCTCGTGATTTTATTACAAATATTTAAGTCATTGCAATTCTGCGATACGATCTCAATCCTGGAGCGAGCGAAGTAAACTCTAGATTTGCCTGCAATACCTAATACAAAGTCGTCGCGGAATGCGAACTAAATCCTGCAGCGAGCGAAGCGAGCTCGAGATCGAAAGCAACAAATTAAAACTACTTAAAGTTCTGACTTATTTTTTCACGGGCTGTGGGGCTCCTAGGTGGCGCTGGGCCCTACATTGCATCTATGGATAATCCGGCCCTGTCACAAGCCTCTTCTAGGGCGTGCTACATTAACTATCGTCGCGGCTTGCTCATACAGACGCTCCCCAACTGACCATCGGTTGTCAGTTCTGGCAGAATGGGAAGACTGATGGAAAGTTTGAATTCCGGAATCGAGACCACGAACTGGATCGAGGAACTTCAAAGGTAACCGTTCATTTCATCACATTATAGTCTTGAAATTTTGATTCAGAATTCGCGTAAAATGCTGTGTTCTGTTTCAAAGGCCATCAAAATGTATTATTCAAATGGCAGGTAGCGTGTGGGTGTGATGGTGGTAGAATCGGCGGTTCATGGTTGCTATCTATCGATCTAATTCATTAATGTTTGTACATTCGTTTCTATTCCATTGCTGATTAATATCAATACCCAAGGTAGGGGTGTGTGTGTTAGAGTAAATTATAATGCATTAGTTAAGTACCTATTACACATTATGTAATTCCCGACGGAGTGACAAAAACTTGGCGTTAAATATTGTACTTTAATGTGTTTGCTTTAGGTACCTAATAAAGTAATTTATATTGCAGTGTTTTTGTTGGCATCAAGGCTTTACGAATGAACGTAATTTCATTCTAAATCTAAGTAAGTAAGTAGGTTTTGGTTTTGAGATAAATACCTACAATCCAAGCATCTACAATGTGTTAATGAATAAACGCAACACTAGAAAACAGTTTGTTTAGAATCGAGAGCCAAATCGAATTTTCAAGATTTCAATATAGGTTAACAGGTTACATTATTTCAAAATATTAAGTAATTTGTTTGTATAATTTAAAATTTACTGAACTCTCTGCCAATTAACCTACCACATGGCACTACCTACTACTACTAAAACAAGGTCCTCAAAATCTATCTTTGAGCACGCTAGCGCTTTCATTCATTACTGAAATAATAACAAATCATTTTTGCATGAAAACTTAAAAAAAAATTTTAACTATCAAAATGATTGTTTCAATGCAATAATTTCGTTATAAATCAGTTGGGGTGAATGATGTTTTGCGCTTATTCATTAACACGTTGTATATTCCTATGTTTATAATGACATTTTTAGCAATAATCAAATAAGCTTGAATACCAGTGTTCTAGAATGTTAAATTCGCTCCGACGTAGGCCTTTTAGTACAGGTATGTACCTACCTACTTTACTGAAAAGTTAGGTACTTCTATGCGTTAGAGGTAGTGAAGAAACGATTGTGATTTCGATTAATCGTAATTGGATTATTCATTAACACGTTGTATATGAGATGGTTTAACTGGTAGTTGTAGCAAAGTTTCTGTTTATTTACCGATATTAAGTTCGTGAGTCTATTATTATGGATTTTTTTTTAAATAATGCTCATGCGTTTTTTACTTTTGTAGCATACCTAGGTATACTATTTACTATAACTAAAGACATAAATAAGTACTTAAGAATTTTGGCAGCCATTTTAAACTTTCGATTGGCAACCTCGTTGTTTACAACTCGGATAATCTAATTAATCTTTTTATCGATGATAATTATCATCAATTGGAATCATTGTTATTTATCAAAGGAAATAAAGAACTTATCATTAATTGATATCATCATTAGGTATTTACTTCTATGGCAACTAAGCTAATCTTCTTTCCTATCTCTTGATGTCATTCGATGTCTGATAAAGTTTTTGCCAATTAATGGTAAGTAGCCTAAAATTATATCTTGGGGTCTACTCGGACTTTCGATTTTCGATATATCATGAACGAATTCAAATTCGTTCAAATGTCTAGTCTATTCCAAAGAAATTCCAACAATTACCACAATTTATTGAATATCTAAAGTCCGAGTTTAGGGTCTTGTTTGCGAATTAAAGTTTGATTGTCAAATCACAAAAGTCCTACATGAAGACAAAACTAAAAAAAAACTAGGAACTCTAGTATTGAGTGTTTTATTTAATGAAAGAAGTTTTATTTCCACAACTTTACACTTTACACGAAAAAACGTTTTTGCTCGTTTCCCGGTACATCGGCCTGCATGCCACCAGATAACTGATACATGTGTCTAAAATTACTTTGTGACGTAACAATTTAGTCACGCACTGAAAACGTTTTGCGGAAACTCCGACACAATGATCTTTGTATGCTGATTTATAATGTAGGTAAAAAGATTTGTTAATTTGTTCAATTTCATTCTGTTGTTATATTTCTTGGCTGAAACTACTAACTAATTACGGTTAACATTGCTTGGAATATCTAAATACTTCGATGGAAAATACATACGCTTGAAAAGCATAACCCTCCTTCTGGCGCAGTCGGGTAAAAAAGGCCCTATTACACAGTGCCCTGCTAAGAAAAAAAGCATGAGTGCTTCCCTAAGAACTTGTGTTATATATGTGCTGAATACACGAAAATGAAATTGAAAACAGCATAATGGACAAGTATGTTTATACTATATTTGAGGCACCAAAAATGACCGAAATATATTCATACGTTCACAGATTACACAAGCTCTAGTTGGACCCCTGTTCTTTGTGGATTTAAGTAGCTTAGATTACAAAAAACAAATCAATTAAAATGTATTATTTCTTCTTGTTTGACATGGGATCAGTAGTATACTCTGAATTGTATGTCCGCCTAGTTAAAATGATCTAAATAAGTCATATCAATAAACCAAATTTGACATCCAAAGTTTCTGGTGTAGTATTTATTTAGCCCACATCCAAATCTCAATAGGTTATGGGCCCAGGACTTTGTCGGTTCAGTACTCTGTTATAGCTCCGGCGGCGCCCCATGCACCCCCGGGTAGGTCCGCGTCTCTACTTCCCCTTGATTATTGGGGGCACCAGATTATTTCAATCCGGCCCTGTTAAATTATTGTTTTTTTTAAATGAGAAGTTATTTACAGACTAAACATTAATGTTAATTGAACAAAAGCTTTATTTAATGACAGTTAGAGTTCAAAGTGCCAGCTATAATAGTTGTTATGATAACCCTGATAATGATCGAACAATGAAGCTATTTTGATAGACTATGGAGCCATCTGGCTCATGTGTATGTCATCGATTGTACAAACACTCGTAATTGATCGACTGACAGCATGCGGCCGGAAGTGGGATCGATTTATCGATTTGTATTCCATTTTCCATTTTCAAAATTTTGCGTAATCGCGTCTAAAATGCGCTAACGTGTGAAATTTTTTCTTTTATTTTTCAGTTACCAGCAGACTGCAGATTATTGTTTTGTGTTATAATATTATCATTTTTTCAGACGTATTTTTGTCCAAATTTATGTGTAGACGACACGTCCTGTTATTATAGTAGTAAAAAAGGTACTTAGTTTAATTTATTTTTGTTGTAAAAAGAAGAGTTAACAGAACGATTTTGTCAAGTCCTAGGTACCTAGGTACTTAATTAATATCGATTCCATTACAGCATTTGACTAAGTAGGTACGTATTCGAAAAGAAAAGACAATATTTTTCGGTAAAAAAACGATTTTTTATTTAGAAGATCAATCTACTTTAAGGGATTATAAGTGTTCTTTGATTCAGAGCGTGCTCCATATAAACGAAGTCTGTTAATATTAAGTATGAAAAGAGAGATTCGTATGGAACTCTTTGAACACTGTAAATTTAAAATTATACATTTTAACGAAAATCTGACTTCATACAAGCATAGAGATTAGTTTCTAGATTGTTTCTGAAAAATGTCATTGACTTTAATTGGTTAGTATTGAAAATATTCGGACTTCGTTGGTATGCAGCGTGCATTTACGCATTCGGAATAAACTTCTCTTAACTCTTATGGTTAAGATAATTCTGATGTTAGCTTGAAAACGTTAAACTACTGAGTCATCAGAATTCCCGTGAAATTACGCGAGATGACGTATAATTCTCAAGAACGATGAATCAAAGCTGTGAGGAATTCAATGCAATGCGCTGAAAACATCCTTGTTAAATCTGAATCCATTATGGTTAGATGACCTAGTTGGCAAGACAAGACCAAACGATTGAGCCAAAATGAAATCAAGTGTGCTTTAAAAAATAACTCTTCAAATAAAGGGTTCCTAATTTAGTTTTTTAAAACGTTGACAGCTTTTTCATTTACGTTATTTATTTTATATTATGGCTTTGGTGACGTCACAGAATAGTATACAACGTGTTAATGAATTAACGCAAAACTAGAAAGTAGTTTCACCAGTAGTACCGAAACTCTGTCCAGTGTGACGGGGGGTGAGCCCGTCGCCACTTATAATGGACAGTAGGTACAATACATGCCTCGTAATTGAAGCATGCAGGTTTCCTCACGATGTTTTCCTTCACCGAAATGCCAGTGGTGTTACAAATCGTACATACAATCCGACAAACTCATTGGTACGAGTCGGCTTGGACGGGGATCGAACCATCGCCTCGCATCGCGTGGATATACTGTGGTTTCAGAATATCTCTGACTACCCCCTTGGGGAATATAGTCGTGAGCATATGCTATGCTAGAAAGTAGTTTGTTTAGAATCGAGAGCAGAATCGAATTATCATGTTTTCGACATAGGTCATTTTTTTCAAAATATTAAATAATTTTTTGTATGTAAAATTTAAAAATTTACTGAATTCGATCTCAACCCACCACACTGGACCACTCAGCCTACTTACTACCAAAACAAGATTCTTAAAATGTATCCACGAGCAGGCTAGCGCTTTCATTCATTGCTGAAATGATAACAAAAATGTTTGCCTAAAAACTTAAAACGTGAATAACTTTAAATTTTAACAATCAAAATAATGAAATTAATGTTTTAATCTAATTATTTTGTTATAAATCAGTTGGGGTGTATGAGGTTTTGCGCTTAGGTATTCATTAACACGTTGTATAGGGTCCTTCTTAATATACTGACACTTTTTAGGGGCAATACAGACCATAAAACTGAACAGCTTTCTCTATGGAACCAATATCGAAATCACGAAATGATATCTAGTTTTCCATACAAAACTGCAAAATTACTCCTGCCAAATGTAGGATGGGACATACCTATGTTTTTTAGGTACGATAAATTAGGCCCTAATTTTTTACTACCGTACTGTTATCATTATTAGAGACGGAAAGGGGTAGTTTAAAAAAAAGATGTTGATTTATAAAGAATGAGTTTCTTTAATTTGACTTTAAAAAAGGATTATTTTAATATGATTAATAAATTGACCAAGTAAAGGTCTAACTTGGCCAATGTCCCGACGCGAACTGGCTCTAGCTAGTCTCTGGATGATGCTCGACATCTTGAGGGTTGGGGGGATGATGTGGCTCAGCATATTACTTAACATTTATGTTTTATAGTACGTAGTAGGTATTGCAAAATCATTAAAAATATCATTAATTTCTCTAATTTGTTTGTTGGTAAAAATGATTAGGTGAAGGTAGTAAGAAACATACTCGTATAACTAGGTAGGTACACTAATAATTATACTGTCGTGCAAGTATTAATACTCTTTGTCTTCACTCTAATTAGATGGTAGTTAATTAAGGGTATATTACTGTAGGCGCGCTCCATACAAACGTAGTCTGGTGATATTTTCAATACTAACCGATTAAACTCAAAGCAATTTTGCAGAAACAATTTAGAAACAAATCTCTATGCTTGTATCGTGTCAGATTTTCCTTAAAATGTAAAGTTTCAAAGTAACAGTGCCTCAAAGATTTCCATACAAATCTTAAATTAATCCTAGCATTTAAACTGTATATTTTAACTAGACTACTAAATTTGTTCCTAGAGTGTTTCTGCAAAATTTTATTGAGTATAATTGGTTAGTATTGAAAATATCACCAGGCTTCGTTTGTATGCAGCGCGCAATTACGCATTCGGAATAAACTTTTCTTAAATCAAAGTCCAAGTACAGTCGCCTAATGTTTCAAGAAAAAAGATGTTCGATAAATTAAAAAAGATAAAAAATATTATACTTAACACACTCAGCATACTATTATTCAACGTGTTAATGAATTACCGCAAAACTAGAAAGTAGTTTGTTTAGAATCGAGAGCAGAATCGAATTATCATGGTTTCAACATAGATAATTTTTTTCAAAATATAAAATAATTATCTCGTAAAATTTAAAATTTACTGTACTCGATCTCAACCCACCCCATGGGCACACTCACCCTACTTACTACCTAAACAAGATTCTTAAAATGTATCCATTCGCACTTTCTTTAAGTGCTGAAATGATAACAAATCATTTTGGCCTCAAAACTTAAAATGTGAATAACATTCAATTTTAACTATCAAAATAATGAAATTAATGTTTCAATCGAATTATTTTGTTGTAAATCAGTTGGGGTGTATGAGGTTTTGCGCTTATTCATTAACACGTTGTATAATTGTAAATAATTTAAAAATAATTAGTCGAGGGTAGCAGACGAGACGCACGAGGCCCCCTTGAGAATAATATCAGTGTTCCCAGACGTGCGATAATTATCCTAGATCCACGATATTTTCGAGTTGCATGCGATAGAAAATAAAAGTCTGTGATAATTCGTAAAAATTCCACGATAATCCACGATAATTTTTAAATGTAATGGAATTAGTGTATCCAACCACTATTTTCAACTATATTTTCCGTTAAATTACAATGAAACATCATACTCACGTTTAGTATTGGGTACAGTGTTCAAATATTACCACAATATAAGTTCTAATGAGAAAAGTTGAAGCACAAAAAATTTACTCATCGTGTCGTTTCAATCAAAAATTGTAAGTACTAAGATTCCATAAAAACTACCTTTAAATATGTAACTAGCACGTAATGTAGGTAAGAATGATTGAATTTCATACATCATTTGGTTCTCACTCTCTTTTAGACGCATAAGAGACATCCCAAATACCCAAAACTATCGTAAGTTTTGGGAATTTGAGATGCGATAAAAACACGATAATGTTGCGGCCAATCTGGGATAATTCTTAATCATGGATCTGACAACACTGAATAATATTAAACTTGATCCGATCCGCTTGTTCACGTGGTGTCGTAAAAATAGCTGATTCAGTATTAGATAGTAGATAACAGCACGTTTTTCAGCACGAGTTTTCAGGCGTCACAATTGCGTAACGTTCATGCTAAATTCTTTCTAATTGGTACCTACCAATGGTTGTCAAATAGTTTAGATTTTAAACCGACGCGCGACCAATATACAGGGTCCTTCTAAATATGCTCACAGTTTTTTAAGAGGATGATCAGACCATCAAATTGACCAAATTTCTCTATGGCACCAACATCGAAATCGCGAAAAAAATATCAGCTGTTTCATAAAGAACTGCAAACCTCCTTGAGCCAAATGTGGGACAGCTGATATTTTTTTCGCGATTTTGATGTTGGTCCCATAGAGAAAGTTGTTCAGTTTGATGGTCTGATCATCTCCGTGTTAGCATATTAAGTTGGACCCTATATGACTTTTTTAGGTTTTTAAAGGGCATGATCAGATCAGACGATCAATCTAAAACAACTTTCTTCACGGGACTTCAATCGAAATCGTGGAAAATGTGCTATCCCATCCATTCCCAATCATTTGGGTCGATTACGCTTGTAATTTTGCATGGAACAGCTGAGATTCATTCGAGATTTAGATGTAATTCTCTTAGAGAAGTTTGTTTAGTTTGATGGTCTCAGTAGTGTTACAGAAAAGGTTTTAGAATAAACATTTTTTTTTGTGTTCACGTATTCACGATATTGCATGCATGTGTTGCGATTGAAGACAGTTTATCCATAGATTCGTTTATATGGATGACCGTCAAACCGTACAACTTTCTCTCTCGGACCAACATCGAAATTTCGAAAAAAAACAGCTGTTCAATACTAAACTGCAAACCCACTTGAGCCAAATGAATGGGACAGCAGATTTTTTTTCTCGCGATTTCGTTGTTGGTCCCATAGAAACAGTTGTTTAGTTTGACGGTCTGATCATCCTCTTAAAAAAGTGTCAGCATATTAAGTTGGACCCTATATTTTATCGATGGTAGGTAATTACTAAGAAAATTTTAAGGATGTATTCAGACAAAGAAACAAACAACTTTCCCTTAGAGACATGGGTCGAAAAAAAACGAAAATTTAATTTGGACCTCTCATAGAAAATCGATCGGCTGATCCGCAATTTTTGTATAAAATTTTTTCTCATTTTTCGACCCATGTTCTTAAGGAAAAGTTGTTTAGTTTCATTGTCCGAATACACCATAAAATTTTTGTTAGTAATTAAAAACTAGTGGTGTATAGGAAGCATAATTTAGGCCAGTCAAGTGGCACCAGGTTTGGTAATACGACACGTGACATGCGAATGTAGGCCGAGTCGGTGTCGTGGCCTTATTCGATGCACGTGAGCGGTGGAATGGCTTGCCTTGGGGCTAGGATCGCCAGCCGTCCCCGAGTTTATTCGGATAGATCCGGTTTTCAGTCTTGTCTAGAAAAATATTACAGGTATCAAAGAGGTTTGGTATTGGAGACACCAAATTGAGCAATTTTAAAGATCACCTAGGTTTAAGGGAGGTATTCAAAAGTAGATATTTCGATGTTCGAATTTTTTGACGGATCTGGTATGTTTGAAACTCAGCAGTTGAAAATGTCAAAATTACTATGTAGATATGCATCTTTCTACTGCTGATTTGACTTTCGAAAATCATACTTCAGAAGTGCGATTTTTGAAAGTCAAATCAGCAGTAGAAAGATGCATATCTACATAGTAATTTTGACATTTTCATTTTGCCACTCCTGTCCGGCTTTTGTTAGACTTGATGCTTTACTTCCTTATGGAAGGGTGTCATTTCTCTGTTTTAAATTTTTTTTTTATTCCTGTTGACTTGTAATAATGCAGGCTACATGCAAAAATAAAACATTTTTTTTAAATATTACGTGGCCTTACTCATTGGAATATTTCACCTTGGCTCTAGGCTATTTTGGATTGTTGTATCTCGATATTAAGAACCGGATTTATGAAGTGGTGATAATGAATTTTTCGCAAAAGATTGTAGGTAGGTAAGTTTTATTTATTATAGGATTCTTCAAAGCATCAGATATCATGAAGTACTAACAGTAGGAGTATGATTTGTGGATATGTGTAAATTGAACATATTATTAAAGTTTTGATTAGAGCCAAAACACGATTAAGACTCATTTTCTCGATAGAAAAACAAGCCAAAGTAGCCTCCGTTTTATCTATAACGCCTGGAACTGCTAAACAGTGAATAATGGAAACACGAGACATGATTTAAAAAAAAGATATTAACATTTTATAACATAGGCCCTTAAAGATCATATAGTATCTTTAGTGAAAGATATTGTATAATTTTACATGTGCTATTAACAAATCTTCACATTCAGGTAATCATAATGTATCCATACAATTCACACTTTATAATTTCAAATTATATGTCTAAAGGAATGCAATATACGATTTTGTAGAGCTGTGGTGATACTAAAACAAAACATTTTTACTGCTATATTGTCCCGGAATTTAATCTAAATGCAGCAGATATGCCAGTGACAGACAATCGAATTTAAATTCCTGTCGCTGATAGGGGAAATGTTGTTGTACGAGCGTACGATCCGACCACCTCGTGGGCGACAGGATGTTTTGTGTGTACGCATTGTGCACGAAATGCTAGGTAAATACAATATGCTCACGACCATTATCCTTTTTGGGGTGGTCTTAGACTTTATAGTTATTAACTATATTTTTAACCATGCATTTGTAGCATGGCTTACCTTTAGCATACTACTAACTACTAAGTAGATGTTTCAGGATGGAAATTGTCCGGTTCGGAAGTGGCGATAGGTGGCTACTGGCTAGGCATTCGCAGACAAAAACACTGCACAAGGAACCATCATCATCAGCCTATAGCAGGGACTTCTTCTTCTAATCGTGTGGGCAAGCCCTGGAGTCCGATTTTTTCACACCGCCTTATGGCCTCCGACGTGTGTGGTATCGTCTACTACCACGAGATATAGTAGCCGGGACCAACGGCTTAACGTGCCGTCCGCAGCACGAAATCATCTTTCTTTTCAGACAATCAGGTTATTCGGCCTGCAATGTCCTAACCAACTGGGGAAAAACGCACAAAGTGACATATCACTAAAGTCCAGCCGCTGAAAGATTGCGTTTGACAGTTACCATAAAATTGTAAAAAACTGAATGAAAATATTGTTTACCTGTGCTCACTCACACAGGGCACTAGCTGCCCTTTTAAGTTCAAAAAGCTACTAAATAATGATCGGCATTTATAGTTTTCATTCAGTTTTTTACAATTTTATGGTAACTGTCAAACGCAATCTTTCAGCGGCCGGACTTTAGGTGTCCCCCTTAGGAATCGAACCCAAGACCTCCGTGTCAAGAGCCCAATGCTCTTAACCGTTGGACTACGGCGGCAGTTGGTATTAAAAAACTATAGACTACTTAAAAAAACAGTCGTATCTACTTTTGAAAAAAATACTATTCATAGAAGTTGAACGACAGCGGACTAAGAATAAATTATTTCAGAGGCCTACCTAAGTATTTTTATCAAGGAAATGTTGCGTAACCTTATGTCCCTTAACGAGGTGCATTAGCATTATGACCTTTAAAATGCTACACTCTACGCCTAACAGCCACCCACCCACGCCACGGTTAACCTACCCTTTCGAGGTCCGTGCGTCACAATAAACTTCTGTTCCTGGATCGACTCATAGTATTTTCTAGAATAAGAGTGGGTGTATCAATGGATACTATAGGATGAACGATATTGTATATACTATTACTTAGACACTTGGACACAGACTAAGCTGAGTGAGGATATAATGTTGGGGAGAAGGCAGTGGACACGTGATGACATTAACAATAAAGATCAACATTCTTTATTGTCTTTATTATAGTATCTGACTACAATTTTACTCTAATTTATATTATACATTTTAAATTTACTTTGTTTATTTTTTAACTCGTCAAATTGATCAACTAAAAACCAATATTGGATCGCATATAAATTTGCAGCTGTTTATTCAAATATCTGATCGACTGATAATTTGAGATTTTCTCAAAATTTTCATTTATATGCATTATTTTCGCTTTCGTTTGTGTCGCTAAATAGTTAGGTACTAATTTTTTTTGTGGGAACAATTCCCGAAAAACTATGTTTTCTCCGTTATTTTTGGGACGACATCGTTTAAAATTAACGTTATTTTGAAATAACTACAACAATTATATGTAATGCTCAGAGTTTTGTGTTGTCATTAGTCAACAATAATGTTAAAACTTATAGTTTCGTAATTAAATTTGAGATATTCCTTAACACGTCATTCTTTTGTTTTCCCCTTAATTGATTCATTGATAGTTAATATGATACGTAATATTTCTAATGAGGTATTCTAATGATAAAACATTAGCCATTGGGTTTTTTATTTTGATAAAAGTATATAATTATTATATTATAATAACCACCTAGGTAGAGATAGGTAGGTAAGTCCAAATGTGACGTGGTTCTAGGGATAGGCAGACAGACAGAGCTATAGCGATTTTAGTTGTATGTATTACAAAAATAAATTTTAAATCGACGACGGCGACGCTTCGATATTTACAGCAGCGCATATTTAACTGATCTTATGTATAAGGGGAAAAATTAATGCCTTCTGTAATTCTTTGTTATTAACGTGGTTATTTCAAACGGTTATTGTTTTCTCTTTATTTGTAATGCCACAAGTGTTTTAGTCACTTTGTAAGTGCGCTATTTGAGTCAGCTGCGTATTTTTTATTTTCATAATATCTGTAAGTAGCCGTAAGTACCTACCAATTGTACCTTATCTTATCTTTCTGATAAGAGAGTAAGATGTTTTTTTTTCATGGAAATCACGAACAATGAAAGTGATCGGAAATATTTCATGATATATTTTTCCATTATTCCTGACACCTGACAGACAATGACAATTTTTAAAGTAGTCTTTACCCCTGCAGTTCCTAATTCAGGCCAATTTTGACAAAAATTACTTAAGAGTTAAGTTTTGGTATCTGTTTATCCTTTTGGGGATACTTGTGTATGTAGGTAAGTAAGATCATATTAAAGACAGTAAAAAGGAAAATAAATTTCAAGTATATTCTATGTACTTATTACGTTCTTAATACCTCTTTGTGCCAGACTACCAGACAAGACAACAAGTGAAAGTGACCCAGCTGCTAAAAGTACTTTGAACTCTTCGTTTATTATTTACCTACACATTTCAAAACGCATATTGAAATCTTTGTTCTACTTTTTTATGGAACACTGAAAAAAAATTACGAAAAACATTTTGAAATCTCTACATTATCACATTTCGTCGTATAGTTGCTACTATGGTATTCAGGTACGATCAAAATACCACAGATTAAAAAGAAAAACGCTAAAATTTAACGACGTGATGAAAAAATAACAACCCTTTGTTTACCTAAACCACCAACCAGATTTGACACACGTCTACCTAAGCATACCGACATTACGCTAATCAAAATCACTGATGTACCAAAAAGCTTTTTATCACTGGAACAGTTACACTAAACACTGTATTTAGTCGGTAAAGTAATCGTTAATAAAAATCGTACTCACCCATACAACGGCTAGAAGCCAAATAAAAAAAGAAAAGTGGTTCGCTGCCCTTTGGCGAGCTCTATCCAAGCGTGTATCACTCCCGACCACAACACAGAAACTGATCGTTGAATAGCGTTGCTCTCGCGTTAATATATTATGTAGCGAAGACCTTAGGGCGGAAAATTAACCGTTATAAACTTCGTTTTTTTACAGCAATTTGACGTTATTACAGCATTTACAGTATTTTAGCCACGGAGGAGGTAGAACTACTATTTTATTTTAACTTAGCCATGGAAATTGTAGGATTTCGACTACCTAACACATTCTACTACTACATACATTCTAGTTTTTTTTTTTCGAAATGGTCAGAGAGATCTTTCGATGATGCTTGGAACCAGTTGGGGTCTATTAGCAGCCAATAAGCTCCACTATGCTGTTTCCACGGTGGAGGCAAGTTATTCGTCAACTTGCTGTCAGAGACCACCATTCCCTCCCACTCCATCTCACCCTTATTCGTGAGATTAGGCCTTTGCCCAGCAGTGGGATCCTAATAATATACCTACATAGTAAATACATAAATTATTTTTCAGCTGTGTTTTAGAACATTCCTCTACGAACTGACATTGCCCTCATCTTGGCTCTCATAGTTTAAATTTTTCAATTTGAAGGCCGGTTTTAGAACCACCTCTGATTTTAACGTAACAATTTATAATTTGTAGAGCACTAGGTATATTTTATTCATTGTACACTAAGATTATTTGGTGTGCTGTATCATTTTTGAAATGATACCTAGCTACGAAATTTAAAATTTGTTCTTTGATAGATCTGGAGTGCGATTTTTGAAAGTCGTACGTTGAACTCAGCAGTTGAAAATGTCAATATTACTATGGAGACATGCATGTTTCTACAGATGATTTGACTTTCAAAAATCATACTTCAGGAGTGCGATTTTTGAAACTCAAATCAGCAGTAGAAAGATGCATATCTCCATATTAATATTGACATTTTCAACTTCTGACTTCAAAGAATGAGTTTAGACATTCCTCATAATTTAGTAAACCACAAAAAACCGGTTTATTTAAATTGATTATTAAAGATGTCCACAACTTATTATATTTTAACTTAGGCATGGAAATTGTAGGATTTCGACTACCTAGCTAGTTAGACTACTACTATTACATTCTACTACTACATACATTCTACTTTTTATACTAATAACGTTATAACCGTTACGTTAAAAAATAACGAAAACAGTTCAACAACGTGGCGTCATGACAACTGCGCATGACAGAAACGCGCGTATCTCCCCTCCCCTCTAATTAAACAGCTGACCAACGCGCCTTCACCTTTTATATTACGTTCCACATACAGTCCTGTTAATCGCGCTATTTTAATACTTATAATTAAGGGTTTAAGAATTATATTAGGGGACTTATCGTTGGAAAAAAATGACACGCCATGCATTGAATTATTATTCTTCGCCTGACAATAAACCGAAGATATAATATCAGTAATAAATACTAATTATATTTTGATAAATACATTGTTTAACAACTTTGGCCCGCCTCGTGATTGTGTCACGTTTCCTTGCAACGTGTTAATTTGATAGACTCTTTTGTCTTTTAATCTTTAGACGAATTAAAACTAAATATTATTTCAATACGTTCCAATTTCCTTTACAATAGACAAAACAATGAAAACTGTGCAAATAATTATTGTTAAGTTTAAATGTATTTTTTTTGTTATAGACGAAACAAAGAAACAAATTACTTCTTTTTCACCACGTTTACCTGCGTCAAATAATTCAGTAAATATTATTTAAAATGTATGCAGGTAAGATACGTAGTAGCACTTAGATAAAACCAGAATTAGGAAGAAGCAGATTGTTTGTAGGCAGATTGTAAACAGAATGGGACGAATTTAGTGCACATTTGTTGACAAAATAAATTATTTAAGGACAGTTGGCACAGCTTAAAATGAAATTACTTATTACTGACGACGAAGGAAAGTAATAATATTGTAAGTAATATTATGGGCATGAAAACAAGAGTCAGATGGATCTGATTTTGCATTCTTTCACTTTCAATTTTCAAGTCAAGATGTTTATTTGCGTAAACAAATAGGATAATAATTAACAGAGGCGGACTAAGCCCGTCTGAGGCCTGGGGCGGCAAAACTAGATGAGCCACCGAGTAGTCGAGAGCCATTAAAAATATCTGAAAAATTTATGAAACGCCAAGCACCAAGTAATAAAAGTAGAACGCTCCAAGTAACCTGACAGTACAACTACCTACTCTATCGTAAAAGGAGCACCTCGCGTTGAACAAGTAGGCCGCATCTTCCTCTCTTGACTTAATTCATGTTGATGCATCTATCTAGGTAGGTTATTTACCTGAGCGAATGACGCAGGCATCCACGTGCGTTGATCATTCATTATCGTGATATGACGTAGGCAACCAGTTTTACATAGAAATTGATTTAGCATCTATTTGATTAGCAAAATGTTATGTAATAAAATATTTAGTTACGAGTGCTTCATACAGTATTTATTACTTACGTATTCGATTTCCAAGAGTTTGTAATGAAAGAATCACGTTGCGCCTTCTGGAATATTAATAGCAATATTGTTATGGTGAAATTTTCACGTTGCGTTTATCGCAGGCACATTTTCAGCTTCAGTTAATACCCACGTCCTTTACTTTCTTTAATAAATAATATATACCTTTTCCATACAAACGTATTCTCCTGTTTCCTCCCTAGATAATGACACAAGAGCAAACATTTTTTTACCACACAATCTATGTTACCTCTGCTATGTCCCCATGTTTTGATTTTTTGCATAAATTCTTCTTATCGTGTGGGCAAGCCCTGGTGTCAGAGTTTTTTCAGACCGCCTTACGGCCTCCGACGTGGTTTTTATGTAACGACTACTACCACGAGAGATAGTAGCCGGGACCAACGGCTTAACGTGCCATCTGCAGCACGGAATCATCTTTCTTTTCAGACAGTCAGGTGATTCGGCCTGCAGTGTCCTAACAAACTGGGGAAAAACGCACAAAGTGACATATCACTGGTTGTCCCCCGTGGGAATCGAACCCACGACCTCCGATTCAAGAGCCCAATGCTCTTTACCATTAGACCACGGAGGTAGTCCAGTGCATAAATTAATTAGTACTGTAAGAACTAGGGACCTTCGAAAATACCAAATTTTATCGCCCGTTTTCAGACATCCAGCAAACAAATTTGACGAATATAAACAAAAAAAAGCAAAACATATAGACAGCCAAAGTATTTCTCATATTATTCTTGAAAGAATTATAAAATCGGGTCAGTTTTTGATGAAACAAGGAAATACGAAATGCAGATTTTTTTTCATATTATGTAAATAAAATCAGTTTGAGCTGCAGTTGTGTGTGGGAGGGGTGGATCGGACAAATACATACACAGTCTGAAAAGTGACCGTATTCTCCAAATTTCTTCGAGAGCCCGCCTATCCTCTTAAGAGGATATTATTCGGAGCGCGCTCCATACAAACGTACTGTGGTGATATTTTCAATACTAACCAATTAAAATCAATGAAATTTTTCAGAATCAATCTAAAAACTAATTTCTATGCTTGTATAGAGTCCGATTTTCGTTAATAGTTTTAAAGTTACAGTGCCTCAAAGATTTCCATACAAATCTTAAATTAATCCTAGCATTGAAACTGTATATTTAAACAAAAATCGGACTCCATACAAGCATAGATATTTGTTTCAAGATTGTTTCAGCAACATTTCATTGACCTTAATTAGTTAGTATTGAAAATATCACCATAGTACCTACGTTTGTATGGAGCGTGCTCCGAATTATATCCCCTTAACAACATAATGTGGTTTGAGCTACATTGCTTTGTTTTGTTTCCTGCATGCTTGATACTCACATGTTTTTGAAGCAATGGATGAGGAACGGACTACTTATTTAAGAAAAAAAACGTATGACACTTGTATTGTAACTCTGATATTTCCTTACTCTACAGCTCTCTGCCAAAAATTTGACTCCATTTTTGAAGGTCTCGTTGAAATCTTTAGTTGAGTCGTAGTTGTCTACGCCGTAGCACCGTAGTATTGATTTACGTAACCAAGCTTTTTAGGGTTCCTTACCCAAAGGGTGAAAAATGGGAACTTAATTATAAGCCTACGTTGTCAGTCCGTCCGTCCCTCCGTTCGTTCGTCCGTCCGTCCGTCCTATCTATTTAGGGCTGTAACTTTAGAACCGTAATAGCTAGACAGTTGAAACTTTTACAGAATGTGCGTTATTATAGCAGATTTGGTAACAAATAATAAAACTGTCAAAACGTTAAAAATAAGAGGGGTCCTCATACAAAAACTAGTATTTTTAACGTTTTTTCGTCTCGCTCTACCGCAAAAACGGATTACAGTGTTAGTATGTATAAACATACAAGCGTCCAACTTGGTGTGATTATAGAGCTCTATAGAACTCTACAGTATAACAAACAATAACAAAAACCGGCCAAGTGTGAGTCGGTACCAGAGAAAAAAAATTTTTTTGTAAGATAAAATGTTGTGTGGTGGTTTGGTAAAGGAACCCTCGCTCGGTGCACGAGTAGGCCGACTCGCACTTCACCGGTTTTTATTTTATGAGTAGTGAAAGTTGTTCAGTTTGATGGTCTGAGTTCACCGTTTCAGTATTTGCTAGGCTGTCACTTACACCCTGTATAATTTTTTATTCCGTGTAATTGTCTTCATAATCAATCATTATCTAATTCTGTATATTCAATGGAAACAAACCAGAACATCAATAAACTAAACTTTTTAAAATAGATTAAGGGAATGCTTCGATGGTTTGGACATATTGAAAGGATGAATGAAAGTCGACTTACGAAACAGATATATATGGCGTGTGTGGAAGGAAACATTGGAAGAGGCAGACCTAGGAGAGGATACCTAGACCAGATCAGGGACGTCATTAAAAATGCCAGGTTAAAAGTAGCCGAAATCGAAGGGAATGTGTGAAAAGATGTATGGACTTAGAGGAAGCAAGAGAGGTGTGTCAGAACCGCCCAAAGTGGAGATCTATAGTTTCTGCCTACCCCTCTGGGAAAAAGGCGTGAGTTTATGTATGTATGTATGTTAAAATAGATTGTGGTATGTATCTGTTGTAATACAGTTATAAAGATTACCTGCCTTAAGAGAAGTTTATTCCGAATGCGTAAATGCGCGCTGCATACAAACCAAGTCTGGTGATATTTTCAATACTAACCAATTAAACTCAATGAAATTTTGCTGAAACAATCTTGAAACAAATATGTATACTTGTATCGTGTCCGATTTACGTTAAAATATACAGTTTCAATGCTAGGATTAATTTAAGATTTGTATGGAAACCATTGAGGCACTGTTACTTTAAAACTGTACATTGTAAGGAAAATGTGGCACGATACAAGCATAGAGATCTGTTTCTAGATTGTTTCTGCAAAATTTCATTGAGTTTAATTGGTTAGTATTGAAAACATAATAAAACCCTTAAAATACTTTCCTTTCATCTCTGAGGGACAACAAAATATGGTTCACAGAAAAAACAATGTTTAAATTTTTCATAATTTTATTTGCCCCATAGAGCCGTATTCTCGTCTCATAATCCCAGATGGTTTGTTCATAATCTTTTATCTAAAAGACTTAAACTACGACTAAATAGAATATACTACGTGTATGAAAATACATTATGAAGATAAATGAATAAGAAATGTTATTACAGAGATGGATTCAAACCCCAATATTGAAGGGGTCCCAAAAAATGTATCAACATGACAATGTTATGGCATATGCTTCTAAATCATGCATCTAAATGAAAACCCGAATGAAAAACAAAAATGATTTCTACATAAAACTACGAAATCTAAAATGCTAATCCTGATCCAGATTCATTTAGAAATTCGCGTACTTAAAAAAATTATATGTGGATTACATTTCTACTTGTATTTGATATCCTTTTGATCACATTTTAAAGGTTACAAGAAAAAAAAACAACATTCTTGAAAAAAAAAGACGGCGCGATATACGATTTTTTTCGCTTTTGTTTTTTTTTAAGGTTAAGAGTTATACATAACATATAAAATTGAATTTTTGTTTCAAGTAAAATCTTGTAAAAAGACAAATAGCAATACAATTTTAAAATTAAACTATATATTTTTGTTTCAATTGTCATCTGTGTATCTGTTTAAGCGCCAGCAGACAGTTGTACGATCTTCTGGTTGACTTCTAGAAGTTCCGTCATGTACTCGTCGTCGGCCATGATGGTAGCGAGGCGCTGCAGGATGGACAGGAGTTCTCCATCCCTCAGACGAAGCTGCTCATTACACTGCTCCACTTCATCCACTACCTCATCTGGTATCTGTGAATAGAGAATAATATTAGCTTTAAACTATAGAACACAGAGATGCAATTGGATTCGGGTAACAATTTTGGGGGCCCTAAAAATTTTGTTTTGTATTCTTAAATATTCAATAAGTCAATACTGTATTAGTACCATACTTTTTCTTTTACTTTTGTGGTATATCATTCGTTAAGCTTTAATTCGAAAAAATTATTGTGTTTTTCGCATAGTTATACAGGGTCCTTCTTAATATGCTGACACTTTTTTAAGGGGATGATCAGACCGTCAATCTGAACAACTTTCTCTATCGCACCAACATCGAAAACGCGAAAAAAAAATCAGCTGCTCCATATAAAACTGCAAGCCTACTTGAGCCAAATGTATGGGACAGCTGTGTTTTATTTCGCGATTTCAATGTTGGTCCCAAAGTTGTTCAGTTTGATGGTCTGATCTTCCCCTTAAAATAGTGTCAGCATATTAAGAAGAACCCTATATATGCAATCATATTGAATATTAATAAATAAGTTTAATAATCTGGGTTGACTACCGTATCCGTTTGACGTCATCAACACGCTATTTAAATCAATGGACGAATTTAGACATTCCATATTTAATAAATTGGCTGCCAGCCCACTCGATGACGTCAAAGCTTTCAAAGTATAATATTGGTTTTACCTTCTGAAGTTCCAAAAACGTTTCAAACTTCAGTTTCTTCCTTTGTTTGCCGTTGTTTCCTTCGAAGAACATGGTGAAGTCTGTGGTCTTCGCTTTCATGGGGAAGTAGATTCCAGCTGTAAGACGACCTTTAGGGTCCCTAGCCAGAAGACTCCTGGAAATAATTTATGATTCATCAAGGTTTTATCTAAGAAAAATTCCGATGCGTATTAGAAGTCTACCAATCCGCATTGGGCAGGCGTAGGTGTACCAACGCCCATACACCCTCCCTGAGGGTAGGCCTGTCTGTGCCCTGAAGTGGGACGTATACTGACACTTTTCCATCAACACCAGACCATCAAACTGAACAACTTTCTCTATGGGACTAACATCGAATTTTTTTTTCGGTGTTGTGCCATAGAGAAAGTTGTTCAGTTTGACGGTCTGATCATCCCCTTAAAAAGTGTCAGCATATTAAGAAGGACCCTGATATAGGCTGATGATGATTATGAAGTTATTATCTGGCATCATAATGCGATCGAAGATAAGTGTTGTTTTTAGTTGGAAATTTCCAATCTCAGGCATTAATTCATATCTAATCAACTTTGATGTTTTGCTTCGGCTTATATTTTATTATATCTGATAACATTTTATCTGATAAGTTTAGAAAGGTAAATAAAAGTTATAAACCAATAGATGATTTTGATCAATTTCAGGTAATCTGGGATTGAGTTAAGTACTATTATAGGAATATACCTACCTATAACTATATACCTAGACAGGGTCCTTCTAAATATGCTGACACTTTTTTAAGGGGATGACCAGACTATCAAACTGAACAACTTTCTCAATGAGACCAGCAACAAAATCGCAAAAAAAATCAACTGTCCCATACATTTGGCTCGAGTAGGTTTGCAGTTTTGTATAGAACAGCTGATTTTTTTTCGCGATTTCGATGTTGGTGCCATAGAGAAAGTTGTTCAGTTTGATGGTCTGATCATCCGTTTAAAAAAGTGTCAGCATATTAAGAAGGACCCTTATAGTAATGAATTATCCATGTGCCAAGCAAAACAATTGGTTAGGTTAGGTCGTATTTTAAAAACCAAGCATTTCTAAGAATTGACCCTAAATGAAATAAAATCTCCGTTTATTCGACAATTCAATTTCTCTTTATCGAGCCACATCATCACTCGCCACTACATTCTAACCTAGACTCATATATATACCCATTTTGTAATTTTAACGAACCTCATATCCCAAACCAAGTTCCTCTTCTCAGTCACGCTGACAGCACTCAAGTATGCCTTCGCGACGTAGATCAGGGAGAGGCGTTCCTTCACATTGGTGCCCCTGGTCTCCCTCTCGTGCCACTCCACGTAGTTGTTGTTCTGGATGTTGAACTGGTAGTTGTACTCCTTGCGGCAATGCGGCTCGTCGCTTTGGGTGAACCAGCCTGGAGATAACATATTAATTTGAATCTTAATGCCATGACATTGTGGTCATGGGAATCTAATGCTTGTTACTACATTTTTAGTAAGTACCCTGTCACTCAGACGGCAGAGCGTAGTTAACAGAACCAAGGGAAAAGTAAAGTTGAGACTAACGACAGTAGCATTTGTGGAGATAGTTTTTGTTCTAATTAGACTTACCAGTGTGTGGATAGCATCGATCAGCCATCACGGTGACGACTCGGGAGATATGGTAACCCAAGTCTGACAGGAACACTCCGGGCCTGCCTCCAACCCGCACGTGTATCGCCACCATCACGTGATCCTTCTCAGTCTCGATCAGGAACCCCTGAGGTCCAGGGAACGACGACGTATAGTCAACCAGATCTTCTATATTCTCATCACAAGAAACCAGCATCATCGACTTAGTTATTCCCGGGAAATCCTTCTCCAATACTTTCAGGCGCTTCATCACTTCCATACCCAAACCGACACAAGTATTCTTACGAGGACGGATAGGAGGGTTGTACTTTTGGAAGAACTCGTTTAATTCTGGATCAGGAGCTGCCATGTACGCGTCGTACAGTGACAGGAAGTTGTTAACTGAGTCATAGTTTTCTGAGACGACGAGACGGCTCAACAACGCCTCGGCTTTAGCGACCAGATCCTCGTACTGTTCAAGGGAGAGGTGCAGAGCCGGGCGCGGGGCCCCCCAGCGCGGCGGCGGCAGGGGGTGGTCTACTGGCCATTGCTGGCCAGCAAGTTTCTGGGTCCCGGAGCCGAGTCAGCTCAACCACTCGACGCCCCAACGGCCCATAACGCGGCGAATAGCGCGCTCCTCGCTCGATGTTGACGCGATAGTCGTAGGGTCCAGGAGGTACGTTCCTGCGGCCCCCGTGGCCTCCACGCCGGCAGGCGTGTCCGGAGACCACGTTTTACTCATAATTAACGGTTTTATATTTAACGTATCTGAAAAGAAAAATGTTAAAATTACTATGGAGATATGCATCTTTCTACTGCTGATTTGACTTTAAAAAATCGCACTCCTGGGGGTCTAGACAAAGTGTCTTTCGATTAGCGTTAACGACAGTAGAAAACATAAAAATTTATGGACTTCACGTATGGTGACGAAAGCAAACGTCAAAATGTTTCGATCGCTAATGTTAAATCCATACATTCTGTCATTTTCTACTAGCGTCAACGCCAATAGAATGTTACTTTGTCTAGTAGTCATTTTGACATTTCCAACTGCTGACCTCAGCGAATGAGTTTCCAAAATCGCACTCCTGATTCTCCTCTAATCTTCTGTTATCATGTCAGTTTTTTTGTATGTGACCTTTATCAAATTAGTTATTATTATATTAAGTCATATAAAAATTGGGTTCCTAACCAAAACCATAGCGTAAAGCCAAAACCTAAAATAAAACATAAATGATGTACCCTTTTAACAAGACATATTTTTCAATTCATTAAGGATTAGGGCCCCATTTATAAACAATTCGTGTTATCTTTCAACATTAATGTTTTGAAATCGTTTGCAATTTCCGACATTCAAGTATGGTAGTGTTCTGTGAAATGCGTCTGCGAATCACATTTATAATGACTACGTCATAAAGCTGACCTTGGCACTATGCCAGATACCTAAAGTTCACTTTGCACGGGCACGGTGTTATCTAACTTAATGCCGTCTGGAAAATCCAGCAACATAATTATTAATACCAATTAAAAATGAGGTCAGAGGACGGAGGACGTAGAGTTAAGCTAAATCACATATTTGCAACTGCAACTATTGGTATAATTAAGTAGGTACATATTTATTAAAAATGGGTTCATTAAATCAATAGCTATGATTTCCTGATAATTATTTAATTAAGTGTAGTTTAGTGTGTGAACTTTTGATAAAGAAAACACTAGTTTGACCTCTACATTAGACCTTCTGTCTCTCTCAAACGATAAGTACCTAATTAAAATTATTGCATGACTAGATAAGGACAAAAGAAACATCGAATTGCAATTTAAGTTCATGCGTAGATGGATAGAAGTCTAGAAATGTCTAGATTTATCTACTAGTCTACTGCGCAATAAGGTGAAATAGCTTTGGATAATTGAGTTAGGTGTCCTAGGTCACGCGATGTGACCTAAGTATGAGTCTATATAGCTATTATAACAAATGTTATGTCCCTAATTGGTTAGTCATGATATATTCGTAATTAGGTTAGTAATAATTCGACATTTGAGGATAAATGATTTGTGGTACTTTCTATAATATCGAACATTATTACTTGGAATGGATTTTCAAGGTATTTGTACCTTATTATACGGTTATACAGGGTCCTCCTTAATATGCTATCACTTTTTAACGGGATGAATAGACCGTCAAACTGAACAACTTTCTCTATGAGACCAACATCGAAATCGCGAAAAAAAAAACTGCTGTTCTATACAAAACTGCAAGCCTACTCGAGCCAAATGCATGGGACAGCTGTTTTTTTTCTCGATTTGGATGTTGGTGCCATAGAGAAAGTTGCTCAGTTTGATGGGCTGATCACCCCCTTAAAAAGTGTCAGCATATTAAGAAGGACCCTGTATAACCGTATAATAAGGTACAAATACCTTGAAAATCCATGTTACATTGCTCTCTGACCCCTTCTTCTTTTGAATTAAAATTTTCTGAACTCTACTGTCAAAAATAGCGCAAGTATATTTCATAATTAAAAAATTGGTAACCCTAACATACTCCATCGATTAAAAAGTATATCTTTATCTAAACAGCTGTTAAGGATGTAAACAAATAATTGACCGATAAAAATAAGGTTAAATACGTTTAGAGGTAAACTTTAAAATCCATTACTGGGTCTGAATCCTTCTTCACAATTATTCTAAATAAGAAACCAGTAATGGATAAGGTATAAATAAGGTCAACTTACCCATAGTGGCCGATAGCCGGGTATTCACTTCCGATGTCCTCTTGGGAGGTCCTTCTTTGTTTACTTCTAGAATGAAACTGGTTGTCGATGCGTCCGCGCGGTCTATATAAACCTTCCAATTCGATCAACCCCCCCTCACCCCTCACCGCCCATGCGTCATTCATTTACCGTTCTAAAAGAGTGAGTAATCTTCGTTTTTTCTCTGTGTGCGTGACTTGTGTATGTGTGTTACCCACACATGTATATTTTTGCATGTTTATGCAGCGTTGCCAGACCTACGGATTTATCTGTAGATCTACGGATTTTTAGCCTGGCCTACGGATCTACGGATTGCAATGGGAAATCTACGGATTTTAAGAAATCTTCTGAATTCCTTCCTAATATGTTAATTTGCTGCATAAAATGATACCCAGCCTCAAAAAAATCTAATTTTTGTTTACTGTTTGTTTTTGTTAATTGGACTGTGTTTCGTAAAATATGGCTCGGCCCTACAGATTTTTGTTGGTGGAGCGCAGCGAAGACAAAAAAAAATCTTTGGCTCTTCCCTACTCTTTTCCATCTCCTATCTTCTACTTTCTGTCACTATACACTATACAGACACAACACAAATATTTAACTTTTGTAATGTCTGGGCATTATTCTCGTTTAGAATTGTCTAAGTTTCCATTTTCTCCCTCCAAATTAGAGCGATGTTTCGGGTTAGTCCACTTCAAAATTGTCAGATAGAGCATTAAAAAAAGTCCGTAGATGTACGGATTTTTAAAGCGGTATTCTACGGATTTTGCAACCTTGACCAACAGATTTCTAAAAATTGCATCTGGCAACACTGTGTTTATGTTTTCGATTAGAGTGCTATGTATGTAAGTAGTTATGTATATAGCTGGTTATGTAAACATGTATAGGGGACAAAACGTGCGTTCGTTGATAGAAACACGTGAGGTTAGTTCCATGGAAACTGTTTATATCGTGTTTATATTTATATTATAATGTTCAATAATCAAGTCTGATTATAAAGTACCTACTCTGTTTATTGTCGGCTTAGAAATAAGGTTATATGGCTTACCTATTGCTTCCCGTTGGTGTCACACGAGGCTACTAAGGGATAAGGTATAGGCTTCATTAGACACGACATTTTCTTTCTATAAAAAAGAAGGGTCTTAAAGGTCGTTATTAGTTGTAAGGAAGATTCTGATCATCCTGAAACGGAATAAAGTTATTAGTTTATGAACGTAAGTCAGCAGTTAGAGAAATGAGTATTAATTAAGTATGTATGAGATCGACAGAAACTCAGGAAATACCCTACTAATTATTGAAAAATCCTCTCAGTTTGAGCACATAATAATATGAGTGAATGTTTGATTTTTCACTTCTCACCAGCTATAGATGCACTGTTCTTGGAATTATTATCATTATCAGCCTAAAAACGTCCCAGCAGGGCCTACCCTCTGGGAGAGTTTATGAGCGTTACATCAGTCCGTACCCAATGGGGATTGATGGACTTCACATACGCATCAGAATTTCTTCGCGTAACGCGATTGAGGAATAAACTTAGCTAAAGAGGATATAATTCGGAGCGCTCTCCATACAAACGTAATATGGTGATATTTTCAATACTAACTAATTAAACTCAATGAAATTTTTCAGAATCAATCTAAAAACAAATTTCTATGCTTGTATAGAGTCAGATTTTCGTTAAAATGTATAGTTTTAAAGTTACAGTGCCTCAAAGATTTCCATACAAATCTTAAATTAATCCTAGCATTGAAACTGTATATTTTAATGAAAATCTGACTCCATACTAGCATAGATATTTGTTTCAAGATTGTTTCAGCCAAATTTCATTGAGTTTAATTGGTTAGTATTGAAAATATCACCATAGTACGTTTGTATGGAGCGCGCTCCGAATTATATCCCCTTAACTTTGGCTTCCATCGTGATGAAGAAACCTGCAAACGCTGAAGATGTAATTCTGATGTGTATGTGAAGTCTACTAATCCGCATTGGGCTCGCTTAGTGGACTAACGCCACGCCGGTAGACCTGTGCTGATGATGATGAAACAAAACTTAGATGCAAGGGTTTGATAGCTTTGAAAATCACGCTTAAATGCCAATTGGCTGGTCGTATCTGCCGAAGAACTGACTACTGATGGGGAATGGAGAGCATGAACTGGCAGGCGTAGTGTGGGACGCCCTGCTGCCCGCTGGACAGACGACCTGAGACAGGTAGAGGGGAGCGACTGGATGAGGAAGGCCGAGGACAGAGTTTTGTAACACCATGGGAGAGGCCTATGTTCATCAATGGTCGATAATAGGCTGATGATGATGATAAGGGTTTGACCGGATCGTATGTACACACGGCGACACATCAACCTAGCCATAGTTGAACTCTATGTTCATGGACATAAGATCCAACTATGGGTAGGTTGATCTGTCGCCGTGCGTACATCGAAGTTCACAATGGTTACAGTATGGGCACAGAATAGGTAAGACACAAGGTGTTTCAAAAGTAAAAATAAATATCTATAAAACTATTAAGGGGGTTGTTTAGACCATCAAACTGAACAACTTTCAATATGGGACCAACATCGAAATCGCGAAAAAAAAACTCCTCTGTAGATCTCGAGTAGATTTGTAGTTTAGTATGGAACATCAGATTTTTTTTGGCGATTTCGATATTGGTACCATAGTGAAAGTTGTTCAGTTTTATGGTCTAAACCACCCCCTTAAATTTTTATCTGTATTTTTGTAACACCTTGTATAGTTGGTACGACCAATTACAGCAGAATGCAAATTTGTTTTTGAACATGTGACTATTTTGTTTGGGACAATCTTTGACTTGTTATAACCTATTATATGGGACGATTGAATCAAATTTATGCCAATCTCCGTCAGATTGATTCGGGGAGTTTCCATCCGTCGAATTTTGTCATTACCTATTGTTTCATTTGAACTCTGAATAACAACATGATACCTAAATTTTTCCTGCAGTGTCGAGTGTCCACGTACCATTAGCCATTACATTAGGTACCTATCGAGCTAACCCACGTCCACATTCCGCAGATAATGTGCTATGTAAGTATGTACTTACTTTATTGGGCACTGAGTTAACCCGCGACTTTGTCCGCAAAAATTATATACCAGATTTTAAGTGAGATCATAAGCTATTAAACAAAAAAGTTTCATCAAAATCGGTTCTGTAGTTTTCACGTGATGCTCGCACAAACAAACACACAAACAGATAGACAAAAATTCTATAAAAGGTTGATTTGGAGTCACGGACACCTAAAACCATATCGTTATTTTTTTTTGTAAATATCTTCAATGTACAGACACTCTTCTGTTACAGTTTTTTATTAGTTAAGATAAATTCATGCAAAATCTGTTATGTTTTCTAATTGACATCTACATCATTGCTCAGCTAGCAGCTACTGCTTATCACTGCGGTCTATTGGAGGGACCTCGAATGGTCTACTGAGCCAATGAACAAACTAAACGTCATTTGCTGAGGAAGAGGACCTAAGGCTCGGGCTAAACGGCGGATTGGGTAGCGGAGATCCGTGAGTAGCGGCCTGAGATGTTCTTGTAGCGTCTTTAGAAGTCCGAAGAAAAAGGAGTAGGCAGAGGTCAATTTCAGGAACAACTATCACTACTATGGAGCTGACTTCGAAAATGGGAAAAATGAGGAGTTATTGCTACTCTATAGACAATGTCAATAATTGCTCGATGCTCGTCCCAAATGTAAGAAATTTTATTTGCGATTAAAAGTTTAGCTCAATAGTGAACATTGTTCAGTTTGAAGGTCTAAAACACCCCTTGTGCATCGCATTTATGTTTTTACTCTATGTACTATAGGTAGATAACTGTACCCATGTAGTTAGGAACTCTAGGTAGGTACTGACTTAGTGGTTATACCATGTTGTTTTGTTACGCAATCTTTGTCATACAATATGACTCACGGTTTTTATTAGTACTACGGTCCGCTAAAAGATACCTAGGTATTATGTATAGGCAGGTATAGGTACGATTTATATTTCAAATACCTAGGTTCTTTTTCCATCGATTCGATTGTCATAGAGTTTGACTTTTCATCGTGCTTGGTGAAACGATTTGCCCCCATCATGCATTGACCAAGATTTTTTTTTTCGTTTACACTGGTAGTTAAAATATTGCAGATTAAGTTTAAACAAATTATATTTCTAAGTTGTCCGATCTCTGTCTATTTCTTTTTACAGTTTTTATTAAACCGGCAGTATAAAACAACCTCTATGAGGCAGCGAATAAAGGTTTAAGGCGTTCGAATTTTTTTACACGTTTATATTCAGTGCGTTATATTCAGTTGATTCTGTATAGAATTCTGATTTTAAAATTAAATGGAACTGATAGGTAATCGTTAAATAATCGCAAAGATAATCGACGATTTCGATTAATCGTTAAATGTCGATAATCGCCGATTACGATTAATCAAAATCGCAATCGTTTCATCACTACCTCTAACGCATAGAAGTACCTAACTTTTCAGTAAAGTAGGTAGGTACATACCTGCACTAAAAGGCCTACGTCGAAGAGAATTTAACATTCTAGAACACTGGTATTCAGGCTAATTTGATTATTGCTAAAAATGTCGATATAAACATAGCTACACAGGGTGTTATAAAAGTGAAAATAAACATATAAAACTTTTTACTTGGGTTGTTTAGACCATCAAACTGAACAACTTTCATTATAGTACCAACATCCCATACATTTAGCTCGAGTAGATTTGTAGTTTAGTATGAAACATCAGATTTTTTTTTCGCGATTTTGATATTGGTCCCATAGTAAAAGTTGTTTAGTTTGATGATCTAAACCACCCCCTTAAATGTTTATTTGTATTTTAGTAACACCTTGTATAATAGGGCGTTTTGTAAGGTCGTTAATTAAAAACACGATTAATGCCTTCATAAAAATAAAATACCTTACTATTTTTGAAACTTAAATAGCATTATGTACTATGTTATAGTTATAGCTATGAATGTAATGGTTCGAACTTCTGAATGCCATTTCAGTAAGGTCATTTACACGAAAACTATTGATCCACCGGCTGCTTCTATTTTTGGGTGTGACGAAGCGAAAGTTGAGGAAACTAAGTGATAAAGGCTTGGTACAGGCAGGTCAACGTAGAACAATGTTGTTCAGTAGAAAGAAGCGTTTTTCAATGGCGGTTAAAATAAAAATCAGCAGATGGCGGTGTTTAATATTGACAAATAAACTTGTCAATTTGAAGTCTAAAAAGTTTTGTTGTCTATGGTTTGTTTATTGACTGACATTGAAACTAAGAGGAAGGATCTCTCTTTAAGACTAGAGTGAGCCATACCAATTGTAAAGTGTCCACTTTTTTTGACGTTTAGGTTTGAGTGTGTGGTGTCAAGTAGTATTGACAAAAGGCACCAAGTTACATATGGCCTTATGTTTACGGTCACTTTTCACACACACTAGCTCAAAAAAAAGTGGACAGCCGCATAAACAAATATCTATAGTTCCATCTCCTTCTACTATTATAAGTGCGTCATAAGACAAAAGAGACCAACTACAATCGTAAATTTATGCGGACTCTATGGAGATCCTTCCTCTTAGCATTGAAATAGTCTGTAGGCCTACCGCTTTGACTAATTATTATAAGGACTAGCCTTGCGGTAGCATTTCCCCTCTGCCACGGTATAAGCACAATTGATCTTGTGCATTTACATTCAATTTTACACCTTATCACTAAACGAGACAGCCTATAATTGCGAAATAATCACTTCGAACTTAGAACGTTTGGGGTTCACACGAAACTACTTTTCATGATTTTTAACATTCAAAATTAGAATCTAAAGTTATGGGGAATAAAATCCAAAGTTGCGGATTTCATGTTACCTCGCCCCCCGCAAAAAGTGGCAGAAATGTTTATTAGTAGAATTACACGCGTAACCAGTCCACATATAAATAGTTAAAGGCCTACCATGAGCTTTCACTATACTTTACTACTGTAGTTGCGTCACCAATTTTGTATTGAATTTCGTACAGCGCTCCTAGTGGTTACGTTGAGAACTAATTTCTGCCTAACGAAACTGGTAACGTAACTACATTAGTAAAGTACAGTGAAAACTCATGGTGTTGTCAGTAGCCCAGTAGACAGACTTTTGAAAGTCAAATCAGCAGTAGAAAGATGCATATATCTCCATAGTAATTTTGTCATTTTCAACTGCTGAGTTCAACGAATGACTTTCTAAAATAGCATCCCTGGATCACAGACTAGGTTGCGAATGTTGCGATGCTCCCTCAGAGGAAGGATCTCCATAGAGTCCGCATAAATTTACGATTGTAGTTAGTCTCTTTTGTCTTATGACGTACCTTTAATAGTAGAAGGAGTATACATAACGCCATATGTCACTTGGTGCCTTTTGTCCATATTCCTTGGCACCACACATTCAAACCTAAACGTCAACAAAAGTGGACACTTTACAATTGGTATGGCTCACTCTATTAGGTATAATCTCTTTGGATGCTCCACTCCCGATCTGACACCCACATTTTTAAGATTGTTACGCCATCTGTCTAATGCCATAGAACAATTTTGTTTGTTTTATGAAAACGCTTCATTGTGTAAAGAAACAATTTAATTAAACATTTATGTGAATGGTCAACTAATGTATTATTTATCGTAGAACACGTGTTTAACAGCTGTTTATGTGTGAATGTAATGATTAGGTATCCTACATTCGATAACACGAGACCAGACGAGGTCGCGAGATTAAACTTTATTTCAGACAATGTTTTATATGTTTAATATTCTGAATAGTTACCAGTAGTACCTAACTTTAATTCTTAGTATTTTCATTACCTAATAAATATTGCCGCATTTGAAATAGGTATTGTTACTGAGGGGAAAGGGTGGACTGTATAAAGGCAGGATCGGCTTAGTATAAAGCTTTTAATCATGAAAGGGAAAACAGGAATAACAGAAATAAACAGAAAAGCAAAAACAGCAACGAACAGAAAAGCACCGACAAAAGGCACTCGACCCGAGCGCGCAAGTCAAAACCATAGCGCATAAAAAAGTATTTACATCCGGCCTGATGGCCAGTTCGTGACAGGTATTATCATAGAATTAAAAAAAGACAAGAAGAGTGATATACTTTGCCAGCGAGGTTCTACAACAACAATTTCGAATCTCTTTTCCTTTTTATTAGTAACCTAAGCTACCTCTCTTACGTTGTTGGTTTGGTTCATAATATAGGAAGACTTATCACTTAGCTATGCTAGGCATCGCCCTTCTTGACCACGTCACAAACGTCGAGATTCGACGTCGATCTAAGGTTCAGGACGTCGGGGACCGAATAGCTCGCTTAAAGTGGCGGTGGACAGGACACGTAGCTAGGCGAAATGATGGCAGGTGGAGCAAAAGAGGAGTGGATCGTCCGGCAGCCAGGTGGGTTGACGACATCCGGAAAAGTATCGGCAATACCTGGATGCGACTGGCACAGGACCGAGAAGGATGGCAAAATAGGGAGGTGGCTTAGGCCCTGCAGTGGGTGGATATGGGTTGAAAATGATGAATCACTTAGCGTATATGAAGCCGTGGTGGTCCAGTGGCTAGTAACCTTGCCTGCCGTGCAGGAGGCGATGGTTCGATCCAATGAGTTTTTCGGAATTTATGTACGATTTGTAACACGACTGGCTTTTCGGTGAAGGAAAACATCGTGAGGAAACCTGCATGCTTCAATTTCGAGGCATGTATTGTACCCACTGTCCATTACAAGTGGCGACGGGCTCACCCCCCGTCACACTGGACAGAGTTTCGGTCCTACTGGTGAAACGTGGATGTTCTGAGGATTCAGAATTTCTCTGACTACCCCCTCGGGGAATATAGTCGTGAGCATATGATGATGATGAGGTTTTCATTTGTGTTTACTTAGTTTATTTTTATTTTGATCTAAACTCTAAAAAAAACTTTGAAAATATATCTTGGGGCCTAGTTAAAAATAACATCAGAGTTACCCAATTATTTTAGTAAACAAATATATTTTATTTTCACATGTGTGCGCAATCATCCGTATGTGTGAATATGTGTATCAACTTGTGTACATGTGTGTCGTTGCCATAGATAAACAAATTTAACGTTTGCAGCTAAAACATTCTTTTTTATATTTTCTTAGAGGTTTTTATAATATAATTTGACTGCAAAGATAACTTTGTCAGTTCAAATGGAGATGTCAATTTCTAGTAATTTTCCAAACCAGTGTTTTTGTTTACATTTTATATTTATTGCGCAGTTGTTCTATTTGTTTGTTCTATTTGTTACAGGGCACTAGCTGCCCTTTTAAGTTCAAAAAGCTACTAAATAATGATCGGCATTTATGGTTTTCATTCAGTTTTTTACAATTTTATGGTAACTGTCAAACGCAATCTTTCAGCGGCCGGACTTTAACAGTAAAAAGTGTTGTTTGTCTATGGTTTGCATCATTCAAATGACGTTTGATAGTGTGGTGGTGTTGCCAATGGATAATTTTTCACAACAAATAAATACGCAATAGCACCTAAAATTTTCGTTTGTTATACATAAACGAACATTTACTGCACAAACGTTAGTCAATTTGAGGTATCAAAAATCTCTCCTATTAAAACCATAATAATCTTATTAATAAATCAAAAAAATTCTCCCTAAAATTAGGGAATCGAGAAAAACAGGTAACACTTTCAATCTGACAGCTAAATTGACACGATTATAACGCTGGGTGAATACAACAACGGCACAACTCAAAAATTGGCAGTTTTGAGTTAGCACCGTATTCTGGTTCTACATCGCATACTTTATCTTGTGCAATATAGACCTGACTCGATATTTCACTGAATCAAGCGATAGATGGTATTTGTGCCACTACTACATTAAATAAAATTGTTATTTTGTGTTATGCAACAATGACACTTTTTAGTCAAAAAGTTGAATTAAAATTATTCCCGTCTGCAAAAACTACCCCTGTTATATTCTGTAAACCACAATGTGAAGGTTTGTGATGTCAAAGTAGGTCCTCCCTACTTCCAACTCTTCAGGGAATCATAACATCTCTTCTATAAAGTTTTGACTTATGATCATCTACCAATCTGCTTTTTGTACCATGGCTTTCTAGTATAGATAGAAGACTGATCTGTTGTATGAAGTTCCAGATCAGAAGATTAAAACAATGTGATAGTGTAATTTTGTGGAAAAGAGCGTAGCTATGTAAGCGTGAGGCTCTATTACTGCTTTCGTATGGTTACTTCGTAAATAAATAGCTTTGGTAAATCTGATTCCTGCATATTCAATATTACCTTTATGCTTTTAAAATCCAGTTTTCTTTTCCTCTTACCTCTTCTTGTCTTATCATTCATCTTTCATCCCAAATGACTGATGTCAGGATGTCTCCATTTATTTCCTCTGAGATAATTTCCACAGATCTTTTCATTGGCTTTCCCCAGATGAAAATATCTGACGACGTATTCATCCAATTGCAAACGAAGGTATTCAACCTGAACATAGGGATCAAGGCAGACACATGAACAGTGACGATAGAACTAGTCCATCATTGTGAGCTATGGAAACAGCTACTGGTTGGTGTTTTTCTAAGAGATAACATCAGAAATGAAGTAGTAACGTCTGAGAACTAAAGCAAATAACGCAGCCCTGAAAATTTGCAAGCTGAAGTGGCAATAGGCTTGTTATATCTGCTGAAGAACTGGCAACTGATAAGAAGTATGTGTTCTAGAACAGAAGCTACAAACTAGCGTGGTTATTTTATAATTAAATAGTATGGGACGACCACCGGCCAACTGGCCTGACTACGTAAAATGGGTAGCTGGTAAGAAGACCGAAGATAGAGATTGATAATTGTTTTACACATCGTTCTTGATTTAAGCAGTACTAAAAGATCTATTGAGATCAACATGTGATTGGGCTCACGAGTAATTTCTTGGTCTGGCTCTTATCATCGAACTCGTTGTGTATCTGTCCCGAAACTCTGTCCGAGTTTCGGTACTACTGGTGAAACGTGGATGTTCTGAGGTTTCAGAATATCACTGAGTACCCCTCGTGGAATACAGTCGTGAGCATATGCTCATATATTCATACAAGCTGAAGCGGCTAAGGCTCTTTACAGAATGAAAGTGACCCAAACCTGGCACAGTGATATGCCTAAGTTAAGGCACACTGCATTGAGACTGGACAGTGAGCTTGAAAGATGGTTCAACATGATCGGTGACACAATGCCGAGCACACGGATCTTCAAGAGAAACTACAAAATATATGTCCCAACAAGGGATGAATGGAAGCGTGGATTGCGTACCCCGGACTCAAACACTCTTGTTTGGTACACCGATGGTTCAAAAACCGAGTCAGGTACGGGTGCAGGCATACACTCCAAAGACTACAACGAAAGTGTCAGTCTAGGAGAATTTGCAACTGTCTTCCAAACAGAGACGTATGCTAACATAGCCTGTGCGCAGGAGAATATATATATAGGAAGGTAGCCAACAAGACTATATATATCCTAAGTGACAGCCAAGCAGCTCTCAAAGCCTTGAACTCCTATTATGTAAATTCCAAGCTAATTCTAAACGGAGTGAAGACCCTTAACAAGCTTGGTCTTCACAATACCGTAAGATTAGTTTGGGTCCCGGGACATACCGGTGTCCAGGGTAATGAGAATGCTGACGAGCTGGCGAGGGCTGGGTCAGAACGGAAGATGGTTGGCCCAGAACCAAGTGTGGGAATCCCGGCATGCAGCATAAGAATGGCCATTAGGGATTGGGCTGATAAAACACACAGGCTGGAGTGGTCCGGCCTTGCAGGGCTACAACACTCTACGAAATTTATCAGCAATGTGACAACTTGTGTCTCAAAGTTCATACTGAACAACAGCAGGAGCAAGGCTCGTGCCATCACCGGAGCCCTCACTGGGCACTACGCTACAGGCACGATGATGCACAAAATGAAACTAACCCTAGATCCAAGCTGCCGAGCATGCGGAGAGGATGAAGAGACCATGGAACATATCCTTTGTGACTGTGATGTCTTGGCGGCAAAACGCATGTGCCTCCTCGGAGATGGATACCCAAAACCGGGAGACCTTAGGTTTCTTCCCCTCAATGGTGTTGCCTCCTTCATTGGCCATGTATTTGAAGGGTGAAGAAAGTTGGGGCTAACACAAAAGATCCCACTGGGTCGAAGTGTTGCTGGCTTGCCAGCCCCCACAACAAGATAAGAAGATAAGATAAGATATGCTTATGCGTTGTGTATCTGATCTGATAGGATCTCATCAGACAACTTCCGCCAATTCAGTAACAGATCATATTTTCTTTTCCTCATTGCTTTGTAAATTCCCATTTCTTCCGTCTCTTCTCTAATGCCATAATTGTGTTTTATTTTGGGTACTAATTACTATCACATTTCTTCATGTTTTCTCAATAATTATCTGGCATATATCTAAATCGTACCAAAAAGTTAATGCAAAACTGGCATAACTCGGAACCCCCATATTTATGGCCCTATAAATAAAAATATTGAAGTATATAAATAAAATTCTCAACTGTTATAGATTACTGATATAACACAGATATACAAAAGGCAAACATCAATAATCTAACCCTTACTGTGTAGTAACTACAGACGAATTTGTTCGCGCGCACTCTCTCGCGCCAACTTTAATGTCATTTTTCTCAAAATCAACTTTTTTGACTTGTGCCGTTGTTGTATTCACCCAGCATTAAGGCCATCCTTACAGTGTCATTTTTTTTTAATGAAAACGCCTCGTTGCTATAAGTGCTTCTAGCTTCCTATGTCATACGATCACTGAAAAAACTCGGGACATTTCCATGTAGGTAATAGATAAATGTACCTATGTGATATTTGTTTTTTGTTTGAATCTTATTGGAACAGAATAAGTATTAAAAGTACCCATATCTACAACTTCTTATAATAAAAACATGACCTACCATTCACCCTAGACGTTATCTTTCTCTGTCTAACTAAGCATTATGTCCCTCTCAGTCTAGACTAAAATGGGGAATCTGTTTCGATCGAATGTAAACCAAAGATTTGAGTATATTTTCCTTGCCAAAGGAAATTAGTAGGATGTATAAAATTAATTAATAAAAATTATTACTTATTAGGAGAGCCTAACGTTAATAATACAATTAAAGTTAAGACAATTGGACAACGTGCACATTTAAAAAAAAAACAACGTTTGTCAGGTGTGGGGTTCGAACCCACGCTCCCTCTCGGGAACCAGAGCTTAAATCTGGCGCCTTAGACCACTCGGCCAACCTGACTTGTGAAGACGGCACGAAATAGCAAACCCTTTGTGCAACACTTGGCAAATTGCCTCTTTTGACCAATGATCATCGTTCGTTGATAAGTAGTCCAATATCTGCGGCATGCTTCGTCAAGAGCGTAAAGTCCACAACATGTTTCGTCAGCACTGTATTATTATGGTGTTAATCAAGTAAGGTTCTCAAGCAGACAATTTTTGTCTTTAAAATCCTACTATGAAAAGTAATGATCAGTACATTTGATTGATTGATTGATTCTTTGGTAATTTCAATCGAATTAAAGTAATTTACATATTTAAAAACACTGCCATCTACACGAGAGATTTGCTAACTTCTTGAAACAAACAACAGAGCGACCCAACTATCAAACTAAGTAGTTCGGACTAAAAGCTACAGATGTCGCTTACTTAGATATTGTAAAAGAATTTTAAATATTTCAACTTCAATAGAGCCCAAATATCCAAAACGACTTTTTTCACATAGTGACGTTATGGTTCTTAAAGTGCAATATGTAAGTACATTATATAATTATAGGTGCTTAAATATAAGCAATTAAAGTACTCTGTGATATAAGTAACGCTGTTAGTTATGAGCATTAGCATTTGTATTGTTTGCTTCTAATAGGATTTTTTTAATTTTTTTTGTCTTGTGTATTGTATTTATAAGTACCTAGTAGTTATATCAGAGCAAATATTGTCTAATCTTGCATTAAGTTATTACTTTAAGACATCATCAATTTCACCAAATAGGACCCATTTAAACTTAGTTAGACTATCTATACATATATAATTCGTCTAAGCATTTAAATTATTATTTAACATGCGAGTTAGACACAGAATAAAAAAACTCTTATCGTATATACGATATCGTAGATACCGATGTTTTATTTCAAAATTACATTATTTAAATATGTATAAGTACCTACCTACTTACATATTTATTGTTAATATTTTTTTTTATCTACTATTCGAGAAAACGATTTTCTAGAATAGATATGAGAGAAAAGATTTTCCGAGTCCTATACAGTTTTCTGGAGAATTCTGATTTGCAAATTTAATTTATTTATTAGAAAGATATACTATCCGACATATCTTGAACGTTACTAAAGCTGTTCTAAGAATAAGTGAGAGGAATTGTTTCAAATCTCTGTTTCTGTAATTCAAAACAGCCTTAAAATTTCGTTGCTACTTGACATGGAGTATAGGTGTATGTCTGA
Source organism: Agonopterix alstromeriana (assembly GCA_963924505.1). Lineage (NCBI taxonomy): Eukaryota > Metazoa > Arthropoda > Insecta > Lepidoptera > Depressariidae > Agonopterix > Agonopterix alstromeriana. Next base: position 2,879,230 of record OZ004676.1, on the reverse strand, counting down.
GGGGGCGTCAATTAATTACGTAAGTTGTTTCCCAATCTCACGTGGAGGACAGGGGGTTTCGGTTTCTCCACTGAAAAATTGATTTTTTAAAATTTTGAAATATCTCCAAAATCAACTCACGTAATTAATGGATGCCCCCTGACATCCTGATTACAAAAGCTTAAGAATTTACATTTACAATATGAATACCTAAATCAATTCACTGGCCTCGCGTTGGTAGAGTAATGTATAACGTCGCGCGGCCAGCGTATGTTGGTTTAGCGTAGCTTGATGTGTCGCCGCTTGTACATAGTTTTACGCAGGTACATAAATCCTAATTACTATAACATCCAAGATTCCCTAGAACATAGTCAACCGCACAGCTGCAACGACAGCGAGCGCGTGCTTGGCAGTCGCAGACAGTCGCACGGCGGCGTTGCAGTCGTCGGTGTAGCACTGGCAGACAGTCTCGAGGTGGTCCTCGTTGTCAGCCTTGTAGCAAGCCTTGTAGTGCCGCTTCCAGCCACAGCCGCGCGTCACACGCACCTCTGGAGCGTAGTTTTTGTGCAGAACTGAAAATAAAGAGAATCATACTCATATTGTACTAGTTTCTACAACTACAGCTCATAAATTGCCTCGTTATACTCGTAGGGTCGTAGGTATCATAAAAAGACTTATTTTTCGTTCGTAATTGGTCAGAAAGCTCCGGTTTTGTACGCAGCCAGAGATTCGAAATCGGCATATTCGTGAACGTAACGAAGTTCACGAACATGCCGATTTCGAAAGAGGCCTATGTTGGTCTAAAATTTTGTTATGTTTGTTTAATTATCCTTTTAGTTTTTAGTTTTGTAAATTTCTTGTGTAGGTTAGAACCACAGAACAATTTAATACAGGGTTTAATGCAGTAGGAAGGTCATTTTTGGTAGCGGAAGTAAATAAGTATTTAATGAAAGTGTCAAATTATGTAGTATACATAGAGTACTAGTACAGTACTTATTAAGTACTGTCTACTCTACTTTGTCTAATAAGTACATAATTTGACACTTTAAATCGAATGGTCAAACTAAGCAACTAGATATCAAGACACTAGTTGTGTGTGATATGATGAAGATTTTCATGATGACAAAAAAAGTTGGTTTACACGGGACGCCCGCCAGATGTAAAACCTCTCCCTATTTATATTTCGATCAGAATTTCAAAGCCAAAGATAATAAGGTTCACTTCAAAATTTGTTGCATACGAACGTGCAAATGCAAGTTAATAATTCAGTTGCTTAATTATTATGTTTACTTGTGTACAATACGACTTTGATTCCTTATTCTCCTTGATCTTTTATCAATAAAGTCATGTTAAGTTTGATAACGATAGCATTTAGTTCGACTTAGTGTTTGACAACACAATAATAACATAGGTTGTTCCAAACTAATTGAGAGCAATCTTGGATATTATTGTCGCTACGAAGCGATTTCTTTCTTCATTTGTAATCTTATTTAGTGGTTCTGTATATTAAATTATATTTCTATTTATGATTAATAAACGAAATACCTAAGTAAAAAATAGGTAAGTATTTTCATTCATAAATTGAATTAATTCTTTCCTTACAGTTGCCTGCCTAGCTTCCACTTGCTTTGAATTTCAACAATTCTTTTTAAATAAACATTATTTGAATGGTGCCCTAAAAATACCCACTAGTTTGTTCAATTTTCCTGCAGAAGAAGTCATAGTTTCCTTCGGGGGCCACAGCCAGGACCCCGTGCCGGCATTCTGTGGACCTCAGGAAGTTGTAGAGAGTCTCCGGGTCGTACTGGGATGGATTCAGACACATGGTGTTGTTCATGCTGTTGCATTCAAAACAGCGGATAGATGTCGCTGTTGAAAAAACGTTAACAAATTGTTAAAAGCTAGTACGTTTAACAAATTGACTGTATATTATGGAATTATATGAAATAGTTATTAAGTCGTGTTATGTTGTAGAGTTTCTGGCCGTATCTTCTCTACAGCGACCACAGGTTACGACGCGGTGGTAGCTTTTAAAAGATTTGACGTTTAATAAGTGTGCTTCAAGCTCCTATATTGAATAAATTATATTATTGACTTTGACTTTGGAAGAAATATAAAATCGTACACTTTCTTCTTTCGTGTTAGCATAAAGTATTAATAATGTTTTTTTAATAAGCAATATCTCAACATAGGTAACTATCAATTACAATCATAAATTATTATCATGACAATTACATAGGTATTTTGCATAAGTAAAAAAGCTTACAAAAACTTTAATATACGTAACTGGACATTTTTTTTGCGTTTTTCGTGTTGCTGTTCCAGTAAAGTTTATTTAATTTGATTATCTGAACCTTGGCCCATAAAAACCATTATGCTTCACCTTAATACATCCCTGTCTAAAGATTAGCTTACCATATTGAACGTAAGAAAACAAAACAATCACAATGATCTTCATAAACATTATTTTGATTTCTAATAATGATAACTGTTTAAGTGATAATTTAAATATAAATAAATAAGTTAAATAGTATCACAGTATTTCGCACTAAGAGATAAATTGTAACTGATGTCATTATTGAAGGCTGGCCATTAAAATGCGATGCGTTGATAATTTATAATGTCCTTATTCTGACGGATTCAATGATTAATACCTAATGCTATATTTATTCTGTGCTAAAGCGACACAACTTTAATATTGTTCATAAATACAATAAGTTTGCGATCGTGATCGTTGCCAATATCAATCACAGTTATAATAATGTAATAAATGATTTAATTTTTATATTCCTCGTAAAATAAAAAAATAAATTACCACATACATTTTTATTTACATCAACAGTCGTAACAAATTAAACGAAAACCAAAAAAAAAGGTTAAGTAGGTACATCCACAAAGAGGGTTTAAATCCACAAAAGTTTTTCTGAACTGAAAACCTTAAAAATTTGATATCTCAACGTTTTTACTTTTTAATCCCACTGCATTTTTCATCACAAGAAAAATGTTCATAATTTTTTTAAACAATGGGAACTAACGAATTAATTTAACTAAAAATCAAACATTCCCCCGACAAGTTCGATACAAGACTAAGATGGCGGCGAATAATGCTAGAACTGTAACTTTGACGTCTCGAAGCGCCGCAGCGGCATTGCATTGGTCGCCGAAGCATTGACAGACTGTTTCTAGATGGTCTTTGTTGTCATTTGTGTAACATTCACGTTTGTGTTTAATCCAGCCGCAGCCTCTGGTTATTCGGACCTCTGGGGTCTGATCCGGGTGTAAAACTGTAAAAAAAGAAATTTAGTTTTAATACATATACACATCGTCACTTCTATCAATACGACAAGGTACAACATGGTGGAATAATAAGCCTGGGGATGTCAACTTTATTCTTGAGAGATTTTTGCTCTATTCTATCCAATCCTCCACTCTTTGACAAGTTATATGTCTAGATAGAGTGTCGATGCTACGAACACGTTGAAAAAATATCAAACTCTCGGTGATACACGTACACAGAGATAAGTTGTATGACGCCTCACGCACACCAACCTAAGAAAGTTGACCACTTTTGTTTCATACGGTAGAAGCGTGAGGCTCAATCTAGATATATACTTTATCTAAGCCTCCACCAATATTAATCACTTTTGAGCTTTTGGGAAAGAACGGCATAAATTAACATTATGACTAACGCATATTTAAAACCAGAATAACGACATTTTGACACGCACTGTTTACTGCAGACTACACAGTGCCGCGATCATCCTTTATTCTGCAAACATGGTGCCTCAATGGTAATTTTGTCTCCATTCTGTTCCCAGCATGTACCTACTAACAACTAACCGAGCGATATTCGCAAAGCGTTTTTTTAATGACACGTATCTAGATAAACTTGGTTTAATACAGCTGGGCTCTTGCCCTTCTGAATCTGGAAGAACCGGAAACAACTACGATTTGAGAGGGCGTCACTTTGGATATCAGAGATGTTGAAGATGCTAGGAGGGGCTAGTTGCCTCCTGGATTTATACTATTCCATAAAAGCTCCATTCGCGTGCAAGTTTGCGGGCAGGAAAGGCAAAATATGAGATGGGCCATAGTCTGAGGGGCAACACCACACTCACACCGTAGGTCCGATCCATCCATAAAACCCCATTTGGACGGGTTCTCCTTACTCCGGCTGACTTGAGTTCCGCCTATTTAAAGACCTCCAAATCGGCCTGGGCAGTTCATATCCTGGGGACGGCTTTCCGAGGGGGTACAAAAGGGTCGGGTAGCCTGCTCTTTTCTCTTCAGAGTCAAAAGTCAAAAGTCAAAATTGTTTATTCAAAATAATATCACATTGATAGTTTTTTGACGTCATAAGAGATCACATCTAGCTCGAGGACCCTAACCGATGCTTTGTATAGGGTCGACACACTTTACATAAAGTTTTTGCGGCTCTTGAGCCTTTGGGGTACTGTGGAGTATCTGAACATAGGATGCCCTGGATCAATCTCGAGTTTTGCTCTCTCGATTGACCCGGCGGACCTCTGCTGGCGCAATCCCAGCCAGTGGATAAAGCATTTATACCGGAATCCGTTTGAGGTAGCCTGTATCCACGAGCTTTGTTCGGGTGGAGCTCTATTACTTACTTGTCTGGGTAATCTTCCTGCAGAAGAACTGTTTGCTGACAGAACTGGGTAGTGATTCGGAGCAGTCCACGATGGGTACGATGGCGTGCATCTTGCGCAGATGCATGTCCAGGCAGGCGGAGTTGTTGGGGCTGTTGCAGTGGTAGCATTTAATTGCTTCACCTGTTTGATCATTTTTAAGCGTTAATAGACTGCAACGTTCGATGGAGATAGCTCATTTACTTATTAATACATTTTAGATACATTTATTCCGAGAGCGCTAATGCGCGCTGCATACAAACGAAGTCTGGTGATATTCTCACCAACCTACTACTAACCAATAAAAGTCACTGAAATTTTTCAGAAACAATCTAGAACCTAATCTCTATGCTTATATGAAGTCCGATTTTTGTTAAAATATACAGTTTTAATGCTAGGATTAATTTAAGATTTGTATGGAAATCTTTGAAGCACTATAACTTTAAAACTATACATTTTAACGAAAATCTGACTTCATACAAGCATAGAGATTAGTTTCTAGATTATTTCTGAATAATTTCTTAGACTTTAATTGGTTCGCATTGAAAATATCACCAAACTTCATTTGAGCGCGCACCGAATTATATTCCATTAAAAGGTTTGAAAAAAGTTTTACTGGCGCCATTATTAATTCTGACCTCTAAACCCTACATGTAATACACCACCTTTTGTTTATCTCATCATCATCATCATCATGCCTGTTATCGGCCACAGCGACTGTTTATCTATGGTTTACATAAATATCCAGTTTTACATGTTAATTGTTTTGACCATTCGTAATTCAAAATTAACTAACGTTAGATATCTGATCTTAAAAACTAGATGTGGTATTTAATTATTGAATAAATATTAGAAAACAAAAATACTTATGCTATAAGCATATGCTCACGACTCTATTCCCCGAGGGGATAGCCATAGAGAGACAGATTCTGAAAACTCAGAACATCTACGTTTCACTAGTAGTATCGAAACTCTGCCCAGTGTCACGGGGAGTGAGCCCATCGCCCCTTGTAATGGACAGTAGGTAAATTACAATACATGCCTTAAAATTTAAGCATGCAGGTTTCCTCACGACGTTTTCCCTCACCAAAGAGCCAGTGGTGTTACGAATCGTACATAAATTCCGAAAAACTCATTTTGGTAAGAAATTACACAAATTGGTACAAAAATTTGTACAAAAAATACTTGCATGTATTATAAAAGAACACAGGTAGTATAACGCTGAGTATGAAATGGTTTCTGTTAGCAAAAGCCATTTTTCTGTTGCTTCTACGCCTAAAATTTTACTATCACAAACAACAATCACCCAATAAAAATAATTGCCTCTCTATTTTATCAGGCGCTTTAAAAATAAGAAGAAATTAACATTAATGTTTTAAACTTTGTACTTAATTTTGAAATTATTTTGTAATATTATTAAACTTTAAAGCTTCAATTCGTTATACTTCAACTGAAGTCGGTTGTAAACTGTGTGTACGAACGTTCTGACTTGAGTTTATAACTCTGTCATTCATTGTAAGTCACTTGGAACACAAAGGGTTTTACTGGTTAAGTTCGGATCTGATCTCTGTAGAAAGGTGATGCGGGATTGTGAAAGGAAACGTTAATAAAGATTGCTTTATCCTCGTCACCAGTAAGGAATCTCGTGTGAACAAGATTTTAAACTTAGAGCGGTTTTTACAGCTACAGATCTTTCTACGTAATACCTCATACAATATACATACATAGTCGTTAATATTGGTTGGAATGATGTCCCAATTAGGATGACAGTTAGAGGCCTGTGATAGTTATAGAGTTATATGTTCTAAGGGTTATAGGTGACTTCTTCTTATCGTGTGGGCAGCAAGCCCTGGAGTCACAGGCCTCTGACGTGGTTTTTATGTAACGACTACTACCACCAGAGATAGTATCCGGGACCAACGGCTTAACGTGCCATCCGAAGTACTAAATCATCTTTCTTCTCAGACAATCAGGTGATTCAGTCTGCAATGTCCTAACCAACTGGGGAAAACGCACAAAGTGATAAGGTGTCCTCCGTGGGAATCGAACCCACGACTATATAGGTGACTGACCCACAAAAATAAAATAAATGGCGGTGGAGTTTTTGTGCGACGATCTACATATACAACGTGTTAATGAATAAGCGCAAAACCTCATACACTCCAACTGATTTATAACAAAATTTCATTATTGTGATGGTTATAATTTTAAGTTTTCAGGCAAAAATGATTTGTTATCATTTCAGCTATGAATGAAAGCGCTAGCGTGCTCGTTTATACATTTTAAGAATCTTGTTTTGGTAGTAAATAGGGTGAGTGTGCCCGTGCGGTGGGTTGAGATCGATTTCAGTAAATTTTAAATTTACAAACAAATTATTTAATATTTTGCAAAAAAATTACCTATGTTGAAACCATGATAATTCGACTCTGCTCTCGATTCTAAATAAACTACTTTCTAGTTTTGCGTTAATTCATTAACACGTTGTATATAAATATATAAATATATATAAATATCACTTAAGGTAGAGAGAGATAGTGCTCTTTCGTACCTACATCTACATAGATAAGACTAAAAAAGATATAAGGTAGGCAAGGGTGCAAACTAGAGTAGGACGACCCGGAGCAGCGGATTATTCCGAACCTGACCCGAAATCCTAACCCGGTCGCGGGTTAGGTTAGGAACTTGAAAAAATTGATTAAATTAGTTCCGAACCTAACCCTCTCCCTAACCTGACCCGACGTATCGTTCCTATCGTAACCCGAATTACGGTATATAAGAAAAATAAATAAAAAGTACTGTGAGTGTGTCAAATCAGAGTTTAATATATACAATTATTAAAATTATCACAGAACCAACTTGATTAATAAACAATATAATCATTTATTTCACCTAAGTAGGTAAGTAGCCGTGGCATGGCAGCCTGATATACCGCTATCGCACCTTCGCTCTCTTTCTATTTGCGTGCGAACAAACGAGATAAAAGGCGTGATATAGCCCTATCACGCGCAATATGTTACGGAGACTGGACCCGGTGTCATGGTTAGGTTAACCCGTCTGCGATGGTTACCCGGTACAACTCCCGGTTGATTTTGATGCTACTTGTGATTCCCATTAGAAAGATAACCTAATACACTTTCAGTTTGGGTTCAGAACGTCTCTGTTACCGGCAATCTGTATAATCCGGTATTCTAATAGAATTTATTGATTCTACATGTATGCCATGTTAGCTTAATCAAATTAAAGATTGAAAAAGTCGGGCGGCGAGCGGGATTCGAACCCACGACCTGCTTATCCGGGGCATGCTCCACTCCAACAGAGCTGTCGGCGCCCCGCAAGCCACGACGAAATTCTTTAATCTATATTATCGTCTTTAAGAGACGTCAGCGCCATCTACCAGAGTTATGCAAACTACTGAGAGTTTATACAAACTACTGATTCACACGTCTAATGTTACAATTAGAATTCATGCGAATTTTTAATTTAATCCGGTATTCTATATAATACCTAGGCATTTAATAGAATACCTAAAACGTATAGGTAATTTATGAAATATTATTTAGGTATTCTATACAATACCGAATACGCAGTCAGTAATGTGTGTATAAGACGAGAGCAAGTAACAAGCATGCAAGCATGCAACAAGCAAGCAAGCAAGCAAGCAAGCAAGATGCAAGCAAGCAAGCATGCAACATGCAAGCCAGCTTGTTGATGCTCTGCTCGTATCGCTAGCTCCATTAAGAGGATATAATTCGGAGCGCGCTCCATACAAACGTACTATGGTGATATTTTCAATACTAACCAATTAAACTCAATGAAATTTTTCAGAATCAATCTAAAAACAGGTAAGGGGCATCCACATCCCTTCGCGGGCTTCTATTTACTTTTACTACCTAATAGTTAGCTAAGATACGTGGAGACAAAGACCCACCTATACTTGACTATAAATAAGTGCTGCACTGTTGTTTATAGCCCAAGATCTTTGACTATTTATATGTGGACTGGATACGCGTGTAATTCTACTAACAAACATTTCTGCCACTTTTTGCGCGGGGCGAGGTAACATGAAATCCGCAACTTTGTATTTTATTCCCCATAACTTTAGATTCTAATTTTGAATGTTAAAAATCATGAAAAGTGGTCTCGTGTGAACCCCAAACGCTCTAAGTTCGAAGTTATTATTTCGCAATTATAGGCTGTCTCGTTTAGTGATAAGATGTAAAATTGAATGTAAATGCACAAGATCAATTGTGCTTATACCGTGGCAGAGGGGAAATGCTACCGCAAGGCTAGTCCTTATAATAATTAGTCAAATCCCAAGATTTATACATAAAGACTTCTTATCATCCGCATCCTTTACTGTAAAGAAAACTCTTTAAACAAAACAAGCCTCAATTCTAAACAAATAAGTACATTGAGATAAAATTGCAGGTGGTTTTACAGTCACGGAACATTCATTTTCTCTTTATTAATTCAACAAAACAAAGCGTTAGGCTGAGACGAGCGTAACAAGTGAAAAGCGAATAGAATCAGATCAATTCTACGCTTTGTACTGAGTCTAATCATAATCATCATTCATTGGTTCGTAAGTCTCTAAAATAAGGTATTTCCGTAGGAAAATAACATTACAAGCATAGCATAGCATATGCTCACGACTATATAGGGTCCTTCCTAATACGCTGACACTTTTTTAAGGGGATGATTAGACATAAATAACCGATTAGATTAATTCGTAACACCACTGGCTCTTTGGTGAGGGAAAACGTCGTGAAGAAACCTGCATGCTTAAATTTTAAGGCATGTATTGTAATTTACCTACTGTCCATTACAAGGGGCGATGGGCTCACCCCCCATCACACTGGACAGAGTTTCGGTACACCTGGTGAAACGTGGAGGTTCTGAGGTTTCAGAATATCTCTGACTATGCCCTCGGGGAATATAGTCGTGAGCATATGCATGCATGCATATCCTCACAGACAGTATAAGAAAACACGGCTATTAGAGAGCCAATTCCAGAGATCATTTATGGTAGAGTTGAAGACCCTACACTACTTATTAACCTGGCCACGCAAGTATCAACCATCTAATTCAAATAAAGACCTTCTCCATGTCCATAAGATCAAAAACACAAACAAACCACACCAGGTACAAAGTCAGATCCAAACAACTCAATCAACTTGAAACCTTCGTCTGATTGTAATAAGTGCTGTTATATAAATGTTGAACATAGTCACTATAGTACAGGAAGGCCTGTGTGTCTGCCGTGCCAGATTAGACGGAAGTCCTGCATTCAGCAATTGTGGCTTATAACTGCAATCGCTGCTCAACTACTGTACAGGTGAATTACATTTTGTAACAGGGTCTAAATAAAATATCATCGGCGTTTCATACATTTTTGGTCCAAATGTTAAAGTGCCGGCCAACAAAAACTAACGTTATATTCTGTTAAAACTTGTCCGTCTAAACATTTATTGTTATGATACGAAAGCTTTAGCTGTAAGTTTTATTTGGACAAAAATGTATGAAAAGGCAGATTTTTCGAACCTTAATAAAACCAAGGAAAATTACCCTTCAGCTTTGGTACTATACTAAAAAATGCTAAGACAGACTAGTTCTAACAAAACATAACCTTAGCTATTTTTCTCGAAAATGGATGAAAAGGCAGGTTTTTCGAACCCAAATAAAACCAAGGACAATGGACCTACAGCTTTGATGCCATAATAATAAATGTTTAGACGGACAACTCCTATCAGAATATTGCGTTTTTTTGGCCTATGCACTTTCACATATTGGACCAAATCCGATGATGTTCTGTCATTGTATTATTTTGGGGTGAATTATCAGACCAACTCTTAATCTAATTCTATCGAAGAGCATCACAGAAAGTTTGAAGTCTACACAGAAGGGTGCATTTGAAGTCGATGGCTTCCAAATAAGAGAAGTTTATTCCGGGTGCGTAAATGCGCGCTGCATACAAACGAAGTCTGGTGATATTTTCAATACGAACCAATTAAACTCAATGACATTTTGCAAAAACAATCTAGGAACAAATCTCTATGCTTGTATCGTGCCCGATTTTCGTTAAAATATACAGTTTAAATGCTAGGATTAATTAAAGATTTATATGGAAAACTTTGAGGCACTGTAACTTTAAAACTGTACATTTTAAGGATAATCTGACACGATATAAGCATAGAGATTTGTTTCTATATTGTTTCTGCAAAATTTCATTGAGTTAAATCGGTTAGTAGTATTGAAAATATCACCAGACTTCGTTTGTATGGAACGTGCCAACAGTAATATACTTTTAAACTCCTACTCTACACATCAAACTGAACAATACAATACTCATACTCTTCAATCGAACAACTTTTATTACGGGAGAAAAAATGAAAAGAAAACATACAGGCAGTTAGGCTGTATCTTCAGAGGATTACCAAGCACTTTGCCATATTGCCGATGAGGCCCACTCAGGAGTTATCAAGTCTTTGACCAGCGTGTGTTACCAGTGATGACATATGGAGCAGTAACGTGGTCGCTCACTCAAGGCCTCATAAAACGTCTGAAAGTCACCTAAAGGGCATTGGAGAGGGCTATGCTCGGAGTTTCGCTGCGAGCTCGAATCAGAAATGAAGAGATCTGCAGAAGAACTGATATACCCAAAGAATTGCTAATGTGGCAATGGGCGGGGCACATTGCTCGCAGAACCGATGGCCGATGGGGCCGAAGAGTTCTCGAGTGGCGACCGCGTACCGGAAAGTGCAGCGTGGGTAGGCCCCCCAGAAGGTGTACCGACCTGGTGAAGTCGGCGGGAACCCGTTGGATGAAGAAAGTGCTAGACCGGTCGTTGTGACGATCCTTGGGAGAGGCCTATGTCCAGTAGTAGATTTCCAACGGCTGTGATGATGATGATGATTAAGGTCCTCGCGGAAGAGGCTTTCCAATAGTTCAAAAATTTGGTCGTTGTATTACAGTAGCATTTTCTAAATAAGTACCTATATCCCGGTACTTATAAGAAAATATACCTACGTACAGGAGACCGATTGCGCTAATTTAAAACATCGAAGTTCTATTCTTCTCCAATTTCAGTTCAGTAATCATATTGCAATCTAATTACTATTCATCTGTGCTGAATTCCGCATAGCGCTAAACTCTATCTAACTGACAGCCTTTAACGGCTGAGCGATCTGTCAAAACGGCTCTAACGGCTGTCATGAGCTGTACCGCGATTAGTGCAATACTAAATTTGTCAAAAGTTATAGTTCGTACGTAGTCCAGTCACGGTTCAATCACCGAATATTTACCGAGATTGCAGCCCAGTACGAACACTCCCTGTGCCCGCCTCACCCCCTCTCGATGGTACGGAGGTAGACTACACTAAGCAGTGGTATATTCCGCTCTCACTCACACTCACGCATACATGCGAGTCTCTTCTTGTCAGTGCGAGCCTGGTTGTATGAAGTATCCAGGGTGTGCCTAAGTAACAAACAGAAACTTCTACTTATCTGACCAATATCTGACAGATAGCATGACATTTAGTCAGCTAATAAGTCGGCGACCGTCCTAGTTTTCCATGAAAACAAATTAAAAAGCAATTTCATTAGTGTAGGCGTCGTGTTTTAGTATCAATTTGCGTCGGAATTGATAGAAGGAACGGCTGTATTTTATTCATATAACGACCGTTTTCCTTAAGGAGATAACAGAAACTTAGCTACAAATACATGCAGTTCTTTTTTATTGATTACTAGCTGTTGCCCGCGACTCCATCTGCGTAGACCTTAAAAAAGTATCCTATGTGTTAATCCAGATCATATTCTATCTGTGTGCCAAATGTCATTAAAATCCATTCAGGAGTTTATACGTGAAAGAGTAACAAACCATCCATACTTACAAACTTTGGCGTTAATAATATTAGTAGGATGTCTTTCTCAATACTTATCTGTATTCAAATGTATGTTCTGTTTTGGTGTGCAATAAAGTATAATTGAATTGAATTGAATACTTATACCCTTTCAGTAAGTACCATAAGGAGGACACGTAGAAACGTCCGGAGCAGGAGTGACGATGAATGATAGGATTGTTGTGCTTCGATCTTTGACTATTTATATGTGGTCTGGTTACGCGTGTAGTTCTACTAACAAACATTTCTGCCACTTTTTGCGGGGGGCGAGGTAGCATGAAATCCGCAACTTTGGATTTTATTCCCCATAACTTTAGATTCTAATTTTGAATGTTAAAAATCATGAAAAGTGGTCTCGTGTGAACCCCAAACGTTCTAAGTTCGAAGTTATTATTTCGCAATTATAGGCTGTCTCGTTTAGTGATAAGGTGTAAAATTTAATGTAAATGCACAAGATCAATTGTGCTTATACCGTGGCAGAGGGGAAATGCTACCGCAAGGCTAGTCCTTATAATAATTAGTCAAAGGCTTCGATATACTGCATTATTTGGGTAAACTAATAATACAATAGAATCGCTCGAGAAACTCCGGCCTAGCAACCACAGAGTTTTAATACCATTGGCAAAACCGTGGCGCGTTTATTCGCCACAACCACCTTTCAAATGATACACACATACATTTACATTTCATGATGTTGGTATGTTATATGTACACACAGCAAAACATTAAGCTACGCAAAACCAAAATAAGCTGGTCGCGCGTAAGTAGAGTAATGTATAACGTCGCGCGGCCAGCTTATGTTTGTTTTGCGTAGCTTTATGTGTCGGCGTGTGTACATACTAAACTCCTATGGGTAACTCCAAATATTGCCAACTATAAATAAAACCGGTTAAGTGCGAGTCGGGTTACTCGCGCACCGAGGGTTCCGTACCACACCACCTCGCACAACATAATATAAACTTATAAATAAGTTTTGTTTTCTCTGGGACCTTTAGCGCGAGACCGACTCACACTTGCCCGGTTTTTATTATTTGTTGTTATACTGTAGAGTTTGCTCTATAATCACAACCAAATTTGACGCTTGTATGTGTTACCGTTTTTACGATAGAGCGAGAAGAAAAAACGTTGATAAAAACTAGTTTCTTGTATAAGGTTCCTTTTATTTTTAACTGTTGGACATTTGTATTATTTGTTATCAGATATGGCGTAATAACGCATGTAACTGTCTAGCTATTGTGGTTCAAAAGTTACAGCCCTAAATAGGAAGGACGGACGGACGGACAACGTAGCTTAGTAATAGGGTCCCGTTTTCGCCCATTGGATACAGAACCCTATAAAAAATAGATTTTTAAGTGTCCATTGAATTCTTTTATAAATTACGTAGTTATTGTCTACGCCGTAGCATCGTAGTCTACGATATAAATATCTTTTAAAATTAATTTTTTTCAACAAAAAAACATAGTTGTTCGTAGTATTATTAATCTACAATTTTATAATTGTGTCAATCCGTATGAAAAGGTACCTCGTCAATTACTTTTTAATATACTAAACTAAAATGCGTTACATACTTAAGGGGGTGTTTCAGACCATCAAACTGAACTTTTAGCTGAGCGAAAATATATCAGCTGTCCCATACATTTGGCTCGAGTATGTTTGCATTTTTGTATGAGCGACAGATTTTTTTTTTCGAGATTTCGTTGTTGTGGTCCTTTAGAGAAAGTTGTTCAGTTTGACGGTCTGATCACCCCCTAAAAGTGTCAGCATATTAAGAAGGACCCTATACGTATGTACTTGAAGCTACAGCCGATCGTACCATCTCCACTTAGCAAGAGCAAGAACACAATGTCGTATGCGTATGCGCAGGATACAATGTCAATTTAATTTACCGGCGAGCGAGGTGCGAGGGCGGCGCGGCGTAGCACCACACTATGAAGGAAATGTTACGCAACTTTGCTATACCTAGTTACTATCTTGCCACGGTATGTCTATGCTTCCATACACCATTTTGAACCTGGAGGCCAGCATATCCAGTATATACAAGGATATCCTGAAGCGTCAGCTGACGGCAAGCGACATGGCCAAACTCCTACGAGGAACTAGCGCAGATGAGGTTTTAGTGGCGAAAAGCTGTCAGGGGAGGGACTGACTTTGAGACTGCTAGGTTGGAAGTCCTTGGCGCCAAATGCCAAGACCAAAGAACCCGTCCCAAACCAACCTTGTGCCTAGGGTCACAAACTATTATGGAGATAGAAGCCTTTGTAAACGCATACCTTATTTGTATAATAGTCTACCATCTATTATTAGGAATGAGTCGAACAAGCCTAGATTTTCTAGTCTCCTATTAGATAGCATAACCTAAGAACTAAGAAAAAACCAAAATGTGCAATGACAGGTACAATTATTGTATTGCAACGTTCGATGTACCTAAATAGCCAAAATAAGAAGTTAAAATAGCTTGAGCGTGATTGTAGATCCCACAGACAAACGTGTTCACTGTATAAGTGTTCACTGTAAACTATGTAATAATAATAAATTTAAAAAAAACATAAAACATACCTACTCGTACAATTCGACTGTATTTTCTCTTTATACTGCTTGTAACAGATTATACAAGACAAAACTCGGATTCTCTCCGAGCTCACGCCAGCAACCATTGAAGGTCACGCTCGACGGATACGTCGCGGAGGACATCATCTCATCATTTCGAAAGTGTATCGGTCTGAGTGCTACATAATTCTCATCTCACGGTTAATTTTGAACGAAATTTGGTAGGTATTCGACCTGCTCGCCAAAATCAGTAATTTTTTACTTTCTCGCATGCTCGCAAAATAATAAAATATGGGGATTTGGTAAGAACCATGAACTTAAATGAGGTATTTTAAGCATCTTGGGTATTAGGTATTACGTACATAAGTTATTAAAACTCATTGGTACATTGCATGTCGACCGTGCGGATTCGAACCCGGATTGATTGTCCATACCTCTCTGCAATGCGCCACCGATACATTCCGGCTGCTCTCAAACTGTGAAAGAAAACATCGTGAGGAAACCTGCATAGTACGCTGAAGAAATTCTGATGAGTGTAGAGAACGTGGCCTACCGGTGTTTTATTCGGCTCCGCTGGAGAGGTTTTAGTGGACTGTAGTTTTTCTGTTGGCAGGAATGGTTCGATGTAAAGGAAAGTCTTGTTTGCAGCACTGGAGGTTTATTTTAGTGATTTTTACACCAGAGATAGACGCACACGAGCACCGTACCAATATAGAAGACGGAATCGGAAGTACAACTTTTTTAATTACTACATTTTATTTTGATGTTACCAACAATGAGTATGTGAAGTGTACCAATCCGAATTGGTACAATTCACATACTGAAAAAGGGTAGGCCTGTGTTCCGCAGTGGGACTTTTATAGGCCTTTGATGATGCTTATGCCAGTAACAGAAAAAGTGTGTTTCTACATAACTTCGCTTTTAGGTAATCTGGTTTAGGAGCGTGCGGACGATAAGACCGACGATTGAGACCAATTAAACATCAAATTAGTTATCAATTACTAAACAAATCTTAGCTTTAAATTAATATTGGTATTGTTTATTTAGCAGCAGCTAGCCAACGATTAGGTACGCAGAATATCTTATATAATGCATAAGTGTAAAATAAATATTGGGTATATGATATTATTGCAATGCCAGTAGTTAACTCTTTGTTATAATTGTGGCAATGCTCTACCAGAGTTCACTGCTCATGTAGGTACATGAAGCAATATAAATGAAATTATTATAAATATGAAATACGGTTGGTCTTCACGCGGTGCTCAGAGACCTTGAGCGGAGATTCGAAAACCTCATCTGCCAAAGATAGGAAACAAGGTAATCGACGGCGATAGAAACATGGAGCTGCACTCAAGAACTAATCAATCAATTATAATGTAGTTTTAGTGTAGTTTTAAACTACATTAAATGAAATAATGACTGAGGACGTTCCTGTAGTACCTACCAGCTTTAGAGATTAAGAGAAGTTTATTCCGAATGCGTAAATTCGCGCTGCATACAAACGAAGTCTGGTGATATTTTCAATACTAATCAATTAAACTCAATGAAATTTTGCAGAAATAATCTAGAAAAAAATTTCTATGCTTGTATCGTGTCCGATTATCGTTAAAATATACAGTTTAAATGCTAGGATTAATTTAAAATTTGTATGGAAATCTTTAAGGCACTGTAACTTCAAAACTGTGTCAAAACACTTAATGTGTATATTAAGGAAAATCTGACAAGATACAAGCATAGAGATTAGTTTCTAGAATGTTTCTGCAAAATTTCATTGAGTTTAATTAGTTAATATTAAAAATATCACAAGACTTCGTTTGTATGGAGCGCGCCAACAGTAATATACCCTTAAAACAAAACATCTCAGTTGAAGTAAGGATGATTGACTAATTCATGTACTTATTTCTGACTTTGATGACTATCACCAGGGTTACTCTCAGGGAAAGTGTATGGGCGTTAAGTCCACCACGCGTACCCAATGCGTTTTGGTAGACTTACTGCCAGTTGCACGTATGTTCATTAAAGTTAATCCTCCATTAAATATCTTGCTGGCTTTTACTACGTCAACAAGACAAAAAGTTACAGCAAGAAATTGAGGATTAACTTTAATGAACGTACGCACGCACGGCGTCAGATCAACCTACCCATAGTTAGACCTTATGTCTATGAGCTTAGAGTTCAACTATGGGTAGGTTGATCTGACGCCGTGTGTACGTGCAACTGACAGTTAATATACGCATTATAATATATTCTTCAGCATAATGCAGGTTTCCTCACGATTTTTTCCTCCACCATTCGAGAGCAGTCAATTTTACGTACTTACATAAGTCAGAAAAACTCATAGATACATGGCATGTCGTCGTGTGTGGATTCGAACTTGAAACATCTGATTGTGTGTCCATACATCTCCGCTATTCTCTATCTTGAATTTAGCAATAAATTTTCTGTTATGACAAAACAGCTTTAAAACCATTAAACGAATAATAATTTGTTACTCTACACCCTATGGATAAAGTTAAAAATAGAATACGTAACAATCCAACATTGCACCAAAGGTCACATTGAAATCTTTCACAAATCATCAATTCTCTAATCCTTTGTAATCCGGCAGTCAATTTATCATGGAATGCTAAATTACTACAATTGGAAAAACGGTGGCCTGTCCTAGATGATAGATATAACGTCTAAACATCACATCTTACTGCCTAGTTTCCATTCAGTATTTGGTTGGTCGTACCAGAGCGCGGTGCGTGGCGGCCATAACTGGTGGCAACTAGAATTTGTTACAAAAACTGTTAAAATCCAAAATGGCGCTCGCTTTAGTTTGCTTTTTGGCGGTAATATGCAGTTTGCTTCATCAAGGTTTGTGGATTTTTTTCTCGTTTGATGTGGCTTTGTCGAGCGGTGTTTTTCCGTGGGGCGGGCGTCACTGTTTAAGGGCGGATGTATATTTTTCTGCTAACCATGATGTATCCACACCGAAAGGGAAACATTTATGCGACTGTGTTTATCTGTTTATCAGTCAGTTAAAATTACTTATGTAAACTAGAATAGTTCTTTTATTACTGAGCCTTTCGACAGTCGACTGTTTCTGTGTAAATAAATTGCTGTGTATGTTTGCTTGTGTATGGTTTAAAATCTGGTGGCAATCATATATTTTTGGATCCTTAAACCACAGTAATATACTTAAACTATAACATTTCCACTGAAATATGAATACTGCCTGAACATTATGGATGTAGAAATCTTACAGCGGGATCTGGAGTCTTATACAGGGTCCTTCTGAATATGCAGACAATTTTTTAAGGGGATGATCAGACCGTCAAACTGAACAACTTTCTCTATGGGACCAACATCTAAATCGCAAAAAAATATCTGCTGTTCCATACTAAACTGAAATCTTACTCGAACCTATTGTATGGGATAGCTGTTTTTTTTTTCGCGATTTCAACATTGGTTCCATAGAGAAAGTTGTTCAGTGTGATGGTCTGATCATCCTCTTAAAAAACTGTCAGCATATTAAGTAGGACCCTGTTTATTGTGTAACTACCCAAATCAAATCGGTATCAAATCGAAATACTGTTTTTTTGCAATTCTTAGCAATTCTACTTCTTATTATTTCGTTAATTAATTTCAGTTTGATGGTCTGAGTTCACCATTTCAGTATTTGCTAGGCTGTCACTTACACCCTGTATAATCGGAAACTTACACAATAGCCCATATCCAACTTAGAGATCTGGCCAATGCCTTACAGCACACCTTAACAGTAACAATGTACTATAGAGGCATTTCAATGAGTTACCTAGGTACATAACATAATGAATGAACGGAAATGCAAGGCTTCTGTCCAGTGCAGTGAGGTTTAATGCAGATTTCTAGTTCATAGCCTACTCGTGCCACTTGACTTTAGTGACTCATACTCACGACTATAATCCCAATCGGGGTAGCCCGAAGCGTGCAGTTTTAGCACGACTCAAGTTTAGCATTTTGTAGGTTTCAGGATATAATGATTTGCATGTAATTGTATTATTCAGTTTAACAAAAAAATAACGTAACGTAAAGTAACTACCATTTCCAATTTCGAGCGATGTTTTGGGTCAGTTCACTCCAAAATAGTCAGATAAAGCAAATTAAAAAAAGTCTGTTGATCTTCGGATTTTCCTTCCTCCTTTAACCTTAGAATGACTATAAATTAATGTCAGCAGTCAAAGTGGTAGGCTTTTGCCCATAAAAGCACTGGATAAGGGTTACGACACATTGATCGGTTTGTCCATACAAAAAGCATGATTAGTATGGGACGCCCCGCCGTTCGCCACTTTGATGCGGAAGGATGCATCGTCGAACCCTAAGAAACCAACCACTTAGTCGCCTTGACAATGATCCCAAAATACATTTTAACACCAGACCCCATCAACCTAACCACAATCTCTCTCACAGGTCTAGCCATCAACTGTTACCAATGCAACAGTCACAACGACTCGCGGTGTCTGTTGGAGAAGCTTCCTGACACCATGCGGCTGCCGTGCGGACCTAAGGATACCATGTGCAGGAAGATCTCGCAGGTTGTGGAGTTCGAGATGAACGGGATGCCTCCAGACAGTAGGGTCATTAGGGGCTGCGGCTGGGACGATAGCAGTTATAAGGTGAGGTCATCCTTATTCTCAGTCGTTCCTTGATCTTTCGACTCAATTTCAATTCATTTCCTTGACTCATCCTTGAATTGTCTGTCATAATCTCAAGGTTAGGTTTTAGGGTTGCCAACTCTCCCGGAATACCGGGAAGGTCTGTTTTCAAAATCTCGCAGCTCCAGGAACGGAGCTAAAATCTCTCGGATTTTTTTCCGTTGTGGCTAAGCCGAATTACTTAAATAGTGCCAATGAAAAAGGATATTAAAATCTGCTCGCAGTGTAAAAAAACAAATAAACTTTAAGGCCGAGATTCAGAGACGATTTTTAAGTCATAGTTCGAACTCCCGTATGTCAAAATTCATACATTTTAGTCACGCTTACCTCGAGCTAAAACTAAAAAAATTCCGTATTCCGAATGTGTAAAGGCGCGCTGCATACAAACGAAGTCTGCTGATATTTTCAATACTAACCAATTAAAGTTAATGAAATTTCTCAGAAACAATCTAGAAACTAATTTTTATATCTGTATGAAGTCAGATTTTCGTTAAAATGTACAGTTTTAGCGCAAGGATTAATTTAAGATTTGTATGGAAATCTTTGAGGCACTCAGGCACATTTCATAAATATCAGACTTCATACAAATATAGAGATAAATTTTTAGATTGTTTCTGAATAATTTCATTGACTTTAATCAGTACTGAAAATATCACCAGACTCCGTTTGTATAGAGCACGATCCAAATTATATTGCCTTAAATAAAATATTTAGTTTAAATTTAAATTGGTTTCTTCTTTCACCTCCCCGATTTCTGATCCACATACTTGGCAGTCCTGAGGTTGAGTCAAGGAATTCGGTAAATTGATAATACACGACCTACTGTAAGATTAATCCTATACAGTAGGACGTTTATTCGGTGATGAGAATATTTTGTTTGTATGTTTGAACTAGTATTCCACTTTTCAGTTTTCACTTTCACGCGGGCATAATCGAAACCTATTTGCGAAACGATTTCATTCCAAACACAATCTATTTTGGTAACCCATATTTCATCTCATAGTTCATTCGCTGAAATCGCAAACTTCAAACACATAAAATTGTGTACAGTTGCAGGCAGATTTACAAGGTGTTACAAAAATACAAATAAACATTTAAGGGGGGGGTATTTCAGACCATCAAACTGAACAACTTTCACTGTGGGACCAAAATCGAAATCGCGAAAAAAATACTGATGTACCATACTAAACTACAAATCTACTCAAGCTAAATATATGGGACAGCTGATTTTTATTTTCGCGATTTCGGTTTTGATCCTATAGTGAAAGTTGTTCAGTTTGATAGTTTAAGCAACCCCCTTAAATTTTTAACTGATTATTTTACTTTTCTAACACCTTGTATAAAGTGTGTAAGGAAAAATATCATTAACCTTTAAACCACATACTCTACCCATCAAACTGAACAACTTTTACTATGGGAGCATAGCCGTCAGAACAAAAAAATTTCCCCATACGTTTGAAACGATTATTGCAGTTTAGTATGGGACAGCTGATATTTTTTTTGTTCTGATCGGTTTGCTCCCATAGCAAAAGTTGTTCAGTTTGATGGGTAGAGTATGTGGTTTAAAGGTTAATGATACTTTTACTTACACCCTGTATATCAACATCGTTCTAGATATCAAACTTGCTAGTATATCTAAAGATGCATGAGACTGTAGGTTCCTACCTATAGGTTGCACTAAATACGAAGATCCGCTAGAATCGTTTCCTCTCATGTTTATGACTTTGGCATTGGACTTGCAATCTTAAATGAAAAAGATAGGTATAAGTATATGCAAATAGAAGTATTCTGCAACCTCATTTTAATAACTAGTTAAGAAAAAGTGTGTGTGTGTGTGTGTGTGTGTTATACGCACGATAAGAAGGAACGCATAAGAAGTTATACCACAGAACTTATAAGAGGTGTTAGAAATGCAAAGTAGCGCTTTTGCTTCGGAGACGGCTGTCGCTACTGGTCTTCCCGCTCACGCTGCTACAATTACTCATGCCCTCTCGCTCGCACCACGCCGCGCGCCTTATGGTGTTATGCAAATCATTGCATAACCTGTGGCGACACGTTCCACGCCTACTTTGCACTTCTAACCCCTCTTATAATGTTCTGTGAGTTATACTTACTACTTGGCGTCAATAAAAAAAATTCCGACTAAAAACAGACTTCATTGTGTGTTATGCTAAAAATACACTCTGATCTGTTTCTCCCAACACACCAAAATAGGTATAACTTCAAAAACATTCTTGGTAATATCAACTTTGAATAATTATAATTATTAACTGGTGGACCGATCTTAGATGAAGGAACATACAAATTTCCCTAGTGAAGGTTCCATTATTTATGACACTGACTGTACAAGAAAAACTGCATAAAATACCAGTCTATGAAGCCAAGAGTATTCACTATGTAGTTGAAATAGAAATAATACAATCTTTAATAAACTCCGGTGACGAAAATGGGATTAGAACCCGCGCCCGCCTGTAGCATAGCATATGCTAACGACTATATTCCCCGAGGGGGTAGTCAGAGATATTCTGAAACCTCAGAACATCCACGTTTCACCAGTAGTACCGAAACTCTGTTCAGTGTGACGGGGGGTGAGCCCGTCGCCACGTGTAATGGACAGTGGATACAATACATGCATCGAAATTTAAGCATGCAGTTTTCCTTCACCGAAAAGTCAGTGGTGTTACAAATCGCACATAAATTCCAAAAAACTCATTGCCCATCCGCCTGTAGCATGCTCTAAACCTACCAACCATAGCTCCCCGGATCTTCCAATCTATTTCGTTAACAGAACTTGTTACTTCTAAGTACTGGTGTCTTTGCTAACCAATACCCAGGTTTAATTGTAATATTTTGTCCTCAGGGCCGCTGTTACCAGCGTTCAGGGTTCGGAGGCAGACAGGAGGTCTGCTCGTGTTTAGAGGACGGCTGCAACGCCGCCACCATGCCAGTCGGGGCCACGCTTCTCATGCTGATCACAGCCGCTGTCCTGAGGTTCTAGATTAAGGTTTAGGTCTTCAGTGAGAAGTTTTTGCATCGTAAAAGTTTTGACAACGAATTAAAATTTATTGTAGGATTCAAAAGTTGCAAAATAGAAGTCAATTTACCTGAAAATGCATCTGATGAGTTCGCGGTTGTTATAAAAAGAGGAAAATGTTATATCAGTGTAAGATTTAGAAGAGAGTTTTAAAGTCAAACAAAATCCCAGCAGTGTAGTAAAAATGAATATGGAATATCATTATAACAAAGATTTTACGATGCAAGAAGTAGGTATTATGAATGATAGATAAATGTTACATAGAAATGATTGTTCGCAGCCAATTTGAAACTAGAGAACGTATAGACTTAAAATGAGAAACTTATAAAAGTTTGAACGAAAATATAGACGATTTTACTGTACCACTTAAGACGGACGTAGACAAAAACATTGTATACACACTTGTTTTTAAAATTCCAAAGAATTTAGAACTATTGAAGACAAGGTAGACGTAAACTGTATAAGAGTAGGTATCTTATATTCCTAAGTACCTTCTGTGTTCGATAATCTAGGAGCCTAGTGTGAAATATAAAGTCTATATGATAAATAAGTTAGTGCCATAATGTGTAAATAGGTGTTAATCTGCTTAACAGTCTGCCACAAAGTTAGGACGCCTTAGAAAATTGTTCACGCTATCCACAGCCTTATTTAAATCTAGATTAAGTCTTTAATAGCTCAACAATTTTCAAAGGCATCATTACTCATGTGAAAGATTTAGTTACCATTGTCAAAATCGCTGTAAATTTTAGAACGCCTTACATTGTTGTGTTTGTTATTTGAGAATGTATTTATTAAACGTTTTTCATTATTTTGTTTTTCTTTCCCATTTTCGACATCAACTTTCAAACCTTCATTATTAATTTCATTGCGATCTATAAAATCTCTATTCCCACACTGTGTACCACATATACAATCTAAATATAAAACGACCTGTATCCACTCCTAACAAATTTCAATTGTATGTTTCCTCGTTTAATTCAATACTATGATCCAATCCAATGAGTTACATCCTCTATTTGGTGACACAATTGTCGGTTAGGTACCTAGTGGGGGCCTTGTTACTGGATACCTAAGTACCTATACATAGGTGGTAGGTACTTACATTAGGTACCTACTTGCAGTTAATTCAGACAGATCTTTAGGATATCACACGTTCCAAAGTAGTTGCTTGCGGTAGTCATGAATAGAATTTCGTTTTGGATTTTGATCCTTTGTGGACTTTTTAAATTTGGTAAGTACTTTTGTTTATACTTAATTATTAAATATTGGTTTTTGTGGTTTAACGTTTGTTATTACAGTTACGTTTAAAATTGTACAGTCCCCATCAGATATATCCCCACCATACAAGGTGTTCAAATATTTCTGAGCCGTGCTAATCTACATCTACACTAATATTATAAAGAGGAAAGATTTGTACCTATTTTTGTATGTTTGTATGTTTGTAATGAATAGGCTCAAAAAGTACTGGGCTGATTTAAAAAATTCTTTCACCAATAGAATGCTACATTCTTCCAATTTGACATAGGCTACATTTCATTTTGAAAAAAATTAGGGATCCTTGGTAAAATTTGAACAATGTAACCGAAGGTGTAGAAAAATGAGTCTTAAAATTTATTTGTCTACCCCGTGCGAAGCCGGGACGGGCTGCTAGTGTTTAATAAATTCTTTACAGTAAATGTTACCAATTATATCTAAACGAATATTGTGTCATAAATATCTGAACAGCAAATTACCAATAATTTCTTTACAATGTTATTTAAAATTGAAATGTAATATCAACGGAGTAAGGTTTTTTTCTTAAACTGCTCAGATGTTTATGATCACCCTGACTGCGTAGGTAAATTTGAAGGAATAGGCGTTCAGATATTTTTAATTCGTTATGTGTAAAGAAATTATTGAAAATAAGAACTGCTTAGAAATATTTGACCGCCTGGTTTGCTATGATATATCTGATGGCAACTGTACCGCGTCTAACTAGGACTAAGTAGGTAGTTATAAAAGAAACTAAAAGGCGCGAATTTTCTTTTTTAATTGTGGTTTTTTGAACACAGTAGTTCATTGTTAATTAAAGTTGCCTTACAGTAATCCAGCTTTAGTAGTTATAAATAATTCAGCTCTCAGCAGAGAGTTTTTTAGTAATACAAAATTATTATTCTTGTTAATATTATTCAGAATTTAAAAAAGTACAAAATGCACTTGCATTTGATTCGTTTGACGCGTACAGTAAACACAATACTATTTTTTATCTCGTTTCGGATAGAGTTTGAACTTCGGAATCTAAATCAGTTTCTAAGAAGGAAATATGTCCAAACTTTAGACGCTTATGAGGCCAGCAACGAAACCGCGAAAAAAAACAGCTGTTCCATATAAAACTGCACACCTAAGTATTCGACCCAAATGTACGGGACCGCGTACTTACGTACGTTTTATTTCGCGATTTCGATTTTAGTCCTGGAGGGGAAGTTGTTCAGTTTGATCACCTTGATTAACACCTGTACATACAGGAGGATTTAACAAAAGACCCTAGGAATATTTAAGGGGTTTCTACCATCAAACTAAACAATTTTCACTATGGAGTCAACATCGAAATAAAATTTAAAATTCTACTGTTTCGTACAAAACTGTAGTACCGACCGACTCGACTCCAATGTAACAGCAGATTTTTAAATTTTATTTCGATGTTGTCAACATAATGTAAGTTGTTCAGTTTGATGGTCTAACTAAACCATCCCTTTAACACTTTGGCGGCGGATGACCTACGTCGTAGATCAGCAAAAAATAGGCCGTAGTGCGCAAGAACCCACGTAGCGAGTCAGTTCTATAGCATTTCGCCTAGGAGCGTCAATTTCAGCAATGCGCGAGTATCATTGATTTGATCTTAGCAGCCAAATTGTTAAATATTACTAGGGTCTTTTTTTACACCTTGTATATTTACAATTACCTATGAAAGTGAAACAATTATAATTACAGGCTCAACAATAATGTGCTACGAATGCAACAGCGCGACAAACTCTCAATGCAACGAGAAGATCCTGCCCGAGCACCTCAAGAGGAACTGCTCGGAGAATGCCCGGGGCATCACACACACGCTGTGTCGCAAGATAGTGCAGCATGTCGACTACGGGATCAATGGACAACTGCCCAACAGCAGGGTCATCAGGAGCTGTGGCTGGGATGAGACCAAGTATAAGGTACGGTACGACTAGGAAAATAATTCCGCTCATCAATCTCCGCCTCTCCGTTGACTCACCAGCCAGCAGTACTGCTGCAAGGACGCAAAGATGACAGCTATATGAGGGGGGCCAGCGCAACAGCTACTCTGTAGAGGTGCTCGCGAGCTCAGAGCATTGCAATGCATGCAATCAAGCTTATAGTTAGGCTTGGAACATTACCTCTATTCGCCTTTTAATAGTTTACATGGCACACAAACTGCCCCTCCGAGCTGAAGCTGCACTTGTGTCCTCGATATAGACATCGATCTTCTGCCCGAGGCACCAGTGAGCCATGTAGGTAGGGCAGGAGTGTGTGTTTCGCAGTCAGGATGAGGAAAGAAGGAGGTTGCAACAAGCCCGAAACAGGTCATCGTAAAGCCAGTATGTGGAAGATAGATACTATACTTGGTATGTTATAAACTAGAGGGAGAAGGAGTAGGGACTGCTCGTCAATCTCCGTTTGCGCCATGGATTTATAACCAATGGATCCACAACCTCCTTACAAACATGGAACCACGAAAATTGACCATGGCGACCATCGGTAATGTTCGTCCTCCTTTCGTACGTGTCCGTCGTCGATTTTTCTGATTTTATGTTAGTCCCTTTCTATCAATGTTTGTTTAGAAAGGGACAAAGTTGAAGTCAGAAACAACGACGGGAATTTAAGAAAGAAGGACGAACATTACCGCCCGCCAAGGAGTATTTTCATGTTTCATCGCTTGTAAGGCAGTCTGCCCTCCAGGTATAGACAATACCTATTCCGACTTCCTGGTTTGCGCAGAGCAGACCTGTCAAAACCTGAAGTCATTTAATAACTAAAAATCAATCATGCGCGGTGGTCAAAGGGTGCAAAATCGGGTGCTACTGATTGGTGCCATTGACTTTCTCTATCTCGCTCCAAGTGGAATAGCAGATTAAGGTTGATCCACATCTGTCAGAATGGAATCGCATTTTTTCACTCTTCATCTTTTTCTGTCACCCAGGACCGTCATTTGCTAGAGCGAGAAAGATAGCGTGAGTGATATCGCGCGCGGCAGCATCGGCTACTGCTACTCTCTTTCTCGCTCTAACAAATGACGTTCCTGAGCGACAGAGCATCTAAAGAATTCAATGCCATGCTGACATATTATTAGCGAAAAGGGCCCGAAAACAATTAGCCAATAGCGGCAAGAGATTTCAGGCCCGCGAAGGTTGCATAACGACATCCTAAACTGTGCAGGGACATTAGTAAGACTTATAAACGTGGTACTGTACTAGTGGTACTACTTTAGTATGGTACTAGCTTGATGATTCGCGCTTCTTCGTCAGCACGGTTATTTGATTTATTATAGGGCAACAGTACAATATCAGTCATCACGGACCCATATTATAAATACCTACCTTACCTAAATGATGGGTCGAGTACATAGTTATGGACATTTTCTATGGAACAATCAAATATATTTTTTCCATTTCAATCTTGGTTCCATGATAAAAGTTCAGTTTGATGGCGGTCCCTCTAAAGTATATACAACGTGTTAATGAATTAACGCAAAACTAGAAAGTAGTTTGTTTAGAATCGAGAGCAGAATCGAATTATCATATTTTCAACATAGGTATTTTTTTATAAATATTAAATAATTGGTTTGTAAAATTTTAAATTTACTGAACTCGATCTCAACCCACCGCACAGGCACACTCACCCTACTTACTACCAAAACAAGATTCTTAAAAGTATCGACGAGCACCCTAGCGCTTTTATTCATTGCTGAAATGATAACAAATCATTTTTGCCTGAAAACTTAAAATTTGTATAACTTTAAATTTTAACCATCAAAATAATGAAATTATTGTTTCAATCTAATTATTTTGTTATAAATCAGTTGGGGTGTATGGGGTTTTGCGCTTATTCATTAACACGTTGTAAAACGCTTTTAAGTTTCCACCGTGTATAGGTAGATAATCCTTCTTGTCTAATTACAGATAAGCTCGCCCTTTGTACATGTTTACTCTAATTATGTTATCTGTATTTTTATGCATACAATAAAGTGTCAATTAAATAAATAATATACTTTAAATTAAGTACTTACTCCATAGCGTGGTGGTCCAGTGGCGAGTAACCTTGCCTGCCGTGCAGGAGGCGATGGTTCGATCCCCGTCCAGGCCGACTCGTACCAATGAGTTTTTCGGAATTTATGTACGATTTGTAACACCACTGGCTTTTCGGTGATGGAAAACATCGTGAGGAAACTTGCACGCTTCAATACCGAGGCATTTGTTGTCCTGTCCATTATAAGTGGCGACGGGCTCACTCCCCGTCACACTGGACAAAGGTTTCGGTACTAGTGAAACGTGGATGTTCTGAGGTTTGAGAATATCTCTGGCTACCCCCTCAGAAGATATAGTCGTGAGCATATGCTACTTACTCCATTCCTTTCGTTCCCAGGGAGTCTGCTACCATCGCTCAGGGTACGGAGGCCGCCAGGAGGTGTGTTCCTGCACCACAAACTACTGCAACGCTGCTCAGGACCTGACATCCTCTGCCGTCGCCAGCTTCGCCATCGTGATGCTGCAAAAACTATTGTTGTGACACTAATAACAATATGTACACCATTAGCTGTTTTGAAACTCCCGATCTAGAAATAAATATATGAAGAAGAATGAGATCTTAGCTTAGGCTAGCATTAATAGACAGATCTCAAGTGCTGACGTATCATGAAAGTGAGCTTAGAGCGCGCAAGTACTTGAGATTGGTTTAATAAGGGAGATTTTTTTTATCCTGAGATTGGGATTAGATCAGAGTTCGACATAATACCTATCACGCCATAATCATTCATGGTAGTGAAACACAGTTCAGAAAATTTAAGATTCTTGATCCTGGACTCTACCTTTTTATGCATCTTCATAAGTAGCTTAAATTTTAATCACATTTGTTAAGGGAATATAATTCGAAGAGCGCTTCATACAAACGAAGCCTGGTGATATTTTCAATACTAAACAATTGAAGTCAATGAAATTTTTCAGAAACAATCTAGAAACTAATCTCTTTGTATGGAATCCGATTTTCGTTAAAATGTATCAGTTTTACAGTGACAGTGCCTCAAAGATTTCCATACAAATCTTAAATTGATTCTAGTACTAAACTACCTTTAACGAAAATCTGACTTCATACAAACATACAGATTAGTTTCTAGATTGTTTCTGAAAAATTTAATTGACTTTATTTGGTTAGTATTGAAAATATCACCAGAATTCGTTTGTACGCAGCGCGCATTTACGCATTCGGAATAAACTTCTCTTAATCCAACCGCAAACATGGAGAAAATGACTATTCTCAATCAAATTAAAAATGCTACCTGAAACCCATCCAAGTCCATAGATGGCACGAATAGTATCATTACGTACGAAGGCAACGATACTTTTTGCAATCTGATTAAGTACCTACATATTATATTATTATTTTTGATTCAGTCTTTTGGTAAAAAAAATCCCTCATTATGCTTCAAAATACGTAAGGTAAACGTATAAGATATCAATGGGTAGAATGCATTTATTTAAATTGAGTGATTGAAGTGTCTGCCTACCCCTACCCCACTGGGAAAGCGTAACAATTGGAAAATGTGATGTGTATGTGGTAATACGAATAAACGTTTAGGTAAAAAGGTATTTTTGTTTTCCATTTACCAAAAACACTATTAGACAATAAGAGCGGCAATCCTATACCTCATTGAGTAGGTTATAACACAGAGTACTATAAGTTACAAGATGCCACCCATCTTTGGTGTAGATCAATTTAAAAATAGTCCAGTGTGAATTGACAAAGGTATTACTTTTAACGGACACTGTATTACTTATTTGTTTCCTTACGATGTTTTCATTTATCAAAATGCCTGTGGTGTTTTAAAATTCATTTTGCAGTCGGCTGCAGTTTCAAGTATGTATTCAACCATGTATGGAAATCTAGTAATCGTTTTGAATGCCTGTGGTATCTGGTATCGTCAAATCGTATCTGGAGCCGAAGTACGCATTTAATTTTGTCTGGAATCGAACTATGCAGCAGAAGAAGAGTTAGTTAGCCAGTTATATAGCCTATTTACGTTCCAGTGTAGGGCACAGCATAAACTCAAGAAGGCTGTGAAGGGGTACTAATCTACCACCCCACCCCATGCGGATTGATACACATAACATAATGTACGCATAAGAATTTCTTCTTCAATGAATGTAGGTTTCCGCACAATGTTATTCTTCACCTTTTGATAGCATAAAGGCTTTAGCCACCTCTAGCTTTTACTTTGGCCCCAAAACGTGGCCCAATTTGACTATTAGGCGAAACATTTGGCCCCTTTTTCCCCTGGCATTTTTACAGCATGAAGCATGGTTACAGCTAGAATATGTTATAGTAGTTCAGTGAGTACATATAATATCATTGGTTCAGAGCAGGAAGCTGGAAATAGGTATTGTCTATACCATGGTTTTAGAATCATACAATACCTATTTTCAGTTTCCTGGTCTATACCAAATCCATGGTTCAGATCAGAGCATGGATATTAAACACTTATGCCACCTTCCTGGTTCAGAGGGGTTCAGATAGAGTCTGCTACAAGGTCTGATATACTTTACATTGTAAAATTTGTAAACAAGCTTCATGGAAAAGGCTGAGCATCTCCTTGGTACATTTTCAAATCAAAACGTATTCCTTTTCTCAATAAATTTTACTTATCTGCAACTATGTTATTAAAACTACTTTCTTGCCATTCTACATTGAGTAAATTTTTAGAATAAGCAGAAAACTTGTTACAAATTAAATAATACGAACAGAATTTGAAAGAAAATCAGACAATGTGACACCACAGAGTTTAAACTCACTAGAATAGGCCGGAAATGTTTGTAAGAAAATGCAAAAATAAAATGACACCGTCAGAAACAAAAGAACGAAATCATATGGTTGGCTTCAGTTACACGGCAAGACTCACACTATTCACTGCACATCGAAGTGAAGAGATCATGAAAAAACCTTATCGAGAGAGAAAATATTAGTTAGGAAGTAAGAGAGATTAGTGCCCCAATATAACCAATCGAAGAAATCACGACGACTAATTCGTAAGAATAAATAAGACACACGTAATTTTTGACAGGCAACGTTACCGTATATAATTAGGTGATATTTTAATTGTTTTAATATGTTCTGAACGCTGAAACTACTCCTGGAAAGAGCCAAGGGAGATTTTAAACGGTGAGTCTCAACATTTTCTTCCTTGTAGAAAAAAAGTGTTCTAATAAACTCAAAGGAGCCTTTTTTAAAGTAGCAACTAAATGCAAAGTAGATTATAGAGTGGTAGAATCGTATTAAAAATACCTTTTTAGGGAAAATCCGTAGTTTGGGAGGAAGAAAATTGCTCTACGAAAATTGCAGTAGACACCAACTAGATCTGTGAACATCAACGTTCTTACGTCACGACAGGAAAAGATTTTCAACTGGCAATTTGTTGGACTATTTCAAAAACAAAATAAGACATGTTATTCTAAAATAAAGTGGTGGTCCAGTGGCGAGTAACCTTGCCTGTCGTGCAGGAGGCGATGGTTCGATCCCCGTCCAGACCGACTCGTACCAATGAGTTTTTCTGTTTAACTGAATTTATGTACGATTTGTAACACCACTGGCTTTTCGGTGAAGGAAAACACCGTGAGGAAACCTGCATGCTTCAATTTCATGGCATGTATTGTTACCACTGTCCATTGTAAGTGGCGACGGGCTCACCCCCCGTCACACAGAGTCACACAACTGGACAGAGTTTCGGTACTTCTGGTGAAACGTGGATGTTCTGTGGTTTCAGAATATCTCTGATTACCCCCTCGGGGAATATAGTCGTAAGCATATGCTATGCTATGATTAAGTAAAGACTAAAAATATATCAGGAGCAATTTTTTTTTTAATAATATGCTGTGACGGAAGTAAAGCAGTCTTGGCTTAGTCACTGATAGTTTTATAGTGGTTAAAAACATAATTAACATTTTGATTAGAATAACATCAATATTTACTACAAATTAGGATAACATCTCTATATTTTAATATAACATACTTCTGTCCATGAGTAATCCAAATTTTGCCGTGCCAGTCTTCGAAAGAGTATCTTTATGTACTTATTCTTTATTTACAACCACAATTTTAACCATAAATGGATTAAAACATTTATTCATAATTGTGCATAAAAAAATCAAACTATTGTTGCAGACAACCGCAAGCCAAATGCAAGAATATGGTGGTGGAGTATCGAGCAAGACCGGTGATTACCGAGAGGGGTCGGACGGGAGGGAGAGGGGTATGCATCAGGGTGAGGGGTACCAATCACAACATTACGCCGTGATGCAGAAGAGCTATGGTGAGCAGAAGTAGACAGTAAAAAGACAGATAAGGGAACATAGGCAAAAGATCTTACGAGATACGTTATTATAATAAGATACCAAAGAATATTCTTAACTTGACGGACAAAAAGTTTAAGTCCCATGTTAAACAAGTCCTCTGTAAAAAAGGTTACTATAAACTCGATGATTATTTGAATGACCAAAATGTCTGGTCTTGACAACGTTAGACTATGTAATATATATTTTTAATTTACCTACCTACATTTATTTGTTTCGTGTTAATAAATTTTCTTGTAGATTTAATATTTAATTTATGTAATTGTACTTTGTATATTTTGTTTTGTTTAAAAGAAGTGTGTTGTAGAGTTTCTGGCCGCATCTTCTCTACAACGGAACACCTTCCGACGCGGTGGTAGATTCAAAAACATGACGTCAAAAAGTTATCTATGTGATATTATTTTGAATAAACAATTTTGACTTTGACTTGACTTGAAGCCTAAAACCATGGTGATGTCTATGTTACATGTAGTAGAACTAGAAGATAGATACTTTAAGGTCGACAAGCTAAAGCAAAATCCATCTAATTGCTTTAAGAACGCCAGTCAGGTTTGGGGTGATCGTCTCCGAGGGATTAGGAATTGTAAATGTTTGTTTTGAGGTCATAGAAAGATTTAGATTTTAATAATTTGACTTTACGCCAACGAATTTACGAGCTACAAACGAAAGCTTTATACAATTTGATTTTAATGTGCCCACTGCCGCCTGGAAATACAGATCTTCTTACTAATCTTATAGATGTCTCTTTTTCTTCGTTGTATGAAATGTCAAATAAGTAGTGGATTTTCAAGACGAGTTTCTGCTAATAGGATGTTCCAGTAAAGATTTGTCTGATCAGAATATGGCAACATATTGTCGAGTTGCCACGGGTATATACGAGGCTACAGCATCCAGCCAGCAATACCAGAATCCAAGGTTAGCTCTTGTACTTGATCACATTCGCCTGAATACTGACAATGAGGATCATGAATTTAATTCTTATTCCTTTTCAGATACAATAATCCTTCTGCGCCTACGTTCAGCTCGCCACCAAACTCGCCTTTGGTCGGGCTAGTCTTTGATCCATCCTCACCAAACTATAGCGGACCAGGCATGATAGGTGACAGAACTGTCAACTCTGAAAGACGCTCTCAAAGTTCTTGGTCTATATCCAACCAAGAGCCCATTGGTACAGGAGCTAAGAAGAAGATAGTCAAGAGCCAAGACAAGCGTAATGCTTACAGTGTCGACCCACGCTATCACGAGAGATACAAGGACTGCAGCACCGAAACTGATCGTCAGAGGAAACAAGATAGAAACCTAACATCAGAGTCTACTTCTAGCCTTGACTTCTTTGCTGAAGGAGAACGAATGGTGTCTGAACTTTGCAACATACCTGATTCTAACTCTAGAAATGACTCTAACCAAAAACAAAATCATAAGACAAATCAAGATGAGGAAAAGAACAAACCTTCAGGTTCTTCGGATGTGCTTCTTACTGCTTTGGATAAGATCGTTATCCATGATCAGATTCCAAACCAAATCGTTCAACTTGCAATAGAAGCTTGCACTGATGCCGAGAATATAGCAATCGCTCATCATAACAGGCCATGCTTCAAGAACATACATTCTATATGCGCTAAAACTAGATCTAACGTCCAGAAGCCTGACAGCGCTGTTGCTAATCTGCATTCACAAGGCATTCCGTGGGTTATCAAGAACTTTATATTCTCTTTTGTTAGAATTCTAGACGGCTGGAAGGGTGTCAAAGAATTACTAAGCGAGAAGCATGATACTTTTTCTAGAATTGAAAATAAATATTACAGCCCGAACATTAGAGAATGCTTTGTGCAATGGCAAGCTGTGACAAAAGAGATGCTGACTCACATTTACAAAACGTTCAAATGTTTGGATCATGGTTTTACAATGGAACAAAAAAGCTTTACACACAACTATTACGCTACTAATTCTGCGGCTCCTCGCCATCAGAGTCAGAATAAATTTCAGCCTGTGAAACCGCATTCCAGTACTCCAAGACCTGTTAACGCTTCTCCACAGCCTTTCAACGCGGCACAACCACCATGGGTTCAGAGCCAGACCCAAGGCTCTTCACAGAGCTTCAACGAGGGTCCTTGGCCTGGGAGATCCGGAGTTACCTATAAAAAGTTCCCAGTGGTGCCGCCGCCAAACACTCACAGCTTCTATCCTATGAACGATCAAAATGACATGGATAGTTTCCAGAAGGCGCAGTACAAATGTGATCCTTGTGGCGGCCGCGAATCAAAGCCTCGTCAGTCTTGGACGATTACCAACGTGCCAGATTTCCGAGCTCTCGAAGGTATGTGTCATGCTGATCAAAGGGAATTGTACACTCAATTAAAACACAAAATGGATGCAGAACTAGGAAAAGCTCCAGGTCAACCCCTTTTGGGAAGCATGCCTTACGATCTGCTGCAACGTAGAGACATGGAACTGAAAGCCAAAATGATACCTTTGAGCCATGTGGAGAAGACGTTGATACCTAGCATGGCTGCGGCCGCCGAAATGAGAGGTTGTTACGTACAAAAAAACAACAGCTGCGGCGACACAAAGGAAGAGGCTGATTTTTTTGCGGCGTGGGGTCAGATGGTCCAAAAAGAACCTAGCGATTTTATAACTCATCACTCTCATAACATTCAAGTTCCCTCGAATGTTGTGACGATTTCTAATAATATCTCTGGCCCCGTGCAATTTATTGATCCCGATAATGATGAGTTTCATGAAATGTCTAAAGTTTATATGAAGCCTGGAAGTTACAAGGTTCCTATAAAGCCTGCGGATCCTGTATCTCCTTTCATGCAAGGCACCTCTCAAGACATGGTGTTTGACGCCGGTCAGGTGGACGATATGGCTCTAAAGGTGAAGATGCCTTTTCCTCCAGTAACGTTAGCACCACAGCCAAAGTACAGTATGGAGTCTTGGCCATGTTTGATGTCACGACATGCAGACGATATCTTTGATGATCCCAAAATGATGCAGAGACACGGAATACCTTGTTTAAACATAAGAAATGCAGACTCCCTTGATATTCTAACTTCAATGACTTCGGACCGTGCATGGGAAGCGGCAAAACAGTCAGCTCCAAAACTGATGGATTTCATCCACGAAGGCTCCAAGTCTGATACGGCACGGCTTTATGATGCTCTAGGCCTTAGCGCAAGTGATGAGTTTCCCGAAGATATGAAGCACAACAACACATGGGCTTCTAGATTGTCAACAAACCATTTTATGCCGAAACAGATGAGCAGTTTGTGGGATTTGCAACCAGCTAAACATGATTATTTACTATCTAAACAAGACCAATCTATGTTTACTGATGACCCGACTAAATTTCTCGACTGTGAGCCAAAATCTTTGGAACCAGACGATAACAAAAACAAAGAATCAAAGGAGAATACACGTTGTCCTAACTTTGACCATACTGGGCATTACGTGAGAGATGATAATCAGAAGAAATCTAGTGGAAAATCCAAGGTCACCGTGTCGGGAATGTGGTATCATCCTAAGAAGAAGAAACCATTGCCTTCAGCAACCGTCAAGAAGTTTGAGACGGTTCTGACAAATTTGTCTCAAGCTAACGAGGCAGTGTTTATTCAGCACGACATGGATATAAAAATGGTAAGATTATTGTTACATAAATACATTATATCCATAAACTCACGACCATTATCCCTTTCGGGGTGGTCAGAAACATTGCTACAAATAACATCTCTCTGTTTAAGAATGTAGTTGTAACAATACTCACATTAAGCAATTTAAGTTTAAGGATGGAATGAACTGTCACGTGGTGAGAGGAGGCTAGCCTATCGCCCACATAAACACTACATAAGACACATAAATACATACATAGTGTTACGTAAATGAATATAATAATCAAGAATGCTCAAGTTTTAAAGATTTCAAGCCAAAATTTAACGTAAAATACGATCCGGACTTGTCTAGAGCAATTTTTATTGAGTCAAAAACGACTCGATTTCTACATAGCTAACAGACTTCTGATTTAATTTCAGGCGCCAAGGTTTTATGAAGTAGTGAAGTACCCAATGTGTCTCCACGATATATCAACCAAACTGAAGAATTCTTCGTACACCGAGCAAGAGCAGGTGGTCCAAGATTTTAGACGTATATTCAACAATGTACGTCTCTACCTCAAGGTATAGTCACCTCACGGATTCTCCTGACCGCTATTGATACCATAAGTTTATTAAATTACAATAGAATAACAGTTTTATTGATTTTATAGAGTTACCCGGATCCCACTATG
The DNA here is from genome assembly GCA_963924505.1 of Agonopterix alstromeriana. Lineage (NCBI taxonomy): Eukaryota > Metazoa > Arthropoda > Insecta > Lepidoptera > Depressariidae > Agonopterix > Agonopterix alstromeriana. The sequence goes on along the minus strand of OZ004676.1, from coordinate 2,842,555 downwards.
AAGAAAAATGTAAATAAAATCTCTAGTGAGTTTGAGAAGTTGTTGAATAATGAATTTCAGAATAAATGGGAGAATAAGGCAAAATCTCAAGACAATGAGTCTCAGGACAAGTCTAAGAATAAGAAAGATGAAAAAGATGGCGACGCAAACAAACATGAATTTAAGAATGATGACACAAGTAAGAAAATAGATAATAAAACTTGTGGCGATGACACAAAGTAATTCCATTTTACTGATTTGCATCCAGTAGTCAAAATTTATGGAGTGAAAATATTAGTTTGCCACTTAAAGGTTCCTATAGGAAAATAAGTTTGAAGGAATATTTTTGAAATCTTGTCTAGTTTGTTTAAAACGTTTTTTTAGCTTTTCTTATTTCTTTGTGCCGTTCAAATATCGCCAACACAAACTTGGAAACCAGGGGCATGTGCAATCTAAGATTTTTATGCACGGATTCTGTTACCACAGTCATGGACACTGGCGCTATAATGTATTAAACTCCAGAAAACTCGCACTAGATGATATTTTAGAAGCAGATTCCACGTGGGTTTTACTAATATCTGCAGCGTCTATTATCTGCGGGGCAGCTAATTTGGCGTGAGTGTCCATAGATAGGCACTGTACGTAGTACCTACTCATTTGTATACTGTGCTATTTCATAGACGAATAGAAATTAAGAAACATCTAGTCAATCAGAAAACTATTATTTTAACAAATGTCAGTGAAATTATCAGAACTTATAATAAATAAGATTATCAATTAATGTGTAAGTGCTTGCCAGTTTTTTGAATGGACTTTATAGCTTCCAAAATGGGGCATAATCTTGAATTTTCTCTATTTAATTCTTGTTTTCTTTCCTTGCACGAATAGTTTGTAATTTAATTTTGTACACATCATTTAGATATCTTCTAATTTCATTCATTTCATCGATCATTAACCAAGTAGACTTTGTATGCAGAAAAACAAATTTACGTTTGGATGCGATAAATGAGTTGTTGCGTTTTCTTTATGCCACGAATTTATAAATATTCAAGATCATCACCTCCTCTCTCTGAGACTCCCAATCATAGACCTATCAGATCTGGACCGGGCGAGAAAATTCAGCAACCAAGTAGTGTAAAATCACAGATAATTCCTGTTAATATCTTAGAGACCACACTACCGTCTTTCGAGCGTCGTCGTCGTACCAGCGTCCGCGCAGCTTCGACGCGACGTCGACGCCGCGCACACTAGCGTCTTACGAGCGTCGTCGTCATGCCGGCGTCCATGCTGCGTCGACGCTGCGCCAGCGCTGGCCGGCTGCCGAAGGCCGGGCTTTCGCAGCGCTGGCATCGCGTTACCCATTCATAATAGATAATGTAAGGAGGTTGGTTGTACGCTGCGTATGTTCGGCAGCCGGACAGCGCGCTTCGACACAGCGCGAACGCTGGAACGACGACGACCGACGCTCCAAAGACGCTTGTGTTGGGGGGTGTCTTAAATGGTCCTCTAGTGACGTCAAAGTCATTCCCCGTACCTCAGTATATTGCTGAATTTTTAAGCACCTACGTAGAAATGTTCTGTTCACAAGAGAAGTCTATGGCCTTATTTGTCTTTGCCTCAAATAGATTTAGTTCTTTTTTATACCTTGATCTGTGATGTATGTTTAGGTAAAAGTTTATGATTTGAATCGTTTTTTCACGCTTAATTACTAGTTTTACGATTCGCTTGAAACATGTAAATATAAAGAGAGTAAATGTATAAAATTTGAACTTAAAAGTTTATGTTGTCTTGGAAATACTACGCCACGTGCTATGTTCTTAAATTTCGTAATAGGTTTGTCATTATTCTGGTTTTCCGACTAATTCTAATCTTGGAAGAAATCTACATTAGTACCTAAGAAGCTAGGTAGGAAACAAAATTCTCGCTCGAATTTCCCTCTTAAGTATTTTGGTTTCATCTAAGTATACAATAGGTTATTTTTTTATCTTCTGATTATTGGTTACCATCTTTTCACTATTAAGAAAACCAAAACAAATTTTCCACACTATTGTTTTCAAGTTAACTGCAATGTAATTTTTTAAACTGATTTGTTCATTTCGTGTCCCACGTTGGTATTAAAATATTTGCTTAAATAATTTTTGAATCCATTTTACCTGCCATAGAAAATAAGTGAATTGCCGACGACGTCTTCCTTTGATCTACGTTTTGGCATACTATTGACGTATTTAGTTAAAATTCAAAATTAAATATTCAGTCCCAATGATGACGTTCGAGTTAATTTTAAGTATTCATTAAGTTGTGATTTTATTATTTAACTTATTTATCTAAAATTATGGCAAGGAACTCCTATGATAATAAAAGAGTTGTTTTGTATTTCTGTGTTTTATTATAATAGAGCAAGATCCCATGAACGCCAGACCTTCGTTATTTTATAAAACCTGACAGTTTCTTAGCGCATGCTCCCAACTCGTTCCCTGCTGGTAGGAACGATGGGCAACTGTGAAGTTAGGGGTTGGAAATATCAAAACTGTCGAGCTACCGAGGAAACACCTAATATTTATAGTCGGGGAAATCTACGGATTTTTGTATGGAGAAGGTTGCATTAATTGCACTTTTGGTGATAATTTGGAATATAGTAGATACATACCTGAAAAACATAAATTCTCAATAATCCCCGATTTTTTATTGTGTATTATTGAATAATTAAGACATTAACAAAACATCAAATTTAAGTATGAACAAAAAATGGAAAACTGGTGATTTTGTATAGGATGGCTTCATTCAATACGTTTTACTTATAACAATAATAATCCCCGGTTAATATCGTAAATTTGAGTAGATATTTAATATTTTGTAAGTCTTCAAAAATTATAACCTCAAAACTAAATTATTTACTGTTTGATTGTACACATTAAATTTGCGTTGTGATAATTAACTGTTTCTTTTGTTAGTATTCTGGAAGAAATATCTTTCGAAATAAGCTTGCCATTTGTACATTAATATCAATTTTAAGGTATTTTTCCCGGTTCCTGACCCAATATAACCACGACAAAACAACACATCTCGACAAAAATGTTATGAACTAACAGTAATATTATTTCAAACACAATTTACATTTAAATAGTGTCTTTAATTCAATCTCAAACCTTATTTTTCCTAGACTATTACTCAAGTAAGATGTTTACAATTCAGCTTTTATACTCTAACGTTAGTACAGTTACAATTTATTAAAATTTAAGGATGTCTGTCTAAAAGCTGAATTTTATATAATGTTACTTGGGTAACTATTAGAATGTTTCCTCAGTAGCTCGACAGTTTTGATACTTCCAACCTATGGCCAGACAATTTTAACCTGCTACCTACTACAGCCACGATGACTCGAACTTCATAGTGGCCCATCGTTCCAGTGTTGGGAACATGCACTGAGCAATTTTCAGCTTTTACGAAGGTCTGGCGTACACGGGATCTTGGACTATAAGGGTTTTTAGAAGGTCGCAATCGTTTCCAATGCCGAAGCTCCACTATTTCAATGATCGCCTCATATAATCTTGAAGGATCTAGAGAATTAAATACTTATCTGTGAAATCACGAATGCAATTGTTTTTATACGCGACTAGCAGCCCGTCCCGGCTTCGCACGGGGTAGACAAATACATTTTAAGACTCATTTTTCTACACCTTCGGTTACATTGTTCAAATTTTACCAAGGATCCCTAATTTTTTTCAAAATGAAATGTAGCCTATGTCAAATTGGAAGAATGTAGCATTCTATTGGTGAAAGAATTTTTTAAATCGGCCCAGTACTTTTTGAGCCTATTCATTACAAACATACAAACATACAAAAATAGGTACAAATCTTTCCTCTTTATAATATTAGTGTAGATTTGCTTAACCAACTTTATTACGTGTTTACCACAGAGGAAGGATCTCCATAGAGTCCGCATAAATTTACGATTGTAGTTAGTCTCTTTTGTCTTATGATGTACCTTTAATAGTAGAAGTAGATGGAACTATAGATATTTGTTTATGCGGCTGTCCACATTTTTTTGAGCTAGTGTGTGTGAAAAGTGACCGTAAACATAAGGCCATATGTCACTTGGTGCCTTTTGTCCATACTACTTGACACCACACACTCAAACCTAAACGTCAAAAAAAGTGGACACTTTACAATTGGTATGGCTCACTCTATTAGGTATAATCTCTTTGGTGTTTACATACATAAACTCACGACCATAATCCCTTTCAGGGTGATCAGAAACATTGCTACAACCTGCGTACAGTTGTCACAATCAAGGCTTATTAGCATATTGAAGGAAACCTTCAATGAAATTACGACTAGAGTTGATAGGAGGCTAGCCTTTACCGAGAAGCCAATACTTTTATCGTCCATTAGCGTCGGTGGCGCGTTGCGGAGAGCTATGGAAACTCAATCCTGAGGGCCGGGTTCGAATCCGCACGGACGAAATGCCATGTACCACTGAGAGTTTTTCTAACTTGTGTACGTAATACCGACTGCTCTCAAACGGTGAAGGAAAACATTGTGAGGAAACTTGCATACGCTGTAGAAGAAATTCCGAGGCGTATGTTGTCTGTTTGTTTGTGCATGCATAAATTAAAAACTACCGAACCACATATGGCTTAGGCTCATTTAGGCTTCATTTCATCGCAATCGGTTCATTCAATCAAGAGTTATGGGTATTTAGAGTCAGTGGTCAGCGCGTATGAAGTCCTGAACCGATTTGGATGGTGTTTAATAATTTTCATCGCAATCAGTTCATTCAATAGAGAGTTATGAGTATTTAAAGTCAGTGGTCAGCGCGTACGAAGTCGCGGGCGCCGCTAGTAGCTCTGCACAGTAATATAATCTAAGATCCTTTTCTTCGAAGAAAACGGAAATTATTCCATACATTCCATACCATGAATGTACGTTATGGCATGCAAATAAGATAATTGTTATTCACATAAGTACATCGCGATAAAGGTTATAAATATTTATTGTGATACGAAATCGCTATGTTTAGAATTTGTAAAATTTGTTTAGGGTAAAAACGAAAGTAAAAGTATGTAAATAAAACTTCCTATGTAATTTTGACTGTTTAGCCTCAAACCGAACACACATATACAGGGTGTAAAAAAACCTGTTGGAGCCTTTAGGGGGTGCTTCAGACCATCAAACTGAACTACTTTCACTATGGAGCCAACTTCGAAATCGCGAAAACATATCATCGCTCCTACTATACAACGTGTTAATGAATTAACGCAAAACTAGAAAGTAGTTTGTTTCGAGAGCAAAATCGAATTATCATGGTTTCAACATAGTTAATTTTTTTCAAAATATTAAATAATTTGTTTGTAAAATTTACTGAACTCGATCTCAACCCACCGCAAGGGCACAATCACCCTACTTACTACTAAAACAAGATTCTTAAAATGTATTCATGAGCACGTTAGCGCTTTCATTCATTGCTGAAATAATAACAAATCATTTTTGCCTAAAAACTTTAAATGCGAATTTCTTTAAATGTTTACCATCAAAATAATGAAATTATTCTTTCAATCTTATTATTTTGTTTTAAATCAATTGGGGTGTATGAGGTTTTGCGCTTATTCATTAACACGTTGTATATACATTTGACAGGTTTGTATGAAACTACTGTTTTTTTTTAGAGATTTCGATGTTGGCTCCATAGTGAAAGTTGTTCAGTTTGACGGTCTGAAGCACCACCTAAAGGCTGGACTGAGTTGTTAGTCGGTATTGGTTTAAATTCGAATCTTATGAACGGTCTACACCTTTGGTGCTATATAGGTACAATGGCACCACACAGCAATGCCTCTTAATATAAGCATAAGCATATGCTCACGACTATATTCCCCGAGGGGGTAGTCAGAGATATTCTGAAACCTCAGAACATCCATCTTTCACCAGTAGCACCGAAACTCTGTCCAGTGTGACGGGGGTGAGCCCGTCGCCACATAATGGACAGCGGGTACGATACATGCCTCGAAATTGAAGCATGCAGATTTCCTCACGATGTTTTCCTTCTCCGAAAAGCCAGTGGTGTTACAAATCGTACATATATTCCGAAAAAATCATTGGTACGAGTAGGTCCTGACGGGGATCGAACCATCGCCTCCTGCACATCAGGCAAGGTTACTCGCCACTGGACCGCCACGGCCTCTTAAGGGTATATTACTGTTGGCGCGTTCCATACAAGCGTAGTCTGGTGATATTTACAATACTAACCGATTAAATTCAATGAAATTCTGCGGAAACAATATAGAAACAAATCTCTGTGCTTGTATCGTGTCAGATTTTCCTTAAAATGTACAGTTTTAAAGTTACAGTGCCTAAAATATTTCTATACAAATCTTAAATTAATCCTAGCATTGAAACTGAATATTTTATTAATGACACGATACAAGCATAGAGATTAGTTCCTAGATTGTTTCTGCAAAATTTCATTGAGTTTAATTGGTTAGTATTGAAAAAATCACCAGACTACGTTTGTATGCAGCGCGCATTTACGCATTCGGAATAAACTTTTCTTAACATAACTTACATTAAAATGTTATTACGAGACAATCGTTTCAATAGAACCGATCGATTCTAACTTAGTCACAGTAACAAACGATTTTAGGAGAAAGTACGATTTAAATCGTAAATCAATTTATTGAAATAGAAAGGGTTAGGCGTTGCCAATTGGCGGTTAGAAAAAAACAGTTTTCCTTCAGTTCAGTGTAGACCACACCGGAGGCAGAATATACGATTAATCTGCCTAAAAATTTATAAAAATTAGTGCAGACAATAAAAACGCGCGGTTTTTTTTTCTTTTTTTTTCGTAACAATCGATAAATAAAACATTTTTTTTATCGTGAAATGATTTTACTTGTGTTTTTTGGTGATTTAACAAAGAAAACATTTGATAGAAACAGATTGAAGATATCTTGGTTATTATTATAGTAAGTAAAAGAAAAATGTTATTTAGTAGGTACCTACATTAAAAAATACGATGTTATTTCAGAGTAAGACAAATCCCTTGGGGAATAATGCTATAAAATTTTCGTCATTTTTAACCCCCGACGCAAAAAGAGGGGTGTTATAAGTTTGGCGCCAATGTCTGTGACATCGTAGCTCTCGAAGGGATGGACCGATTTTGATGCGATTTTTTTTAAAGCAAGTTTCCTTGCGGTGGTTCTTAGCTAAATTTAGTAAAAATCGATTCAGAAGATTTCATGTAACTTAAAAAATTATGAAATAACATTAAATTACAAATTTAAAAAAAAACCAACGCCAAAAACATACATTTAAAAAGTAATAAATAATTCGGAGATTCAGTGAAGTGATTGTAGTCAAATCAATGGTCATTTCATTGCGGTATTTTAATTTAATCAAAGTGTCTTATACTATAAGGTCTAACAAAATTAGGTGAAACTATTTTAAGGGGATGATCAGACCATCAAACTGAACAACTCCATCATCTTGAGGAGCGTTTGTGAATTTTAATTTCAGTCATTAATTTTTTTTCCTCAATATTTTTTTTAAGTAATCATACATTGCCAATATCATAGCAATAAATAGGTAAATTAAGATTACTGAACTAACAAACAGATAAATAATTAGGTAACCGTACCGTATATTGACACCAATACTTATCTTATATTTTAATCTTACCTATTATAAAACTGTAACAGAAGTGTGTCTATACATTGAAGATATTTGAATGAATTAATGAATTATTAAATTAATTAATGAATTGTAGTGATGCAACGAATACGAATACGAATATTCGTATTCGCCAAATAGCAGCCAATCACCGAATATTCGTATTCGGAGAATATCAGGAAGACATTCGTAATTAAATGTTTTCGCAAAACCCACTTAATTTTTGTCAAAAAGACATACATTATCCTACGCTGCCGCTGAATACATTTTTCCAGAAACAGTCAGCTTTCAAATTATCTACTGTGTCTCCAGAAATAAAATTTTTCAACGGTTTCGAGTGTCAAAAAAGGGTTTTCTTTTACCACCCATAAAAGTGTCTTTTAATCGGTCTTTTAAAAAGGAACAAAACATTGGTCAGGACTTTAGGAATTTTAGAGCATGTCCGACACGCTGACGATTTTGATTGTATAAATAATATTTCGAATGATTAACGTGTCTTTTCAACATTTTTAAATTATTTTTCGCTATTCGTATTTGTATTCGTATTCGCCGAATAGTAAAATCAATATTCGTATTCGTATTCTTATTCGTAAAAGTGGTATTCGTTGCATCACTAATGAATTGATACATGAAAAAGATTACGATACTTATGGTTTTTAGGTATCCCGGACTCCAAATCAAAATTTTTTAGAATTTCGTATGTCTGTTTGTTTATTTGTTTGTTTGTAACAGCTGAAAAAACTACTGAACCGATTTTGATGAAACTTTTTTTGTTTGATAACTTATGATCTGACTTAAAATATGGTGTAGAAGGTGTTACAAAAATACAAATAAACATTTAAGGGGGTGGTTTAGACCATGAAACTGAACAACTTTCACTATTGGACCAATATCGAAATCGCGAAAAAAAAATCTGATGTTCCATACTAAACTACAAATCTACTCGAGCTAAATTTTTTATTTTTATTTTATTGTATAGGTACACGTACAGATTACAGTCAAGATGAAACCATTTAACATTGCAATAATATAAAGAACTAGATTGTAATCCAATTACACATGTACACAGCATCACTATCTTTAAGACATGGCGGAGTGAGTTAGTTACATAAATTAAAATCTTAATAAATTCGTAAAACATCGAAACAGAACAAATAGATTTAAGTATACAGTAGGCACCCAAATTTCAATAAGTGTTAAAATTCAATCCATTAGCAATTGCTCCAATCCAAAAATAAAAATAGTATTAAACCAAAGTAACCAATATAATTAAAATTGAAATCATTAATTAACACTAACAAAATAATCGAGCAATACAATTAAATTAATTTAAATGACAACAAATTATTAAACTATGTTGTTAGTAGTTGTTAAAATAAATAAATAGCATGCACAACTTAATTGCTATCTGGTGGTGGGTTGAGAACAGCAATGATGCATCTTTTTAATCTTGCAAGACTTTTGTCAAAAATGTCAAGTTCTATATGTTCGGAGCTGAGGTCATTGTAATGACGACACATTCTAGAAATGGGGTTGTAAAACGAGGTATTATTCCTATACACATGGAGCGCGAAAGTACGTGGAGCACGAAATCTATAGAGGGTGTTGGTAAATGTATGGGACAACAGATTTTGATCTTGGTCCCATAGTGAAAGTTGTTCAGTTTGATGGTCTAAACAAATAATATAATTCTATAATACCTATAATCTAGTATAATTATAATAAAAAGCATTTTAAAACTGTTACAATATTTATTAGGACCATAAATAATTATCACGTTAGTACAATGATAAGATTTATATCAAGTTTTATCATTACAGAAATCTGTGTTTACTTCCATTAATAAGTACCTACCCAGGTAAACAATATCATTTCCATTTTTGGTTTCCGGTAGATGACGATTTTTCTGCTATAAATTAGTGTCCATACATACATGGTGTTAGGTTAAACAGTTGCATTACTTTAAGGGGTGATTGTACCCATGATATTGAACAACTTTCCCTAAGAAACCTATAGGAAATTCGCAAAAAAAAAATCTGACTTTCCATACTAAATACAATCAGCTAATCAAACATTTGTATGAAAAGTCCAAATTTTTTTTTTCGAATTTTCTGTATGTTTCTTAGGGAAAGTTGTTCAGTATCGTTAGGTTCCAATATTTTTTTTGAGATAAGGCAATCGACGTTACTAGTTTTTTCTTTTTCTACTTATGCAGTGGCTACGGAACCTTATCATGGGCGGGTCCGACACGCTCTTGGCCGGTTTTTATAAATGTATCGACACAAATATTTTCGGTGGATTTCGTTACTCTAACAACCACATCTTGCAAATTTGACCTCTAAAATGTTATCCAGTCTGAAGTCGGACTCTTAAAAAATATTGGAAGGTACAGTCAGAAACGAAAAGATGTATGACACTTCATGCTCCACGTCTTTTCCGAAACCTTTCGAGAAAAGGTACGGCTACGCCACAACGCCACGCTCGTTGACTCGTCTACAAAAGCACTCTAAGGCGCGGTTTATACAGAAGAGACGTGTGACGGTGGCGGATAGTCAAAGTAACACAATTATAAACCTTATAGTACGTAGCATAGCGTCGATTCGAGAATTACGCCCGCGCCTCCAGGCGACATCACCTGGAGGCGCGGGCGCGTTTCTCCTTTACGACAAAAACGACGCTATGCTACGTACTGTAAGGTTTATCTTGTGTTACTTAGATAATCCGCCACCGCCACACGTCTCTTCTGTATAAACCGTGGCTATAAGAAACCATATCCCTTAGTCATATCATGATAGTCTACAGCACCCACGGAAATTAATGGGTGGTCTGTTTTAGCTTCTAAGCCGGGAACCACCGGGGTTCATTCTACTAAAAGTTTAATTATCAAGGTTAATACTTTATAATAAAAATTTTAGTAGAATGAAACCCAGTGGTTTTAAACCTAACCTACTAAATTAATATCTCTAATATTTACACTAGGCAATTAAAGACGACCGACCTTTATGTAATACAGGGTGTACTATAAATTTAATAAAATTTGAATCTCGTTCAGATACTGATATCAACACAGTAAAATCCCTCTTTTTCATAGCATAGCATTATGCGCACGACTATAATCTCCCGAGGGGTAGTCAGAGATATTCTGAAACCTCAGAACATCCACGTTTCACTAGTAGTACCGAAACTCTGTCCAGTGTGACGGGGAGTAAGCCCGTCGCCACTTGTAATGGACAGTGGGTACAATACATCGACTCAATCGGCAATCGACTCGATAGAAGTTCAGAGGTTCAGAGTTAGTTAAAGCTCTTAATCATTGAAACTTTTGTCTTTGAACTCCCTAACGGCCAGTTGCACGTACGTTCATTAAAGTTAATCCTCCATTAAATCACTTGCTGTCACTTTTTGTTTTGTTGAGTTGACGTTGTAAAAGCTAGCAAGAGATTTAATGTAGGATTAACTTTAATGAACGTTACGCGCAACTGACCGTTAGGGAGTTCAAAGACAAAAGTTTCAATGCATCATACTATATTTATACTCCATTTCAAATAGCAACGACATTATAAGGCGATTTTGAATTACAGAAACAGAAATTTGAAATAGGTACTTCCTTTCACTTATTCTTCGAACTGCTTTAGTAACGTCCAGGATATGTCGGATAGTATATCTTTCTGGATTTGCAAATCAGAATTGGCCAGAAAGCCATATAGGAATCGGAAAATCTTGTCATCCTTATTTGGAACGAAGTATAGGTACCTAAAAACTATTCAAATCAAGAAAAAATCATTCGGCACTTCGCTTCGGTACTTGATTTTTAGGTACAGCCTGTATCCTAAACAAACATAGGACTTCCTGATATTGTTTTAATCAAATTAGGAACTACTCTCGTTTATTTTATCAATGATTAAACATTTAAAGAGCATTTATTGTTTTGATTTCTATAGATTACTAGACGCTTGCCACAGATTTGCTATCTTCGAGTACCATTTACCTAGATAACATTTTCCAAGGATGAATCGCATTTTGCATATAAAAGGCGGTAAGAAAGAAAGTTAGTCATCTTTCTGGATTCAGTGGAACATAAGAAACGTTTAAAAATAATTTTTTTTTCAAGAAGTTTATAAAAAAATTACAAAGGTATTTAAATTTGATTATTTTAAAAATAACAGTTATTATTTTGTGCCTGTGTCATATCACTGTTGGGCAAGTTCTCCGACGCAGTAAAACATTAATTTGTGTGAGCAAAGTATTTACACGCTAACGAAAATAATATTATTTTCATACTTATTAGGGTTCCGTCGTCCAACAAGGAACAAACTTATACTTTCGTCCATTCTCTCTGTCTGTATGCCCGGCCTCAATAACTCGCTCATTTTTGCACCTATTGAATCGAAATTTGGCATGAAGACGGATAAACAGTAATCCAAAAACAGAAAAGTAGCATTTATGAAGAAAAAAAATATTTTCGACCCCTCTCCCATACAACGAAAGAGGGGTTGCAAAAAAAGGTTTTTTTTAATCGAGTGAGTTGGTTCTGTCTCGAAAATAGGGCAAACCCCCCCCCCCCCCCCCCCACCCCCTCTAACTTCTAAAATACTAGAGTGAAAAATCTGAAAATGTTACAAAATATAGCTTTCGGTAAGTATTTTCAGTGACAATTATAACGCATGTTGTAGCCCAACCAGTTTCTGAAAAAACCTGTAACAAAAATATATTTTCTCATTACGAGTACAAACTAGATGGGGCGTTGCTGGAAATTAAGTTGCGCTATCATTAACTTTCAACATTTTCTAAGTAGGTAAGATAATATCGATTTTACGACTTTTTTCTTATTCTACTTATGCAATGGCTACGGAAGTCGGAACCCTATCATGGGCGAGTCCAACACGCTCTTGGCCGGTTAAAATAGTTTCTGTTAGTGGTTTTTATTATGAATATTTTTGTACAACAAAGTGTTAAGTAAATAGTTAAAAATGGTTTATTAACTGAGTTATTAAGTAAATAAAATATTTAGGGCCCTTTTTAACCTTGAAATGAACACAGGTTCCTAAGTAGGTAGGTACCTAAGAAAGTATACTTATATAATTTCTCATCAATTTTGCAACTCTTTAATACCGAACAGTTGATCAAATAGAATCACAATGAATCATTGTGATGTATTTAGCACGCGTACTTGGTTTTACAGCTGTCATGTTGTCATCAATAATATTGTTAAAAACTTCACCAACAATTTTACAAAAGCCTACACATCATTATCAGGCTCTGACTGAGTTGTCCCATCACCTTTTCCTAGACTTGGATCATACTCTCTCCCTTTGGCCAACCTCCTTTTTCTGCGAGAGTCCTAGCACGCCACCCCCGAGAAAACGACAAAAATAGAGACGTGTCTCTGTCTTTGTTACTTTGGGTTTTCTCGTTTTGTCGTGCGGGGTATGCTAGCCCTACTGGGTAAGAAAACAATGTAGCATTGTCGATAGGTAAATATATCGATTCCCAAAAAACTCGAGAAGAAATTCTGCATTCAAACCCAAATATAGTATCTGAATCACTTCTTGGAAGATGTAATGATGGCCTCTGCAGGGAGTATGTGACAGCCTGGCAAATACTGAAACGGTAAACTCAGACCATCAAACTGAACAACATTCACTATGGAGTCTACCTCGGGAAATGCGAAAAAAATGGGCTGTCTCATACATTTGAGTCGAGTAGGTGCAACAGTTTTTAGGCGTTTCCTGAGTTAGGCTACATAGTGAAAGTTGTTCAGTTTGATGGTCTGAAATCACCGTTTCAGTATTTGCTAGGCGGTCACTTACACCCTGTATACGTTGCATCTTTCAGTATGGAGACCAGGTAGAAGAAAATTAAAAAATATCAGCTGTCCCATAAATTTCAGTCAGTCGATTAATACTGTGTTTTTTTATTTTTTCATGATATTGGCTCCATAGTGAAAGTTGTTCAGTTCGACGGTCTAATTTAAACCACCTTTTTAATATTACTAGGGTGTTTTGTTACACCCTGTATTTCCATTCCCCTGATAGTCAAACCGCATTCTATACCAACATAATTGTAGAGAACCATCATCATCATCACGATAAAAATTTAAAGAAAATGCGTATAGGAAATCGATGTCTTCTTGATACAAACACCGCGTCGTAAGGTGTTATGACTATGGACAAGATGCTGCCAGAAAAGAAAACAACACAACGTTAAGAGGATATAATTCGAAGCGCGCTCCATACAAACGTACTATGGTGATATTTTCAATATTAACCAATTAAACTCAATGAAATTTTTCAGAATCAATCTAAAGATTTTCGTTAAAATGTTTAGTTTTAAAGTTAGAGTGCCTCAAAGATTTCCATACAAATCTTAAATTAATCCTAGCATTGAAACTGTCTATTTTAACAAAAATCTGACTCCATACAAGCATAGATATTTGTTTCAAGATTGTTTCAGCAAAATTTCATTGAGTTTAATTGGTTAGTATTGAAAATATCACCATAGTACGTTTGTATGGAGCGCGCTCCGAATTATATCCCCTTAAGACCAGAAAATTAAAAGAACTTACAACATTGCAGATGTCGTGGGTGCTCTTCCTCGCGTTGTCAGCGACCGTGGCCCTCGTGGCGGGCCACGGCAGGGTACTGGAGCCGCCGTCCAGGGCCTCGGCGTGGAAGTATGGCTTCCCCACCCCGCCGGACTATGATGACGACGGAGCAAACTGTGGGGGGTTCGCGATGCAGTGGTCAGTTAATGGAGGAAGGTTGGTATTTAGCAAGTCTATCATTAGGTAGCTACATTTCGCTGCTGGGAGCTTCGTACAGGAGTAACTCTTTTACCAAGAAGTTACAGTAGGTAACCACTAGAGAATTATCCTTTAACTTTAGCGCGACCTCGTCCGCGTTGATTTCGGGGAACATTTAAAGGGGTTGGTTTAGACCATCAAACTGATCAACTTTTACTATAGAACCAATACCGAAATCACGAAAAAAAAATCGGATATTCCATACTAAACTACAATAATCTACTCGAGCTAAATGTATGGGACAGCAGATTTTTTTTCGCTATTTCGATGTTGGTCCCATAGTGAAAGTTGTTCAGTTTGATGGTCTAAACAACCCCCTTAAAAGTTTATTAAGTACGTATACCAAATTTCATGCGCGAGTTGTCCAAAAAATGCTGATCAACTCTGTTTTATGTAAGAATAATTTCATTGTTATGCATGAAAAAAACAGGGACAGCAGAAGTATGCAATACTTAAACCATGAATTCTACTCATAAAACTGAACAAGTTTTACAATGTAACAAACTATGAAAAAGCGAAAAAACTAATCGGGCACTTTGTGTACACACGGCGACACATCCAGCTACGCAAAACCAATATAAGCTGGCCGCGCGACGATATACATTACTCTACGTATGCGCGGCCAGCTTATTTTGGTTTTGCATAGCTTAATGTGTCGCCGTGTGTACTCTGTGTGTGCCAAATAGGTAAAATAAATTCTTTCCTAGATGCGGCATCTGCGGTGACCCCTACCACGTGCCTCCGCCCCGAGCCCACGAGCTCGGCGGGGTCTACGGCCAGGGCATCGTAGTAGCCCACTACCTGCCAGGCTCCCTGATCACCGTCAACGTCGAACTGACAACGTCACACCGAGGCTTCTGGGAGTTCAAACTATGCCCCGACCCAGAGAACAACGACCAAGAATGCTTCGACAAACACCTCCTGCAACTAGAGAATGGAGACACAAAATACTACCCTACGAAAGGCAGCATAAAGTACAATGTCACGTACCGTCTTCCACAAGGAATGATCTGCGATCACTGTGTCTTACAATGGAGGTACACTGCTGGGAACAACTGGGGCGACTGCAAGAATGGAACTCAGGGTCTTGGATGCGGCAACCAGGAACAGTTTGGGGCGTGTTCTGATATTTCTATAGGAGTCTCTAGGGTTATGTTGAGGGATTCGAAGGAAGGATACGATATCCCGTATCCGTTGTTTTATTATTTGAAGCATGGGTACTTTGATGTCCAGCAAGGTAAGGAAGGTGAGAGCAATAGTTTGAAGTAGTTGGTGTAGGTACAGTTTTTAGTTAAGATATTTAAAGATGCATGCATTTATACCGGATGATTTTTTTTACCGTTCCGAAACTTTCAGGGGTGGTTCAGACCATCAAACTGGATAACTTTTACTATGGAAGCAAACCTGAATTCGTAAAAAAAAAATGCAGTTTAGTATGGAACAGCTGATTTTTTATTTGCGATTTTAGCTTTGCTCCCATAGTAAAAGTTGTTCAGTTTTATGGTCTGAACAATCCGTGAAAGTTTCGAAACGGTAAAATTGGGTATAGCTAATATGAACCAGCCTCATAATGAACGGGTTTTTAATAATTATTAATTTATTAATATACCTACCTACTCACCATATCATTTGAATGCACTGTAATGTAGATAAATAATGATAATTTATTTTTATTAGGAAAGGCACTGAAAATTCACAATTAAATTACAAAGAACATGATAAGGGTGGCTTGTATCAACAAATATGTTTAAATATGACGCTATCCCTGTCACCAGTATGAGCAGTGTAAGAGACAAAGCGATCACTACGTATATACGCATACAACGTGTTAATGAATTAACGCAAAACTAGAAAGTAGTTTGTTTATAATCGAGAGCAGAATCGAATTATCATGATTTCAACATAGGCAATTTTTTTCAAAATATTAAAATATTAATTTGTAAATTTTTAAATTTACTAAACCCGATCTCAACCCGCCACATGGGCACACTTATCTTACAAATCATTTTTGCCTGAAAACTTAAAATGTGAATAACTTTAAATTTTAATTATCAAAATAATGAAATTATTGTTTCAATCTAATTAATTTGTTATAAATCAGTTGGGGTGTATGAGGTTTTGCGCTTATTCATTAACACGTTTTGTGTAGTAATATACGTTTAAAAGTTTAAACCTAAGAACTTTTGGTATGTTTAGAAATTTACATCGGAACATGAAAATACGAGTAACTTAGCTGACTCTGTGATAAAATAATTAATTTGAATGTTTGAAAGTTACAAACCAAAGTTAATTAAATAAAATCCCATAAGTTGTATCATAGTGATTAGGTTAATTCTCTGTAAATAAGGTAATTTATTATTTTTTATTAAATAAATAAAAATTAACTATTAATTTGTTTTTTGTTTTTCAGTCTACAAGAATTTTAATACATTCAGTGTCAATTTTTAATACATTCATTGTCTTCAAACTAAAACAATTATAATACAGGGTCCTCTTAATATGCTGACACTTTTTTAATGGGATGATCAGACCATCAAACTGAACAACTTTCTCTATAGGACCAACATCGAAAGCGCGAAAAAATAAACTGCTGTTGCACAGGTGCGGTACGAAGGGGAGGGTACACAGGGGACATGACCCCCTCTCCCCCCCAAATCGTACGCGTCAAATTGAAAAATCTTCAAATGTGTAATAAAGTCTAATTTACTCAACATATTTTATTACTAGCTGTTGCCCGCGACTCCGTCTGCGTAGAGCTTAAAAAAGTATGTGTTAATCCAGATCATATTCTATCTGTGTGCGAAATTTCATCAAAATCCGTTAAGTGGTTTTTGCGTGATGTGTGTTCAAACATTTTGCGTTTACGATTTTATTATATAGGGTCCTTTCTTAATATGCTGACACTTTTTTAAGGGGAGGATCAGACCGTCAAACTGAACAACTTTCTCTATGGCACCAACATCGGAATCGCGAAAAAATAATCTGCTGTTCCATACAAAACTCTAAACCTAACTACTCGAGCCAAATGTATGGCGAACTGTTTTTTTTTGCTATTTCGGTTTTGGTCCCATAGAGAAATTTGCTCAGTTTGACGGTCTGATTATCCCCTTAAAAAGTGTCAGCATATTAAGAAGGACCCTGTATGTATAGATTAGTGACCCCCTCAGTTTGATGGGTAGACTCTTAGTTTAAAAGGATGCTAAAGATATCAATTTCACCCTGTATGCACAATGTATAACCTACGAATAAGAGTTCGCTGAAATGCACTATAAAACTGCACGCTTTAAAATTCACGTACTTGTAGTAGAAACATCAAGGTCTGCCGTATAAACTTCCCCCATCAATTGATAAAGGAAAATTTTATTGATCGATGGTTTTATACTAAATATAACTATACTTCATTCAAAGTCAAAGTCAAAGTCAATATAATTTATTCAATATAGGGGCTTGCAGCACACTTTTCAAACGTCAAATCTTTTTTAAAGCTACCACCGCGTCGGAACGTGTTGTCGCTGTAGAGAAGACCAGTCGGCCAGAAACTCTACAACATATCACGACTTAATAACTATTACAATATAAATTCTTAAGCTAAAGTTATGTATACAATAATACATAGTCTATTTAATAAAATAAGGACGACGAGATTTTCTGATTCCTATTAGTGGCTAATTCTGATTACCAAATGTAAATAATTTATAGGATACCATATACTATCCAACATATCTTGGACGTTACTAAAGCTGTTCTAAGAATAAGTGCGAGGAAGTGTTCTCTGTTTCTGTAATGCAAAATAGCCTTAAAATTTCGTTGCTATTTTGAATGGAGAATAGGTACGTAATTCGGTTCACACTAGCGCAGTGGGTGGAGGGGTGATCGTGAATTACCCGTCCACCCACCAGTGGGAAAGTCCAGTGGGTAGACGGGACTGACGACTGCCGATAGCGATGCGACTGACACGCGCGTCTGACGCGTGGTTCTGTCATATGCCGTATGTCTATCTTTTTTTTTTTTTTTTTTGAATGATATATACAGTTTGCTCAGGGAGCATTTACTGCTTTTTACAGCGGGCTTTTGGGGGTGGCCTTACCAGTGACGGCGAGGCGCCCTGGTAGGTCACCGAACCAGTGATTTAAGCAACCTGCCCAAGGGGCACCCCAGGGGGGTACGGACCTCGGCAATGGGCGTTGCTGGGATTACGCGACGGGTTGGGAAGCGGGGATCGGTGAGAGTATGTCTATCGCATCGGCCGCGCGCGTCTGACGCACGCGTCAGTCGCTGGCATCGGAAGCGGCGCCATACGTTTTCATAGTAACTAGTATTGTCGCATCGGCCGCTGGCATCGAAAGTCCACCTTTATGTTTAATATACCAATGTTTTATTCTAATACTAACTGTGCCCGGCATGCGTTGCAATGCCCCTTTTTTACCCGAAACACACTTGGCCATTTTGGATCATTGATTGTGAATCTAGTTCTGTTTTAAATAAGATATCAATGGTTACCGATCTCGTAAACGAGATAATTAAAAATTACACAAATACTGGATGTGATTGGCACAGGACCGAGAAGAATGACAAAGTGGGGAGGAGGTTTATACCCTGCAGTGGATGGAGACGGCCTGATGATGATTAATTGAAATTCAGCGTGGAAGTATAAACGAAATAAAGAAGCTATATGTGAGGCAAATAGGTATCAGCAGAGACAAAACCCATTCCCAGAAACTAAGCTAGCAACATTGTTAACTTTTTTCACAAACTTCAGACACTATATAATAAAAACGTATAATTTCCTATTGAGGTACCTACTAGAGGCGACCCCCAGACTAAATGTTTTGTAACACACGTTGAGGCCAATTAGTTCAAACTTACTTAGCATGTGCGAGCCGAGAGCCGCACGATGGGTGCGTGTCTCGCAGTGCTGATCGTGGCGCACAGATTTTGTTGGTGTTGTCTGTTCTATACATAATTATTCAATGTAATTTCCTAAACCTCCCTTCTCCCTATAGGGATCCTGAATCTACTACGCAAGGGATTCGTACGTCCGCAGCAGAGTCGACCAGAGACAAAACCTTGGTCCAAAGGAAGACACAAGACCAAGAGCAAGAGACGAAAACCCAAGAGTAAGAAGAAACCTAGTAAACGAAAAAAGGTTTTTGCTTTTTAAGGCTTATTCGACTTTGCCTGGGGTTTCATGAGGACCATACAGCAGACCATAAACCACAGTATAGGAAAGAGTCTGGTACAAAATACAGTACGGACACTCTCTGCCCCCACCAATTTTAACCTCACCCCCTTTCAGATCGCAGAACATTAAACTATTATTTTTTCACCGATAAATTATAGTTTAATGTTCTACGATTCCTCAACAACAAGAAGAGTAAGATGGAAAAATAATAAAACATCAAATATATTAAATGTATTTGCTTTTATTTATACAATAAACTTAACCATCGTCCTCTAAAAACTAATCAACTTCTTTACATTCACAAAAAAGGAACTACATACAAACTATGGATTTAACCAGATTCTTGCATCTCACGTCTGCGTGCGTGTCCTCCATGTACTTTGCGTATCTGTCCGCAATGCAAACCGTATAATCAAAGTGCATCAAACATACATGGTAAGGAATCTACTAAGTCGCTCGTATTATGTATCGGTTGTCATATGTTGTTACCTCCGTGTGGTAATGGGGTAAATTAACACTTTTCCCAGTAACCCCTTCGTCCCTGGCCGCCCCGCACGATTGACCTATCGCAACCATTGAGTCTCACATCTGTATAGTTACTTTTTTATTTGCTGGGGCATAGGAAGGTCGGGGATCCTGGGCCACCCTAAAATTGGAAATCACAAATTGAAACCAATAAAATGTATCGCCACATTAATGTTCTTCGCTAAGCGCACTTTGTTGATTCAATAAGTAAATTTAAAGACTAAAAACTTGGCCAAAACCTGCGTGCCCGTATCAGTGCACGCACAAGGACGTATACGTGCGCACACACGTGCGAACATGAAAGATTCTCGCGCAGTCATGAGATGTAAGGATTATACATTTGAATAGTAGACTGAGACATTATGTAGAATACATACTTAAGTCTTCAATAAGAAATGTGACTGAATATTTCGGTCACTGGTACCACTACTAGTGTATATTTAGGTTTAAGGCGACAACACAGACTAAAACATAAATATTACAGATTAGCATTTGATCGGCTGCATTCACCATATTTGGAAAAGTTATAAATTATAGGGTTTGAACATTAAAAAAATGTAAGTATTGGTGGCCCACAATTATTTATTCCACTTATGAGTACATTAAGTACACGGAACCGCCATTACCTTTAGAAATACAATATTTTGTTGTTCAATTCCTTTTTATAACTTTTTCTTGACATTTTTCGCTTCTCATGAATCATTTCGGTGTCGCTGTTTCATGATGAAAATAAAAACAAAATACAAAAGCAGTCACACTTCGATATGTACAAATTACTTATTAAATGTCCTAGTTAAATATTCTGTCACACATTGACAATGGCTATTGACAAACGTGACAAAAGATTCATCTTGAACGCATTTTATAAGCCTAAAATAATTTGATTGGCCGCAACCAAGAGAAAACATAAATAGTTCAAATTAGAAACGTATTTTACATGATATTTTAAGAATAAAGGCAAAATTGTCAACTTTGCATTAAGATTTCACTTTTCGGGTTTATGATACCGTATCAGCTAGGGTCTTTCCATTTAAGGAACAATGATAAGGATTTCATGAAATCAAGACAAATAATTTAAAAGTACGGTACTCAGGTATGTACAAAAACTTGAACATTTAGCAATAATTTTTTGCACAACCTTTTATAATATTACTATGCTGTAAATAAGTGATTTATAACCCTATTATTGCACTTTACCGTGATAGCATTTACACGAAATCGAGACGCTACTTTATACTTTAGTGGATGCCATATCAATCTGCATAAAAATTGTTTCAGACGTTATTAACAAACATTTTAGCGATTTCGAATGTCAATTTTTCCTTTTAGGCTTTTACCACGGTGCTTCGAAAAGATCGTGTAGCGATATGACGAGTACGATCGATCGAAGGAGAAAATGGTACTCAGAGGTTATCGACTTCTTACGCGGATTTATATGGCATCCACGTTTATTTATGACAACTTTTCCAACGAGTCAATTATCAGAAAGAATTATCTGACAAAAATAAAACCTATGCTCCAATCAAAATAGCAACGAAAATTTAAGGCTATTTTTAATTACAGAAACAGAGATTTTGAAACACTTACTCTCACTTATTCTTAGAACAGCTTTAGTAACGTCCAAGATATGTCAGATAGTACATTTTTCTGATAAATAAATTATATGTGCTAATCAGAATTGGCCAGAAAGCTAAATAGGAATCAGAAAATCTCGTCGTCCTTATTTGGATTGAAGTATAGGTTACATTTCCCCCTTAACAAAGTTTTCATACAGACGAACCTGCGTCCTGGTTGATTTTAAACAAAACAATTTTGTGCAAATTTAAAAAAACGTTATTCTAATATATTATGCGTTCAAAGCAATTTTCAAATCGTGTTTATAACATGCAAACCCTTAAAACCTTACTGGAAAACGTTGTTAACCTTATTTGGTGTGCCTTTTAAATAACCCATTTACGGTCAGTTGCACGTACGTTCATTAAACTTAATCCTCCATTAAATCTCTAGCTAGGTTTTACTACGTCAACAAGACAAAAAGTGTCAGCAAGAGATTTAATGGAGTATTAACTTTAATGAACGTACGTGCAACTGGCGGTATGACATGTCTGTTTTATGTGTCAGTCTACTAAGGGTAACAAATAAATTTAACACATTTACCAGTAAGGTATTAGATAACTTAAAGAATTTCACACAGCCCGTACCTAATTCTAAAATAAAACTATGCAAGAGTATATAATAAATAAAATGCACAAAATATGCATAACAATGTTTTTACAAGTACATACAAAATACATTCTCCGCAACAATCAATATTCCTGACAACTTTGATAGGCCCCGCAATATTTATATAGTCACTTTGTCTAGGGGGGCTCCCTAGACAAAGTGACATTCTATTAGCGTCGACGCTAGTAGAAACGGACAAAATGGATTTGACATTGGCGATCGAAACATTTTGACGTTTGTTTTCGTCACCATACATTTTTTATGCTCTCTAATGTCGTTAACGCTAATCGAAAGTACTTCGTCTAGGGGCCCTGATTTCGAGTCTAAAGGAACAAAAATTACCAATCGATTCTGAACTTTATTACACTAAGCATAAAAATATTAAGAAACTTTATAGCATTGGCATTCTAAAATGTACTGTAGTAAATGGGCATAAAGAACAAATTCATTAGATAAATGAGCTAAACGACACATTGGACCGAGAAAGCACTGTCAGCTAAACCAAATTAACATTTTAAAACACATTTTCCGTTCCTTTTAACAAGAGAGGCCCACAAATATACATTCATACATTTATTGTGTAAAGAAGTTAATTGTAAAACCCACTAACGAAGCCTATATACAATAGAAATGCATTTACACTCAACTATACTCAATTAACGCGTAATGGCGCTGACTTGATTATAAAGTTTCAGTATATGAAGTAAATACAGCTTGACCATTTAAAGAGCTGAAAAAAATTGAGGGCGCCACTTCCTTTGCAGGAACGTGAAAATCGCGCACAACCTGACAAGACCAATCAAAATGTTGTACTAAAATATTTAGTTCCTGCTGTCACAGTTTTCTACTCTTTTTGGTCAAACTGTATACAGGGTGGAACAAAACTGCTCTCTTACTCGACTCAAATGTTTTTTATTTTTTTCGACGTAATCTCCACCGTGAAAGTTATTCAGTTTGATGGTATAAACTACCCTTTTAAATATTACTATGGTTCTTTGTTACACCTTGTATAACTTTACAAAAATTAGCGCCACCTAGCGTTAAATTTAGACAACTACTTAGATATCTCATAGATAGAATGTTCAATAAATCACTCATAGAATTTGACAACTTTCTACAAACATTTTGAATTATATTCAGGTAACTTGATATTCGACGCATAATTTTTTATGTGAGAGACGTATACAAGTGAACGAGGATATTTTCTCTCAATACGATGACATGTCATAGAGCAAATATTCGTTAGACTACAGATTACTAAAGAGTTAATATGTAACAGATACATAACTCCCGTGGAAAACGAACAATTTTTATACTTATTTTCGACGATATGCAGCAAATATGTATCTAAGGGGCTTGACTCAGCGTTGTTATTCCGTCGTACAGCGCGAAAGTTTAGTTGCTTATTTTAGAACCTACGGCAAAGTGAAAGAGGCCTGGTTAAAGCCTTGCTGATTGCACAGAGTTGTTAATACTAGGTACTCGCCACTGTAACGGGTGTTTTTATTTGGACCCCTTGTCTAAACCTGTCCACAAGAAAGAGGTTTAAGCTCTATAGGTAAGGTATCCCGGGATAATTGCAACTATGGGGCAATTGCATTTATATGAATCACGATTCAGTTATTCTCTTAATATACACATGTCTAGTCATCTAGAAGGCAGGTGTTTGTTGGAAGAGAAGAACTGAATCATGATTCTTATAAGTGCAAATGCTCCATAGTTGCAAGCGTCCCGGGAGACCTTACTCTTATAATTTCCTAAACACTTTGTATACGCCTCGACTTAGTCTCTGAATTTTAAAACAGACAGATAAATTTTTCACTACAAATTTTTCCAAAAACTATTTATATTTTCTTCTATATTCATAGTTCTTTTTAAATATCAATTTATACAGATAACTTCATAATTATGCTTTCACAGAATTCAAATTTACATAAACATTAATGTCACCTTTAGTTTTACATTTAATTTAAACTAATTTATTGGTAACCACATAAATAGCTTTAAAAACAAGTATAAGCCCTATCTCGCTCTTTATTATATTTTAAAAACGAGACAACAACAAACTTTCAAATACTATGTAAAGCTGCTGCGAAATAAATTCGGAGTTTGGTGAAATATCCTTCAATTCATAGCCTCGACGGATTAAAAATTAAAATTCCAACCACGGTATTGTCCACCATATTTTATTTATGGCATCATAGTACCCTATATTCATCATAAGGCTGCCTGTCCACTGCAGCGGAGCTAGGCTGCGGAGCGGAGAAACGAGGAAATATTAACCAATAGGATCGCATGAAATAAAATTGCGGAGTTTTAATGCAATCTTATTGGTTAATATTTCCTCGTTTCTCCGCTCCGCAGCCTCGCTCCGCTTCAGTGGACAGGCATCCAAGGGTCAGTTTAAGCGTGTGACGTCGTTCTTAAAAATGGTCAAGGTCGCCAACGCTTAACAATTGAACTGAACCATTTCCATCTATTCTATCAAAGCTGCATTTTAACTAAGACTAGTTTGGACCTAAGTTTAGCCTACATTCTGAAAAGCGTGAAAATCCAGTCCATATCATAATATGGCAGTTATTTTGTTGATGGGCACTGTCTGCCACTGAGACGGGTGTTTTTTTTTTGACCCCTTGAGGGGTCCACATGTACGTTCGGTTTTATTCGGACAGGCTGGGCTATCCACGAACACTAATTTCCTCCCGTATAGTATCAGCAAATACCGTTCAAAAAGCTAGTCAATGAAGTCCAGCGAGCCATAGTATCATAAATAAACTGACTTGAAATCCGCAAACTAATAACTGAAAAAAAGTGGATAATCAAGTATGTGATTTGATTGCACAAGTAGCCATAAAGAGGCCTGTTACAGTATTCACCGATTTGTCTAAATTGAACTTATTGCCGACCACTTGTGGATGCCGCACATGGCCTAAACTTAAACTTGTGCTTGAAGCTAGCTCATCTCTGATAGCCCAAAATCGAATCATTTTTGGAAATGATCTTTTTTTTCAAATCACATGTTACGACTTCAAAAAAAGGTAGAATTTAATATCGTACTTTGACCATAGGACGATTAACTTACATAAAAAAACAAGCATTATAAAAAATCGAACCTATTCTCAAGTTTCAGTTAAAAACCAAGGAGGGTTAGTTTCTATACTTTTCAAAGATCTCAAAAAGGAACAGTAGACGTATTCGTTTTGCTTGTAACGCGTGTGCCCGTTAAACAGTTTATTTACTAGTGAATATCTGAAAACAATGCAAATTAGTAAGCTAGTGGTTTCTAAAGCGATCCATTTGCAAAATGGCCGCGTTTGATCCTCTTTTTAATAGTTTAGACTACAGTTATCAACTGACGCTTCCTTTTAAAGATTATTTAATTGTATTTCTTAAGTTTATAGCCTAACCTCGGTTTTGAAAAACCCGTCTTGATGACCCTACGATTTGGAGTTCCATCTCTAATCTAAAGGTATATAGTTCCCTTATACGAATACGGTAAAAGATTGAACATTCGAATATAGGTAGTGCTGTGTAGATACACTTTACATTGACAACATACAATTGCAAATAATGCGCCGCAAGTTGTCAACCAACAATGTTGTGTTTGTAAAGTTTATCTACGGAGCTCGACCTAAAGCCTATATTTGAATGTATATTCTTATACCGTCCTGGAACGGTGTCGTGTAATTGAACTATGACATTTAGACCAGATATCCCGTTTTTCCGTTCTTTCAGGTTTGCGAAGATCCTTCTTATCGATCGGGCAAGCCCTGGTGTCAGAGTTTTTTCAGACCGCCTTACGGCCTCTGGCGTAGTTTTTATATAACGACTACTACCACGAGAGATAGTAGCCGGGACTAACGGCTTAACGTGCCATCCGAAGCACGGAATCATCTTTCTTTTAGACAATTAGGAAGATTAAGGACAAGTGAGTGTATCTGTGTTTAGCGCATACACTTCAATAAGTTGTAGTTTGTAAGAATCCACTTCAGAGCAAAGGCCTCTTATCACTAATAATGGTGAGTTGGAGTCATTATACTCCACCACGCGGACCGAGTGTGGATTGGTAAAGGTAAATTTGTGGTCAAATTGCTGTCAGAGAATTTTCAAGTCGCCTAATAGGCCTATGACTATGATCTAGTTTAACGAAAAGTTAGTTACGTCCATCTGGGATCAACTGCTTATCGTGCCGAAGCACGGAGACGAGATGAAACACCACCTAAACGTTATACAAGTCCAAAACTTCTACAACAAGTTTAAGACATTTTCACGACAGTCGCGTTTTGCTTTCGTTTCGACGTTCTAAATAAATAATAACTACAGAAAATAAATTAAACAGATTATATTGCAAAACAATGAACGTTCTGGTACAGTCAGCATCTAAAGTAAATGAACATTTATCATCTTTATTTATACAGGATCCAACGTCATATGCTGACGGTTTTCTAAGAAAATGATCAGACCATCAAACTACGTTCTCCATGGGACGAACATCGAAGTCGCAAAAAACAAATCTGATGTAGAAATCGTGAAATCAACCAGCTTTTCCAAACAAAACTGTAATCCTATCAAACCAAAATATCACATACAATTTTGGTTTGAGATGGTTTGCAGATTAGATTGAAAAGCAAAATTATTTTCGTGATTTCGGCTTTTGTCCGATATACAACGTGTTAATGAATAAGCGCAAAACTTCAGACACCCCGATTGATTTATAACAAAATAATTAGATTGAAACAACAATTTCATTGTTTTAATAGTCAAAATATGAAGTTATTCGCATTTTAAGTTTTCAGGCAAAAATGATTTGTTATCATTTCAGCAATGAATGAAAGCGTGCTCGTGGATACATTTTACGAATCTTGTTTTGGTAGTAAGTAGGCTGAGTGTGCCCGTGCGGTGGGTTGAGATCGAGTTCAATAAATTTAAAATTTTACAAACAAATTATTTAATACTTTGATAAAAATTACCTATGTTGAAAACATGATAATTCGATTCTGCTCTCGATTCTACAAAAATTACTTGCTAGTTTTGCGTTAATTCATTAACACGTTGTATAAATTAGTTGTGTTCTGGTCATAAATAAAAAATATAAACCTTAAAAACCGTCAGCAAATTAAGAATGACCCTATATGATAATAAGGTTCAAAGTGTTCATCTACTTTTGTAACCGTAGCTTTTAATAATATCACTATAATATCAAACCGTAGCCTTTATAAGGAAGCGTCAACAACCCAATGATGACTAGTCGCAAACTAACCTAGTCCAGATCTAACCTCATGCTAGGTGCGAGGGAGCCGCACTGTATCTTGGACTCCTTCAGTTTGCTGAGCGATAATCGCAGGTCGTCCATTGTGATAGGGCGCACTGCGTCCACGAACTCGTCGTCGGAGTCCCCTGTGCCGTTTGCTGCGTCTTTATTCTGCAATTGAGAGTTTATCGTTAAGTTATACTGTTACCTTAGGCGCGGTTTATACAGAAGAGACGTGTGGCGGTGGCGGTTAGTCAAAGTATCACAATTATAAACCTTATAGTACGTAGCATAGCGTCGTTTGGAGAATTACGCCCGCGCCTCCAGGCGACGTCACCTCGAGGCGCGAGCGCGATTCTCCTTTACGACAAAAACGACGCTATGCTATGTACTATAAGGTTTATATTGTGTTACATAGATTATCCGCCACCGCCACACGTCTCTTCTGTATAAACCGTGGCTTATGTGTTTACTTTCTGTATGAACGAGTATCTAGTACAGTACGGACACTCCCTGCCCCTCACCAATTTTTACCTCACCCCCTCTTGGCAGACGGAGGAGAACGACAGTAGGCCTTAGTTTATTTTTCTTTGGCAGTTTAGTCCTGTCTCTTCCGACATCATGCATGCATTTGTCAGTATCAGCACATGCTTGCCTCTTCTTGTAAGTTTTCCAAATTGTATGAAATGGCAGCTAAGTGTCCACTGTGTGGCGTCGCGGAGAGGTATGAACACTCAATCATGAGGGTACGGGTTCAAATCCAAATGGACGCCGACATGCCATGTCCCAATGAGTTTTTCTAACTTATGTACGTAATACCGACTGATCTCAAACGGTGAAGGCAAAATCGTGAGGAAACCTACATGCGCTGAAGAAATAGGGTTTTACACCTCTTTTTGACAACAGTTTTAATGTTATCCTGAGATTGTAATGAGCCAGTAGAATTTTAATTTCATAGCATAGCATAGCATAGCATATGCTCACGACTATATTCCCCGAGGGGGTAGTCAGAGATATTCTGAAACCTCAGAACATCCACGTTTCACCAGTAGCACCGAAACTCTGTCCAGTAATAGTGTCCTGTTTTAATTTTATAAAGCCCTAAAACTATTTTTTATTTATGAGTTTGAATTTTCGCGCGGAAACGCTAGCTACAATGCTGTCCCGCTCGTGACGTCACTCCGTCAGTAAAGAATACGACTGCAAAATACCAAAGTAACAAGATTTGTAAAGTGTTACTATCGGAGTGACGTCACGCCGGAATCCAACATGGCGAATAGCGTTTTAGACATTTGAAAAACAGATTAAAAAAAACGATTTTTAAAATTGAATTTTAAAATGTACACTGCATTTTTATTATGAATAAATATCAACGTTTCTCGTTAACTTTTTTCGAAATCTATATCATAAACATACATTTTATATTTTCTCTTACATGGTGTAATATACCCTATTCTGATGCGTATGTGAAGTCTACCAATCCGCATTGAGCACGCGTGGTGGACTCATGCCCATACACCCCCCTCCCTCCCTGAGGGTAGACCTGAATCCATCCGTATACACGATGAAAGTGTCCAAGGTGTAACTAAAGCCTTAACTTCATTGGTCGATAGCGCCCACATAAGGGGTACAATTATTTAGTTAAGGGGTACGGGGTATTTCTGTAACACACGCTTCGCTCGCATGCGGAGGACCGTTTTCATTGGTCGACTGCGCCCGCATGCGGAGTGCGGAGTTTCTGTATCGCATGCCATAGAGCCCTCAGTAAGTCCACGCGTGCTGGATGTAGACTGATGAATTTACTGACATTACCCCGCCTGTGGGGAGTTGCGTATCGATCGAGTTATCAACAACTACATTCGAATATACCATATCTCAAAGTAACACGGTACCTTTTCCAGTTCCTGTTCCCTGGCGATCTCGTCCCTCGCCATGTCTCTCACTCTGTACACGGCCGCTTGCCTGCACAGCTCGTGAAGATCCGATCCGGAGAAACCTTCAGTTGCATTAGCTAACCGTCTGAAGTCTATCTGTTGAAGGATATTAACAAATTAGCTTTGTTTCACACGTTACAACCACAAAACGTGGGCCTCTGAAGCTCTACTCCTGACGGATGAGGTCAACGGCCCGTGGAAACTACGATAGATAGGGTTATGGACCTCGAACAAATGTCATAGAGGATCCTCGTCAGATTTGGTTAACGGTAAAAAAAATCCTAAATAGCGAAATCCAAGATGGCTGCCATGGACTAAAGCAGCTTTTAAATGTTCCCGAATCGACTGAAAATTTGTTACAGGGGTTTTCGGGGTCGCTGATTAAGAATATGCAATCATTTTCTTTTTATCTTCAACTTTCATGAGGGCGGCCATACAAATTTCATAATTTTTATAATGCTATTACTTTCTCGGCTCTCAAAGGTCCTATGACAAAAGTACATATAACTTATTTTGTAGGAAATTTTATCAGGTTTAATTTTTACGTACAAAACTTTTCGATACGACTTAGAGATTTCGAGATCTAAGCAAAAAACCAAAAAAATGGGTTTCCCCCCTTCCCCTCCTTGGGCTTACCTCAGAGGAGTGGGGATTTTTAGTATATTTGTCTCCTAACTAGACCAAAGTTCCGTATTCAAACTTCCTGCTTTCGACTTTTCCATCCACACTCACACATCATATCACACACACACATCACATTGCGAGCACTCATTTACTAAACTAATATGTTAAAATTATATTTTATTCGCGCCGAGTCGTTGGGCATGATGTAGTGTTGTAGGCTTATGATGATGTAGGTACAGGAAGAAGGAACTAACGTCGGACGCTATGGGCTCGGAGCGCAGTATCAGCTGCAGTATGTGTTCGCGCTGAGAGTCGTTGGGCATGGGCACGTGGAAGGTGGCGGGCATGCGACGCTGGATAGCCTTGTCGAGGTCCTGCGGCCGGTTTGTGGCTCCTGTGAACATAAATACCAAGCAAATATACTTTCATTCACACCGAAAACATAACAGAAAAAATACAGAAAAGAAATACGGAAGGTGGGGGGGGCACAGGGGACATGACCCTCCCCCCCAAAATCATCATAATGTTGCAATAAGATTGTGTAATGTGCAATAAAGTCTAATTTACTCTTTATATTTTATTATTAGTGACCCCCCCCCCCCCCCAATTTCAGGCTGCGACCGCGCCTGCTCATTGTATTGCTTTCCAAAAATCCTTAGGATAGAAGACTTGGTAAACAAAAGATTTGATCAATTTTATGAACATAAAACCGTTCCGTCCCTCTCTTCTGTTTAAATAGTTTTTTCACGAGCATAGGGGCATTCTTACATCCTTTGGGGATGTAACGCATTTAAGTTGATACCCTGCATAATTATGAGCAGACCGTTGTTTTGAGCACAATTACGCCAGCAACGATTTTTATATAAACGAACTCAACATCAGGCCAAAAATACGTCACCATTTTCTCAAATAAAAATTATTAATTACTGAGATTCCGCTTCAAATAATATACCAACCCATAACAATGACCATAGACATGAACTGAGTCTTCATTATGTCACCTCGTGAGAATCTGCTAAGAATAATATACTGATCCATAATGATAACGGTGCAGGTAGGGTCGCTGATGAGTCCTTCCCATAGAGACATGAACTGAGCCTTTATGATGGCACCTCGTGACAATGTGCTACAAATAATATACTGACCCATAATGATAACGGTGCAGGTAGGGTCGCTGATGAGTCCTTCCCATAGAGACATGAACTGAGTCTTTATCATGTCACCTCGCGACAATCTGCTACAAATAATATACTGACCCATAATGATAACGGTGCAGGTAGGGTCGATGCTGAGTCCGTCCCATATAGACATGAACTGAGTCTTTATGATGGCACCTCGCGACAATCTGCTACAAATAATATACTGACCTATAATGATAACGGTGCAGGTAGGGTCGGTGATGTGTCTGTCCCATAGAGACATGAACTGAGTCTTTATCATGTCACCTCGCGACAATCTGCTACAAATAATGACCCATGATGATAACGGTGCAGGTAGGGTCGGTGATGTGTCCGTCCCATAGAGACATGAACTGAGTCTTTATCATGTCACCTCGCGACAATCTGCTACAAATAATGACCCATGATGATAACGGTGCAGATAAGGTCGGTGATGAGTCAATCCCATAGCGACATGAACCGAGTCTTCATCATGGCACCTCGTGACAATCTGCTACAAATAATATACTGACCCATAATGATAACGGTGCAGGTAGGGTCGCTGATGAGTCCTTCCCATAGAGACATGAACTGAGTCTTTATCATGGCACCTCGTGACAATCTGCTACAAATAATATACTGACCTATAATGATAACGGTGCAGGTAGGGTCGATGCTGAGTCCGTCCCATAGAGACATGAACTGAGTCTTTATGATGTCACCTCGCGACAATCTGCTACAAATAATGACCCATGATGATAACGGTGCAGATAAGGTCGGTGATGAGTCAATCCCATAGCGACATGAACCGATTCTTCATCATGGCACCTCGTTACAAACATCTACAAATAATATACGAACCCATAATGATGACGGTGCAGGTAGGGTCGGTAATTAGTCCATCCCATAGAGACATGAACTGAGTCTTCATCATGGCGGTCGCTTCGTGATCGTGCTGCGTCCTGGTGCGGAGGAAAGACTCAATCTCATCTGAAAAAAACACATTGATTTCATAAATACTACAAGTAGTTAAAATCTAATTGCCTTTTTTTTAGGCCACCAGTGGGCGACTAGGTCTCAGTTTCGTATTATGTCATTCTTCTGTCTTGAGACACTACGGTATTTGGGACGAGAAAATAGTACGTATCTACAACGCTGTCTAGCTGAGTTAGATTTCTCGAAGTTCACTCTTGACATGAGCAGAATTTAAGGGGCTGTCTCCACTACATAGAATATGGCCACTCCCTGATTCCCGAAAAATTTGCTTATTCTCGAAGTTAAGCAATTCACCATAATCATTTCAACCGATAGAAGTCCACTGCTGGGGCCTCCCCCAAGGATCGCAACAACGAGCAGTCCTGCGCTGCCCTCATCCGGCGGGTACCCGCCGCCGCCTTCACCGGGGGCTTTTTCATAAACATGACAACAATAGTTTACAATAACAATTCAGGGTACATTGCTGGTTACTTATGGCATAAAACAATGTGTCTTAACATCCTCAGTAATGTAACTACAGTTGTAATGTTTATGAAATAGGCTCCAGGTCGTCGGTCCACCTTGTAGGGGGCTCACTTACCAATGAACACGATGCAGGGCTGCAGCTTGACGGCCAGGCTAAATACAGCGGCGGCCAATTTCTGCGTCTCTCCGTACCACTTGTCGGTCAGCAGGGACACGTCCAGGTTTATGAACGACATGTTCGCTTCCTTAGCCGTCGCCTTCGCTATTAAAGTTTTGCCGCATCCTGCAAATTGTTACAAAATTTTGTGATTATACTGGCTTCAATCTCCTTGACCACCCACCATATTCTCCGGACTTAGCCCCAAGTGATTATCACTTATTCCCCAAATTAAAAGAGGAAATTCGTGGAACTAAATTTCACGATAATGATGCGGTTATGACTGCCGTACAGGAGTTTTTCGAGAGTCAAGAAAAACATTACGCAAGGAATAAGGAAGTTAGAAGCGGGAGATTAAGTAGAAAAATAAAACATTTTTGTTTAAATTTTTGCATTTTTTAATACTGATTCCAAGAACTTTTTGAATCACTCTCGTACATACGTAAATTCACGATCATACTCACACTCTCACATTTCACAAGCATTGAAACTCAAACTTTGTTTACTGTAATGATGTTAGCGATGCCCCTCTCGCGTCCGTACTGACTTAATAATCGCGTCAGTACGGTTAGCATCTTCGTTGCCTATACGCCTCTCGATAACGTGTACTAAACACACGGTTTCACATCGAACCAGAGTGCCGATATAGTTTATCGACGCCAGAGCCCGCGGCATGGCGGCGCGATAAAAGCGTTATCGCGCCCTACCTCTCTTTCTTTTGCCGTGCGAACGAACGAGTTAGCAGGCGCGATAAAACATTTATCGAGGCACCATGCCGCAGGCGCTGGTGCACAGATAATGTAAACGGGTTGTAGGTTTCTTCACAATATTTTTCTTCACCAGTATCTGAATTCCCGGTGCCACCTATTTTGTTATGTTGCATGCCCTTAGCTAAGGCGAATCACCGAGACCTTAATTTGTCAAGTATGTTAAGTTTTTTTTAACATACTGTATCTGGCTGGGCTGTATCGAGAACCATTTCGAGATAATTGTCTTAATAATAATATTTTCTATATCAGATATTTTAAAATTAAAGGATTACAGATATTTTTAATAAAATAACATCGTTTTTCGGTCAGTCCAGTGACGTCACTGGAATACGTTTGAACTCCTTGGTAAACTTAAAATAACTGGCCATTAAGAAAAAAAATATTTTCACAATGTCAGAATTTGTCATTTGATGTTGCCGTTTCTGTTTCCAGCATAGAGTTAGAAAGAAGAGGCAAGACATTTTTTTGGTTTTAATAAAGCAGTAGTTTTTCCCCGTGGAGTTCGAATTATTTACTCTTCACCATTTTTGCATTTAGAGATTACAGATCAAAGTATTTAAAAATTAAATTTATATTGATAAACTCGATGAATCGCAATAAAAATTTTATTGGTTTCTTAAAATTATTGTTTTTCTATCCGTAAAAAATATAAAATTAAGACCAAAAAAAATCATGACATACCAAATTCAAATGATGTTACACCATAATAGCTACCATACCATATTATGGTGTAACATATAATAGCCCATGACGTTTATGTACACAGTTGTGTATCGTAATTAAATAACGTTGCTAATGTTCTTATTGATGATATAAAAGTGATAGTAACCTGGAGGGCCATGCAGCAGAACTCCTTTAGGCGGCTGCGTCAGCCTGCTATCGGCGAACAAGTCCCTCTTCTGTATCGGCAGGATCACAGTCTCGCGCAGCTCCTGGATCAGGTTATCCAGTCCCGCTATATCTTTCCAGTTAACCTGTATAAATCATAATAGCAACTCTTTATTAATCTGTGGCGCAGATGGCCCACTTATAAGTGTTTTGGATGCATCCAATTTTGTATCCATATAAAATACTGACTGGTTTTTAGGGTTCCGTAGACAAACAAGGAATCCTTATATTTTCGTCCATTCATTTGTCGTCGTCTGTCTGTATGCCCCGCCTTAATATATTTCGAAATTTGGCATGAAGACAGATAACAGTAACCCAAAAACAGAAATGTAGTAGTTATGAAGACAAATAATTTATTCGACCTCCCATACAACGAAAGAGGGGTTTGAAAAGATTAGTTTTTTTTAATGCTTCTGTCTCGAGTTTAATATCTGCGCTCAAAGTCAAAAATAGGGCGTGCCCCCCCTCCAACTTCTAAAATACTAGAGTGAAGCTGGCTGGCTGGTGTAGCACAACCAGTTTCTGATTTAACTGCTTTTTTTCTTATTTTCTTTATGCAATGGCTACAGAACACTATCATGAGCGAGTCCGACACGCTCTTGGTCGGTTTTTCTTTTCAATCTGCAGGGCTATTGCGCGTGTGTGTTGAGTTTCGGTACTTGGAGTGGAACGTGGATGTTCTGAGGTTTCAGAATATCTCTGACTACACCCTCGGCGAATATAGTCGTGAGCATATGCATATGCATGCTATTATGTATGTTTTCGATTATGTTTACAAGATCGGTAATGTACTAGGTAATTTTTAATCATCATATCCATTGTCTGATATTAATTAGGTAAATAATTCAACTAAAAGAATTTGTAACAACTGCCAAAAGCACCATGTCTATTTGACACCGTTTGAATCAGATATTTACAAATAACACTGGTTTGGCAATAATTACAAAACACTCACATTAATCTCATCGGGCACGACAAGCTGTGAAGCGATGATCATCTCATGGTCAGTCAGCTTGTCCAGCTGCAACGACTGCCGGGACCCGAGGCCAGCTCTGGAAGATATCCTTAACACATGCATACTGTTCAGTGGCCGTTTTGTAGTTACATATATACATATTATCATATGGCTACTTGTAACAATGAATTTTTCTAACTTATATACAAACTGACTGCTCTTAAACAGTGAAGGAAACCTGCATACACTGAAGAAGAAATTCCGATGCATACTGAATGAATGAATGATATATAGCATAGAAAAGAAACAAAACGAACAACACAACTAACAAGCATATGTGAAGTCTACCAATCCGCATTGGGCACGCATTGTAAACTTACGCCCATATACCCTCATTGAGGGTAGGCCTGTGCTCTACTGCCGATGATGATGATGATGATGAACTTAAACTTAATCTTTAACCGATACATTGTTGGAGCACACAGTCAGTGGTATTGCATTGTGACATTGAGAAAATAATATGAGATGGAAACAAAACAGTTTTGTTGTTATTAGAAACTAAGCTATACTTCATTTCAAATAAGGACATATAGCTTTCTGGCCAATTCTGATTTGCAAATATAATTTATTGATCAGAAAGATATATTATCCGACATATCTTGGACATTACTAAAGTTGTTCTAAGAATAAGTGAGAGGATGTTTTTCAAATCTGTTTCTGTAATTCAAAATCACCTTAAAATTTCATTGCTAATTGAAATGGAGTATAGTAAGTAAACAGCCACACAAAAAGGGACTTATAAAGTAGATGCACATAATACAGATTTTTTCCAATATTTAGTCTTCATACTTTGACTATTTATATGTGGACTGGTTACGCGTGTAATTCTACTAACAAACATTTCTGCCACTTTTTGCGGGGGACTAGGTACCATGAAATCCGCAACTTTGGATTTTATTCCCATAACTTTAGATTCTAATTTTGAATGTTAAAAATCATGAAAAGTAGTCTCGTGTGAACTCCAAACGTTCTAAGTTCGAAGTTATTATTTCACAATTATAGGCTGTCTCGTTTAGTGATAAGGTGTAAAATTGAATGTAAATGCACAAGATCAATTGTGCTTATACCGTGGCAGAGGGGAAATGCTACCGCAAGGCTAGACCTTATAATTATTAGTCAAAGGTTTCATATGTATATTATAGAAACATAAGAAATATACTTCATAGTAAATAAAGCCCAGATGTTGAAGATCATTGCTATATTTTTCATTAATTTGTATGTCTTTCAAATAACGAGAAGTTTCTAAAAACAAGCAAAATATGGCCCAGCCCTGCATTTACCTATGGGGTCTTAATAGATGTGTGCTTGCCCATTGTAAATACATAATTTGGAGTATTTCTAACAAATAAATAGGTTGTAGCGACACAGTGTGTCTTTCATATCTGCTTGTTCAGCAATTTTGTATCAGTCCTACGGAGCGAATGGAACATTCGCCAGTCGTTCCCATACCACCGTACCGCTAGGTCAAATGTAACTTAGATTAAGTGCACTTAAATAAATAATGTAAATCAAGAACGCTTTTCTATAATACCACCGCATCAACATACATCACCCCCTACAGTGGTGACCACCGACAAAGAACACGCAACCTTCAAGAAAATTTCAGGATGTTGGTGACGATATTGCGAAAGAATCAATTCCATTGAATTTCATTATAAAGAGTTCACAAGAAGATTGTTTGTACAGTTTGTTTTCAATGTTTAAGTTTATGAACACAATGTGTTTTACATGTGTGTTATCATATACAAGGTGTTACAAAAGTAAAAATAAATATTTGAAACTTTTAAGGGCTTGTTTAGACCTCAGAGGAAGGATCTCCATAGAGTCCTCATAAATTTACGATTGTAGTTAGTCTCTTTTGTCTTATGAAGTACCTTTAATAGTAGAAGGAGATAGAACTATAGATATTTGTTTATGCGGCTGTCCACTTTTTTTTGAGCTAGTGTGTGTAAAAAGTGACCGTAAACATAAGGCCTTATGTCACTTGGTGCCTTTTGTCCATACTACTTGACACCACACACTCAAACCTAAACGTCAAAAAAAGTGGACACTTTACAATTGGTATGGCTCACTCTATTAGGTATAATCTCTTTGGTTTAGACCATTAAACTGAACAACTTTCGCTATGGGACCAACATCAAAATCGTGGAAAAAAAAATTGCTGTCAGTTCAGATTGATGGTCTAAACCACCCCCTTAAAAGTTTAAAATGTTTATTTTTACTTTTGTAACACCTTGCATTACTTTTGGATTTATTTCCATAAGGAACAATACCAGTTATTGTCTATTTAGTTTGTAACTATGGACTTCCCCCAACTGGTGGTTTCCATTTCTTGAACCAGGTTTCATGAACCAACACAAACAAAAACATGTAGAAAGCATAATGAAAATGTCATGTTCACGTGATGCAAAGTTAGCCAACATCATGACAAGCCAATTAGGGAAACAATTTCAAAAATGTTACAAAAAACCATGGCAAGATTTCAAAAGGAATTTGACAGGAGATGCGTAAGATCGATACGTACTTGCGTAACTGTTCACGAGCTCGCTCCTCCGCCTTCTTCCGACTCTTGGACGTAGGGTCTATCTGATTAACCAGCCACTTTATAGAAAAATATGTCACGGCCGAGACGAAAGCAACCCTTATTGCCATTTGAAACACATCGGTTCGCGTAAAAGCAGAGCCTTCCACCATCATGCCGTATGAAAATTAAATACGTTATCACAACTGAAAAACTGAGCTGATGCTCGAACACGTGTGCTTTTGGATTTAGCGCGGATTTACGGAATATTCTTCACGAAAAATTCTTCGCCGTCATGCGTGCCTTTTGTGAATTTTGAACCATTGACAATTTGTATTTGACAGCACTAGAGAGGAGAGGAAATATGGTGATGTGGGGTCTTGGGGGTCATTGGTGTAAAATAAATGAAAACTTAGAACATTTTATTGCAGCACTAAAATAGTAAATCAATATGTAATATTCGTGTATTTATTTTTGGTAAGGTAACTGAAAACCATTTAGAAAAAAAAAATCTTTATTAGCAGTTCATTAATTTTGATTGTCTATGACTTTATTGCTTTTTTTTTTTTTTTAAATAGTTCATCCTTTCGGAAAGGCAATGAGAACTAGCCCTTACAGCCTGGTCTTTAGTGTTATTTTTCTTTGTACTTAATACCTAACTCTTGATATGCGAGGGTGGTACACACATTCCAATTTTGAGGGGAGTTTTACGCAAGGATCAATCCGAATCAAACGGGAGCGCCTTCTTTATTTCTCACTTTTACTATATTGTTCTCCATTAATGGCACATTATTAAACAAATCCACCACAATAACAAAATAATTGCCACGAAAAACGAATTTAGAAAATTAAGAAACAAAGCCCATCCTTTTCTTCACGATTCCCATGCAAAACTCTCCTGATGATGAAGGGATGATAGATGAAAGCTGGCGATGAAATTGTGGTAGATTTTGTAAGCCCGCGCGTTACCGCCAAAATCACCAGTACGAGT
Source organism: Agonopterix alstromeriana (assembly GCA_963924505.1). NCBI lineage: Eukaryota > Metazoa > Arthropoda > Insecta > Lepidoptera > Depressariidae > Agonopterix > Agonopterix alstromeriana. Next base: position 2,803,413 of record OZ004676.1, on the reverse strand, counting down.
AAACTTGCACCAAAACTTTTGTTCTTTCTTCGTATGTATTTGAGACTCCTGTTATGTTGGTCGATTTATGCAACTTTTTGGTACACAATCCGCACGAAATTATGTCACAAATATCACTGAAACCAATTTTTCACGAATAACAAATACAACAACACCGAACATGATAATGGCGGCAAGCGAACTCTTCATGACTTTATTGCGTAGAATGGAATGAAATAAAAATAATTTCGTTCAAGAATTTCCAACATTTCTAGCTTTTCGTGGGTGGTTCCCCAACTAACTGTGGTTGGGTGCTCATTACCTGGGCGACGGACATGTGGACAAAGTAATACCTACAAAGTCTGTCTCCTGATTTCTTCATAGATGCAGAAGGAGATGGCTTTTAACACACCTTGGTGGCTATATCTAGCTAGCGCCTTCCTTATTACGTTTCTGAACGTCTCTTAGGCCATGCCTGCTGTCATCTGTCAATGTCACAACAACAGATGTTGGATAACCTCAAATTTTTCATATTTTGATTAATTTTAAAGCATATTTCTAGTTTATCAGTGATATATTTACATCGAAAATGAAGAAAAACAAAGCTACACCACGTCCTAATTTTCCCAATACCAGAAAAGCTATTCGTAAACAAAAGAGACAAGAAAAGAAAGTTCATCGAAAGGAGCACTATTTGAAGAAGAAAAACACTAAAGAACAGCCTGAGTATGTTGCAGGAAGGTTTGTGAAACGTCCCGCTGACGCTCCTGAACCTGACTTAGAACCGAAGGTAAACCTTACCTTATAGTATAAGAGATATGAGGAATTTTCGTAACCATCAGCTGCAAGGCTAATTCAGTATTCAGAGGGTGTAGAGCATCTCTGTAATGGGGTTGGACCAAAAACTGTCATGTTCTGTCAGTTGATTTAGGAGATACAGCCATTCAAAGTTCGGCGGGATCTCTTTAACCGACTGAAATACCATGTCAGAGCTACAGTGCATATTACAATAATATCCTATGATCAGCCTTGCAGCTGATCGTTCATTTGATACAGACCTTTGAACGATTGTAACTCCTAAACCGACTGGAGTTATGAAGGCAGACCTGGTCCATCCCCATCACAGAGATGCTCTAAACCCTATGAATACTGAATCAACCTTGCAGCTGATGGTTACCAAAATTTCTTATACCATTAGATTTTCTTTTAATAATTTAAACATGAAACTTTTGTTTTTCAAACACATTTTGGTTCACGACTAACTACCAAACCAGAGGTCCTAGGTTCAAAACCCGTTTTAGTCATGGAGGTTACTTATTATTTTTGTGTCTTTATTGTATGGTTCATAACAAAAAGAGCTTTGGATGGTATGGTTAAGCGTTTGATCACGGCTACTGTCTCTTTTGTAGTAGTCGTTACATAAAAGCCATGTCAGAGGCCTTAAGGCGGTCTGAAATAACTCTGACACCAGGGATTGCCCACACGATAAGAAGATAACCAAAAGCCTTGTAGCTTAAGTTTGGAATCATAATATAAATTATTTTTTTATTTAATTACAGAAAAAAAAACAAAAATCCCAACCATCTCTCTATGAAGTCCTCAACAAGGAACGACAGAAAGAGAAGAAAGAAGTGCAGCGTCTCGGTTCACAGATGGAGAAACAGAGAAAGAAGATGATGCTCAAAGCGAACGAGGAAGAAGACAAGATTATCAAGAAATTGGAGAAACAGTTGGGATTGAACAAGTCTAAGAATAAGAATAGTTACTTCGCTGACGATGGACTTGACTGTATCCTTTTTAATACTATTGGTAGTATAATATAATACTTTTTGGTACTTGCATGTAGATAGATAGATACCTAGATAAACAATTTATTTGCATATAATATAAACGAATTATGTCTGTTACTAAGACAATCCGTTTATTTTATTATGTGTTAACCCATCACTGGTAGAATTTGTGTGTGTAATGTGTCTGGTATTATACGGTCCTAACAAATTGATATTTCTAAATCATTGAAATCTTATAACAAAACTTGATAAACAATCAACATTCCAAAATACCGTGGGTTATTGTGTCAATTGTAACAAAATTTGACTTGCGAGTCTCTAGTATTTATGTCAATGTTCCAAATCTTCTTTAAAATCCTTAACAAAAAAATAGATTTGCTAGAAATCTGTGAACGATCAACATCAGAACAAATAGTAGCAGCTGAGAAACATCTTGCTAACGTTGAAGGAGAATCAGACTTCGAAGATGACCTGGCTGCTGTCACCGGCAAAGAACTGTCTAAAAACGCCAAAAAACATAAAGATAAAGAGAGTGATGATGATGAGGAAAAAAGTGATGAAGATGATGAAAAAAGCGATGATGAAGAGGAAAATGATAATGATTTAGGAGAAATGGAACAAGACAGTGAATTGAGTGATGACATGGAAGATGGATCGGAGTTCGATGGTGATAGTGAAGTTTCGGAAAATGATGATGATGATGATGAGGAGGAGGCACCAGAAGGTACATAATATGTCTATTTTTCAGTTCGTGTTTTCTTTATTTCTTTTATTTAAAAGTGGTAGCAGATATAAAGATAGATAGATGGATAACTCATTTATTTCATCAGAACAATACAGGACAAACAGTGGTAGAATAAGAATGAATTTATAGTTGATGATAAGATAATACAGGTCTTCCCTTAGGTAGTGGAGCGGTGTGGGAAGGGGTGCAATATGACGTAATATGTTGACTGTCGCTCTATAGTCACAGGTCCGGCTCCGGCACTTCAAACAACGTTTTGGATTTGATATGATGGCGTTCGCACATGCGCACTTGGTGCAAATTGTCTTTGACATTTGTGTAGGGTTGACTTACCACGCATCGTATGCACATCATCTAAATTTCGTTACTTTTTATTGTTCTTTCTGTTATTAAAAATAGTATTTGAGCTAAAGAATTACTGAAAATGTGAATTTAGCGATATATTTCAACTTTTTTTATGCACTGAAAAAACTCAATTTTATGTATTCAAATACTACGGGTGCGCGCTCCTGACTGCATTCCCTTGCTCGATTTCCCTCAAATTTCCCAGAAGGTGTGACGTGAGGTGGGGGATCTGAAGTCAGAGGGGGGCGGGGAGTGACCGTTTTGTATATAGAACTATATATTATTACCTATTCTGTGCTATAGCGGGAAAGTGCTGTTACGACATATTTCGCTCCAGATTTAAAGAGCCAGATCTGTAATATTTATGTTCATCAAATTGTTAAATAAGTCCCTATTGAATTTGGTTTTTTTCAAGAAGTGTTTGACATTCACGCTTCAAAACAATTTAAAAAGTGACTTGAAAGTAGGTGGGGACGTGGCAGACTTATATATGGTATAAACTTAAATGCGTTACATACTTTGGTTCTTCAAACCATCAAACTGACTAACTTTCACTATGAAGACGAAACATCTGCTATTCCATAGAAAACGTCATTGGTGACTCTACCCAAATGTATGGAACAGCTGGGTTTTTTCCCTCGAAGTTTTTTAAAGCTAGAAAGATAAGTAACGTATTTAATTTTACACTCTGAGTATAGGCTGCTTTAATTCTCTAAAATGAAAATTGAAACTAGTCTTAAAATGCTGATGATGATGACCGAGGTAATTATCTATTTTCACAGAAAAGCCAACCAAGAAACAAAGCTCTTCAAAAACAAAACCCAAAAACGAACCAGCCAAACCATCAAAAGATAAAAAATCAAGTAAAAAAGAGAAAGTTATATCAGAAGAAGAATTGAGCAAAGTTTTCAGTGACGATGAAGTGTCACATCTATCAGGTGATGATGATGATGATATGGATGATTTTGATGATGATGATGATGATGATGATGATGAGAAAGTTGAGAGTAAAGAGAAACCTGATGAGTGGGAAGATATTTACGGCAGGAAGAGAGATAAAGAAGGAAATGTTATCAAGGTAATAAATGAAAACGTCTCACAGCATTCGCCAATGAGGACTTTTCTAACAACTATTAAAACGTAGTTAAACATACCGTGATAGATGGCGTTGACGTGAGTTGGATGCGAAGACGGAAATTTTTGTCCATATATCCATATTTTTATGCTTACTTAAAAACACGAATTTTTACTATTTTATTATCTGCAAGGTAACTCATCCATCCTGCATCAACGCCATCCATCGAGCCATTTGGAACCATTTTTTTTTCTTTTTTAATGGCTTTCGGAAAATCCCTCATTCACACATACATTGTTATGGAGTGTGATTTTTTGAAAGTCAGAGGTTCAAATCAGCAGTAGAAAATGACAAAATTACTGTAATTTTGACATTTTGTACTGCTGATTTGAACGTGTGACTTTCAAAAAATCACACTCATGATCCCAATTTACTAGACTTTTTTTTAAATTACAGGAGGAAAAAGGTGTCTACATACCACCCCACTTGAGAAACAAAGATTCTGGATCAGAAAAAGAACTGGCACAACTGAAAAGACAAATCAAGAGTGAGTATTTATTTACGTAATTCTGTTTTCTGTTATCAATTTCCACATTAATCGCAGTGTAGAATAACTTGAAATGAATCATAGCTTTGTCAAGCGCATGTCCTAAAACTCGACTTTGGGAATGGAATGGGCAACAGTGTCCCAAATAAATTGTCTTTGGTACGCTCGGCTTGCGGCCTCGCTTTGCCGGCAGATTGACCACGGAGACCAGATCCACCAGGTTCCAGGAGGGACGCTTCGGAGCTTCGCTCCTACGCGTAGCTCGGCCTACTGCCTCGCAAAAATTACACAGGTGTACACCTAATGAAGCACTGCTCTCTTCTGTTCTAAACGATGATGTAAAAATTGAATTGTAGATACTCATTCGTTACAATAATTAAAGCTTAATACCTTCGTCACTCAGCCGTACCATAAGTACCTACACTTTGGCGCATCGTAAGCAATGCGCTTGCTTGATATCTGCCACTCGCACCAGACGGCTACGTCGCATATGTCGCGCGTTGTTCGAAGTGTTAACAACGCTGAGTCATGCTTCATTAGATTCACTTTTGCGCGCACCGTCGGGCAGTAGGTAATTAAAACGTGAGAATTTGTCTTTTATTTTAAGGAAAACTTACGGACTAATTACAGTATACAATATTTTAACACTAAAAGTTTTTTCTCTGGAAGTGACGAATCTGTTACGTTAGAAACTAGTAATCTGTGCTAACATCTCCTTTTAAAATTGCAGGCGTCCTAAACAAACTAGCAGGCACGAACCTCCACTGGGCCTGCACGACCATAGAGTCCCTCTACTCGTGCAACAGTCGCCATTCTGTGAACTCTGCCCTTTCCCAGCTGTGGATAGAGGCGTGTGTGTCGCGGAGTGTCACCCCACAGCGTCTGGTCGCAGAACACGCCGCGCTTGTATCCGTGCTGCACGCTAATGTAGCCACCGAGTGCGGTGAGTAGAATGTATACAACACTGTTCACTCAGCTGTGTATAGAGGAGTGCGACGCAGCGTCTGGTCGCAGAATACGCCGTGAATGCTCTCTACAGCGACAAAACGTTCCGACGCAGCGGTAGCTTCAACAAATGATTTGACGTTTAATAAGAGTACTTCAAGCTCCTATATTGAATAAATTATCTTGAAAATTAAAGATTGAAAAAGTCGGGCGGTGAGCGGGATTCGAACCCACGACCTGCCTATACGGGGCATGTTCGGAATTTCGAAATTCGTCGTGGCCTGCGGGGCGGGCGCCGACAGCTCTGTTGGAATGGAGCATGCCCCGGATAGGCAGGTCGTGGGTTCGAATCCCGCTCGCCGCCCGACTTTTTCAATCTTTAATTTGATGGAGCTAACATGGCATACATGTAGAATCAATAAATTCGAAATTATCTTGACTTGACTAGCTCATTGATCTTGCACATCTTTCGCTTCAGGTGCTCACTTCTTGCAAGAGCTGACGCAAATGTTCGACGAGCTGACGCAAACGCCGCAGCCAGTAGAAGACAAAACCCTCGACAACCTGGTATCCTGCTTGGCACACTTATACAGTTTTAAGGTAAGTACCAATACATACGAAAGAGTACCTGTTACCTACGTACAGTGTGGACAGTCCCTGCCCCCCGCCAATATTGATTTCACCCCTTCTCGGTACGAAGTGGACGGTAGTAAGCCGTGATGTGGTCTCTCACTCGCACGCACTTACTCAGGATGCATGTGCTAGCCTCTTCTTGTCAGTGCGAGCCCGTTTGTATGAAGTGTCCAAGTTGTGGCATAGGCCTCATCTTTCTCACGCCATTGTCGACGGTCTTTCGCTAGTCTTATCCACAAAACTGTTATGCCACAAAAAAATAAGGTCGGAATGGCGTGAGAGAAGGATGGGAGATTAAAGTACATATATGTGATAAGGATGAAACACATGCGCCGAATGACAGTCCAGGTAAGAGAGGGATAAAAGATAACTTCTTTTTCCAAGATGAACGGACGATGTATGACGAATAATTAACAATATTTAATGTAAACAGTGTAAGAATATAAAGTAAATAAGAATTATTGTTTCTAAACTTTGTTTTACTTGGTCACATTAAGGTAAGAAACAAACCAGGATACAAAAATAATCTCAATGTATTCTGAATCTTATTAAGAAATCATTGTAACCTCTTTCAGATCTACCAAGCAGCCCTCCTATACGACGTCCTATCCCGCCTCCTAGAGAATATATCAGAGAAGAGTATAGAATGCGTTCTTGTCGCCCTACGTAGCGTCGGTGGTGTACTGAGGAAGGAAGAGCCGCTAGCGTTGAAGAGCTTCATACACGACACGCAGGCCAGAGCGGCCGAGGCGAACCAGAGCGCCGCTGACGGGTGAGTGCGTACAAGACCGTCTAGTAATGCGCTTCATACACGCAAAGCAGAGCGTTTGAGGTGAACCAGAGCACCGTTGACAGATGAATATGTAAAAGAGTGACTAGTGAAGAGCTTCATACAAGCGGGGATAAGTACAAAAGAGCGTCTAGTAAAGAGATTCATAGAGGTGAGGTAAAATGGCTGAGCGAGGCAAACCAGAGCTCCGCTGATGGGTTCAATGATCGTTTCAAAAACCAAAACGCCTCTTATTAAAGAAATCAGAAAATGTATTGCAGAACTGGTATATAAACTAACTAACAACGTTAACAATACTCCATTTCAAATAGCAACGAAAAAAGTTATATTGAATTGCAGAAACAGAGATTTGAAACACATAGTCTCACTTATTCTTATAACATCTTAAGTAATGTCCAAGGTATTTTGAATAGTATATCTTTCTGATAAATCTTATTAATATTATTTGAGACTCAATCACGCATAAACGGCTGAACGGATTTGGATGAAATTTGGCACACAGATAGAATATGTTCTGGATACTTTTTAAGGTCTACGCAGACGGAGTCGCGGGAAACAGTTTGTAAGTTACATTTGGTAATCAAAGTTGGCTAGAAACTAAATATGAATCGGAAAATCTTTTCATTTCTTATATGGAACGAATAGAAGTATAATCAAGTGAAAATTGAATAATAATCAAAGTCAAAGTCAATATAATTTATTCAATATAGGAGCTTACAGCACACTTATCAAACGTCAAATCTTTTTTAAAGCTACCACCGCGTCGGAACGTGTTGTCGCTGTAGAGAAGATGCGGCCAGAAACTCTACAACATAACACGACTTAATAATTATAACAATATAAATTCTTAAGCTAAAGCTAATCAACTTTTTTTTAAATCTACAGGTCTCGAATAAAGTTCTTACTGGATGTGCTAATGGCAGTGAAGAACAACAACTTAACAAAGATACCTAACTACGACCCGTCGTACATCGAGCATCTCAGGAAAATGACCAAGAGCATCATACGCAAGGGCAACTACGTTACACCGCTTAATATTAGATTAGAGGATTTGTTGAAAGGTGAGATTATTGATTTGTAACAAACGCTCTTTTGGACCGTGTATCCAACGTAGAAATCCGTCGAAGAACTAAAGTCGACGACGTTAGAGACCGGATTACAAAGTTGAAGTGGAGATGGGCGGTACATTTGGCTAGAAGGGAAGACGACCGGTGGACCAAGGCAATATCGGAATGGTGGCCAAGAGAAGGAAGGAGGTCCGTGGGTAGACCACCGATGCGATGGTCAGACGACATTGTAAGGGTTGCGGGTCGAATATGGACCAGATTGGCACAGAACCGTGAGGAATATCAATAAAAAGGAGGCCTATGTCCAGCAATGGGTTGATGTGGGCTGATTTGGTTGATTGATTGAATGCAACATAAACTAAGTTAATGCTATAGTCGATGAAGTTCAGCAACAAAAATGTACAAGTCAAGGCTATTTTGTTAGAAAAGATAGTCAGTTAATGGTTATAGGCGATGTGGGTGGTAGGAACCACATAACAGAGAACCCGACTTCGCCTTAATAGAAGTCTCATGCAGGTGCAGCCCGCGCCATTAATATGGTCGATATGACATCTGTTCATATATTTCGTTCAGAAAAAGGTCATTAGTCGATATGAACAGTGTAAAAAGATTACATCATGATACTAATGTAGATAAGGTTGAATTTCATTTGACTAGTTTTTGTTTGTCACGTTAGTTCACAGTGGCGTAGCGTGGGTTCTTGCCGCCCGGGGCACAGACCGATTTTGCCGCCACCTTATCTTACCTACAAAAAAATAACGGAGCGAGCGAAGCGAGCTCGAAATTTGTTTGCACATCTATTCCGGTCGTGGTCAGACATATTTTGGTTTATCCATGCAAAAATAGAAACTTAGAGCGAGCTCGACTTTTCTCCTCAATATGAATCGGTTAGAGGCAGAGTTTTTTACGTACACAACATGTGCAAAGTAACCGAAGTAAAAGCTATGGATGAAGCGAAGCAAGCTCAACATTTGAGCACCACGTCTTAGCTGTGGTCACAACTCTTTAGGATTATGTGTAGGCACAGTAACTAAAACAGATACTTAGAGCGAGCGAAGAGAGCTTTTATCTGCTCTACGAATTGGTTATTGACAGAACTCAATCAATCTATATTTTTCCCGAATTTGCCGCCCCTAGTAAAGTGCCGCCCGGGGCATTTGTTCCTCCTGTCCCCCCGTCGCTAAGCTACTACTAGTTCACAAACTAAATAGTCATCATGCTATTTCTGGTTCTCTTTTCTCTGCCAGTCAAATTGATCGCAACGAACGCTGTGGCAGAAATGTAAAAGGTTTTCAGACAAACTGCCAAATTTACTTGAGTCTATGCAAATCCAGCACACTCGACACAAAATCGCAAACACAATCTCAAAATCAAAACTACAAAGATTACCAACTTAAAATTGGTACAAATAATTCATGCTCAAACCGAACACAAAATCTTTTTGTAACAGTAATAATTATTTCTATACCATTTTCAACTTTAGCGACTTTGGTTACAGCGGACGAGAGAGGCAAGTGGTGGATAGTAGGATCAGCGTGGGAAGGCAACCGTATCCTGCCAGAAGAGAAGGTGACCAAACAGCTGCCCACCATGGACCAGAAGCTTCTAGAACTAGCGAGGAAGCAGAGGATGAACACCGACGTCAGGCGCAGCATATTCTGCGTTATTATGTCCGCTGAGGTAAGTATTTGAAAAAAACCAAGTGCTAGTCGATCTCGCACAACCAGCGTTTCGTCCCGCAATACTTTCCAAAAAAACTGGCCAAGAGCGTGTCGAACTCACCCAAGATAGGGTTCCGTAATCATTACATGAAAAGCTTATTCTATCATCGCCTAAATAACATGAAAACATGATATATCTCGATATACAAGCATTATGAGGGAGTAATTGAGTAGAGGGCATACGGACAGACAGACAGAATGGACGAAACTATAAGTGTTTTGTTTGACTATGAAACCCTAAAAAGATTGTGTTTTCGCGAAGATCTTCAGCGCGAGCCTGACTCACACTTGGCCGGGTTTTATTAAGTTTTTTGTCTGTGTCTATGGGGTGGTATGTCAGTAATAATAAAAATCCCGAGTCTATGCTTTAAGCATAGTCTATGGCCATAGTATGGCAGCGTAATATAGCGCTCCTTTCGCTCTCTTTATATTTGCGCGCGAACAAAGGTGATAAAAGGCGTGATATTGCCTTATTACGCGCATCATTCGCTACGATTATAAGCTATGTGTAAATAGTGACCATGTTTCTCAAAAACTATCGTAACAATTTTATATTGTTTGCAGGATTATCTGGACGCGTTCGAGAAACTTCAACACCTAGGGCTGAAGGGTCAGCAGGAGCGGGAAATAGTCCACGTGCTCCTAGCCTGCTGCCTTCAAGAAAAAAACTACAATCCTTACTACGCTGTGCTGGGCCAGAAACTATGTGATACCGATAGGAAATATCTGGTAAATTTGTACGCAATTATTCATTCGCATTACCAGGCCTGTCTCACTCCACAGCACAGGTACGCTTGACCGTCGATCCCCACCGAGGGGTGATTGTCAATAGGTTAGAAATACCGTGTAAACTTTTTGGTCAAATCTCATTAGACTTGCCACCATTTTGTGAGTAGTCAATGCGAGACTTGAAAACCCTAGCGATGTCACGCTGCCAGCACGTGAAAGAATGAAAGAGGGAGACTATGTAAAGGAAGCTTTCATGTCTAATGACTCGGTTCATTTTTGTTTGCACGTGCCGTTGTGACGGTTGGTAGGTTATTCGCGAATTGTACGATAGGACAGGTGCGAATAACTTTGCACCTTATTGCCGTGCAGAGAGAGTCGCTATTTATTTAAATCTGTTTTCGAAGTGATTCTTCTGTACAGTTCGTAATAGTATTTATTCTGTGGCATTACCAATGATAGTTTTTCTAGCACTTACTTGAGGAAAGCTAGATGGCGCCACAGAGCTGTGCCGATACACAGAGTGTAAACTTAAATGAGTTACCTACAGTGGTGTAGCGTGGGTTTCTGCCGCCCGGGGCACAGATTGATTTTACCACCCCCTTAACTTACCTACATTAAAAACAAAAATATCGGAGCGAGCGAAGCGAGCTCGAAATTTTTTTGCACATCTATTTAGGTCGTGTTTAGACATCTTTTGGTTTTATCTATGCAAAAAGACAAACTTAGAGCGAGCGATGCGAGCTCGACTTTTCTCCTCAATACGAATCGGTTAGAGCCAGAGCTTTTTACGTACACAACATGTGCAAAGTAGCCAAAGTTCCCGAATTTGCCGTTCTTAGTAAAGTGCCGCCAGGGGCATTGGCAAATGACTTGGGGCTTTGATGGGAACTTGGGTCTGTTCTGCGCAAACTAAGATTGACGAGCGGAATTATCAGGTAGGTGACACGATTGTGTCCAGACCTCCGCTTCTAAATACCTAGTTGACAAAGTTTGATTACGTTATGCAATACAACCTGCCCACCTATTAATTTCTACTCTACACGTGTTTCGCTCCACCAAGGAGCGTCCTCAGGAATCAGACCGACGAACGTTCGAAACAGAGTTGTTACTCCGCGAGTCTTTACTTTGTCTACTAGGTATTTAGAAGCGGAGGTCTCGACACAATCGTGTGACCTACCTTTTAAGTCATGGATTTCCGCAAAGTAACGCCTGATTCAATTAATTGAGCGGAATTATTTTGCTAGACGTGCTGTAACACTGTAGTTTCTTAAATTCCATTCTTCAACGATTTTTTTATTACAGCTTTCAATACAATACTCCGTGTGGGACAAGATAAAAGAGCTGGACACGTTATCCAAGCAATGTACGACGAATTTAGCGCAATTTCTTATTCATCTAATCATGGAGAAAGGACTTCCACTTTCCGTGTTAAAGGTAAATAGACAATTATTCTAGGAACTATAATAAACCAGTTTCGTACTTGATAATTGTTTTATCCTCTTTTACGGTGCGTTTCCACCATTGTTTCCACTGAAGTGGAGAGGACAGGAGATGTCTAAAATCAACCAATAAAATAACTTGATTCTATCAAGCGAGCAAATACGATTGGTTGATTTTACACGAAGAATGTATCCAGCAGTCAACCATACTGCGTTAGATCGGCTACGGATTATCCAAGGCGAGAGCAAAAAAACCTGAGATTTTGAAAAAATAAAGGGATTCGTTCCGTTGACAACTGACTGACGCTAGGTCCATACAGGTTCATAGCGTGTTCGTGAATGGTCTCGTCTATCTATCGCTCTATAATACCATCAGACCGTTAAACTGAATAATTTTCTCTATGGCACCAACATCTAAATCGCGAAAACAAAATCTGATGTTCCATACAAAATTGCGAACCTAGTTGGACAGCGAGTATGGGACAGCAGATTTTTTTTTCGCGATTTCGATGTTGGTCCCATAGAAAAAGTTGATCAATTTGACGGTCTGATCATCCCCTTAAGTGTCAGCATATTAATAAGGACCCTATATACTAAATCTATGATGTCAACTATACATTTTCTTCCACAGATAATCCAATTCTCCGACCTAAACAAGCACTCAGTCCGGTTCATGCGTCAGATCCTCCTAGCAATAATCATGAACGAGAACCTCCAATCCTCCCTCGAGGTCTTCCACCGCATCTCCAAGTCTCCCAAACTGCACCAGTTCAAGGAAAGTCTTCGCCTGTTCATCCAGCACTTCTTGATAAAGAACGCCGGCAAGAAGAGCGGAGTGTTGAGTGCGCAAGAGATGGAGACGTTGAAAGAGAGGACGTTAGAAGTAGACAAGTTGTTGACTCTACACGAGTCTCAGTTGAGGTTCTGAATTATACGAGTTTTTAAGTCCCAATGTGTTTTTGTTAAGCTTTTGTAACGGAGGGATTCTGCAGCTCCTTGATTTTCTCAGTTTTTGAGTCTGGTCAATGTAAAGTAACTGTTACTTTATGTTGTCAAGATCGTAAAAAGAAAAGTTTTTGATATATATTGGTATCTTGAGAGAGTAGACATTCTAGAAACTAATTTCTAAAATGTCTACTCTCTCAAGATACCTATAGGTACCCCATTTCAAATAACAACGAAATTATAAGATTAGAAACACTTATTCCTCTCACTTATTCTGCTACATTTAGAACACCTTTAATAAAGTTCAAGATATGTTGGATAGTATATCTTTCTGATTATATGTGCAAATCAGAATTGGCCAGAAAGCTATATAGAAATCGGAAAATCTTTTCGTCTTTATATGAAATATAGGTACTTCAATAACTTTTCTTTTTACGATCTTGACAAGCAATCGCTGCGCTTGTTGTGCCAGATTCTTCTAGAAGGTTACCTATTTCTTCCTTCGAGGTTTACCACCGTGGTTGACACGAGTCTCAGTTGAGGTTCTGGATTCCACGAGTTTGAGTTGTAAATTTTTTTTTTGTGTTTTTTGATAAAACAAAGAATTTGCCTGTGACGCTCTCATCTTTACTAAATTGTTAGATGTGTAGGTATGTACTACTTACAATGGATCCTGTCTTCAAAACATTATCAATGCATTTCCGACAGCATGGTTGACATTGCCAAAAATAAGGAACACTGCAGTATCTTATCTCACTGGGTGGGACAAAGGTGCATTCATTCTATTATACGACATAAGGGCATTTTTAGTGTTCCGTACCCAAAGGGTGAAAACGGGGCCCTATTACTAAGCCAACGTTGTCCGTCTTTCGTACTATTTGGGGCTGTAACTTTTCAACCGTAATAGCAGTTGAAATTCACAGAATATGCGTTATTACGGCGGATTTGTTAACAAATAACAAAAATATCAAAGAGTTAAAAATAAAGGGGGGTCCACATACAAGAAACTATACTCCATTCAAAATAGCAACAAAAATTTAAAGCTATTTTTAATTACAGAAACAGAGATTTGAAACACTTACTCTGACTTATTCTTAAAGCTTTAGTAACTTCCAAGATATGTCAGACAGTACATCTTTCTGATAAATAAATTGTATTTCCTTATCAGAATTGGCCAGAAAGCTAAATAGCTATAGTAATCGGAAAATCTCGTCGTCCTTATTTGGAATGAAGTATAGTTTTATCAACATTTTCTCATCTCGCTCTATCGTGAAAACGGTAATACATACAAGCGTCAAATTTGAAGCGATTATATAACAAACTCTACAGTATAACAACAAATAATAAAAACCGGCCAAGTGTGAGTCGGTTTCACGCTAAAGATCCCGGAGAATACAACACTTTTTTCTAAGTTAATATGTTGTGCAGTGGTGTGGTACGGAACCCTCGGTGCGCGAGTAGCCCGACTCGCACTCGACCGGTTTTATTGTCTGATGCGTATGTGAAGTCCACCAATCCACATTAGGCACGACTACCGTTCGCGTTCATACAACACGGAAGTCATGGCGGCAAACAGTCTACCTTATCATTATTATACCTACCACATGTCAGTGCAGTCCAACTTTGAATTATCATTCGCTATCAGTAAGGCGAAAGTAAATATCATATGCCTAATTTGTTATCTGATTTGCGAATAAAATACGGCTACATCTTTGAGACGATGCCTACTGTATTATAATGACTATTGTTGCTAACGTTAGGGAAGAATTCAGCCTATTTGCACTGTGGCCCGAATGGTATAGTATGGTTCTGGACACTTTATTATCACTTCATACTAATGGGCACGCACTGACAAGAGTGAATCCGTGCGAGTGCACTACACTATTATAGTATAAGAGATAGACGTACTTTTGGTTTTCATCAGCTGCAAGGCTGATTCAGTATTCATAGGGTGAAGAGCATCTCTGTGATGGCGATGGACCAGGTCTGCCTGCATAATTCCAGTCGGTTTCTATTTTCGTGTAGGATCGTGACGATCTCCTAAACCGACTGACAGTTCATGTTAGTTTTTGTATTGTCGTTAGTTAAAGTTAAACTCAAAGTGTGTGTACAGTGCATATTACAATAATATCTGCATATTCATGCATATTCATTTTTTGCAACCATACCTGCCCTTTGAACGGCTGTTACCTACTCCTAAGCCGACTGGAGTTATGCAGGCAGACCTGGTCCATCCCCATCATAGAGATGCTCTACACCCTATGAATATTGAATCAGCCTTGCAGCTGATGATAACAAAAAGTACGTCCATCTCTTATACCTACCTACCTTACCTACTGTCGTCTTCCATGAGGGGGTGAGGTAAACATTGTAGGGCAGGGAGAGTCCATACTGTGTGTAGTACAGTCGCCATCAGATATATCGTAGCATACAAGGTATATATTTCTGAGCAGTGCTAATTATCAATAAATTATTTATAGTAGATGTTACCAATTATATCTAAACGTGTATTCAATCAATCAATCAATCAAATCAGCCCACATCAACCCACTGCTGGGCATAGGCCTCCTTTTTATTGCGCCTCACGGTCCTGTGCCAATCTGATTCGTGTACGACCCACAACCCTTACAATGTCGTCTGACCATCGCATCGGTGGTCTACCCACGGACCTCCTTCCTTCTCTTGGCCACCATTCCGATATTGCCTTGGTCCACCGGCCGTCCTCCCTTCTAGCCAAATGTCCCGCCCATCTCCACTTCAACTTTGTAATCCGGTCTCCAACGTCGACCTTAATTCTTCGACGGATTTCTACGTTGGGTACGCGGTCCAAAAGCGATATTCCCAGCATGGTACGCTCCATGGCTCTTTGTGCGACTTTTATTTTGTGCATGTTTTGCCTAGTCAGCGTCCATGCTTCTGCACCATAAGTAAGTATGGGCAGAACACATTGGTTGTACACCTTGGTTTTCAGGCATTGTGGGAGTTTAGACTTAAAGACGTCATCCAGTTTACTAAAAGCCGCCCATCCTAGTCGAATTCTCCTTTCGATCTCCTTTACCTGGGATTCTTGGTCAAAGGATAAACAATGTCCAAGATAGCCGTAATCGTTCACCACCTCTACTCGTTCACTACCTACATTTATAGCAGGCCTGTTTGTGTACTGTGTCAACATGTATTGTGTCATAATTATCTGAACAGCAAATTATTAATAATTTCTTTACAATGTAATTTAAAATTGAAATGGATAATAACGGAATAAGGTCTTTTTCCTAAATTGCTCAGATGTTTATGATCACCGTGACTGCGTAGATATATATTTGATGTTCTAGTCGTTTAGATATATTTGATTGGTTATGTGTAAAGAAATTATTGAAAATAAGACCTGCTTAATAATATTTGACCACCTTGTTTGCTATGGATATATCTGATGGCGACTGTACCATACTCTTTCTAATTCTGTACCTCTACTATCGACACCACTACTGGAGCACTGATCTTACTCTCAACCTCTTGGTGTATGGGCGTTATGGTGCATTTACACTGCCAATTAGACGGGCCCGATTTCGGCATACATTGCCTGATTTATTCTCTCTATTTTTAAAGTGCAGAGCTCAATGCAAGCAATGTATACCAAATCGTCTGATTAATTTTAAGGTATGTTAAAAATTATATTAGTGTAGACAAGTCTTCTAACATCGACCTAATAAGAAATGGATGTGCGTACTCTATGCAGCAGGTACATGAAGCGAATGAAATTAAACGAATCCGTTACTGTTGAAGGTCGCAGATAATTGTTATTCTGCGAATCAACTGTCGCGAGGCAGAGCCAGGCCCATATCTGTTCGTATGTGTACAATTCGATATCGCATCGATAATGGAAGAAGGCGCGTCGTTCAGGGCTGCCAACGACATACACACGGACTGTGGATTTTGCGGTTTAGAAATGAATTAAGAGAAGTTTATTCCGACAGCGCTAATGTGCGCTGCATACAAACGAAGTCTGGTGATAATTTCAATACCAACCAGCTAACGTCAATGAAATTTTTCAGAAACAATGACTTGATACAAACTAATCTCTATGCTTGTATGAAGTCAGATTTTCGTTAAAATATACCGTTTTAATGCTAGGATTAATTTAAGATTTGTATGGAAATCTTTGAGGCACTGTAACTTTTAAAACTATATACACTTTAACGAAAATCTGACTTCATACAAGCATAGAGATTCGTTTCTAGATTTTTTCTGAAAAACTTTAATTAAATAGTTAGTATTGAAAATATAACCAGACTTCGTTTGTATGGAGCGCGCTCCGAATTATATTCCCTTAAAATGAAATGCAACTTTTTTCGCGATTTTTGTATGTTTGCTGCGTATTCATAGTTTGATGGTCTGAAGAAATCCCACGCCTTTCTGTAACTCTCTGTATTTCAACGGACTCCTGAAATTCCTATTGATCTTTTATTTAATCTTGGCCACCATTCTGCGCTTTACTACATCTGCCTTCACTTCGTCTAGCTAAGTGTCTTGGAGGGCAATCACACTAATTTAAAACATCCAAGTTCAATCGTAATCCAATTTCAGTTCTAAACACATTGCAATCCAATTACTATTCAACTGTGTTTAATTCAGTATCGCTCTAAACTTGACATATTTACAATGGGACCTTTATTACCGGCACCCGCGCACGCCTCTCTCGCAGCACCCGCGCGCGTCTCCCGCGTCTTACCAGCATGAAAAATACAAGTACATTGCTCATGATTTTCAGTTTTATGACTATGACACATTATGGCGGGTGCGGAGCGGGTGTGGGTCGTCTGAACGCGGCCTAACGTCTGAGCGATCTGTCAAAACGGCTCTAACGGCTGTCAAATGAATAGCGTAAAGTTGTGGTTTGCACGCGGTCCAATCATGGTTCAGTTGCTATTTATTTACCGCAATTGCCCCCTCGTCCCCGCCACTTTAAAGTCGCGAGGTAGAGCCAGGCCTATATCTGTTCGTATGTGTACAATTCGATATCGCATCGATAATGGAAGGAGGCGCGTAGTTTAGGGCTGTCAAAGACATACACACTGACTGTGGGTGTTGCTGTTTAGAAATGAATTAAAATGAAATGCAACGTATTCAAGGGCATGCGATTAATCGAATAACTCAAATATTTAAAGTTAAAACTGCCAGCCCTAGATTCGAACGCGATGCGTTGCTCACACGCAGTGGTTGGCAACAAGCTGTCTACTAGCATCCAATTATCTGCATCGCAATAAAGGATACTTCAAACATATTGTGGTTTCGGTCGAGTAGATGCTACACTTTGTACACTTTATTTATATAGGCATCTACTCGTACTTTATTGTATTAACAATTACTCTAGACACTTTTACGTTACTGGCTGGACAGGCTTGAATCACAGAATAGGTAATAGCATATATTCCACATACAGAACGACTACTCCCCGCCCCCCTCTGACTTCAGATACCCCACCTCACCGCACACTTTCTGGGAAACTTGAGGGAAGCCGAGCAAGGGAATACAGTCAGGGGCGCACTCGTGGATTTGATACTAAATTCACATTTTCAGTAATTCTTTAGCTCAAATACTATTTTTAATAACAGAACGAACAATAAAAAGTAACGAAATGTATATGATGTTCATAAGATGAGTGGTAAGTCAACCCTACACATATGTCAAAGATAATTTGCACCAAGTGCGCATGTGCGAACGTCATCATGTAAAATCCAAAACGTTGTTTGAAGTGCCGGACCTGTGCCTGGATTTAAAAAGTAAGTTATAGCTTGTAAAACCCCCTGCAGGGCGAAGGTCCCTCACACGAATAAAGGTGAGAGGGAGTGGGCCATACTGCACTACGCGGGCCCAGTGCGTGTTAGTCGAGTCGAGGCAAGTTAGTGGTCAACTGGCTGACAGAGAATTTTCAAGCCGCCTTCATAGGCCTCTGATCTTGCTTAACGGATAGTTACAATGCCATCTGACGGAACTATCCGAGACCAACTGCTTAACGTGCCTTCCTAAGTACGGAAACGCTCGAGATGAAATAACACTAAACGGTCACCCATCCAAAGACTGATCGGACCTGACGTTGCTTAACTTCGTCGTTCGTTTCCAATACCGAAGTTTCATGGCCCCACTACGTCTATGAGCGCCTCGGGTTTCAGTATGGAAAATGAAAATTCGAAGAACCTCCTCCTTTTCTGAAGTAGGTGGTAAATAAGGAACACCTAGCACAGCTAGAAGAAAAACACTTTTAGGGGTCTGTTTCAAAACATGTGAAAATCACTCGAGTCTATCTATCTCACTCTAGCATACATTATCTTTGTATGCGTTTTCTCTTTCGAATTGGAACCCTGAGTGATTTTCATGTGTTATGTATGGAGCCCTAAGTAAAGAGAAAGACAGATGGAAAAGTGAAAAAATAATAGGGTCCCGTTTTCACCCTTCGGTACGGAACCCTAAAAAGATGAGAGCGCCATTAAAATCTGGGTTCGTTTCTTAACGTGTTTAGTTCACTCTGGTGCCTATACGAAAGAGAACAAGCATACCGAAGACTCATATGCTAGAGTGAGATAGAAGACTCACTCGAGTGATTTTTACACGTTTTGAAACACACTTTTAAAACAATGTATGCCAGTGAATTTTGTAATCTTTTAGAGATTTTATTGACGTATCGACAAGGATAGAAGGAACAAAGTATATAAAATTACATTTTAATAATAAAATAATATTAAAAACTACGAAAATGATAATGTATTGTACAAAGCGAAAAGGCACAACATAAAAGGAGATTATTTGAATTCTGCCGCTAAAATATTTGACAGGCTCGACCTGCCATCTTGCGGGAGAAATCGGACAACACGAACAAAGACAGCGAGCTAGCCACCTCTGGAAATTAAGGTTCTGTTAACTTCTGTTGTATCTCTGTCACGCACGCACAAATCATTGCAGCGCGAATGAGACACAATACTTTCGGCCATCATAACCATCTTTCTTTCTTGTGCAACTGTTTCTCTTCGGCCGTGTTCTAGTGCAAACGCCAGGATGGACGCCATTCGCGCGAGATAGATTTTCTCTTCGCTCGTGAAGCGAGAGTGGAAGTGCATACGCGTCGTGGCGGGTGTGGAGCTATGCTATAGTGCAGTGGTGGAGTGCAAGGGCTAGGTCTGGTGCGGTGTCGACGTGCGGAGCGCTGGTGCGGTGGTCAGGTCTGGGCGCGCGTGCAGCAGGCATGGCGGGGGAAAGCTGAGCGGACGGCCGCCGCCGGCCCGATGACCGGGGCAGGCAGTGCACGGTGGAGGTTATTTTATGGGTATTTGCGTGAGCTGCCGGCGCCGCGACCGAAAGGCCCCAGAGAAGCGAGCGCCGGGCGCGGCCGGTGCCCGGGTGCCCTGTAAGGGCGCCGCGGCCGAGCTGCTCCCGCGCCGCGCTGAGCCAGCCATGGCTAACTCCATATCGAACATCAAAATGACCAACCCGATCAAGGGCATAGTCAGCAAGCGACGAAAACGGTACATCAAGGATGGATTCAACCTGGACTTGGCCTGTATCCTTTTCGTGCAGTGATTTGTGTTGGTTTTTCAGTTGTAAGATCGATGTCGTATAATGGGTGAGTCTTTTTGTCTATCCTATAAACCCACAGGCTCGTCCTTGAAACCTGGGCGAGTTAAAGCTAGGATTGTGTAGTCAATAATGGGTAGAATTCACCCTTGGGTCACTGTTACTACCTGACTAGACCATCCTTTTAGTATATTCAAGGGCACTTAGTTTCTAACCTATAAAATTCAATCATTCTACACTTTAATGTACCAATAGGTGATAATTGTCGTTCTATTCGAGGTTATAGGTGAGTTAGGTATCAAAATGTACAATTTGAATTATAATTCAGTCATAAAAATCCAAACCACTAATCTGACAAGTAGTATTAGGGTTACAAGGTCTTTGGATAGACTTGCTTCTGAATATGTCAAAACTAGTCTTTGATACCTTGAAAAATGGATCAAAAAACACATAAACCTAAAGTAAATATATTCTAAGAATGTTTAGAAGCTAAATTCAATGTTTGTATAGTTAAACATAGTGGAAATCTTGCATAGCAACAAACATAACCTATATCTATGTACACAACTCAAACTATATTGCTTGGTACACATAGACCTATCTGATAAAATCATGTTGGATAGAGATAGGCGACCATTTGTTCAATTTCACTGGTTTTCATATTGAAAATTGGCTAATGTTACAGCGTTGTTAATTACTGTTTGTTACTATTAATTTACACATATTTAATTGCTTTGCATGTTAAAATCTACTTAGATGTCTTTATTGACACAACATTACATAAAACTATTCCCTTTAGGGGTGTTCAGAAACTTTGTTGTAACTACCAAACCTTTTTTTGACACATTTGTTACCCAATATTTAAGATTTTCAACATAATTCCTCTGGGAGTCACATTGCAGGTTCTGACCCGAGAACTTGTCTCGCGTGTTGTTCGCGCGTCGCGTCTTTGCCTGCCAAGAGGCTCCGCATTACTTAATCTCTTCTTGTTCTTTATCAAAAACAATCCCTGAGATTGGGATAGATACTCCCACAAACTACTTGACATTGGCGGAAATGCGATGCTAACGCACAAGCAAAAAGTCCATTAATTATAAATAAAAAAATTAAAATAATTCCTCTGTCAAGCAGAGCAGTATGCTTCTACAGGTTTGATGGGGCTGTCTCTTGCCCTTTTTGGCCTATGAGGCAAAGTCAAAGTCAATATAATTTATTCAATATAGGAGCTTGCAGCACACTTATCAAACGTCAAATCTTTTTTAAAGCTAACACCGCGTCGAAACGTGTTGTCGCTGTAGAGAAGATGCGGCCAGGAACTCTACAACATAACACAACTTAATAACTATTACAAAATTCTTAAGCTAAAGTTATGTATACAATAATACATAGTCTATTTAATAAAATAATTGATATATATAGGCTTGTAGGGAACGTGGCCTACCGATGTTTTATTCGGCTCCGCTGGAGAGGTTTTAGTGGACTGTAGTTTTTCTGGTGGCAGGAGTGGTTCGATGTAAAGGAAAGCCTTGTTTGCAGTACTGGAGGTTTATTTTAGTGATGTCTAAACCAGAGTTAGTTACACGCACAAGCACCGTACCAATATGGAAGGCCGAAACGGAAATACAATTTTTTTAATTGCTACATTTTATGTTGGTGTTGCCAACTGGCTGGCATTGTCACTATGATATCCTAGCTGTACCATAATCCGTACCGTAGAGGTAACTACCTCGGTGGTCTAATGGTTAAGAGTATTGGGCTCTTGACACGGAATTTGTGGGTTCGATTCACACGGGGGACACCTAGAGATATGTCACTTTGTTCATTTTTCCCCAGTTTGTTAGGACATTGCAGGCTGAATCACCTGATTGTCTGACAAGAAAGATGATTTCATGCTTCGGATGGCACATTAAGCCTTTGGTTCCGGCTACTTACCTCTGATGGTAGTAGTCGTTATATAAAAACCATGTCCAGAGGCCCTAAGGCGGTCTAGAAAACTCTGACACCAGGGCTCGCTGCCCACACGATTAGAAGACTATGGGTGATAGAAACCATGAAAAACTTGAAAAAAAAAAAACATTAAATGCTCATGCCTATGTCCCACTGGGGTAGGCAGATATAATAGATTGCCACATGCTCTGATTCTGACATACATCTCTCACCTCTTATATCCATTAGTCTCTTCATACATGCTCGTCAGTTCCGGTTACATTTTACTTGGCCCTTCTTCAGTACCTACGCCTCTGAGTTGATCTTCATACATACATCTAGGGTGAAACCTTTCCACTATTCCATTCCTCCTGATCCTCGGTTCTTTCATATAATATGTATAGATCCATGGGTCCTTCTCAATATGCTGACACTTTTTTAAGGAGATGATCAGTCTGTCAAACTGAACAACTATGACACCAACACCTTGGCGCCTTTGATACCTTAGAATTATGCAAAAGTATAATTGATGATCGCTTTGGTTTTAGGATCCTGTGCTTTAATGTGAGAAGTATGCAAAAAAATTTTGATGCTTTTTTGGTGGCATTGAGGAGACTTGATATTGTTTTGGACGTTATAATTCTCACAGAGTGTCATCTTGGAACGTGTTCACTGATAAGGAGTATAGATGGTTTTACGCACTTTTCTACAACAAATATCGTTAATCGGGCGGGTGGTGTCGTGGTTTATGTGAGGGAGGAGTGGAATGTGAGTGCAAGTGAGCCTAATATTACAGGAGCCGACTGTCTTGCCATCACCTTTTCAAACTCTCGTACAATCTTAGGCATTTACCGTTCTCCGTCAGCTAAAACGGCCCAAGAGCTCAACGACTTCTTTCACTCCCTTGAATTGTACGTCCGCTCGGCTGCCTTGGACTTTATCATGGCCGGAGATATGAATATCGACATTTTGGAGGACTGCAGCACAGCTGACAAGTATCAATGCCTTACAGCGGAGCTCGGCCTGAAACCAGTTATATACATACCAACCAGGGATCGCACATGTTTGGATCACATATTTGTAGGCACCAGGGTTTCAGCTGTAGGGGTAGTGTGCAGAACGGCTGTAACAGACCATGATATTGTGTTGGCTGGTATTATCTCTAACGTAGCTAGACCAAAACGGAAGAGATTTGTTACAAAGATTGACTACGATTCCCTGGTTGATGAATTAAGTCAGTGTGACTGGGCTGAGGTGCTAAATCTTTCCGACGCTTCTATGGCTGCACAAACTTTCATGCAAATCTTGGATGTGCTGACTAAACGCCACACTAACTTGTTACCAGTCAGTCGTAGGAAACATTGCCTAAAAGAATGGATCACTCCTGGATTGATTCGGTGCATGCGTCATCGGGATTTCCTTCACAGAAAGGCCAAGGCTGACCCCGAAAACCTGGTTCTCCAAATTTCGTACAAACGGTATCGTAACTTTCTCAGAGACCTGCTTAGAAAGATTAAGTCTCAATACAATCAGGAGAAACTATCTGAAAATAAGGATAATCCGGGGGAAATGTGGAAAACTATTAGGAACATATGTGAACTGGGAGAGAGGGGTAAGCAAAGTACTGATCTTCTTAGAGCAAAGCACTCTCCACTCGAGTCACTATCCGCTTGTAACGACTTCTTCGCCAATGTCGGCTGCAATCTTGCTAGCGAAACTCTAAAAGACTTAGGTAAAACTGAACAAGAGCTGGCAGGCACTGCCTGTGCTCTCGCTACCCATTCCTTCTTCATGGTCCCCACTGATCCTGATGAGGTGAGGTCGATCATCCGACAGCTCAAGACTAACAGTGCACCGGGTTTGGACGGTTTCGGCAATGGGTTAGTGAAGAGGATTTGCCCTGTGATACTTCAACCACTTGCATATGTTTTCAATCTTAGTCTGTCTTCAGGAGAGTTTCCTGATTGCTGGAAGACTGCTGCAATTGTTCCAATTTATAAGAGTGGCTCTAACATTGATCCTTCTAATTATAGGCCCATCTCCTTACTTAGCGTATTTTCTAAATTATTGGAAAGAATTGTTAATGTGCGGCTCACTGGGTTTATGGAATCACACAACCTGATTTCTCCAAATCAATTCGGTTTCCGTAGGGGCCGGTCCTCTGAAGAGGCTGTCAACCTTCTGTTGGACAAAGTGTCTGCTACCCTGGATAGCGGTCACGCATGCCTGGGCGTATTCCTTGATCTCTCCAAGGCGTTTGACACTGTTTCCCACCCCATTCTTTTGCGAAAGCTGGAGGCCATGGGTGTTAGGGGCATAGCCCTGAATTGGTTCTCTAGCTACCTTAATGACAGGAAACAGCATGTCAAGGTAGCGGAATATGTCAGTCGCTCTGCTAACGTCTCTTTTGGAGTGCCTCAGGGAAGCATACTTGGCCCTTTACTATTCATCATTTACATCAATGACTTAACTCATCTCTTTACTTCTGATTTGGGCGTGGATATTATTTGCTACGCCGATGACACGGCCTTGATCTTTCGTGGCCCCAATTGGTCTCGGGTCTTCTCCATCGCTAACAGCGGTATGACAACGGTTGCAAACTGGTTGAAACACAACCTACTCACGCTCAACTCAGTGAAGACAAATTATATGTGCTTCCATAAAACTAAAGCATCCAGTCCTCCTTCTTCACTCTCTCTCAGCATTCACTCTTGTGGTGGCTGCGATCACGGCTGCTTTTGCAACTCTCTGAGAAGAGTGGAATCTACCAAGTACCTGGGTGTTGTGTTGGATGAGAGACTGACGTTCAGGCCTCATATCAAAGCTCTCTCAGGTCGAGTGAGAAAAGTGATCCATATTATGAAGCTGTTGAGAGACGGTGCCAGCGGAAAAGTTCTTGCAATGGTATATTCTGCAATTTGTCAGTCTATTCTCCTTTACTGCGTGACCGCTTGGGGTGGAGCTGCAAAAACGCACATCATTGCCGTTGAAAGAGCCCAAAGATCGGTCCTCAAGGTAATGCTGGGCAAAAAATATCGCTTCAGTACTGGTCTACTTTATCAGGAAGCGCAGGTACTTACTGTCCGCCAGCTGTTCATACTCAAGATGATAAACACCTATCATAAGGTTTACATGAATTCATGTGATTTCAAGAAATTGGAGCAGAGCCGGCGAATAATGATAAAAACACAAAGAGTAAGAACCACCTTTGCTCAACGTTTCAGATCATTTCTACTCCCCTTTCTGTACAGAAAAGTTACCGGTATATGTAGCCTGAAAGATCTTAGTGCCAGAGAGGTCAAATTTAAAGTAACCAATTATTTACAGTCCCTTGATTATGTTGCCACTGAATCACTCCTAGCCGTTCCTTGTTAAAACATCAACTCACTAACTAATACACACATACACACAAACACACACACACACACACATACACATACACTCATACACTTTTTATTTATATTTCAAAATTGTTAATTAAATGGGTAGGTTATTAAATTTCATCGCATATCTCCGTTATGTTAGTTGTAACTTCATTGTCTATAGGTACTTAAAAATTATTTAT
The DNA here is from genome assembly GCA_963924505.1 of Agonopterix alstromeriana. Lineage (NCBI taxonomy): Eukaryota > Metazoa > Arthropoda > Insecta > Lepidoptera > Depressariidae > Agonopterix > Agonopterix alstromeriana. The sequence goes on along the minus strand of OZ004676.1, from coordinate 2,777,609 downwards.
CAAGATAATTATTTAAACATCGCTCACTCTGTCCTAAATTTGTAATTTTTGCCTGATAAATCGTGGGGGATTCCCGAGATTCTGGCTTGCCGCATGCGGGGTCCATTGTATCATGTGTACTGACTAGTTCTTTTTGTTAATAAATATATTTGTATTTGTATTTGTATTTGTATTTGTAACATCGAAATCGTGAAAAAAAATCTGTTGGAGTCAAATGTATGGGACATCAATGTTGGTGGCCTCGAAAGTTTAGGCACTTATCGCTGTAGGTACGGTCGAGTGACGGAGACCTGATTTTGTTGTGAACATCCTCCTTGCTCCAAACAAGGACAAAATATGTATAATAAAGTCATCACTCACAGACCACTATAAGTGTAAATTAAACAAATTCAAGCTTATTCTGGTTTCATGTCAGCAAGAACTATAATCGCATGACAGTCACTCGTCACTTGAGATTCGGTACTACGGTGAAACGTGAATATTCTTAGTTTTCAGAATATCTCTGACTACCCCCTCGGGGAATATATGCTTATGGTTATGCTTATGCAGTCACTCATGATATAGAGGAACAATTAGCCAGTCAATAATGGTGATATCGAGGCTGACTGTCCAGGTTGCATCAGACGATCTCACAGTCAGACAACTCTTATACTTAAATAGAATAGAATAGAATAGAATTATTTATTTCGTATTATCAAATTCATAATTACATGTAAGTACATTATATAAAAAATTGACTCCAGCTGCGAAAAAAAATCTACGGTCCCATACATTTAGGTCGCGAAAAATATCGGATGTTCCATATTAAACTGTAAATCTCCTCGAGCTAAATGTATGGAACAACTGATTTTTTTTTCGCGAATTCGATATTGGTCCCAAAGAGAAAATTGTTCAGTTTGATGGTCTGATCATCCCCTTAAAATAGTTTCACCTAATTTTGTTAGACCTTATATAAATTTAAAAAAAAACAGCAGCATTGTTTAGACCATCAAACTGATCAACATTCACTATGGGACCAACATCGAAATCGCGAAAAAAAGTCTGCTGTCCCATACATTTAGCTCGAGGAGATTTACAGTTTAATATGGAACATCCGATATTTTCAACCACCCCCGTAAACGTTTATTTGTATTTTTGTAACACCTTGTAGATTAAAATTCATCGCTCCGAATATTTAACTTATTCCATAGCATTGCTAATATCAGTGTTGTTGAGTTTATTCACCCTCACATTTACATTTTATACTGAAATAGGCTCTATTTATGTCACATTATCAGTGAGATTATACTTTTATCGTACATTATGTATGTTATTTGTTTAGGAGGTTATTCTTATAGCCTGAAGGATCTCACTGCTGGGCAAAGATTATCTCTTACTAAATAGGGCTAGTATGATGTTGACGGATTCCTAGTCTCCTGATGAGACTGCTCCTGCTAATCTTTATAAATAATAAAACCGGTCAAGTGCGAGTCGGGCTACTCGCGCACCGAGGGTTCCGTACCACACCACCACACAACATATTAACTTCGTTTTCTCCGGGATTTATAGCGCGTGACCGACTCACACTTGGCAGATTTTTATTCGCTATACTAAAATCACACCAAGTTTGACGCTTGTTTAAAACTAGTTTCTTGTATCCCCCCCTTGTAGGACCCCCCTTAGTTTTTAACTTTCTGACATGTTTATTATTTGTTAAAAAATCCGCCGTAATAACGCACATTATGTATACATACAAATGGGTAGGACAGACGGACGGACAACTTAGGCGTGGCAATAGGGTCCCCGTTTTCACCCTTTGGGTATGGAACGGTTTTTCGAGGCATGTATCATTAGTACCACTGTCCAATTGTCCGTTACAAGTGGCGATAGGCTCACTGCCCGTCACACTGGACAAAGTTTTGGTAGGTTATTAAATCGTGGATCTTAGTTTTCAGAACATCTCCGAGCTCCTCGGGGAATGTAGTCGTGAGCATATACAACGTGTTAATAAATAAGCGCAAAACCTCATACACCCCAACTGATTTATAACAAAATAATTCGATTTAAACAAGAATTTCATTATTTTGATAATAAAAAATTAAAGTTATTTACATTTTAAGTTTTGAGGCAAAAATGATTTCAGCAATGAATGAAAGCGCTAACGTGCTCATGGATACATTAATAAGAATCTTGTTTTGGTAGTAAGTAGGGTGAGTGTGCGTGTGCGGTGGGTTGAGATCGAATTCAGTAAATTTTAAATTTTACAAACAAATTATTTAATAATTTGAATAAAATTACCTATGTTGAAACCATGATATTTCGTTTCAGTTCTCGATTCTAAACAAACTACTTTCTATTCTTGCGTTTATTTATTACCACGTTGTATACAATGCTTTTTTAAGTGATGAAATATCATATTCATATTCATTTATTCGCATTCATGTACAATTACAGCATAGGTGTTACTTAGTAGCTAGAGTGGGTACATGAACCTTGTAAGGGCACAGCAATATTCACAACAAGTAGGTAAGTAATTATCAAAAGAGAATAAACAATACAATGTCAATTGTTAGTGGGTCAATTAAATATTTTAGTTATACATGTAGACAGTGTAAAATCAAAATATCACCAACATAGCAACAGCGAAAAAGACCTTCAAAAGCAGATCTCCAAATAATGATCTTAAAATTATATGCACCTTGCCAAAACTGCAGTGGAACAAGGCTAGACCCATAATTATGGACAATTAACAACAAATAATTTATTATTCTCGTTGTTAACATTTCAAACATCTGTTTTACTTTTGTATTGAAAACAGACACTTTGGTTCCTGTAATAAGTACTCAGCCTGCCTTTGTAAGGTCATTGCCTTGTCATTTTTGAAAAATAAAAAGACCAGCTAATATTCAAAATATAGTTTGTATGTAATCCGTGGTGGTCCAGTAGCGAGTAACCTTGCCTGCCGTGCAGGAAGCGATGGTTCGATCTCCGTCCAGGCCGACTCGTACCAATGAGTTTCTCGGAATATATGTACGATTTGTAACACCACTGGCTTTTCGGTGAAGGAAAACATCGTGAGGAAACCTGCATGCTTCAATTTCGAGGCATGTATTGTAACCACTGTCCATTATGTGGGGACGGGCTCACTCCCCGTCACACTGGACAGAGTTTCGGCACTACTGGTGAATCGTGGATGTTCTGAGGTATCAGAATATCTCTGACTACCCCCTCGGGGAATATAGTCGTGAGCATATGCTAGTTTGTAGTTGTAGCAATCTTCCAGACTTTCTGTCCAACCCGAATCAATCTAATTTATTGATTCTACATGTATGCCATGTTAGCTTCATCAAATTAAAGATTGAAAAAGTCGGGCGGCGAGCGGGATTCGAACCCACGACCTGAATATCCCTTCCTGCCTGCCTTTCGTCGTGGCCTGCGGGGGCCGACAGCTCTGTTGGAGTGGAGCATGCCCCGGTTGGGAGGTCGTGGGTTCGAATCCCGCTCGCCGCTCGACTTTTTCAACCCGTATCCCTTTCTGCCGACATGATATTTGACGTAATAGACATAAGCATATCTTGGATAGGGCAAATCTAATCTCTTTGCAAATTAGAGCCATACCACACAAGCGATTTTAGAGCGTAGGCAACAGTGTTGCCAGATTCATGCTTAAGAATTATCCTAGATTGACAGCAAAATTATCGTGTTTTTATAGCATCACAAATTCCAAAAATTATCGTGTCTTAGAATCTAAAAGAGTGTCATATTATGCGTGAAATTAAAAAATTATAAAATAATATTAAGAAGGACCCTATATGTATATAGGGTCCTTCTTAATATGCTGACACTTTTTTAAGGTGATGATCAGACTGTCAAACTGAACAACTTTCTCTATAGGACCAATATCGAAATCGCGAAAAAAAAAACAGCTGTTCCATACTAAACTGTAATCTTACTCGACCCAATTGTATGAGACAGCTGATTGTTTTTTCGCGATTTCGACATTGGTCCCATAGAGAAAGTTGTTCAGTTTGATGGTCTGATCATCCTCTTAAAAAACTGTCTGCATATTTAGTTGGACCGTGTATATTGCATGCCACTATTAAAGTTAACTATTTATCGGTAGGCAAGTACGACATTTTTAGGGAATTTTAGTAAAAACTCTTGATTGAAACGACACAGTGAGGAAATATTTCGATCTTAATTTTTCTCATTAGAACTTCAATTTGAGTAATAGGTATTTGAAAACTGTTTTACGCGATACTAAACGCCAATATGATGTATAAATAAAATTTGACGGATAATATGGTTGAAAATAGTGATTGGATACACAGATATCATTTAAAATTATCGTGGAATTTTTGTGAATTATCGTGCGATACCTGACTTTTATTTTTTATCGCATGCCCCTCAAAAATATCGTGGATCTAGGATAATTATCGGACGTCTGGCAGCATTGGTAGGCAATGTCGCAATTGCATCGCGACGACGTCGCAACTGCACGGCGCCGCGATTACTGAGCGTTATCGCCGCGGAACTGATTGATCTCAGAAATATCGCGGCGATATCGTTGCGGAATCGCGGTAATATCGTTCCGTAAACACCGTTACACCTTCCAACATTATCAAAGCTGGCAGTGGTAGCATAGTAGTGTCAAAAAATTTACAAGTTACGATTTGTAACTCCCTAAATACACATTTAGGTAGGTAGTTCAACTTTTGCCTAAAACATATTTATTAACTAATTCAAAAAAAAATCATGCCTCTACCAATCCTGGGCTGTAATCACGGTAAATATTCGGTGATAGAACGAACCATAACTTTTGACACATTTGGTGTATTGCGCTAATCGCGTTACTGCTCTTGACAGCCGTTAGAGCCGTTTTGACAGATCGCTCAGACGGCAAGGCTACGTAGAGTTTAGCGCGATGCGGAATTCAGAACAGTTGAATAGTAATTGGATTGCAATGTGTTCAGAACTGAAATTGGATAAGAATAGATCTTCAATGTTTTAACTTAGCGCAATCGGCTCCCGATTTCTATTGTGATACAATGACCTTGAACTTTGGAAAAAAACTGCTATTATGAAATACCTATTTTATTAGGAGACCTAAGGTCATTGACTCACCATGACTATTGTAAAAAATGAATACCTACTAAGGTGCAATTAACAATGATACGATTCAGATAATATGCTATCTAACTTAATCATTATAATGAGTATTTGACTGAAAATGAAAAAAAGCGCACGCTTTACATGAGAGAAGTTAAAATATTTCTTGAATGTCATTTACATACATATCACCGGTTATCAATTAATCTTTACTTTACTCATAGTGTGAAAAAAAAACTGCTGTTCCATAAACTGAAATCTTAATCGACCCAATTGTATGGGACAGCAGATTTTTTTTTCGCGCTTTCGATTTTGGTCCCATAGAGAAAGTTGTTCAGTTTGATAGTCTGTACATCTTCTTAAAAAAGTTTCAGCATATTGAGAAGGACCCGTATACGCTGGATATTTTATTGCATGAGTTTGTGCTCTGAAAACAGATGAAATATATTCCCATCTCGTTCTTGAATCTGATGGAATGGGAAATCAAACGATAGCCACGCGAGGTTGGCATCAAATATGTTGACACATGTTAAAATATCTTTTCAGCCCCCCATCTCGGAAAGAGTATTTTTGCTCTTCGATATCTGAGTGCAAAAGCCGTTTTTATCCGCTAGAGGATAAAGTAAATTGAATTTAGAACATCGTGTGCACTAAGTTTGTGAAATTTACTTCTCCCTCCATGGTGCCGAATTTATCATACAACCTTTTTTTTTTTCATTTAGTCCTTTCCTCGCTGAGGTGGGATGAAAAGTTACGTGTTGCACTCGAGTGCAAAGATTTTTTACCACGTGCTCTTTTGATTCCCTCGCTGATGCTCAGGATTCTAATTTTTGAATCACGAGCGCATTGTATAACAAATAACTATTTTCTATCCTTGTCGCTTATGTTCCTTTGCTGCCAAGTAAACAATATCGACTGCTATTATGTTCAGTCAACCAGGTCATCCGACGTGCAGGTGATTGGGCACGCAGGGCAGGCTATTAAGTGCATAGTTTGAGGAGAGATACCGCATTCGCAGCTGTCGTACGTGCCACTAATTTAGACCTAACCTACCTCAGATTATTATTGCAGTAGCCTACATTCGATCTGGGGGGTCTACTATTCGATAAATCTGTAACGTTTTCGATCAAATTTCAACTCTATTCCAATGACGTTCTGATAAAAAGATCGCGATAATTATATCCAAAGGGATCTCATCGATCCCCGCTACACAATCCGCCCATAGTCCTAGCAACCCCCAAAGCCGAAGTCCGTACCCCATCGGGGTGCCCTTGGGCAGGTTGCTTAGGTTTTCACTGGTTTGGTTGACCTTTCGTGGTCCACCCAATTGTCTGCTGTAATAAGCAGTCGATGCTCCCCGGGGTAATGCTGTATTGGTCATTACGACAAAAAAATAGTCATCACGAATCTGAAGAGACTCTGACCCTAAACTCATACTGCGTCCCTGTCAAAAATAAAATTGTACTACATCCACGGATTTTTTTTCTCCAAGAACAGTGCGTAAATAGTCTGCAATAGACGTATCGGCCTGCGAAAATGATCTGTCACTATCACAACCTCTTCCGAAACATTCTAGTCTTAAAGTAATCTTCGTCATTACCTTTACTCAACATAGGCCGCTACAAAACTGTCTTCGACCTTTATCACCCAGTTCCCGCTACCTGTCTCAGATAGTCGATCCAGTGCTGGAGGGTATCCCACACTAGCCTGCCAAGTGCTCTCCATTCTAGAACTCCGATCTTAATAGTGGCTCCCATAAATTCTTTTATAGAGCCAATTGAAAGACTTTATACCATAAGAATTTTAAGTATACAAAAAATACAGCCACCGTAAAACATTTTTATGTCCCTGAATTTTTTTTTATCAAAGAAAACAAAAATAAACGAATACTTTCAACTTTCATGAGTTCAATTATTACGGATATTTTTTCAAAGAGAGAAAATGCAGAGCAATAAACCCTTTTCATTGAAGTAAGTGTCTCATAATATGCAAATTTAAAAACTTACTGTTCATACAATACTACACAATAAAAGTATTTTTATTAACAATGACAGTTGACAATAAAATAAAAAGGTTTTTAATGGTCCAATTGTTCGAAACAAGTAATTTGTATGGGTTGACATTATAAAAGTCGTAAAAAGATATGCACTGATGCCAAGAAAAGGTGCTTGGGCAAATAAAAGTGTAATGACACATCTTACAGTTGTTTTGTCTTATATTTTCTACTACATACAGTAACGTTTTATTGGGGTAGCCAAAACGTACAGTCAATACCATGCCGTCGTGAAAAAGGAGGGGAATATTAATATTTTTATAAGATACGACTGATAAGTATTTTTACGGATCACCAACCAAAGGCCGACTCGTACCCATGAGTTTTTCGGAATTTATGTACGATTTGTGTAACACCACTGACTTTTCGGTGAAGGACAACATCGTGAGAAAACCTGCATGCTTCAATTTCGAGGCATGTATTGTACCCACTGTCCATTACAAGTGGCGACGGGCTCACTCCCCGTTATTCTGGTCAGAGTTTCGGTACTAGTGAAACGTGGATGTTCTGAGGTTTCAGAATATCTCTGACTACCACCTCGGGGAATATAGTCGTGAGCATATGCATACATACCAACAAAAAATACATAATAAAAAAGCCATTTTATTTAGCCATGTGCCCAACTCATTGCCACTCTAGTTTACCAATTCTTCTGGCTATGTCGGCTACTCTGGTTCTCCTTCTGGGTCTCTTCATTTTTAATTCGATCTCACAAGGAAACTCCGAGCATAGCCTTCTCCATTATTTTACTGGGTCTTTTGAGAGCAACCAGTAAACTTCTGATTGACTCTTGTTTATTCCCGAGTCATTGAGTGAGTTTGACACCCTTCCTTTAATTAAGATTTTTGAGTTTGAGTTTTTGTAAATATTCCGACCACCCTGATGGTTCCGAAGGTCGTCGTCATTTTTTATGATCACGTCACTAAAGAAAGTGAAATTGGTATCATTAGCATCCTTTTAAACTAAGAGTCTACCCATCAAACTGAACAACTTTTAGAATGGGAGCAAACCGATCGGAGCAAAACAAATATCAGCTGTTGCATATATTTGAGTAGAGTACCTAGCCATTGCAGTTTGGAACAGCTGATTTTTTTTTGCTCCGAACTCTTTGCTCCTATAGTATAAGTTGTTCAGTTTGATGGGTAGACTCTTAGTTTAAAAGGATACTAATTAATATCAATTTCACCCTTTATATCTAAAATGTTATATTAGAACAGACTTCAAAACTAAAAAAATACAAAATAATTACAGAAACAACTTCTTTTTTTGAAAAGTTTTCATTTTCAATATCAGAAAATCGGTCCTAACGGTTTTAAAATCGCATTTATAAGAACATTAATTTGTTTTATCGGAGTCGCTGTCAAAGCGTTACGATTAGCGACTGCGGGCTTGGAATAAATGTTCTTGGAAAATCTAGTATTTGTTGATACATGTATTCAAGGTCTAGTTTCATCATCATCATCATCATCAGCCCATTATACGTCCCACTGCAGGGCACAGGCCTAACCTCAGGGAGAATTTATAGGCGATAGTCCACGCGTGCCCAATGCGGATTGGTAGACTTTACATACGCATCAGAATTTCTTTTAGTTTAGTTTAGGAGCGTGGTTTTTTCCAAATATCGAGGACTGTATAAGGCGCGGTTTATAAAGAAGAGACGTGTGGCGATGGCGGATAGTCAAAGTAACACAATTATAAACTTTATAGTACGTAGCATAGCGTCGTTTGGAGAATTACGTACGCCTCCAGGTGACGCCTGGAGACGCGGGCGCGATTCACCTTTACGACAAAAACGACGCTATGCTACGTACTATAAGGTTTATATTGTGTTACTTAGATTATCCACCGCCACACGTCTCTTCTGTAAAAACCGTGGCTAAGATAAAGTAGCGCCTGTTTTCTTTAACAAAGTATTTTAAAATGACAGGTCGTGACCCTCTAGGACAGCTCAATGACAACAGTATATTTTATATTTACATAACGGGGTCTGAACTTCTCTTAATAAACTTTTAGCCCGTGGACAGAAGCTGAGAGGTTTTTTATGTAAACGCCATTCATTACATTATTGTTTGATATTTCCGTGTTCGGGCCTTCGTTTTACCCCAAAATGGGCGGCTTAATTTGAGAAATTGGAAATTATGTGCCTACCAAATTGCGAAAAAAGGTTTATTGACAAATATTACGTAATCATCATTATAATTTTTAGCAATTTACCAATTTTTTTTTTCCAAGAAATAGTCTTTCGGTTTATTGAAAATTATATACAGTGTGCTTCTTAATATGCTTACACTTTATTAAGGGGACGATTAGACCGTCAAACTGAACAACTATATCTATGGCACCAACATCGAAACTATTTTATAAGTATTCAGGGTGAAATTGATATCATTATCATCCTTTAAACTAAGAGGTTATTTTCTATGCAGTGAAGGCGCGTCGCGCGCGTGTAGAGAAATCATACTAGACGTGCTGGTAGTTGTAGCAATGTTTCTGTCCACCCCGGAAGGGATTATAGTCTTGAGTTTATTAGAGTGTAGTGTAGAGCTGTTTGTCGGAATTCTCGGAAACGCAGAGTCAATTATAGTTTTGAACTATGGTTATACAGGATGTAAGGAAAAGTATCTTTAACCTTTAAACCACATACTTTAACCATCAAACTGAACAACTTTTGCTATTATGGGAGCAAACCGATCGGAACAAAAAAAAAACAGCTGTTCCATACTAAACTACAAAACAAAAAAAAATACTACAATCATCTACATACCGATATCTATAAGAAAAATAAAATTTAAAAATCAATTTCCAATGTCGGGTGTCAGGATCACAAAAAAAAATTTCAACTACAAACTAAACATTTTCTACTACAATCAACTGCAAACGATTCTTTTTAAGAATAAATTATCAAAATTGAGTTACGACAAAACCGGGTGCTGAGTTTTTTTCAAAGTCCTCTAGTTTTTTTTGGAGCTACTACATACGAAAATTTGTTTACTACAATCAACTACATACGAATATCTATCAGAAAAAAATATAACAAATTTTTTTTTCAATCTCGGGTGCCAAGTTAACAAAGCTCCATAGTAAAAGTTGTGCAGTTTGATGGTAACCACCCCCTTAAATATTCAGTTGTATTTTTGTAACACCTTGTATACAAATATAGAATTTTATACAAAAATAGATGTAATAAACATACATAATCATTTAGCAGCGACGCTATAAAACGATACATAGCAACCAACTATTAATAACTATTATGCTAAACTGCCAAAAAAACTTGCTTAGTAACAGCGTAAAAAATATGAGAGTAACCAATGCTTGATTCGGGCAATGCTCTGCGCGCCGAGAGTAAAAAAATGAACAAGGCAACGAGGAGCTCACCTAAAGTGCGATCTATCGTTTCAAATATTTAGGTTGTTGTGGTTTTGTCCTAAGCGGCCTAATGTCAAGGATCGTACCTACTTATACTTAGCCTTTAAGGGTATATTGCTGTTGGCGCGCTCCATACAAACGAAATCTGGTGATATTTTCAATACTAACCATTTAAACTATATGAAATTTTGCAGAAACAGTCTAGAGACAAATCTCTATGCTGTTATCGTGTCAAATTTTCCTTATAATGTACAGTTTTAAAGTTATAGTGTCTTAAAGATTTTCATACAAATCTTAAATTAATCCTAGCATTGAAACTGTATATTTTAACGAAAATCTGACACGATACAAGCATAGAGATTTGTTTCTAGATTGTTTCTGCAAAATTTCATTGAGTTTAATTGGTTAGTATTGAAAATATCACCAGACTTCGTTTGTATGCAGCGCGCATTTACGCATTCGGAAAAATTTTGCTAATGTGAAGAAGCGCTCGTTGGCATAGTGGAGCTTCGGTATTGGAAACGATCAGTTAAGCAACGCCAGGTCCGGTCAGTCTTTGGATGGGTGACCGTTTAGTGGTATTTCATCTCGAAAGTTTTCGTGCTTCGGTAGGCACGTTAAGCAGTTGGTCTCGGATAGTTCCGTCAGATGGCGTTGTAACTATTCGTCAAGCCAGGTCAGAGACCTATTGAGGCGGCTTGAAAATTCTCTGACAGCGAGTTGACCACTAACTTGCCTTCACCAACACGCACTGGGCCCGCGTGGTGGAGTATGGCCCACACCCCTCATAGCATAAGCATATGCTCGCGACTATATTCCCCGAGGGGGTAGTCAGAGATATTCTGAAACCTCAGAACATCCACCGTTCACCAGTAGTACCGAAACTCTGTCCAGTGTGACGGGAGGTGAGCCCGTCGCCACTTATAATGGACAGTGGGTACAATACATGCCTCGAAATTAAAGCATGCAGGTTTCCTCACGATGTTTTCTTCACCAAAAAGCCAGCGGTGTTACAAATCGTACATAAATTCCGAAAAACTCATTGGTACGACTCGGCTTGGATGGGGATCGAGCCATCGCCTCCTGCACGGCAGGCAAGGTTACTCGTCACTAGACCACCACGGTACTGAAATAATCACGATAATAATGATTCAACTTCATACCTTTCTTTGTAAACTGTTTAGCCATTCCGAAATGATTGTGAAATAAACTTAAAATAACCATTCTAATTTATTAATGTTGATGGCATTTTGAAATGGAATGGACGCGAGATCGATTGCAACAATTTTCCGTTCCAGTAAATAATTCCAAAAATATTCAGCAACGAATTCAGGTACTCGCGGCATTCGAATACGCCCATTTGATGTAACCTGTCAGTTATTTCCCGCTCACGCTTCCGCTCCGAGACAAGACTGATGGTAGAGATTGCCATTATCAAAAATTCTGTTTCTACCTTTTACCTGTTATCTGGCGGAAATGACAGGTTTCTCGTTTTAAAAAAGAGTAAACTCATGGTGAAGTTAAAACTTTAGGTTTTATATAATCATCATCCCAGTCGATAGATGTCCACTGCTTGACATAGGCCTCTGCCAAGGATAGGACTCCCCCAAGGATAGCCACAACGACCGGCCCTAGGCTGCCCTCATCCAGTCCAATTACTATAGGGTCCTTCTAAATATGCTGACACTTTTTTAAGGGGATGATCAGACAATCAAGCTGAACAACTTTCTCTTTGGCACCAACATCGAAATCGTGAAAAAAAAATTTGCTCGTCCATGGAAAATTGCAATCCTGCTCGAGCCAAATGTATGGGACAGCTGATTTGTTTTCGCGATTTCGATATTGGTCGCATAAAGAAAGTTGTTCAGTTTGACGGTCTGATCATCCCCTAAAAAAAGTTTCAGCATATTGAGAAGGACCCTATATTTATATTATGATGTTTCATTCAAGAAGTCATATAACAGGGAAGACAGGTACATATTTAGAGAGAGGAAATTAGACAGCCGCCAATGACTTTATGAGTTCATGTATTAAAAAGTCGTGGTGGTCCAGTAGCGAGTAAACTTGCCTGCCGTGCAAGAGGCGATGCTGCGATCCCCGTCCAGGCCGACTTGTAACAATGAGTTTTTCGGCATTTATGTACGATTAGTGTAACACCACTGGCTTTTCGGTGAAGGAAAACATCGTGAGGAAACCTGCGTGCTTCAATTTCCAGGCATATACAGGTTGTTAGGGTGAACAGTTGCATTAGTTTAAGGTGTGATTGTACCCATGATACTGAACAACTTTCCCTGAGAAACCTTGTTTTGTACGTTTCACATAAACGTCCGATCAGCTGATTGCATTTAGTGTAGGAAGTCCAAAATTTTGGTTATTTCCTATAGGTTTCTTATGGGCAGTTGTTCAGTATCATGGGTACAATCACCCCTTAAAGTAATGCAACTGTTTACCCTAACACACTGTCCATTACAAGTTGGCGACGGGCTCACTCCACACACTGGACAGACTTTCGTACTAGTAAAACGGCTATGTTCAGAGGCATCCGAATATCTCTGACTACCCCCTCGGGGAATATAGTCGTGAACATGCATGCAATACAAAGTAATAATCGCTCAGAAGTCCACATCTAGGTCACGGGTTGTGATTCACATGATGCATTTCACGTCGCATGTAAAATGCACATGGCAAAACGTTACTCAATTATAATTAACACCTTCGAGTAAGACTGAACCTTTTTTAAGACACGAACCACAAGTTAAGTTTTAAAATAAAGGTAATTTCGTTTTACCCGCGACTTCGGCTGCGTTTACGTTTACCTATGTCTGTATTCCAGAACATTTTTTATCTTGTGTCACAGCTTGTGTGTCGAATTTTATTCAAAAAACCCAATAGTCAAAAGAAATCATAGGAAAACTTATCCCTTGCATAGACGTCGAGATTGTATTTTCCTATCTTCCTTTAAACCAGCATGACGACTTAAAAAGCCATGGCTTAAAACAAAGTTAACTATTCAATTCGAAATCAATAGAATTTTCCGCAAGTTTTCCTCAAACGTAAAATATTCTTGTCCTTATCGTTTCAATGTGATAAAGGCGTAAGTACAATATCAATATCTAGGCCATTCAAAGTGATTCATTTGCATAAATTATTTTATTATAGTGCATTCAATGCATTGCAGTCTACAATGGCAGACTGGATAATCCTTTTTATGCTAGCATGTGATGCGTCAGTCGCTTTCCTTTGTAATTGGATATTATTGGGTTGTTGCTCTTTACTAGTGAAGGGCACTGATAGGGTTTATCGATATTTTAATTTAATTTTATCTTTAGGTTTTATTACCCGACCCGATTGCACAGTCGGTAGTGAACCTGCCTGCTGTGCCGAAGGTCGCGGTTTCGATTGCCGTAAGGGACAAATATTTGTATGATGAATATGAATATTAGTACTCGAGTCATGGATGTTTGTATCTATGTATGTATGCTATATCGTTGTCTAGTCATCATAATTCAAATCCAGCGCCCGCGGCATGGCGCCTCGATAAACGTTTTGCTCTCTCGTTCGTTGGCGCGCAAAAAGAAAGAGTACTAGGGCGCGATAGCGCTATATCGCGTCGCCATGCCGCGGACGCAGGCTAGATTCTGGTACTTTAAATGTGATTTGATAATTGGTGTGACAATGTCCAAGATATTTATTTATTCTACCTACCTGCTGGCCGACGTCTAGTGGGTCTCTCCAGGTATAGCCAGGCTAGAACGTAGCTTCTGGCAAGAGATTTCGCAGTATCGGGAATGGTGTCGTTCTGTTGTTTCGGAGGCCAAGACCCACTTTGAGTCGCTGAGCCAGCGGAGTTAGTTTTTTAATAGATTAGTTTTGAACAGCTCTACTATCCACATATTTGCTTTCTCTAATTCAATAATGCCTAATTAAAAATTTTGTTGTGTGCTTTGATTTTGATTTACACGAGTTTTCTTTGCGTTTTCTTTTAAAAAGAAATCTGTGATAGTTTGGAACTGTCCAGGTTTCTTTGATATGTTGTTACAATGTTATTTTAGTTTTTTAATTTATTCAAGATCGTGACTGTATTATCTTATATGACGGCCAGTAGTTTTTTTCCAGAGACCTAACATTTGAATTGACCTCAATAGATATTCTTATTCATCATCATCGCATGTAATACATTCCACTGTAATGCTCCTCTCATATAGAATACTGGGAGCTTATTAATGATAGTTGAAAACTGATCGATGTCAGTAGGTATCGAGTATCGATTTACTAACAAACGGTATCGTCACAACACTAGTCTATACCGTAATGGCTGTATTAGCGCCTTTACCTTCGACATTTACGTTAATGCTTAATGATTGGTTAACTCTTTAGTGAGACGGGACAGTAGGTTCGGTTACCGTCCATGGACTTTTTTTATACTCGATAATTTAAAAAGCTTACCTTACTAATACGTTTTTTGGAGTTTATGTACCTTCTTACAATTTGTAACACCACAGACTTTGGTGAAGTTAAATATCGTGAGGAAACCAGCCTGCTTAAATTTCGAGGCGTGTATTGTACCCACCCATTACAAGTGGCGAAGGGCTCACTCCCCGTCACACTGGACAGAGTTTCGGTACTAGTGAAACGTTGTTGTTCTGAGTTGTGGACGCACCCTTACATTGTTGATCGAAAGAAAATGAAAATTTACAATACAATATACAATGATTTGGATTTCATATTTTTTGAAAATTCATAAAAAATCATATCATTTTTCAAAGAAAACTGCTAAATTCTGACCGGAGCCACGCGCTCGTTCACATCGATTAGTATGGAGAGTCGTGTTCCCGGGCGGATAAGCCTTAAAAGAAGGTTTAGAGTGAGCCGTTTTGTGACTTTAGTGTCGTGACTGGTCTCATTTCCGGTTCCGTAGTTTAGTACAGTCCGACCTTACTTTTTCCCGTTTGCTCTACCGTTTCCCAGTCGAGTCAGGGTCTACTTGATTATAAAGATATCCCGTTACCAAATCCTAGAGTCGAAATCTAAAGTAATGGAATAAAATATAAAGTTGCGGATTTTATGCTACCTCGTCTCCCGCAAAAAGTTGCAGAAAAATTTGTTAGTAGAATTACACGCGTAACTCGTCCATAGTTGTATTGTTTAAGAGTACACGCTACGTACCACACAAAATAATATTAATGTCAATTTTATATAAAAACTTGTCACTATTTTTCAGCTTTTTTTACGACAGTCAAGCGTGAAAAATTGCAAGCTAATTTAGTATTTTGGCCACAGACGCCCACAGAAGTCGTGTTGCAATCGCAATGCCGGCCATAAATTTAGCAAGTACTTATTTGTCTGTCACTTGATTCACCAAAAAGTTTATTCTCAAAGATTTATGGTCCACGCTGTATTTGGTAATAAAATTTTAAATAGGGTCATTTGAATATTTGGGATGGAGATGGACTGCAAATGGGGAGAGCTTGAAAGTATTGCGACACATATTATAATCTCATGGGGTAGGTAGACACAACCCACCAGCTGTGATCTTTATGATCAAGCTTGCTTTAGACCTGTACCAAATTCAAGTTGCCAACCCTATTTTACAACTAAGGTTGTCTGGAAGATATGGCTTTTTAGCGATAAGAGCGCCTATTTTTGTGCCTTCTGTATTTCCTGTTTGTTTACTCTCTGTATACTATGTTTTTTGGAGTAAAATAAAGTAAAGTATAATTGATTGATTGATTGATATTTTTTAATTATAACAATAAAACAATTTTCTCTAAGGGTCTTGGTTAGAAAATGGGGCAATTTTTTGGAACTCCCATAGAAAATCTATCACCGCAAACGCACTTTTGTATGGAAGGTCCAATAAATTTTCATTGCAACTTAAATACTGATGCAACGCTCGTAATCAGTATCGCGTCGTAAGCTGCGACGGGCTACGTATACGTAGCATTTTTACCATTGAAAATGGTTATCAGATGTAAATCGCCTGAGACGTAGTTTTGGCCATAGCTTAAAGGATTTTGGAAGGATCGAGATGGCAATAGCACCAAGAGTTGAGGAATTTAGCGCGACACGTGTGAGCGTTTGAATTTTTTTTCTCTGTGCACATCCAGTTCATTACGTTTTTTAGTTCGCAAAGTTTTTATTATCAAACCCCTGACCTCCCATCATACGAAAGTACGGAACAGCCGATCGATTTTCTATGAGAGGTGCAATTAAATTGATCGTTTTTCGACCCTTTAGAAAAGCTAGTTTAATTAACTGAATACAAACTAAACTTTGTTTTAGTAAATAAAAAATAGTAATAGTCAAAAGTTGAAATTGTTTATTTAAAATAATATCACATAGATAACTTTTTGTAGTCATGTTTTTGAATCTACCACCGCGTCGGAAGGTGTTCCGTTGTAGAGAAGATGCGGCCAGAAACTCTACAACACACTTCTTTTAAACAAAACAAAATATACGTAGTACAATTACATAAATCCAATATTAAATTATATAGTGTAACATTGTCAAGACCAGACATTTTGGTCATTCAAACAATCATCGAGTGGTGTATTACCCTCTATTTTATCCAAAACCACATGGTCCACTTAAGCCAGACATTATGATCTGAATGACCTATGACCCAAGGTTGAAAGTGAACAGCAGTGGCAGTCAACCTCACAATATTATAATTTTATTATTATATTATAATTTCTAAATTATTTCGGAACACATTTCGTAATTCGATTGTTAATTACTATGTTCGGGTCAAATTACGTAAGAATGTAGTCTGAATTAGATAAAATCTGACTAGAGATTTACATAATTGTTGCTGGGATTATTTATTTCATTTTTTGGACAGTCTTTGACTATCTCTATCTTACATTGTTACACAGATTATCTAGTCCCAACCGAACCAGGGTTGCCAGATGTAGAAGATTATTCCCCTTACAAAAGCAAGAAAAATCTCGTACTTCGGCTATTAAACCTCGTACATTCAATTTCTTTTAGTCCCACAAACGTTTATTGATGGTTAGACACTCTAAAAACATAATTTAATTTATTATAGTAATCGGACGAAAGATTAGGTAAAAATGCAACCGGAATTATGAAATCAGTAGGAAAAATGCACCGTTTTGACTTTTTTGCTAAGATTATTTTTTCCTGTTGGCACATGTAAAACAATGCGTGTAGTAATGTCTATGATGTCCATACGAAAATTAAAATAAAAAACCAACATATTTTACCACGACAAGATGTGCGACAACTGCGATTACGCGACAATCCGTTTAGATGAGGTATCGCTAATATTACCACTATAATCTAGAGATTATGAGCAACAAATTGACATGAGTTCGATATCTATACGCCAACTATACGCTAAAATTTTATTTGGGGGCCTATTTCCCATAGCTGGAGAAATTGACTCCTTTAAATTAAGAAAGCCGTGGTGGTCCAGTGGCGAGTAACCTTGCCTGTCGTGCAGGAGGCGATGGTTCGATCCCCGTCCAAGCCGACTCGTACCAATGAGTTTTTCTGAATTTATGTACGATTTGTAACACCGCTGGCTTTTCGTTGAAGGAAAACATCGTGAGGAAACCTACATGCTTCAATTTCGAGGCATGTATTGTACCCACTGTCCATTACAAGTGGCGACGGGCTCACTCCCCGTCACACTGGACAGAGTTTCGGTACTAGTGAAACGTGGATGTTCTGAGGTTTCAGAATATCTCTGACTACCCCCTCGGGGAACATAGTCGTGAGCATATGCTATGCTATGCTAAATTAAGAAACGATATCGATTTCTAGAAACCTTGATTTTTTATTTTAGTTTAAATTCTATCTTAAAGGTTGTTTATAGATAGAAATCAGTGGAAATTTGAGTTTCAATGTTGTTAGCGCCTGTTTTGGAAGTAGCTACTACATAGTTAGTTTTGAAACGACAATTCATAGAGGACAAGGTTTAATAAAACTTCCTACGAATATACGTGTAATTGGCATTATCCTTGGAATTTATTATTATTACTAAAATATTCATGTCATTTTTTGTTGCCAAACTTATGTACGTACCTACTTATAAAAATATAATGCTACTGTGGTACGCAGTACGTACTTATTTTCTCAATATGTATTTACAAAGTTTTTTACCATCTCGAAGTACCTATGGCGCGGTTTATACAGAAGAGACGTGTGGCGGTGGCGGATAGTCAAAGTAACACAATTATAAACCTTATCACCAGGAGGCGCGGGCGCGATTCTCCTTTACGACAAAAACGACGCTATGCTACGTACTATAAGGTTTATATTGTGTTACTTATACTTCATTCCAAATAAGGCTACAAGATTTTCCGATTCCTATTCTGATTCCCAAATGTAATTAATTTATTGGATACATATACTATCCGACATATCTTGGACGTTACTAATGCTGTTCTAAAAATAAGTGAGAGAAAGTGTTTCAAATCTCTGTTTCTGTAATGCAAAATAGCCTTAAATTTACGTTGGTATTTTGAATGGAGTATAGATTATCCGCCACCGCCACACGTCTCTTCTGTATAAACCGTGGCTTCGAGACCTATAACACAAGCGATTATTGACCATAGGCGATGTCGCCACTAAATCGTTGCGGTTTTAACCGCAAGCGTTGACTGATCATTATCACTATCGTCGACATTTCAATGAGACGGCGAGAACGCGGCGGGATCGCGGCTATATCGTTCCGTCAACGTCTACGCTCAGAAAAAGCACTCCAGAGCTCAGGAGCCCGATTGCGCTAAGTTAAAACATCGAAGTTCTATTCTTATCCAATTTCAATTCTAATCACATTGCAACCCAATTACTATTCATCTGTGCTGAATTCTGTGCTCTATGTTACTGAGAGGCCTTAACGTCTGAGACGTACCGCGATTAGCGTAATACGAAATGTGTCAAATGTTATGGTTCGTACGTAGTCGAGGGGTGAGTGGTCGCTCATTGACATAAGGCGCATTTTAGTTTTCGTTCCTGAAGCACAAAGTTCGAAATTTGAAAAATCGGGTTGAGTGAACTATCTGTTACGGTAGTAACTATTAAATAATCTGTGGTAGTACCTAATTTTCTGCAAGGACGTGTGCCAACAGTCCGTCCGTCTCTCCTACTTATAAAGGGCTGTATCTTTTGAACCATAGCTAGATAGTTCAAATTTTCACATAATTTGTATTATTATGGCGGATGTGCTAAAAATAAATAATAATAAAAAAAACCGGCTAAGAGCATGCCGGACTCGCCCATGATAGGGTTCCGTAGGTATTGTATAAGTAGAAAAAGAAGAAAAGTTTGTAAACCAGTTTATCTTACCTAAGAGAACTTTTTGAAACATAATGATAGCGCGATTTATTTTCGTGCAACGCCATATAGTTTGTCATTGTATTTATAAGGTCCGGGATAAGGGGAAGGTAAGGGGGGGGGGGGGGGGGTACGCACTATTTGAGACAGATGTCTCGAGACAGAAGCATTACATCGATTATATAGTTTCTATGGGAGTTTTGTTCCATTGGACAAGACCTATCTGTCTTAATGCCAAATTTTGATTCAATAGGTGCAAAAATTAACGAGTTATTGAGGCGGGGCATACAGACAGCCAGAATGGACGAAAGTATAAGGGTTCCTTGTTTGACTACGGAACCCTAAAACTAATATTGTATGGTGGTACGGAACCCTCCGTGCGTGAGTTCGACTCGTACTTGTCCGATTCCTAATGAAGTTGACTTAGTTTTTGATTAACGAGTAGAATTAATAATAATCAACCTATTTCAAGGTCGATGTGTTCGATTAAATGCTAGGAAGGAAAAAGACAAAATACTAGATGACAAAATACGTAATACATGTATTGCGATATTACCATGTTTTACGTGAGTATAGGATTTATTAAAAGCGATTTAATAATTGTGACGCTCGGCTCGTTTTCCTGTATTTAACAGGGATTAATGTGGTCTGCTTACGGTGTTACGGTAATGAGATGCGCAAAAACTGTTTTTGTTTTAGTTTTATCGTCTAGTCTGGTATCCATGGAATTATAGTCCGACCAAAAAGTTCTTTCTAGGGATTGCAATCCAGCAGCATTTTCAATCCAGCTAGATTTTTGCTGGATCAACATAATTCCAGCTGGATCCAGCAAATTATAGATTTTTTAAAGAAATGAATCTTTTTTCTTTTAAATACTTAAGAATTTTTTATTATTTGTACTGGCCACTACAAATTAGTAAAACTTCTTACACATTTAGGTAGTAAAATTAACTTTGGTGCAGTTAAATTCTTTCTCATTGGGTGCAATAGAGCTTTGGATATTTTGTCTCATGTGCGTATGACGTCAAGATATAAAAAACCAAAATAATCTGGCCAAGCATAGGTCGAGTAACATACGCGAAGTAGAAACTACGTCGAGTACGTCGCGGCCAGCTTATGTTGGTTTTGTGTAGCTTGATGTGTCGCCGTGTGTACAGGGTATCATTAGCATCCTTTTAAACTGAGAGTCAATGAAAAATAACTTTTTGGTCAGACTATAGTTCCATGGATACTAGACTAAAAAGGCCTAACAGACGATAAAACTAAAAGAAAAACTGTTTTTGCGTATCTCATTACCGTAAACCGAGTAGACGCCGCGAAAGTCTACGACGGAATGGTAAAGCGGATTGAGCTTCTTTGATCCTCCATATCACCGCGCAGCTTCCTACGGAGCGGTACAACCCTTTGGTCAAACTATACATGACTCAACCTTTGACTAATTATTATAAGGACTAGCCTTGCGGTAGCATTTCCCCTCTCCCACGGTATAAGCACAATTGATCTTGTACATTTACATTCAATTTTACACCTTATCACTAAACGAGACAGCCTATAATTGCGAAATAATAACTTCGAACTTAGAACGTTTGGGGTTCACACGAGACTACTTTTCATGATTTTTAACATTCAAAATTAGAATCTAAAGTTATTAGGAATAAAATCCAAAGTTGCGGATTTCATGTTACCTCGCCCCCCGCAAAAAGTGGCAGAAATGTTTGTTAGTAGAATTACACGCGTAACCAGTCCACATATAAATAGTCAAAGGAACCAGCCTATGCCCGATAAAAACTGTATCTCAGTATTTAGCACAATAAATTTAATGTTTTAAAAAGTATAACAGACGTAAAATCCGTCGGAGAGGTTATCGCGTATGACATATATTATAGTGACGTTAGCGCGATGCGTTCACTATAGTTTTGTTTGACGTTTTCTGCGGCTTGTTTTCATGATGTCAATATAACAACTTTCCTTATTGATCTGGGGTAATATTAATATTACCTACCGAATGTGATGCGCTGCGGTTTTAAATGACGTTCATTAGTCGCGCCGTGATTGTTTACGTTTTTGTCCGATCGGCCCCTCGCACGCGGACTAGATTGCGAAAGAGACAACTGCAGTTCGGAGTGATTTTATCTAGTTTAATAACTGGCACTCTAGGAGTCTGGAATCCTAAGGATATACCTCTATGGTCCTAAAGAACATTAGCACAAAAAAATAGAATCATAGCAAGTCTTACGTGACAGCCATGTCTCAGGATTCCATTAAGACTCTACCTATAATAAATAAATACAAAAATGTTTGTATGGTAAACATGCATAGTTTAATGATAATGTGATAAGTTCGATAGCTGCATTCTAGACAAACTACTGTCACTCTATGGTACAGATAATGTTTTGCGATTGTACGATTAGACTATGTCTGTATTCATAAGTGGAAGACCCCGAGGTCTCTGTAACTAGTAAATGTTAATTGAATGGAATATTGAACTTTATTCCCCGTAATTAGAGTCCAAATACGTTAATACCTAGTTTATAATGTAAAAATATATCTGTAATATTACAGCCTAACTCATAGCATAAACATATGCTCACGACTATATTCCCCGAGGGGGTAGTCAGAGATATTCTGAAACCTCAGAACATCCACGTTTCACCAGTAGTACCGAAAATCTGTCCAGTGTGACGGGGGGTGAGCCCGTCATTGAAGTTAAGTATTGAAATACATGCCTCGAAATTGAAGCATGTAGGTTTCCTCACGATGTTTTCTTTCACCGAAAAGCCAGTGGTGTTACAAATCGTACATAAATTCCGAAAAACTCATTGATACGAGTCGGCCTGGACGGGGATCGAACCATCGCCTCCTGGCAAGCACGGCAGGCAAGGTTACTCGCCACTGGACCACCACGGCAGCCTAACTCAATTTTACATAATACCTTTTAGTACTGTTCATTGATGTTTAAGCTTCAAAATCCTTTAGGTTGTTATTCGAATATTTTCATAAGTATTTTGATCAAATAGCTCTTGGGAAATAAGTGAATTTAAATTTTATTGGAAATGAATGTAATCCGTCGTCATACAACGTGTTAATGAATAAGCGCAAAACCTCATACACCCGAACTAAATTATAACAAAATAATTAGATTGAAACAATAATTTCATACATAAAATTTTAAGTTATTTACATTTTAAGTTTTCAGGCAAAAATGGTTTGTTATCATCTCGGCAATAAATGAAAGTGCTAAAGTGCTCATGGATACATTTTAGGAATCTTGTTTTGGTAGTAAGTAGGGTGAGTGTGCCCGTGCGGTGGGTTGGCATCGGCATCAGAAAATTTTAAATTATACGAACAAATTATTTAATATTTTGAAAAATGTAACCTATTTTGAAACCTTGATAATTCGATTCTGCTCTCGATTCTAAACAAACTACTTTCTAGTTTTGCGTTAATTCATTAACACGTTGTATATAGAATTCCCAGGAAATCTATAAAACAATCTACATTATATGTGTGAAATAAATGTTATTATAAACATTTCCTAGGAATAGGAATTCGATACATTTCCTAAACAGCAATCGGAAATGTGTGTTACAGCAGGTAATCGAGGCGTAGCCCCTGATTAGGTTAGAATGTATGGCGGGGGCTTTGCTTAGTACCCCACACTCCGTTAATACATTTTTATACTTTTCCTAGTACCGTTTAGAAGTTGTATATAATGTCTAGGAAATACATACATTTCCTAGGAAAGGTATAAAGGTTTATATGCAAAAAAGATTTAGTACCAACGCCAACACCAATTGGGCCTTTTCGAAGCTAGAACTTCAAACTGTACAAAGCTAAATATGCCTAAACATCACATTTAGCGCTGTTACACTTAATACTAGTTTAGTGCTATTCTACACCAATTGGATATCAAGTGGAACTTCTGTGGTAAAATAAGACGGCAACCGACCGCACTTTGTATGCGCAAGCTTGGACCACAATAGAGCTAACCGTTTCAGAGTAGCTTGCCTGAGCAACCACAAGGCATTGCTGCCACACTAAGGGGAACGATCTCCATAGAGTCCGCATAAATCTACGATTGTAGTTGGTCTCTTTTGTCTTACGACGTACCTTTAATAGTAGAAGGAGATGGAACTATAGATATTTGTTTATGCGGCTGTCCACTTTTTTTTGAGCTAGTGTGTGTGAAAAGTGACCGTAAACATAAGGCCATATGTCACTTGGTGCCTTTTGTCCATACTACTTGACACCACACACTCAAAAAAAGTGGACACTTTACAATTAGTTTGGCTCACTCTAGTCTTAAAGAGAGATCCTTCCTCTTAGCTGCCACATGAATAAATATCTCCACAGAACGAACGATTCTTACGTGCGCGAGTGGCCGCTGTCGGTGCACCGCGCGTTAGGCTGCGTCCATACCTGGCGAATGCGCAGCTCGTGAGCCGCCCGCGAGCTGCGCGAGTGCATTTTATGCTCGTGCGTCGCTCCTGCACCGCCCGCGTGCCGTTCGCCCGCATGCTACGCGCCGTGTGCGCGCGCGTGCGGCTCGTGCGCTAAACCTATTTCCCCGGCAACTGAGGTTCACAGTATGAAAGCAAACGGAACTGTAAGCGCGCGAACAGCACTATGCAAGCCTTTCATGAGTTCTTTGCGCTAAAGAGGTGCACCAAAAAATTGCAGTATCGGCATGCATGCAGCTCGCGCTGCGCATTCGACGTGCATTCGCCCGATGTGGCCGCACGCATAGAGGACTCACGAACAGGTGCACACATACACCGGCTGGGTGTGTTCACCTGTTCGTACGTACCGCAACGCGCGCATCGACAGCGGCCGCTTGTATGAAGTTTTCGATCTGAATGGATATTTAATCATATGGTACAGGCACTACGTTAGCTGTGTGGTTCTGGCATAGAATTGGACCACCTCTGTTCTTCCCGTGGGTGTCGTATGAGGCGACTTAAAGGTTTCTTATGCAGTTTGTATGCGAAAGGTTAGCCTCCTCTCACCACTTGACTTTTCATTCCATGACAGGGAGTTTCTGGCCGCATCTTGTCTACAACGACAACACGTTCCGACGCGGTGGTAGCTTTAAAAAAGATATGACGTTTGATAAGTGTGCTTCAAGCTCCTATATTGAATAAATTATATTGACTTTGATCTTGATTCTTGAAACCTTAATTGCTAAATATGAGCATTACTACAACTTCATTCTTAAACAGAAAGTTGGTAGTTTTAGCAATGTTTCACCCCAAAAGGGATTACGGTCGTGAGTTTATTTATTTGTGAACGTATACAGGGTGATATTGATATCATTAGCATCCTTTTAAACTAAGAGTCTACCCATCAAACTGAGCAAATTTTACTATGGGAACAAACCGATCGGAGCAACCAAAAACATTTTCTATTCCATACTAAACTGCAATGCCTTCTCAACTCAAATGTATGCAACAGTATGTATGCAATCTTTTTTTTGCTCCGATCGGTTTGCTTCCATAAAAGTTGTTCAATTTGATGGGTAGACTCTTAGTTTAAATGGATGCTAATGATATCGATACAAGGAGGGTGTATGGGCGTTGGTTGTGGAAAGGTTTACTATCATATCTGAGATGAATACTTTTTTTTCTATTTTTCATCCAGCATCTAAATTTTACAGATTTAGCTTTCAGAGTAACCACGCTATCTACAGGATGTTAGGTACCGTTTTATCGCATCCGCACTAGTCAGTTTATTGACCAATATTCAACTAATAAATTAATAGAACTTGGTAGTAAATTTAATCTTTATAGCTTCACACTTGCATTTTGATAAGGCTATCTTTTTTCTTTTGGTCGTTAAACTAATCGGGGGTCGTGACCTGACCGTTAACTCTTGTTCGTTTCTGCACAGCTGGGTGAATAGGCACTACGCAAGACCATTAATTAGCCTATCTACTAAATCGTTCCGGGTTCCTAAATAGTTTCGAATAATCTTTCTAGTTTGTTGAACTTAATTGTTTAATGGTTGCCGTTTTTCATCTGTTGTACTTGAATAACAGTGGTGGGTCAAAGCGCAAATACAGGTTACAAAAGTAAAAATAAACATTTAAAACTTTTAAGAGGGTTGTTTAGACCATCAAAATGAACAACTTTCAATATGGGACCAACAGAATTCGCGAAAAAAAAGCTCGAGTAGATTTCTAGTTTAGTATGGAACATCAGATTATTTTATCGCGATTTCGATATTGGTCCTATAGTGAAATTTGTTCAGTTTGATGGTCTAAACCACCCCCTTAAATGTTTATTTGTATTTTTGTAACAGCTTGTATATCGAACAGAGTGCTTCAGACCATCTAAATGAACAACTTTCACTATGGAGCCAACATCGAAAATCACTAAAAAAATTGCTGTTCCATAGAAAATCTCAATAGCTAGCTACTCGACCAAAATGTATGAAACGACTGAAAATTGTTCAGTTTTATAATCTGAAGCACCTTAATGATATTGTAACGCATTTAAGTTAACACCCTGTGGATTAAGGGTCTGCCTTTGCTTAGGTGCGATTCTTTTCTTTTCACATCTCGCGGGAGATTATACATATTGAGAGCGTGAGCTTAGTCTAAGTAGGGTCGAAAATGTATATATTTTGACAAACGAGAGTTCGAACTAAGCCTTAAAAAACGTCTCTAAACCTCGAACTTGAACTTTAAAGGTAGGTAGACACCTCATCAATCAAATCAGCCCACATCAACCAACTGCTGAACATAGACCTCCTTTTATTGCGCCACTCCTCACGGTCCTGTGCCAATCTAATCCATGTCCGACCCGCAACCCTTACAATTTCGTCTGACCATCGGTGGTCTACCCACGGACCTCCTTCCTTCTCTTGGCCACCATTCCGATATTGCCTTGGTACACCGGCCGTCTTCTAGCCAAATGTCCATCTCCACTTCAACTTTGTTATCCGGTCTCCAACGTCGTCGACCTTAGTTCTTCGATGGATTTCTACGTTGGGTACACGGTCCACGGCGATATGCCCAGCATGGTACGACGCTCCATGGCTTTAAAAACCCTTTTCGATAATAATCTCATAAAAACGGACAATGAGAAAAGTCGTACAAAACCATGATTATTATGCCTTTATACATCACAAAGGCACAATCATCCCCTTAAAGATCAGGGAGTGGGCCATGGGTAGAGGCAAGCTTCTCAACTTGCAACAAATATCGCATTGACGGAATTCTTCGTGTCAAATGGATGTCGACGATGTTTCTATATTTTAGTAACCGGTATTCGACGAGCTTGATAAAGTCATGTGTTGGCCCAAGATCCGACCGCAAAACTAGGGTTCCCACCTCTCAGTCTGCCACAACTTCGTAACCTGGAAACCCTAGCGTTGCCGCAGACTGAGAGGTGGCAACCCTAGTGTTTCCAGTTCTTTGCATCGGTCTCCTTCAGATGGCACCTCAATTACTTCCCAAACAGATAGGTGGAAAAAATGGTACTATAAATCATCATGGTAAAGGTACTTGCGGCAAGATTTTAACCCCTAATATAAACCACTGTATAAACTTTCACTTAATTCACATTTCATTCACCAAATAAATGGGTGGATAATTTTCCGGTCGGATCTTGGTATTTGTGGTTGTGTTAAGAATTTAGTAACCACTGATTTAGTTACAACTTTGTATCTTTACGCTTAGTCTAGGAAAAATAAGGTTTGAGATTGCATTAAAGAGACTTTAGCAAATTGTGTTTGAAATAATATTACTGTTAGTTTATAACATTTTTGTCGAGATTTCGTGGTTATATTGGCTCAGGATCCTGAGAAATACCTTAAAATCTATATAAGTATACAAAGGGCAAGCTTATTTATAACAATATTTCTTCCAGCATACTAGCAAAAGAGACAGTTATCACAAGGCAAATTTAATGTGTACAAACAAACAGTAAATAATTTAGTTTTGAGGTTATAATTTTTGAAGACTTATAAAATATTAAATATCTACTCAAATTTACGATATTAACCGGGGATTATTATTGTTATAAGTAAAACGTATTGAATGAAGCCATCCTGTACAAATAACCAGTTTTCCATTTTTTGTTCATACCTAAATTTAATGTTTTGTAAATGTCTTAATTATGCAATAATACACAATAAAAAATCGGGGATTGTTGAGAATTTATGTTTTTCAGGTATGTATCTACTATATTCCAAATTATCACCAAAAGTGCAATTAATGCAACCTTCTCCATACAAAAATCCGTAGATTTCCCCGACTAGCTTTGTACATACAATGTGAGATATGATATTCTAGTTTATACAACTATCGTCTTTACCCAGTAAAGTTGTGAGTGTCACCTCTACAAACATGCTCATTCGTGCAATCCCTGCAACGGGATCAAATAATCATGGAATTCGATTTCTCAAAGGATAGCTTTCAAAGCAATTGGACATTTGGAATTCTTGCACCCAAACGTGCTGTTTGTCTTTTGTACTGCGATCGTTTCAAGATTCTTTTTAGCAACCTTCTCCACGATCCTTCTAAGACAGTGGTCAGATAAACAGACCTTTTTTTTTTTTAAATGACGTTTACTGCGTTGCTCAGGGAGCATTTACTGCTTTTTACTGCGGACTATTGGAGGGACCACAAGGGTCACCGAGCCAATTGAATGAACTAAAGCAACCGACCTAGGGGCACTCCAGGGGGTACAGACCTCGGCATAGGACGTTGCTGGGGCTACGCGGCGGATTGGGTAGCTTTGATCGGTGCGAGATAAACAGGCCGTCACTCTTTAATGGTACCTGCGGCCGTAGCATGATGCGTGATGATAAGGCTATATCACGCCTTTTATCTCGTCCTCCCATTTTGTCATCTTTCTCGGTCCTGTGCCAGATGCATCTTCTGATACTTTTCCAGATGTCGCCAACCCACATAATTAAAACAAGAAAAAAAAATGTATAGAGAAGTGTAAGCTGCATGTACCATAGTGACTTTTTCCTTCGTAAACTGCACGTAAATAATTGTCTTCAATGTAATGGTTTTTTTTTTGTCTCTAAGAACTGGAAACTAACATCCTAAGTACCACCAAATCCCACAAAATGTTTTCCCTTATTGCAAAACTATAGGTCGTAACAAGGACTAATTTAAATATATAATAAATAATATGAGTCTCTACCAGTAAAGATGAATAAAAATGTGTTAAAGTACAACACAAATAAATGATTTCATTTGATTTCAACTGAAAAAAGTGATGTTGTGGCAAGGCTCACTTTGAAACAATAACAAGGAAAATATTAAAAGATAAAGAAATAATCAAATAGGTACTTTGTTTTCCCATAAAATTTACCAAAACGTGGTTAATATGGGTATGGAAAACATGCCATAATATTGATGTCTCATGGTGTTTCAAGAAAACCCATTATTCATAATTTCAGTAAATAATTATGTTGTTTATTTATAATAAGATTATCAAAATTCTTCTTCTTTCGGGTCAGCATGGCTAAATTGCATGATAATCTGATAATCACTAATGCTGTAGTGAAAAGATTAGCCAGACATCAACTGTCTTATCGAAGATGGCCCAGGGTGCGCCAGGCGAACTCAAGTTGCGTCGCTTGGGGAGGCTTATCCCTTGCACTCCGTCAAAATAGAAGACGAGGTGAAAGATTAGTACCAAAGAGTTTAACTGTTTGTAACACCTGACTTTTCGGTGAAGGGAAATCTCTTGAAGAAACGGATCTCTTAATGCGGCAATATTATTTATTACTAGCCGTTGCCCGCGACTCCGTCTGCGTAGACCTTAAAAAGTATCCTATGTGTTAATCCAGATCATATTCTATCTGTGTGCCAAATTTCATTAAAATCCATTCAGTAGTTTTTACGTGAAAGAGTAAAAAAACATCCATCCATACTTACAAACTTTCGCGTTTATAATATTAGTAGGATTATTGTGTGATAAGTAAGTTGTCAAATTGTATGGAAATCTTTGAAGCACTGTAACTTTAAAACTATCCATTTTAATGAAAATCGGACAACATACAAGCATAGAGATTAGTTTCTAGATCGTTCCTGCAAAATTGCATTGACTTTAATTGGTTAGTATTGAAAACATAACGAGACTTCGTTTGTATGGGGCGCGTCAACGGTATTATACCTTTAAGTTGGATTTGCGGACTTTATATCGGTGTGCCTAGACCGCATAATATGTGTCTATCTATGTTATTGCTCTGAGTGAAAACATCATGTGAGGCATTTACTTTGACAATAAAACTAGAGACTTTCTCGTTGCCTTAAAGCGGCTATTATAGTATCTGTTCCTGATACTGCATTATGCAATGTTAACCATTAGAATTTCAAATGGAATCGAACCTCACACCTTACTTATCGGCTGGCGCTCAAATTGTTAGATTTACACATTGTTACGTGAAATGTTATACAATTGTTGTCTAGTTATTTGCATAATCTAAAGCAACACCTAAATGGGCTGATCATATGCCGAAGAACTGACAACCCAACCGATGGGAGTTCTGGAGTGGAGGCTACGATGAGTACCTATATAGTTTTAATGTTAAAGATGTCCATACAAATCTTAAAATAATCCTAGCATTATAACTGTATATTTTGACGAACATCTGACTTCATACAAGCATAGAGGTTAGTTTCTAGATTGTTTCTGAAAAATTTGATTGACTTTAATTTGTTAGTATTGAAAATATCACGAGACTTCGTTCGTATGGAGCACGCTCCGAGTTATATTCCACATTTACATGATTTTCCTTCAGACTATATCAATATGAACAAAGTTTATAATGGGAGTATGGCACTCTGAGATGGGACCAATATCGAAATCATGAAAAAAGTTACCATAGACATTATTTATAGAACAATCAATTCTTTTTCCACGAATAGATTGTTCCATAGAAAATGTCAATGGCTACTCCACCAGAGTATATGGAAGAGCAGATTTTATTTATGTGATTTCTATTTTGGTCTCATTATTATGAGTATAAATAAGGCTATCCATTCCTGCACGGCTATAGCATGCCACCCACGACAAAGCGTCTAAACGAGAAAACCGTCATGCGCACTCTTTCTGGCATACGTAAAATAATAAGGATGGAGGCACATCTCAATTTTTATCGTTTTCTCGGGGGTGGCATGCGAGGCCTGCAGCGGAGATAACTTTGTCTATAATTTTAAGAGAAGTTTATTCCGAATGCGTAAATGCGCGCTGCATACAAACGAAGTCTGGTGATATTTTCAATACTAACCAATTAAAGTCATTGAAATTTTTCAGAATCGAACGAATCATTTTATGAAGTCAGATTTTCGTTAAAATATACAGTTTATTCCGTGCTTCTGATGGCACGTTAAACCTTTGGTCCAGGCTACTATCTTTGGTCTGGTGGTAGTAGTCGTTACATAAAAACCACGTCGGAGGCCGTAAGGTCTGAAAAAACTGACACCAGGGCTTACTCGATAAGAAGAAATGCTAGGATTAATTTAAGATTTTTATGGAAATCTTTGAGGCACTGTAACTTGAAAACTATACATTTTAACGAAAATCTGACCGATTACAAGCATAGAGATCAGTTTCTAGTTGTTACGAAGTTTACGCTCATTTGTCAGTACCGAATGTAGACACAGGGGTCTATTAGTGAGCTTGCGTAAGAGTTCATTAATGGTAGAGGCAGGTACTAATTTACCTAACTTATTACTAGCTTAGCTAATATTAGTATTCACTTAGTCCAGCGAAGGATGGTCTAGTCTGGTTATAGTGACCTACTCAGGTAATTAATTCTATGCTAATGCTTATTGGTAGACAATTAGATACTCAATAATCAATATTTATTGGTTTTTCACGCGGTTTACTCGTGACGAGTTTTATGCGCGTGCTTCCTAGACACGGTTTAATAAAAAGAGACGTGTGGCGGTGGCGGATAGTCAAAGTAACACAATTATAATCCTTATAGTACGTAGCATAGCGTCGTTTGGAGAATTTAGCCCGCGCCTCCAGGCGACGTCTCCTGGAGGCGCGGTAATTCTCCTTTACGACAAAAACGACTACTATAAGGTTTATATTGCGTTACTTAGATTATCCGCCACTGCCACACGTCTCTTCTGTATAAACCGTGGCTTAGGTACATTTTGGTGACCAATCAAACATCGACGTTACACTAAAAACTGTTTATTATAATTGTGTCCTTAACTCTACAATTTTCATTACAGAATCTGTTTTATTTATAAAATGTTATTAAATTATGGATATTGAGTTTTTTGGGTCAAGGAATCGATCAAAAGTCTATCACGATTAGACTCGCGACAAACTTTGGCATGTGGAAACGTCATATTGCGAACTATTCTAGTCTATACTTCATTTCAAATAAGGACGAAATGATTTTCCGATTTCTATCTTGCTTTCTGGCCAATTCTGTTTTGCATATATAATTTATTTAACAGCATATCTTGGACGTTACTAAAGCTGTTCTAAAACTAAGTGAGAGAATAATAAAAAAAGAAAAATAAGCCTTAAAATTTCGTTGCTATTTGAATAGATTAGGATAGATACTCCACAAACTACTTGACACTGGCTCAAACAAAAGTCCATTAAAAATAAAAAAATAAAAAGATTTTTGAGAATTGCCAGTATAGATCTAAATTTTCCGCAACATTGGCGCTAACTAAGCAAAGCTCGCCCCTTTGGAAAGTATCGAATGATTCGTAATAGAAAGTTATTGATTGATTGATTATCAATTATCATTTTTATAATTAAACATTTAATATTGTATTATAAAGAGTGTATTTTTTTGTATTATCGTTTTATCCCTACTTTCCTTAACAAATGCACTTACAGACATAACAGATAGGCTGATAGCGATGGGTTTCCCAGCGGAGAAGCTGGAGGGTGTCTACAGGAACCACATAGACGAGGTGTACAGGTTCCTGGAGCAGATGCACAAGGACCACTACAAGATATACAACCTGTGCTCGGAGAGATCCTACGATTCGAGCAAGTTTCACGAACGGGTGAGTGCATTCTTATTTACTTACTTTGCGAGCAAAAAGTGTGTGATAATGTTGTCGCGAGCATTGCTTGATCCTCAGCATCTCTAGTATGATTTCCCTCCTCGCGCGCAACTCGGCCTTTTTCCATACTATGTGTCGAGGCAAGCGCGGCTTTCGCTCTAAAAACCGCGGGTACAGTAGGTCTTTTTCTGTTCAGCGAAGGCGCGTCGCGCGCAAAAAGACAAATAATAGAAGGGCTGGTATTTCTTTCTTTTGTCACCCTGTGTAATTTTTTTTAATCCTATTTTCGATGCTATATGTGTGAGAAGTTGGGGAGTAGAAGAAAACATTGCAAAAATGTTCTTTTTATGGTGTGGGCAGCAAGCCCTGGTGTCAGAGTTTTTCAGACCGCCTCACGGCCTCTGACGTGGTTTTTATGTAACGACTACTATTACCAGAGATAGTTGCCGGGTCTAATGGCTTAACGTGCCATCCGAAGTACTAAATCATCTTTCTTTTCAAACAATCAGGTGATTCAGCCTGCAATGTCCTAACCATTTGGGGAAAAACCGCTCCACGGGAATCGAACCCACGACCTCCGTGTCAAGAGCCCAATGCTCTTAACCATTAGACCACGGAGGTAGTGTTGCAAATATGTTGATATGCTGCCTATACCTTGGGAGAAATCAGTTAAAAACTCTAACTTTTTACCCACACGTGATGTGTCGGTATACGTGACACAGCGCTATAATCATCGACATTTCTCCTCGAGAGACATCCTTATCGCCTCCGTGGGATTATATTATATTATACGATAAAGACAATATCTTCCTCTTGACATGTTACATGACCTGTCACGCAACCTCTAGTACTTTTATTACTGGGATTGAAGAAAACTGTATGAATCTACTAAAATCTTAGGGCGCCCAACCCTCGTCCTGGCCTCGGAGTAACTGGCTGCTTATGATATCATTAAAGGCTGGGCCACATAGAGGGCGGTTGTGGAACGGCTGCGGGTCGGCAGTAGTTGTAAACTAAGGAATTATATGCGAGGTGTCACACTGCGGCTACCGTTCCGCAGCTGTACCGCAGCCGCGCCGGACTGCATCTAGTGTGGCCAGCCGCACTCTGTGTGGCCCAGCCTTTAACCATCCAAGGTCCTTCTAAATATGCTGACGGTTTTTAAGGGGATGATCAGACCATCCAACTGAACAATTTCCTTTTCCGGACCAACTTTACAATCGCTAAAAAAATGTGCAGATTTGTATGTAACAGCCTTTGACCAAGTCGAAGGTAACAGCTGAGTTTTTTTTGTATAATTTGCCCCATAGAGAAAGTTGTTCAGTTTGATGGTCTGATTATAGCATAGCATATGGTCACGACTATGTTCCCCGAGGTGGTAGTCAGAGATATTCTGAATACTCTGAACATCCACGTTTCACTAGTAGTGCCGAAACTTCTGTCCAGTGTGACGGGGAGTGAGCCCGTCGCCAATGGTCTGATCATTCCCTTAAAATCCGTAGGCATTTTAAGAAAGACCCTGTATGTATTTGATTTTGGTCATCCAATATTCGATCTCAAACGGTGAATGAGAACATTGTGAGGAAACCTGCATACGCTGAAGAAGAAATTCTGATGTGTATGTGAAGTCTACCAATCCGCATTGGGCACGCGTGGTGGACTAATGCCTATACACCTCCCTGAGGGTAGGCCTTTGCCCTGCAGTAGGACGTAATAGGCTGTTGATGCATCCAATATTCACACACGCAATCAAATTATTTGTATGCAGCATCAGTGTTGCATAGCAACAAATAAACGACAGGAAAATTCTTAAATATGATCTTAATGATTCATCACGTGCATTCAATGTCATTGTTGGGATATAATAATAAAAATAGTTACATAATAATAATATCATCTGTGATAACTTAAACGTGTGCATAGGTGTGCTGGCCGTGAGTCACATTATGTATCTGTATGTATGTACACATACATATTTAATTGGTGGTATACGTGGGTATTATCACGCACGTTTTTATTCTGTTCCTGATAGTTTTTTAAACAGTTTCTTTTCGTTGTCTGATTATTCAATCATCCCAGCATAGCTCTGAAAATTAGCAAGCTGAAGTGGCAATGGGCTGGTCATATCTGCCGAAGAACTGATATCCGATAGGGAGTCAAAGTTCTAAAGTGGAGGAAACTCGCTGGACTGACGACTTAAAAAAAGGTAGCGGGGAGCGACTGGATGAGGAAGGCCGAGGATAAAGTTTTCTGGCGCGTTTTGGAGAGGCCTACGTTCAGCAGTGAACAATGATAGGCTGATGATGATACCAGCCCAGATCAGGGTCCTACCAATCCATTTCTAATAACGTATGTACGCTTTAATACCTCTAGCTCATCGATGAAGAAAAACGTAGTAAGGGTTGAGCCTCATCTGGCAGCACAGAATCGCAAATTTTTCACGCTCTATCCTTTTCTGTCGCTCAGGAACGTCATTGGCTAGAGCGAGAAAGGTCGTAGCATTGTCGGTGCCGCCGCGTGCGATTGCATTTGCGCTATCTTTCTCGCTCTAGGAAATGACGTTCATGAGCGACAGAAAAGGATGGAGCGATGGGAAAATGGAAGATGGAGGAAGATGAGGTTCAACCCTAAGCGTGAACAAATGATGAAGAACAAATTGTAATATAATAGAATGATACATTTAACAGAAAGGACCCTGTATTGCATAGGTTTGCAACTCACTGGGTTGGCTTTGTAGAATTATATCTGCTTTATGTCAGTTTGTCTCAATTTCTCAAGTAATCTTGTATAGCCTTGTTGGTAATGAACCTTCCTCGATCGGTGAAGTTAGTGGGTTGCGAATCCAAAAACGCGTCACGGTGAAAATTGATAATTTTTTACAGATTCATAAAGTAGTCTGTGTTACGCGTGTAATTCTACTAACAAACATTTCTGCCACTTTTTGCGGGGGGCGAGGTAACATGAAATCCGCAACTTTGGATTTTATTCCCCATAACTTTAGATTCTAATTTTGAATGTTAAAAATCATGAAAAGTAGTCTCGTGTGAACCCCAAACGTTCTAAGTTCGAAGTTATTATTTCGCAATTATAGGCTGTCTCGTTTAGTGATAAGGTGAAAAATTGAATGTAAATGCACAAGATCAATTGTGCTTATACCGTGGCAGAGGGGAAATGCTACCGCAAGGCAAGACGCGCCAACGGCAAAGTACGCCTTATAATAATTATTCAAGGTGCTAACTGGTCACGCT
Source organism: Agonopterix alstromeriana (assembly GCA_963924505.1). Lineage (NCBI taxonomy): Eukaryota > Metazoa > Arthropoda > Insecta > Lepidoptera > Depressariidae > Agonopterix > Agonopterix alstromeriana. Next base: position 2,741,542 of record OZ004676.1, on the reverse strand, counting down.
ACTTACATAGTGCGCTGACTCAGGGACCCGAAAGTCTTAGCATCGGACAATATAGGGTCCTTCTTAATATGCTGACAGTTTTTTAAGGGGATGATCAGACCGTCAAACTGAACAACTTTCTCTATGGCACCAACATCGAAATCGCGAAAAAACAAACAGATGTTCCATGCTAAACTGCAAACCTATTTGAGCCAAATGTATGGGACACCAGACTTTTTTTTCGCGATTTCAATGTTGGTCCCATAGAGAAAGTTGTTCAGTTTGACGGTCTGATTATCTCCTTAAAATAGTGACAGCATATTAAGAAGGACCCTGTATAGGTCGCCATTCATATCTTTATTGTGACATCTCGCTCCTTTTGGGCATCATATCTTTATTGTGCCATCTCGCTCCTGTTGGGCACCTTCTGCCCCTCCAGTATGATTTCTCTACTTGTGTGCGACTCAGCTTTTTTTCCATTACACTTTTCGCGGCAAGCGTGACTTTCGCTCTCTGAAAAGTGCGGGAAGACGTGATTTTCTATGCAGCAAAAGTTAGTTGTGTGCGGGTAGAGAAGTTATGCTAGAGGCGCAGCCATTGACCTACCAACTAATAGTGGATTACCGGTAGCTTTAAAAAGTCGATTGTTTCGGAACCGGTCAAAACTACTCCGATTTTCATGACTTTTTTAAAACGTTCGTAGTCTAAAATAATACAAACCTTTATAGTCTAAAACTTGATGCTCTTAGGATTAAACATGTTTAAATATGATGCTGTCACTGTCATTTGTATGAGCATCGTGAAGGATAGAACTATCACTAAATACGTTTAAGCCTAAATACATGCTGGTGCAAGCCGAGCTTAGTCTTGTTAATTGAAGAAAAAAGGTAAAAAAAGGTTATATCACAAGAAAGAACATTCCAAAATCATTAAAATCAACAAGCTACGACTTGCAGAAGTTAATCTAGCCCGAGATCAAAACAATTAAGTCGAAGATTTAGAATGTTAAAATTACGCAGATATTTTAACGCAAATCAACGGTTTTATCTTAAACTGTGCCCTGGCCATATTTTTTAAATATTCTACATCAATAAATGTCAAATTTTTTACGTTAAAACTGTAATTAAAAAAAAAAACTTTGCAAAAAAAAACCAAAAAGGCGTTAAATTTTAACCTGTAAAGGTTGTAGTATTTTAAATTATCTACATTTAAATTTTAAAAATCCAAATCTGAGTAGTTTTAACGGGTTCCGAAATAAATACCTTCAGTTCAGGTATACTCCACTAAAAGTCAATGGTCAGCTCTTAGAGATTCTTGGTGTCTCTTGGTCGCATGCATGCATGCATATGCTCCCGACTATATTCCCCGAGGGGGTAGTCAGAGATATTCTGAAACCTCAGAAAATCCACGTTTCACCAGTAGTACCGAAACTCTGTCCAGTGTGATGGGGGGTGAGCCCGTCGCCACTTATAATGGACATTGGGTACAATAAATGCCTCGAAATTGAAGCATGCCGGTTTCCTCACGATGTTTTCCTTCACCGAAAAGCCTAGTGGTGTCACTTGGTCGCGCTAGGGCAAATTCAATTTACGTGCTCGTAAATTTAATTAAAATAAAGTATTGATTAACTGTGTATTTAAATAAGTGTTAGTATGTACCACGGAAGTCGATTTTGCAGTTGTAATGTGAAATTTAGCATAGTATTAATGTGTACACAGGTGCAAAAGATATGACATTTTGCACATTTTTATTACTACGGGGAAGGTGTATGGAAAATTTTCTGAGTGGATCACTTATTCAAGGCTTTTCGTTGTTAACCTATTATGAATGGTATAGTACAATTGCTTAATGTGTCCTACGGGAAAATGTTGAAAACGATAAGAATCTAAACCTAAGCTGGAATGAGTCAAGGTAGTGAAATGATAATAAAAGATACATTTATATTGTTGCATCATCATCAGCGTACGGGCAGAACTGTTCAAGCTTTGAAACTGTTCTTAGGTTATTTTCGAAATTAACTCAGAGGAAGTATGTAAAAAATAAAAATAGTACGAAGTAGAAAATCGATGCATTCTGTAGACATTGCCATTGAACAGTTTCAAACCGATCTACAACGTGTATGAATAAGAGCAAAACCTCATACACCCCAACTGATTTATAACAAAATGTGTAATTAGATTGAAACAATAATTTTATTATTTTTTATAGTTAAAATATAAAGTTATTCGCATTTTAAGTTTTCAGGCGACAATTATTTGTTATCATTTCAGCAATTAATGAAAGTGCTAACGTGCTCATGGATACATTTTAAGAATCTTGTTTTGGTAGTAAGTAGGGTGAGAGTGCCCGTGCGGTGGGTTGAGATCGAGTTCAGTAAATTTAAAATTTTACAAATTATTTAATATTTTGAAAAAAAATTCCCATATTGAAAATAATTCTATTCTAAACAAACTACTTTCTAGTTTTGCGTTAATTTATTAACACGTTGTATAATAAACTGTTTTCTACGTCCTACTGCAGGGTAAGGATCGTCAGACGATGACAAAAGCAAAACGTTATTGTATCATTCATTATTATCCACCTAGCTAGACTATTCTACAAAACGCCCGTATCTAAACACAGACTTACCAATATAGACTACCAATACGTGGCGATAACATTATATTCAGAACGTCAACATTTACTACATATTATATAGTCAGACAAGTTAGCCACCGTTCCGTGTGGCAGACACGATGGGAAGGTGAGGTAGCACGTGCGACTGCTGCACCCGCCCCCCGCTAACATCTAGATTCTACAGGACCTCGCCTCCTTAGACCATATTAAAATGTACGAGTTATGCGTGTAATTCTATTAATAATCTTTTTCTGACACTTTTTGCGGGGGACGAGGTAGCATGAAATCTGCAACTTAGGATTTTATTCCATTACTTTAGATTCTAATTTTGATTGTCAAAAACACACACCATTGTGTAGACAATATTAAGATCTAAAAATGCTATGATATAATTTTTTTAAGACCAATATTTAATAAGTTAATTAGATAATTGTAAAGGAGCGAATTCTTATGATTTTCGAATTTGTTTTCCATGGATTAGAGTCATGGTGCCTTAAAATGACATAATGAAGTACAGGACAGTCGAAAATAGGTATACATTTTAAAATTACGTAGTTTAGAGGTGAGGCGGCTCTGAAAGGGTCAAGGTCGTTCGGTCAGGGAAACCTTGTAATAATGAGAAGTCTAACAGGTAGTCTATCTATGTACACAGATATCAGATAACATGAAGTGGTAGGTATTGGTGAGGCAGGCTAGACTAGATGTCGCCACATGCCCTTCCGACCGATAACCACTGATAAGCTATCTGACGATTCCAGTTAATGCTAGTACAGTTCCGTGTAGTTTTACTTATTTAACTCAATTTAACCTTTATGCGTTTGAGTCATAAAACAGAGGTCCTAGGTTCGAATCCCGGTTCGGTGATAGATGTTAATGTTACATGTTTGTGTAGTTGTCGTCCACAAATAATAAAACCGGTCAAGTGCGAGTCGGGCTACTCGCGCACTGAGGGTTCCGTACCACACTACCACACAACATGTTAACTAAAAAAAAACTCTTTGTCCTGGACCTTTAACACGAGACCGACTCACATTTGGCAGGTTTTTATTATTTGTTGTTATACTGTAGAATTTGCTCTATAATCACACCAAGTTTGACGCTTGTATGTATTACTGTTTTTACGATAGAGCGTGAACAAAAACGTTTATGAAAACTAGTTTCTTGTATGAGGAACCCCCTTAAATTTTGAACTTTTTGTAATTTTTATTATTTGTTAACAAATCCGCCATAATAAAGCATATTCTGTGAAAATTTCAACTGTCTAGCTATTACGGTTCAAAAGTTACAGCCCTAAATAGGTACGGAACCCTCGGTGCGCGAGTAGCCCGACTCGCACTTGACCAGTTTTATTAAAAATTTACTTTGATTGCTATATTGAACCTAGGACGAACTTCGTTTGTATGCAGAGTCTGGGACATTAGATTAACAGCAGATTTTTTTTGTTGATCCTGTAATGTAGAGCATTTAAAAAAACCGATACACTAAGATCCTTAGATAATCCCTTTGTGTCAATAGAATAATAAATAAACACAACAGAAAACACAAAACTCGCAATCAATATTATCTAAAAGCTTAGAGCAATAATCCGGACTGCCGCACATTATCACAGTTTCTACGAAATCCCCCAGTATTACCGAGAATTTGAACCAAACTCGTTTACCTGATACGCAATCGGTTACCCATCCATTTAGTTTTGACACGTGCTGGGAAAAAAAGGGTTCGATGTTTAAAAAAAAGGTGTACCTCAGGTATATGAGAGGAAGCCTTTTAGCGAATGCAGCGTAGCGTTTGAAACGGTCTTTGAAGTTAGGCAAGGCCGAGTGCTGACCGATGTCATAGTATTGGCTATGTGTGAAGTGGTGATGGAAACTGTCAGATAGATCGGAGCCCCCCTGGTGGCAGAAATGCGTACTTTTGTTGGACAAGCTGCGTAAAATATGCTTGAATCTATGCAAACCCACAAACTAACTCAACATGAAATCTCCAAAACTGTTAAGACTACAAACTTACAATTTGGCAGGGAAGTTTCTATTGGCATCTATACTTTTTCCAAATAAGGACGACGAGATTTTCCGATTCCTATTTAGTTTTCTGGCCAATTCTGATTACCAAATGTAATTAATTTATTGGATACATATACTATCCGACATATCTTGGACGTTACTTATGCTGTTCTAAGAATAAGTGAGAGGAAGTGTTTCAAAACTGATTATGTAATGCAAAAAAGCCTTAAAATTTCGTTGCTATTTTGAATGGAGTATATAGGTGCTCACTAAAAAGAGTTATTTGAAATTTTATCTCCAAAGGTGTGAAAACCGGGATAAAAGTTTGTACGGAAATTGGCACTGCAAATATCGTGGATTCTAGCAAATAAGTATTTATAATTTTTTTATATCATTAATGTTGCTAATTTCTTTAGTATTTACATTATTTTATTATAAAAATAACAATCTTTTAACTAACATGTTACTTGAAATATTTTACGGTGGTCCGACAATGCTAGGGGCGCTAGTGTCGTGCACATAGCCAATAAGAAAGAGTAACTACAAGTAATACCATGTTCTTAATTCTTTCCAATGTACACACGGCGACACATCAAGCTACTGTCGCCTCAGATATATCGTAGCATACAAGGTGTTCAAATATTTCTGAGCAGTGCTAAGACAAGACTGCTAAGAGAAGTGCTAAGAGAAGACAAGAATGCAGATTTCTTCACAATGTTTTCCTTCACCGAAAAGCCAGTGGTGTTACAAATCGTACATAAATTCCGAAAAACTCATTGGTACGAGTCGGCCTGGGCGGGGCTCAAACGATCGCCTCCTGCACGGCAGGCAAGGTTACTCGCCACTGGACCACCACGGCTTCAATGGGTGCAAAAATGAGCGAGTTATTGAGGCGTGGCATACAAACAGACAGACAGGCACAATGGACGAAAGTATAAGAGATCCTTTTTTGACTACGGAACCCTAAAAATGAAATGAAAAGCTTATGATAATACTAAAAAACTTGCATACAATTATATTTTATCTCGCGATCACTATGGGAGCCAGTGCGGACGAAGTCTAGGGTAAACACTAGTTTAAATTAAACAAAAATCAAGTTTCCTTGACCTCAATAATCAAACGGTGACACGCTGAATCTATACATATAATAAAAATCTAAACTTGGCGTGGATGTACATTGAAGAAATTTGCAAAAAAACTAATTAGGATAGGCAATGGAATGCATTGAGACCGTTTTAAAAATTGTTTGTCTGTCTGTCTGTTTGTTTGTGCACGCATCACTTAAAACGACTGAACAGATTTGGACGGGGTTTTCACAGAAGTGTAGAGCGTAGTTTGCATTAACATATGCAGGGTCCTTCTTAATATGCTGCCACTTTTTTAAGGGGATGATCAGAATCAAACTGAACAACCTTCTTTATGGGACCAACATCGAAATCGCGAAAAAAAATCTGCTGTCCCATACATTTGGCTCGAGTAGGTTCGTAGTTCTATATGGAACACCTGATTTTTTTTCGCGATTTAGATGTTGGTGCCTTAGAGAAAAAAAAGTTTCAGCATATTAAGAAGGACCCTATATGCTTTATTTCATCGCAATCGGTTCATTCAATCAAAAGTTGTGGGTATTTAAAGTCAGTGGTCTGCCCGTACGGAGTCGCGGGCGCCGCTATTCTTTAATATTTTAATAATATAATAAATTATAGACTTTGTTTACTGTTTGGTTAACTATCGAATTAAATCCGAAGCGGTGGCTATTTAATTAATAACACCAATGTTTATTTATAAATTCATCGAGGATGTATAAATAATTACGTTTGTAATAAAGGAAATGCCGTAATCCAGTTACACTTAGAGACCAGTGAGGCGATCGCGCTAGTTTAAAACATCCAAATTCAATCCTAATCCAATTTCAGTTCTAATCACATTGCAATCTAATTACTATTCAACTGTGTTTAAGTGCGCATCGTGCTAAATTTGACTTATTTATTATGGGACTGACAACCTTTAACGTCTGAGCGATCTGTCAAACAAAACGGCTCTAACGGCTGTCAAATGAGTAGCGCAATACCGAATGTGTTTAGAATTGTGGTTCGCGCGCGGTCCAATCATGGTTCAGTTGCGATTTATTTACTCCAGGAGGGCTGCTTTCAATGAATCGCAACTCAAACATTATTCGGTATAGCGCTATTCATTTGACAGCCGTAATAGCCGTTTTGACAGAACATCCCATAGTAAATAAGTCAAGTTTAGCGCGATACGGAATTAAACACGGTTGAATAGTAATGTGATTGGATTGCAATGTGATTAGAACTGAAATCAAGAACGTCATTTGCTAGAGCGAGAAAGATAGCGGGATTGCGATCGCACGCGGCAGCACCGGCAGTCCTGCGACTTTTCTCTCTCTAGCCAATGACGTTCCTGAGTGACAGAAAAGGATAGAACATGAAAAAATGCGATTCCGTGCTGCCAGGTGAGGCTCAACCCTAATAATGTTGAAATTGAAATATCGCTTAATCAAAACTCTTTTCAGAGAGCCACTTTGTAATTGTCTCAAAATCATTAGCACCTAGCCGGTAGCATGTTTCCTTATTGACAACGGTTTAAGGTTGACAGTCGATTGACGTAAAATCGGTGTCTTCATTCACACTCAATTATCACCTATATACTATTGATTTGGGAGGACCAATGCTCTTTTATTGAGGTAGGTAGGTAGCTGTTGAGGTAGGTATATGTAAATGCTGATCGCGAAGTCAGTAGCATGACCTGTATTACCAAATTCTACGTAAAGCATAAAATTGCTAGTGTAATTGTAAATTAATACTCGATTGGAATAAGCTTGAGTCGTCAACGGTTTTGAATTATGTCGATACGACGTTTTTTGTATGACCTCGAATTATAAAGGGTATTTCTTAATATGCTGACACTTGTTTTAGGGGATGATCAGACCATCAAACTGAACAACTTTCTCTAAAGGACCAACATCGAAATAGCGAAAAAAAATCAGCTGTCCCATACATTTGGCTCGAGTAGGTATGCAGAATTTTTTTTCGCGATTTCGACGTTTGTCCTATAGAAAAAGTTGTTCAGTTTGACGGTCCGATCATCCCCTGAAAAAGTGTCAGCATACATTAGGAAGGACCCTGTATGTGACGAATAAAACTACAGTTAAATGATGTCATTTCTACAGGATGTAAACTTAAACGCATTACACCCTTTAAGGGGGTGCTTCAGACCAAACTGAACAACTTTTACCATAGGACAAAATCGCGGAAGAGAAATCAGCTGTTTCATATATTTTGGTCGCGTAGTTAGTTACTACGACGATAGAAGCTGCCCGTCTATTATGACTTCTCTACATGTGCGCGGCTCCGCTATTTTCCATACTACTTGTCGCGGCAAGCGCGACGATCGCTCTCTGAGAAGTGAAGCAGAGAAGGTGCGTCGCGCGCGGGTAAAGGAATCATGCTAGAGGGGCTGATGATGACGTAACAACAACGACGATAAAGCTACTAGGCGACCGCGTCACAACCTTAGACCCCGTTGGTTTGTTTGTGTGTCTTATTGGTATGTACCACTTTACCTCACCACACCCTACCTACCGAAATGGGTGTATCTTTGTTTTAAACAACACACAGCCTGATACGCGGCGTGATCTCGCCTATTTCACTGATAAATTTCGATGGATATATCTATGGGACGTTGTCTGTCGATTGCTTGCGTTATGCAGACGTGATCTGATTTTGATTTGAGGAATCCAAGCCCGCCAAATGCAGGTTCATTTTATGCCCGATTTAATACGAGGCATGTATTCAGTGCCCACCGACGAGTTTAGATTGAAATATTGTTAATCGATTCTAACATTTTATGAATACTAAGAAATAATCATAGTTTTGTTTATGACACGACTGGAACCCTTCGCATCATAATAGATAATACAGTAATACTCTGTTTATTACTGTTATTATCTATTCTGATCCGAAGGGGACTAGTCGTGTCATCTTTAGTTTCAACAGGCATTAACCCTGCAATACGATCCTACGCCCTATCTATAACGTTAAATCAAATCAGTTCACATACTTGTCGTAGTCTTGTGCTAATCTGATCCAAAGCAGGTCCGTAACCCTCATAATATCTTCCAGCTATCGTTCTGTTTGATAGTCTGCTTAGTGTCCTCAGTTAGCCAAGATTCTGATACATTCTGAACAGATCCACAGTGACTGGTTACTCAAAGCCGAGAGCGACGTTCCTGAGCTCCCAGGTGGCTAACTTTCGCAGTAAATGTGCGCTCACACTCTGCACTTCAGCTCCCCTCCAACTAAATTGTAGTGGATGGCCTCAGGTGGAATTGTCTTCAGTGTTCACAGTATGCCTCCAATGAAGTCAGTCTTAACCAGTGTCTTCCCAGCTTGACGGATCAAAGTCACATCTCTTCATGTCACGATTCAGCACATCTTTATACCGCCAGAGTTGGTCACCTTTCCGCTTGCTCTCCTGCAGTAAAAGATGCGCTTCGAAACTGTCCTTAGACATCGAATAGATACTGTCTTAGTGAACTAACGTATGTGCACAATATTTCAGGTGAAGAGATACGCGTTTGAGGACCACACGCCGCCGCAGATGGAGCTGATACAGCCGTTCTGTGAGGACGTGCATAGCTGGCTGACGGCAGACTCCAGGAATGTCGCCGCCGTGCATTGTAAGGCGGGGAAGGGACGGACAGGTTTGTTACTTTCTTTCTTTTCGTCTATTATGGTTAGCTCTGGAGTAGCGGAGTATGGCTCACTCTCATTTGTGGGAGGAGGCTTTTGCCCTGAAGTGGGATCTTATAGGTTATAACTTATCTTTTATTTTATTTTTTCTATCCTATTCTATCCCGCTGCTCGTCATCTTTGCATTCCTGTCTATAGCCAGGCAATCCCTTCATTGACTGATCATCGAACGTGTCCGGACGGGATAGCATGGCAGCACGTTTTAACAGTAGCGGTCACCAATCAAAATATCGTAAAATTATAGTACTATAAAAAAGAAACATATTGTAATAAACACTTATGTCGCCTAGCTCGCATCGGAGCTGAGATATTTGACTCTAAAGGTTCATGAAAAATTTACCAAAACCTTTGAGAATCAACTCATTTTCAATCAATCAATCGAAACATATTACCGTAAAGAAATACAGAACATACAACACAAGGCGGTCTTAGCGCTAAAAATCTATTTCTCCCTTACAACCTTAGAAGTTATTTGTACCTTAATAGTACACCTCCGATGCAGCCTAGCAATGAATGTGATGTTTTTCAATGTATTTAGAAAGGTCCTCTAAAAACCTATGTAAGTTTTATTACTGGCCGATCAACAACAAAAATGAAAATTTTTCTCCATAACACCTCATGCCCATTTATTACCATGACCCCTTTATTATGCTTATATGCTTAGCAGGACAATGAAAGATCACAGTTACATAGTAAAATCTGATCTCGATTCTTTAGTAAACTCTTATCAGCCTAGTAGCTTAGTACGACGCGATATTCACTCTTTCTAAATAACAAGTCCTCCTTCAACACTGTGACACCAATGTGTCCCATACAAACTGCATGAAAAGAATATATTATTCTCTTTCAAACTCCGGATCACTACAAATTAGAATAATCGCTAATGCTATTCCAAGGGAATAGGTTAAGGCTACGAATTACACGTGGCAGTATATTGTTGTGCTAACAAAAAGACCCCTAACCCCCCTGAAAGTAATTGCGAAATTTCTTTACATCCTATAATTACCAACGTGAAAGTTGGACATGTCGTAAATTTAAAAAAAGGACCATACGAAGCCGCCTTTTTTGTGGGAAGCCCTTTAGGGTAAAAAGTGTTGGGTTTAAGGATTGAAAAGAGTACTGGGGTGGTCATATTGTCTTTTGTATAAAGATTGTTCAAGTTTTACTTGCTACTTCCGATGTATTCTTTGTTAGATTAGCATATGCTCACGACTATATTCCCCGAGGGGGTAGTCAGAAATATTCTGAAACCTCAGAACATCCACGTTTCACCAGTAGTACCGAAACTCTGTCCAGTGTGACGGGAGGTGAGCCCGTCGCCACATAATGGACAGTGGGTACAATACATGCCTCGAAATTGAAGCATGCAGTTTTCCTCACGATGTTTTCCTTCACCAAAATGCCAGTGGTGTTACAAATCGTACATAGATTCCGAAAAACTCATTGGTACGAGTCGGCCTGGACGGGGATCGAACCATCGCCTCCTGCACGGCAGGCAAGGTTACTCGCCACTGGACCACCATGGCTTGTTAGATTATATTCTCCTTATTATGGGTATTATGGCTACCTAATTTTGTTGGTGCAGTCAGGTCTGTTATTCAACAAGTCTGGAGTTTAGAAGAAACACAGAGTCCTTCTTAATAAACTGACGGTTTTTTACCAATGTTGAAATCGCGACGAATGCTCATTCCTTTCGGTCGAGTAGGATTATAGTTAAGTATGAACAACTGATTTTTGTTCGCTATTTCGATGCGTTGGTCCAAAAGAGAATGTTGTTCAGTTTGATGGTCTGGCCATCCCTTTCAAACACCTCCTTTTTCGACCTCTGGTCGAAACTTTTTTCCTCGTAAGAAAAAATGTCGTACTTTGCCTATTAAACCTCGTACATTAGTTTAAAGTGTAAAAAAACGAAGAATGAGGTTTGAATTAGGCATATAACAATTTAATTATAGACGTTTCACTGGGAAAAAAAACTATTTAAGGGTATATTACAGTTGGCGCGTTCCATACAAACGAAGTCTGGTGATATTTTCAATACTAACCGATTAAACTCAATGAAATTTTGCAGAAACAATCTAGAAACAAATCTGTATGCTTGTATCGTGTCAGATTTTCTTTAAAATGTAGTTTTAAAGTTACAGTGCCTCAAAGATTTCCATACAAATCTTAAATTAATCCTAGCATTGAAACTGTATATTTTAACGAAAATCGGACACGATACAAGCATAGAGATTTGTTCCTAGAATGTTTCTGCAAAATTTCATTGAGTTTAATTGGTTAGTATTGAAAATATCACCATAGGACGTTTGTATGGAGCGCGCTCCGAATTATATCCTCTTAAGTACCCTATAATATTATTTTAGATAGGTAAACCTTAAAATAACAATGATCATTGCAGTTCCAGCATTTAGCAACGAATTGGCGAATCATTAATTAAACCTACTATTACCCTGGCTTTTTGGTGAAGGATCGTGATGAATCCTGCATGCTTCAATTTCGAGGCATGTATTGTACCCACTGTCCATTATAAGTGGCGACGGGCTCACCCCCCGTCACACTGGACAGAGTTTCGGTACCACTGGTGAAACGTGGATGTTCTGAGGTTTCAGAATATCTCTGACTACCTCCTCGGGGAACGTAGTCGTGAGCATATGAAATAGGTAAAAAATAGAAGTTTTGAAAGGCATGCAAAGCTCATATGGCGTAATTCAAGTTATAGAAATATATCTTTTTAATTACCTAATGTATATATAAATACTTTAAATGACCACACACAAAGTCTTAATCATATTATTTTAAAGAAATGACATAATTTAGTTCAGTTCTATATTACAGGACTTCCTAATATATATTATGAATTACCTAATTGTATAAAATACATACAGTGACCTCACGTCGTAATCATATTATTTGTAAGTAATTACTAATTTCGTTCAGTTATACAATGTGGTAATGAATAAGCGCAAAACTAGAAAGTAGAATCGAGAGCAGAATCGAATTATCATGTTTTCAAATTAGGTAATTTTTTCAAAATATTAAATTATTTGTTTGTTAAATTTAAAATTTACTGAACTCGATCTCAACCCACCGCTCAGGCACACTCACCCCACTTACTACCAAAACAAGATTCTTAAAATGTATCCATGAGCACGCTAGCGCTTTCATTCATTGCTGAAATGATAACAAATCATTTTTGCCTGAAAACTTAAAATGCGAATAACTTTAAATTTTATGTATCAAAATAGTGAAATTATTTTTTCAATCTTATTATTTTGTTATAAATCAGTTGGGGTATATAAGGTTTTGCGCTTATTCATTAACACGTTGTATAGGGTCCAACTTAATATGATGACAGTTTTTTAAGGGGATGATCAGACCGTCAAACTGAACAACTTTCTCTATGGCACCAACATCGAAATCGCGAAAAAAAACAGATGTGCCGTATTAAACTGCAAACCTATTCGAGCCAAATGTATGGGACAACATTTTTTTCGCGATTTCGATATTGGTCCTATAGAGAAAGCTTTTCGTCCCCTTAAAAAAGTGTCGGCATATTAAGAAGGACCCTGTAGAGGGCGTAAGTGACAGCCTAAGCCTAAGTCTAAGTGAAATACTGAAACTGTGAATTCGGACCATCAAACTGAACAACTTTCACTATGAAGCCACCCTCAAGAAACGTGAAAAAAAAACTGTTTTTTACATTTGAGTCGAGTTGGTAGAGGTACAGCTGTTTTGTATGGAGCAGCTGGTTTTTTTTGCGTTTCCTGAGGGTGGCTCCATAGTGAAAGTTGTTCAGTTTGATGGTCTGAGTACACCGTTTCAGTATTTGCTAGGCTGTCACTTACACCCTGTATAATTCCTACAGGAGTGTTTTGTTTACGATTTATATAAGATAGAAATTACTAAAATATAAATGTTTTTTCTTTCCAATCGGTTGTAGTAATTAGGAATTTAAGTCATTATGTTTCGACAAAACAATAATATTACACCACTTAGGAATAAAGAAAAAGAAAACAATGTATTGCTTTTCGAATTCTTAACAAAAATACGACCAATAATCTAACCAAAAAGATATCGTGTTTCTAGAAAAAGTATCTATTGTCCCTTTTTAGGGCTACCTATATTGTACTTTAATCAATGAAGCCGTGGTGGTCCAGTGGCGAGTAACCTTGCCTGCCGTGCAGGAGGCGATGGTTCGATCCCCGTCCAGACTCGTTACAATGAGTTTTTCGGAATTTATATACGATTTGTAACACCACTGGCTTTTCGGTGAAGGAAAACATCGTGAGGAAACCTGCATGCTTAAATTTCGAGGCATGTATTGTACCCACTGTCCATTATGTGGCGACGGGCTCACCCCCCTTCACACTGGACAGAGTTTCGGTACTATTGGTGAAACGTGGATGTTCTGAGGTTTTAGAATATCTCTGACTACCCCCTCGAGGAATATAGTCGTGAGAATATGCATGCTATATTGTACAAATGGAAACCTATAGCGCCGTCTTTCTTTTTATCTGTAAATTTTAAACAATTCAGATAATAATTGGAAACCGGCAATTTATTTCTGTCTTAAATAAATATCTTGGACATTGTCACACAAATTATCTAGTCACATTTAAAGTACCAGAATCTAGCCTGGACTTGTATTATGATGACTAGACAACGAGACAGAATACATATATATAGATACAAACGTCCATGACTCGGGTACAAATATTCATATTCGTCATACAAATATTTGTCCCTTACGGGATTCGAACCCGCGACCCTCGGCACAGCAGGCAGGTTCACTACCGACTGTGCTATCGGGCCGTCTACTTGTACTGTCTTATTGTAACACATTAAAAATTATGTAAGGTCCTTCTCAAATAATGCTCAATATTTTCAGGGGATGATCATAGCATCAAACTGAACAAATTTCTCTATGAAACTAACATAAAAAAAGTTGTAGTGGTAAATCGTCGTAAAAAAAATTGTTTACGCTCTGTTTTGTGACTTTGGAAGCATATATCTCGAAATACAAGCATTGTAACGACTGTTAGTATGTTTGGTTTGTCGCATTTGACAAGACTTATCCAACAACACATCACTCGATGCAAAACAAAAAATTTTTTCCAACTTCGTTTTCGTTGTAAGGAAAAAAAATGTTTCTTCTTTACTTCTACATTTCTGTTTTTGAGTTTACTGTTATCTATCTTCATGTAAAATTTCGATTCAATAGGTGCAATAATGAGCGAGTAATTGAGGCGGGGCATACAGACAGACAGACAGAATGGACGAAAGTGTAAGGGTTACTTGTTTGACCATGGAACCCTAAAAACGAAAGTGTCTTTGTCTAACGTTTCTACGGCTAAACCGCTGAACGGATTTTGATGATGTTTGGTATAGAGATAGCTTGAACCCTGAGGAAGGACAGACATAATAATAAACAGCGGGTAATAATTTAATCAATAATTTTTCCAGGGACAATGGTGTGTTGCTATCTACTGTACAGCGGGCAGAAAACGACGGCGGACGAAGCACTCAAGTTCTACGGAACCAAACGAACGCACGACGAAAAGGGTAAGATGATGCAAAATTTCTAGATACTTAATACCCTCCTCTTAAGGGTCTATGTCGAAAAATAATTGAAGCGAAATGGGCGTGTGATAGCTTATAGAAAGAGATGGGGCGGCGCGCGCGCCTGAAACGACGCAAGCGTAAAACAAACTTTGTTTAATTGTGATTGTACTATTTATGTAAGCTCATTTCTGCTCTAATCAAACTTTATAAAAATCAATCTCTTTTTTAAAAATCAAGACTCGTGTTTCTATTATTCCCCGTTTAGCAGTTCCAAGCGTTTATCGATAAAGACGGAGGCTACTTTGGCTTATTTTTCTATCGAGAAAATTTCTCTTAATCGTGTTTTGGCTCTAATCAAAACTTCAATCATATGTTCAATTTACACATATCCGCAAATCATACTCCTACTGTTAGTACTTCATGATATATGATGCTTTGAAGAAAACTATTTTTTTCACATTTACTCTTAATGGTCTTTTTGAGCACCTACAGCTACCTTTTCTAGGATTTTTTGGGATCTGGGACTACCCACCTGACGATGCACAGAGGGTCGACCCAGATACGCTCTCAATACATTCATACAATCATACATCACAGTCCATTTTCGGACTCTTTTTGTGGGTAGCATGAAATCCGCAACTTTGGATTTTATTCAATTACTTTAGATTCTAAATTTGATTGCTAAAAATAGTCTCGTGTAAACCCCGAACGCGACTAGTTTGAAGTTATTGTTCCTGTTTGATAATAGGCTGTCTCGTTTAGTGATAAGGTGTAAAATTGTATGTAAATGCACATGATCAACTGATCTCGTAACGTGGCAGAGGGGAAATGCTACGCAAGGCTGGTCCATAGTATTCTTGTCTAAGGGATGATCAGACCATCAAACTGAACAACTTTCTCTAAGGTACCAACACCTAAACAGCGATAAAAAAAACAGCTGTTCCATACGAAACCGAAACTACTCAAATGTATGGCACAGCTGATTTTTTTTCGCTATTTAGATGTTAGTACCTTAGAGAAAGTTGTTCAGTTTGATGGTCCGATTATCCCCTTAAAATAGTTTCAGCAAATTTTTTTAACTATATAATTTTTGCGGACGAAGTTGCGTGTAAACTCTAGTCAGTATTAAGTACGTAAATTTAGTTAAGCAGTATTTGAGTGAAAAGGTACAATGCTCTTTTATGTTTTTTACAATAACATAGTATGTAACACAATACGGTATTGTTGCTGTGCGGGCTTTCCAATACACTATATCTTTTTTATTCTTTGATTCTATTATCCTCTATACAAAAGAAGAAAGTTCTTTTAAAGTTTTTTTACGCGCATCAAATAAATTGTAGTTTGGTATTTGTCGATTTTCTTAGAATCGGGTAAAGGGTAGAAGGCTTTTAAGTTTATACAAGTTTTTACTGTAGTAATTTGAAACTACTTCACAGCATTCCTGTTTTTAAATTAGGTCTCAAAGGAAATCAAATATGAACCCTACCGGTACTGTCACAAGAAATAGATTTGGATAATTTCTTACATTTATAAAATATACAATCTTTGGTCTGTGACTTCGGCCGCACCACCGATCCCCGTCATCGTAGCGAGAAAATGTGTACCATATACATATAAGGTGTAAAATTAAATGTGTTATAATTATGTTTAAACAAACAAAAACTTTCTAACATCTATGATTTGAATCAAATTAAAGATTGAAAAAATTTTCTCGGGCGGCACTTGAACCCGTCCTCTTCCAAACCGGGGAAGTGCGTTATCTATGATTTGCGGTTCTTTTGGTCTGGTTTATAAAGTGCAATCTATTAGAGAATCTTAAGTGGAAATGTTGGAAGGGGACGGCCTAGACGTACATATAAAGGCCAAATTGGCGAGGTGCTTAAAAAGAGCCAGGTCAGATCTACCCGAAACCGACGAGCATACATGAAAGGACTAATTAATGTGGAGGAAGCTAGATAGGTTTTCCAGAATCGTAGCAGGTGACGATTTTACACCTTATCACTAAACGAGACAGCCTATAATTGCGAAATAATAACTTCGAACTTAGAACGTTTGGGGTTCACACGAGACTACTTTTCATGATTTTTAACATTCAAAATTAGAATCTAAAGTTATGGGGAATAAAATCCAAAGTTGCGGATTTCATGTTACCTCGCCCCCCGCAAAAATTTGCAGAAAAGTTTGTTAGTAGAATTACACGCGTAACTTGTCCTCATATAAGTAGTCTAATTCTACACCGCACATCTCTGGTGAACCAGCCTTTGACTAATTATTATAAGTTGTGGTAGCATTACCCCTCTGCCACGGTATAGGCACAATTGATCTTGAGCATTTACATTCAATTTTACACCTTATCACTAAACGAGACAGCCTATAATTGCGAAATAATAACTTCGAACTTAGAACGTTTGGGGTTCACACGAGACTACTTTTCATGAATTTTAACATTCAAAATTAGAATCTAAAGTTATGGGGAATAAAATCCAAAGTTGCGGATTTCATGTTACCTCGCCCCCCGCAAAAAGTGGCAGAAATGTTTGTTAGTAGAATTACACGCGTAACCAGTCCACATATAAATAGTCAAAGACCGCGCCTTAGAGATCAAGGCATACTTGCTACTGTTTTCAATTGAGTTAATGTTGGTACTTTAGCCAAGCCTCCACGAAACCAATGGTTTACAAAAAACACCATTGTACTGTCCAGATTAGATTGCATACATTATTTAAATTGCGTATAATGACAGACGGATGAAGGGCACAAAGGTACATTTCATTTTTGTAACACAATTACAATAATTTTATTTAACATTGTCTTCATTTCGATGGTTCCAATTCTTCTAAATTTACCTTTATAGTCCGTTTTTGTGGTATCTTGTATAATTATTTGTTGCTAAGCGAACGTAATTAGTTTATCGTGGGATCTAACTTTTCAAGGTTTACTTTTTTATTTCAACATCAATTTACTAAATGACCGCAAAGCTTTATCTATCATCATTGCGTGTCATCTGATTACCTCAGGCTCCCCGGGTTCACTGCAGGAACGGGATCTGAACTTTGATGAAGTTAACATAGGAAGATAGGTGACGTTCTTGCATTACATACTCGAAAAATGGGCCTGCTTTTCATGTATCTTACGAGTGAAAAGTAATGCCGTTTGATTTGTTTTTTCTTTTTGAATTATTTGTACAAAGAGTTAAAGCACACGAAGGCATTGTTGTATCTTCATTCCGCCTAAAATAAAAAAAGTAACTCAATCACACAATGCCACTCGTATTGAATCTAAGGAAATTAGGCGACGGGAGCTCAATTTATGCGGTCCACACACTGTAGGCCAGTCACATGTATCTTCCTGTTTTAATTTAATCAAAGGTTCTGAAGGATTGTTTAGCAGTTCATGCCGTTAGATGGCGGTACTTATTCGATAAGCCGAGCCAAAGGCCTGTTAAGTCGACTTGGAACTCCATAGAAAGCAGCAAAGTTCGAGGGATTCGAATGGGATGACCAGAAACTATCATCGTGCGTTTATGATATGTCATATATTAATAAAACTGGGTTAGCGTAGATAAGTATGGCCCACCCACATTTTGAAGGTGAGAGGAGGCCTTTTCTCCTCCTTTTCTGGTTATAGTGGTTAACACCAGTATTTTGAGTTGCTACCTAGATATTTCCTCCCCTCGAGTGAAGGAAACAAACATCAAACTCAAGGTAGCTCGTGTTCCGCTTAAGGTCTCTTTGAGATGCGTTAACGTCGCTGAAGCAGAGTTTTGCGTAAAATAATATATGAAATCTAAGATTGTATGCTATAATTGTATGTCTTTTGCTATTCTAAACATCACTAAAAAGAAAAAAAGGACTTCCGATTCGACTCAACCCCGGTGGAAGAACCTCAAGATTATTTCTGAGAATTAAGAGTTTTCGATTTCCCGGGAATTCCCGGTTACCCGGGAATCTTCAACAGATTTGAAAAATATGCAATTGAAACTAGTCGTGGCACTAGACGGCAAATTCGGTTCAATCTGTTGAAGATTGCCGCGCACGAGGGAATTCCCGGGAATCCGAAAACCCTACTGAAAATACAGAGTTCAAGGATGAGTAAAGGAATTTTTCGACTGAGTTTGCGTCGAGACAGAGTCCGAGGATACGGGTGTAAAAATCATGAACATAAATATTTAATTGGTTATAATAAAACTTGCAGGCGTAACGATACCTTCACAACGGCGATACGTGGAATACTACGCGTCGCTGGTCCGCTCGGGACTGAAGTACTCGGCCACCAAGGTTCACATCAGAGAGCTGATCATGTCCCCGCCGCCCATGCTGAATGGTGGACAGTGCACGCTTGAGTTGACCGTGTCTCAGGCCCAGCCGGCTTTCAAGGTTAGTAAAAGTTTATAAGTAGTAACTAGTTGTGAAAGAGGAATTACTCTTTCTTATTTACAACCAGTTGTCAACCAAGAATACTTTTGCTGTTAAATTTTATCAGAGTTTCATAACTAGTTGCGATAGAGGAATCGCTTTACCTTTCCATCAACCAGGTCATCGCAACTGAGTTTCGTAACAGGTTGCGAAAAAGGAATTATTCAACCTTATTCGCTGGCTGTCAGTTACAGCCACTGCATCCGATCCCTTCTCTGATCGTGTCGGTTTCCTATTTCATCAGTTTCAAGAACGTTAGGTCGAGAGAATAGCTCACTCACTTAAAAATACCCTATACATAGACTGCTCTAATACAGCGGTTGCCATAATCGAAATCGGTTATCCACCTTCATTAACCATTTCTATCTTACTTTGCAGGCGCCATCGAGCCACGAGGTCCGCAAGCACGACGGTCACATCCGCATAGTGCTCACACAATGCACCCCATTGCACGGGGACGTGCGGGTGGATGTATACAACAAGCCCAAGATGATGATGCGCAAGGAGAAGCTCTTCCACTTCTGGTTCAACACCTTCTTCGTGGCCAACTGTGTGGGCGCGGAGAGGGTACACCCGCCGGCCGATAGTGAGTCTTATATCTGTTGTAATAAGAGTTGTCTTAGCATGGTTTTGTCTTCACACAGTGGATATTTACGCAAAAGTTTAGGAGACGTTAGAAAACTTGTTCACTGGTTCAATGATGGGATCTGGCAACTGGAGGTGTCTGGATCCGTTATAGATTAGAGTCATCCCCGGGCTCATTGGACATCATTGTCTAGTTTTGGCCGATGTTGTTGATTCTGGTTAACACGATTTAATGTGGGTGATTTTGTGCCTGAACAAAAAAACTTTCGAGCCTAGGTAGGTAGGTAACATCCTGAAATAAACAAATGGAAAAAACTCAACTGAAAAGTCTTTATTCAATACAATGACATGACGCCTGTTTTTTTTCATAGTTAAAGTTGTTCAGTTTGATCAAAGATGGTCATTGTCACTAGCCTATTTTGTTTCACCTTGTATAGGCCAGGAGCATAAAGCCATATCAAATGTCAAGTATTTCTTTGAATCTACCACCGCTTCGGAGCATGTTGTGGCCGTTGAGAAGATGCGGCAAGAAACTCCACAACATAACACAGAATGATGTTATGAAGAAAATAAGCAATATGTTTAATGTACAATTATAATTTTGTTGAAGGTAACCTGGAGACGTTCAAGCTGACGCTCAATAAATGGGAGTTGGACGACGCGCACAAAGACAAGCAAAACAAACTTTATAGCCAACAATTTAAGGTACAATCTAGACATTTTAGACTTGATTTATTACCTATTTAAGTAATTATAGTTATTAGTTAAGTTTGATGGTCTAATCGGAAGCACCCTCTGAAGTATGTAACGCATTTAATTTTACATTTTGTGTAAAGGTCCCTGTATTTTACGTCCTGTGTTAAGAAGGTCCCTGTTTTTACGTAAATTATCTCTCAGGTGGAGCTAATAGTCCAGAAGCAGCCGGACACGTCAACATTCAGCGGGCACGCTCTGCGGGCGCCCTCTCCTCCCTCATCCAGCGACTCCACATGCTCCGAGCCCGACACCGAGCCCGACGCCCACTGGGACTCCGGTGAGCCCCCCGTACCCTACACCCGCCTCATTGACCCCTACGAGGGCCACGACGACACACCCTACCCTGCCGACAACGGACATCGATACAATGCTGCCACCGACGATATACATCCAAGTTATAAAGGCTACCCGATCGAAGGCTGCAGAGGTTACCCGATCGAAAGCTGTAGAGGTTACCCTATTGGGATCGGTTGTAAAACTCGAGCTTTTGACGAAAAATCAGGTTACTCTAGTTACCATATTGACTCTAGATCTAATCAGGATTCGCTTGGGGTAACTGAATCTAAAACATGCATGTGTCTTAATAGAACCGAGGATGGATCGGGAGATGATTCCAGCTATTTCGTAAAAGGAACGCAGACCAGTTATATTGCGTCTAATAAGACGCTTTATGGTCAAAACTCTGGGAGCCTAGCTACCGGTAAAGATATACCTGCTTTTGCTGCGAAAAGTACAGATTTGAATTTATACGATAATCAAATACGTCCTGTTTTTGGTATAGACAACAGCGGTCCTTTATACAGTACTAAAGTATCTGGTAACGCTATCGGTGCCAAAGATACGGGTGTTTTATTAGGTAACAAAGCGGCCAGTAATGTACTGCTCGGTACCAAAGCCGACGCAAATCTGTACGCAGGCGGTCAGGGCTCAGGCTTTCAGGTTTTCGGCACTAAAGATACAGGCCCTCAAATGTGTAAAAATCTCGGCCCAGATTGCTATCTCGGCGCCTCAGTCCCTGATTACGCCGAAACATCCGAATCGAATAGCACGAAAAAGAAACATTTCTTTCACAAACGAGAAGATAGCAATGAGAAAGGTAAAATACCTAAAGTGTCATCCGATCACACGATATCAGACGAGTCTAAGAAGAAGTCTTTGTTCCATAGGAAGGACGAGGAAGGTTTATCTAAGCCTCGACTCTCCTTTGATATGAGAGCATCCTGGAGAGAGTTCAGTGGTAAATGGACGGAGAATAGGAAAAAGAAAGATAGAGACGATTCGTAGCGTTTGCGTATCGACGCGTTTTTCGAGCTTGATTGGTTTTACACAGAATTGATTCATTTTTGCAAAATAAATCTCGGCCGATTTCTTGGTTACTTTTAAGCGATAAAATCCAATGTAACACCTTCGTTGCACTGTTTTATTTGAGATTTTTACTCAGTTCCCCTTTAAATTTGTTCGATCTGTGCCCATATATATATAGACGCATAAATGTCGTCTGGGCACTGTTATGAAGACCGCAAAACGTGCAAACGCGTCAGGGGAGCATGAAAGTCATTAACTGGTAATAATGCCAGCTTGCTATGTGGTAAAGACTTTAGCTTTTGTATCTAGAGGAAGCGCAAGCTACTCAGAATGGCATAAAAACTTTGACTCATTATTACAAGGACTAGCCTTGCGGTAGCATTTCCCCTCTGCCACGGTATAAGCACAATTGATCTTGTGCATTTACATTCAATTTTACACCTTATCACTAAACGAGACAGCGTATAATTGCGAAATAATAACTTTAAACTTAGAACGTTTGGGGTTCACACGAGACTACTTTTCATGATTTTTAACATTCAAAATTAGAATCTAAAGTTATGGGGAATAAAATCCAAAGTTGCGGATTTCATGTTACCTCGCCCCCGGAAAAAAGTGGCAGAAATGTTTGTTAGTAGAATTACACGCGTAACCAGTCCACATATAAATAGTCAAAGCATAAAAATGTGACCTCTAGTAAGTCTCGAGCGGCTGACTTTTGTCGTCTTGTAACTTTAGAAAAAGTACGAGAAATAAAAAAAAATTTCGCGCAATCTAAGACTTAAATAATATCAGCTAGTTGTTTCAATTCTGTGTAAACGCATTATGGAATGAAATTATTTAGAGAATGTTAACGTGTGAAGGGTATTCGCGAAACGGTCGAATTATAAGTAATGTTTAATATTTAAATAGGGATGTGTAGTGCCGAGCACTACTATAGCGACAGTGAACGTTATTCATATAAACTGTTTTTTAACTATACATTTTTTAAAATAAAACGGAGAAAAGTTTATAGGAGAAAATAGAGATGCTGCCGTGTACGCCAGACTTGATTTGCAGCTTGTTCTAGCCCTGATAAAGTCCTTAATAGCCCAAGATCCGACCGTAAATTTATGCACCTATTAGTTTGGTGAACGAAATGTGATTTAAGTGATAGTTTATACAGGGGTTTATACAACGCCGCCGGGTTGCCTAGCAAAATCTTGCCGCAAGTACCTTTACCATGATAATTTATGGTACCATTTTTTCCATCGATCTGTTTAGGAAGTAAATGAGATGCCAACCGACGGCGACGGTGAACAGAGAGGCAACCCGGCGGCGTTGTATAAACCTCTGTATAAACTTTCACTTAAATCTCATTTCGTTCAACAACCAAATAGGTACAAAATTTTGCGGTCGGATCTTGGTATACAATTAAGTAGGGACCAATACAGTTAGTTAAGTTTTATATCAATAACGTTTACCTGTATCTAAGTTCGTTTAGTTATTATATTAATTGTAACAATAAATCAGTCTTATTAATAAAACGTATGCTCCAAAAATTTCAGACAGGCAATTTCACCGTTACAGTTAAAAAAAAAATTTTAGTTATTTTATTTGTGGGAAAGGTAATGCAGTTTTATTAATAAGTACTTATGTATATAATATAGTTTAGAATTATACAGTGTTAGGGTAATGCATAAAATTCCTGTCTATGTTGGACTAAGTGCTCAGATTTAAAGAAATGTGGAATTTATTTCGTTAAGATAATTGATGCATAAATCTAACAGAGTTCAATAAATAATTTGTGTCAGTCCTTATGAAAAGGTATCTTATCGCAGTTTTAGCCACGGTTTATACAGAAGAGATGTGTGGCGGTGGCGGATAATCTAAGTAACACAATATAAACCTTATAGTACGTAGCATAGCTTTATAATTGTGTTACTTTGACTTTCCGCCACCACCACACGTCTCTTCTGTATAAACTGCGCCTTAGTTTAAAAAGATACGCCCTCTAGCGCGCTCCATACGAACAAAGTTTAATTGTATTTTGGATATTAACAAATTATAGTCAATAAAATGGTTTAAACACGATCTAGAAAAAATGTGTGCCTGTCCTTTGTCAGATTTTCGTCAAAATTTATAGTTTCAAAATTACTGTGGCTCAAAGATTTCCAAATTAATCTTAATATTGAAACTGTATCTAGATAGTGTTTCATGTCATTGTTTATAATTGGTTAGTATTGAAAATAGGATCTAACTTCGTTTGCATGCACGTTATGCAAGGACTATTCTTTTGGACTATACTTTTACTGTGGTACAAATAAAAACTTACTTTATATTAGGAATAGTTATAATTAGAATAAGCTAAGAATAAGGAGATCATAATTTCTTACTTATAAACTCGGAACTACGTTGGTGGCAACGTCGCGGTTAATAAACTTAATAAAAAAAGAAAAATTTGTCTATGATACATAATAGTTACGCCGACGTTATACTAGGTTTAAGTTATTCTGGGTTTATTAGACATTTTGCTTATTCTTAGTTTATTCTTGGTATAACATTTAAAACACGTTTATTTGTACCACGGTAAATCTCTGATTCCGAGACCGGCGGCAAACGGCAATCTCGGAATCTCACCGATCACAGCGGAGCTGCAGGCTATACATTTACGGCATTATCGTTGTAATAGCTATCTAAAGGTTCCTCTTTAGATAGCGATTATAACGATAACGCTATACCTTTTCATGTGGACTACCACATTTGTTAGTTACATAATAAAATAATGTCGTGTAAACGGGGAGGCGGGCGAATGTTCGTCCTCGCACGAATGATCTCTTAAGCCGATGACGACACAATATTTTACTGCAATTTTATCTCGAAGTAGGTAATCCTAGGGTTAATTCACATTGAAAGAGCAGCGACGAGCGGTTCGCACTAAAAAAATATAATCTAGCATTTTGCATTTTATCTACACTGAAAGAGTCTATTCGCACTTCCTCAACTACAGTCACAGAAATACTAGTACTACCCGTACAGAAGAATCACTTCGAAAACAGATTTAAATAAATAGCGACGGATAGCACGGCTATAAGGTGCAAAGTTATTCGCACCCGTCCTTTCGAACATTTCGCGAATAACCTATCAACCGTCACAGCGGCGCACGTGCAAACAAAAATGAACCGAGCTATTAGTCATGAAAGCTTCCTTTACATAGTCTCCCTTTCATTCTTTCACGTGCTGGCAGCGTGACATCGCTAGGGTTTTCAAATCTCGCACTGAACTCACAAAATGGCGGCAAGAAGATAGCGGGAATGCGATCACACGCGGCATCACCGGCAGTGCTGCGACCTTACAAATGACCCTAGCAAATGACGTTCCTAAGCGACAGAAAAGGATGGAGCATCAAAAAATGCGATTCCGTGCTGCCAGATGAGGCTCAACCCTTACTATAGGCTGGACACCACACGGTAAACCACAACATAGATAGAGTTCGATGCGCTAGGTAACATTTTATACTGAAAATGCGCTCCGCACCGTTGCTATTTCAATGTGAATTGACTGTTACGTATAGATCTGTAATGATGGGTCATTTATATACTACTCAGACGCTTTGTTTGCGAGTGTATTTGTGTCTTACTGTAAGATAAGTTAAGAATATTCGCTGTTACTGTTTTATCACAAAAATAAGTTCACTCGACAATTTTCATTGGCACCGGATAGCGCAATTCTATTTCGGACAGTAGCCGAACGCGTTGACAATTTATATTGACAATGATGGCGTGACGGCACAAGATCTAGGCTGGCCATTACTAAAGATGTGCGAGGCAGCGTGCGCTGGAGTGAAATTGAAAAATAATTTGAAAACCACCAAGAGGATCAATAAAATGCTCTAGAGTTACACATTTAAGACACAGTTTCCCTTGCTATATTCATCATATTATGTATAAGCCATTGGTAACGGATAGCTTGAACGGTGAAGGAAGTCGCGACAAAATCTTGGGCCATCAAATAGTCAAGAATCAACTTATTACAATTTCGTTGCGAATTGTTAGTTTTATCGGTTGTCACTATTATAGGATGTAATTCTTTGAAATTACTTATTACATACGATTGTGAAGTCTAATGTTTAAAGAATATAGGCATTAATGTGATGCGCACACGCAGGGCCGGTGTGCGAACGCGTCGGCCGGTACCGGCAGCTGTCGCCCGACCACACCCCGCACACGTAACTATACAAGACGCAGTCGCGCAGTTTATGGTACACCCCTATTATTACGTTACAATTTCGTCTTTCACATAATTTTCACAGCTATTGTTTTATATTTTTTTACTCATTCTCACATTTTCTTACAATTTGCGTATGCATTACGGAATCTGATAACTTCTACCCGCTTTTTCATCAACTTTATGTCACATGATATATCTGTACACATATACAGGGTGTAAGTGACAGCCTCGCAAATACTGAAACGGTGAACTCAGACCATCAAACTGAACAACTTTCACTATGGAGCCCACAGGAAACGCGAAAAAAAATCAGCTGTCCCATACATTTGAGTCGGGTAGGTACAGCAGTTTTGTATGGGACAGCTGTTTTTTTTCGCGTCTCCTGAGGCAAGCTCCATAGTGAACGTTGTTCAGTTTGATGGTCTGAATTCAAGTATTGGCTAGGCTGTCACTGTAAGTGACCTAAACCATAGTCCCTATTGGGGTGATCTGTAACTTTATTACAACTACCAATCACCGTTTAAGGACACAATGTCAAATAAGGTTAACTTTTAGTTCATTTCTGTTAAAAAAACGATGGTAAACCTAGCTTCAAACTTGAGAACTCTGAGTTCTTTAGTGATTACGAAGTTTACTTGCTGGGTTTTAATGGATGCTTTGTGACCTCTGAATACATAATATAATTGTTGACTGCACATTACACAATCAAGCACATTATATAGGGTCCAACATAATATGCTGACATATCAAACTGAACAACTTATTCTATGGCACCAACATTAGAAATCGCGACAAAAAAATCAGCTGTCCCATACATTTGGCTCAAGTAGGTTTGCCGTTTTGTATCGAAGAGCTGTTTTTTTCGCGATTTCGATGTTGGTGCCATAGAGAAAGTTGTTCAGTTTGACGGTCTGATCATTCCCTTACAAAAGTGTCATCATTATTAAGAAGGACCCTGTATTATTTATATCCATCCCTATCTACATAAGCAACCGAATGGTAATTACCACAAGCACTCCTATCATAAACTGCGTCACTGGTTTTTGAGTTCGAAAGCACGATTTTCTAACGCCCGGCTTTGAAAGTTACTGTTTGCTTGTCACACGGCATTGTTTGTTCGTCCGCTTAGCGCAGCCTCCAGAGACTTTCTGATATCAATATTTTGACAAGAATCATCGTCGACGTTTAACAAATATTTTTTTAACAACATGTATTGGTAAAGCTTAGGGCGGGTGCACAACTGGCGAATCGCAGCGCAGAGCATTGTTCACTGCCAAACCATCATTGACTTACCAACTGGACGTAGGGTCCGCGCTCAAAAGTGTCCGAACTAAAAGAGCAGAGCGTAAAAAGAGAACCGTCACACCGATGTGGGAGTGGAATGGAAAAGAATTTCAACATTTTCAATGTTTTTAATTGGTTTATATTAACACGTACTTAGGTTTGTTTAGTTTAGTCTCGTACACTTTTTTCGAGAATTTTGTACTAGACCCGACGTCCATAGTATTCTACGTCAATGCAAACCATTACCGATTTTGCTTGCGTTGAAATAACATCAGAAAACAATTAATGCACTTGTCCCCGAGAGCAGTGAAGCGACTTGAGGCGAAAGTTATGTTAATCGATTTTCGATTCAATTTAAATGGAAGCAAAGTCGATATTAAAATAATATCGATCGATAGAAAAATTCTATGTGCTGTGCTTCGCCAGGATTGCGCCGGCTATTAGTCTAAAAGGGGGCAAAAAGGGTCTAAAAGGGCGATTAAAAATGACCATTATTCTAGTGGCATTTTGTGACTAAAGTCCGGCCGCTGAAAGATTGCGTTTGACAGTTACCATAAAATTGTAAAAAACTGAATGAAAACTATAAATGCCGATCATTATTTAGTAGCTTTTTGAACTTAAAAGGGCAGCTAGTGCCCTGTGTACTAGAGTGAGTACAGGTAAACAATATTTTCATTCAGTTTTTTACAATTTTATGGTAACTGTCAAACGCAATCTTTCAGCGGCCGGACATTAGTGTCGTCATATTTAACGCTTAGAGAATAGTTACGTAAAGTGTATGGCTTTTATTTGGAGCCTTCGGTGATCTATAATTCAAATAAAAAGGCATGCCCATATCGAAAAAAACATACTACAAGTGCATCTATTACTGTACCTACGCATTGCTAAATATCGGATACCTACAATTGATATTTTTTATCTGGATCGGATAGTCAATGGAGGCTTGTTAAAACCATCGCAACCCTTTTTTTTAAACGTAAAATTTTCATTCTAGGCTAGTTTTCGCTTCTCACATAAGTTTTTTTTGCACATAGTTTTGGAAAATGGAGCTCGTATTATGTTATTTTAATCTTTAACTGAGAAACATTTTGATAGCTTTGGCACAATAGAAAGATATAATAGTACTGCAACTATAGAAGCACACTGGTGAGCGCGACGTACATTGCTTGCTAGGTTACTTCTGGTAGCAACAGTATCAAACCGTTCAAGTGCGAGTCGGGCTACTCACGCACCGAGGGTTCCGTACCACACCACCACACAACATAATAATTAAAAAAAAACATTTTTGTCCTGGACCTTTAACACCCCCACTTAGGCGGTTTTTATTATTTGTTGTTATACTGTAGAGTTTGCTTTATAATCACACCAAGTTTGACGCGAGTCATTATTATTATTTGTTAACAAATCTGCCGTAATAACGCATATTCTGTGAAAATTTCAACTGTCTAGCTATTACGGTTCAAAAGCTACAGCCCTAAATAGGTAGGACGGACGGACAACGTTGGGTTGGTAATAGGGTCCCGTTTTCACCCTTTGGGTACGGTCTTCTACTGCAATGTTTATGAGTGCCTAAATTCAAGTCTGATTAAACCAGGATTAGCATATTTTATACTTCTGCTACTGATGCTAAAAGGTAACCCTAGCGCTATAACCGACATTAGGCATTAAACAAGAACAAGGCCTTGTTACTCTACTGTCTATCTTTCTATTGTGTCTTTGGTGCTTGGAGAGTTCCATTAATACTAGTTTTTAGGTTTTACATAGTAGATTTCGCCGACATATTTTGAGCTCTATTTCTAATAACATATCTGTGCAAGAATACTCGTTTCTAATTTACATTCTGAATGTTTTGTGTTCGTCTTTTATGTTTATAATAATTTGTTTTGCTTTCATGTGCATGCTTTAATAATTGGTGTCATGATGTTGTATTTTATTAAAGTTCACTCGAGTTTAGATGAAAATTTCACTTCATTTATGTATTTGTCTATGTTGGTATATACAACATTGTCACACTATTTGTCCTACATAATTATCACTAAAATAAAGTATGTCAGTTTATATGGCAATAACTAATATGTATACAGGGTCTAACTTAATATGCTGACAGTTTTTTAAGAAGATGATCAGACCATCAAACTGAACAACTTTCTCTACGGGACCAACATCGAAATCGCGAAAAAAATATCAGCTGTCCCATACATTTGGCTCAAGTAGCTTTGCAGTTTTGTATGGAACATTTGTTTTTTTTTGCGATTTCGATCTTGGTCCTGTAGAGAAAGTTGTTCAGTTTGATGGTCTGATCATCCCTTCAAAAAAGTGTCAGCATATTAAGAAGGACCCTATATACGAAATTGCTCTATTTACAACTAGTCGTACCTAAACAATCAAAAGTCCCGTCCACACTAGCGATTTCTTACAGTGCTATCGCTCAGCGAGTTCAAAGCTATGAAAATAACGTGAGGAGATATCGAAAAGTCACGAATGAATAGGATGTAAACCTCTGGTTACAAATAGCTTGTAATTGCATAATCTTAATACCAATATAAACTGACATATTTGTTTGTTTTGTCTGTCTTTGTTTCACATTTAGATATTTGAAATCTTACCGGATAGTATTGATTTCAGATATCTATTTAATGTCCCTATGTCCTTGTGTGGAGTGTGTTCTGTGTAAATATTCTAATTAAAACGCATTTGCGCTTTCTAATAATCGAAAGTTTCATAAAACAGTATTATTAAATCGAAATAGTTCGGGTATACACCCCTAATATCTCGCTGGCCTTATTCCCTTTTATAATTGATCGATTGATAAATCGGAATAAACGTTGACCACGTTGATCATAACTAATACCGTGAGTAAATGTGTATTCTGATATAAGACCTATTTTCATTGATTTAAAAGTAGAAAACTCGATAATTTCTGTTACTTACTAGAGAGAAAAAACAGATTTGTTTGAGACCAGTTCAACATCCTGTTAGAAAGTCTTTTAGATCGATCTTTCCTTGATTTAAATCTTACACTATTGATCAAATTCGTATACCCTCTTTAACGGACGCATATATGCGGCCTGGGCACCGTTAAACAATCCGCAAACGCCTTCATATCTGTATCTTCATTAGACGAGTTACTAAGACAAACAGAAATGTCTACTGCAAGAACTGATGTCTATACCTATAAATAGAATTGTTACCTATATAAACCTAAATGTTGATTATTAGTTAGCGCAATGTTCCACTAAGTTCCATCCATTTTCTAACATTTCATTTGCTACTCGTCTTGCTTTGCACCGTTCGAACGCATTACACATACCACATACAGATTTTATTTTTTTAAACGCCTTACTGATTATTATTTGCACGTTTTTTATGTTAACTTTGCTTCGTAATTATTTTCATATTGAGGCGTTTAGAAATGTTAATATTCAGTTTGATGATAAACGTTTGTATTTATGGGCTTTTTAATTTACTTTATGGTGACGACAAATACCTGCTGATTATGTTTTCATGTACAATGATGATTTTTTCTTAATTAAAACTAGAGTTTCGTTAAAATGACATTATGGTATTATTCAACCGGCGAGTCCGTGTTTCCTGTTGAAATTAGAGTACAAAAGTTTTTGTTTTGATTTAAAATTGATTTTCTGAGAAAAGAGATGCTTAGTTAAAATATGAGATGCTTATATCGATGACTTAATTTTTAAAATAAAAATAATTGTTCAAATTTTTCAAGACAAATCAGAAGCCTATAAATATATTCGTTTAGATCTAAAATCTGTCTGTGGCAATAAAATGCGATCGAAGCTTATATGGGTTTCTTACATTTTCAGGTGAATCCACATACTTGTGAGGGTGGCACGTGGCTTGGTGACCTGTCCTCACTTCTATACCCCGCTTTACCTCATGCAAAGGGAACCTTTGTTGTGACGTTCAGAACTTGTAGTGTTCTCTGTGTGTAGATAATGTTTAATATAAGCGGGTTGTGCCATTGCCGCGTACGGACGGACTCGGTTACGACTTTTTTTAAAGAACTACAATGTGATAAAATTGTGCTGAATGGACGTTTACGGACGTTTAGAATGTTGGTAAAACATCGATGTGTTTATTTTGTACTTCATTTTCAGGCGTCTTGGTCACAAGGTATGATTTTACGTGATTATTATGACTGATATGTACTTTTTCGGTATGTATTTTTGTTTTGTGGAATTATACCGTTTAGATATTACTGTTGGTCTTTTCGAAAGTGTGTGACATTCTAATAGAATTTTTTATATTCTTTTTGTCATGTTTCTTACTGTGTAGTTTTCGTTGCGGTTCAGTACCATATATGTTTTTGAATATCTTCATGATATTCTACAATTCTATCGACTATTCCATAGTTTATCCCAAACCACTATCTTCAGTGGTCTCTTCAATTAACTATAGAAAATTTCAATTATTCCGAGTAGGTGAAAAAGTCAGATCTTTTGTCAATAATATAATAATCTCATCAATATTAATAATTTATCAAGGATGTAATAGAAAACATTAAGGCAAGTAATCTAACAGTTCGACTTTTTAAGTCGTATCCGCAAGTATCCGCAATCGTAGCCGCAAGGTACTGCACAGTAAAAACTTGATGAAAAATGCCAGTAAGAAACCGGCCAGTGTCAAATATAACTTGATAGATTTATAAAATCAGGATTTAAAAAAAACTATTGCTTGTAATAGTACCCATAACAATAGATGAAATTTTAAAAGATCGCGTTGATAATTACATATTTTTTACAATTTACCTTTGAAAATAATCAAATTACTAACACAAAACAGTTTATTTTACTTCTTCCTTCATAAGGTTAAAACTTAATTGAGTTTTCTACAAAAATTTTGGCATTTAAACTATGTAATATCAGCGCCATCTTTTATTCAAAACTGACTTTACATTTGGTATTGTCTATAAAATTATGACTTAGCGAAACTTGTTTAAAGGTAAACAATGAAACTCAAACAATAAGGAACCAATTAAGGTGGTGCTCTTTTGTTTTAAACTATCTTTCTAAATCCGGTTGCATCACTAAGCTGTAATTATTAGTAACTTAACCACTACTAAAAATGCGGTTTCTAAAATCTTCGGCATTAGTCAAGTCAGTGTGATTAAGTTACTAATATTATACTGGCTTAAAAAAGCATATCT
The DNA here is from genome assembly GCA_963924505.1 of Agonopterix alstromeriana. NCBI lineage: Eukaryota > Metazoa > Arthropoda > Insecta > Lepidoptera > Depressariidae > Agonopterix > Agonopterix alstromeriana. The sequence goes on along the minus strand of OZ004676.1, from coordinate 2,708,889 downwards.
CATTCGCATAAATGATATTACAGTAATATCAAGTTTATAAATCTTGCCTATGCAGCAGTTAAGAAATTTAAACAGCGCGACCAATTAAGATGTGCCACGTTCGGGAACCTAAATCCCTTGTCGCTATTTGCCAATTGTTATCGCGCGGTTGTCGTTGGCGAAGCGTTCGTCAGTCTGCTATTCGATTTAGAGCGAGATGGAGAAAGATTTAGTAGAACCCGATTTTGCACCCTTTGATTATTGGACTTCGGGTTTTAACGGGAACTCTGGACTGGTTAATGCAAACGAAGACTGGCGAGCAGACTAATTTTCCTTGTCGTAATGTAATCATGCGATTGAGATAGGTGCGTCGTGTAACCGGATGAATAGAAATGAATTTTTTAAAACCTTTATAAATCCTTAGAATTTTCAATTTCTTACTAATTTTGGGTAATATTTCCCGCCTAATTGTATTTATCTGTTGAATTCTGATGTAAAAGTTTAACTGGTAAAGGTGTCAATTTCTGAATTAATTCTGTAGAAAATAAAACTTGAATAATTAAATTCGCAGTAAAGTTATCCAAAATATACTGACAATCGCACAGTATCCGAAAGAATATGGTATCACACACAATACGGACAATCCATGCCGCCCACCAATTTTTATCTTACCCCCTCTTGGTAGGAAGCGTGGCAGAAATTGTAGGCAATGGTGTATTCCTGTCTCATTCGCACTCACTCAGTATCGCACATGCTTATCTCTTGTCAGTTTTTCCTATTTTTATAAAGTGTCAGTCAAATGTCCAAGGTGTGACAATCGAGAAAAATTACAGTGACTTAAGGACAGACAGACAGAACGAAAAAAATGTGTGTTGTTGTTGAGTATAATCAATATCATACCCACGACCACAATCACTTTAAGAGTAGTCAGAAACCATCAACAAATTGACACCATTTGTCAGTAAACACAACCTAGAATTGAACAGACAAATAAACACTTTATGGAAATGTTTATAGAGTACAAACTGTTTCAACTCAACTTTCTTAACATTTTGTTTAGCCATCATTAATTATTCATCGGTTAAGTCATCATATTAGGCGTTGGTCTTGATACCGACCGACATGTTGTGACGTCACGTGACAGTTTTGTAGCAAAAGGAAAGTACAGAAATGGTTGTAACCTGTCTAAATAACCAAGCCTGATTATTTGAGTTCTCATACTTGGTCCCATAGTAAAGGTTGTTCATATTGATGGGTACTTTGACCCCTTTGAGATTTCGGGAGAGGTGTTATCAGCTCTATAAAATTAAGCCTTTTCTTATAAACAAGACGAAAATGTTCGAATACATACGCCCAGCAGAAGCACCCTCATTCAAACCCTGGTGTCTCACATGTGATATGGAGATCACATAATGCGTTTAAGTACTGGGATTGACAGGCACCACGTCTAATACGTGACGTAACAACAATGACGGTGGAATCGAGCCAACGCCGTAGGTAAAATCTATTTTTATAATTTACGTGTTTTTTAAATACTATTTTTAAAGAAATACAATGCTGTAAGGCGAAGCAGATTTTTCCCACCAGCTTAAATTATAGTCTGACGGACAGTATAATTATTTGTATAGTTTCGAAAGATCTCAGCTGCCGTCAATGTTAGGCTATGGAGTGGTTATGTGGAATTTACATGAGCTTTAATACTATCGTCGTTAGATTCAGTTTTGAACTCGAGAAAAAATTTAATGTAGTAAATTGCGATATTGGGTGTTGTCCTTTAGAATTAGTAAATCATTTTTGTACACAATAATTTATAATTTGTCAACACAGCGTAGTACCAATTCATATTTTGTCACTAATCTTGAATTAAATAACTGTGTACACTTTATAATCATGAATAATAAATGTATGCACTGTAGTATCTTCTTATATTTGTGATAAGTTAAAAGTCACAGACAATTAAACCGCAAAGACGCCGCTTTCAACGACTACAGCAACAATTTGAACAACAATGAGTGTTTTTCTTTTCTTTTTCAAATATAGTTTCTAAAAAACTCCACAGATGGCATGTCCATAGAGGAGTTCGCGCGATTCTGTCAAAATCATGTCAAGACTGCGCCTGCCTTTTTTTAAAGGTCAAGGGATCGAGCCCATACAGCCATGTCAGAAGTAAACAATTCTTAAATAATGAAATAGTTCATCAAAAGATGTGTTGGCATCTTTTTGATCATCTTTTCCCTCTTAATTATTTAAAAGTAACAATTTTTGAAATTTTGACCTTTAGTAGGGCCATATCGATCCCCTAGAAAACCAAAAGAATAACGCTCATTATTTGCATGCCATCAGGCAGCTTACATAAAAACTTGTACACTTTAACCTGTGTATCGAAATAAATAAATTACTTATTACTATTGTTCTACGAAAATGAAAGCTTCAAAAGGTGATGGGGTACAGGATTTTTGAGGATTAGCGAGACGTACATCGTCGAGTTGTCTGATTGGTCTACTTCGATCATTTTCATTTTACATTTACATGCAGTAGTATGCAGTAACTCAGCGATCGCGGGCTATGCGGCGTCTTTATTGCTTAATTGTCTTAGTTTCAAACGTTGTATCTTATTACATTATTATGCAGATTCATAAATGTCTGTTTAATACCTATCTTTGTCAACGTTAAAAACGATGTTACGTATTTAATGTTTCGTGTAAATTCCACAACAAACACTTTTATTAATAAAACTTCCAAAAAACTTTTAGGTCGATACAAAAGCGTATAGCAGAAAGCGTTCCGTTTTCGAGCGAGACCATGATATGTAAATATCATAAATCTGAGAGAGATGACACGAGTGAGTTACGGGTGCGATAGTCTCGCTGAGTGAAATTGAATGTTAAATTCAAAAGGAATGATATCTTTGAATGTGATTTTTAAAATGGAAAGAGGTTTGAGAAATTAATATACAGAGCTGGAAACTTAGTTGCTATTACACAATGCTACTACCGTTTCTATAGTGCGTATGGTTGGCAAGGACAGTTGATGAACATTTCTGAGCCTTATTCTTATAGAAATAAAGTTGATAAATGTTAACCAATTTAGGTTGCGATTCGATACGACCAACACACGTGGAAGCATTGTTAGAGACTTACTAATAATCAGTAATGAATGTTTAATAAAATCTAAAACAATTTTGCCGCAGTCTTGTCAGCAAATTTGACAAATATCACATGGCACTTCAATTAGTAAATCTCTCAGGGTTTAAGTTTTTAATATCCAAGCTAAAACTATTGCTAACTCTGCGTCGTTCCACCAGAGTAACGCACAATAATTAAGTAATTATGGCTGGGAAAAAAACGATTACGGAACAAAATAAAAATTGGGAGTTTTTCACTTATTAATTTAGTAACAGCAGATGCAACAGATTCAGAAATATACCATTTTAATGGTAATGTGGCTTAGTTGCCTAGTTAAAATAATAATAATATTGTTCACTTATTCATTTCAATAATTCAAGTTATGACTCCATCGGATGATCCAAGAATCTTTAGATTTTAATAATAACTATACTCCATTCCAAATAGCAACGGAATTTTTAAGCTATTTTGAAATATTAAAAGAAAACAGATTTAGTAATGTCCAAGATAAATGTCGGATAATATATCTCTCTGGAAATAAATTATATTTGCTAATCAGAATTCAGAAATCATTTAATTTCCTTTTGAACAGGGTACAATATTGTAGGATATTCGTAACAATTATAAAAGATCTCCTTATTCAGCCAGAATGCTAAATATGTCAGTTTATATTTCTGTTGCATACTTTCTTAACAGTTTTTTTGGTACTAAAAAGTTAAACCCTACTTTAACAGCATCTGAAATTCCAAAGCTCTGGAGTGCTATTTTTAAATTGAACAAATTCTATACCGTACTAGGTATGATTTTGCAAAAAAATTACTGCCCGCAGTGATACGAAAATAGGCGGCCCAAGTACTATATTTCTAAGTCACTTGGCTGCCTATTGAGTTTATGCAATTTTTGTGTACGAATTAGAACTTGTGGAATTACAAAATAACATCCATGTTAGGTGCAGTCGCTCGGTTCAATCGATTTTTCACTTTAATTGTAAATATTGTTACGATACATTAGTGTTAATAGAGATCTGTTTTTTCTTTACATAAGTTGCGTCACAATGTGTGATCGATACAATTTTTTTTATCATTTTGACAATACACTGGATTATTGTTGTCTAGAAATTAAGGGAATATAATTCGGAGCGCGCTCCGTACAAACGAAGTCTGGTGATATTTTGAAACCAATTAAAGTCAATGAAATTCAGAAACAATCTAAAAACCCATCTCTATGTTTTTATGAAGTCAGAATTTCGTTATATGTATATTATTAAAGCTACAGTGCCTCAAAGATTTCCATACAGATATTAAATTAATCCTAGCACTAAAACTGTATATTTTAACGAAAATCAGACTTCATACAAACATAGAGATTAGTTTCTAGATTGTTTCTGAAGACATTCATTGATTTTAATTGGTTAGTATTGAAAATATAACCAGACTTCGTTTGTATGCAGCGCGCATTTACGCATTCGGAATAAACTTCTCTTAAAGGATTCAACGCTCATGAAAATCTTTGGCAAAAAGGAATTCACTGCAACACAATTTGTTTGAAATATTCATTCTGTAATATAATGACTATCGTCTTGCTTAATGTTTCTGAACATTAAAACGATCTTTGTAAGGTTCAAATTTGACTAAATTGTCGTCCAGTACTAAGTATTCGGACATGAATGGCGGGCCCATAGAAACTTAAGTTAGATAGTTTTGTGGTTTACGTTTCTATGACGGTGGAATTATAAACGTTATAAGATTGATAGGGCTCGAATTTTATAGATGACTTTGATATTTTTCTTTAATAATTTAGTCTTATAAGAGTTTAATTGGTTACTATTTAAGTACAACTAAAATTAACGGATCTTTACCGCCTATATTATTGAAAATATTTCGGGAATTCATATTACTATGATAATGTTTAACCATTTCGGAAATTCGTTTCCAAAATGGTTAAATCGATGAAAACCATAAAAACACTACTCAGGATAAAAGTAAAATATCAGAGTCATTTACGAGGAAAGTATTAAGCTGGAAATTGCCAGGTCTCAAAAGAACTGAACTGTTCGTTTGATAAGAATATAATAAGACCCGACTGCAAAATTACGAGTAGACAGAATGCACAGTAAAAATGTACGAGTTTGAGTACCATAAAATTTTTCTATATGTACTTACATATTTATCTGTAAACTCTCGAATTCATTTCAAAATATTTTGAGCAGAGTAACTTTTTGACCTTTACAGGTTTAAGAAATTTTTATAAAACCCGTGCGGAAACAAAATTGGATCGACCAAAACCAAGAAAAGTATAGTTTTCTTGCTCACACTTTAACAGCGTTTATTCAAGCAAGATACGTAACTATTTTATTCTTGATTTCAGCCAATCAAACATTCCGTTTTATTCTGCTCTTTTTTGTTCGTTTTTATATAAAGTGGTCTCAATTGGTACATTTTTACATAAAACCTGCGTTTGGATATCGAATAAGCAATGTTAAGACCTTCCGCGTGTTGTAAAGTAGGGTAAAAAGCAAAAGCGATGATATGAATAGGCTTACAAGTTACATTTCTTGTACTGTGAGGTAGACTTCTTATTGCTAAAGTAAATAGATGAACTAAGATGGCGATATCTCTTTTGTCAATGTAAAAACTGTAAAAAAAGACCATGGCGAGTGCATCGATGTTGATGAATCTAAGGGCGAGCGACGTCGTGTTTCGAATATAAATGAAATTTTTAATAATTATTGAATACAATTTTAAATTATAACTTATTTTTAAGATCCACAAAGGATGCAATGAGTACTCGTATACGACTCTTATGCGACTCATTGGAAAGGAAATGGTTAAAGAAACAATTTTATCATCACGAAAAAATCTTAGTTGGTGTAAATCTATTTTAATCTGTAATAAGAAGTCTTTGGTAGGAAGTCGAAGGTATCGGGTGATAAAAGTCATTTCAGAATTACTAGGGTCTTTTTAACACTTGTATCCTTTAAAAGTAATTTTGAAGCGCTTTTAGAAGAACTAAAAGTGTGATTTGTGAATGACTTCAGTAGCCTTTTTCACTGTCTTCTTCTCAACCTATCAATTAAATCAGAATCGCGATTCATTCAAGATTAATTTTGAATGCAAGCGTTTTGACTTTTGATTGTATTAGTGGCAATGAGGAAATGTTACCAGTGTCATTCTAAATCATTCTTTATTAGTAATGTAATAAGCAGGAAACATATTGTACGTTGAGGTAGAAGGTCGGGCATTATCGCTTTCAGTGCATACGATGATTGACAAAGAGTCGTGTAAAAGGCATTACATAAGCGCTGTATAGTTATCCGATTCCTATAGGACTTTTATACGATAATTCAGTAATTAAGAACACTAAAAAAATATGTATAAAAACATTACATTGGATAACAGCCTAGAAAATAACTTATTGGTACCATAGTCCACACTATGACTTTGTAGTCACAAATTGAGTCAAATAATTTTACGTTTATTGCCAATTAACATTTAAAAAGTCCTGGGATCGGGTAAATAGTACCGAACGATCGTCCTCTCCTTTTCTCTCACGTACCATGTGTCTAAGAGGGTGTGTTCATTAACTCATAGACGTGGGTAGATAGATGTTCAGTTTATTTTGGAGGTGACATTTTAGATAGGTAAGAAAAGTTAACGGTAAGGTTAGGTTAAGGTGCCCTTTAAGATAGAATAGTGACGTCATAGAAACCGAATCGGATAAGCTACAAACTATTAAAAAGTTAAAAAAAATTTTGTTTGTTCAGGCTTCTATGAAATAAACTTTTTCTTTTATTTCGATATAAGGCTAAGGCTGTCCAGTTACGAATGCTTCCAGTTTGAACGTTTTTTTTAAGTGTCTTGAATTTGTAACATTTTTTTCATTAATTAGTTTGTAATTTTATTTTTAATGTATCGCTTCAGAATGATTCGTATCTGTTAAGTATTTGGCTCAGATTTTTTTTTTATTTGACATTTTTCTATTTTGATTGTAAAAAGAAAAAATTCTAAATTTTCACAATTTGCTGGGTAAGAATGCAAGCAGCCGCGGGTTACAATCAATTTGTCCGTTTTTTTTTTAATAATACGCGTATATCATAAAGTACAAATTTAGGAGTTACTTAACTGTTGAGGACCGAATACCTTTGCTCTCCCAATTTATTATTTGAGAGGAAAAGAAAGATTTTCTTCGACCACCTTTTAGTATTAAATGTCCCCATTCCAGAAAGTGTAGATATTGGAATTGTTTTGCAGTATAAAGTTCGCTATCGGTCCCGCTCGTCCTCCCCTACTTTTCCCCTACATCAAAGTTTTAGCTTTAAATATTGTTGTTTGCCTTAAAAAAAATGTGATCTTATGACGACTATACTTAAAGGATGTCGCAGTACGTTACGGGCGCAGGCTTTTGTCAACATTACATCAAAATCTTTAACTCATCTTCTAACCATTATTTTGTTAACCTAAATTGAAATGAGCTTATCACACCAGTTATCTATGAGTATAGGCGTTGACTGAACGATATTTTGAGACCAAAGTGTCGTGGCGGAGCAGTTGCGACATCGCCTACGCTCAAAAATAGTTTGTGTGATAGATCATAGATAGAGCAATGCATAAATCATAAGAACGAATTTAGCGAAAAATTGTTTAACACGTTAGTGATCCGTCTCCCATTTGACATTTTCACAGTGCCTATTTTTAAATTTTTACTTTGGGCACTGTTTAAGTCCGCAAAACGCGCATATGCGTCAGACAGTGGGCACTAATGTGTTAAATTGTTGGAACACCGTTTGTTCACCCAGATATGGTCCTTGCAGTTGTTGACTAGCCATAATGCAAAAATAACTCAAGAAGTTTTTTTTCGCTAGATTTAGGACTGTATCGCACAAGCGATTTTTGAGCGTAGGCGATGACGGAACTATATTGTCGCGATATTTGTGAGATCAATCAGTGTCGTGGTGATTCAGTTGCGAGAACGCTTACGCCCAAAAAGCGCGTGTGATAGGTCTGTTACCCTTACAATGTGAAAAATTTAGCTCGATACCTGTGACAGCAGGACGGGGCGATGCATTAGAAATAAGAGCGAAAGAGAGTAATTTTTAAAAATCTTTGTATGTGACGTATGTCACAGGAATCAAGCTAAATTTTATAAACTATAGTATGCCGTCATATTAGGCGACAAAACAGCGGTTATACTGTTGCATTGGCAGATGTTTTTCACATAAAACTCGGTGATTAGGTCCACCAACTGTAAGTGCCCTGCTAAAATCACCTAATGTGACGACAGTCGTAAATTATTAATAAATGAACGTAACTTTGAGGACTTTAAAGAAAGAAAAATAATTGACGTTGCGACGGTCGAACGGACATTGGTTTTAAGCGCCAGATTCGGTTGTAACATACGTCGTTCGAACTTGTCGCTTACGTCCAAAATCCGTGAGACGGTCCTGGCGACAACCTTAAAGCCAGCTTTAACAATAGGACATTTTTACATCAAATTTTCATTGGTACAACCCGGTTAAATTATCTCTGCACCTCGCTGGCACCTTCGCATCAGTGCGGACTTCATAATCGCGTCAGTACGATTAGCATCTTCTTTGCCGATTTGCGTCTCGATAAGTACTTTAGTACACACGGTTTCACACCGTACCAGAGCGCCGATATAACGTCATCGACGCTAGGTGCACAGATTATATGACCGGGTTGTAATCAAAACGGTTATCAACTATTGCGTTTATTTTTATTTGTAAAAAAAATTCATGATTCGACGACCAATTTTGAAGTATCTTTGTGAATGGATCCATTTATAATTACGTCAAAATTGGTCGTCGAATTATAATTCCGAGTAAAATTCAGTTTTATTTTTGTGTTAAAAAAGACATAGCCTGCGATCGCAACGCGTTTGAAAGTATATGCCTTGTATAATGATAACAAAATGAATTATGTAATATAGTAAGACTTGACAATGCGCGATGTAGTCTCAAGAAGACTTGTCAATTGGATGCAATGTAGAGACGCGGGGAAGGCTTCATTAGTTTAGTACCTACTGGTTTATTGTTAAGGTTCATTTTTGCATAATTTTAACGTCCTATTTTTAGTCCTTTACTGTGCGCCAATAAGATACTATCATAGACTGTGTTTTAAACAAATGATAAGAATATATGATATATTCTACCAACAGTGAGAAAGTGTTGCAAGAAATAATAGGTCTGACGAGCTTACTCCTTTAATTTTAATGAGTAGTGGGCCAAAAAGGACCTACTTCGGCCAACTTTACCATACGCGTAGATTCGGCCACGGCCCACGGTCTAGTTGCCACAAAACCCAATAAAATTTCAAAGGATTTTAACTAACACGTTGTCACACAACCGTGATTACAATTTTCGATGCAATAAGGTTCATAATTGTTCGTTTATTACGCAAGTGTAGTAATTTATATAGTGTCTTTATTGGGAAGTATAAAAACCGATAGAAAACTGCCATCTTTCTATAATGTGCTTTTGTTTTTCCGAAACAATAATAAGAATGATTTGTTGACTAATGAGGCCCTCCCGGCAAAGGAATAACTTTTTTATGAATCGTAAGAAGTTCTTAGTTCCACAATAATTAAAAATATGTAAATTTTTTCTTATCTTAGTAAGTAAAAGATCTCATATGTCATATTTTTTGTTTTGTCTTTTTTATATTTTGAGGAACTTCGGAATAGTCGAGTTGATTTAAAGACAACCTATGTAAAATAAAATATATTGATGTATATAATGTTTTGTTTTATTTATTCTAAGAAATAGAAAGATGCATAGCATATGCTCACGACTATATTCCCCTAGGGGATAGTCAGAGATATTCTGAAACCTCAGAACATCCACGTTTCACCATTAGTACCGAAACTATGTCCAGTGTAACGGGGGGTCAGCCCGTCGCCACATAATGGACAGTGGGTACAATACATGCCTCGAAATTGAAGCATGCAGGTTTCCTCACGATGTTTTCCTTTACCGAAAAGCCAGTGGTGTTACAAATCGTACATAAATTCCGAAAAACTCATTGGTACGAGTCGGTTTGGACGGGGATCGATCCATCGCCTCCTGCACGGTAGGCAAGGTTACTCGCCACTGGACCACCACGGCACAGCAGAAAGGTGCTGTCACTCAAAATGCTGAATTGGTGAATTTTGATACGTAATGAACTATATCACAATAAAATTTTACTTGAAAAATAACGTACAGTCGCCATCAGATATATCATAGCATACAAGATGGTCAAATATTTCTAAACATTTCTTATTTTCAATAATTTATTTACACATAACCAATCAAAAATATCTGAACGCCTAGTATCTCCAATATAGTCCTTCTTAATATGCTGACACTTTTTTAAAGGCATGATCAGACCGTCAAACTGAACAACTTTCTCTATGGCACCAAAAACGAAATCACGAAAAAAATCTGCTCTTCCATACAAAACTGAAAACTTACTCGAGATCAATAATTGTGCTTATACCGTGGCAGAGGGGAAATTAAACCGCAAGGCTATAATAATTAGTCAAAGGGTGCGCCCTATTAACAACTCTATTATAATTTAGATTTAGTTCATTATCTATAAATCAGCCATTTGATTAAAAGGCCCGTTAATTGAATGGCGACACTCAGTTGAATGACTAGGCCGAATGATGAAACGTTAAACTAGTTGGCCGATTGTAAGCTAGCCCTTTGAACACGGCGGACGTAAAATCAGCCAGGTGATTCAAATTTTGTTCATTTTTGAATGTTTATCCTTTAGTCATTCAATGAACGTGCTGCCTTACAATCAAATGACAGATTTAAGCAGATGGCTGCGACATTTGAGTCGAGTAGGCATGGCAGTTTAGTATGGAACAGCAGATTTTTTTTGCCCCGATTTGTTTGCTCCCATAGTAAAAGTTGTTCAGTTTGATGAGTAGACTCTTAAAAGGATGCTGATGATATCAATTTCGTATATACCGAATCTACAATACTGCAGATCATCTGAAGTCTAGCATAAGGGTAACGTAAGTAATGTCTGAAACACGACTATATTGTTAAATTTGTTTATTTAAGTCACATTGTAATACAGAAAATACTTGTATTTACACATACAAAATTCTTATACACTAGGAACATCTACATACACTGTAGTTTAAAAACTAGAAATAAAACGGTAGTGAGGCCGGCACAGATCTTGGGGAGAAAAACATGATTTAACACTTGCATCAACACAACCACAGAATAGGTACTAGTATATAGTTCTACATACAGAACGGCCACTCCCCGCCTCCCTCTGACTTCAGATCCCCCACCTCACCTCAAACTTTCTGGGAAACTTGAGGGAAGCCGAGCAAGGGAATGCAGTCAGGCGCGCGCACCCGTAGTATTTGACGTCATAAAATTGAGTCTTTTCAGTGCATAAAAAACGTTCAAAATAACGCTAAATTCACATTTTCAGTAATTCTCTAACTCAAATACTATTTTTAATATCAGCACGAACATTAAAAAGTAACGAAATGTAGATGATGTTCATATTATGCGTAGTAAGTCAACCCTACACATATGTCAAAGACCAAATGCGCATGTGCCAAGCATGTGCGAACGCCATCATGTCAAATCCAAAACGTTGTTTGAAGTGCCGGACCTCTGACACAACAATGAACTTTCCCGTCCTAGCAAATCAATGTGTCAAGTTTTTTGTCTTTATTTCATATTTTACGGACAGAAGATCATTTTAAGAAGCAAATTTAATTGTTTTTGCTATTTAACGAGTTAATAAATATAAATTTAAATTTTGACTGTTATCTCTAAATGGTAAAAGTGGTCGCGAGATAATCATTCGAACAAATTCTTTGACGGCTTCCCATGCTAAATGGCATTTTTGTATGGGCCGGCGCCGTCGGTAAATGTGTATCAACGAGTCACGTTGCAGGTTCTGACCCGAGAACTTGTCTCGCGTGTTGTCCGCGCGTCGCGTCTTTGCCTGCCACGTGGCTCCGCATTCCTTAATCTCTTCTTGTTCTTTATCAAAAACAATCCCTGAGATTGGGATAGATACTCCCACAAACTACTTGACATTGGCAGTAATGCAGTGCTAACGCACAAGCAAAAAGTCCATTAATTATAAAAAAAAAAAAAAATGTGTATCAACCCTAAGCCACGGTTTTTACAGAAGAGACGTGTGGCGCTGGCGGATAATCTAAGTAACACAATATAAACCTTATAGTACGTAGCATAGCGTCGTTCTTGTCGTAAAGGAAAATCGCGCCCGCGCCTCGAGGTGACGTCGCCTGGAGGCGCGGGCGTAATTCTCCAAACAACGCTATGCTATAAGGTTTATAATTGTGTTACTTTGACTATCCGCCACCGCCACACGTCTCTTCTGTATAAACCGCGCCTAAGGTTCAGGTGTTCATCAACTTTCGTACATCTGCTAAAATTTCATTGAATGCATTAACTTTCTTTTTGATTCACTATGGAATAAACATTCAAAAAATAAGATCTATCCCCCAGATATGAGCCAGCCCACATTGGCAGTAGACATGTCAGTTAAAAAAATGTTTCATTAAAAACTAATGTTTTAAAATCTTTAAGTTATGATCTCGCCTTCTTTATGTCGTAGTCAACATCAACAAATACAGGGTCATTCTCACAGAACATCATAAGAGGGTTTAGAAATACAAAGTAGCGCTTTTGCTTCGGAAACGGCTGTCGCCACTTGTCTTCCCGCTCACGCTGCTACAATTACGCTAATCACGCTGCCCTCTAGCTCGCACCACGCTGCGCGCCTTATGGTGTTATGCAAATCATTGCATAACCTTTGGCGACACGTTCCACGCCTACTTTGCACTTCTAACCCCTCTTATAATGTTCTGTGGCCCTTCTTAATATCTTGACGGTTTTATAATAGGATAATCAGACCATCAAACTAAATAACTTTCTCTATGAGACCAACATCGAAATCGAAAAATAAAATCTGCTGTCACATACATGTTGGTCGAGTAGGTTTAAATACTGTTTTGTAGGAAACAGGAGATTTTTTAGCGCGTTTTTTATGTTGGTTCTATAGTAAAAGTTCCAACATCCCCTTAAAAACCGTCAGCATAATAAGATGATAATGTTGACCCTATACATAACTAGTTTTTAATTACTAACAACATTTTAAGGGTGTATTTTAAGACAATGAAACTAAACAACTATAACCTAAGGAACATGGGTCGAAAAAATAAAAAAATAACTTTTTTCCTCTCATAGAAAATCGATCGGCTGATCCGCACACATTTTCTCGCTGTCTGAGCCATGTTCCTCAAAGAAAGTTTTTCAGTTTCATCCTTAAATTTAATTATAGTGCGTCCACGATAGCTCTGTGATTTTGACAGATCGTATTAGAGCGATTATTTTACTTTCTGATAATGTTTAAGCCGTAAAACCTTTAATCATCATTTGGTAGTGAAATACGAAAACCGTTTCGAGATTTTTGGATGCTTATCATAATACTTTTTTTTTTATGTTTTGAAAAAACCAAAAAATAATGCGGAGGAATCACCCATCAGATATCTTTTTTTTTTTAATAATGTCTTTAACGGCTCTGGATACTAGTCCTTTTGAGCCATTCGTTATTTTTTTTCTTTATATTCTTTATTTTTTGATGAGGGGATGATAGATGACGATGAATCTATGGTCGATTTCGTAAGCTCGCGCGTTGCCGCCAAAATGACCATGTACGAGTTAACTTGAACCAAAACTTATTTTCTGTTATCGTATTTATTTGAGATTCCTGTTGCGTCGGTCGTTTTACGCAACTGTTTGGTACACAATCCGCACGAAATTATGTCACAAATATCACTAAAACCAATTTTATACGAATTTCAAATACGACGAAACACAACAAGAGCAATGGCGCCAAGCAAAACTCCCATCAGATATCCTTTGCCTTCTGATGTAACAGGTAATTAAAAATAACAACGGCACATACAGTCTGTCTATAAAGTCGTGATATTAATGTTTGAGGTACTACAGCGTTTTAGTATGGTGGTGTTGCCAGGTTATGCGTGATTTTAACGTTCTTGCGTGGAGGCAGCGCCCTCATTTTTTGTCAAGACTTTTTAGACACACTGTACCTACGGTATTTTTTTAAATATTGGGCAAAGGTATTACTGTCAAACAGCCTACCTTTCTAACTTACGTCAAACTATTTTTTAGTAGATATTTTCTCTGAAACGAAAGAAAACTAGTAAAAAATACGGGTCTCTTAATTAACCATTAAACAAATAAAAAGAATGTTTTAACTTTTTTTTTAATTTCTTTAACGGCTCTGGATACTAGTCCTTTTGAGCCATTCGTTATTTTTTTTCTTTATATTCTTTATTTTTTGATGAGGGGATGATAGATGACGATGAATCTATGGTCGATTTCGTAAGCTCGCGCGTTGCCGCCAAAATGACCATGTACGAGTTAACTTGAACCAAAACTTATTTTCTGTTATCGTATTTATTTGAGATTCCTGTTACGTCGGTCGCTTTACGAACTGTTTGGTACACAATCCGCACGAAATTATGTCACAAATATCACTAAAACCAATTTTTTATGAATTTCAAATAACACGAAACACAACAAGAGCAATGGCGCCAAGCAAACCCAGAATGTTTTAAAATTTTGAAATGTTGTCAATTGTATGTTACATGATAAATTAATCTTGTATATTTTTAGTGTATTATAAAGTTTTGACGGCTCAAACAGCTTTAAAAAGTACTATAAAATCTTTAAAACCGCATGTCAAAATCACGGACCTATCGTGGACGCACTATAGTAATTAAAAACTAGTGGTGTATATCACAACTTCATGAACAGTTCTCACTTATACACCTCAACAGGCGCCCCTGCCTCTCCCCCTGCCCCTGAACCCTCCTCTCCCCCTCGGCCTGGCCCCCTTGCTTGTATTAGGGGGACTCTTAGGCCTTAGGGCCTCGATGCGTTCAGTACAGCCGGTGCTCTCTCTACCCTCCGTGAAGTAGGAAGAATAGAGTTCAGAGTTGAAGTTGGAGTTTGTGAGCTCGTGGCCGATGGTCACCCAGCCCGGCCGGATTGTTGAGTCACGACCGAAGAGGTGAATTCTGCAAGTGTTGGTAAGATTTACATACTCGTAGCACAGAGTACTATAATTACTACCTCGTAGTTAGGGCAGGCCTGTCTCACTCCACAGCTCAAGTACGTTTGACGGCTGATCCCCACCGAGGGGTGAGTGGTGGCTCATTGACATAAGGTGCATTTTAGTTTTCGTTCCTGAAGCGCAAAGTTCGAAATCGCAAAATGGGGTTGAGTGAACAATCTGTTACGGTAGTAACTATTAAGCTTTAATACCTTATTCCAGGTCTATTATTATATTTGAGAGCGGCTTACTTGACTTCCGTTTCCGAGCGAACATTACCCTAGTAAAGCGCCATCTGGTGGACACAATCAGCAGCCAGGCAGTGGGGGGGCACGGCCATGAAGCCGGTGCCCGCCATTTTACTTTCATTGGCGTTTTGAATTCCTACTGAGCGGACATGTAACGGAAAGCGCTGCCTTTCCGTTACCGCCATTTTTAAATATAAATTTTAGATTTCTCTTTCTTAATATAGTTTTGTTTTTTCGAATTTTAAATTATTAATTTGCATAGTTATTGCATTAACAAGTACCCTTAAATAGTGAAGTGCGTTTTTTCGTCGTCGTGTCTTCGGGTCGCGGGAGTGATGGAGTCTTCGAGGGTGGACAGAGACGCGTTTGTTGCAGTAATCTGATAAGTAGACGTCGAGCATATTACTTATAGATTACAATTTCCATATTTCGTATGGTGCTGTATACTGAACTTTTCTACACAATTCTAAATCAATTTCCTGTATGGCGGTTGCAGAAAAACAGAAAAACTGCAAGAACCGTTAAAATATTATACTGCAGGAAAAACATTTCTACATAGTTTTCCTATTTGTTAATGAATGTGATTGAGTGACAATATTTGTGTTTCGTTAAAGCTAACTAAGTCGTTCGTAGTATTATTTTTCCTGTTTCTACTCCCGTCCAGGGCGGTATTTGTGAAGATATCTCTACAGGAACAGGTCTGCTACGGATGGAGTGAAGACATTCAAGACTTAATATCCAGGCTTGCGCTGTCCGTGCGTAACGACAGTTCACCAAGCAGGTATCAGGTTAAAGTACGGTAACATAAGTGGCCTGGGGTCGGCACTCGACGATTATCCCACCGTTTGGTTACCGTAGTATATAAAGAAAATTAGTAATGCCGTCGCATTGCTATTATTCTGCCTGTATAAAGCCGACACTGGACAAGCTACCGACCCGGTACGGCCCACCATGCCGGTGTTCGCTTAGCTCACTGGTACCGTGCGGCGGTCTCCCCACGCACGACCAGTAAGTGTCGCCCACGCTCCTGCTGGAGACACAATACCACGATGATCTGCCGCCCCACGCTCCCGCTGCAGGCATGATACCGTGGTGACCTGCCGTCCACGCTCTTGCTGGCGGCATAATACTGTGATGACCCGCCTTCCACGCTCTTGCTGGTGGCATGATATTGTGATGACCTGCCGCCCACGCTCCTGCTTGCTAGCGGCATAATAGCGTGATGACTTGCCGCCCACGTGCCTACTGGGGGCACAATACCACAACGACCAGCCGACCACGTGCCTACTGCCTGGTGGCTCGGTATCCCGTGTCGCATCTAGCATCGGGAACCAAACACAAGGTAAAATAATGGAGGGAATTAAGGGTCCCGGTACCTATCGGACATTAATTGCCCCCAATCTCCATGACATACCCAGGAAGCCATTTCCAAAAATTTTCGATTTCATGTTCTGTAAAGGTCATCAAATTTTATGTCCGAAATTTCCAGCGTACCGAATGCTATCTGGTCATCGTGTCTAGAACCGCCCGTTTCTACGGAGGATTAGGCAAAATACCTTTTATGATTAAAGACATTTCCTGATTTCGCACAGTAATCAGAAGGCGTTATTATCACGCTGTACTCGTAATCACTCGGTCATCTGAACCAGTTCCTTTTTAAACGTGGAGGTTTGTTTGTTAAATGTGGGGCACCTACTTGCAATACCCACATATTAATCTAAATAATTCAATCCTAACTCGAACCTGTTGGGTTGTCCTTTTTGGTGAATATTACATTCAGTGAAAATCAAGATTGTGCAAATCAGGATGGCGTTCCAGTGCTCATGATAATAATATAAACTGTACATAAGTGCATAAGAAAGGGATCCAGGCTGTCCGTTTAACGAATATTCACTTATAAAGTTACATTACAAAGATCGAAATAAAAATGTTTACAGAAGGTCATATTATAACTCTGTTCTTTCTGGCAATCCAATCCAGAATTTTGTAACCCTACGTTTGGTATTATAAAGTTCAGTTAATTAATGGTGCCTTCCTCAACCACCGAAATTTTTGCAAAAGATTCTAATCAGTTCAATCGGAGCAGTATTACAAAGTATCTGATGGTTACACAACACACGTTGTTAATCAATAATTATAAATCTTGGTTTTTAATATCATGCGGGCAGTTTCAGAAAATCACACATTTTCAAAAGTGCATACTTTCAAAAATGCATTAGTTTATAAATGATAGATAATATATCTACCTACTTTATGTAATAACTGATAGCCAAACTATCTTTTTATGTATGCGTCGGCATGCTATTCTCCCACGCAATTTTGTCCCATTATTCTGTTGCAGTATTAGCACCACGTAATAAATAATGTGTGCACGTTACACAAAATACTGAATGAAAACAAGCTGAAAGATAGCTGATGGCCTATAAAGTGTTCTCGGCGTTTCTTAAAATTGTATTGTTTGAGATTCACGTTATACCAAACGGTTCTATTCGAACAGATATTTCGTCATGCTTCGTATGTAAATGACGCTTTCTATGCCTTACATGCATATTTAATTACTTGAACCCTGAACTGAAAATCATTTTCAACGAATTCGATCAGATGGCCAGTCGATGTCCTATATCGTTAGCTATTTTATTTATGATTATTATCATTATTCGCAAACATTTACTAATGACTGTGTATTTAAATAGAAGAAACGTTCTTTGAAGACTAAAGCATAAGCATGGGCATATGCTCGCGACTAGATTCCCCGAGGTGGTAGACAGATATTCTTTGTGATTATATCACACATAAATAAATCCCTTCTACGAGGGTGATTATTCATTATTGTGGTGTCGTGCCTGCGTGATATGCCTAGGCTTTTGTGAAATGCATTCTTATGACAGTGGCTATGTTTTCTCTGTGGTTGTTCCGAAACCTGTCTATATCAGCTGTACGCTCATAATGTTTATGTCATGCGCGTGTTGCGTATGGTTACAATATTTTAATTTGATTGAAAGACAATTGGTTAAAATCAAGGAATATACTACTCTCTACCGAGAGGTTAAAATCTTAATGTCCTTGAAAAGTTAGTCTTTTTTAATTATATTTTTTGATTAATTCAGTCCTCGTATTTTAATACTTAAGTATGAATAAAATCGTACGATCGAATCTTTTACGTGGGGTCAGGTACCTACTCAATTATAAATGAAACCAATGTTATAAAACAATGCTTTCCAACTTAGGTTGGCAATCGATCTTATGACATCTTTTTACAAACTGACTTAATTGTTTGCTAACCGAGAGTTATCGGTTTACTTTGCAACTTTTAAACATTCTAGTCGCTTGATATATACCTAACCTATATGCATAACAAAGGTAATATCCTTATTTTATCAGTTGTTTTTTATTATGCTGGATGAAATTATTACAATCCGTCTATTTTACTATTCACTGATCAATCATCATAACTTGTTCACGATGACCGGTGTCCTGAGACCGGTTCATAACAGACAGAGGGAATTGATTCCTGCCGAACAATGAGTTGCAAGTAATTTTGCCTTAATGCCAGGCCTGAAATATAAACCAGAGACGAAATAATGAAGCTTTGGTATAACTGCTAAGCTCTTTGTAATATCTCGGTCTGTAATGTCCTCTGCGAGGAGGATACGGATAATATGGTCCTGTATGCGAGCAAAATTCCTAGATAAGATTCTAACTTTATTATATTATTGTCGCTATCGCCATTGATGTATTTGACATTGACGACAAGTGATGTATTTTCCATTGGAAGTGTTTCTTTTCTCAGTCAACTCGCCACACATAAATTTTTTCTTATGTCCTACCGTCCTACGGTACAAATCTAACTAGGTTTGTTGATGAATTATTATTGTCACGCGTCGTATTTCTGGATTCATCACAGTCTGCAAAGCGAGTCCGATATTTGTACTTGATGAACCATTTTCTGTTGTAAAATGCTGTTGAACCTCACACTCTCAGCTGAATGAACCCATTCACTCATTATATACGGCGTTGTACGGTGAAGCCCGTTGAGATCAAGTCATGGCCTGGACTATCGTTGCTCCCTACATTTATCTTTTTATCGATATCAATATTACATTGTGCGTTCCTATGCCAGTGTCAATGGTATTCTAATACCTTGATTGTAATTTTATTGATGTCAGGTTGAAATAATGTTGGTTCTCACACGAAACCACCCAAATTCAAAAACAATTTTGGTTCACGCACCATGCCAACCATACTCATAAAGAATGTTATGTAAACGTTTTTGGTTTTCGCACAAAGAAAACCAATTTGAAATAATCAATGAACTTCGTATAAATCACATTGGCGTCAATCCAGAAGCAATCCAGCAGCCGATACCAAACACTTCTCAAATATAATAATAGACCTGGAATAAGGTATTAAAGCTTAATATAACAATTTTACCTGTAAATAAAATTATTATTAAGCATACTTACCTTATTCCAGGTCTATTTTGTACACCTGTCTGCTGTAATATCGTTCTTCCTAACCTTGAACAACGAAATCATAAACTATCTTTTTAAGGCATACCAGGATACGATCGTGCTGGCGTTTTGTGATAGTCGTGCTCGCTCTCTGACACGGTCACACCTACACTAGTCGTGTTATTTGCTCGCATTCTGCAGCACGATCACGCTGAACGCTAGCTGAATTCAAATCTTCAATGAAAGTAAAATGGCGGGCACCGGCTTCATGGCCGTGCCCCCCCACTGCCTGGCTGCTGATTGTGTCCACCAGATGGCGCTTTACTAGGGTAATGTTCGCTCGGAAACGGAAGTCAAGTAAGCCGCTCTCAAATATAATAATAGACCTGGAATAAGGTAAGTATGCTTAATAATAATTTTATTTACAGGTAAAATTGTTATATTAAATAATTTAGGTTAAGGTATAAATATGGGAAAAAAACGGAAGATAAATGCCTGGGCCCGTATGGTGAAGTAGAGCATGGCCCGCTGCCTCTTTAAAAT
This sequence comes from Agonopterix alstromeriana, assembly GCA_963924505.1. Classification (NCBI taxonomy): domain Eukaryota; kingdom Metazoa; phylum Arthropoda; class Insecta; order Lepidoptera; family Depressariidae; genus Agonopterix; species Agonopterix alstromeriana. Next base: position 2,688,400 of record OZ004676.1, on the reverse strand, counting down.
TGTTCATGAGACAAGGCCTTTGCCCAGCAGTGGGATCCTACAGGCTATAACTTAGCTAATGTTTTATTAGTATACATAATCTTCGTATCGTGTGGGCAAGCCCTGGTGTCAGAGTTTTTTCAGACCGCATTACGGCCTCTGACGTGGTTATTATGTAAAGACTACTACAATGAGAGATAGTAGCCCGGATCAACGGCTTAACGTGCCATCCGAAGCACGGAATCATCTTTATTTTCAGACATGTAGGTGATTCGGCCTGCAATGTCCTAACCAACTGGTGAAAAACGCACAAAGTGACATATCACTAGGTGTCCCCGTGGGAATCGAACCCACGACCACAGAGCCTAATGTTCTTAACCATTAGACCACGGAGGCAGAATACGATTACATAATAAAACCGACATACCTTCTCCTTCCCAAACAAAAATGCTCCATAATATGAAATATCTCGATCGGCTTCTCCGAGCTCCCGAACTCTGGGTCTTCCGATATAATCAGATCAATATCAACGTTCGCATGTATAAAATCACCGTCGACTGATCTCCTGACCGTCCCTTTGATGCCCATGAGACAATGCTCCTTAGTGCGTTGGAATACGGCGTTATGTTCCAAGTTCTTGGAGTGGCCCGGGTTTTTAATGTTGGTTTTAATCCAGCAGATGTCCTCGCAGCGTCGGAAACCCCACTTTTTTAGGCATTCTCTGCCCATATCGAGTCCTGAAAAGAGGTAGTTAAGTTTTATTATAGCCTGTAAGATACCGCTACAGTAGAGCTAGCAAGCTCCGCATGACAATGCGTCGAAACGAGTTAACTGTCATGCGCGGTCGCTTTTGCATACGCAAAATAAAGTCTAGATTTTTTGTCGTTTTCCTGGGGGTGCTAGGTCCACATGGCAAAGACCTCTTCTCACGAATAAGGGTGAGAAGGAGTGGCCCATACTCCACTAAAAGGGGCCCAGTGCGGGTTGGTGGATGCAAGTTAGTGATTAACATGCTGTCAGACAATTTTCGAGCTGCCTTAATAGGTTTCTAACTTGGCTTATTGAATAATTGTAGTTATACCGCCATCCGGCGAAAACAGGTGTCAATGGTTCCAAGATAATGTTCCTATATTTTACTGGCCAGATATTCGGCGAGTTTGATAGCGTCGTCCGATATGGCTAAGTCCTCTCTTGTGCAGGTGTTCGGGCGCTTGACTTTGACTTGACAGTTTTAACTAAGTTGATTGATTCCATAGTAGTGATGAAAGTTGTTTAATTTGATGGTCTAGTCCTTAAGTATGTAACGCGTTTAAGTTTAATCACTCGTAAAATATAGTCCATTATTCGTGTATATCTACACGTACCTTCAAAGCTACCGCACCACAGGAATATGAACGACCTGGCCAGCGCGTCCTGCCAGCGCCAGCTGGACTTCCACCAGGATCACGTCGAACTTGTTGTGTTGCCATGTCCATTATAACACATACCTTCAGAGCTGCCGCACCACAGGAATATGAACGACCTGGCCTGCGCGATCTGCTGCAGGTCCAGCGCTAGCACGTCCTGCCAGCGCCAGCCGGACCCCAGTGGGGGCTCCACCAGGATAACGTCGAACTTGTTGCCCATGTCCTTCAGGTCGAATGTCTGTGTAACGGGCGAAGACAAAGTTGTTTAGTGCTGGCTACAGGTATAGAGGTCATAGCTCTTTTATACGACACCGTTTCCGCAAGAAGAATGAACATTCAAATATAGGCTTTAGGTTGTGCTCTGTAGATACACATTGGAATGACAACATTGTTGAGTGACAGCTGGCGGCGCGCTGTTTGCAATTGTATGTTGTCGTTGTGAAGTTGCAACTGCCTCAGTGGTCTAATGGTTATGAGCATATTGGGCTCTTGACACGGAGGTTGGGTGTTCGATTCCCACGGGGGGCACCTAGTGATATGTGACATTGTGCGTTTTTCCCCAGTTGGTTAGGACATTGCAGGCTGAATCACCTCATTGTCTGAAAAGAAAGATCATTCCGTGCTTCTGATGGCACGTTAAGCCATCGGCCCCGGCTACTACAAAAACACGTCAGCGGCCGTAAGGCGGTCTGAAAAAACTCTGACACCAGGGCTTGCTGCTCACACGATAAAAAGTTGTGAAGTGCATGTACAGAGCATCTAATAAGTACTTCCAAAGAAAATTAAAAATTATCAAGCTCTTCTGAACAAAGAAATTATCAAGCTCTTCTGTGCAAAAATGGTCTTACCCAGTTTTTTTAAATAGTAAATTCGGCATTCATAATCATTATAGTACCTTAATGCACTCATATAGTACCTTCAGATCACATTTCAAGTACATAGGCGGCGTGGCAGTCTGCGAGATCAGGTCGTCCTTCAACTTGATCAGCTCCCGCAGCTTGGGGTACTCCTCGAACCGGTCCGCCAGGCCCACGTCTCTGATGAAGTTCTGCGGTCTCTGACCAGTGTCCACGAAGTGCTGGCAGTAGTCATTGTGAGGATTGGACGATTGGGTTCCCTGAAAAATTTACAGAAAGACTTTTGATAGCATTTTATTGTTTTTAGTACTCTTTCAGGCACACTCTTACGTAGCATAGCAAATGCTCACGACTATATTCCCCGAGGGGGTAATCAGAGATATTCTGAAACCACAGACACACACACACACACACACACACACACACACACACACACACACACACACACACACACACACACACACACACACACACACACACACACACACACTCTTACGTACACAGTAATATAATACTTTTTTTGGTATTTTTGCATTACCAATTTATCCATTTTTTTTAAACTATAAAATGTGATATAAAAACGAGAACTTTAAATAAAAGCTGAAAGGAAAAAAAACAAGTAAGCCTAGAATTCTGTTAAGTAATATTGTGTACGTTTTCAGGATTGAAGGTGCTTGTGGTCAAGGGTCGTTGATTCCTCCTCGGTACATTGCCGAAGTCCTGGATGAACATTGTGGTTCCGTATGCAAGTTTTGTTAGGCAGGGGTTCACATTTATGCATGAAAACGATCACTCCCACAAAGCATCATGTGTTCACAAAAGGTTGGGACACTGATAAGTGGTGGCCGGCGAGAAGTCCAGACCTAAATCCGAACCAACACCTTTGGGGTCATCTGGTGGAACACTGAGTTTGGCCTCGTGATCATTAATTATAAAACAAATATGAATTTTATTTTTAATTACCTTCCAAATGATACCTCAAAGTCATACCCTGAGATACCCAAAGATAATGTCACACCATCTATCAGATAAGCTATCAAGCACTTATTCAGTAAAGGTCAAATGATATAACTTTACTAACAGAACCATTAATTACCTTCAAAAACGTAGAAGAATCAGTATAAACGAGTCCGTCGGGCTGTTCCTTGCTCATCGGCTTGTCACTGCCGTCATTGTTGATATCCACCACCGCCTGCTTCTTGGGCGGCACGTCCTGGGTTGCTCCCAGCGCATGCCGCAGCTCGCTTACACTCGACACTCCTAGCTGAAATCATTAACGTACATAGACGAAGTCACATTGTGTAACAAACATGCCCGGTAGGGTCATCACAAAATAATTGAGAAATGGAAATTGAACAAGTAACAGATTTGTCATACTTATCCAAAATAGAGGTCAACCAACATGTGATCTGAGGATTTTTTATTTACTGCCCAAGGTGTATGTATGTATGTATATGCTCACGACTATATTCCCCGAGGGGGTAGTCAGAGATGTTCTGAAACCTCAGAATATCCACGTTTCAACAGGAGTACCGAAACTCTGTCCAGTGTGACGGGGGGTGAGCCCGTCGCCACTTATAATGGACAGTGGGTACAATACATGCCTCGAAATTGAAGCATGTTTCCTCTCGATGTTTTCCTGAATGAATTCGAAAATCGTAAGAATTCACACCAAATTTTACAATTAGTAACTCTTTAAAATTGCTCTTAAAAAAAATGTACTTCATAGCATTTTTAGATCTTAATATTGTCTATAGAATGATGTGTGTCACAACTTATAAAGTAGATGCACATAATACAGATATTTTCCAATATTTAGGCTTTCCTTTGAACACAGGTTTCATATTTATTTTAACGAGAAATAAGAAATGCACTTCATAGCAAATAAAGCCGAGATGTTGAAGATCATTCCTATATTTTTCATTAATTTGTGTCTTTCAAATAACGAGAAGATAGCTTCTAAAAACCAGCAAAATATGGCCCGGCCCTGCGTTTACCTATCGGGAGCGTCTTATAAATTTAATGAAGAAATAAAGGACACAAATTCATGATAGGTTATAATTGACAATTTACCGTTTGCGCCAGAAGCTTTTTCCTTTTTTGGGATCTTTCTCGAAGCTCTTTAAGTTTTTCACTCATTTTCACGAACTTTCGTCACTTATTATAGTACATTTTTGAAGAAAATACGATTTTTCTTGAGCTGTTTTTTACGGTAACAAAACAATGTGACGTTTTCTCTTTCGTTCAGAAATCAGAAACTACATTATCGAAGGTAGCTTAAAAGCAAAGCAAGAAATAGATTTCCGAATTCTTTGTTGCATAACTTTAATACCGGTAAAAATTTCAATGATTACTCTCGAAAACTCGTGATACTGAATATATAGTTATTTAATTTTATTGCCATAATATTATAATATTTTTTTGAACGAAATAGAATTTGACTGTGACAATTGGACGAATATTTCACAGCAGTTTGTACAATCCTCGGTAGTATAGTGGTAAGTATCCCCGCCTGTCACGCGGGAGACCGGGGTTCGATTCCCCGCCGTGGAGTTCTTTTTGTTTTTTGTTAGGCATCTTAGACTGAATCTCTGCTCGATATGGAAGAATTAAGTTGTTGATGCGCGCTCCGTGAAAACAAAGTCTGGATATATTTTCACTAAAGTCCGGCCGCTGAAAGATTGCGTATGACAGTTACCATAAAATTGTAAAAAACTGAATGAAAATATTGTTTACCTGTGCTCACTCTAGTACACAGGGCACTAGCTGCCCTTTTAAGTTCAAAAAGCTTCTAAATAATGATCGGCATTTATAGTTTTCATTCAGTTTTTTACAATTTTATGGTAACTGTCAAACGCAATCTTTCAGCGGCCGGACTTTACTAACCAATTAATGTTAATTACATTTTTAAGACACGACCTCCAGAATAATATATTTGTCAGATTTCCGTTAAAATATAGTTTCAATGCTAGGATTAATATAAAAATTGTATGGAAAACTTTGAGCCACGATAACTTTCAAACTATACAGAATGTAACAAAACACCATAGTATTAAGGGCCTGCTTCAAACCTAGCCCAGTATAAATACGAAAGGTCGAAAGGAAATAATTTATAATAAGCAATATTTTTTTCTCGATCATTTCTATGACATAAAAAATTGTATATACTATTTTTAGCCAATTTTACTTGATATTTTTACTTTGTTTAATTGTTTAATTCAGTTTAACCAGTTCTTAAATAACCTGTCAAAACAAAAAAATATCAGCTGTTCCATACTAAACTGCAATACCTTCTCGATTCAAACGTATGGGACAGTTTTTTTTTTGTCTGACAGGTTTGCTCCCATAGTAAAAGTTGTTCAGTTTGATGGGTATAGTATGTGGTTTAAAGGTTAATGATACTTTTCCTTACACCTGTATAGGTAATATTTATGTTTTGTAGTACCTACTACTAATTCATTCCAATAAAACACTCTGTATATGGGAAACATTTATTAAACAAAATAAATTGGAAGGTAATTTTAGTTAGGATCTAAATAATTATAGGTATAACATACTAACTTGCCTACCAAGGTACAATCTAGTTATAAATAAAACTACCATAACATACTAGAATAAATGATAAATTTCCGTAGCATTATCGTGGACAGAGGCAGGCGTAAAATTCTTGTTTAATTTATAGATTTACGAACGAGATCAGTGATATCAAATATTACCGGTTTGAATTGTTCAACCAGATCTGTCGCCTCGGAAGGTGACGAATTTGAGGTAGCTTCTACTTCAACTGGTTTAGAAGTAGTCGATTCCATACTTCCATCATTATCTTCTATTGTAAAAACTTCTGTAATGGTGTGCTTCACTGTACGGGTTGAAGCTTTGGCAGCATTCCCGTCTCCCTCTGCATCAAATTTAACCTTTCCTTCATCGTCCTGAACTTTAGGAATTGTAGAAGCAATTCCAATACTCAACTCTTTGAACAACTTAGGTATGTAACCAACTTCGAAAAATGCATTCGGACTTGATCCAATATCAATAATTTTCGTCTTCGGTGGGGTTATCGGCAAATCTTTCAATTTAGGTACAAGCTGTTGTCCAAACTTTTGCATGTAAAATTCTGTATCGTCAAATTTGAAGTTCTCTGGTTTTTGAATAAAAGAATTGTTGAGAATGTTGACTGGGAATGATAGAGGGGTCATAGAGATATTATTGAAGACGTGGAATCTTGGAGAGCATTTGTCTGGAGTGACGCATTTGAAGTCGGGGTTGCGAAGAAGGCCGAGCTTGCAGTGACAGCCGAGGGCGCAACGCCGAGGCCTGGACGGACACTTCCGGTTGTCACAGCGAGCTTCACAACCGTATCTGCAGACGAATTCTTCACAAGGATCTGTGCATTTTTCTGTAAAGATCATGATAGTTTATTTGGTGGATGAATACAATCTTGCCGAAGCACAAGTAGAGTGTAAAATGTTTTCAAGAATATTGTGCCTTTCCGACTCATATTTCAAAAAAGTCGTTCATCATTTTATTTTGTTCTTTTTACATTTTGATTTTGGGTATATAAACTTTATTTTACGTATAAGCTGTATTTTCAGCCGTGTAACGTGGGTAACGTTAAAAAATGTTCCTAAAGTAACCCAATTTTTAGGAATTTTTCTACATACAGTGTCTGGATTTTTCGCGATTGCTAAAATAAATTATAAGAAACATACAAAAAATTTTTTAAGTAAAGGCAGGTCATTTATAATAAATATAATATACTGGATTTGTAATACGTGTTAATGAATAAACGCAAAACTAGAAAGTAGTTTGTTTGGAATCGAGAGCAGAATCGAATTATCATTGTTTCAACATAAGTAATTTTTTTTTATATTAAATATTTTGTTTGAAAAATTTTAAGTTTACTGAACTCGATCTCAACCCACCGCTCGGGCACTCTCACCCTGCTTACCACCCTTACATTCATTGAAATGATAACAAATCATTTTTGCCTCAAAACTAAAAAATGCGAATAACTTTAAATTTTAACCATCAAAATAATTAATATATTAATTATTGTTTCAATCTAATTATTTTGTCATAAATCAGTTGGGGTGTCTGAGGTTTTGCGCTTATTTATTAACACGTCTTTATAGGTAAGTATGAGTATGTTATACTATACTTGTATCATATACAATCTTCTTTGGTTATTAATTTGTTAAAGAACATAATTAGGTAGGTACATACCAACCTATATTTCTGACACCATACTTAATTGCCACACTTATGTTAATCTTCGTACTTAAATCAATTGTACAAAAGCAGATCTCAGATGTCACTAAAGTTCAAAGTCAGGCGTTGGCCCACATGATAATCCACCCCTATAAGGACATGATGGATGCAGCTATGCGCCTGGGCAAGTCTCAAGTTTATGGTCTGTCAGAGATAAGCAAAATATACCCACATTATCTTGCTAACAATTTGACATAGAAAGATTGCTGTTGGGAATGAAAACAGCCTTCGATATCGTCCTGTCACTCTTTATAAAGTGATTGTTTGTTTTAAAGGCTTGGATATCTTAAAAGATAGGTCTGGGCTGCAATTGCGGTAAATATTCGGTGATTGAACCGTGCGAACCATAGCTTTTGACACATTTGGTATTGCGTTAATCGCGGTAGAGCTCATGACAGCCGTTAGAGCCGCTTTGACGTTTGATCGCGCAGAAGTTAATGGCTGTCAGTTACATAGAATTTAGCGCGATGCGGAATTCAGCACAGTTGAATAGTAATTGGATTGCAATGTGATTAGAACTGAAATTGGATAAGAATAGAAATTCGATGTTTTAAATTAGCGCAATCGGTCTCCATGAAACCACATCACAATCATTGATTATCATTGTAATTCAATTACTATTCAACTGTGCTGAATTCCGCATCGCGCTAAACTCTACGTAACTGACAGCCTTTAACGTCTGAGCGATCTGTAAAACCGTTCTAACGGCTGTCATGAGCTGTACCAAATGTGTCAAAAGTTATGGTTCGTACGTAGTCCAGTCACGGTTCAATCACCGAATATTTACCGCGATTGCAGCCCTGGGTGGGATAACACGGGCATATAAATAAATAAACTACGACCATAATTCCTTTCCTCCTGGTCAGAAACTAGCTAACGCCATTTTGTACGCGGCTTCGCTCTTTAGAATTCGTCTTATTTAGGAAGAATAGGGAATATCTATGTAACCTGTATATCCTTTTATAAATAACAGGTCCAGTAGTTAGAACTGCTATGTTACATAGTATAGAGTCGTGTTTCCGGGCAAATACGCATTAAAATTAAAAGTTCTGAAAATCGATCTTAATCGATCCAGAAAGAGTTTTTCCAGTAAAATTGGTGTAGAGTGTAGAATACATACGCGCAACACAATGTTTATCCTCAACGCAATGCCCACTGTGATGCCGTAGGAGTGGTGGCCGGCAGAGGCAGCCCCTGGTACAGACCCCTGGAGGGCACTGCGGGTGAGGGTCCCAGCAGCTCGGCTCGCACCACCCGCACGTCAGATACACTTCCTCGTTGGAGCAGTCCTCGACTGAAGGCTCGTGGGCACCCATTGTTACTTCAGCTAAAGATGGCGGACATGAAGAATGACGTCATCGAGTGTTTTTGAGAGATTGCGTGTAGGCACAGTATACAGGGTCCTTCTTAATATTCCAACTGAACAACTTTCTCTATGGGACCAACATCGAATTAAGGAAAATTTTATTTTTCGCGATTTCGATGTTGGTGCTATAGAGAAAGTTGTTCAGTTTTACGGTCTGATCATCCCCTTTAAGAAAGAGTATGGCACTAAGGATGGAATTTTTTTTATGCATTAAAAACACTCTGGCAAATATCGGACTATAATCTATTGTCGCTTCTAGCGTGAAAACCGATCTTAACAAAAGGAAATCCCAAAATCTCCTAATTTTCTTTGACGGTCCGTTGCACAATACCAATACACAAAGAAATAGGAAGTCTAATAACATCGTATTGTAGCAACAGCTGCGGTACAGCGAAAGAGACAGCATGAAATCTTACGCTATGCTGCTAGCAATACAAAATAGCATTCAAGTTAAAGATTTTGAAGAAGTTGAAGATGAAAATTAAGTCTCGGGCGGGACTTGAACCCGCACTCTTCCAAACCGGGGAATTACGTTTAGCCAATTTCGCCACCGAGCCCACTACCCAGAGAACGTACTTTTCAATCTATATATATGGGGCAACCGACGACCGACATGCGACTGCCCAATATCAGACCCACAACGCGACTCCCGATTCATAGGCACTATCTACTTGATAACCTTAAACCGAAGAATATTTAAGATGATCTTAGCAGCTAACCTGCTTAGCATGCTGCGCACGATCACAATTTATTACACCTTTGTTACTTCGCTCTCACATTCGCAGTGGCGTAGCGTGTGTTTCTACCGCCCGGGGCACAAACCGATTTTGCCGCCCCCCTAGCTTACCCGCACAAAAAATAAAGGAACAAGCCAAGCGAGCTCGAAATTTTTTTGCACAACGGTTCGGGTTGTGGTCAGACAGCTTTTGGTTTATCCATGCAAAAATGGAAACTTAGAGCGAGCGAAGCGAGCTCGACTTTTCTCCTCAATAGGTATAAATCGGTTAGAGCCACAGCTTTTTACATAGAAAACATGTGCAAGGTAACCTAAGCAAAAGCTATGGATCGAGGGAAGCAAGCTCGAAATTTTTAGCACCACGTCTTAGCTATGGTCAGGATTGTGTGTAGGCACGGTAATTATAACAGAAACATAGAGCGATCGAAGCGAGCTCGACTTTTCTCTCAATCTATATTTTTCCCGAATTTGCCGTCCCCCCCTCGCTACTCTACTGCAAATTCGTTGACAGGCTCTTAGAGAGAAAGCATCGTCGTATATATGCAGCATGCTAAGCCGAGGTCAGCATCTACACTGTACCTACACCCTTCGGTTTATCGACGAGCTATAGAAATAATTTAGACTCTATTATTTTAGTGAAATATCCGCGTTGAGCTCACGAGGAGTAAAGCCCGCTCTCAAATTCCCCTTCAGTACAAGGTGTAACAAAACACCATACCAATATTTATAGTTAAGGGTATTTATTACCGTTGACGCGCTCCATACAAACGAAGGCTGGTTATATTTTCAATACTAACCAATTAAAGTCAATGAAATTTTTCAGAAACAATCTAGAAACGAATCTCTATGCTTGTATGTTGCCAGATTTTCGTTAAAATGTATAAAGTTATTAAGTTTTAAAGTTACAGTGCCTCAAAGATTTCAATACAAATCGTTAATTAATGTGAACTGTATACTTTAACGAAAGTCGGACACCATATAAGCATAGAGATTTGTTTCTATAGATTATTTTTGCAAAATTTCATTGTCTTTAATTGGTTAGTATTGAAAATATAACCAGACTACGTTTGTATGCAGCGCGCATTAGCGCTTATCTTAAAGGGGTGGTTTAGATCATCAATCTGAACTACTTTCACTATGGAGACAATATCGAACCGTCGTCGCATAGATAACTAGTCCCATACACTTGAGTCGAGTCGGTACTGCAGTTTTGTATGAAACAGCAGATTTTCTTTATCTTTTCTCTATGTGGGCTCCATAGTGGAAGCTGTTCAGTTTGATGGTCTAACTTCCCTTTTAAATATTACTTAGATTGTTTTGTTGCATCTTTATAAATGATGATGATGAAGTCACTAAATATTGTATTAATAAACCTGAGTTCTATTTACAAAGTTAGGTATCAAATTCTGTAGCAGTGGAGAAGGAGAAAGGAAAAAGATTAAAGGGAAGAAAGAAGAAAACCACACAATACTCAACAACATTTATTTTACAAATAATCTAGGTATAGTAGTGGAGAAGAAGAAAGAAAAAAGAGGAAAGGGAAGATAGAAGAAACAACACAAAATACTCAACAACATTTATTTTACAACTAGATCTATTAGCAATGGATAAGGATAAAGGAAAAAAAGAAACTGGAATAAAGAAGAATCAATACAAAATGCTCGACAACATTTATTTTACAACTATATCTACAAATAAATTAGGAAAGAATGTCAAATACTTACTTACCTAACTAGTCTAACATAACAATTTCCAGAAAACAATTTGTTTTCGTAAATATTTTGGATAAATAAGTATAAATATCTTTGAGGCATTCGTTATAAATATAATTCGAAGTCGAAAATCAAGAATTTTATATTATTTATATATGCGAATAAAATAACAACAAAATCATTTTTTGGTATGTTATAAGTTGATCAAACAAAGCAAAGTAAATAAATAAGATCTAACCAACTACTAAAACCAGAAGTAAATAAATAAGATCTAACCACCCATAGATTTAGCATATACTACGCTAACGTAGTATCGGAAATGTGAAAGAGAAAGGGCATTGCATTAACGTATGTTAGAGCGAGATAGATTAGACGAGACCAATTCTCGAATACGCTATGAGCCTGTATGGCCCTAGCGTCAGTTGTCAACCAAACGAAACCCGTTTTTCTTCCAAAATTTCAGGGATTTTTGGTCTCGCCTTGGATATTCCGTAGCCGATCTAAAGTAGTATATGCTAAATCTATGTAACCAACTAAGAGGCAAGTGTCACAAGGCGTAGGAAAAGGAGATTCTAAAATCAAAAGTCAAGATCAGACATTTTTACAAGGTTATGATAAAAATATACTATTCAACATCAATATAGTAGACTAAACAAACAGTAGACTAACTACGGAATGCCTCTCTTTAAGACCGCTAATGGTGGACTTCCGATGCCAGCGGCCGATGCGTCTGACACGTGCGGCTCGCGGCCGACGGCCGATGCGACAATACTAGTTACTATGAAAACGTATGGCGCCGTTTCCGATGCCAGCGATAGACATATGACATATGACAGAACCACACGTAAGACGCGCGCGTCAGTCGCAGCGGCCGCTGGCATCGGAAGTCCACCTTTATGGTTGCGGTTCTATCATTCTACAGTGGTAAAGCTCTACAGTCTACCTACAGTGTACAATGTACAGCTACGTGTCAACTATGGGTAGGTTGATCTGTCGCCGTCTGTACAGTGCAATAAATAACCAAATATAGAGAAGTGGTTTAGTGCTTTATCTACATTAACAGAACTGCATTTTGTAAATCTTTAAATTACTAAATAGTCCGTCCAATCATAATTCCCATGAAACCCACCTTTAGGACAGTCTTGCAACTTAACGCATTTGCCGCTAGGTGCTTTAAGATACCCGTCTTCACAGAAGCAGCCGGTGGCGCAGGTTGCAGAGCAGACCGGGTTGGGACTGCTGCAAGTCTGCTCGCACTTCTGGCAATCTTTGTATAGCTGATGGGGACCACAGGTTAGCTGGTACGGTATTGGTTTTATGTAGTTTGCTGGAAAGAATCCAATTTTGAATAGGTCATCGTCAGAATTAGGTTAGGTTAGGTTAGGCTGAAAATTGTTTATAGTTTAGTGCAGAATTTATAATAAGAGACTACCATGTTTTGAAATTGCTGACCTACATACAAATTCCATCTTTTTGTTCAATCCTGTTTTCTTCAAACGTTATTGTTCCACACTTAGTGTTCTTGAAAACTTCAATAGTGCAATTCAGGCCCCCAGGCCTTGATTGTACGAAACTCTTGACATCCCCCCGAAACATGGTTGCATGCGTGGTCTGGAGTTCTATAATTGGAAATTGGAACAAATTGGCATCCCTTGGCACTAATGTACCTTTGTATATTTTGACGGCCCGGTAGCTCAGTTGACGGCCCGGTAGCTCAGTCGATAGTGAACCTGCCTGCTGTGCCGAGGGTCGCGGTTTCGAATCCCGTATAATAATAGCCATATTCTCCTGGGAAATGGCATCATAAAAAAAGAATCTACTCACAATTCTCACGTCTCTTCAACCCGCACTCTTCTTCCCTCACACACCTTCCATCTCTGTCCCTGACAAGGTCGTCCTTACAGAAGCAGCCTCTTGCGCATTGCGCTGGACACATTGGATTCAAGTTGTCGCAGGTCCTGTTGCAGGGCTCACAGAACCTGTACTCCTCGTCGTCGGGGCAGGAGGAGTCGGTGGAACGAGGCTCAGAGGTATGCAGGTTGGCCAGGGCTGGAATATATGGAGATAGTTTTGTGGCTGTAAGAATTTATGGTGGGGATGGCAAATCTATTTGGAAATAGTTTTGCTTAAATCCCCTTCGCACGTTTCCGAAACTGATCTTTCGTAACTAGATAATAATAATAATAATAAGAAATTTATTTATTTGCATTTCATTTAGCCTACTTACATACATTACACACATTGTTTGTTTATTATACAAGCAAGCATACAAGTAATACAAGAGGCAGATACACTTTTTGTTTGAAACTCTGACCCCTAAACCAAAAATGGATGTACTATAGGGGTCAGAAGGAGGAATACAGTGATTTTTGTATGAAAGGTACCGGTTTCGAACAAGGATTTATTTTTGTATTTACGTATAGTTTTGAGCGTCGATCGTTAATTTTAAATAAGATCACCTAAAATATAGTGGTGCTTTTTGTAATTTCCACTGCTAGATCCCTCTTCAGCATCTCTTTATAGATAACACTGTTTTCTTTTTGTATTTGCTGACACTTTTTTAAGGTGATGATCCAACCATCAAACTGAACAACTTTCTCTATGGCACCAACATCGAAATCGCGAAAAAAAAACAGCTGTTCCATTCAAAACTGCAAACCTATTCGAGCCAAATGTATGGGACAGCAGAATTTTTTTCGCGAATTCGGTTTTGGTCTCATAGAGAAAGTTGTTCACTTTGATAGTCTGATCATCCACTTAAAAAACTGTCAGTATATTAAGAAGGACCCTGTATATTATAGAGGTATGTTTCGGAGTTCAATAAATTAATTGATTAATTGAGAATATCGGTATTTTTGCATCAACATTTTTGAAAATTTTCCATTTGAAATCGTATATTTTCAAAAATACCTCCTAATATTATTTAAAGGGGTGGTTTACCCCATCAAACTGAACAAAATGTCCTTCTCCATAATGAGATTTTTAAATGTTTTCTCGATGTTGGCTGGCGCCAACCGCTTTTGGGAGACCGCAGGTTAGCAGGTACGGTATTGGTTTTTAAAAACCTGTCTAACCCTGTTGGTTAATGATTATTAAATATACAGAGATGTGTTTACAAGAATATACTCCAGCCATTTCCATATTTTCCACTTCGAAGAGTTAGAAGTATCTCAACTTACAGACGGAAGGGCAATCAGCAATCTTGACACAGTGCCCGGTAGAGTTCCGGACTTCATCCTGATTGCAGTAGCAACCCTCGCGGCAGACCGCCGCGCAGATCGGGGAGGGGTCCTCGCATGTCTTCTGACAACCACCACATGAGAGGAACCGCTCGTTGGGTCGGCAGATACTACTTACTTGCCCTGGAATATCAACACCATTATTATTTACCATTTTTACGCAAGCAGTGACAATGAAACAAGTAACTATAGAACGTAGCTAATATTACAGGATGTTAAGGTAAATAGTTGCATTACAGAACAACTTTCCCCAAGAAACCTATAGGAAAAAATGACGACTTTTCGTACAAACGTTCGATCAGCTGATTGCATTTAGTATGGAAACTCACCCCTTAAAGTAATGCAATTGTTTACTCTAACAACCCGCATAATGTCTAAACTGCACTGCCTCTAATAAAGGCGTTCCTTTCTACAACTACATTGTTGGCGTATAATTATGTTGTGTGTGTCGTCGTCGTCGTCCCCCCCCATTGCCAGCTAAACTTTTGTTTCTGGATAAGTGAAAAAATTCACAGCAGTAGTGTAGGTATAAAACGAATATGTAACGAATTTAAAAGGAATACTATCACCGCTAAGTAGGCTTTACAAGTTAATGAGTAATCGACCAACTTGTAAAATGTACTTTTTATACTTTATTAGCCGTTAAACCGTAGTATAAAACAAAAAGCCCCCTTCTAAGTCCATATATCGCACCCCCGGTACAACATCGTACCAAATGCAAAAATCCACTTTTTCAGGAGAAGTGTTTAAAGTTTCAATGGTTTTAAAAAAGTTGACACGCTCTAATTTAGATGTTGAAAGGAGGTGATAATAATGGTGAACACGTTTTAGTTTAACATGTAAAACAATTTTAATCAAAAAATTAACTAATAAAAATGCTGTTGTGATTTACTTTCAGGAGAACCCTTAGTTGTGTCATTGATTCACTAGGATTTTTTTAAATATCATTTGTGACATGATCTTTGTATTTAAAAAAACAGGTTTTATTGGCAAGATGGTTTGTTTTTCAAAGGTTTTGTATTTATACGAGTTTTTAACATAAACAACGAAAATTAAATCTATTAATCAACAATTAAAGTCATCTAAATAGGAATTTCTTCACAATTGTGCCAATCTTGGTGTAGTATGAGCTACTTTCACTTACCCTTATTCATGATAGGAGCTCTTTGACCTGTAGTGGGATCCTACAGGCTATAACTTACTAATAAACTAACTAGTAGCAGTCTGTCATTTTTTGTAAGGCATTTACATTTTAATAACACATCTAAGCAACTACTAAATTTAATTTTAAAATTTAATGATTTTGGCACAACAACGTTATAAATGTCATACGTTTATAACGTTGTTGTTTCAGACTTGCATAATAAATTTGTCACAATTGCCGTAGCGGCGTTGTAGCTCCATAATAGAACAGCTTCTGCGGGGAGTCGCGCTCAATTGACCAATAAAACGTTGTGACTCCCGGTCACTCATTATTTTCGCCAAAACCACTATGTTATTAGTGCCCTCTGATGGAAACTATTGGAACTATACGGGTAACATTACGCAACTTTTTACACACTTAACTAATTTTTGCTGTTTTCGCATTTGGAACGTTGTTGTACCGAGGGTGCGATATTGTGACGGGCAACTACTACGGAACCCTAACCTACGCGTGGCCCGACACGCACATGGCCGGTTTTATTCATAGAAAATGTTCACCTGAACCTATGATGCCTTATTAGTGCCTTAAAACGGATTGCAATATTGCCGCTCTCTTGCTTGTCTCGATTGATAAATGTTTTCACATAAATCACAACATCCACCTCAAATGCATTCACATCAACACAATCTATGTAACAAAGAATCGTAATCGAAGTTGATACAAAATCGTTTCAAAGAAACTCGGCAACAAGGTGTCAATCATTACACGGAGTGACATGTTACAAACTGTTTAGGGGAACCCGATTGCATCGAATCGTTGCGGTGAAACTGTAATTATGGTTATATCTAGAATCATACATCGCAGATAGTAGTGTTATTAAAGTAAGTATAATATGGTATGTGAAGTATGTGCGTATGGATTGAGGAGCCACATTTGCTATTGAAAAAATTTACTGAAAAAAAAAAATGTTTATTCTCCCTCTCTTTTTTATTTCGCAGACGCCATATTAAAATAATATAGCCTATGTCACTCTCACAATTTTTACGTTATGACACCTCAAACGTTAAAATCCATCAAGCCGTTTAGGCTGTAGGCCGTGCCAAAGAAATAGACATACAAACATACATACATACATACGCTCGAAAAACATAACCCTCCTGTCGCAGTCGGGTAAAAAGGATACTTTGCCCATTTTGTAGGAATTTAGTAGATTGTGTAGGCCCAATTCTGGAATTTGTAGCAAAAGTATAGAAAAGTTACATGAACAAAAAGGTGGCTCCTCACATCAGATACATCTGGCATCTACTAATTTCCTACAAAATGGGCATATAATCCTTTTTTACCCTACTGCGACAGAAGGAGGTTTATGTTTTTCGAGGGGATGTATGTATGTACGTTTTTATGTCTATTTCTTTGATACGGCCTACAGCCTAAACGGCTTGATGGATTTTAACGTATGAGGTGTCATTGGATTCGTAAAAATCGTGAGAGTGACATAGTGTATATTATTTCAAGATGACGTCTACGAATTAAAAAAGAGAGGGGGAACAAACAATTTTTTCTTGTTAAAAATTACAATATGGTTATCAAATAAAAGCTAGTAATCAGAGGATTCCAAATATATAAATATTATAGTACTTATATGTTACCGTTTCGACACAAGACTAAAAAGTATGAAATAACTACAATTATTAAGATAAACAAAAAACCCGACTGCATAAAAAACCTATTAACTGAAAAGAGAAAAACAAGCTCTAAAATCACTAATCAGCTATAACAGCTTTATTTGAGCTGATATAATTTGAATGTTATTAGGTAGGTATCGCAAACGGGGACAAAGGAGATTTTTGGTTGGTTATTTATGTCCCCGCCTGCAATACCTACCTAATAACATTCAAATTATATTAGCTCAAATAAAGCTGTTATAGCTGATAAGTGATTTTAGAGCTTGTTTTTCTCTTTTCAGTTAATAGGTTTTTTATGCAGTCGGGTTTTTTGTTAATCTTATTCAATAGCAAATATGGCTCCTCAATCCATACGCACATATGTGAAGTCTAGTGATTTTCTCTATTTTACGTCTTAACATAACTTTAAAACATAATGATAAATCTTTGTGGTCTGATAAAAAGGAACGAATTTAATTATTTTCTTTCGGTACGACATACAGTTTCGATCATCACTTTTAAATCGGATCTCGATTATATTTAATTTAATTGAATGCATGTCGTGTTCGTTTTCGAGTTCTTTTTAATTGATTGCGAGTGATTGACATTTCGTGTTTTATTTTAAATTAAAGCGATCGCAAAATCATTGGTTAAGTCATACTGGAATATTAATTTATAATTCTTGGACTTAATCATACTATCAGATCAAAAATGTGAACGAAAAATAAAAAATAAATGTATTTTCACAAAAAGATCTGAAGACAATTTATATTTTTGTTTTGTTTCATATCGGTATTTTTGGTGGAGGCAAGTTAGTGGAGCCGGGCCCGCGTGGTGGAGTATGGCCCACTCCCTCTCACCATTATTCGTGAGAGGAGGCCTTTGCCCTCCAGTGGGATTCTATAGGCTTCTATAGGCTTACTTACTTTTATAGGTATTTTTAATATCCTAGTCAAATTTGTTTTTCATTTTTATATAGGGTCCAACTTAATATGCAGACACTTTTTTATGGGGATGATCAGACCGTCCAACTTTTCAGTCCAAAAATCAGCTCTTCCATACAAAATTGCAAACCTACTCGAGCCAAATGTATGGGACAGCAGATTTTTTTTTCGCGATTTCGATGTTGGTCCCATAGAGAAAGTTGTTCAGTTTGACGGTCTGATCATGCCCTTAAAAAAATTTCAGCAAATTAAAAAGGACCCTGTATAAATAAAGCTTTGATTTATTTGTTAATATTTAATAAATACCTACCTAACAAGTTTTTTGATGGTAAAGTTCAAATGCAAATGGAATCGCAATGCAATCCGTAGGTATACTAAATCCTTTTCATTAGGTAACCTACTTTTATTGACTCTCAGTTGCTGTTAATTGCCTATTTCGTCAAGAAAATAAAAATTCGACGACTTAGACGAATTATATACGGACCCACCTCGCCTTAGCATTTCCCCTCTGCCAACGTGCAAGGTCAAAAGATCTTACGCATTTACATACAATTTTATACCTTATCACTGAACGTAACAGTCTATAATTGCGGTATAATAATTTCGAACTTATGACGTTTGGGGTTCACACGACACTGTTTTTCATGATTTTTACCATTCATAATTAGAATCTTAACTAATGGAATAAATTTCAAAGTTGCGTATCTCGTGCTACCTCGCCCCCCGCAAAAAGTGTCAGAAAAGTTTGTTAGTAGAATTACACGCGTAACTTGTCCTCATATTAGTAGTCTAGGTTCGACGATGGTTTGTGAGTGCAGCGACCTTCAACAAAATGTCAGTCGATTTTCTTGAATGATTTGCGGAAACTTGGAATTGCCTTTTATTTTGTTTTTCTTTCAATTTATTACGTCGTTCGGTTCCTTTATCACGTTTAATCCTCAATTCTGGTTTTTGAATAACTATAAGGTACATATTAATAAAAAAACCGGCCAAGTGCGCACGTGCCACGCGCAGGGTAGGGTTCCGTAGTTGCCCGTCACAATATACGGACCTAGAAGGGGGCTTTTTGTTTTATACTACGGTTTAACGGCTAATAAAGTCTAAAAAGTACATTTTACAAGTTGGTCGACTATTACTCGTTAACTTGTAAAGCTTACTTAGCGGTGATAGTTTTCCTTTTAATTTCGTTACACTGCCGTTATTGCCGTGAATTTTTTAACGTATCTAGAAACAAACGTTTAGCTGGCAAGGGGGGGGGGGGACGACGACGACGACGACGACACACTTGACTCTAACAAAAATGTTCACGTTAAAGCTTAATATTTCGCTAACGGATCCCTAAATCGAAAAATGGTTTTCCCACACCCATAATATTTTTAAAAGACCTATCCAACAATACCCCACACCTAGACGAGAAAAAAAAATTGCATCCCCATTTTTCGTGTAGGAAAAGTACCCTAAAAAAAAATGCAAGATTTTATTTTACCACTTTGTCGGCGTGGTGGTTAATATGTATACCCATGTCAAATTACAGCTTTCTAGTACTAAGCGTCTCTGAGCGAAGCCGCGGACAGATGGACAGATGGACAGACGGACAGACGGACAGACGGACAGACGGACAGACGGACAGACGGACAGACGGACAGACGGACAGACGGACAGACGGACGGACATGGCGTAACTATAAGGGTTCCTTGTTGACTTCGGAACCATAAAACTATTATCTAAGTTGAGCAACTTTTGATCAATGCACGGCTTTGGAAAGGGTATTTCCTACTCCAGGGCTGCAATCGCGGTAAATATTCGGTGATTGAACCGTGACTGGACTACATACGAACCAAAATTTTTGTATTGCGCTAATCGCGGTACTGCTCATGACAGCCGTTAGAGCCGTTTTGACAGACCGCTCGGACGTTAAAGGCTGTCAGTTACATAGAGTTTACCGCGATGCGGAATTTAGCACAGTTGAGTACCTATACAGAGTCCAACTTAATATGCTGACACTTTTTTTAAGGAGGATGATCAGACCATCAAACTGAACCACTTTCACTATGGCACCAACATCAACATCGTGAAAAAAAATCAGCTATCCCATACATTTGGCTAAAATAGGTTTGCAGTTTTGTACGTAGCAGTTGATATGTTGGTCCCATAGACAAAGTTGGTCAGTTTGATGGTCTGATCATCCCCTTAAAAAAGTGTCAGCAAATTAGGAAGGACCTTATACAACGTGTTAATGAATAAGCGCAAAACCTCATACACCCCAACTGATTTATAACAAAACAATTAGATTGAAACAATAATTTCATTATTTTGATAGTTAAAATTTAAAGTTATCCGCATTTTAAGTTTTGAGGCAAAAATGATTTGTTATCATTTCAGCAATGAATGAAAGCGCTAACGTGCTCATGGATACATTTTAAGAATCTTGTTTTGGTAGTTAGTATAGTGAGTGTGCCTGTGCGGTGGATTGAGATCAATTTCAGTAAATTTTAAATTTTACTAATATATTATTTAATATTTTGAAAAAATTACCTATATTGAAAACATGATAATTCGATTCTGCTCTCGATTCTAAACAAACTACTTTCTAGTTTTGCGTTAATTCATTAACACGTTGTATAGTAATTGGATTGCAATGTGATTAGAACTGAAATTGGATAAGAATAGAACTTCGATGTTTTCAATTAGCGCAATCAGTCTCCTGCTCTGTTCTATTGCCTGTTGTTAACAACCCTCTGTTTTAAGGGCAACATTTATCTCAAACTGGTTCAAGACGGCTCTACAAGGTGTTACAAAAATACAAATAAACATTTTAGAGAGTGGTTTAGACCATCAAACTGAACAACTTTCACTATGGAACCAGTATCTAAATCGCGAAAAAAAAAATCTGATGTTCCTTACTAAACTACAAATCTACTCGAGCTAAATGTATGGGACAGCAGATTTTTTTTTCGCGATTTCGATGCTAGACCCATAGTGAAAGTTGTTCAGTTTGATAGTCTAAACAACCCCCTTAAAAGTTTTAAATATTTATTTTTACTTTTGTAACACCTTGTATATGTTGATTGATTATAATTTATATTTGTTTCTTTCTTTCTTTTCTTTCCTTCAGGTATTTACAGGCAGCGGTGGATACAGGGGCTGAGGGGTTGAAGCCCCTCCCCCTCCCCCAAACTATAAGTGACAGTCCAACATAATATAGTTTTAGCATATAAGCATATGCTCACGACTATGTTTCCCGAGGGGGTAGTTAGAGATATTCTGAAACCTCAGAACATCCACGTTTCACCAGTAGTACCGAAACTCTGTCCAGTGTGACGGGGGGTGAGCCCGTCGCCACTTATAATGGACAGTGGGTACAATACATGCCTCGAAATTGAAGCATGCAGGTTTCCTCATGATGTTTTCCTTCACCGAAAAGCCAGTGGTGTTACAAATCGTACATAAATTCCAAAAAACTCATTGGTACGAGTCGGTCTGGACGGAGATCGAACCATCGCCTCCTGCACGGCAGGCAAGGTTACTCGCCACTGGACCACCACGGCTTGTTATATTTTTTTTATTTTTTTTTAGTCTGATATACTGAAATAGCTCGACAAAATCGACCCAAAGATCCTACCAAAAAATAAATTCTGGATCCGGTACAGCTGACAGGGCTAGCACACGCCTTCTCTCATGAATTATTAACCTATATTTAATTGAAATATCATAATAAAGTATATGAAATACATACCATAAACATCGAAGGTAAAAAACACAGAAACGAACAGAAAGACGAACACACTACCTCTCGACTCCATGGCCGACTCTACAATGCACGACACTACTCCGATCACTAAGATATACCTCTACTTTATCTCGTAAACACACATGTTGCAGTCATATTGCTAAATAAGGCTATTTGGGAAACCCCTGGACTTTTTACTAAAGATGTTACGAACACTAAAAGCGTGAAATTGGGGGAATTCCAAAATAATGCGACAGCATGAGCATGATGGACACAGCATGGTTATAACCTTCGATCGTAGTAAATTCCAGTTATGTCCTTTGCCAGTTCGGTAATGCAAAATGACCATGTCAACGTACATTACTCATAATCATAAATTTAAATATTTCTCAGAAAGAAACTTATCTTAAAAGTGGGTCAAAGTGACTCATCAAAACCGGACTAAATTATTTTAGAGTTTTAAATGAGGTACTAAAATAATTACATTCATAACATAAATGTTACGTAAAAAGGTGACATTTCGTTTTTTTATACGGATGAAATATCTCAATTTTTTTTAACCTACTAAAAACTGCAATGGAGTGGAGTGAGCTATTTTTTTTTAAACCAACGTCAAAACTTTAAACCGATTAGAGCGCAAAGATTTACCAACTATACAGCCACACTTTGTTTCCGAACTTGCAAAAAAACAAATAATAATTTACGAAAACATAAAAATATACAGGGTGTAAGTGACAGCCTAGCAAATACGGTAAACTCAGACAATCAAACAAAAACAATTTTGGGATTTTACTATGGAGCCTACCTCAGGGAATGCGAAAAAAATCTGGTGTCCCATACAAATTGCTATACCTACCCGACTCAGATCAATGGAACAGCAGATTTTTTTCGCGTTTCCTGAGGTAGGCTCCACCGTTTCGGTATTTGCTGGGTTATAAGTGATAACACCCTGTATATGGGAAGAATGACAAAACGAAACGTATTAAAATTATTAGTTTTATTGCGCACGGTACATGACACTGCATAATTTTTACCTGAGACTTGCGGAGGTTTTATGGTTTAATGGATTATTTTAATTAAGGAATTTATCACCATAAAATAAAAACCTGTATTATAAACAGGTATTATGTTATTTACAGGTTATGTTTTATTAAAAGTTCATTGTATTTGAAATCCTTAGATAAGTGTTTAATATGCATCAGCATAAGCATATGCTCACGACTATATTCCTCGAGGGTCGAGGGTCGAGGGTAGTCAGAGATGTTCTGAAACCTTAGAACATCCACGTTTCACCAGTACCGAAACTCTGTCCAGTGTGACGGGGGGTGAGCCCGTCGCCACTTATAATGGACAGTGGGTACAATACATGCCTCGAAATTGAAGCATGCAGGCTTCCTCACGATGTTTTCCTTCACCGAAAAGCCAATGGTGTTACAAATCACACATAAATAAATAATAATAGTATTTAATATGGGCGATAATAAAACAATTACGAGCAAACTCTTTGACATAAAGTTTGCATTAAAAGGTATTCAAGTTTATTCTTTTTGGATTTTGTACATAGTAAACTTTTTTTTTGTAAAAACGACATTTGATTGTCAACAACCATCTAAGGTTTATTCTTTTGTGCTTCGAATAACATAGTCAACTTTTTTTTTGTAAAAATGACATTTGATCGTAAACAACCATCTAATCGAAAACAAAACAAAAAGTGATGTGAATTATTTCAGAACTTTAGCACATTAAACTTGGGCTTTTTATGAAAAGTTCAATTAATCGCGATCACTGTCACATGGACTTGTATAAACGCCTTTGTATCCGTAATATAGATAATTATGACGTTCTAATGAATGGTTACAACTTCCAATTGTACTTAGGTAGGTACTTAATTGTATTTGTGCAGTTTTACATCAGTTACCTACCTAAATTCACGTCCGTATGAATTTCAGGGTGGTAAGACAATTTTTAGGGTTCCGTAGTCAACAAGGAACCCTTAAAGTTTCGCCATGTTCGTCCGTCTGCTTAGCTCAGAGACGCTTAGTACTAAAAAGCTGTAATTTGACATGGGTATACATATTTATCACGCCGACTAAGTGGTAAAACAAAATCTTGAGAAATTTCATTTTTAGGTAATTCCGTACACGAAAATTGGGGATAAAAATTTTTTTCTCGTCTATCCCATGGAGTGGGGTATCGTTGAATATTCTGGGTGTGGGAAAACCATTTTTCGATTTAGGGACCCGTTAGCGATATTATATATTAAGCTTTAAAGTGAAAATTGTTGTTAGAGCCAAGTGTCCTCTTCCCCCCCACCAGCTAAACAGTTGTTTTTTTGGTTTCTGTTATCAACTATCGTGACTATTCGTGACTGACATAGGCCAGGAAATTCTAGTTTGGGCATTGGGACCTAGACATTGATTTTCGAAGTGTTTTTGCTATACCATAAAAGTTTTTTACAATGTACCACCTCAGGCACTAAAGTAGGTTTTGCCCCATCGATCAGTGATGTCATAGTTGTAACAATTTACGTCACACGTTACCTTCGAATGTATACAATTAATTAAATTCAAGTAGATAATATTCTATAGAAATATTTAAGATCGACCAGTCACGCGCCGATGATTTTACCCGCATCTTAGATAATAATATACCTAGTAGTAGGTACCTAAATACAATCAATAAACTAGGTACAGTACTATTAGTATAGGAAAAATAAGGTTTGAGATTGCATTAAAGACACTTTAGTAAATTGTGTTTGAAATAATATTACTGTTAGTTCATAACATTTTTGTCGAGATTTCGTGGTTATATTGGCTCAGGAACCAGAGCAAGAAGAAGAAAGGGCAATCTTATTTCGAAAGATATTTCTTCCAGCATACTAACAAAAGAGACAGTTAATTATCACAAGGCAAATTTAATGTGTAAAAATAAACAGTAAATAATTTAGTTTTGAGGTTATAATTTTTGAAGACTTACAAAATATTAAATATTTACGATATTAACCGGGGATTATTATTGTTATAAGTAAAACGTATTGAATGAAGTCATCCTTTACAAAATCACCAGATTTCCATTTTTTGTTCATACCTAAATTTGATGTTTTGTTAATGTCTTAATTATTCAATAATACACAATAAAAAATCGGGGATTATTGAGAATTTATGTTTTTTAGGTATTTATCTACTATATTCCAAATTATCACCAAAAGTGCAATTAATGCAACCTTCTCCATACAAAAATCCGTAGATTTCCCCGACTATATCCAATTATTCTGATATGCATATGAAATTAAATGGATTTATTTTGGTAACAGATACTTTTAGTTCAAATGGTAGTTATCTATCAGAAAAAAGCTGCCTGTTGAGGTGTAGGTACAAAAATATCTACTCTTTTTTATAGGTACTTGCATTTCATACATAATAATTATTATGCTCACAACTTGTCATTCCTACTGACTATGAAACTCTGACTATTCCCTAGTCAGAGTTTCATAGTCAAAGTTAAAGTCAAAGTCAATATAATTTATTCAATATAGGAGCTTGCAGCACACTTATCAAACGTCAAATCTTTTTAAAGCTACCACCGCGTCCGAACGTGTGGTCGCTGTAGAGAAGATGCGGCCAGAAACTCTACAACATAATACGACTTTAACTATTACAATATAAATTCTTAAGCTAAAGTAATAATACATACATCTCAACCATCCATCATAAATCTCAAAAATAAATGGTATTTCATTTCATGTTATTAAATTACAAACATACCTATGCTAAAATTATAATTTAAACTCAGGTATCAAGTGGGTTAAATATTTACGAAATACTTATCTGAAAACCAATTTTTTTTTTAAATAGCTTCACAAACCTTTACGTATAGATTGATTGACAATTTGACATCACCAATTAATTGGCTACTATAATACTCGTACGAGATTGATACATTACATTTTTTTTGTCATTCAATAAACGAATGACAAGTGATTAGCGAAAATAATTAGCATATTTTTTGTTTCGTAGTTTCGAACCCCCGACCTCTACTTTCTCCAACCTACCTAAGCTTATTAACTTTTGCACATTTCGACATAGAAAGTTTCTTCGTAGAGTGAAATTAAAATTATATTTTGAAAATTACAATTTCTTGCTTTATTTTTTAGTTAATTTTGTAAATATGTGACAACAAAAATATAACCGTCCTTCTGGCGCAGTCGGATAAAAATAATATCTAGTCAGAGTAGTAGTAGGTACACATAGGTACGCCTATCTACCTACCACCATCATACCTAACCAATCTTTAAATAAAACCGGTCAAGTGCGAGTCGGGCTACTCGCGCACCGAGGGTTCCGTACCACACCACCAAACAACATAATAACTTAAAAATGATTTCTTGTCCTGGACCTTTAATACGAGACCGACTTACACTTGGCCGGTTTTTTTTATTTCTTGTTATACTGTAGAGTTTGCTCTCTAATCACACCAAGTTAGACGCTTGTATGTATTACCGTTTTTACGATAGAGCGAGCAGAAAAAAACATTCATAATAACTAGTTTCTTGTATGAGGACCCCCTTAAATTGTAACTTTTTGTCTTTTTTATTATTTGTTAACAAATCCGCCGTAATAACGCATATTCTGTGAAAATTTCAATTGTCTAGTTATTATGGTTCAAAAGTTACGGCACTAAATAGGTAGGACGGACGGACGGACGGACAAAACGTAGGCTTAGTAATACCATCCCGTTTTCACCCTTTGGGTACGGAACCCTAAAAAATAACTTCAAAGGAAATGCAAACTTTACCTACCTTCCTTTAGATAAACTTAAAATGGGAAGACGCACTGAGTGTTTTATTCAATAACCGGAATCTCGGTGACACAGCCACAGAATAGTCTTATGTCGAGTCGAGGCTGTCGAGGTCCGTACGATTAACTGCGGTTACGATACTACAATTCCTGGTTCGTTCGGCAGAATCCACCGGACGCTTTGCCAACTACACAAACAAAGAGACCAATCTGTTAATAAAGTGCGTCAAAAAAGTAGGTATGTTATGTTATGTAACAAAATATTAGATAGGTGTATAGCTAAGCCCGCTAGCAGCTAGTGGTCTTTGGTACCGTGGTTAATACCAGTGACCAATTTAACCACAAATTGTTAACGTAAATGTTACTACGGTAGAGATCCTACAACCTCCAAAGTGTCTACAAGAGTTTCCAAGGTATCCACACGTAAACAACAAAGTCAAAGTCAAAGTCAATATAATTTAATCAATATAGGAGCTTGCAGCACACTTATCAAACGTCAAATCTTTTTTAAAGCTACCACCGCCGTGTTGTCGCTGCAGAGAAGATGCGGCCAGAAACCCTACAACATAACACGACTTAATAACTATTACAATATAAATTCTTAAGCTAAAGTTATGTATACAATAATACATAGTCTATGTATATAATAACATGTGTCACAACCTTTGAGTATATAGCAAATGGAGCTGTTAACGGCGGGCGTACCCCTCTGCCAAAGTAAACGGCCATTTTTGCCCATGTGCGTTATGTAAAACTAGTTCTCAATTCGGTATCGTTTCGTGTCGCAAGATAGTGCTCTCAGAAAAATGGTTGTTTGTGTAGTTTTGCAATGTAAAAGGCGGTCTGCCAGTTCAAATCTGCATGAACATGGCGTTTCCTATCATATGAGAGTATTCTTAGTATCTATAAAGTTTGCATTTAATTACAACCACCAAATAAACAAAAACCTGTTGCGAGAAGAAAACGATAGAAAGATACAATGGTACAGAGGTAGCTCGCATGCACTACATGTTCTTTTGTTTGTGGTGTCGCTTTTAGATGTGATTGTTTGTATCAGTATGAAGCGTTGTCTGTGTGTGTTTTAAATTTGTCGTGGTGTGCTGTACGTGTCTACCTCACCCCCCCGCAAAAAGTGGCAGAAAAATTTGTTCGGTTAATGAGTGCCATGGTCACAACGCATGTGTGGGCTGAGATGAAAGTTAAACAAAAACAAATTCTTACACGGATTTGTTGCTCGACTAGCGGTGTCAATTAACTCATCATTATAATAGTAGATCTCTACTACGGTTTAACAGCCTAATTCTGCACTCGTAGCCTAAGTCATAACCGCATCTTCCTCTTTTGGTTTCATCTAAGCCTATATCCAATCTCCCATTGCCTTTGTGCTCTACACAATAATCGTATATCAAAAAGTTCATTCAATTGCAAACTTTATAACAAAGGCTTAAGGTGTAAGTTACGTAATAATCTTAAAGCTGTACTATCGGTTCCTGAGGGGCTGTTAGGGGGTTTATTGCCCCTTGCAACCTTTACGGTAGGGGATGCGGTTGTAATGGATACAGATTATATCTTTTCTTTCTGTTAAAGATAGCATTGATGTTTGGTTAATGAAATTACTTGCAGGGAAGATGTGGGGATACTCGGGGAAAGTAAGTATTTATTTGAAAATATTTCTTGACTTTTGAGGTTATACAGTCAACCTGGACCTAACCTGGAGATATTGAATTTTGAAAAATATTAATAACTTGATATCTTGGATGTTTTCCAGACTACATAATTTCTATCATCCAAGATTATATTTTAATATTTAAAGAATGTTTGTTTAGCAAGTGTATTTTGTAAATACAAAATAATTGTAAAAACAATTTCAAATACCTACACTACTTATAGATCTATGTTTAATAGTTAATTCTGAAAAAAAATAGAGTCCTTCTCATCATGCTGACACTTTTTTAAGGGGATGATCATACCGTCAAACTGAACAACTTTCTCTATGGCACCAACATGGAAAT
The DNA here is from genome assembly GCA_963924505.1 of Agonopterix alstromeriana. NCBI lineage: Eukaryota > Metazoa > Arthropoda > Insecta > Lepidoptera > Depressariidae > Agonopterix > Agonopterix alstromeriana. The sequence continues at coordinate 2,659,547 of OZ004676.1, read as the reverse complement.
AGCGAAAAAAAAAACTATTCTATACAAAACTGAAAACCTACTTGAGCCAAATGTATGGGAATGGGACAGCAGATTTTTATTCAATTTCAATTTCAATTTATTTACTGCGATTACGATGTTGGTCCCATAGAGAAAGTTGTTCAGTTTGATGGTCTGATCATCCCTTTAAAAAAAAGTCAGCATATTAAGTTGGACCCTGTATAACCAGACTTCGTTTGTACGCAGCGCGCATTAGCGGTTTCGGAATAAAGTTCTCGTATTTGTTTTAAAAAGATTTTAAAGCAACGATTTAATTATATTATACTTAAATAGCTACCACCTCGGTCAGACAGGATTAAATTCAACATAATACTACCTTAGTTGCGCCTGAACACACTGACATACTGATTTAATAAATGATGAACAAACACTTTGTGAATATCAAGGAGATCAAAGATACAACAAATTACCTGAACAACTCTTCCACCAACGTACGACAAGACGTAGTGCGAGACTGCATCCATACCAAAGAACATTATAAGAGGGGTTAGAAGTGCAAAGTAGGCGTGGAACTTGTCGCCACAGGTTATGCAATAATTTGCATAACATTATAAGGCGCGCGTGGTGCGAGCGAGAGGGCATGAGTAATTGTAGCAGCGTGAGCGGGAAGACAAGTGGCGACAGCCGTCTCCGAAGCAAAAGCGCTACTTTGCATTTCTAACCCCTCTTATAATGTTCCATCCATACGTAGTCGATATTCCAATAATTGGCACAAAAATCCTCTTTTATAATGAGAACCGGTGAAGTTTGGAACTCTCTCCCTGCCTCTGTTTTCCCAAGCAAATACAATAAGGATATTTTTAAAAGAACAGTTAATAGGCTTTTTCTGGGCGAGCGCGCTACATCCTCGGCTTCATCTACACTTTCCATCAGGTGAGCTGAAGCCAAGCGGAAACCCATTATGAATAATTAGAAAAAAAAACGGAATCAAGTAACTAAGGACCTTTGACTATTTATATGTGGACTGGTTACGCGTGTAATTCTACTAACAAACATTTCTGCCACTTTTTGCGGGGGGCGAGGTAACATGAAATCCGCAACTTTGGATTTTATTCCCATAACTTTAGATTCTAATTTTGAATGTTAAAAATCATGAAAAGTAGTCTCGTGTGAACCCCAAACGTTCTAAGTTTGAAGTTATTATTTCGCAATTATAGGCTGTCTCGTTTAGTGATGAGGTGTAAAATTTAATGTAAATGCACAAGATCAATTGTGCTTATACAGTGGCAGAGGGGAAATGCTACCGCAAGGCTAGTTCTTATAATAATTAGTCAAAGCTAAGGACGTTACTTTTATTTAAAAAAAGATAAACGAACTGTTAGGTACTAAAGAAATGCTACTAGTAGTCTATTACAGGGTGTTAGGGTAAACAGTTGCATTAATTTAAGGGGTGATTGTAGCCATGATACTGAACAACTTTCCCAAAGAAACCTATAGGAAATTCGCAAAATTTAAAAAATATTGTAGGTGTGGGAAAACCATTTTTGAATTTAGGGATCCGTTAACGAAATATTAAGCTTTAAAGCGAAAATTTTTGTTAGAGTCAAAAGTGTCCCCCTCTTGCCAGCTAAACGGTTGTTTCTGGATACGTGAAAAAATTCACGGCAGTAGTGGAAAACTATCACCGCTAAGTAAGTTTTACAAGTTGACGAGTAATAGTCGATCAACTTTTAAAATGTATTTTTTAGACTTTATTAGCCGTTAAACCGTAGTATAAAACAAAAGCCCCCTTCTAAGTCCGTTATTGTGACGGGCAACTACGGAACCCTGCGCGTGGCCTGACACGAACTTGGCCGGTTTTATTATTGTTAGTAGTAATTAATTATTAATCTGTGTTATTCTTTGACTAATTATTATAAGGACTAGCCTTGCGGTAGCATAACACGAGACTACTTTTCATGATTTTTAACATTCAAAATTAGAATCTAAAGTTATGGGGAATAAAATCCAAAGTTGCGGATTTCATGTTACCTCGCCCCCCGCAAAGAGTGGCAGAAATGTTTGTTAGTAGAATTACACGCGTAACCAGTCCACATATAAATAGTCAAAGGTGTTATTGTTTGTTTTTTGCTAATATGCCCACATAAGTAAGGTGCCTACTTATTTTAATGTTTATAGTTGCGGGTCCATAATGATCTCATAGCTTATAAGTTAACCTTGTTGTAAAAATATTGAGTAATGACTGTTGAGATTGTTTTAATTAATACCTACTAGTTTTTGCCCGCGAATACATCTGCACGACATTGGTCATCAATCGTAGCGAGATAAAACAGGTATAATTATTACCTACTAGGTTTTAAGTCAAATCATTAAGCTTTTATACACAAAAAGTTCATTAAAATCGACCCAGCAATTTCCTAAAAACGAGAAAATGTGAATAGTCACATTTTCTATTTTTCTGTCTATAAACTCATTTTAATATCAGCGCCACCTATCCAAACCCCCAATTGCACTAACATAATAATTCTTAAATTCTTTTCTTTCCTTTATCCCTGACACTTTATTCTCATTAATGATAGATGGCGTTAAAAGCAACTACGCAATAAAATTGAAATTGTGGATTCAAAGAAAAATATAATTGATTTCAGTAAATTCGTTTTACTGATTGCTATTAATAGTAAATATAAATTTAAAAATATTCTCTATATTAAATTAAAATAGGTAGTTAAGTTCAAAGTGATCATCGTCTGTTTTCGTAATGTTTTCTAACCTTTTGTTCCTTGTGTCCCTGTGCCAAATAAATCCGTACCTTTACCGGACACATGGGTCCCCAAATGTCCCGGATTAAACGGTCCAAAGACCGGACCGGGACACCCCTAGGGCCCTTGTGTTTACCAGCTGAATAGATTTCTGTAATCGTTTGCAATCCTGTTCCGAGGGTGGAGATTAAACGAGAATGTTAATCTGTGGTGTCAAATGGTATTTTTGTGGTAAATTAATTTTGGCTTGAATAAAAAAGTTATATTTATTAGTTTTGAGGATAGAAATTAAAGAATAAAGTAAAAAAAGAAACTCCACGGCGGGGAATCGAACCCCGGTCTCCCGCGTGACAGGCGGGGATACTTACCACTATACTACCGAGGATAATGATTATTGCGGTGAAATAGTGCTTTATGTCTTAAACGAGCATTGGACTGAATTTGTACTATTTGTACTATTTCTTTCAGGCGAAAAAAAGAGAACATCGAAATGATGAAGTAAGTCATTTGAAAGCAATTTTCTCTTCGACACTATGACATACTTCATTCAGAGGTAGGTATACTATATGTTTTACCTTACCCATGTAGTTAGGTATTTTTACAAATTTTATTTTACGATTATGTCTAGAAAGGAAAAATTTAACACTTGGTCATTGGGGAAAATCATAGTAACTAATTTTTGTACTCGCAGCAGTTGCAACAAACGAGGAGATTTTTAATTTGTCTGGTCATAAAATTAAGGGTATATTACTGTTGGCGATCTCCATACAAACGAAGTTTGGTTATATTTTCAATATTAACCAATTAAGGTCAGTGAAATTTTTCAGAAACAATCTAGAAAGTAATCTCTATGCTTGTATCTTGTCAGATTTTCGTAAAAATGTAAAGTTTTACAGTTTTCCATACAAATCTTAAATTAATCCTAGCATTGAAACTGTATATTTTAACAAAATTCGGTCAAGATACAAACAGAGATTTGCGACTAGATTTTTTCTGCAAATTTTAAATGACTTTAATTGGTTAGTATTGAAAATATCACTAGACTTCGTTTTATGAACTTCTCTTAAAGAACAAGCTAGGAAGATCATCATCATCATCAGCCTATCATCGTCCACTGCCTGCACGGAACATAGGCCTCTCCCAAGGCGCTCCAAAACTCTATCCTCGGCTTTCCTCATCCAGTGGCTCCCCGCTACCTGTCTCAGGTCGTCGGTCCAGAGAGTCGCAGGGCGTCCCACACTCCGCCTCACTCTAGAACTCTGAGACCCCATCGGTTGTCAGTTCTTCGGCAGTATATGACCAGCTCATTGCCACTTCAGATTGCTAATTTTCAGAGCTATGTCAACCACTTTAGTTCTCTGTCGTATAACCTCATTCCTGATGTGATATCTCTAGAAACTACTCTAGAAAGATACTTTAGAACTCTCGCTTTTTTAAGCTAGACGATCTCTTTGGGTTGGACATCATCATCATCATCATCTTATTTAAGCGTACGCTATTGTAGGCAGAGTACCTATTTGCCAATCATCTCTTTTCTTTCTCAGGTGTAAGAAAAGGTTGTCACTCAGAGGAAGGATCTCCATAGAGTCCGCATAAATTTACGATTGTAGTTAGTCTCTTTTGTCTTATGACGTACCTTTAATAGTAGAAGGAGATGGAACTATAGATATTTGTTTATGCGGCTGTCCACTTTTTTTTGAGCTAGTGTGTGTGAAAAGTGACCGTAAACATAAGGCCATATGTCACTGGGTGCCTTTTGTCCATACTACTTGACACCACACACTCAAACCTAAACGTCAAAAAAAGTGGACACTTTACAATTGGTATGGCTCACTCTATTAGGTATAATCTCTTTGGGTTGTCACCATGTTGTACTAAGAACTCAAAGATAGGTTAAGTAAGGTAAAAAAAATCCAAAATAATTTTCTTTCAAAATGCTATATATTTTAACCTCTCAGTTGCAAAGAAATATTACAAAAACGTTAAACTATGATAATGTAAAGTTACAGCAACTTAAAAAGTTATATTTATTAAAGAAAATAATATTCTTTTCATTTAAAAGTATACGTTGAAATTATACTTTTTGTGCTGTAGAAATCCCTCCTTGTGCAATTACCGAAACCGTAAAAATCGTGATGACCATAAAATACCTTTTTTTTACTTTTTTTGTTTAGTAAAATCGTAAAAATAAAAAAAAAAGTAAGTAACATGTTTAAAAAAAAGTACGAAATAATTTTTACTTATACAGGCTGTAACAAAACACCCTAATAACAGTTATGAAAATCTTGTCCGGTTTTGCATTCATTTATAACAACTATGTATAAAAGAAAAATGAAAAATATGTATTATGATGGCCACCACGTACCCTTGACTAGATAAAAAAACTAACCATCTCGTCGTGTTCATTTCAATGACAAAGCTAAAGTACCTAAGTTATAAGTATGAACTTAACAACCTAGATAATATAAATTTTGTATATTTTGAAACAAAACATAGTTTTGTGGTTTAAAACAAATCATAGAAAAAAAAGCTATGAAACAAAAAAAGGAAGATGCTGAATATTGTACCTACCTCATACGATCAAGTCTTTTATTATATATTCCTACCTGTTACCATTTCTACCTCATCCAGTTTATATGGGAATTGTTATTCATCATCATACAGTTTTCGCTTACCGACGATATGTCAGGACAAATAATGTTAATCTTACCCCTTTGAGCTTATAAAGATTCAGATAAAGAGGTTAGATTTCTTTGATGATGCATATGCGTTAGGCTGACTTTCCACCAAAGCAGTGTGCGATAGCAAGACGTTGAATTTCTTCCCTGCTCACCGCATCGCTACCTTATACAGCTCTGGAGAAAAACCAGCCTTAGGCCAAGATTCAGAGACGTTTTTTAAGTCTTAGTTTGAACTATCTTACGTCAATATTCATATATTTTCGACCCAACTTAGATTAAGCTCACGCTCAAAAAACCATATCTCAATCTTAGCCTTTAGTCTCATGTGCTGACTTCAGCACTAGACTGCCACGTGACTAAAGAAAGTGAGTTTAGCAGGTTCAACATTGTGATTAGTGCATCTTCCTTTTTTGATTTCATCTAAGTAAGTATGTTCATTAAGTATGAGTAATGATTATCTAAAATATTTCTTGTTTGGCAGGAAATGTCTGTTTTTAAGCATCAGTATAAAATGTCTACTAATTAGGTATATTGTTTATACATCTTTTGTATAGTTACTGGAGTAAGAAATTGTATATTTGTATACATTTGGAAGGGACTATTGCTTACAATTGCATCTAGGCGTTCTCGAAAAATATTGCATAAATATACAAAACTATATTTTAAGTTTAACGCATACAAGAAAATATGTTATTTTAACTATTTTACAATTTCCTTTAACTTAAATTATACAATTAGTATAAGGATAATTATAAGGTAACATATTAAATTATAAACAGACAAATTTTACGCAAAGGCACAAATAATTTAAGTACCTAAAACTATGATCAAACCTTAACATTACCATTAAGTAGCTAAGAAACATCCTCAAATAAAAATACAATTGTATTATTATCATTTCAAATGATAATTATAACTTTTATTATTTTCATAAAAGTTATACAGAGTTTTAGGGTAGATACTTGCATTACTTTAATTGGTGATAGCACTCATGATACTAAACAACTTTCTGGAAAATAGGGAAATTTGCAACAAAAAAAATTTACTCATACAAACGTTGGATTAGCTGATTGCATTTAGTCTGGAAAGTTGTTAATTTCCTATATGTTTCTTAGGGAAAGTTGTTCAGTATTCAGGTACAATCACCTCTTAAAGTAATGCAATTGTTTACATTAACTCCCTGTATAAAAGTATAATTTTTATTTCAAACAATTTCAAATTGTTTTTCGACACTTATTCTGAAAAAAGTTTAAACAATTGTCTTGGTTGTAAATGAAGATTATCTTAATTATAATAAAAGCTACATTTTTAATCTTAATCTTATTTATACTAAATTTTACACCTAAATACCCAAAACCTTTAAACATTAGAGCCAGCTAAAATATTTTTTGGCACGCTACTAAATAACTAAATTCGTAACTTCTACTTTCTAATTATTAAGAATTCTAATAACTATGTACATAGGAACAACTGTATGTTTGCATGATCGGTTATGTACTAATTATGTATACATAAAAACAGTACTAAGTATGTATACATTAAACATTCCTTTTAAGTATCGATCACTCTTGTTTTTTAACTGGTTTAAAAAAATAGAACAGTTTTTTTATCTTGGTAAATGTGTAATACTTACTTAACATATTAGAAACTAAATTACACTGAAGTATGAAAGATTACCTTCTTAAATTTGGCTACCATAAGTACCTATCGAATAGATAGAGAAAACAATATGAAACTGTTATTCCATTGCATTCGTGTAAGGAACAGAACATAATTATAAAATGACAACAGCATAAGAGCATAGCATATGCTCACGACTATGTTCCCCAAGGGGTAGTCAAAGATATTCTGAAATCTCAGAACATCCACGTTTCACTAGGTAGTACTGAAACTCTGTCGAGTGTGACGGGTAGTGAGCCCGTCGCCACTTTTAATGTAGGTACAATACAATACATGCCTCGAAATTGAAGCATGCAGGTTCCCTCACAATGTTTTCCTTCACCGAAAAGCCAGTGGTGTTAAAATTCGTATATAACTTCCGAAAAACTCATTGGTACGAGTCAGCCTGGACGGGGATTGAACAATGGCCTCCTGCAGGGCAGGCAAAGTTCCTCGCAACTGGACCACCACGGCTTCATAAGATACCGAATAATAACGCTTTGGTTCATTCTGAATGTAATTTAGGTCAGAATAACAAGACAGTTGAATGTTTTGATACTGAGATAGACTTGACATCGTGACAACGAGTTGAATTTCGGTTTTAAACTTTAAAATAATTAAGTATATTGTTTTAATTAGTCGATAAGTAAAATCAGTTCAGAATCGATCGATCGACTCGATTTTGCACAAACCTAAACGATTACAGTTGATTCACGTGTAAACCAAATAATTGATGATTTTAAAAGAAAGTCGATTTCCAAAAAACTTTCAAACAGAAATAATAAATTAAAATCATTTTAGCAGGACGCCATTTTGTTTATGCCTCTATATTACGTTCCATTTCTCCCAGCAAGAAATAAACTACTCTCTACCAATAGTCTCCCAGCATCTTCGCATTCCATTTTCAAACTATCTCAAGCAGTGCCATCACAAACGCTGGCTAAAGCAGCCCTGTCAATACTGGCATACTCCTTCCCTGACCGCGGTCTGGTCAGATGCCTATCGGCTGACACGTCACAGGAGCTGAAGGAAGAGACAGACAGAGACTCCATGTAGTCTGATGTGTCGGATGCGCCGCTTGAAGTGCTTTTGTTGGTCATGTGACTATGTCGGGCAGTCGCGTCGGTCTCACCTGTAGGGAAAAAATGGGTTTTTGAAGTGACACTTCTTATGGCAGGGCTTTGAAATTCGGATCCGCAACCTTTTCGTTTGACGGAAAGTTCGAAATTTAAATTTGACAGCTACGGAAGTTTCACTTCTGCGGCGGGTCCCATGACGGCAAACTTTTTTATATTGAGCGAAGGGGAATGAAAACGTCGGGCTTCGGTAAAAATAGTAGTTGCGACTCTCTTAATATAAGCTGGAAAGATATGGAAAGGACTGTCCCAGATAAACCGAGGTGGAAAGCTATTACTTTGCCCTTTGTCCCTTGATGAAGCAAGCAACCTGCTCTACTTTCACAGATATACTGCCAATGTTTGAGCAGAAGTTCGAGTTATGATTTCTAAGGTTGCAGAAATTATATTCCTTAAGCTTTATAATTAGACAGTTAACTGAATGCTTACCGATTCTCTTCTTCCTTCTAGTCAAAGTATCGACATCGCAGGAATTTGACTTGGTCAACGTAGCGACCTCTTCAAAATGAAATGTCAAATTCTTCAACGGATCTGACGAGTTAGACTTCACGAACGGCGTGTGGACCGGTGTCAGAGACCTCCTAATTTGTTTGTTATTCTTCATCTTCTTACAGGATTTAGCACTAGTTACAGGCATTTCGAATTCGTTGAAATCACCCCTATGGTGTTTTAGAGATCCCGTTGAAACTCCAGAATCGTTTGAACTAGACGAGTCTCTGTTCTTATCAGACTTGCTTGGGACACTGGACGACCTTCTGATTTTGACTGCGTCTCTGAATCGAGCAACTAAAACATTCTCGCTTTTAAGCTCTGGTACTTTAAAGACTTTGCCTTTAGGTTGATTATTGTTTGTATTTACAGTTCCTTTGTTAATGAACTCGTTTTTGTTTGCCTTTCTAAGTACGGTAGGGGTGAAACAATGACTGTTGACGCTCAGATCGTCGTCGTATCTTTTAGTAAAATCAGCGGAACTCGATCTTCTTGTGCTCATTGTGTTATCTGTGTCTGAGTGCTGCGTCGGATCAGATACGTGACTGATTCTACTAATGTTATCTGAGTTATTCTTATTACTATTGCTCGAAGTGCTAATTTCCAACGGCTCCATATGCATATAATTTAAATGTTCCGTACAGCATTCTGTAGACGGATGAACGGTGTTAGTGGTCGCCGTTGAAATATCATCATCGTGTTCCGGTATATCTTCTAAAGCGTCTAATTCTTCTTGACTAAAACCAGCACTTCTTAAGATCTGTAGAGAACTTTCGAACTTCTCTAACGTAGCGTTAAGGTCTACATTTGCGTAATTTCCGTAGTTTTCTAACTGTGGGATGGGTTTTTTGGTAACTGGGGTAACGTTGACGTAGTTTGAATGTGATTCTTCGTTGTTATTAGTGTTATTATCACAAGTGATCTCGAGAGTTTCTTCTAGTTTGGTTTCGTTCGCACAGCTGCACGTTTGGCCGTTGATGAGACATTTCAGTTTCTTTGGTGTGTCGTAGAGGCTTGCAGCATCTGCATTGCCATCTATTGGATGTTCCTGTAAAATATAATTATAGTTTTTATAACCTAAGCCATAATATAGTTCATTCCAAATAGTGTAATCTGCTACTTTGGTGAGTAGCTGTCAATATGGGCGGGAAAGATTAGACATACGCAAAGTGTCTCAGTAGATATAATCAGATGTTTAAAGTTTACTGTACGTTGAATCTATCCTGTTATCTTACCTGTATTAAAGGCATAGGCGTCTTTGGTACATCATAGTTCTCATACGGTCCACTGAACGACTTCTTTCTACAGCAGCACGGTTTGACCTGCTGCCAGCATTGGCAAGTACACCCAGTCTTCACTGGGACGGTTGGGGTACAGCACGCCACAGGGCTTGCTCGTTTGGACTCAAAACTCTTATCCAGGATGCACGCAGTTCGTGGCACGGAGTACTCTGAGGCGCTGCCACTGGAACGAGAGTAGATTGACGCTCTGTCGGAGTCTGAACGCTTTTCCATGATGTTGTCCATGGTCCAGACTGGAGACATGATGGAGCCGGGTGTGTTCATTGTTGAGGACCTGGAATTTTTGTAAGAAATGGGTTTGTACAGGTGATAACTGTCAGATGTATCTAAAGTAAAGGACAAAGGAAGAATATAATAGAAAAGAATAATATAACATGGAACGTTTATAATTTAACAGAAGAAAGAGATGTTCTCTTTCTTGCAGTGTCGAAACTAGACCATATTATAATGTCCTGCCTGGGCCCACATTTTGAGACCTGATGTCAAATAATCTGTCGGATATGCTAACAAGAACTTATTCGGAAGTGGTGAAAGAGGTCATAAGATTAAATAGGCAATAATCAAGTGTATTAGGGTGTAGTGACATAAATAAGAATTTAATTCCACATGCATCCTTACCTAGTCAAATGGCTGATCTTCCCAATGCAGCTGGAGCACCGTGGCAGCGACGTGGGTCTTCTGAACTTCTCCTCATTGCTGTCGAGGCTGGTGTCCAGGTCTGACAGGCAGTGCATGGTCTGGCTCGCCGGACCTGCCCACGACGGGGATGCGGACCTCATGGAAGTGTGGAAACACTCGTCCATGCACGAACTTGTGTCAGAGAAGCGTTTGTCTAGAACTGGAAGATGATTTTTTATTAGATTTCGTGTCTTAAAGTCAAGTGAAAACGAATATTGATTTCTTGACAGATAAGTGATGCTTATAAACTGATTTTCTCTGTCGGTGGGTACATGATCGATAAATTACTGAAATTTGCAACTCGGATGAGTGCATGTTGTAGCTTTTGCAAAACGGATTTTAATGTTTGCTAGTTTAGGGCTACATGATGTGTCGAATATTTCTCAGCATTAAAAATATCATTGCGCGAAAGAAAATCTAAACATTTAATGTTTATGTCAATAAGATTTTCGCATCTGAATAGTTTGTTGAATGTCGTCGTTCTGCATTAGACCACTTGTGAAACTTTTCGAACAATTTAAATGTACCGGTCTATCTAAATCAGTTCCATAACTGTTCACTAAGAATCGATTTTTTTAAACGAAGGGGGTGTTTTTATACTAAATTTCACTGCTGAAACACAAGCCTGGCGTGTAATTTCCAATTGATAAACATGCCATTATCAAACTCAGCAGTGAAAGTATTAACGTTTGTAATCCACACGGACGAAGAATATCTAATAAGAATAAGTAGGTTTTTGTGTAGGTATCTATTCAATCTCTAGGACCTTCAACCTTCAATGACGCGTCTCTAGACTCCCTGAGGACTCCCTAACTTGATTGAACGCAGGCTCGGAGCTGTATGACGTGGGACATCTTTAGAATGCTCACAGAATTATGATTTATAAGTACTAGCTTTTGCTCGTGACTTTGTCTGCGTTGACTTTAAAAGTCTCCTATAATCCAGAACAAATTCCTTCAAACCAGTTTCAGCCGTTTATGCATGATTGAGTTACAAACATCCAAACATCGTCACAAACTTTGACATTTATAACATTGGTAGCTGTTGCCCGTGACTTCTTTCCAGAAGATAATCATCCCTTCTTTCTTTACAAATAAAGTTCAAAATTAAACACTTACCAGAACCACTTCTAGACGCAATGCTAAGCCTCGACTGCGCATCATGACTGTACACATTGAGGAGATCAGTGAGCTCCCTCCCCCCCTCCGCCGCGAAGACGAACAGCCCCTCCCCCTTGCCGCAGCGGGAACCTCCCTCAACACAGAAGCGTTTGTCGACAACTCCGTAGCGTCTGGTGACAAAGAAATAGATTGATTAGGCTTTTTGTGGTGGATGTTGGCACTTTCTATAGGGCTATTCGGACCATGTAGACTGCAGCCCTGAACAGTGAGGTGATGTTCATGTAATAGGAAAACCGTTACGATTACAGAAGAGGTCCGATGACTGCCTCCCTGAGAGTCACTGGACTCTGGGGTGCAAGGGAAGAACCTCTTCTAGTGACGAAACCTGAGTTCATCTGGCAGCTGCCAGTCAGCCTCGATAAACCATTGCTGGCTGGCTAATATTTTCACTACAGCAGGAGTGATTGTCATGCGATATAACTCTTGATGGAACAAAAGTAGTCCACCAGTAGTCAAGTGGTGATAGCATCAATATGAAAAATGTGGATTTATATTCTTTTAGGCACAATTTTATCCTTGCATTGAAGGATTGTTGAATATTCACTAATATTTTTCACAATTATCTTTTATTAAATTTGTCTCAGGTTTCCAGACAGATAAAGTCCTCTAAAGTAATCCCTGGGGCTGGACTTTGTCTGGTGTGAATGCTCGCTAGATCTATAGAAGTTACAGCGTGGGACAAAGCCAGCTAGAAAGTCCCTTGCGCCATATTTTATAATCTCCCTTAAGAGCAGTTCGTAGAACATTTATTAATTCTAGTTCTAGCAAATACAAACCAAAGAGAAACCTTGCTTACAATTGCTAAGGGACCAATATTTGTATGATGGATATGCATATTTGTACCCAAGTCATGGATGGTTGTAAGTATTTTATCTCTAAATCATAACTTTAATTATAATCTATACTGCAGGGTTAAATTGATATCACTGGCATCCTTTTAAACTAAGAGTCTACCCATCAAACTGAACAACTTTTACTATGGAAGCCGTGGGAGCAAACTGATCGTAGCAAGAAAACAATCTGCTGTTGCATACATTTGGGTCGAGTAGGCGTTGCAGTTTAGTATGAAACAGCAGATTTTTTTTTTTTTCTCGGCTTTGTGTCCATAGTGAAAGTTCTTCAGTTTGATGGTTTAATCCACCCCTTTAAATATGATTAGGGTGTTTTTGTTACACCCTGTAAAAAGTAATTATATTTCATTGTCTAGTCAATAAGTAATAATACAAGTCCAGGCTAGATTCTGGCGTTTTAAATGGTACTATGGGACCAGATAATGTGTGACAATTTCCAAAATATTTATTTATACCTATACAACGTGTGAATAAGCGCAAAACCTCATTCACCCCCACTAATTTATACGAAAATAATTAGAATGAAACAATAATTTCATTATTTTGATACTTAAAATTCTAAGTTATTCGCATTTTAAGTTTTGAGGAAAAATTATTTGTTATCATTTTAGCAATGAATGAAAGCACTAACGTGCTCGTCGACATTTTAAGAATCTTGTTTTAGTAGTAAGTAGGTTAAGAGTGCCCGAGCGGTGGGTTGAGATCGAGTTCAGTACATTTTAAATTTTACAAACATATTATTTAGTATTTTGAAAAAAAATACCTATGTTGAAACCATGATAATTCGATTCTGTTCTCGAATCTAAACAAACTACTTTATAACCGATTTTTTTAGCGTTTTCAGGTTATTAAAAATTCATAGGTACGAATTTAGGACATAGATCCTGGGGTAGAACTCTACCTAGGAAGGCTACTATCTATTATACCACCATGGCTTGATGTATATGTCTCACAATTAGACAAATTAGACTAAATAGTTAAATCTTCCATTTGTTTATTAAACGCTTCGTTGACTGATTTAAGGGCCACCCGCATGCTTTTAATTAATTTAGTTACGGTGATTACAACTAATGAACTAGTTGTATGAATTGTATGATTGATGGTCTAATTTGTTTTTGTAGGAGGGTCGAGAATTGTGACGTAGTTAATTTTCTTTAAAGGTCATGCATTCATGGTATATGCTCACGACTATATTCCCCGAGGGGGTAGTCAGAGATATTCTGAAACCTCAGAACATCCACGTTTCACCAATAGTACCGAAACTCTGTCCAGAGTGACGGGGGATGAGCCCGCCGCCCGTCGCCACTTGTAATGGACAGTGGGTACAATAAATGCCTCGAAATTGAAGCATGCAGGTTTCCTCACGATGTTTTCCTTCACCGAAAAGCCAGTGGTGTTACAAATCGTACATAAATTGCGAAAAACTCATTGGTACGAGTCAGTCTGGACGGGGATCGAACCACCGCCTCCTGCACAGCAGGCAAGGTTCCTTGGCACTGGACCACCACGGCTCTTTTTAAAGGTCATAATCATAATACTACAAAATTTTGAGGATCAAACAAAAAAGTCTTTGATAATGATAAGTTCCTTCTTAACATGCTGAAACTTTTTAAGGGATTGATCAGACCGTCAAATTGAACAACTTTCTCTATGGGACCAACATCGAAATCGCGAAAAAAAATCAGCTGTCTCATACATTTGGCTCGAGTAGGTTTGCAGTTTTGTATGGAACAGATTCGATATTGGTCCCTTAGAGAAAGTTGTTCAGTTTGATGGTCTGATCATCCCCCTAAAAAGTGTCAGCATATTATGAAGGACCCTGTATGTCATCCTCTTCCATTTATCTCTTAGCCGTCATTTCATTACTCACTCCTTTCTTACACACGATCCTTTACACAATCCATCCAACTTCTCTTCGGTCTTCCTATCCTACCGCAGCCATCCACATTCGTAACATCACACACGTCTCTCCGCATTACACTCATCATCATCATCTCAACTGATGGACGTCCACTGCTGGACATAGGCCTCCCCCAACGAACGCCATAACGACCAGTCATCCAACGGGTTCCCGCTCCCTTCACCAGGTCATCGGTCCACCGTGTGTCCCACCTACGCTGCGCTTTCCGGTACGCGGTCGCCACTCGAGAACTTTTCGGCCCCATCGGCCATCGGTTCTGCGAGCAATGTGCCCCGCCCACTGCCACTTTAGTTCAGCAATTCTTTGGGCTATGTCAGCTACTCTGGTTCTTCTGCGGATCTCTTCATTTCTGATTCGATCTCGCAGGGAAACTCCGGTGTCGCGTCATTTCAGTCCGCGCATTACACTACACGAGAATCTATATATATAAAAATGAATCCCTATTTCCCTTGGTCACGGCATCACGCCTGAACGGCTGGACCGATTGCGATGAAACTTTGGTGGTTTGTTGTGCATATGCCAGGGAAGGTTTATAAACAAAAAAAACGTCCAAGTGTGTGTCGGGTAGGTGTAGGGTAGGTGTAGGGTAGTTGTAGGTGTAGAGTAGGTGTAGGGTAGTTGTAGGGTAGGTGTAGGGTAGTTGTAGGTGTAGGGTAGGTGTAGGGTAGTTGTAGGGTAGGTGTAGGGTAGTTGTAGGTGTAGGGTAGGTGTAGGGTAGGTGTAGGGTAGTTGTAGGTGTAGGGTAGGTGTAGGGTAGGTGTAGGGTAGTTGTATGGTAGGTGTAGGGTAGGTGAAGTGTAGGTGTAGGGTAGGTGTAGGGTAGGTGTAGGGTAGGTGTAGGGTAGGTGTAGGGTAGGTGTAGGGTAAGTGTAGGGTAGGTGTAGGGTAGTTGTAGGGTAGGTTTAGGGTAGGGAAAATGGCAGAACAACGTCTGCCGGGTCAGCTAGTAATCAATAAAATGTCCATTCACATCAGGCACACGTTTATAATTTGAAATGTACAAGCTAGAAACGGCTTAGTAGAACTTTAGTCACTTCTGCTTCATTAGTATATTGACCCATAACCGTATATGTATAACAAATCAATAATCATCCTTCTCTAAAGGAGAATGGACATCATTTCCTTTGTCCCGGACCCCACCCGTACCTGGCAGAAGTTATTTGACCACCCAGGAATTTAATTTCCTGAGGTAGTAAACTAGAATGGTACCTATATGTACAAGTCTGATTGTGGGATGCATTTCATAGACGTCTGATACTACGGTGCACCTTGAAGATTGTTTTGGGACTGGATGAGACAATACTAAAAAAAAAACTATTTTACGTTTTTTTATATGACGAGCTTTTTACCGTTTCTTCCGCACAAATTATGTAGGTACTAAGAGGAAGGATCTCTCTTTAAGACTAGAGTGAGCCATACCAATTGTAAAGTGTCCACTTTTTTTGACGTTTAGGTTTGAGTGTGTGATCCAACTCAACACACACGTGTTGAACCAATATCTATAGTTCCATCTCCTTCTACTATTAAAGGTACGTCATAAGACAAAAGAGACCAACTACAATCGTAAATTTATGCGGACTCTATGGAGAACCTTCCTCTTAGTGTAGGTACCAGATTTTATGTCAAATTATAAGCTGTCAAAAAAAAAATTGCATCAAAATCGGTAAAATTTTGCGTGATGCTAGAACAAGCAAACAAACAAACAGACTGACAAAAATCCAAAAATTGTTGATTTGGAATCAGGGACAGCTAAAAACCATTTCGTAACTTTGTTTTATACCTTTAATTTACTGACACACTTCTGTTTCAGTTTTATAATAACGATAAAAACGAAAATAACGATGCAGAAGTAACCTATCTCCTAGTCACCTTAAAAAGGTAGCATCTACGACATTTGGTGGTCAATTCTAAGGCTTCACTTGCCTCGGATCGGTGCAAAAATGACATCTAAAATCATCAATCATCTGTAAATCGAGGTAAATCGGTACTAATTCTTTGTTCTACATCAATTCAAACAATTGGATAGCATAGCACACGGGCATACCATGTTAGAATGTTACAATACAGACAGATAACCTGGCAAAGGCATTTTGATATAGCTACGTCTTCTTTGTACATTCTAAAACTTTAGCTCATGAATTCCTTTTGCCTTTACGGTCATGTGAACTTGTGAAGTATATGTCTGACTAAAGCTTATTTTACTGGCAACACATTTAAGTACAGTTCTGACTGAGTGGAGTGAATGTAAGCTTTGCTACAACTGCTCAAAAATGTTGCAGTGCCGTGGTAGCAACTATCAGTCTTTGACAACCTCGAAAGGGTTTAAGGTCGTGAGTTTATTGTATGTATATGTTTTTAATGAAGACTGATGGATGGATGGAATGGATTGAAAATGAGAGATGAAGAATTGAATTCAATGATTACGACAATCAAATGACTTAAATGATTAACTGAAGAAAATAGCTGTATGGGCTAGATACCTTCGCATTTCCAAAAAAAAAAGAACTAAAAATGTAGATCAATCAATTTTTTTTTTCTTTTATAAAATCCCTCTGAGTTTATTACATCTCAGAAGCATCTCAGAGACTGAATTTCGAGGAAAAGATACTAACAATAAAAATATTACGTTAGCAACAAATATTTTATAGTTCTAGTTAAATAGTGGAAATCTTCGCATAGATCTTGATGTCCCATTGTTCCGGTAGTAAAACAGAACCACATAACAATACCCTCTCCAGAACTCTTCAACAACTTTTATTTCGATATAAAACTTTCCTAGAGATAAAACTTGGCGGCATAATGGCGACACGTGCCTGGATCATTAAAAAAACAAACGTGCTTGAATCCGAACGCACCAGAAACACATAAAAACTCTTTACACGTTAAAATCTCTATGGTTTAAATTCAAATTTCAAATATTCCGCCGAATTCGAGATTCAAATTCCTTTTTTATTGCTTTTGTTTTACGAACTATTTCGTCTTACCTCCTTATTCTAAAATTTAAAAATGGCCTGAATTTAAAAGAGTATGCGAAGTGAAGCGGTCTCAATTCGGTCGGTGGCACACTCGTCACGTAGGTCTTTTATTAGCGGCACACTGCATGAATAAAGGATGTTAGAGTATTGTAGCATTAAATACGTGTTTAATGTGTTCATAAAAAAGTGTCAAAAGCTGTTTTCACTTGTAATCGCTTAATAGTAGGCACGTGTTGGTTTTTTGGAGTCAATTAATTTTTATTTGACAGGTTATTTATTGCTTTATAGTTGACTCTTCGTTGCTGTTATGATAGTATAACCACAATAGTTATTCAATGTATAAAAATGGGAGTTTTTTTAAATTTACTTATCTAAAAACTCAACAGACGGCATTGTTCATAATCTCTATATAAAACGTTTTTTAATAGGTAAATTGTATTCAAATTTCAGATTCAAATATTCTTCAATTCAATTCCATTTTTGTTTAGTGGCATCCGATGTGTTATCACAATTCAGCCAATGTCTCGTTATGTGGAGAGTATACGAAGGAAAATGATCAGTAGTATTAATTAAGCCAAGCGTGGCAGTTTTGCCAATGTAAGTAGTTTATAATCTCAAGTGATTGTTTTAAACACAAAAGAGTTCACAAAATGGTGGAGCCACGTGCAAGCCCAACGCGCCGATACGCACGCGCGTCCGTACTCTGCCAGACTTGCAGTGCGACCTCAAATATTCTTCTGTTTTCCCGGTAAACTCCCCATTCATTGCCGCGATTACATGTCAATGTCAAACAAAACTATAGGCAAAGAGATGGAGACCATACAGCTTTTTCAGATGTACCTAAATAGTTTCAGATTTTTAATGCATAATTAGGTAAGGAATAAACCTATACCTACCTAACCTTCTGTAGTTCGAGATCATAATTCACATCAAATAAGAAATGCTAAATATTATGTCTACATTCTACAATACAAGTAATTGGCATGCATAGATCTGTAAAAAGTGGGTAATAAGAGATAAAAGGAAATTTCTGGAGCCTTTTCCATTAAAAATATGGGTAATATCAAAAAGACGCTTGAGGCGGAATGTCGGCGAGCGGGTACGAAAAAGAACCTGATTTTATTAAGATGGCGTATTTTATTAACTATTCGGATATTCTCTGTGGTGGGTAATATCTATTCAGTTTGAATATGTTTGACGACTTTCTTTAAATAGCCTGAAATAAAATGATTACAGACCAATATTGAACTATGGTTGACGATAGATACTAGAAAAAAATGTCGATAGGCACCATTGAGCTAAAATTAAGTACTAGGTACTACTAGAGATGACACTGCTCATCACAACGCTGTCTTATTCAATATGGCGATATTTACCACACTACACTTTGTAAATCGCTTTCGCTATCTCTACAGGGTGTAACTGACAGCCTAGCAAATACTGAAACGGTGAACTCAGACCATAAACTGAACAACTTTCACTATGGAGCCTACTTCAGGAAACGCAAAAAAAATCTGTTGTTCCATACAATAGTCATTAGTCAATATAATTTATTCAATATAGGAGCTTGCAGCACACTTATCAAACGTCAAATCTTTTTTAAAGCTACCACCGCGTCGGAACGTGTTGTCGCTGTAGAGAAGATGCGGCCAGAAACTGTACAACATAACACGACTTAATAACTATTACAACATAAATTCTTAAGCTAAAGATATGTATACCATAATACATAGTATATTTAATAAAATAATGATACCATACAGTAAAGCAAACAAACTATAAGCTAGTGACCTCAGACCCAAGCATTTTAAACATGTTTTCGGAAAGATTCAAAACCGCTATACCTACCTCCTCCCTTCCTGAGGTAGGCTCCATAGTGAAAGATGTTCAGTTTGATGGTCTCAGTTCACCGTTTCAGTATTTGCTAGGCTGTCACTTACACCCTGTATACTCCATTTCAAATAGTATAATCTATTTTGAATAACAGAAACAGATTTTAGACACTTGCTCTCACTTATTCTTAGAAAAGCTTTACTAATGTCCAAGATATGTCGGATCTTTCTGATCATCACACATCTTTTTGATATTTTATTTATCAAAATTCGCCAGAATGCTAAGTAGGAATCGAAAAATCTTTTCGTCGTTATATGAAATGAAGTCTTTGACTAATTATTAGAAGGACTAGCCTTGCGGTAGCATTTCCCCTCTGCCACGGTATAAGCACAAGTGATCTTGTGCATTTACATTCAATTTTACACCTTATTACTAAACGAGACAGCCTATAATTGCGAAATAATAACTTCGAACTTAGAACGTTTGGGGTTCACACGAGACGACTTTTCATGATTTTTAACATTCAAAATTAGAATCTAAAGTTATGGGGAATAAAATCCAAAGTTGCGGATTTCATGTTACCTCGCCCTCGCAAAAAGTGGCAGAAATGTTTGTTAGTAGAATTACACGCGTAACCAGTCCACATAGTCAAAGAATGAAGTATAGGAATCTCTATCACTCGCCCGCACTTCTCCGCATAATATGGTACCTACATGACGTTTATATGTCGTGTCACCTTTATACGGAGTACATTTTAAACGTAGTCCGTTCAACGATAAACACTCGACCCAAATGTATGGAACGACCTTTTTTTTTTATCGTGGTCCCATAGTGTCATAGTGAAATTCTTCAGTTTGATGGTCTGAAGCACCCCAACAAGTATGTACGAGTAGGTAACGCACAAATATATTTTAATATACAGGGTGAAACTGATATCATTAGCATCCTTTTAAACTAAGAGTCTAACCATCAAACGGAACAACTTTTACTATGGGAGCTGCTGTTTCACACTAAACTTCAATGCCTACTCGACTCAAATGTATGCAGCAGCAGATTTTTTTTTGCTCCGATAGGTTTGCTCCCATAGTAAAAGTTGTTCAGTTTGATGGCCAGACTCTTAGTTTCAAAGGATGCTAATGATATCAATTTCACCCTGTAGATTGAACCCGGATATCAGAGTAATCTTTTTTTTTTAATTTTGCTAAAGAAATTCAAATATCTTGTAAAATTCCTTCTCTTTGAATTGATCTTATTGAATAAGTTAACATTTTACTTTAGAGGAAAAAAATTGGAATTAATTCCTAAGGGTAGGGATGAAGGTTAATTTTTATCTGTTTTCCCTATAATTAACCCTTCTTTTACTTAACTAAGTATCTTTATTAAAACATTCATAAGCTATGTTCCACTTAGAACCTAATTTGGGAATCAATTCCAAGGGCCTACCCCGTCGGATTTTGGGGATTAGGATGAAGACGAAAGTTATATTTTATCTGTTTTCCCTTACTGTAATTTAACCTATTTTCCACTTATTTAAAATAGGGTCCTTTTTAATATGCTGACTCTTTTTTAAGGGGATGATCAGACCATCAAACTGAACAACTTTCTCTATGGGACCAATGTCGAAATAGCAAAAAAAAAATCAGCTGTTCCATACTAAACTTAAATCTTACTCGACCCAATTGTATGGGACAGCTGTTTTTTTTCGCGATTTCGACATTGGTCCCATAGAGAAAGTTGTTCAGTTTGATGGTCTGATCACCCTTTTCAAAATTGTCAGCATATTAAGTTGGACCCTGTATATCTTTCTTGGATATGTTATAATATCTCAAGATAGACAGTCGAAGCTAAGAAAGCGTCGAAAAAAATTGCAACCAGTACTGGCCTCTAAACTCGCACACAGACATAATTTGTATGACGGCTCACGCACACCTACCTAAGAAAGTTGGTCCGTTTTGTTTTATACGGTAGAAGCGTTAGGCTCATTCTAGACATATACTTTTTTTAAGGTATCTTTATTATAGCATTCAAAACACTTAGAACCTGTATTTGGTGGGTCTGGTTGGGTACCTTTGGCGATTTAAGACGCGTTTTTCAGGGTAGATTTTACGACGAAGCATTTGTAGACTCTTTTATTTTGACTTTTTTTTGGGCAATTTATTGGATGCCACATTGCCATTAGAAGTCCTTATTTAGGAAAGTAGAATCTGTATGTAAGAGTGTAATTATGTAGTAATATCCATTTCTGGGTAAATCGGTTTTATATTTATTTGGAATTGATTCAGAATTTCGGATGATCATAACATTAATATTAGTAATTTCAAAAAATATTTTACTTTTTCTTCAGAGACTTCAATGGTCTCAGTTGTAAATAGCTGCATGAAATTATATTTTTCCTTTCTTCATTTACCAAGGATCAAATCAACTAGCACATAGCAGAACACGTCAAATAAACCCCCAAACCTTCCCCTTCTGAAATTATTCGAGTTTCAATTTTGCTAAGAATTTAAATTGCTAAGCTTTCTATGTAACTTATTTCGTTAAAACCTTTGATGATTTTTCAACTTAAGTAAATTAAGTAAAACTTTATGAATTTCGAGTAAAGCTCAGTCTAACGTATTAAGTCTTGTTTTAATGAACTTTTATTTTTTATTTAAAGTTGCCAATTAAGATGATAGGCGAGCTGAAATGCTAATTTGGAGAATAGGTCACTTTCCGACTCTATACATATTTGTCCGATCCGCCCCTATACACCCCACCGACTAGAGTGCGAAAGAGACAACTGCAGCTCGGACCAATTTTATCTACATAAAATCGAGGAAAACAGCATTTCGTATTCCCCTGTTTCCTCTTCCAAACCTAAACCGATTTTAATAATTCTTTCAAGAATAATATGAGAAAGACTTTGGCTATGTCTGTATGTTTTACTTTTTTTGTTTTTATTCGTCAAATTTGTTTGCTGGATGTCTGAAAACGGGTGGTAAAATTGGTTATTTCCGAAGGTCCCTAGTTCACACAGTAATTAATTAATGCAAAAAATCAAAACATACGGACATAGCAGAGGTAACATAAGATTGTATTGTAAAAAATGTTTTGCTCTAGTGTCATTATCCAGGGAGGAAACAGGGGAATACGTTTGTATGGAAAAAACTGTACTCGGTTTTCCTCTTAAGGAAAAGAATTAAGGGTCTGTTTCACCTCTTCTGAATAAGTTCCTGATAGCTCATCTAACACCTCGTTTGACATATTCATACATCATACAAAATATGTCAACCGAGCTGTCAAATAAGCTAACAAAAAATTATCAAAAAGTGGTAAAACAGGCCCTAAGAGATTTTAAATCGTTACGTATCCGGGTTTATAAAACAAGTCTTTTAAGAGCCTTTTGCAATTTTAAAGTCATTTATAGGTTTAAATCCTCATGTAGTTATATCAGCTCTACCTGTATCTCTCTCAAATATTTTAAATTGATTTTAAGTTTACCAAGGAGTTTACAGGTCGTCATGTGATGTCACTCGCTTGAACGAAAAACGACAATATTTTATTAAATTTATCTTTTCATTTTAAAATCTCTAACATAGAAAATACTGTTATTCAGACCATTATTTCGAAATGGTTTTCTATTCAACCCTAAAAAAATTTTACATCACTATCGTATTAAAAGCGGAAACCGCGCGACAATTATTTATTTCAGTCTCCGGTATATTTATTGAACATACATACATACATAAGCTCACGCCATTGTCCCATGAGCAGGCAGAGACCACGGATCGCCACACGCTACGACTCTGACACACCTCTTTAGCTTCATTCACATTCATACATCTTTTCATGCACTTCCCGTCGATTGAGGGTGCTACGCACTTGTCCTTTTCGGAAAAGATCATTGATTTGATCATGGTATGTTTTCCTCGGAAGGCCTCTCCCAACACTTGCGCTCACCTTTGCTTGATATATTTCATTCGTAAGTTGAACAGAAATAAAAATATCTTCAATTATTATGTTTTGCACTTATCTGCTTCCCAATCCCAATCAGCAATTTTCAAAATGTCCTGTCACAATTCCAAAATCTAAACTAAGTCGAAAGAGATTGCCTCCAAGTCTGTCCCCTCTTATTAAGTCACGATTCTAAGTTAAGCATTAATAATACTTAAGCGCCACTCCAGTCGCTTATTAGCCCAGTCATTTTATGGTTTGAGTCGGGATTCATTAAGAATTGTTTTTTTTTCGGTGTAGTATTTAAGAGCCAATTTGAGCATAGAAATATACCAAAATAAAAAAATCGCGACGGCAACAGCTCCAGATTTAAAATTTAGCAATTATCTCGTTCTAAAAAACGTGATGGTAATTTTTTTTTTGCAAATTTTAAGACTTTACCGTTATACACCTACTTCAAACATGGCGTAAATATTTTTGTCTATTTGGAAGGCTTTGAAAAATACATTAGTATTCTCTAATAAAAACCTCATTTTTAAATTTCAATGCCATTTAAAAACAATTTATATTGTTAAATCTGATTAAAATTAGTACATTGGTATTAAAATTTTTATGTTAAAAGCCATCTGGGACATACAATTTTGATTTCTTTTCTATGTTGCGTAGCGATTTTTTAAATATATTTTCTGATAGTCTTTTTGTCACTTAATGGTGCCGGTTACACTTTAAAAGACCCATTCATAATTACGTACTTCCCACCCCTCCTAACAAAACTCCGTAAAATGACTGGACTATAAAACGAACATGCATTAAGATTTTACTTACTGTTTGCAGGTTTAACTTTAGTCAACCCTTAAGTTGACTAATAACTGTTGACTTAACGGATTTACAGCCTGTGTCGCTTAAGTTAAGTTACATTAGTTATTCACTGCAACTTATATGAATCTGCGCTTTAAGTTAGGGGACTTACTATAATGTTTTGGGTAAATATTTTGGTTAACGCGAGTTGGGGACGACGAGAAAAGGAAGTATAAATTGTAAAAAAATTCGTATAAGACAAACTTAATCAGATTGTCGACAAAATCATACTTAACCACAAACTCTAACTTAACATCCACAAATTAGGATAATCTGTTCTCTTTTTTCCTTAACCTGTTTGGTTACACTACTGGACAAAGGTCGTCCCTAAGTTCTTTCATATCCCGTCACTCATTGGAGCATTCCACTCGTTACGCCACCTTTGCCTTAAACGACTATGCGGGTTTTTGTATGGATGGTTTTTGGTGGCGCCTTATTTTTCGCTTATTTTTTGGCGCGGCTATGAACCAAACTTGAATATTTTAGTTCAAAATAAAGTACCAAACAAAACTTTTATTACATTTATATCTCTAAACTCAGTCCGAACGGAGATATAAAGGCTTGAAGTTGAAAATATATTAATTACGTTTACTTCAAGCCTTTATATCTCCGTTCGGACTAAGTTTAGAGATATACTTGGTTGACAAGTTTTGTCTGTAACTTTATTCTGAATTATAATTTTCAAGTTTGATTAATGGTCGCGCTAAAAAATAGGTGAACAGAAGAAGAAATTTTTAGGCATTGGCCTTTATGCCAGAAGTTTGAATTTCTCTGAGTATAAGTTTCGCGCCAAAATGTTTTTTTTTTCCAGTTTTACTCTCTGGTTAAAACTTTCACATATTCGAAGTCGATAAATGAACGGATTCATTTTAAATGGAAGCGAAACGGAAATGGAAAAACATTGAGTTTCGAATGCGAATGAGCAAAGCGTTCGAAAGTTAATCGAGACATTAATACGGAAATGAGGATGATTGTGCATGGGCCTTTGTCCAAATCACATGACGGAAAAGATGCGAAACTTTATAGAAGTGCCACTTAGTTTTAATTCGGTATGTCAAGTTTTTTTGCGAAGGCTAAATAAAAAAAAAAACATTTATAGATAATTGTTTTGATGTTGCCGTTTCTGTTTCCAGGATAGTTAGAAGGAGAAAGCAGGTAATTTCTTTTTAAATTAAGTAAAGGGGTTTCTCCATGAAGTTTTTAAATTACAGTAAAAAATTTAATTTGATGAATTGCAGAAAAACATTAATTAGTTTCTTAAAATGATGTCTTCTATCCGTAAAAAATATAAAATCAGCTGTCCCATACAAAACTGCAGTACCAACTCGACTAAAATATATGGGACAGCAGATTTTTTTTCTCCATGTAGGCTCCATAGTAAAAGTTGTTCAGTTTGATGATCTAAACCATCCCCTTGGGTTACCCATTACTTGGGTGTTCTGTTACACCCTGTATAAAAGGGCGAGATGAACCAAAGTCAAAGTGTAAGAAGTTCATGACATCAACGTCATTAAAACGACAAGAGCACTGGCGGTGACACGCCATTTCTACAGGACATTTGTTACAAGTTCTATGGTTCAAATAAAGTTAAATGTATGTTTAATGGTAAGTCATCCATCAGCTCGCGCAAAATAATACTGCAAACGGCCGATGTTTTATGAGGAAAATTGTATCCATTTGTTATTTTTGGTTAATTTCGTACGTTTAACTTTACGTCCAAAACGATTACTTTCAATAATCATCTCGGATAATGCTCCAAAACAAGTCATGAACGAACAATGTTGAAAATGAATGTAAATTAACTTGAATTAAAATCAATTAAAATACATATATACATATGCTCACGCCTATTTCCACTGCTGGGGTAGGCAGAGACAACAGATCGCCTGCTACGATTCTGACACACATCTTTCGCCTCCTCAACATCCATAAGTCTCTTCATACAAGCTCGTCGGCTCCAGATACATTTTATTTGGCCCTTCTTCAGTACGCATCCGATTTGGTCAGCGTACGTGCGCCCAGGGCGACCCCTTTCAAACATTCCATTCACACTTGCCTTGTGAATTTCATACGTCAACCTAGTTTCGGTCATTCTTTCCACATGGCCAAACCACCCCAACATTCCATTTTCAATCCTTTTCACTACATCTTCTTTCAGACCATTTTGTAGAAAAATATACAAGGTAAACATTTAAAAGGGGGTTGTTTAGACTATCAAACTGAACAACTTTCACTGTGGGACCAACAACGAAATCGCGAAACAAAAACCGCTGTTCCTTACAAAACTGCAAACCTACTCGAGTCAATCGTATGAGACAGCCGATATTTTTTTCGCGATTTCGACATTGGTCCAATAGAGAAAGTTGTTCAGTTTGATGTTCTGATCATCCTCTTAAAAACTGTCAGCATATTAAGTTGGACCCTGTTTACTAAAAGAACAATTACCTCGGACTTTAATCTAAATAGTATATGGTGTTAAATTAATTAATTATCACTAGATATTATTCCCCGTTTAACGGTATCTGAGAAAATTACGTGTGACAGACGGACGGACGAACAGACATCGAAGTCATTGCATAAATCTTCTGTTTTATCAATTTTGGTAGGTACGGAACGATAAATAAAAAAGATATTGTTTTCATCTGTTTGTCCGTAAAATTAGTATTCCATTTCCGTAGTCTCTGCTCGCACCGATAAAGTAAATGCGTAATGTTATTCATTACGCATCTTCAGACACTATCATTTTTCTTTTTTCTATGCTCTTTCCTTATTTTTCCACAATGGCGTCCCCTTTTGTTTGAGAGATTGTTTGTTATACAGTTATTTGTTCTGGTGCTTTGTTTTTGTGTAATTTTCACCAAAATTGGGTTTGTATTTCTTGAGTTATAATGCAATTCACACGGACGACATGCCTATACGTAACGTTTAGGTGAGGGGGGGGGGGGCTGCTTTATAGCTGTAATCACTGTTTCATACTAATATTCGGATTTCAGATTTAGTAGCTTATAGGTTAAAGTAACTTGTCAATATTTTATTTTTCAAAAATAAATTAGAGATTTTTTATCTGTGGATTTCAAAAACTGAAACGCGGGCGGCCATGATTGAGCATCGTGTGACGTGACATTTCAAACAATAAAACGTCATGTGAGTTGAAGCGTCGTAGTTAGCTTTACTTTGTTTATTGAAATATGACGTCACAGTGTCAAGTGTCACGGTGATCGGCTGTTTTCGCGCGAATCTCAAATTACTGAATGACACATTTTTTTTTTCGAATAAAGAACGCTTTTTTAAGAAAAAGATAATTGAAAGACGTACAAAATAAACCTACGTATAATTTAAAATATCTTTCCGAAAACTGCCAAATAGCCAATTAGATCTGTCGCCGTGTGTGTAACAATGACTTTTTCTAACTTATGTACGATTCAAACGATAAAGAATCAAATTATAACCTGCATACGCTTTGACTATTTATATGTGGACTGGTTACGCGTGTAATTCTACTAACAAACATTTCTGCCACTTTTTGCGGGGGGCGAGGTAACATGAAATCCGCAACTTTGGATTTTATTCCCCATAACTTTAGATTCTAATTTTGAATGTTAAAAATCATGAAAAGTAGTCTCGTGTGAACCCCAAATGTTCTAAGTTCGAAGTTATTATTTCGCAATTATAGGCTGTCTCGTTTAGTGATAAGGTGTAAAATTGAATGTAAATGCACAAGATCAATTGTGCTTATACCGTGGCAGAGGGGAAATGCTACCGCAAGGCTAGTCCTTATAATAATTAGTCAAAGTGCATACGTCAACTGAAGAACAAATTCACCCAATAAACGTCCCACTGTAGGGCAACCTACCCTCAGGGAGGGTGTATGGGCGTTAGTCCACCACGCGTGCCCAATGCGGATTGGTAGACTTCACATACGCATCAGAATGTCTTCTCCAGCGTATGCAGGTTTCCTCACGATGTTTTCCTTCACCGTTTGAGAGTGGTCGGTATTACGTACATAATTTAGAAAACCTCATTGGTACATTGGTCCGGTTGGTCACATTACTATAGTATGGGTGGGACCCATCCTGCCACCAGGGGCCAGTCACATACAAATACAAAAATACAAAATATTTATTGAACCAACGTGTGATACAGGTTTTCAGGACTCTTTATGATTAACAACCTTAGATTACCTATACTTAGCACATTGTATATATAATACAATAAAAGTTTTAAGCTGTGATCCCTCACTAGACTCAGGGCCTGGTCGGAGAGGATCAGCATTAGTATTAACATTTAGATACAAAATGAGCGGCAGTTATTTATAATATACAACGTGTTAATGAAATAACGCAAAATTAGAAAGTAGTTTGTTTAGAATCGAGAGCAGAATCGAATTATCATGGTTTCAACATAGGTAATTTTTTTCAAAATATTAAATAATTTGTTTGTTAAATTTAAAATTTAATGAACTAGATGTCAACTCGCCGCTCGGGCACTCTCACCCTACTTACTACCAAAACAAGATTCTTAAAATGTATACATGAGCACTTTAACACTTTCATTCATTGCTGAAATGATAACAAATCATTTTTGCCTCAAAACTTAAAATGCGAATAACTTTAAATTTTAACTATCAAAATAACGAAATTATTGTTTCAATCTAATTGTTTGGTTATAAATCAGATGGGGTGTATGAGGTTTTACGCTTATTCATTAACACGTTGTATAGTCATGTCTTTACATCTAAGTAGTTTAAGTATGGTTTGGGTAATATATGCAATACTTGACTTTGTTATAGACTTGCTCTCAAAAACGTTTCATACAGGTACTCTCAAAAACATCAACATGGTAGGTTCATCACGGTACTGTTGCTTTAAATGTCAATTTTCACTTACGGCCCTCAAATCCTGATGCTGCAGGAGTAAATACATACTTCCGAGTAGTACCCTATTTAATATTTTCCTGAAATTCGGGTTAATCTCTAGAGATTTGCAACATAAAATCTTTAACCCCCCATGGCCTTTGCCTCCAAAAAAACTAATATAACCGGAAGTGCGTAGTAAAACCTTGGGTAAATATTCGGTGATCCATCAAGACCGCTGACGCGCACGTAATTGCTCTTAATACTATTAAACACACAGGGTGTTACTGTTTACTATACCTACTACATTATACTAGCTTATATCACTACCCATAATTTAAGATTTGGATGGTAATCTTTGAGGAACTGTAATTTAAAACTATACATTTTAACGAAAATCTTACTTCATACAACCGTAGAGATTAATTTTTAGATTGTTTCTGAAACATTTTATTGACTTGAATTGGTTAGTATTGAAAATATTACCAGACTTCGTTTGTATGGAGCTGGCACTTGTGTAGCACCTCAAATGATGATGATGATGCTTCCCCAATGATGTTTAGCGCTATTAAACATTAGGTATACAACACATATTGTGTACTAAGAACCGATAATCTTGTTTTCCGAGTACTAAGTCGTAAATCAGTTAACGGATTTCCCTAAGGTTTTTCCTAAGTATGCAAATGTGGGAAAAATATTACTGCAACAGGAAACTACAATTACAAATTTCAATCCCTTGCAAAGCTACAGATTTTATCATCTTTTTTTTCAATAATTGATTGATCTTCTTTTTGTTATTTTAAGGTTCGCAGACCCAAAATAATAGTGGCGTCAAGATAACGATTACAGAACCATACAATTCACCGGGCTGACACGCACTTGGCCGTTTTTTTCCTTTTCAGTGTTCTTAGTTCTTTATTGTCCAAAAAATATTTTCTTCCAGCAAACCGTTGAGTGGGAGAAAAACTATTGAGTAGATACATCGTTGATAGTAAAATGACAACATGCGTCCATGTATTGGCCGTTCGGCTAAATTGTGATATGAATTTGATAGCTTTGCTATACGTATTATAATACAGACAAATATGATAGAACTACAGTCCAATTGCAAAAATAGCCTCAAATAAAGTAGTTTTGTGTTACAAAATATTCAAAGAAAGTTATTATGACAACTCGAAATAATTACAAAATATCGCAGTTAGGATACAAACAACGATCCTTCCACTAAATCATATTCGATTTTGAACAAAAATATAAATCATGAAATTCAAGAAATCTCGTTTGTACGAAAATATACGAGTATATCGTCCAAAAGTAAAAAAGTTATTGTAAAATGTTTATGCAAACAATTATTACCATATTTTTATGACGCCGTACAGAAACTGCGGTAGTACAAAAATGACCCGTTTTGGAGGTGGTCCTTTATCCAGCTAGACGAGGATCGTACTTACTAAACCTAAAATGTTTACCTAATTCAATAACTCATTAATTCACCTACACCAGCTTCCATACATCATTCCCCTGGTTAACGATCAGACTTATTAAGTAGCCAGCCGGCAGGGGACTGAGGTTGATTACTAGCACTGTCGAGGGACCCACTAGACTGATGCAGCAGGGACTAATTACCTTTGTTACACGTAGGGAATTTTGCCAGTAAATTTGTAGTGAAATGGTAATTCGATTTTTTAATAAAAAGCCTGAATTTAGAAATGCGAACAATTTTGTTTTGTAATGTAATGCTAATAATATGCATATGCTCACGAATATATTTCCCAAAGGTGTTGTCAGAGTTTTTCTGAAAACATCCACGTAATAGATAATTATAGTAATAGGTAATAGATATACAATAGATTTCGTAATGAGTGATTTTCTAAAAGGAAATCAAAAAGAAAAATAGTTAAATGACTAAAGACTGTTAATAAAATCCACATAAAATAGTAAAAATTTTTTTTTTTTTAAATACGAATATGGCCTATTTCCAGCAGTAATTATTATGTTCGGACGCATGTCACGTCAAAGCAGATGTGTTGATCGAGGCTTGTTTAACCACAGTTTAACTATGTTTAAACTAGCTGTCAGAAAATCGCCCAAAGTTTTATTTATTTTATTTATTAAGGAAATCAACAGCGTTACAAGCAAAATTACATCAGGGTTGATAACAAAGATAGGTACAGCTTTTACAGATTTCCACGTAATACATAGATAGATGTCGTATTAGGTTCTTATAAAATATAGTAGTTAGGTAGCATGTACATAGTTATTATAGTTATTAGGTTTCATTTGATACTTATCAAAGGTACATTGTAGAAAATATCAGTCATTCCATTAAAAACGTAAACAACGTTTGTAAACAAAATGTAAGCAAATATTTAGTTAATTATATTTTCTTATAAAAACATAGGTTTGTTATTTGATTTAAAAATGTTAACGAAGTTTAAAAAGCAGATTTTAAATTAATTTTACCTTCTAATAAAAACATGCGCCATTTCATTAAAAGCGTAAATAAAGTTTGTATACATTTAGTAAATTCAATGAATTATAGTACAACTTTAGACGCTCAATTTTCCAAAAGTAAAGGGTCTGATTGTAACTAGGTCCCTGGCCACGTCCAAGGGGAATACTAGGTCGTGATCATGGTCATAGTCACAGAAGAACGGTTATAATCATTGTTTAACTTGTGTTCCACGCGAGCCTGTTTCGGACCACGCGTATATTTTTGAATTTTTATTTTTAATTGTCATTAAATAATGTTTTTTAAATTAAAATTAAGTACTCAAATCTTTAGAGTCACCTCAGAACTTTTGTTTCTGCAGTTAGAAACCAAATTTTCTCTGATTAGTCACCGATGTTTATCGTAGCGCGACTCAGTGCGTAATGAGTAAACGTATGAAAAATTAAGAAATGCATTGCTTAATGTTGGCACCCGTGCGGGGACACACTTCACCGTTCTATCTTGATTTATTTCTGTGGTCCTCGTGGTATACAGGGACTTACTTAATATGCTAACGGTTTTTAAAGGGATGATCAGACCATCATATAGGTACTGAACAACCTTCATTGAGGGACTATTATAACGATTAAAAATGCACTGTCCCATGCCTACATTTGGGACGAGTAGGCTGGCAATTTTGTATGGAACACACGAATTTATCCATCGCTATTTCCGTGTTGTCCCCATAGATAAAGTTGTTCAGTTTGATGATCTGATCATCTTCTTAAAAACCGTCAGCACTGAAGAAAGCCATGTCCGTGAGCCGTGCTTTAAAAAAATCAAG
This sequence comes from Agonopterix alstromeriana, assembly GCA_963924505.1. Classification (NCBI taxonomy): domain Eukaryota; kingdom Metazoa; phylum Arthropoda; class Insecta; order Lepidoptera; family Depressariidae; genus Agonopterix; species Agonopterix alstromeriana. The sequence continues at coordinate 2,627,186 of OZ004676.1, read as the reverse complement.
TTCGCAAAACGGACACCATTTTAATCACATTTTTATTTCAGAAGCTGTTGACTACAGTTAATGATACAAGCCTATTGCGCAGACGCGAGGTTCATAATGAGGAGCTGTCATCAGCTCATGAAGCAAGTGATGGATGGTTGCTTTTACACTCGCCGGCTGTTACTACCTACTGTTGCCCGTCTGTTGTCATTATTTAGTCTATTTTCAATGAGATTTTTTGATAAAGTTCTAGTTTCATATACAAGGGTGTAAAATTAATTGCGTTACATATCAAACGAGATGACTAAGGGATAGTGTAACGCAGCTTTTTTAACGGTAAAAGACTAGCGCTACAGAATACGTGATTCCATCCTGAAATATTCAAGATGCTGTAAATTTGCCATAGTTTCAATAGAGGGCTGAATCTAAAACCATTTCGAGATAATTGTCTCTAGCAATATTTTCTATGTCAGAGATTTTAAAATGAAAGGATTATAATTATTTTTAATAAAAAACTTCGTATTTCGGTAACATAAAATAACTGGCCATTAAGAAAAAAATTATTCAATATATCAGAATTTGACAAATCATCAAATGTTGCCGTTTCTGTTTCCAGCATAGAGTAAGAAAGAGAAGACAGGTGATTTTTATTTCTTAAAATTAAGCTAAGGTTTTTCTCCATGGAGTTCCAATAATTTCTTTGCCTGCCGTGCAGGAGGCGATGGTTCGATCCCCGTCCAGGCCGACTCGTACCAATGAGTTTATCGGAATTTATGTACGATTTGTAACACAACTGGCTTTTCAGTGAAGGAAAACATCACGAAGAAGGTATTTTATTGTACCCACTGCCCATTACAAGTGGCGACGGGCTCACTCCACGTCACACTGGACAGAAATTTCTGTACTACTAGTGAAACGTCGATTTTCTAAGTTTTCATAATATCTCTGACTCTCGGGAAATATAGTCATGAGCATATTCTATGCTATGCTATGAATTAAAAAAAAAATTTAAATTAGTTTCTTGAAATGATGTCTCTATCCGTAAAAAATATAAAATAAAGAAAAAAAAAAATTAAATACTGAATTGCATAATGTGATTCAATATTCAAGCAAAATCCGTATCAATACCTTCAAGTGTTAATATCATTATTTGTTGTTCAAACACAAAAGCCGAGAAATTATCATTCCCCCTCTATTTCCCAAAAACCATTCCATTTTCATACTAATACCTTTATTATAAGAGGTGTTTAAGAGGTCGTGTTACACGGTGTAGTAACCTATAATCGGAAAAACCAATTTATTTTTGTCCACTCGATACCAAATATCAAGTGATGTCGGGTGCAGAGGTTGTTTCGTATTAATTTCTTATAAGTATTATTAGATGTTTGTCAGGTAATTACTGTTTGATTTGTTGGTGTATAGGGTACAATAAGTTTCGCTCTTTTAGTGTTTAATGTTGGGTAAAGGTTACGTTATTAATTATTTGTATAGATAATTAAGCTCTTGCCCTTACAGGGAGCTCAGAAACATTGCAACATTGCTACAACCAGAATATTCAAGCGTGCAGTTCTGGTTTAGTACTTTAAGGGAATATACCCGTGGTGGTCCAGTGGCGAGTAACCTTGCCTGCCGTGCAGGAGGCGATGGTTCGATCCCCGTCCAGACCGACTCGTACCAATGTGTTTTTGTGATTTTTGTACGATTTGTAACACCACTGGCTTTTAGGTGAAGGAAAACATCGTGAGGAAACCTGCATGCTTCAATTTCGAGGCATGTATTGTACCCACTGTCCATTATGTGGCGACGGGCTCACCCCCCATCACACTGGACAGAGTTGCGGTACTACTGGTGAAATGTGGATGTTCTGAGGTTTCAGAATATCTCTGACTACCCCCTCGGGGAATATTGTCGTGAGCATATGCTTATATACCTAATTCGGAGCGCACTCCATACAAACAAAGGCTGGGAATATTTTCAATACTAACCAATTATTACTCCTTTTATTATTTTAATTATAATAAAAGTTGTTCAGTCTGATGGTCTGAACCACCCCTGAATGTTTCGGAACGGTAAAAAAAAAACCTTCCGGTATTGGTAGGTATATGATTTACATAATACAAATCAACAAATTTTTTGATTTTTTGTCAGTCTGTTTGTTTGTGAAATATGATAAAACTTTTTGAGTTTGAAAGCTTTTCATCTGATATAAAAACCCGGTACGGACAAAGTCGCGTTCAAACTCTAGTAAGATTTACAACGACGTTGTATTCATCCTGAAACCATTAATATGCGAAAAGTACGCCTTGTTACAAATTTCCGCTAAAATAAATAAGTTGGTAGTTGTAGCGAAGTTTATGAATACCCCGAGACTGAAAATGGTCGCGAGCTTATGTGTGTACGATGCGTCATTCACCTGTCACTCACTCTCACCGATCCCCGCTACCCAACCCGTCGCGTAGTGCCAGGACCATTGCCGAGGTCCGTACCCATTATGGGTGTCCTTTGGGCAGGTTGCTTAATTCACTGGTTCGGTAGACCTACCAGGGCGCTGGTGTGGTCCCCCCAACAGCCCGCAGTAAAAAGCAGTAACTGCTCCCTGAGCAAACTGTACATGTCAGTCAAAAAAAAAACTTGTCACTCTCTTTTGATATCCTCTAAAATGTGTTTACATTCAATATTGTTTTCAACCTTTGTTTACAATGTAAACAAATCCCTTCCAAAAATCACTTTGCAAAAAAGGAATATCACAAACAAAAATGCTTAGCAAATTGTGTGTGACAAAATGTATGGGGCGTAACGATCACAAATCATGTCTGTCATTGTTTGGGAGCACGCCTCCGTGAAGTGATGCCCGCGTCAGTTATTTATATCTGATTTTAAGTGAGAAATTGATATTTGGAAAGCTTTAAGTTGGAGTGAAATATTTTAAAGTGGTCTCTTCGCGTTTTTAGCTATTTTCGGATCAGAAATCAGATATCATTATTTTAAGGTTTCTAATATACAACGTGTTAATAAATAAACTCAAAACTAGAAAGTAGTTTGTTTAGAATCGAGAGCAGAATCGAATTATCATGGTTTCAACATAGGTAATTTGTTACAAAATATTAAATAATTTGTTTTTTAAATTTAAAATTTACTGAAATCGATCTCAACCCACCGCTCGGTCACTCCCACCCTACTTACTACCAAAACAAGATTCTTAAAATGTATCCAGGAGCACGTTAGCGCTTTCATTCATTGCTGAAATGATAACAAATCATTTTTGCCTCAAAACTTAAAATGCGAATAAACTTAAATTTAAGTATCAAAATAATGAAATTATTGTTTCAATCTAATTATTTTGTTACAAATCAGTTGGGGTGCATGAGGTTTTGCGCTTATTCATTAACACGTTGTATATCTAATGTAGGGTAGGGTAGGATATACCAAGTGCGAGTCGGACTCGCGACACCGAGGGTCCGTATCGCCAATGGTGCCAATTTCTCCAGCTATGAGAAATAGGCCACCAAAAAATGTTCGATTAAAGTTGGCGTATAGTTATGGAACTCATGTCGATTTGTTGCTCATAATCTCTAGATTATAGTGGTAATATTAGCTATACCTCATCTAAATGGAGTGTTGCGTAATCGCAGTTGGCGCACATCTTGTCGTGGTAAAATACGTTGGTTTTTTATTTTTATTTTCCTATAAACATCTAAGACGTTCCTATACACGCATTGTTTTACACGTGCCGCTATAAAAGAAAAAAAATAATCTTAGCAAAAAAGTCAAAACGGTGCATTTTTATATTGATTTCATAATTCCGGTTCATTGTTACCGAATCTTTCGTCCGATTACTATAATAAATTAAATTATGTTTTTAGAGTGTAATACCATCAATACACGTTACCGTTTGTAAGCCTAAAAGAAATTGACTCCTTTATTAACCACACAAAAAAATCTCCGGGATCCACTTGGTCGGTTTTTATTACAAACGTCGTTTTAATTTAGAGTATGCTCTATAATCTCACCAAGTTTGTCCCTTGTATGCATTGCTGATTTTACGATCAAAAGCACGTTTCTTGTATGGGGTAATGGTACCCCTTAATATTTTTGTTATTATATTTTGTGGTTAGTAAATCCAAAATGTGAACACATGTTCTGTGATAAATTTATGATGGTTCAAAAGATACAGCCATTCAGCGTTAGGACGGACGGACGATCGGATAGCATATGCTTGGTACCTGATAGGTAGGGTCCTGTTGGCACCTTTTGGTTACGGAACCCTAAAAAGTATAGATTCATCAGCATCATCATCATCAGGCAAACGTCAGGCATACAGATATGTATTTTTTTTAAATTTATATTTGATAACCAATAAATATAAATTAAAAAAAAAATACATACTCGTACCTAGATGCCAGCATATACAGGTGTAAGTGACAGCCTGGCAAATACTGAAAGGGTGAATTCAGACCATTAAACTGAACAACTTTCACTATTGAGCCACTTCAGGGTAGAATCGTGAATAAATACCCTTAAGAAACAGTCGAGTAGGTACAGATATTTTGTATAGAGCACCACGTCTAGCATGATTTCTCTACTTGCGCGCGACTCGGCTTTTCCCCATACTACAAATCGCGGCAAGCGCGGCTTTCGCTCTCCGAAAAGCGCGGGAACAGGTTATTTTCCATGGAGCGAAGGCTCGTCGCGCGCGTGTAGAGAAATCATACTAGACGTGCAGCTGATCTTGTTTCACGTTTCCTGAGTGAAAGTTGATGGTCTGAATTCACTATTTCAGTATTTGCTACGCTGTCACTTACACCCTGTATACGTGGTTATATATGATAACCACATTGATTACTTTAATATTTCTTCTTTCCATTCAGACCATTAAAAGATAATAACCTAATAAATTACCTTTAATAAACTTCAGTTCAACCTAATTAAATTTAAAAGTAGAAAGGTAGAAAAAATGAAAAGCGGCTAAAGTTGAAAAGTTGAGAGCCTTTCCTGCAAAGTTACTTGAATTGTCTTGGTAATATTTCAAAACCAGTGTCCGCTGACATCCCCCGATCCTTTGAGGTTAATTATCGTACTCCCCTGGGGGTATTATGATATTTTCTTCATTCCCCTTTTTTGTTCTGATAGAAATTTTTTAAATTTCGCTTCTTTTACAGTAAAATTAAAAGGGGTTCGTAATATTTTGAAAGGAGAATGGAATGAGCAAATCATTATTTTGTTATTAATTTTTTTGATTGTCGAAAAATTCCTGGATGTATTTAGATTTTCTCCTTGACAGTAGAAACCTAACCAAATTATTCTGAGTAACCAATTAAGAAAAGAAATCCTTTTTGATAGTATTTGTTAATTAAATGGAGTTGATTTATTATACATGATATACATATTTATGACACACGAGGAAGCGCTCGTTGGCGTAGTGGAGCTTCGGTGTTGGAAACGATCACCGGAGTTAAGCAACGTCAGGTCCGGTCAGTCTTTGGATGACCGTTTAGTGGTATTTCATCTCAAGCGTTTCCGTGCTTCGAAAGGCATGTTAAGCAGTTGGTCTCGGATAGTTCCGTCAGATGGCGGTGTAATTGTAACTACTCGCTAAGCCAGGTCAGAGGCGTATTTAGGCGGCTTAAAAATTCTCTGACAGCAAGTTGACCACTAACTTGCCTCCACCAACACGCACTGTTCCGCGTGGTGGAGGATGACCCACTCCCTCTCACCCTTATTCGTGAGAGGAGGCCTTTGCCCTGCAGTGGGATTCTACAGGCTATAACTTACTAATATACATGATGCTACAGTAAATGCGTTACGTATTTTAAGGGGTGTTTTAGAAGTTTACACCATCAAACTGAACAACTTTCACTATGGGCCCAATATTTAAATCGTCTCATGCATGTAGATCAAACAGCCATTAACGTTTTCTATGAAACAACTTAGTGAAAATTTTCACTTCACCAGGGGTGGCCAAACATTTCAAGTAGGCGGTCTGCATTGAAACTCTAGATACACCTAGCGGTCTCCTTTCAAAAACAATGTTTCAGATATTATGCTCGTATACAAACAAAGATCGATGTCTCATTCTTATCGCAATCATTGTAGAAAACTCAGGTTCACAAAGGTAGGTGAATCAAAAAAAAACGCCCTCAAATGTACAGCCACTTTTCGTAGGTATGGAAACTTGCGATAGTCTTCAAAAATCTCACTACCGAATGCTCAAAAGTTTAGAAGACCCTGAACAGAACCGCATAATACGTATAAACATACCACCTGAACAACGAAACTTCAGCATTTTCCAATTGAAGTAAGATACATTGTGATTAGATTTAAGAGGCTATGTGAAAAAAATAGGATTCTTCAAAGCGTCATATATCATGAAGTACTAACAGTAGGAGTATGATTTGCGGATATGTGTAAATTGAACATATAATTGAAGTTTTGATTAGAGCCAAAACACGATTAAGAGACATTTTCTCGATAGAAAAATAAGCCAAAGTAGCCTCCGTCTTTATCTATAAACGCTTGGAACTGTTAAACGGTGAATAATAGAAACACGAGACTTGATTAAAAAAAAAGAGATTGATATTTTATAAAGTTTGATTAGAGTAGAAATGAACTTACATAAATAGTACAATCACAATTAAATAAAGTTTGTTTTACGCTTGCGTCGTTTCAGGCGCGCGCGCCAACCCATCTCTTTCTCTCGCATCAGGCTAAGCTATCACACGTCCATTTCGCTTCAATTATTTTTATTTGTTTTAAATTATTTAACTTTTCGCGGGCTACCATAAACGTCTACACCCTCTATACTTATTGTAAATCAAAAAAAACAAAATACAAATCTAGAAAATACCAATCTTTTTCAAAGAAAACACGTGCTATAACAAAATAGTAAAATAGAACGACAGCGTTTACGACAATTTATTATCTGAAGCATTTTATTGATGTCATTAAAAAGCAAATTGGAAAAATGGCGCCATAGAAATAATAGCGTATTTGACCCAGTTTTTGGAAATTAGTCTCTAATGACTGAAGCTATACGACACACCGTTGTATGAAACGAAATATTGTCGGACGTTACCTAATTGCAAAGGCAATTTTCAAAAATATTGCTCATTTTATAATGATAAAACTGTTGAAAAAGATACTGTATGCTTAGAATATGAAATACCTAATTGGGGAGTTAACTGCATAAAATATACTTACCTACATTTTTTTGAAAATAACGCTCAACTCACATTTACAGTAATTCTTTAGCTTGAATTATATTTTTAATATTCGGATTTTTGACTATTTATATGTGGACTGGTTACGCGTGTAATTCTACTAACAAACATTTCTGCCACTTTTTGCGGGGGGCGAGGTAACACGAAATCCGCAACTTTGGATTTTATTCCCCATAACTTTAGATTCTAATTTTGAATGTTAAAAATAATGAAAAGTAGTCTCGTGTGAACCCCAAACGTTCTAAGTTCGAAGTTATTATTTCGCAAATATAGGCTGTCTCGCTTAGTGATAAGGTGTAAAATTGAATGCAAATGCACAAGATCAATTGTGCTTATACCGTGGCAGAGGGGAAATGCTACCGCAAGGCTAGTCCTTATAATAATTAGTCAAAGATCCGGATAAACTATAAACAGTAACGAAACGACGACGAAAAACAAAGACGTCACTGTGAATTATTTACATAAATGTATCATACACAGCTCGCGTTTTGACGTCCAATAAAGAGTTGCTTATAATTGACTAGTTGAAAACTCGTACCAATGAGTTTCGGAATTTATGTACGATTTGTAACATTACTGGCTTTTCGGTGAAGGAAAACACCGTGCGGAAACCTTGCTTCTATTTCGAGGCATGTATTGTACCCACTGTCCATTACAAGTAGCGACGGGCTCACTCCGCGTCACACTGGACAGAGTTTCAGTACTAGTGAAACGTGGATGTTTTGTGTTTTCCGAATATCTCTGACTACCCCCTCGGGGCATATAGTCGTGAGCATATGCTTTGAAAATTCGTCAATAGTTAATGTCCAAGAATGAGACTGCAAATACAATGCAAATCAAATGGCTGAAGATTTAATCACTCGCCCACAAAATGTGTGCTAAAAACGTTAAACATTAGAATGATTGGTTTCCCAATGAATGAATGAACGAATGAGATGTTACAGTACAGTTCTATCATTCATTCGTGTAGCATAAATGACTATTTTATTATGTAAACACTTTTATAAAATGTGACGTCACATTTTATAAAAGTTGTCGGTATGGAGTTATTAAGTAATGAAACCAAAATCTACATACATTTCTCTAAAAAATATCTTAGAAAGTAAAAACCGATCAAAGATACCTTTTCCAGAAAACGTCACAAATTGTCGCAATCGATGCGCTGATATTACGTTAACAAACTTTTACATCAAAGATTTGATCAAACATTTGAGCACACGTTATCAAAACAAAAACAGTCTTACAGTCGGTAAAAGTCGTCCTTCCTATTGCTTTAACAAGAAACTTCGAATCAAGACAGTAAAAGCCACTTTTAAATCCTTAAAAACGAAGTTCAACTAAAGTTAGTAAGTCGTTGAAAAAATAGAGACCCTAGCGACTTAAACCCAGACAACGAAAGGAACGAAGTTTTGCTTAAAATGTTGACTTTTCACGAATTTTCTTTGAGTTTTACGTGAGATTTTATCTTTTAGATGTTTTACTTAGTCTGAAACACTGAGTGTTTCAGATGTTTTAAGGAAGTTTGTGCATATTTCATTAGTGCTTTTGCATTTAAGTTTCGTCAACTTTTAAAGTGCTAGGAGGGATTTGAAGTCAAATTTTTTTCAGACTACGAAAAGTGTTGCATAACTTGATTACAATATTGCCATAATGAAAAAATAGTATGATCATAACTCTTTGACTATTTATATGTGGACTGGTTAACATTTCTGCCACTTTTTGCGGGGGGCGAGGTAACATGAAACCCGCAACTTTGGATTTTATTCCCCATAACTTTAGATTCTAATTTTGAATGTTAAAAATCATGAAAAGTAGTCTCGTGTGAACCCCAAACGTTCTAAGTTCGAAGTTATTATTTCGCAATTATAGGCTGTCTCGTTTAGTGATAAGGTGTAAAATTGAATGTAAATGCACAAGATCAATTGTGCTTATACCGTGGCAGAGGGGAAATGCTACCGCAAGGCTAGTCCTTATAATAATTAGTCAAAGACTTCACCTCATCTCTTCTCTTTCTAATTAGTCTATATCTTCTATTTCATTATTTTGATAGTTAACATTTAAAGTTATTCGCATTTTAAGTTTTGAGGCAAAAATGTTTTGTTATCATTTCAGCAATGAATGAAAGCGCTAGCTTGCTCATGGATACATTTTAAGAATCTTGTATTGATAGTAAGTAGGGTGAGTGTGCCCGTGCGGTGGGATGAGATCGAGTTTAGTAAATATATAAAATTATTTAATATTTTGAAGAAATTAAAACCTATGTTGAAAACATGATAATTCGATTCTGCTCTCGATTCTAAACAAACTACTTTCTAGTTTTGCGTTAATTCATTAACACGTTGTATGTAGACAATATTCCAAAGTTTAAAACAAAAGTATTAACGGTTAATATTATCATTTCTCTGTAGTAAACATCCCGAGTTTGCAACAAAAATAATTAAATAATGTAATGGCAGGTAGACCCGACTCATTTTCACGTTTTCAAATTGAATTAAACGACAATAAAACATAACACTGCTCTCTTGCCGGCGGAAGTTTTACAAAAATTGGATAAGTGCGAGTCGCGTTTGAGTTTTTTGGGTTCCGTATACTCGAATTATATTTCTCTAAATGATACGATTCCTTTTTGGGATCATTATTAAGTTAGCTTATCTTAGGTTTTAGCATATTTAGGTATAAGTAGTATGAATTAACGTACCTACCAATTGACGATAGCTGCCTAAAGATGAAACATAATTTTTAGAGTTTAAAAAATATATATAGATTTTTTTTAAATTTTCCATATGATTTAAAAAGCCACTGTTCTGTATTCCTGTTAATTTTCTCTCATTCTTTTCTTTACTCTTCCGAGGAGTTTAAGATCCAAAAATTACTTTATAAAAAGCTATAAGTACTTTGAAAATAAGTACTAAGTATTAAGTAATAAGGACGAAAAGATTTTCCGATTCCTACATATAGCTTTCTGGCCAATTCTGAAAACTGCAAACCTACTTGAGCCAAATGTATGGGACAGATGATTTTTATTTCGCGATTTCGATGATGGTCCTATAGAGAAAGTTGTTCAGTTTGGCGGTCTGATCATCCCCTTAAAAAGTATCAGCATATTTAGAAGGACCCTGTATAGCTAAAGTTTTAAGATTACAGCATTCGCCAACGGAAAAGCGAATGCAAGAAAGTTGTATTCTTACACGGACTCCTAAAAGATATGCTCATCCAATTTAAACGTCAAACTTAAGCTATCTCAACTGGGTCAAAGTTTTAAGCAAATCCGGCTTATCCTGAAGTTATACGTAAATCGGAGCACGCGATGAATTATTGGCGTTATTTTTCATGGAGACGCCTTACGATTATTGCTAATTCCTCATTTCAAGTCTGACGGTTCACGACAGTTTTAACTTTAACGTGTAGGCTACAAGAGCGTTGATATGAGACTTGTTAAATTGAACAGAGATTATGAGTTTTTTTTTTAGAAATGACTAATACGCGTTGCTCAGGGAGCAGTTACTGCTTTGTACTGCGGACTATTGGAGGGACCACGAAGGGTCTACCAAGCCAAATGCATGAACTTAAGCAACCGATCTAGGGGCACCCAGAGGGATACGGACCTCGGCATAGGACGTTGCTGTGGCTTCGCGGCGGATTGGGTAGCTCGGATCGGTGAGATTATGAGGTTTATTCGGACTAAGTCACGCTAATCAAACAGCTTACATCTTTAATTCGTAGGGAACAAGAATTTTGAAATGTGTCTTGTGAAGTTGTGATTCATATTTTATTTGGAAAGTTAAGTAGCAAGTTGACAGTGCTTTCCAAAGTTGTACCTATTCGAAAATTCGTCCAAGTTTTTGTTTGTCTGCAAGGGGTGCCAAGTGTTTTCAGCAAGATTTGTGAAGAACAATTTTTCTGTAAGTTCAGTTTTCAATAAAACATTTCGAGTTATTTATTTGTTGAGTAGAAAATAGTGTTTTCTTCTTATTTTGTTAGAGAATGTTGGAGATTTGAACTATTGATACAATACCTACTGTTCTTTACAGTTCGAGTTTCGCAACTTTCGGGTTTTTGTTGTTTCTCGACAATGACTGCAAAAATGTGAGCAGATATTGTGGATAAATAGCTCTATGGCAGTGGTTCCAAGTGAGTCCAAAGAGTTCAAACTCGGGTACCTCTTTTATAAGTACCTACCTATAAATCAAATGATAAACCAAAAATTAAATAAATTATTCACCATTTATCATGTACCTTTCTACCAAACTGCAAAAGGCAGTAATTACGTAGCTAGTCTTTCTCTTCTGATTATTATATTCTATAAATCGATAGTGCACCAGTGAAAATGGGCTATGTCCAGAAGTTTGGAAGATATCTTAGACTCTTAGCCCCACTTGCTTCAACCTGGGTTAGAAAATAACTCCAGGTTAAGTTTGTTATCTATGATTTTTAGTATAGCAGAAAATCCGAGTTAGCTATTTAACCCAGAGTTAATTGCTAACCTAGGTTATCGCAAGTGGGGCTTAGAGCATTAAGAACGAAGATATAGACTAATTAGAGAGAGAAGAGATGAGGTGAAGTAGAGCTATTGTTTATGTTAATCAATAATGGCATATGACATAGCAATATATTCGAATTAATAATGGAAATCACATAGAAAAACGTTAAACCAAATACACTCAAGTTTCTGTCTGTGACTTTCACGTGCACGATTCTGAAAAAGCATAAGCATATGCTCACGACCATATTCCCCGAGGGGGTACTCAGAGATATTCTGAAACCTCAGAATATCCACGTTTCACCAGTAGTACCGAAACTCTGTCCAGTGTGACGGGGGGTGAGCCCGTCGCCACTTATAATGGACAGTGGGTACAATACATTCCTCGAAATTGAAGCATGCAGGTTTCCTCACGATGTTTTCCTTCACCGAAAAGCCAGTGGTGTTACAAATCGCACATAAATTCCGAAAACTCATTGGTACGAGTCTGCCTGGACGGGGATCGAACCATCGCCTCCTGCATGGCAGGCAAGGTTACTCGCCACTGGACCACCACGGCTACCAATTCTGAAAAAGCTTCTGGAATACCTGTATCATTCTGCTTATTCTTTGAAAAAATGCATCCACATTTCGCCACATCGACTCAGTAGGTACTACCAATTAACCCCCAAACATTCTGTGCAAGAAATTCGACAGGACCTAGGAGTAGGTAACCGGTAACTAGAAATTAATTGTTTTTACGTCCAATTCCCTAGGTACCGTAGCCTCGTTTCATTCGCTCCTTTGTTCCGCACAGTTGATTCTTTGTTCCATTCGTTCATTCGTTCTTTTGGGACTGTAATTTCATCAGCTACCCGTTGTTTGCGGAACCTAGTTGTGGAGCTTTTTTTATTTAATATAAAAAAGGAATTGTTTTTTTTTTGAGTAAGGTTAATGTTAGTACACGGCTTTTTTTTTGTAGAATAATTTTGGTTGGTACTATTGTTTCTACTTTTGGATTAATTTTAAAGCACTCAGACTCTTTTGCGTGTTGAATGTTTATTTTTTAAGCTAGCTTTTCCCGCAAATTTTTCGCGGTTTTGATGTTTGGTCCATACTGACTGCATGCATGAGCATATGCTCACGACTATATTCCCCGAGGGGGTAGTCAGAGATATTCTGAAATCTCAGAACATCAACGTTTCACCAGTAGTACCGAAACTCTGTCCAGTGTGACGGGGCGTGAGCCCGTCGCCACATAATGGACAGTGGACATGCCTCGAAATTGAAGCATGCAGGTTTCCTCACGATGTTTTCCTTCACCGAAAAGCCAGTGGTGTACTGACTGCTTTTGCACAATATGGATATAATAAGTAAGTATGTGACTTCAGTTTACAGTAGTTAGTTGATCCAACGACCTATATGGACCTGCTATACTGTCCCAGCTGACTTTTCAAGCCGATAGACGCCCAATGCTGGACACAGGCCTCCGCCAAGGATGCGGAGGTCATAACTCGCGGCCTTGCGTTGCCCTCATCCAACGTGTTCCCACCACCTTCACCAGGTAGTCGGTCCTTGTTACAGTACATCCAGGAAAACAATTTCGCTCGTCTTCCATTGCGCAGAGCAGACCCGAGTCCCCGTTAAAACCCGAAGTCATTTAGTAATTAAAAATCAGTCATGCGCGGTAGTCGAAGGGTACAAAATCTGTTGCTACTAAATCTTTCTCTATCTCGCTCCAAGGCTTCGGTGGCGATAAGTGCGCGAAAACAATTAGCCAATAGCGGCAGGGTATTTCAGGCGCGCGAAGGTGGTACATCATGATTGGACAATATAATTTCGCCCGCTATTAAAATTTGTCAACTGCGCAGGAACATCAGTAAGACATATAAACGTATTACTGTGCAACTATTATTCAGTCTTACCTTAATAACTTGACCTCCCAAAGCGCCAGTACCTCAGGGGGTCTCGAGGCGCAGAGTGCCAACCTGGGCCCGCATGCGTGGAGCCTCACCGGCCCCGCCTTGATGTTCGTCGCCGATGGAGCCGATATAATGACCGCTGCAAACTCTTTACTGCTGCCGAGGTTGTGTTGCACCTGGAAGAATTTGTTAAATTAGTATTTTGCGGAGAAAAGCTACCGTGAAGTTCTTGGAAAGTATAGGACTACCCCGTTTCAACCCGTTGCAACTGGCGACTAAGGCGAAGTTTATACAGAAGAGACGTGTGGCAGATGCGGATAGACAAAGTAACACAATTTATAAACCTTATAGTACTTAGCATAGCGTCGTTTGGAGAATTACGCCCGCGCCTCCAGGCGACGTCATCTGGAGGCGCGGGCGCGATTCTCCTTTACGACAAAAACGATGCTATGCTACGGACTATAAGGTTTATATCGTGTTACTCAGATTATCCGCCACCGCCGCACGTCTCTTCTGTATAAACCATGGCTAAAGAACGAGAGAGATCCCTTGATCTTGGCGCACACCACCTTGACGGTCACCAATGTAGTCATTGGAGGAAGTCCGCCATAATGAAACAAATCAACTTTGAACAACGCTAGTTTAACATTGTTGATAATGCCCACTATTGACCTGTACATCATCATTCTCTTGCCCATTTCCCATCTATTGACCTGTACAAAGCCCGTAATAATATATCTCTGCAGACGGGAGTCACGTTGCAGGTTCTGACCCCAGAACTTGTCTCGCGTGTTGTCCGCGCGTCGCGTCTTTGCCAGCCACGAGGCTCCGCATTCCTTAATCTCTTCTTGTTCTTTATCAAAAACAATCCCTGAGATTGGGATAGATACTCCCACAAACTACTTGACATTGGCGGAAATGCGGTGCTAACGCACAAGCAAAAAGTCCATTAATTATAAATATAATATATCTCTGCAGACATTGCATGGTCTTCAGCCAATATTCATCCCACTGCAGAACACAGGCCTACCCTCAAAATGGGCGTGGAACACAAAGTGTACCCATTGCGGATTGGTAGACTTCACCATACGCAACTAGCTACTAATTTCTTCGCCAGTATGTGCAAGTTTCCTCGCGATGTTTTCACCATTTGAGAGCATTATGTATTACGTACATAAGTTAGAAAAACTCATTTTGACATGGCATGTCGTCCGTGCGGATTTGAACCGGGATCCTCATGACTGAGTAGGTAACCATACCTCTCCGCGATAACGCGTCACCGATGTTCTCTTATAAATAACTCTGGTAATATACAAGGTGTTACAAAAATACAAATTAATACTTAAGGGGGTGGTTTAGACCATTAAACTGAACAGCTTTCACTATGGGACCAATATCGAAAGCACGAAAAAAGAAAAGAACTTCCGTACTAAACTACAAATCTACTCGAGCTAAATGTATGGAACAGCTGATTTTTTTTCGCAATTTCGATGTTGGTCCGATAGTGAAAGTTGCTCAGTTTGATAGTCTAAACAACCCCCTTAAAAGTTTTAAATATTTATTTTTTCTTGAATAGACTTACCTTGTATAGGGTCCATATACAAGGTGTTACAAAAATACAAATAAACATTTATGGGGGTGGTTTAGACCATCAAACTGAACAACTTTCACTATGGGACCAATGTCGAAATGGCGAAAAAATATCTGATGTTCCATACTAAACTACAAAATAATCTTCTCGAGCTAAATGTATGGGACAGTAGATTTTTTTTTCGCGATTTCGGTCTTGGTCCCATAGTGAAAGTTGTTCAGTTGGATGAGCTAAACAACCCCCTTAAAAGTTTTAAATATTTATTTTTACTTTTGTAACACCTTGTGGCAGCGGATTTTTTTTTCGCTATTTCGATTTTGGTCCCGTAGAGAAAGTTGTTCAGTTTGATGGTCTGATTATTCCCTTAAAAAGTGTCAGCATATTAAGAAGGACGCTTTAATATGTAAAATAGTCTTACCTTCACCCTCCATTGAATCAATCCCTCCCTGGTATCAAAAGCCAGCACCGGCACGACATCCTCACACAAAATGGCCAGGGTATTGGACTCCTTGTCCAGCGTGAACCCTGACTCGAAGCCGAGGTACTGCTGGAGCGACAGCGATGCCTTCGTCTGTCCGTTCTTCTGTCTCTCTTTCAAGTCTTTGTAGAGCTGTATGTGGACACAGTCTGGAAAGAAGAAAGGAACGTGTTATTGATTGGTCGAATAAAATGCTGGCAAAGTGCGAGTCGGACTCGCGCACGGAAGGTTCCATACCAACATACAATATTACAACAACAAATAATATTGTGTTTTGTCCGGGATCCTTAGAGCGACACACACTTGGCCGGTTTTTATTATTTGATGTTTAACTATAGAGTATGTACTACAGGGTGAAATTGATATCAGTAGCATCCTTTTAAACTATGAGTCTACCCATCAAACTGGCCAACTTTTACTATTTGAGTAAATAATAATATTGAGTATTGATTATTGAAAACCGATAGGAGCAAAAAAACTCGACTCAAATGTATGCAACATTTGAGTCGAGTTGGCAGTTTAGTATGGAACAGCAGATTTTTTTTTTGCTCCGATCGGTTTGCTCCCATAGTAAAAGTTGTTCAGTTTGATGGGTAGACTCTAAGTTTAAAAGGAAGCTAATGATATCAATATCAACCGTGTATAATCACACCACATCACGATTCGATTTTTTAAGATAGAGCAAAAGAAATCATGTTGAAAAAAAAAACACGTTTCTTGTATGGTGTTTCTTGTATACCTATACTTCATTCCAAATAAGGACGACGAGATTTTCCGATTCCTATTTAGCTTTCTGGCCAATTCTGATTAATTTATTGGATACATATACTATCCGACATATCTTGGACGTTACTAAAGTTGTTTTAAGATTAAGTGAGAGGAAGTGTTTCATATCTTTGTTTCTGTAATGCAAAATCCCATACAAAACTGCAGTACCGACTCGACTAATTCGTCATTTTTGTAAATAAACTAAATTAGATCAATGACTCAATTAGGACGTCTCCAAGACGACACCCGCAAAAACCTTTGACTAATTATTATAAGGACTAGCCTTGCGGTAGCATTTCCCCTCTGCCACGGTATAAGCACAATTGATCTTGTGCATTTACATTCAATTTTACACCTTATCACTAAACGAGACTGTCTATAATTGCGACATAATAACTTCGAACTTAGAACGTTTGGGGTTCACACGAGACTATTTTTCATGATTTTTAACATTCAAAATTAGAATCTAAAGTTGTGGGGAGTAAAATCCAAAGTGGCGGATTTCATGTTACCTCGCCCCCCGCAAACAGTGGCAGAAATGTTTGTTAGTAGAATTACACGCGTAACCAGTTCATATAAAAATTAGTCAAAGGCAAAAACACTTGACTAATTAAATTTCGATATAGGATTAAAAGTTGTAGAAACAACTGTTTGAAAACAATAAATAATTAAATTATAAAATGACAGGCCACAATCTACTTTAAAGCAACCCAGCTAAAATTAAATTTACAATTTCACAAACTGAAAATGACATCTACTCATTCGCTATCTCATGCATACGCTTTATTTTCCAAAGAAATTGATTTGAATTCTAAATCTTGGGCAATACGATTGAAATTACCCTGTGGTTAATAAACAAAGGGCCACATGACAGCTACTACGTCAAAATCGAGTGTTCCATTTTCAAATTAATTTGGAACCGTTTTCTAATTGGTGCGACGTGACTTGTCTGTGTTCGAATCAGAGTGTTTGATTTCGGATCTAAGGACACATTCATACGATGCGATTAAAAGAATTAATTTTAGAGTAAAGTATTTTAATAATGCTTTGAGATAAGAAATAATTAATCATTTTATAAAATGTATTTTACCGATTCTGTTCAAACAATAACGAATAGTTTCAGATTTCGTAACGTCGTCGTATGTGTAAAAACTTTGTATGGTCCATTTATTAATCTGCGAAATCGATCATTGGGTGACCAAGGTTATCATAAATTGGCGAATAATTTTAGTAACAAATAATGTCGATTAAAAATATAGGTATGTACTGTAAGGAGGCTGTCTGTCTACCCAAAAACGTTGGCTGGTTATTGATGCGGTATTTCAGAGTAATATTTCGAACGCCTACAATTTGTCTGCACGTTCTTTTGCTCTCTAATTAGTTCGGCTCTGATTGTGTTGCGATGAGGAAGAGTACGAAATAAACCAATTTGAGTATTTTTATTGTACACACGGCGACACATCGACCTATACAAAACCAAAATAAACTGGCAGCGTGAAGTTATTCGTTATGGAACCTACGCGCGACCAGTTTTATGCTGGTTTTGTATAGCTCTCAGAGGAAGGATCTCCATAGAGTCCGCATAAATTTACGGTTGTAGTTAGTCTCTTTTGTCTTATGACGTACCTGTAATAGTAGAAGGAGATGGATCTATAGATATTTGTTTATGCGGCTGTCCACTTTTTTTTGAGCTAGTGTGTGTGAAAAGTGACCGTAAACATAAGGCCATATGTCACTCGGTGCCTTTTGTCCATAACATAACATAACATAACATAAATATTCTTTATTTGCACACCAAAAACATACAGCAACAAAACAGAATACCATACTATTTGACACCACACACTCAAACCTAAACGTCAAAAAAAGTGGACACTTTACAATTGGTATGGCTCACTCTATTATGTATAATCTCTTTGGTATAGCTTGATGCTTGGTGAGCTTGTCACTTGAATAATTTGATTGACATTTTAAAAGATGAAAATCAGTGCAGTTGCCTGGAAAAGGAATGATAAAGAAATCACTGGTAGGTAATGTATCGAATACAATTGTATTGAAAGATAAACTTGTCGTGTGATAACCTTATTTGTCGGCGTTTGTTTTATCTTTACACTTTTATCAATTCGCGTTTTGTAAAAACTTTCCTATAAGTATAGGGTCCTTCTTAATATGCTGACACTTTTTTAAGGGGATGATCAGACCATCAAACTGAACAACTTTCACTAGGAGACCAACTTCGAAATCGCGAAAAACAAATCTGATGTTCCATACTAAACTACAAATATACTCGAGCTAAATGTATGGGACAGCTGATTTTTTTTTCGCGATTTCAATGTTGGTCCCACAGTGAAAGTTGTTAAGTTTGATGGTCTAAACAACCCTCTTTAAAATTTTAAATATTTATTTTTACTTTTGTTTCACCTAGTATAAAAATACCTCAAGGATAAACAATATGTCTGTGTTTACCCTTACAATTAAAATGTTTGAATTTAGAATCTTAATTTGTATTTAGAACCTTTGTGATTGTTCGCGCTTACGCTTTGTAACAAGGAACGATAGTTTACAAATTGAATTAACATTTGCGTGTAAAGAAACGCGTTAAGTTCCCACGAAATTAATTAGACGAAAATAGAAGCAGTTTGAAAACCAGTAGGTAGATCGAGTGTTTCATACAAAACTCAACCTACAAACAGTATCAACTCGACTCAAACGTATTGTACAGCATATTTTTTCATGTCTAATCTAAATCACCCCTTTAAGGGGATATAATTCGGAGCGCGCTCCATACAAACGTACTATGGTGATATTTTCAATACTAACCAATTAAAGTCAATGAAATTTTGCTGAAACAATCTAGAAACAAAACTCTATGCTTGTATCGTGTCCGATTTTCCTTAAACTGTATAGTTTTAAAGTTACAGTGCCTCAAAGATTTCCATACAAATCTTAAATTAATTCTAGCATTGAAACTGTATATTTTAACGAAAATTGAACACGATGCAAGCATATATATTTGTTCCTAGATTATTTTTGCAAAATTGCATTGAGTTTAATTGGTTAGTATTGAAAATATCACCAGACTTCGTTTGTATGCAGCGCGCATTTACGCATTCGGAATAAACTTCTCTTAAGGTTCTACCGCTCGATTTTACCGTAACATTGTAACCATGCCACTTTTTAAGTAGAAATGAAAACTGAACAGTCTACAGGACATGAAAAGTAATTGCCTTTTTCTCGAAATCTATTTTAATTAATTTTTACTCTTAGGTACATTGTTGATCGGAAGAAAATGAAAAAGCCAACCTCCAAAACGGGCCATTTTTGTACTATCCAATGTCGTAAAAATATGGTAATAATAGTTTGCATAAACATAATATTACTAAAACTTTATATTTCAACGATATATTTTGTCGTACAAACGAGATATCTTGAATTTCATGATGGATATTTTTGTTCAAATAGTGCAAAAATGGCGGAAAAAAATCGGATCGGACTTAGTGAAAGGATCGATTTTTTGTATCGCTAACTGCGCTGTTTGTAATTAATTTGAGTTGTTATAATATTACTTTGAATATTTTGTAACACAAAACTACTTAAATATACGCCTTAAATATCCCCTAGTCAAATGTATGGGACGGAAAAATATTAATTTTTTGCATTGTTATCCCCATAGTGAAAGTTTTGTTACACATTGTATTCTTATTGTACCTTATTATTATTATGTTAGTAAAGTATTCAGTAAACACGGTTGATCATTATCCAAAATGTACTCGATTCGTGACTTGGCAATCTGAGAGTCTGTACCTACCGTACCCGACATGTATCGGGGTCAACATTTCTTTGTGTATGTACATTACATACATAAGTGTTACATAATCTGTCCTTAGAATATATTTGATGTAGGTTAGTATTTGTGTTATGTTATAGAGTTTCTGGCCGCATCTTCTCTACAGCGACAACACGTTCCGACGCGGCGGTAGCTTAAAAAAAGAATGGACGTTTAATAAGTGTGCTTCAAGCTCCTATATTGAATAAATTATTTTGGCTTTGACTTTAAGAGAAGTTTATTCCGAATGCGTAAATGCGTGTCCCATACAAACGACGTCTGGTGATATTTTCAATACTAACTAATCAATGAAATTTTTCAGGAACAATCTAGAAACTAATCTCTATGTTTGTACGAAGTCCGATTTTCGTTAAAGGTTTGTTTCTGAAAAATTTTGGTTAGTATTTTTTATAGTACAATAATTGAACAAAACTTTGATTGGTGGCCGCGACTTTTGAAAAAATGATAATACCTTTACTTATATCCATTTCACAGGTACCTAATCTTTGTATGAAACTTTCCAACTGCCCGCAAAAAGATAAATGTAGTACAATTACCGACTATACCTATGCCAAAAACAATGGTTGTGGGCTTACGTATGTACTACTTCAAGTACATCGAAAGCTTTTAAAATAACGTCTTCAATCAATCATTCACATGCAAATCCCAAGCCCAAACAAAGCCAAATCATTCAAACATAATCTTTCTAAACAAACATACAAAATGTCAGCACAAGCTTACGGTTTTCAAGTGCGATGTTGAAGGAAGGCTCCGAAAGCCAGCCTTATGTATGAAATACAAAGATCCCTCTTGCCTATGTCAATTTACCTAAATCTCTTGCTGACATTGCACCTACGATCCCTTCCCATACTGTTTGTGTACATACATACGGGAATTAATTTCGTACCGTTCAGAAAAAAATAAACCTAACACGAAACTTATAAGAAGTACATTAAAACCGCTACAGATAAAAAAAGAAACTTATTTAAAGGAATAGCTTCCCTGCTCATTCAAGCTACAGGTGTAAAAACTTGAGCGTACTTCGGACAGTGAGATTGGTGGTGGTCAACTTGTTGTCAAGATTATGCTAAAGAGTCAAGACTATATTCCTCAAAGAAGTCACAGATTTTCTACTATCATCATCATCTCAATCGAAAGATTGCTGGACATGGGCCTTCCCCGAGGATCGCAACGACCGGTCCTGCGCTGCCCTCCTCCAACTGGTTCCAGCGCCCGCGGCATGGTGCCTCGTTAAACGTTTTATGGCGCCTGCTAAAAAGAAAGGGAGCTAGGGCGCGGTAGAGCTTTATCGCGCCATCATGCAGCGGGCGCTGGTCGTCGGTCCACCTTGTGGAGTCTGCCCACGCTTCGGGTACGCGGTCGCTACTCGAGAACTCTTCGGCCCCATCGGCTCCGGTATACTTTAGTTTATCAATTCTGACAGAATGTAATATTTATTCCGAAATCCAGGATATCCACATTTCACCTTCATAAGCTGCGTTGTTTTGACAATATTTTGACATAGTGTTTTCGAACGTACGAGGAGGCAATAAAAAAGTTTTTCGCAGCAGCGTGCTTCGCTACAACGGTTTTCGCGACTACATCATTCGAACGTACAAGTTTTCGAACGTATGAGGCAGTCAAAAAGTTCTTCGCATCAGCGTGCTTCGCTATGACGGTTTTCGAAACTGCATATGACTCCCGTGGGATTTATCACAAGTCGGGTGTCCGTACGCAAAACCTACCCGTATTATTCCACCGCCGAAATCTTTAAGAAAAGGCGTTCTCAGGCAGTACATATTCTATTTTCCTTGGGGCTCGTTAAATACGTGAATAAGTAATATGCCGACGAACGTTCAAAAGAATCGAAGGGATGTATCCAAGCAACCGTAGGTACGTTTAATATCAAGTTATATGTCGGTTGGTATTGTGTTCTGAACTTCTGAGCTTTTCATTTTAAGATCTCTCACAGTTTTGAATAGGACACGTACAAGTATGTAATTGAACCTAAAATTTGCACAATTCGGTATGTAAAGTTAATTTTTGGAGGGCTGAATCAAGATAATTTTCTCAATAACAATATTTTCGATGTCATCGATTTTAAAATGAAAGGATTATAGATATTTATGAAATATCGTTGTTTTTCTGTCCGACGAGTGACATCACTCGAAAAACTCCTTGGTATCAAAATCAACTTAAAATAACTGACCATTAAGAAAAAAAAAAATCACAATGTCAGAATTTGACATTTGATGTTGCCGTTTTTGGTTCCAGCCTCAGAGGAAGGATCTCCATAGAGTCCGCATAAATTTACGATTGTAGTTAGTCTCTTTTGTCTTATGACGTACCTTTAATAGTAGAAGGAGATGGAACTATAGATATTTATTTATGCGACTGTCCACTTTTTTTTGAGCTAGTGTGTGTGAAAAGTGACCGTAAACATAAAGCCATATGTCACTTGGTGCCTTTTGTCCATACTACTTGACACACACACTCAAACGTCAAAAAAAGTGGACACTTTACAATTGGTATGGCTCACTATATGCCTTTAGGTTTAATCTCTTTGTTTCCAGCATAGCATTTCAATATGAAAATGTTATGTTTGCAAAATGTCCATAAATGAAAAATGCTCCTCCATTTTTGACTCAATCAATTTAATATAAAAATTACACGAAAAGTTCTAGTCAAAAAAAATTGTATCACTTTTTCTCTCAAAAACTTGTTTCTTCAAGTATAATATTTCGTTTTTCAAAGAACAAAGGAAAAGTCCCATGGGGAGTTTTAATAAAAGGCTGGTTAGGTTACACATTCAAATATTTTGTACGAAGTTAATAAAAAAGTATTTTGAATTTGTCCCTAAAAGTTTTACAAAACATTCTACATGAAACGAAAATCTGATATAAAATGTAAGTAACAAAATCGTTATTGGTGTACGTAAAAATAATGTAAAACAAAAAAGTCAATGACACGATAAACCTAGCTTTTCAGTTTTTCAGTGTTACACGCGAACGAAGTCGCGGGCAAAAGCTAGTCCTAATAATATTATAAACGCGAAAGTTTTTAAGTATGGATGGATGTTTGTTACTCTTTCACGTAAAAAATACTGAATGGATTTTAATGAAATTTGGCACACAGATAGAATATGATCTGGATTAACACATAAGATACTTTTTTAAGGTCTACGCAGACGGAGTCTAACAGCTAGTGTACTATAAACTGACGACCATTCACTTTCAGGATTTTCAGAAGCCCTGAAACGAAAGGAAAACGCGCATTTATTCCTCTTATTTTTTAGGGACGTGACCGTAGTGGACCGTTTCCATACCATGTGCTTCAGGAGACACAATTGTGCTAATTTTAGGTTCAATTCGGTATGACAAGTTTTATTTTGGAGTGCTGAATCGAAAACCATTTCAAGATAATTGTCTCAATAATAATATTTTCTATGTCAGAGATTTTAAAATGAAAGGATTACAGATATTTTTAATAAAAAACTTCGTTTTTTGGTCCAGCCAGTGACGTCACTGGAAAACCTGTACTCCTTTCTAAACTTAAAATTAAAGTAACTGGCCATTAAGAAAATCAATACATTCACAATGACAGAATTTGACATTTGATGTTGCCGTTTCTGTTTCCAGCATAGAGTTAGAAAGAGGCAGGTGATTTTTTTTTTATTAAAGCAGTAGTTTTTCTCCATGGAGATCGAATTATTTTCTCTCCACCATTTTTGCATTTAGAGATTACAGATCAAAATAATTTAAAAATTAAATTTATATTGATAAACTCGATAAATCGCAATAAAAATGAAATAGGTGTCTTAAAATTATGTCCGTAAAAATAATGAAATGAATGAAATATACTTTATTTACACCAAAAGCAAAATACTTTGACTATTTATATGGCAAAATACAATACACATTAGGAAACAAAACTGATTATGGTACAAAATATAAAAATTTTTACAACAAAAAAACTTGACGTACCGAATTGTTTACCAACTTGTACCTGCTTGCATAAGACCATATCAGCAAGTTACATTATCAAATTAATATTTAACATGATTGAGACAAATTGTACACCTCAGAATTGGTCCAGAAGGCAAGTATTTTAAATTATGTAACGACGTAAGTTTTTTACTGAAGGGAAAGCAAAGGCAGCGTGCTATAGTGACCTTTGTGTTACCAATAACAAGTTACCACTTTCACTTTCTGTGTGAAGTGTAATACTAATTTATGACAGTTTTTACCCGACTGCCCCAGAAGGAGGGTAATGCTTTTATAAGAGATGTGAGATAAAGTTCTTTTGAAGTTTTAAAAATCCGCTGATTAAGTTCTTTTTTCTTTACATATTTTGTTATTACGGTAATCGTCTCTAGGTGAGGTCACAAAAAATTGAAAGAATAGTACATTACGATACGAGTGACTTAAGTTGCCAGTTAATAGGCAAGTTTGGTCGCGAGTATCGTATACTATTTTATAGCACAAGTGACCTAAACCCGCCCCGGACGGATGGCAGGGGGGGGGGGCAGCAGGGGGGTTCGGGGGGGGGGGGGCGCAGCCCCCCCCGAGGAATCAGATTGCTATTTCAAAAGAAACATTGAAATGATTTTGATTTCGAATTGATTTTTTGAAAAAAAACATTGAGACCAGTCATTGGATCATCAAACATTGAAATCATTGAAACATTGGATCATTCATTGGATCAAACATTGAAAACATTCAAAAAGGAACAATTTCGGTGTTCTCATCGTCGCTAAATTCACTGCTCGAACAGTCCATTGTTGCTCGAAAGTTACAATTTTCGCGAAACGAACTAAGTCAGCGTTTTTCTATGATTTCGTCGCTGTCACTTTTTCTACAACAGGAAGGTTCTTGCAGGAGAATCGCTAACCTATCCCCTTCTTGTCATTGGTTTCCTGTGCATTTCCAAGCTTCAAACGACATTTCAAAGGGTTTTGTTTAATTTTTTTTACATATGTGAAGGTAGTCGATTCATTTACGCACCGTGCAGAAATAGACAACTTAGGTCCCGGAAAAGCGTGCGTAAAGTGCGGGTTTAGGTCACACTGTGCTATAAAGAAGTATTACAATAAATAGTCAAAAATCATTATTAGTGTCGATGTTGATTGATTTCTGTGATGTAACATGGTACATGAATGGGACTCCGATATTTAAGAAAATTTATATAAAACTAGAGTTAACCCGCGACTTCGTCGACACAAATTATATACCAGATTCTAAGTCGGATCATAAGCTATCAACCAAAAAAATTTCATCAAAATCGGTTCAGTAGTTTTCGCGTGATGCTCGCACAAACAAAGACACAAACAGACAGACAAAAATTATCTCCTCAAATCTCACCCAATCTCACGTCGGGGAGAGGCGGGGTCTCGGAAAATCTCACGTTATTTTTTTTCACCCTGGTGCAGTGGACAATTGCAATAAAAATGTGGATTTTATTCAACGCAATTTAAACTAAAAATACACATTTTGAAAAATTACGTCAGATTTGGGGAGGGGTTGTCGACCAAAATCTCACGACCAAGGTGGGAAAAATCGTTAAATTCACGTCACGTAACTAATGGGCGACCCCCTAAGAAGATAAGGTGTTAAGTAATACATTCAGTTTTATTATAGATTCTGTGTCAACGATTTTAAAGTTAACATATTGTACAGAATACAATAAATTCATGCATAGCATAGCATAGCATATGCTCACGACTATATTCCCCGAGGGGGTAGTCAGAGATATTCTGAACCTCAGAACATCCACGTTTCACCAGTAGTAGCGAAACTCTGTCCAGTGTGACGGAGGGTGAGCCCGTCGCCACATGTAATGGACAGTGGGTACAATACATGCTTCGAAATTGAAGCATGCAGGTTTCCTCACGATGTTTTCCAATAAATTCAATTGCAGCAAAAAGATTTTCTACTTATCTCCAACTGTAAACTCTAATTTAAAATCAGTTTACACTAAACTGATTCAAAAACTACTTCAGTTAACAACTTTCCAAAGACAATTGCATCATTATATTTCCTCGCAACACTCCCAGCCCCAGCTCGATTTAACCCCCATCACGCGAGAAAATTCGATATTTTTTTCTCGTTACATTCCAATTTACGGACTGTTATATTCGTAGGCAGTTCTTAAAACAATTTCGTCTGGGTGTTTAGTAATTGTTATCTAGTTATTGGGATTTTTATGGCATAGTTTTTTTTTCTGTAGATATTTGCTGGCGTTATTTGATTGTGAAAAAGATTTTGTATCGTCGTTTTCTTTATCTAAGCCCGGCTCTTCAAACAACGTTTTAGATTTGAGATGATGACGTTCGCACATGCGCATATTGTGCGTGGCATATGCGTGGTAAGTCAACCCTGACTTACCACGCATCGTATGAACATCATTATACATTTCGTTACTTTTAATAGTTCATTCTGTTATTAAAAATAGTATTTAAATAGTGATTTTTTTTAAAATGTTGGTACATTTCTTGGCTCTTTAGAGAAGTTTATTCCGAATTCGTAAAAGCGCGCTGCATACAAACGAAGTCTGGTGATATTTTCAATACTAACCAATTAAAGTCAATGAAATTTTGCAGAAACAATCTAGAAACTAATCTTTATGCTTCTATGAAGTCTGATTTTCGTTAAAACATACAGTTTTAATGCTAGGATTAATTTAAGATTTGTATGGAAATCTTTGAGGCACTGTAACTTTAAAACTATACATTGAATCTAAATTTTTTCTGTAAAATTTCATTGACTGGTTAGCATGATTGATTAGTATTGAAAATATCACCCGACTTCGTTTGTATGGAGCGTGCTCCGAATTATATTCCCTTAAATACTGTACTGAAAAAAATATCAATTCTTAATTACTTCCGCTCAAACCGTAAAATGACTGGGCTAGCTAACTCGCGGAAAGAGTAAAAAGATTTGATATTCATTGAGTTCTTTACACCCCATTAAACAATTACATTAATAACTTTGAAGCCAATAAGATAGAATATCAAATAAATCTACCAAAGCTTAAATCTCTCATAGCACATTATCACTTCTAATTTGACAATCATTTATGTCAGGGCTAGGATAGTTAGCGTGATCTGTCAGCCGGTGAGCCGTTGCGTTGATAAGATCTTGTAGGAGTCACGTTGCAGGTTCTGACCCGAGAACTTGTCTCGCGTGTTGTCCGCGCGTCGCGTCTTTGCCTGCCACGGGGCTCCGCATTCCTTAATCTCTTCTTGTTCTTTATCAAAAACAATCCCTGAGATTGGGATAGATACTCCCACAAACTACTTGACATTGGCGGAAATGCGGTGCTAACGCACAAGCAAAAAGTCCATTAATTATAAATAAAAAAAAGATCTTGTAAAGGTCGGTCGCTTTGAGTTTCTTTGAGTATGAACGCGTTGTATGTCAGTTATTGAGTTGCCTTCTTCCCGGCTTAAAACGAAGGTCCAATTGTATCGTAGCTCAAGATTTTGTTTTGTGCAACAATCCTTGAAGTCACCAAATACTTTTTTTTATTTATAATTAACTGACTTTTATTGTGCGTTAGCACTGCATTTCCGCCAGTGTCAAGTAGTTTGTGGGAGTATCTATCCCAATCTCAGGTATTGTTTTTGATCAAGAACAAGAAGAGATTAAGGAATGGGGAGCCTCGTGGCAGGGAAAATCTCGACGCGCGAAAACCACGCGAGACAAGTGCTCGCGTCAGAACCTGCAACGTGACTCCACCAAATACTTAAAACCGTACAACTTCAAGCTGGCAAAATTATCAACATTAAGATGAAGCCACAATTTAAAGATTAGAATAGAATAGAATTTGAGTTTGAGTACAACTGAACAACGAAGCCACAATTTAAAGATTAGAATAGAATAGAATTTGAGTTTGAGTACAACTGAACAACCTTCACTATGGAGACAACATCAAAAAAATTTAAAACTACAGCTGTTCCATGCATTTGAGTCGAGAAGGTACTTCAATTTTGATTGAAGTATCAATATTTTTATTCGATGTTAGCTCTATGGCGAAAGTTTTTCAGTGTCCACGTTTTGTTACACCCAGTTTATACTTTAACTATTTATATGTGGACTGGTTACGCGTGTAATTCTACTAACAAACATTTCTGCCACTTTTTGCGGGGGGCGAGGTAACATGAAATCCGCAACTTTGGATTTTATTCCCCATAACTTTAGATTCTAATTTTGAATGTTAAAAATCATGAAAAGTAGTCTCGTTTGAACCCCAAACGTTCTAAGTTCGAAGTTATTATTTCGCAATTATAGGCTGTCTCGTTTAGTGATAAGGTGTAAAATTGAATGTAAATGCACAAGATTAATTGTGCTTATACCGTGGCAGTGGGGAAATGCTACCGCAAGGCTAGTCCTTATAATAATTAGTCAAAGAGTTTATACAAAGCCTCAAAACTGATGTATGCAGGATTCCTCACGATGTTTTCCTTCACCGAAAAACCAGTAATGTTACAAATAGTAGTATAAGTTATTGTTAGCAAATACAAATATCTTCACTATTGTTATTTCACATCTCCAGCAAGTTTCCCTATCAGTACCCTCGATTAGTTTCATGGAGGGATAGTAATCATTTCTCGTTTCCTAGATAATTACAACGATTGGGGGAACGGGAACATACATAGTCATTTCCTTATAGGAATGTTTATCCCTTCCTCAGGTATTTAGTATTTATTTTTTCTTACATACATTATTAAGGTTATCTTTTCTGTGACAGATTTGTGTTTTCGACACACTGTCTATTAAAAGTGGCGACGAGCTCACTATAAGTCGACCAGAATCTGTTGGCAAATAAGGAAATAAAATTTTAGAGTAAGCAACACTGGGGTAATTGGATTAGGGCACTTTACACTCTGCGATTTTTTGCAGCGTTTTTGTATCTATTCAAACGCGATACAGCAATCTGCATCGGTAGAAACGTGCGTGACCATTGCTACGATCACGCGTTAGAATCTATACAAACGCCTAGTGTAGAGATGCATTCACGCGATTGACAAACGCGCGTTTTTTAGCTGCAAAAAGTCTTAGTTTGTAAATGGCCTTTGACAGATGACAGTTTGACACTACTATTTGAAAACCTATAAATTTTTACTTTTTTTATGCCCTGAGATTCTGGTAGACCTATAACTATCATATAATATTGGCTGTACCTACAGAGTTTTTGCTCTGTTAGTGAAATTATTCTGACTAGCTGACTACCCCCGGGGAATATAGTCGTGAGCATAGGTTATAAACTTAGAACATGTTATACAAAAATCATTAGCGTCATCAACTAAAAAGTTATGTTTCTCTAAGATTAAACTTAAACTAAAAAATCTGCTGTTCTATACAAACCTACTTGAACCAAATGTATGGGATAGATGAGTTTTTTTCGCGATTATGATGTTGGTGCCATAGACAACATTGTTCAGTTTGACGGTCTGATCATCACCTTAAAAAAGTGTCAGAAACAACCTCAACTATCAACCATCTTTTGAAATGTACAGTTGAAGCAATATACTAGGCGATTATGTAATCAATATGAAACAATTGATTTCTTTTTTTCAATTTCAGGTTTGCTCCCATACTAAAACTTGCTCACTTTGATGGTCTAAACCACCCCTGAAATTTGGGAAAGCGGTTAAAAATCTCCCAGTATTCGAAGTTTCACTATGGAATGACATGTCAAAGTAGTTATAGGTAGGTGGCTCACCTTTCGCCCACAACCTAAGAAACCTTATCTCTTAGTCGCCTCATATACGACACCCATTTCTTTAATTCTAAGCAGGAACCACACGGCGCGCGGCTCACAAATTAAACTTAATTTTATTAAGTTGCTATCAAACAAGGTAGGTAATATAGAAACATGGAGTAAGTTAAGAGGGGTGACAGTAACTAAGTTATAAAGTTAATGTCACAGGTAAGGGGTGTGTACGACCTCGTAAAGAATTATTAAGAGAGAGTTAAGTAAGGTGATGTTGAACGAAATTGCGTTCACGTAGTCGTATCTTGAGGTAGAATATTTATTAGTCTTTTGTGGTAAAGGTGGGGTATTTTATAAATGAAAAATGTTGCATAATTAATGTTCTATATTCCCCGAGGGGGTAATCACAGATATTCTGAAACCTCAGAACTTCCGATGAGTATGTGAAGTTCTTTGAGGTTACACCTGTGTCCAGCAGTGGGACGTATACAGGGTGTAAGTGAAACGGTGAACTCAGATCATCAAACTGAACAACTTTACCTATGGAGCCTACCACAGGAAATGCGAAAAAATCAGCTGTCCCGTACATTTTAGTCAGGTAGGAACAGCAGTTTTTTATAAATAAATAAATAGAATACTTAATATCTTGGACATTGTCACACAAATTATCTAGTCACATTTAAAGTACCAGAATCTAGCCTGGACTTGTGTTATAATGACTAGACAACGATATAGAATACATATATAGATACAAATGATGTCCATGACTCGGGTACAAATATTCATATTCATCATACAAATATTTACCTTTTATCTTTTTATGGGGCAGCTGATTTTTTTCGCGTTTCCTGAGGTAGGCTCCATAGTAAAAGTTGTTCAGTTTGATGGTCTGAGTTGATGTGTAATTATCTTTATTTTAATGATACTGATAAATAAAATTATCAAAATAACAATTCAGTACTTCCATAATATTGAAATGAATAAATTGTCGAAATCATATAAAACTTCCACAATATATCAGAACTGTGATAAAAGTAAATTGAATTTAAAATGTTGAATAGAATCACGTTTCAAAACATTTAATTTCAAAGTTAACAAAACCCAAATATTACAACAATAGAACATAAAAATTTCAATGAGAAAATTTCGAAATTAAAACCGTAAAACATTAGGTAACAATAAAAATTAATTTATCTTTTTGGACAAAAGGCAAAATTTTCCCCGCAAACAGGGTAAATTGCCGGCGGTCATGGGTAAATATGACACATATTTTGCACGCACGGAAATATTACGTAGTTTGTGTTTCTTAATGATAATTTTATGGGGTCATTTGTCTTACGTGATAATAGGTGTTTTTTATGTTATCCAATTCTATTTTTATTTTCATTACAGTCAGTGTTGGAATAACTACTTCCAGTGGATATCTTACAAAGGCACAGAGATATAATTTTTCATTGTTTTTATCATAAGCATGGATACTTCTACCACAAAACGCTTCGAGTCACGTGGCTAGAGGATTCACGAGCGAACGTGCCATCCGTAGCACGGAATCATCTTTCTTTTCAGACAATCAGGTGATTCAGCCTACAATGTCCTAACCAACTGGGGAAAAACGCACAAAGTGACATATCACTGTACTCCATTCAAAATAGCAACGAAATTTTAAGGCTATTTTCCATTACAGTAACAGAGATTTGAAACACTTACTCTCACTTATTCTTAGAACAGTCCAAGATATGTCGGATAGTATATGTATCAAATAAATAAATTACATTTGGTCATCAGAATTGGCCAGAAATTGACCTAAATAGGAATCGAAAAAACTTGTCGTCCTTATTTGGTATCAAGTATAGGTGTCCCCCATGGGAATCGATCCCCCAACTTCCGTGTTAAGAGCCCAATGCTCTTAACCATTAGACCACGGAGGTAGTAGTACTGTGATGATAATTGTATCCAAATAGGAATTGTTTCTATAAAACTTTAATAGTGACCTCAGTTTCAATGATCTCTTATCAATGCGAGAGCAAAAATGCAGAACAGATTTCAACACAATGTCAAGGGTTATCACAACCAAGTGATATAAATAAATAACTTCTATACTACCTACTCAGTTCAAGAGTCAATTGATTACTTAATTTCCTTGAAAGATTGATAAAGAATGCACTCATTTCCTATGAGGTGTAAACAGAACATTTTCTTGCGTTTTATCACAGAATAAATACTGGTACAGAAGAATCACTTCGAAAACAGATTTAAATAAATCGCGACTTTCTCTACACGGCAAAAAGATGCAAATTTATTCGCACCAGTCCTTATCGTACAATTGGCGAATAACCTACCAACCGTCACAACGGCGCGCGTGCAAACAAAAATGAACCGAGTCACTAAACACGAAAGCTTCCTTTACATAGTCTCACGTCACCTTCTTTCACGTGACATCCCTAGGGTTTTCAAGTCTCGCATTGACTACTCACAAAATGGCGGCAAGTCAAATGAGATTTGACCAAGAAGTTTACACGGTATACATAACCTATTGGAATTCACTACTCGGTGGGGATCGCTGCGTGTAGTGAGACTGGTTTTACTAAAGACTGACCTGAACTTAAATTTAATCCTCCATTAAATCTGCTAGCTTTTACTACGTCAACAATTCAAAAAGTGACAGAAAGAGATTTAATGGAGGATTAGCTTGGAAATTTTTCAATCTTTACTTAGATTCGAAATGGCACAACAAGGTTGTTGGTTGTAACATTATTTGAAATCTAAAATTGTCCGGAAAAACAAAATAAATCATAAGAGAATAGAGGAAGCAACGGAATG
The DNA here is from genome assembly GCA_963924505.1 of Agonopterix alstromeriana. Classification (NCBI taxonomy): domain Eukaryota; kingdom Metazoa; phylum Arthropoda; class Insecta; order Lepidoptera; family Depressariidae; genus Agonopterix; species Agonopterix alstromeriana. Next base: position 2,594,412 of record OZ004676.1, on the reverse strand, counting down.
TGAGAGAACTAATAAAAAAATAAATCCGAGAACAAATCAAGGAAACGTTTATAAAACATCATAATGCCTTCCATTCCGCTTCGTTCGCTTCGCTCCACTTCGGAAGCCGAAACGACTAACATTTGCATCTTCACTCGTTTTTTTACGGACAACGGACAAACTCATGTTTTTTGAACACCATGTAGATACGAATGTAACAACGGTTTCGTAGTAAGATAATTTCTACAGTTTATGTGGTTTATACAAGTTTGACCATTTTGTTTCCGGGCAAAAAGAATTTCAAAATACAGGCTGTAAGGAAAATTATCATTAACCTTTAAACTACATACTCTACATATCAAACTGAACAACTTTTACTATGGGAGGAAAACTGTCAGAACAAAAAAAAATGTCCCATACTATTGAGTCGAGTAGGCGCTGCAGTTTAGTATGGAACAGCTGATTTTTTTTGTTCTGACAGGTTTGCATAAGCATAAGCATATGCTCACGAATATATTCCCCGAAGGGGTAGTCAGAGATATTCTGAAACCTCAGAACATCCACAGGTTTGCTCCTTTAGTAAAAGTTGTTCAGTTTGACGGGTAGAGTATATGGTTTAAAGATTATTGGTCCTTTCCACACCCGAATCACACCCATTTTATCTCGTGTCACAAGGAAACTAACTGGGATAAGATTTTTTTGTTGGGACCTACACTTGACAACAAAATAATTTTGTTATTCGATCCTAAATTTGGCTAAAAAGAGTACATTGATACAACGACACATTAGAACAGATAATTTGGTAATTAAAGCAAAAGTGCTGATCATCCAGAAATCTTCCATTATTTTGCTAAAAATCGTTCGTAACTTTTATCTGTCTAAACATTTTTTCAATGTCGCCTTTGGAACGGAGCTATCGGGCATAGGCCCACTACACATTCCCACCACAGTAACTCATGTTAACCGGTTAAAGGATCAGCAGCGGCGACCAATCACAACACTGAATGGAGCTTATGAACGCTGCCGGTAGTGCTATCTGTTTGGTTAAAGACTGGGAAAAATATAGGGTCAATAACTTTATATGGGACGCACGTAGAAATAAAGACGAAAAATCTGCTGTTCCATACAAAACTGCAATGACATGATTACTTTTCGAGCTTTCGACGAATGATTATCAACTTATAAAACCGTCACTATTGACATTGTCATAAGAATGCCGCCTATTCGTAAGGGAAAAAGCCTTTCGAATAGGCGGCATTCTTTTGCTATGAAATCAAACTAAAAAAACCGGCAAAGTGCGTGCCGGGCCACGCGCAGGGTAGGCTTCCGTAGTTGCCCGTCACAATATACGGACTTAGAAGGGGGCTTTTTGTTTTATACTACGGTTTAACGGCTAATAAAAGTACATTTTAGAAGTTGTTCGACTATTACTCGTTAACTTGTAAAGCCTACTTAGCTGGTAAGGGGGGGAGGGGCACTTGACTCTAACAACAATTTTCACTTTAAAGTTTAATATTTCGCAAACGGATCCTTAAATAGAAAAATGGTTTTCCCACACCCACAATATTTTTATAACCTATCCAACGATACCCCACACCATGGGATAGACGAGAAAAAAAAAAATTCATCCACACTTTTCGGGGAGGTACGTTAAAAAAATATTTTTCAATATTTTATTTTTCCTCTTTGTCGGCGTGATAAATAATATGTATACCCATGTCAAATTACAGCGTTCTAGTACTAAGCGTCTCTGAGCTAAGCCGCGGACAGACGGGCATACGGACGGACTTGGCGAAACTATAGGGTACCTTGTTGACTACGGAACCCTAAAAATGACAATCAAACAAGATAAGAAACCTAACTGACTATGTCTAGACTGAAAGCCAAAGGAAGTTCCAGAAGTTGGTGTGAATCAAAAAAGCAATACCAAAGTCAAATGATTGCACGGCACTTAGTAGCCATAAAAAACTTTTCTATCTACTTTATACGGTAGATCAGACATTATGAGGGTGGCTATAAATATAAAAGTTTTCGGATTAAGTCCTCATTTTGGTTATTTCATCCGCAAAGTTCCGGGAACCACTCTATTTGCTTCCTTATTTCGTATGGATTACAGTTCTTTAAAGATACTTCTTAAGGTGATAGAAATGCAGTATCGAAAATGTTGCCAACTTGGCTTCGCGAAAAGGCTTCCATGCCACCAAAATAGCGATAAATTTGTTATCTTCACAGTTTCTTAACACATACGCTGCCATCCAAAATAAATGATAAAAGTTGTCAAAATCGAGTTTGTGGGAAGAATAGTACGAAAAAGATATTTGCAACCCTACATACGTATTTGCAATAAAAAAATCAAGGCCTATCTGTTGTCTCTGCCTACCCCAGTAGTGGGACATAGGCGTGTGCATATGTATGTATGTGTAAGATCAAGGCCTTATAAAAAGGCTAAAAGTCACCCGACTTGCTCGGAGTTTACCTACGAGATCTACAGGACCGGTCGTTATGGCTATCCTTGGGGGAGGCCTATGTCCAGCAGTGGACGTAAATTGGCTGAGATGATGATGATGACGATGAACAAAAAATGCGACAAGATCTTCGTTTTAAAGACGAATTTATACGTCTTTTTGAGCTTAGCTTTTATAAGCTAAATCTCCACCTGCCAATGAAAAGAAAAAATAACTTAGAAATTCCAAAGTTAATAACATTATAATCGGATTATGAACGGACCAACTCTCGTACATACCTCGAAGTCAATGATTATTGCTTAATTGACGTTTCAATAGCTATAAACAATTTAATTGACAGCTAGATAGACGATTAGAATGTTTCCAAGGATTAACAGAAGAATTTTTTTATTAAGTGTTAAAAGGAGACAAGTTGAATACCTAAGCGAATATTATAATTCTTGAATTTTGTCTATTATAGAAGCTTTGTAATACAGTCCACCGAAAAGAGGAACAATTAGAACGAAAGGGTTTTAATCTTTTTGGGGCTGACTGTACCTGTACTCGAAAATCATTAGAATTTTCTGTAGTTTCATGAACTGTCTAAATACTTTATCTGAAATATTATATCCACATTAATCTAATACACTATTATAAAACTTTAACAGAAGTGTGTCTGTACATTGTGTATAAATATTTAAAAAAAAAAACGGTTATGTATGATATTATGGTGTTAGTTTCCCTGACTCCAAATCACAGATGTTTTGATATTTTCTGTCTGTTTGTTATAAAGCATGTGATTAGACTTATAAACTAGTACATTTATCTCGCTACAACGACGGGAGCCGGTGCAGACGATGTCACGTGCAAATGCCAGTATCTTATAAAATAGACACAAAATAAAAACCGGTCAAGTGCGGGTTGGGCTACTCACATCACATAGCATATTAAGTTACAGCATTTTTTTTTTCTCTCGGAGCTTTTGCAGGAGACCACCTCACACTTGGACGGTTTTTATTATTTGTTGTTATACTGTAGAGTTTGCTCTATAATCACACCAACTTTGACGCTTGTATGTGTTACCGTTTTTACGATAGACTGAGACGAAAAAACGTTGATAAAACTAGTTACTTGTATGACGACCCCTCATAATAATTAACTTTTTGACATTTTTATTATTTGTTAACAAATTCGCCGTAACAACGCATATTCTGTGAAAATTTCAACGGTTAGCTATTAACGGTTCAAAAGTTCCAGCACTAAACAGGTAGGACGGACGGACGGTCAACGTAGGTTTAGTAATAAGGCCCCGTTTCCCCCGTTTTAAGTACGGAACCCTAAAAAACAAGCCTTCAACACTAACAATGACGTGCGTCAATATGACGGGCGTCAGATTAACGACATCGTTAACGTAATGCCGCAGGTGACAATAGTTGACAGATGTCGGTTTATTACTGAATCGTTATCAAGTGACATTATCGGAGACCGATGTTTGCTACCGGGCGATTTTATTATCTCGACATAATGTGTCAAGGCCTTATTACAATTAAACTACATATCAAATGCGTCAGATCTGAAAAAAACAAATGTTAACACCTTGTTAAACAGTGGAACTATACCTGAAAACCGAAGAATCGATAGCAAAGCAGCTCTGGATATATTTGATCGTTTTTTATGTTGAGTTGAGTTTTTCGGAATTTATGTACGATTTGTAACGCCACTGGCTTTTCGGTGAAGGAAAACATCGTAAGGAAACCGGCATGCTTCAATTTCGAGGCATGTATTGTACCCACTGTCCATTATAAGTGGCGACGGACTCACCCCACGTCACACTGGACAGAGTTTCGGTACTACTGGTGAAACGTGGATGTTCAGAGGTTTCGAATTTCTCTGACTACCCCCTCGGGGAATATAGTTGTGAGCATATGCTAATTGACTCTTGCTTGCACTGCATATCTGCCAGTGGCGAGTAGTTTGTGGGAGTATCTCTCCCAATCTCAAGGATTGTTTTTAAGCAAAAACACAGCTGAGATGGATTGCGGAGCCTCGTGGCAAGCTCAAACGTGAACCGCGCGAACACCACTCGATAGTTAATTTGCTTGCGGCAAAGCCTGTAACGTGACCATCGTTATGAGGTGAATTTTTGTTTTATTTTTTATTTTAACTCGGAAAAGCAGTCAGGTATACGCAGCAGGATATTATTAAGGGTTTTGGTCATGATGAAACTGATGGAACGGGAATCCGCCAAGATCAGAAGTAAACTAGAATGCAGTGACTAACTGGCAGCCAAAGGGCATCTGAGATTTTCATGATGCCTGAAGGAATTAGCCTTAGACAGATAGAATTAGACAACCGTCTGGGTTAAAGCAGGGCACCACATGGCACCACATCATCATTCATTTTCAGCCCGTATCCACCCACTGCAGGGCATAAGCCTCCTCCCTATTTTGCCATCCTTCTCGGTCCTGTGCCAGTCGCGTCCAGGTTTTGCCGATACTTCTCCGGATGTCGTCAACCCATCTGGCTGCCGGACGACCCACTGCTCTTTTGCCTAATCTCAGCCACCACTATGTTAAGGCTTTGCTCCACCTGCCATCATTTCGCCTAGCTACGTGTCCAGCCCACCATCACTTTAAGCGAGCTATTCGGTCCCCGACGTCCTGAACCTTAGTTCGACGTCGGATCTCGACGTTTGTGATGTGGTCAAGAATGGTGATGCCTAGCATGGCGCGTTCCATGGCTCCCTGTGCTACTTAGATTTTGTGTAGTTTCCTTACCTGATGTTAAAGTTATTTTCACATGAAAAGTACGGTTTTGATTTTATTCGTTAAAACGTTTAATTTTGTAAAACATTTTAGAACATTACCCTACATTGAAAAGCTATTTTAAATTCCGCTCTCTACAGCATCGTTTGACATGTGATTGGCAGTCATTCGATCGGGTTTTTACATCATGTTTTGTGGATTTTTTATAATATAGGTCACAAAATAAATGAATATCAGCAATGTTGAAAGAAAACTTCCATGTATAGGGTCAAACCACATCAAACCAAGACCATCAATCTGAACAACATCACCAACATTGAAATCGCGTTAAAAAATCTGCTGTCCCATACATTTGGCTCGAGTAGGTGTGCAGTTTTGTATGGAACAACAGATTTTTTTTCGCGTTTTAGATTTTGGTGCCATAGAGAATGTTGTTCAGTTTGACGGTCTGATCGTCGCCTTAAAAAGGTACCTATCAGCATATTAAGAAGGACCCTATATAAAATGAAAGCAATATGGAGATGAACAGTCTATAGAACTATAAACAACTTTTTCCATGGGACTAATATCGACATTGCGACAAAATAATCAGCTGTCCCATAGAGGTCCATTTGGTCGCGTAATTAGGTCTGCTTTGCAGTTTTATATGGACTAGCTCATTTTTTCGCGTTATAAATTTTAATCCCATAGAGAAAGTTGTTAAGTTTTAATCATCCCCGTAGAAACCCGTCAGCATATTGAGAAAGATTAAGAAAGTATTAAGAATATTTCAGACCCACGACGTGAGTGCAATTTCCCCAAGAAATTTTCATATCTATCTTTTCCACACCGCCCTGTATTTAGCAGTTTACTGAAACGTAATGAGATATTATACGGAACCCTTGCGGTGAGATAGCGTTATCTACCCCTCTCACTATGACGTCACAGGATTACCGAGCTACGATATAATTATGGGAGGTATTGTCATGTTTTTCTTCAAGGGTAGAGTTTCATTGTTTTGGCTCAGAACTGACCACCAATTTTCTTGGCATCGTAGGTACGAGGCGACTAATATTTTGTTTAAAGGAGAATGCTCACAGATCTAGGTAATGGATTTCTTTTATTTTTGAGGGCGAAAGGTCAACTTTTACCACTTTTAAAGCGTATCGGCTCCGGAACACGACTCTCCATACTAATCGATGTGAACGAGCGCGTGGCTCCGGCTCCGGTAGACGCCGTTGTCTTTGAAAAATGAGTTGAATTTATATGTATTTTCAAAAATTAAGAAAAGCAAATAATTATATGTTTTATTGTGAAGTATAATATAAATTTTCAGGCAGCAAGCCCTGGTGTCAGAGTTTTTTGAGACGGCCTTACGGCCTCTGGCGTGGTTTTTATGTAACGACTACTACCACGAGAGATAGTAGCCGGGACAAACGGCTTAACGTGCCATCCGATGCATGGAATCATCTTTCTTTCAGACAATCAGGTGATTCGGCCTGCAACGTCCTAACCAACTGGGGAAAAACGCACAAAGTGACATATCACTAGGTGTCCCCCGTGGGAATCGAACCCACGACCTCCGTGTAAAGAACACAATGCTCTTAACCATTAGACCACGGAGCAGATGCAGGCAGTATAAAATGGTTACAAAGTTACCCAATTTTACGGTAAAATCGGGCGGTAGAGCCTTAACGTTGTTTCATCCTAGAACGTAGTTGTTGTAAATTTGCTGATCACCCCGAAAGTGATGTCGGTTGCGAGTGTTCAGATTATTTTCTTTAGATTCTGGTTCTTACCTGTAACAAGAAAAACACCAGTTAAAATGTATTTATACAGAAACTAGCTGACCCGGCTATCTTCGTACTGCCTCAGAATAAGTTTTTCCCGAAACACTCTTGGCCATTTTGTTTGTTTGTTTATAAAGCTTCTCTGGCATGTGCACAACAACCCACCAAAGTTTCATCTCAATCAGTCAAGCCGTTTTCAAGTTTTAGCGAGACCAACGGACAGTTGTATATTTTATATACAGGATCCTTCTTAATATGCTCACACTTTTTAAGGCGATAATCAGACCGTCAAACTGAACAACTTTCTCTATAGCACAAAACGCCGAAATCACGAAAAAAAAACAACTGTTCCATACAAAACTGATTTTTTTTTCACGATTTCGATGTTGGTCCCATATTGAAAGTTGTTCAGTTTGATGGTCTGATTATCCCCTTAAAAAAGTGTCAGCATATTAAGTTGGACCCTGTATATAAAATATATACAGAAGTAGGTACATTTGTATAAAGATAATTGACTCGAAAAGAAAAAAATTAAAATGATACAAATATGGTGTTTATTGATTTAATTCTATTAGGCCCACTTGCACCAACCTGGGTTAGCAATTAACTCTGGGTTAAATAACTAACTCGGATTTTCTGCTATACTAAAAATCATAGATTACAAACTTAAGGGGATATAATTCGGAGCGCGCTCCATACAAACGTACTATGGTGATATTTTCAATACTAATCAATTAAAGTCAATGAAATTTTGCTGAAACAATCTTGAAACAAATATCTATGCTTGTTTGGAGTCAGATTTTCGTTAAAATATACAGTTTCAATGCTAGGATTAATTTAAGATTTGTATGGAAATCTTTGAGGCACTGTAACTTTAAAACTATACATTTTAACGAAAATCTGACTCTATACAAGCATAGAATTTTTTTTTAATATTAATTCTGAAAAAATTTCATTGAGGTTAATTGGTTAGTATCGAAAATATCACCATAGTACGTTTTTATGGAGCGCGCTCCGAATTATATCCTCTTAACCTGGAGTTATTTTCTAACCTATGTTGACGCAAGTGGAGCTTAGTGTGTAAATTATACCCCAATAAAACATTTTCCAGATAATTATAAGATTAATTGGAAAAATAAAAAGCTTGTGTTAGCAATATCACGTCATGTGTATTCGATCACGAAATAACGGTTTTCTCAATATTTTTACCCGACTGCGCCAGAAGGAGGGTTATGTTTTTCGAGCGTATGCATGTATGTATGTATGTATGTATGTTTGTATGTCTATTTCTTTGGCACGGCCTACAGCCTAAACGGCTTGATGGATTTTAACGTATGAGGTGTCATTGGATTCGTAAAAATCGTGAGAGTGACATAGGGTATATTATTTCAAGATGGCGTCTATGAATTAAAAAAGAGAGGTGGAATAAACAATTTTTTTTTGTTAAAAATTACTATATGGGTATCAAATGAAAGCTAGTAATCAGACGATTCCAAATATATTAATATTATAGTACTTTTATATTACCGTTTCGACACAAGACTAAAAAGTATGAAATAAACTAAATTATTAAGATAAACAAAAAACCCGACTGCATAAAAAACCTATTAACTGAAAAGAGAAAAACAAGCTCTATAATCACTAATCAGCTATAACAACTTTGTTTGAGCAAATATAATTTGATTGTTATTAGGTAAGTATTGCAGGCGGGGACAAACCAATCAATAACCAACCAAACATTTTCTTTGTCCCCGTTTGCGATACCTACCTAATTTTCATTGTTATAAGAAACTGCTTGGTCTGGATACGAGCATAGCATTAAAGCAAAAAACCCGACTGCATAAAAAACCTACTAACCTATAAATTTTTTATTAAAAGGTTTTTTATGCAGTCATTTTTATGCAGTTTTTGTTTATCTTAATAATTTAGTTTATTTCATACTTTTTAGTCTTGTGTCGAAACGGTAACATAAAAGTACTATAATAAATATATATTTAAATCGTCTGATTACTAGCTTTCATTTGATACCCATATTATAATTTTTAACAAAAAAATTGTGTATGCCCCCCTCTATTTTTTATTTCGCAGACGCCATATTAAAATAGTATAGCCTATGTCACTCTCACAATTTTTACAAATCGAATGACACCTCATACGTTAAAATCCATCTAGCCGTTTTGGCTGTAGGCCGTGCCAAAGAAATATACATACAAACATATTATATACATACATACGCTCGAAAAACATAACCCTCCTTCTGGCGCAGTCGGGTAAAAACAGCAATTACAAAACTTTTAGTTCGAAATTTTGCTCAAAACAAAAATTCAGCTTAGTTAATTATCAAAGAACTTAATTATCTTGATAATTTCGAACCCTGTCATTTTCATAACTTATTAAACTAGATAATTTAATTTAAGGGTAAATTACTGTTGGCGCGCTCCATACAAACGAAGTCTGGTTATATTTTTAATACTAACCAATTAAAGTCAGTGATTTTTTTTCAGAAACAATCTTGAAAGTTATCTCTATGATTGTATGTTGTCAGATTTTCGTTAAAATGTATAGTTTTAAAGTTACAGTGCCTCAAAGATTTCCATACAAATCTTAAATTAATCCTAGCATTGAAACTGTATATTTTAACAAAAATCGGACAAGATAAAAGCATAGAGATTTGTTTCTAGATTGTTTCTGCAAAATTTCATTGACTTTAATTGGCTAGTGTTGAATAACACCAGACTTCGTTTGTTTGCAGCGTGCATTTACGCATTCGGAATAAACTTCTGTTAATGAAAATTACTTCGGATTATTCTCGTGATGTTTATGTTCTATAATTTCTTGTATAAACTCGTCTAAAGAAATCCATACCTTTTCTGATAGCCAGTAAATAATGTACGTTTGTTAATTTTTTTGTTTTGTAATCTTATAAAATGACAGATCTAATCTATTTATTGAAATATAAATTAGGTTTAAAATTACTCACACCTTCAGCACCTTCTGAAACATGCGTCGTCAACAAAACTGCTTCAGCAACATTGCGTCGTTAAACTTATACATATTTATTATTTTTTTTTTGTTAAAATTAAATATAAAAGAAAGTAAAAAGAAAATATGTACTATACTTAATCACAACTTCGAACCTAAACCTATTGAATATACAATTACATAATATACATAATGGCATTGAGCGTTGACCTACACAATATTTGAATACAATGCAGGCAACGCCGTAGGTCGAGGTTAGTTTTATTTTTATTTTATCACGTGTTGACGTGTGAATGAACACAGGAAGAAAGGGATAAGAGATTTTGCATAAAGAAATACAGAAGGAGTTTTTAGCGCAATTCACATTACGACGGACGGGCGCCGAGGGTGCATTGCAATAATGAACCTATTTCAATACCGATAGAGTTGACAGAGAAAGCTCCGTCCCAGTCCGTGGGTACTTTCAGCGATAAGACCGCTTTATTTTGCACCTTCAGCCCACCCAAACCCACTTCAAACACTTAATAACTAGCTATTTACTTTAGCTTAAGAATTTATATTGTAATAGTTATTAAGTCGTGTTATGTTGTAGAGTTTCTGGCCGCATCTTCTCTACAGCGACAACACGTTCCGACGCGGTGGTAGCTTTAAGAGTATATGTGAAAAAAATAGGATTCTTCAAAGCATCATATATCATGAAGTACTAGCAGTAGTATGATTTGCGGATATGTGTAAATTGAACATATAATTGAAGTTTTGATTAGAGCCCAAAAAACGGTTAAGAGACATTTTCTCGATAGAAAAATAAGCCAAAGTGGCCTCTGGCTTTATCGATAAACGCTTGGAACTGCTAAACGGAGAATCATAGAAACATGAGACTTGATTTTAAAAAAGAAATTGATATTTAATAAATTTTGATTAGAGCAGAAATGAACTTACATAAATAATACAATCACAATTAAATAAAGATTGTTTTACGCTTGCATCGTTTCAGGCACGCGCGCTGCCCCATCTCTTTCTCTCGCATCAGGCAGTAATATAAGCTATCACACGCCCATTTCGCATAAATTATTTTTCGACATAGGCCCTTAAAAAAGATTTGACGTTTGATAAGTGTGCTGCAAGCTCCTATATTGAATAAATTATATTGACTTTGACTTTGACTTTGACTATTGTATTTAGATAGGTCTAATAGTGAAAGTGAATTTGACACGTAACATTTGAGGCTGACTGTACAAGAGTAGATTAAGCCCTCTCCTTCAATATTCCACAATGACAACGCACAACGTATTCCCCTACATTTTCTTATGAAACAGCAGTTTTTCTGGAGTGATCCAATCGATCCCTTATTTTTGCTAAGTGGATATAAAGTTTACGACGTTTGGGTGACGTAATCGCTGGATTTTGGGCACAAATCTGTTTCTAAAATACGAAGAAGATCGACACATTGATACATACAAACTCACTACCACATTCCGTTTTGGGGTAGTCTGAAACATTGCTACAACTACCAGGCTTACTTGAAGGATTCTGGATAAAATAGACATAGGTATTTAAAAAAATTTTGATTCAGAATAATCATATATTTGGAAATTTTACACTTTTTTTTACTGGACGAGACTTGAACCCGCAACCTAGTAATCCGGCACTGTGCTTTCATCAAGCTACCGATACTATTAGAACAAATTAGAAGAGTTTTCAAAAACGTTCGATCTTGCTACGCGGTAATTAAGTCTAAAATCCGTTGACAAATTGAGGCAATTAATTTCCCCTCTGTTACGAATAAACTCTACATATTTCACGCGAAACTTGTAACTGGAGTATAAAATAGGCCCCGTAATTGCGTTCGACAAAAACACGCTCGGTAATGAGATTCAAAATAATTGGTTTGTAACAAAAAACTTAATTTGGATTTCCCCCCACATGATATTGAATACACATCACCAGAGATTCTAAGAGCAACAGAGTATTAATTTAGTGTACTTAAATAAAATATAGAAGTACTATAATATACATTATAATTTTACTCTTACGTACAAGAACAGAGCAAAAATAGTTAAACGACCATTCATAATACGGGGTGTAAACATATACATACTTAAAGGCATGCGTCAGACCATCAAACTGACCAACTTTCTCTATGGGAGAACAACAATGAAAGAGAAAAATCCGCTGGTCCACATTTGGGTCGAGTCACCAACTTACATTTTCTATGTCCGATTTTTTTCCTGATTTCAATGTTTGTCAAATAGTGAAAGTTGTTCAGTTTGATGGTCTGAAGCACCCCCGTAAGTATGTAACACATTTAAGTTGACACCTTTTAGTATACATAAATGGTCATTCTTATCTTTTCATGATCAGTCTGATCATTGCCCTAAAAAAATCGTCGGACAGTCAAATTGAATAATATTCTTTATAGTCGGGGAAATCTACGGTTTTTTGTATGGAGAAGGTTGCATTAATTGCACTTTTGGTGATAATTTGTAATATAATAGATACGTACCTGAAAAACATAAATTCTCAATAATCCCCGGTTTTTTATTGTGTATTATTGAATAATTAAGACATTTACAAAACATTAAATTTAGGTACGAACAAAAAATTAAAAACTGGTGATTTTGTACAGGATGGCTTCATTCAATACTCTTTACTTATCACAATAATAATCCCCGGTTAATATCGTAAATTTGAGTAGATATTTAATATTTTGTGAGTCTTCAAAAATTATAACCTCAAAACTAAATTATTTACTGTTGGTTTGTACACATTAAATTTGCCTTGTAATAATGAACTGTATCTTTTGCTAGTATGCTGGAAGAAATATCTTTCGAAATAAGCTTGCCCTTTGTACATTTATATCGATTTTAAGGAATTTCTCAGGTTCCTGAGCCAATATAACCACGAAATCTCGACAAAAATGATGTAAACTAACAGTAATATTATTTCAAACACCATTTACTAAAGTGTCTTTAATGCAATCTCAAACCTTATTTTTCCTCGACTATTATTGGATCAACATCGAAATTGCACAAAAAATCTGCAGTTCTGTTCCATACAGAACAGGTGTAAAACTGCAAATCTAATCGAGCCAAATGTATGGAAGTTGTATGAGACCGCAAATTTCGATCTTGGTCCAATAGAGAAACTTGTTCAGCTTCATGGTCTGACCCTGAAAAGACCAGTGTATAAAGAAAGGCCTAATAATGTGCTATAAAAGGGCTATAAAGTATCAATTGCTACTTACCAACACAAACGTGTTTATCAAGATCCATAGGTTCAAATACCTTTAGTTTCCTATTACCAGAGCAATAGTGTAAGTTGACCATAAATACAGGTCATTCACCTCCCATATGTCAGGTGTTTTGCATATAACTTCCATGAGTCATGCTGTCTCACGTAAACTTTGCAATTTAAAGCTTTAGCTCGAAGGTTAAAAGTTCATTTTAGTTTGTAGAGTGGAAATTGATTGTTTTTACAAATAAGGAGCGTGTGGACATTTGTTTTTTGGGCGTGTCGGTTGAATGATAATTATGTGATTATCAGTTGTTAGTATGTCGTGTGTGTTGTGTGACTTATGTTTGATACGTTTTTGCGATATTGTTTGTTACCATACAGTCGCCATCATATAAATGGTAGCATACAAAGTGGTCAAATATTTCTGAGCCGTGCTAATTTTAAATGTCATAAATATCTGAACAGCTAATTTTCAATATTTTCTTTACAATTTTATTTAAAATTGAAATTTATAATAACGGAATAAGGTATTTTTTATCCGACTGCGTCAGAAGGAGGGTTATGTTTCAAAATTTTTATTCAAAATAATATCACATAGATAACTTTTTGACGTCTTGTTTTTGAATCTACCACCGCGTCGGAAGGTGTTCCGTTGTAGAGAAGATGCGGCCAGAAACTCTACAACACACTTCTTTTAAACAAAACAAAATATACAAATTACAATTACATAAATTCAATATTAAATTACATAGTGTAACATTGTCAAGACCAGACATTTTGGTCATTCAAATAATCATCGAGTTTATAGTAACCTTTTTTACAGAGGACTTGTTTAACATGGGACTTAAACTTTTTGTCCGTCAAGTTAAGAATATTCTCTGGTATCTTATTATAATAACGTATACAGTGCCCCATGAAAGATGTGTTTTTCGAGCGTATGTATGTATGTATGTTTGTATGTCTATTTCTTTGGCACGGCCTACAGCCTAAACGGCTTCATGGATTTTAACGTATGAGGTGTCATTAGATTCCTAAAAATTGTGAGAGTATAGTATAGTTATAGCCTATGTAGCTATATTATTTTAATATGGCGTATGCGAAATAAAAAAGAGAGGGGGAATAAAAATTTTTTTTTTGGTAAAAATGTTAATATGGGTATCAAATGAAAGCTAGTGAACAGACGATTCCAAAAATATGGATATTATGGTACTTTTGTGTTACCGTTTCGACACAAGACTAATTTCTATACTGCTCAGATGTATATGATCACCCTGACTGCGTAGATATATTTAATGTTCTCGGGTTCAGATATTTTTGATTGGTTATGAGTATAGAAATGATTGAAAATAAGAACTGCTTAGAAATATTTGACCAACTTGTTTGCTATGATATATCTGAAGGTGACTGTACATACTAATTTTCTTCAACTAACTTGCTGGGGTGTGGGGATATGACCCCTCTCACTTGATTTAACCTACCTAGGTAGTTACCTATTAATATAATACTTAACTGAGAAAAAGAGATTTTCGTGGTACGGTTATACAGGGTGTAACAAAACACCGTAGTAATATTTAAGGGCGTGTATCAGACCATCAAACTGAACAACTTTCACTATGGAGCCAACGTCGAAATTGCTAAAAGAAATCAGCCGTCCCATACATTTGAGTCGAGTTGGTATAAGCTGTTTGTTCTTCGCGATTTCGAAGTTGGCTCCACATTGAAAATTGTTAAGTTTGTTGGTCTGATCACCCCCTTAAGTATCATTAAGGTTTGGTACACCCTGTAGATATTTTGTGACATAAGGGTAATTTTTACAATCTCCATCCAATTGGTGCTTCGTTGTAGGCCAGAAAGTAGGCAACCCCTTTACTACATTACTATACATACATTGAGCTATTATGTACTACGTACTAGAAATGACTACAAACTAATTCGTTCCATATTAAACTGCAATGCCTACTCGACTCAAATGTATGCAATAGCAGATTTTTTTTGTTTCGATCGGTTTCCTCCCATAGTAAAAGTTGTTCAGTTTGATGAGTTGACTCTTAGTTTAAAAGGATGCTAATGATATAAATTTCACCTTGTAGAGTCCTTAGTCGAATCCAAAGAGATTATATCAAATAGAGTGAGCCATACCAATTGTAAAGTGTCCACTTTTTTTGACGTTTAGGTTTGAGTGTGTGGTGTCAAGTAGTAGGGACAAAAGGCACCAAGTGACATATGGCCTTATGTTTACGGTCACTTTTCACACACACTAGCTCAAAAAAAAGTGGACAGCCGCATAAAGAAATATCTATAGTTCCATCTCCTTCTACTATTAAAGGTACGTCATAAGACAAAAGAGACTAACTACAATCGTAAATGTATGCGGACTCTATGGAGATCCTTCCTCTGAGGTCGAATCATAATAAATAACATTAATGGTTTCCTTGTAACATGGCAGCCCGCCAAATGTCACAAAATCCGAAACTAATTGAATATTATACCCTATTAATATCACATTAAGATCCTGATACATTAATCCTGCAGATCTGTTTCCTTTCTTAGAAACCATAAAATGTGATGTATAGTGTTACTAAGAGATTATTATATGCGAGGTTTAGATATTATATACATTAATATTATAGGTACTTAGATATCTATAACATGTTAATGAATTAACGCAAAACTAAAAAGTAGTTTGCTTAGAATCGAGATCAGAATCGAATTATCATGGTTTCAACATAGGTATTTTTTTCAAACAAGGAACCCTTATACTTTCGTCCATTCTGTCTGTCTCTTTGACTAATTATTATAAGGACTAGCCTTGCGGTAGCATTTCCCCTCTGCCACGGTATAAGCACAGTTGATCTTGTGCATTTACATTCAATTTTACACCTTATCACTAAACGAGACAGCCTATAATTGCGAAATAATAACTTCGAACTTAGAACGTTTGGGGTTCACACGAGACCACTTTTCATGATTTTTAACATTCAAAATTAGAATCTAAAATTATGGGGAATAAAATCTAAAGTTGCGGATTTCATGTTACCTCGCCCCCCGCAAAAAGTGGCAGAAATGTTTGTTAGTAGAATTACACGCGTAACCAGTCCACATATAAATAGTCAAAGGTATGTCTGTATGTATGCCTCAATAACAAGCTCATTTTTGCACCTATTGAATCGAAATTTGGCTAGAAGACGGATAACAGTAACCCAAAAACAGAAATGTAGTAGTTATGAAGAAACACATTTTTTTCGACCCCGTCCCATACACCGAAAGAGGGGTCAGAAAAAAATAGTTTTTTTTTATAAATCGAGTGAGGCGTCGTTGGACAGGTCTTGTCCAATGGAACAAAACTCCCATAGAAACTAAATCGTTATAATGCTTCTGTCTCGAGATATCTGCGCTCAAAGTCAATAATAGGGCGTATATCCCTCCCTCGAATCTTAAAAGCCAAAATAAAGCAGGTAGATTTAAAGAAATACTCGTACACATACACATACATACATAAGCTCACGCCATTGTCCCATGGGGGTAGGCAGAGACCACGGACCGCCATACGCTACGACTCTCGCACACCTCTTTAGCCTCATTCACATTCATACATCTTTTCATGCACTTCCGTCGATTGAGGGTGCTACGCACTTGTCCTTTTCGGAAAAGATCATTGATTTGATCATGGGATGTTTTCCTCGGACGGCCTCTCCCAACACTTCCGCTCACCTTTGCTTGGTATATTTCATTCGTAAGTCTTCTTTCATTCATTCTCTCTACGTGACCGAACCATCTAAGCAAAAAAATACAAAAATACAACAGATTTAAAGAAATACAATAATAAATTACCTTTAATATGCAGCAATACGTCAACTAGTGTTAATTTCTGGGCAGAAACTGTGTGCAATGATTCATTGTTCGATATATCATTTAAAATAATTAAATAGTGATAATTTTTATTCAATTATTCGCCCACAAGTTTCAGGATATTCTGATTAATGCAGTTCCGTTGTTATTTTGTCCTAGATACAGATATAGAGTAATGTACACAGAGTGAAATTGATATCATTAGCATCCTTTTAAACTAATAGTCTACCCATCAAACTGAACAACTTTGACTATGAGAGCAAACCGAGCAAAGTAAAAAAAAAATCTGCTGTTGCATACATTCTTGAGTCGAGTAGGCGTTGCAGTTTAGTATGGAACAGCTGATTATGCTTTTGCTCCGATCGCATTGCTTCCATAGTAAAAGTTGTTCAGTTTGATGGGTAGACTCTTAGTTTAAAAGGATGCTAATGATATAATTTCATCCTGTAGATAGTGCCACGATGATTAAAGATAGTTACAGCAGAGCAAAAGAGGCTAAAGAGGTGTGTCAGAGTCGTAGCGTGTGGTGGTCCGTGGTCTCTGCCTACCCCCATGGGACAATGGCGTGAGCGTATGTATGTATGTATGTATGTACAGCAGAGCACATTCAAAGAATGAATGAATGAATTAATTCTCACATCATAAAGTGCATTCTATCGTTCTTACCATCCTGAGTCTGATGGAACAGGAAACCGTTACGATCAGAGGTTCGATCGGATGCAGTGGCTACAATCGGCATACACACGGTAAGGGCATAAGAGATGTTGACGATGCCGATGTCTGAAAGAATTTAGTAGCTGCTTACAACACCTTAACTGGATTTTTTACAAATCTACCTACAAAGTATTCTCGCAAGTATTCTCTAAGTATAAATCGCAATCGCCGGAGAGTTTTGATACCGTATTGGTAAATTTTTCCACTGTCATTAGCTAATTCTATTCTTTAATAAACTACATAAAGAGTACATACCTATACGTAGTGTTGGATTTCAGAAAACGATTACCTATATTGATAAATTATGTATACAGGGTCCAACTTAATATACTGACAGTTTTTTAGGATGATGATCAGACCATCAAACTGAACAACTTTCTCTATGAGACCAACATCGAAATCGCGAAAAAAAGATCAGCTGTCCCATACATGTGGCTCGACTAGGTTTACATTTTTGTATGGAACATCTGTTTTTTTTTCGCGATTTCGATGTTAGTGCCATAGAGAAAGTTGTTCAGTTTGGCGGTCTGATCCACCCCTGAAAAAAGTGTCAGTATATTAAGGACCTATTATATGACGAGAATATAAGAGACAATTTTTAAGCACACGCATGGGATCTAGTATTTTCTTTGATCTAGTTGTATGTATTGTTTATAAAAGAGCTTATTCCCGAGATGAAGAAAGTTTCCGAGGAAAGCATTATCGCAGTGGGACACTAGAGACCAAAGAACAAGAACTGAATATCCTAAGTAGAATATTAGATACAAAATTTACTTTTAGTTTGCCTGTAGCGAAGATGGCCGACGGACCAAAACAGTGTCATAGTTGCATTGAACTATGAAACAGTACCATACTTTTAAGAGGCTATGTGAAAAAATAGGATTCTTTAAAGCATCATATTATCTCATGAAGTAATAACAGTAGGAGTATGATTTGCGGATATGTGTAAATTGAACATATAATTGAAGTTTTGATTAGAGCCAAAACACGATTAAGACACATTTTCTCGATAGAAAAACAAGCCAAAGTAGCCTCCGTCTTTATCGATAAACGCTTGGAAGTGCTAAACGGCGAATATTAGAAACAAGAGGCTTGATTTAAAAAAAAGAGATTGATTTTTTACAAATTTTGATTAGAGCAGAATTGAACTTACATAAATAGTACAATTACAATTAAATAAAGTTTGTTTTATGCTTGCGTCATTTCAGGCGCGCGCGCCGCCCTGTCTCTTTCTCTCGCATCAGGCAGTAATATAAGCTATCACACGCCCATTTCGCTTCAATAATTTTTCGACATAGGCCCTTAAGGGTTCCTTACCCAAATGGTACCATCAAAAAGACCTTATTTACTAAACCATGCCCGTCCGTCCGTCCGTCCGTCCTAATTCTAAAGGGTTGTATGTTTTGAACTGTAATAGGTAGTTAACTGAAATTTTCACAGTTTTTTTTGTTTGTTTTTTGATTTGATAACAAATAAAAAAAAAGTCCAAAAAGTTAAAAACACGGGGGGTTATAGAAGAAACCTGGTTTTTCCGAGGTCTACTATATTGGGTATTCGTAGATGGTGTCATTCGTTTAGCTACGTCAAAGGATTGGAAGTAAATATGCATTGAGCTATAAAATCAGCTGTCCCATACATTTGGCTCAAGTACGAATGCAGTTTTGTATAGAACAGCTGATTTTATTATTCGCGATTTCGATGTTGGTGCCATAGAGACAGTTGTTCAGTTTGATGGTCTGATCACCCCCTTAAAAAAGTGTCAGCATATTAAGAAGGACCCTGTATAAGCGTCAAACTTGGTGTGATACTCTAAAGAAAAACAACGAATAATAAAAACCGACCAAGTGCGTGTCGGGTTCGCGCTAAGGATCCCGGCGATTTTTTTGTAAATTAGGTCGTACGGAACCCTTGATGCGCGAATCCGACTCGCACTTGGCCAGTTTTTATTCTTATAATTGTGACTGGAAATGACTTCAATCGCTAAATTCTCTTTTGCGCAACGCTTGTTTGTCGTGTCGCCTCTAGAACGTAGTATATAATAGCTCAATGCATATTAACTTCCAATCCTTTGACGTTGCTAAACGAATGACGCCATCTACGAATATCCAAAATAGTAGACAAAACAACCGTGGCAACCAAATTGCTAAGAGAATAGCACTAAGCCCATGGGGAGGGCGGTAATCAAGGTACTACATCACAATCTAGTCGCCAGTCAGACAAAACCTAGGCTATACATGTGCCTAGACCAGACAGGCTTCCCGAGGGATACAGTTGTGCTTTATCTAGGTGGTTTATGTCGCTTTTTGGAATACCTATGTACACTAACCTCTCGACGGCGACGGGGCGACGGGCTCACCCCCCGTCACACTGGACAGAGTTTCGGTACTACTGGTGAAACGTGGATGTTCTGAGGTTTCAGAATATCTCTGACTACCCCCTCGGAGAATATAGTTTATTTATATGTAAGAAAAAATTTGTCGTTATTTCCAAAAAATTGTGATGTCCATAATTACAACACTCGAAACAAAAATAAACTGATATCTCCACACTTTCGGCTTAGTAGGGTCAACACGTCTTTCATGGGTCACTGTATACGTTGTTATAATAAAATACCCGAAATCATTTTGAATCTTTCCGAAAACATGTTTAAAACTCAAATCAAAAAAGTCCTCTGTAAAAAAGCATATTATAAACTGGATGATTATTTAAATGATCAAAATGCTTGGGTCTGAGGTCACTAGCTTATAGTTTATTTACTTTACTGTATAGTATCAATTATTTAATTAAATAGACTATGTATTATTGTATAGGTATACATAACTTTAGCTTAAGAATTTATATTGTAATAGTTATTAAGTCGTGTTATGTTGTAGAGTTTCTGGCCGCATCTTATCTACAGCGACAACACGTTCCGACGCGGTGGTAGCTATAAAAGAGATTTGATGTTTGATAAGTGTGCTGCGAGCTCCTATATTGAATAAATTATATTGACTTTGACTTTGAGTCGTGAGCATATACTACAAACCTTTTCCTTCACTGATAAAAATGAAGGTGAAGGAAAAGGTTGATGTCGAGTCGTATCAAGAACTCAAGACACTAGCGGAAAAGAAACAGGATTGGCGAATACTCCACCAACAAGAGCGTAGCTCTTAAATAGGATGATGATGATGTACACTAACAGAAAACTGTAACAGACATAGGTTACGATTACGATTTGGTGTTTAGGTGTCCCTGACTAATGTATGTTTGTTTGTTCCAGCATCACGCAAAAACCACTGCGTCGATTTTGATGACACTTTTTGTGTTTAAAAGCCTATGCAGGGTAAGGAAAAGTATCATTAACCTTTCAACCTCATACTCTACCCATAAAACTGAACAACTTTTATTATATGAGCAAACCCGTCAGAAGAAAAAAACTGCAGATTTTTTTTTAGCTCTGACAGGTTTGCTCCCATAGTCAAAGTTGTTCAGTTTGATGGGTATAGTATGTGGTTTAAAGGTTAATGATATTTTTCCTTACACCCTGTTTATCTCGCTACGATGACGGGAGACAGGTGCGGACTAAGTCGCGTGTAAAACTAGTCGATCATAATTTTTTTTTCTTGTTGCTAGGTTACTTTTAGCATTTTTTAAGGTTACGTCCACCGTCGAACAAACGAAACCTTATCCCTAGTCACCTCGTATGACAAAGTAGGAAAGAGATGGGATGGTCTATAATTATGAATAATACGATCAAGTTATAATATGTAGATAAATTAGTTTACTGCGACGCTCTACATTTTCTGTTAAAGCGAAAATAGTAAATTGGGATTCGGAGCCAACTATTTTGATTAACCAATGAAAAGTATATGAAACGATCGAATCGAACCGAACACAAAACGAATACGACAGAATATATTTACGTTTCGCAACCGACGACTGTAAAATAAAATAAAAAAAGAACGAAATCTAACTCTAGTTAAAGAAATAAAAACTGTGAAACGGAACGTTGCTTTGATAAAGTAAATAATGTTATTTTATTTCATGAAACATATTGCGGTGAAAATTTTTGTGGCTACAGTATAGAATATTCTCACGACTATATACCCCGAGAGGGTAGTCATAGTTAGAGATATTATGAAAACTTAAAACGATTTTAATTTCGCTAAAGTTCAATGACTTTCGGTGTTGACTGTACAATACATGCCTCGTAATTGAAGCATGCAGTTTTTCTTTGTGGAAACGGTTTGGAATACGGAATCTATATACCGTATTAACGAATTAACGCAAAACTAGAAAGTAGTTGGTTTAGAATCGAGAGCAGAATCGAATTATCATGGTTTCTACACAGGTAATTTTTTTCAAAATGTTAAATAATTTGTTTGTAAAATTTAAAATTTACTGCATTCGATCTCAACCCACCGCACAGGTACACGCACCCTACTTACTACCAAAACAAGATTCTGAAAAAGTAACTATGAGCACGTTAGCGCTTGCATTAATTGCTGAAATGATAAAAATCATTCAATTCATTTTTGTCTGAAAACTTAAAATGCGAATAACTTTAAAACTTAACTATCAAAATAATGAAATTATTGTTTCAATCTAATTATTTTGTTATAAATCAGTTGGGGTGTATGAGGTTTTGCGCTAATTCATTAACACGTTGTATAATATATACGCTGACGTATTCAATCAGGGCACTGTTATAAAGTCCGCAAAACGCGCACAATTCATCAGGGGGCACGACTGTAGAAATATGTAAACTGTGGCAATAATTACTAAGTAAAGGTATATAGCGTGGCAGTAGACCACACGCTATATTTAACGACACGACATCCGTCGCCGACGTCTTCCCGACCGCAGACTGACCACATTTGCATTGTATTTTGTTTGTGTTAATTTGATTAATATTTGCGTAAGTACGGAAAAATTGTGCTGGATTTTATATTACCTACCTAGTACCTGCTCGCGTCAAGCAACCAAGATAAAATCACTGCCTGACTATGACTCTGATTTTATTTATTTATTTATAAATAGTAGCATAGCATATGCTCATATTCTGAAACCACAGAATATCCACGTTTCACTAGTACCGAAACTCTGTCCAGTGTGACGGACAGTGGGTACAATAAATTGCCTCGAAATTGAAACATGCAGGTTTCCTCACGATGTTTTCCTTCACCGAAAAAGCCAGTGGTGTTACAAATCGTACATAAATTCCGAAAAACTCATTGGTACGAGTCGGCCTGGACGGGGATCGAACCTTCGCCTCCTGCACGGCAGGCAAGGTTACTCGCTACTGGACCACCACGGCTTTTTAAAAAAGTCATAGTTTTTATGCATGCATGCATGCATGCTGCAGGCCTATCGGTTTTCCAATCGAATGTGAAAAAAGTGGCAATGATAGTAAGTATAGATCGACTGATTTGGCAAATTAGAGTAGGTACTACCTATCGATAATATCGAAAAGGGAGTCACCTTGCATGTTCTGACCGGAGCAGTTGTTTCGCGTGGTTTTCGCGCGTCGCGTTTTTGCCTGCCCCGAGGATCCGCAATCCGCAATCTCTTCCTGTTCTTGATTAAAAACAAACCCTGAGATTGGGATAGATACTCCCATAAACTATTTGACATTGGCGGAAATGCAGTGATAACGCACAAGCAAGTGTTCATTAATTATTAATTAAAAATATATATAAAACGTGTTAATGAATAAGCGCAAAACCTCATACACCCCAACTGATTTATAACAAAATAATTAGATTGAA
This sequence comes from Agonopterix alstromeriana, assembly GCA_963924505.1. Classification (NCBI taxonomy): domain Eukaryota; kingdom Metazoa; phylum Arthropoda; class Insecta; order Lepidoptera; family Depressariidae; genus Agonopterix; species Agonopterix alstromeriana. The sequence goes on along the minus strand of OZ004676.1, from coordinate 2,570,929 downwards.
ACAATAATTTCATTATTTTGATAGTTAAGTTTTAAAGTTATTCGCATTTTAAGTTTTCAGGCAAAAAAGATTTGTTATCATTTCAGCAATTCAGCAACATTTTAAGAATCTTGTTTTGGTAGTAAGTAGGGTGAGTGTACCCGCGCGGTGGGTTGAGATCGAGTTCGGTAAAATTTTTTATTTTACAAAGTGTTTAATATTTTGATAAAAATTACCTATGTTGAAACCATGACAATTCGATTCTGCTCTCGATTCTAAACAAACTACTTTCTAGTTGTGCGTTAATTCATTAACACGTTGTATATTGGAAAGTCAAAATATGTTTATAATGACATCAAAATACAGACTCTTTTACAGCAGAAATTATATAAAATTGCTATTAAAGATTCTGAAGAAAAAATTATTCAATTTATTAACACCATGAAACGAAACCAAAGCCTAACATTTAAACTTTTTATAATTGTTCTTATTATGTATTTTTTCAGTGATTCCCCGAATAATTCTTACCTAATCTATCCTCTATAATCTAACCGAGATAACTTTCACTAAACAAAATCAAAGTCAATCAAAGCAAGCGAACTATATAAATTCATTACGGTACAGTAGTCTGTCTGTCCGTCCTGCGAGACAACATGTTTATTGAACCACTTTGATCTTCCGTCTTTGTTCTTTATGCAGTAAAGTGACAAGAAATAAAAGAGATGACAGGAGTGAATAAAGCACGGCTGATTGGCGTCATATGAATCGTGCAGTTTCAACTTTAGGGGTATATTACTGTTGGCGCGCTCCATACAAACGAAGTCTGGTGATATTTTCAATACTATCCGATTAAACTCAATCAAATTTTGCAGAAACAATCTAGAAACAAATCTCTATGCTTGTATCGTGTCAGATTTTCCTTAAAATGTACAGTTTTAAAGTAACAGTGCCTAAAAGATTTCCATACAAATCTTAAATTAATCCTAGCATTGAAACTGTATATTTTAACGAAAATCGGACACGATACAAGCATAGAGTTTTGTTCCTAGATTATTTCTGCAAAATTTCCTTGGGTTTAATTGGTTTGTATTGAAAATATCACCAGACTTCGTTTGTATGCAACGCGCATTTACGCATTCGGAATAAACTTCTCTTAAATACTCGTAGCTAGGCGTCGAATGTTTGAAACTATAGTAAATTAATATGCAAATGCAACATAGTAACTTTTTGTCTTTCTTTATCTACAGGGTCTCTTTCTTTATAATGCTTAAGGTTTTTAAGGGCATGATAAGACTATGAAAAACTACAAAATAATCTATGGGACTAAAATCGATCTCGCGAAATAAAATTAGCTGTTCATACATTTGGATTTGCAGTTTTGTATGGAAGTGGTTTTTTTATAGTGATTTCTATGTTAGTTCCATAGAGATAGTTGTTCAGTTTGATGGTATGATCATACCATTAAAAAACCGTTAGCATAATAAAGAAGAACCATATATTATAGTTTGCAGGAAAACGATTCTTCTCACCTCCAAACTCAGAAGAAGGATCTCCATAGAGTCCGCATAAATTTACGATTGTAGTTAGTCTCTTTTGTCTTATGACGTACCTTAAATAGTAGAAGGAGATGGAACTATAGATATTTGTTTATGCGGCTGTCCACTTTTTTTTGAGCTAGTGTGTGTGAAAAGTGACCGTAAACATAAGGCCATATGTCACTTGGTGCCTTTTGTCCATACTACTTAACACCACACACTTAAACCTAAACGTCAAAAAAGTGGACACTTTACAATTGGTATGGCTCACTCTATTAGGTATAATCTCTTTGCCTCCAAACCACTTTAACAAGCATATATCAAAAACAGACATCGATAGCCAATAATTCACAAAACAATTAAATGAGGCAATAAAACAAAAGAGATTACTTTAAGACGTCAGGATAACTCCAGAACCGACTGAACTAATTCCCTAAAACAGATTGCTGAAATCTGTTTCCGAGGCCAGATGTGCCATTAAAATGGTTAGAAAAAGGATTATTTATTGTGTACCTACTTGTGTTATTGTTATCTACCTATATTTAGGTATTAACCTTCGTTGTGGATATTATTCTTCATTAAGGCATTCATAGTCGCAGAAGAACTGACAACCGATTGGGTGTTAGATTTATAGACCAGGGACCACGAACAAGCAGGCGTAGGGTGGGACGCCCGCGGCCCGGTGGACGGACGACCTAAAAAGGTAGCGGCGAGCGACTGGATGAGGAAGGCCGAGGATAGAGTTTTGTGGCGCGCCTTAAGAGAGGCCTATGTTCAGGAGGATAATAGGCTGATGATGAGTTAAAGTTTACACACCGGCATTATTCCGTGGCTTGGCACGGAGGCAATTCATTTCTTTTTCGATACGAACATCTAAATAGCAATGGCAAATTGTCATTGAAATGAGTTTGGTAATTGGAATGATGCTAGAAACAAACGGATAATTGAAATAAGCATTGGATAGATCATAAAAGACCAGACGGTGGCCTAAGCCATTTATTATTAATCTGGAAGCCTGTACAACACAAGTTTCTGCAATAAAGTGTGGCTGGTTCAGTAGTGGATAACACCGGCTTCGCAGCCAGTCGCAGTCCAATTGAATCTAATGGAGACCCTTGTGTGGATTTTATAGTTTGTGCTTTTACCAACAAAATTTATTTGAAGTAATATACTGCGTGGCTAACACAGAGGGCGGCCAGTATAAAGAGTGCAAGCTTTCTTTCTAGGTTAGCGTTACAGTTGAATGAATGAAATATACTTTATTTACACCAAACATAAAATACATTGCACAGGAAACAAAAACTGGTTATGGTGCAAGTAAGGCGGTCTTATAGCTAAAATGCGATAAGCGATAAGCAGTTTCAAACGTTAAATTGGATGTCATTTTTTCCCTCAGCCCTTTTGATCCCACTGCTGGGCAAATGCCTCTCTCTTCACCCATGCCTTGCCAGCACCATCCAGCCCTTGTTCAATCTAGGTCGTGCCTGACAGCGACGTCGATTCTCCGGAATCCACGCGGTGCTTAAACTTTTCTCCATCTTTCCAGGTGCAATCGACAGACATGGCTGGCCTATTCCCATTTCAATTTGGTATACGAGTATGTATTTGTATAAAGATATTTAGTTCCATTCTTTTCGATTTACTGAGTAATCAGCAAAATTTTTAATTTAGACACTTTTAGGCCTGATGCCGAAACAATTATGTCTTGGCCTTTGTTAGGTTTACGGTCAGTTGCACTTACGGTCATTAAGGTTTATCCTCCATTAAATATTTTGCTAGCTTTTACTACGTCAACAAGACAAAAGTGACAGCAAGAGATTTAATGGAGGATTAACTCTAATAAACGTACGTGCAATTGGCAGTTTGTCCTTAGAATATTCGGAGGTTTTGGCATCATTTTCGTTTTCAGTGTGCAAGTAAAAATTGAATTATCGGTATTTTTTTTTGTTTTTCGTTTTTATGCTTAGAGAATTCAGTTTTTATGCGATAAAAAGCATATGCTCTCGACTATGTTCCCTGAGGAGGTAGTCAGAGATATTCTGAAACCTCAGAACATCCATGTTTCACCAGTAGTACCGAAACTCTGTCCAGTGTGACAGGGGTGAGCCCGTCGCCACTTGTAATGGACAGTGGGTACAATATAGGTACATGGCTCGAAATTGAAGCATGCAGGTTTCCTCACGATGTTTTCCTTCTCTGAAAAGCCAGTGGTGTTACAAATCGTACATAAATTCCGAAAAACTCATTGGTACGAGTCGGTCTGGACGGGGATCGAACCATCGCCTCATGCATGGCAGGCAAGGTTACTCGCCACTGGACCACCACGGCTAGTATGCCATAAAAAGCTTCCCAGATTGAATCATTACCACTGGTAACAAAACGGAAACAAATCACGGGCTGTGGATTTACAAATAGACGCACAACACTGTACCCCACTTCAGTAGCAAATAAATCCAATAAACAGTTGGTAAGTGCGACCGCTTTACATCGTAAGCTATTGTTAGAGAAACACTTCCATCCCTAATACTGTTGTAGTCGGCATAGTAAACTAAAACATGATATATGACAAAGAATATGCCTACATCGCTAGGATTAATAGAGCTGATTATGATGAATTCATAACAGAAGATATTCTAAACTTGCTAGATAACGAAGTTTAATTCGCATGTTAAACCAATCCTCTGTAAGAAAGGTTACTATAAACTCGATGATTATACGAATGGAAAAATAAAATGTCTGGTCTTGACAATATTACAATACTTATAGATTTTTTAACCGTCTCGAAATTTTCAGGGGTGGTTCAGACCATCAAACTGAACAACTATTACTATGGGAGCAAATATGAAATCACAAAAAAAATCTGCTGCTCCATACTAAACTGCTGATTTTTTTTGCGATTGCGAATTGCGATTTGCTCTCATGGTAAAAGTTGTTCAGTTTGATGGTTTGAACCACCCCTGAAAATTTCGACACGGTTAAAAAAATCATACGATATAATTTAATTTAATTTAAGTTAAAATTGTACTTTGCATATTCTGTTTTGTTTAAAAGCTGTGTGTTGTAGAATTTCAGGCCGTATCGTCTCTACAACGGAACACCGTCCGACGCGTAGATTAAAAAAAACGACGTTGAATGTTATCTGTGACATTATTTTGAGTTTAAAGTTTGCATCGGTGAAACCCCAATTGAACAAGTTTTCCTAACTCCGATCGACTTGATCGGCCTGGGCAATCTATGTCCTGGGGGCGGCTTTCCGACGGTAACAAACGGGTCAGTCGTAATATGCTGATCAGACCGTCAAACTGAAAAACTTTCTCTATGACACCAACATCGAAATCGCCAAAAAAATATCAGCTGTTCTATACAAAACTGCAAACCTTCTCGAGCCAAATGTATGGGACAGTTGATTTTTTTTTCGCGATTTCGATGTTGAGCTGATGTTTAGTCCCATAGGGAAAGTTGTTCATTATGATGGTCTGGTCATCCCCTTAAAAAACTGTCTGCATATTAAAAAGGACCCTGTATACAACGAAAAATCAGACTATTATAGAACACGAAAATAGACTCTATTAAATTCTTTTAATAGTAACAAGCTTAACATTTGTCATAACAAATGTCTTTAACGATCCTCAACGTAACAAATAACATTTCTTCTTATAACTTTAAAGGTCATTATCGTTTGTCAAAATAAGGTATAAAAACTTCAAAAAGCCATAATTATAGATAAATATATCATGTAATAAAGAACTCGTGCCTCCCTTTAATATTTCTTGGGAGAACTATTAATAAAAGCCATATTTTTATGTGCGACATATTTTTATTGGACCATCGCTCATCCCACACGGATTACACGCAAAGCCAAAATAAGTATAAAGTTTGGGTATAATGTAGGAGTGGTAGACGGACGACAGATAAATAAATAAATAAATAAATATCTTGGACATTGTCACACAAATTATCTAGTCACATTTAAAGTACCAGAATCTAGCCTGGACTTGTATTATGATGACTAGACAACGATATAGCATACAAAAATAGATACAAACATCCATGACTTGGGTATAAATATTCATATTCATCATACAAATATTTGTCCCTTACGGGATTCGAACCCGCGACCCTCGGCACAACAGGCAGGTTCACTACAGACTGTGCTATCCGGCCGATTAGTTATATTTTTGTTTTTAAATCGAGTAAAGTTTTGTAAAACAATTGTGTTAGCAAGGCATTTTTATGTTTAGTTTTTGGTAGAGTAGCATAGTAGAAACGCTGTACGGAAGACTTTTTGAAACAAATTTCAATTGGTGTTTTTTTTGTCTACTTGAGAAATTTATTTAGGGAACATTAACCGTTACTATTTAAATTTCTATTTATTTATGTGCTTCATCCATTGACTTACCAATTACGGGACGCAGGGTCCGCACTCAAAAGAGAAACAAAATGCTTAAATTCTTCGTTTGATCGACCAACTAAGCGCACATCTATAATGCCGCCTGTGCCCGTGCTGTAAGAATTTGTAAAAACTAGGCAAGCAAATTGAAAAAAGAATTTCACCAGTTTCAATGTTTTTAGTTTGTTTATACTATTAACACGTACTTATCTGGTACACTTTTTGTGAGAATTTTGTATTAGAACGGACGCCCATTAGTTTGTAACTCAATTGCTTCATCATTCTTAATTAGGTTTTAAATTTTGAATTTACCTATTTCAAAACAAAATATATTATAAACCGTGAAAACTATACGTAGATTTTTAAATTTTGAATGTCCCATGTTTCGAAGATTAAAATTACAACCGGTTTTTTCCGAGTAAAGACACGCCGTCATTACTTTTGTCTACCAGTGTACAGTTACTCACTAACCCTCAAGGGCCAATTAGACCAAAAAATGGTTCTGACTAATTAACAACGCGTGTGAATGGCTGTCATACAAATATATTTTATGTCTCTATCTATCCATGAGGTTAGGTTGGTAGTTAAAAACTCTCGAGTGCCGGACTAATCCACATTGTTGTAGTATGTTTTTTTCTGGGACGCTATGAACCTAGCATGCCACCACCGAAGAGAAAACAAGAAAGATCGAGATGTCCCATTAGTCTACAAATGACAGATTCTAGAAATGACAGTGAAATAAATAATTACGATAACAAAAGAAATGAATGATTCGTGAAATGACCGATCCTACAAATGAGCGAATTTCTCCAAATTCAAACACACCTTTATAATATTATTATCTGTGAAGCAACTAAAGTAAGCCAGATCGTATAAGTATCTACTATCTAAGGCGCGGTTTATACAGAAGAGACGTGTGGCGGTGGCGGATAGTCAAAGTAACACAATTATAAACCTTATAGTACGTAGCGTAGCGTAGGAAAATTTACACCCGCGCCTCCAGGCGACGTCACCTGGAGGCGCGGACGAGATTCTCCTTTACGACAAAAACGACGCTATGCTACGTACTATAAGGTTTATATTGTGTTACTTAGATTATCCGCCACCGCCACACGTCTCTTCTGTATAAATCGTGGCTTAGTTTGACAACACAACAATTTTTTCAAAAACCAACTGGATGCCACCAAATACTTATAATTAAACAATGTCAAGCACTTAGAGACATTGGCAAAATCCTTAAAACTAAGGTGGACGCTGTAACTGTAAAATTAGAATAGAGGAAATGTCTTCCAGCATAACCATGATAGTTAAAAAATTTAAGTAGACATAATCGAAAAATTATAGAAAAAATACAAAGTGCGTATCCACAACTGGCTTCGTCAAAGGTAATACAATACTCACATTCGCAACAGGCTTTGTCAATGGTAATACATCACTCACATCCACAACAAGCTTCGTCAAATTCCTAGAAAAAACCTGTAAACCTGTAAACCTCCTCCAAAGCCTCTCCCCGAGGGACGGTTCCAAGAACGCTGGCAGCATTCCCCCTCAGAATCGCCAAGCTTATGCGCTGACGTAGGTAACTGCCAGCCCTCTTATCACCAGTGGTCTCTATAAGGCGTGCCGATATCTCCTTTATAAGCTGTTTTGCATCGGGTCCCCATGGTCCCAGGGTCTCAACTCCCAAAGGAACAAACATATACCCCTATCCAATATCCACATATTTCCGGCGCTTCGATAACTCCGCCGATGCCGCAGCACCCGACGCCGCCAATGTGTCCACACAAGTAGACATAATATTTGGTATGCAAATGTGACTTTTATTAAACTTTAGTGTTCGATTTGTAACGAAGTTTTAGCTTACAGGTTACTTGCCAGTTATATGCCAGTTGTATCGTAACAGCGTATAGAACAATATGTATATCATCTCCACATGGTCTCCGTGCGTGTCCGGCCACAGACTATCAATTTTCAATAGCTCCCGACAGACCATAAGTTATCGAATTTGTACCAATTGTTGGGTAGCCGGTATCGGCAATTGATTGGTGGACTCCACGTTTAAAGCTTAGCACTGCGCTTAAATTGTTAGACAGGCTTTAGGAATATCGTTGGTTCAGCGACCATATTTGTTAGATCATAAGAGTCATTATTTTGGAAGCTTCTGTGGTTTTGGTACCCCGCTATTAACCTATACTTCATTCCAAATAAGGACGACCAGATTTTCCGATTCCTATTTAGTTTTGTGGCCAATTCTGGTAAGCAAATATAATTTATTTATCAGAAAGATGTACTATCCGACATATCTTGGACGTTACTAAAACTGTTCTAAGAATAAATGAGAGGAAGTGTTTCAAATCTCTGTTTCTGTAATTCAAAATAGCCTTAAAATTTCGTCGCTATTTGGAATGGAGTATAGGTATGATACTAATAACCTTGCTTTTTAGGGTTCCGTACCCAAAGCACGCCAACGGACCCTATTACTAAATCTACGCTATTCGTCTGTCGCGTACGTTCGTCTCCTAAATCTAAAGGGTTGTATCTTTTGAACCGTTATAGGTGGCGAGTTACATTATTTTTAGAGAATATATGTTATTATTTTGGATTTTCTGACCAATACTAAAAAATCCTCATACAAGAAATGTGTTTTTCAATACTTTTTTTGTTGCTCTATCTTTAAAAAACGGTAAATACATGCATGCGTCAAATATAGTGTGATTTTAGAGTATTCTATAAAGTATCACAACAAATAATAAAAACTGGCCAAGTGTGATCCCGGAATTTTTTTTGTAAATATTTTAGTACGGAACCCTCAGTGCGCGAGTGCGACTCGTACTTGGCCAGTAAAATTTTTTTATTTGTTTTCTTTTTGGAGAACTTACAGCTAAATAAATATAGATTTCAACAAAGACAAATTGATGGTCAGATGCTGACAACCAGTTTCTTTAGGTACTAATAAATTCCAATATTTCCAGCACGAGTATTGATATAAATGTCAATAATTTTAACCACGTGTAGACCAGAGGTCAGTGTCTGATCAAATAATAAATATTGACTTTCCGAATGGTTCAACGAAGTCAAACGTTTGTTCTGGCAATGAGATTAAAGTCACATGTTATTTGATACCAGGTCAAGTTGACTGTTGTGAAAGTATTATAAATAGTATAGCGTATGGTGTTGATTTCATTAAAAAAATACATTAGTACAATTGACAAAATTTCATTTTAAGAAAGGTACCAAAACAAGAAAACCATTTGGAGATTATGTGATTCAAAGCCTATATCAAAATTATCAGATTTTTCTATCCATTATTTCTCGAGTTATTAAAAAAATACTGAAAAATATATTTTGGTTGAATTAGATTTTATTCCTGCATTTCTAAAAAAAAGTTGCTTTTCTATTGTATTTGACAGTTTTTATTTTTAATGGTATTGCGGCCAAGGTATCTTAGCCATAAATCCTTTGTTTTTCAGAAAATTCAAAAGTAAATTAAAAATAGAAATATCGGTCAAAAATAAAATCGGAAAAATACGTATCTCTTATTTTTTAACCTTTTATTAAAAACAGGTGGTTAAAAAAATTTTATGTTGTCAACTGTATTTTAGATTTAAAACAGATACAAATTTTCTCGATGTGAGCAAAACCTCATACACCCCAACTGATTTATAACAAAATATATAGATTGAAACAATAATTTCATTATTTTGATACTTAAAATTTAAAGTTATTCACATTTTAAGTTTTGAGGCAAAAATGATTTGTTATCATTTCAGCAATTAATGAAAGCGCTAACGTGCTCATGGATACATTTTAAGAATCTTGTTTTGGTAGTAAGTAGGGTGAGAGTGCCGGTGCGGTGGGTTGAGATCGAGTTCAGTAAATTTGAAATTTTATAAATAAATTATTTAATATTTTGTGTACTTGTATTGTAAATAAAGTATATTTGCGAAAAATATGTTGAAAAAAATTACCTATGTTGAAACCATGATAATTCGATTCTGCTCTCGATTATAAACAAACTACTTTCTACTTTTGCGTTAATTCACTAACACGTTGTATATGGTCCTTCTTGATATGCAGACAGTTCTGTGAAACAGCGATTTCGATGTTGGTGCCATAGAGAAAGTTGTTCAGTTTGACGGTCTGATCAACCCGTAAATAGTGTCAGCATATTAAGAAGGACACTGTACAGACAAACCTATCGTAGCAAAAATAAAATCAGCTGTTTCATACAGTTGAGTCTGATAAAAAATTCTGTTTAGTATGGAACAACAGATTTTTTTTTCTGATGAGCTGTTATCTGGGTAGACTCTTAGTTTAAAATTTTATTTTGCAAATTAAATTTGATACTATTTTATTACTAATTTCTGAATGCATCCATGGCACATGATAAATAGAAAACCATATAACTCTGGGCTGCCATGATTCGTGGTGAAGTTTTTTGTGCCTCCTGTAAAATTTGATCTAATGTAGTTACGAGGTCTGACACTTTAGTCGACGATAGTTATTGAACGCGGTGAGAACCCGTTTACATCTATATTCTGAAATTTATTTTAAAATTGGCATACAATTAATTAACCACAAACAACAGCCTAATTAGTTTACAATTACAATTTTAAACAAAGGTGATAACATAATTACGTTAATAAACAACATACAACAATCATTCAAAAGTAATTAACTTCGGAAACATGTCGACTTTCTTATCATACCTACCTACCCTATCGTAGCCCAGTCATTTTACGGAATTTTGTCAGGAGGGGTAGGGAGTAATTATGAATGGGACTTGTAAACTGTAACCGGCACCATTAGTGACAAAAAGACTATCTGTAAAAATATTTATCGAAAATTCACTACGCAACATAGAAATCGAAATTGTATCTCCCAGATGAATTTTAACGAGATGAATTTTAGATGAGTTTATATTTGGTCTTCGAAAATATGACCACGTTTCCGAATTTCGTGCAAAGCTCAAGTGGTTGCCCATCCGTCTTCGTCGAAACTTACACATACTTTCTCTTCTTTATTCTTTTCTGTTTCTTCCCCTTACTCCCTCCTATCTCAAGGACCGCTTCACTTTTCTTCACGCCACCCATGACCGAGTACTGCGATCGGCTAATAATCTTCTACTTGCTATGCCTTCCCACACCTCTTCCTTCTACGACAAGTCCTTTTCTGTTCAGTCCGTCCGTCTATGGAATGAAATACCACTTTCTATTAGACAAGCTCCCTCACTATCTATCTTTAAAAAACTGCTGAAAAACTATTATCTTTCGCTTTGACAATTTTCGCTTAAGTTTGGTACCTACATTTTGAAAAGTTTTAATTACTACTTTTTTATTTATTTTATAAGGTACCTAATTCTACAATTACATATTTTGCTATATTTAGTATGTATGTATTTATGTATATATTTATACTTTGTGTAAATTATAATATTGTGTATCAATTAGTACACCGCCATAGCATTTATCTCATGTAAGACTTCTTCCATCCACTGGTTGTCTGGAAGAAATCACTTTTAGTGATAAGGCCGCCTTTTGTACCCTTCTTGTTCGCGTATATTGTTGTTGTTTTTTGTGTATTTTGGTGTGCAAATAAAGAATATTTATCTTATCTTATCTTATCTTTAACTTAATAATATTAATACCAATGCACTTATTTTAATTAGATTCGACAATATTAATGACTTTTGAGCAATAAAATTGCCATTGAAATTTTAAAAATGAGTTATACATTAGATAATAGTATTACTAATGTATTTTTCAAAGCTTTCTAAGTAAATTTGTAAATGGTAAAGCATGAAAAATGTGAAAAAAAATTAACCGTCAGGTTTTTAAGAACGAGTTAAATGCTCAATTTTAAATTTGTAGGTGTTGCTGACTGGTTTTTATTTTTATTTTGGTATGTTTGTAGGTTCAAAATACCAAAAAAAAACAATTCTTAATTTGTCCCGAGTTAAACCGTAAAATGACTGGGCTCATCACTCAAATACATAATTTGCAATTAACAAACATTTTTTTCCAATTCTTAGGGTCAATGACCGATGAGTGTATGTACGTATGTAAACATGGGGACATTTACCTACGATACTAACTGTGTGCGACGGCTTTGCTCGTTTGCGTTCGTGCCAAGTGCAGCGGTCGATTTTCTCAATTTCCGGCAGTTGATAATAATTAAAGATAGGTAGGTAGGTACCTACAGTGATCTTTGATTATTATTTGGTTTCTAGACTTAGTTTAGACATTAGTGATAAGATAAAGACTAGTGAAGACATAAGTTTCCACTCGGTTAGTTCTGTTTTGTGTTAAATTAAAGTGGAAGCAATACGTAATTATGGTAACCAATGGAGAAAAAAAAGTTTCGACAACAATCCATTAATCAATATTAAATTAACTTTTTAATAAGTAGAAGATGGAAACATTTTAATTTTCAAAATCAATCTAATGTTTTTAATAACAAATAAAATTAAAAAGAAAAGAACAATTATTGGAAGTCATAGGTTAACTATTATTGATTATAAACATGTTGTAGCCATGCTGTGCTATTTTGAATCAAATTAAAGATTGAAAAATTTGTCTCGGGCGGGACTTGAACCCGCACTCTTCCAAACCGGGGAAGTGCGTTATCCAATTTCGCTACCGAGTCCACTAGCCAGAGAACGAAATTTTCAATCTATTGCGTCTTAAGGGGACGTGAGCGCCATCTACTGGAAACAAAGACACCCCGACACAAATTTTTCACTCTTTAATTTGATTAGTTATAGGTTAGTTTCTGTATACCCCGAAAGGGATTACGGTCTTGAGAGGTCTTATGATAGGAAAGCGTGAGTTTGTGTCTGTGTGAAATTTGTTTTGAGAAAACAGAAAAACAAACTGAAAACGCACTATAGTACCTACCAGTATTATTGGGGTACTACCTCAGAGGAAGGATCTCCATAGAGTCCGCATAAATTTACGATTGTAGTTAGTCTTATGACGTACCTTTAATAGTAGAAGGAGATGGAACTATAGATATTTGTTTATGCGGCTGTCCACTTTTTTTTGAGCTAGTGTGTGTGAAAAGTGACCGTAAATATAAGGCCATAATTATGTCACTTGGTGCCTTTTGTCCTTACTACTTGACACCACACACTCAAACCTAAACGTCAAAAAAAGTGGACACTTTACAATTGGTATGACTCACTCTATTAGGTATAATCTCTTTGGGTACTACCAAACAAGCTATAAGAAAAACATACAAACGGACAGGCAATGCATTTTAATAGTAGTTGTAAACCTCCTCGAGTGTGAAGGGGTTAAAAATGACATGTCGTGCCCCGAAGTGTTGACATTTACCACGCGTATATGAATGCGCTTTTATTGAATTTTTACTAGTATTATCATGTTTACGTTTGCAATGAGGGGGTTAAATTTTCTTTTTGGGATGTAGATTTATTTTATAGTCAGGAGAGATAAATGTAAATGTCAAAGTAATATCTTGTAGTAATTATGTTAAAAAATACAGGGTAAACTTAAATGTGTTACATACTGAAAAGGGTGTTTAGACCATCAAACTAAACAACTTTCACAACCAACATTAAATTCGCGAAAAAGAAAAATCTGCTGTTCCAATGGTTATGTTGGATCGATGAGTAGACGTTTTCTATGAAATAACAAACAAAATATTCTGCTTTTATACGCTGGCTTCATAGTTAAAGATGTTCAATTTGATGGTCTGCAGCACCCTGTTTAATATGTAACGTATTAAATTTTACACCCTGTATACCAAACGATATTTCATGGTCGACCCGTCCCTCTGTTTGTGCCGTTAGTATGGTTTCCACAATAAAAAGCCTAGTAGCTTATGTTTGGTATCATTACAATGTAGATGCATAACTGAAAAATTAAAATGGGAGTCGCGTTGCAGGTTCTGACACGACCACTTGTCTCGCGTGGTGTTCGCGCGTCTCGTTTTTGCCTGCCACGAGGCTCCGCAATCCTCAATCTCTTCTTGTTCTTGATCAAAAAAAATCCCTGAGATAGTTACTCCCACAAACTACTTGACATTGGCGAAAATGCAGTGCACAAGCAAAAAGTTCACTAATTATACAGGGTCCTTCTTAATATGCTGACACTATTTAAGGGGATGATCAGACCGTCAAATTGAACAACTTTCTCTATTACACCAACATTGAAATCGCGAGAAAAAACAGATCTTCCATACAAAACTGCAAACCTACTTGAGCCAAATGTATGGGACAGCAGATTTTTTTTTCGCGATTTCCATGTTGGTCCCATAGAGAAAGTTGTTCAGTTTGACGGTCTGATCATCCCCTTAAAAAAGTGTCAACATATTAAGTGGGACCATATATTTAAAAAAAAAATGTTTGCATGATGATTACTTAGTGATGTCGTTCCCCCAAACAAGTTACAAGGCTTTGCTATCAATGTCATCAGTTTAAAAATAAAAAAAACATAAAAATCGTAAACTTTCAAAAACGAATTCAGTATATCAGGAGGCACTTACTCCGTTTACGATGGCTGCGTTACGACCGTGTTCCAAACGGGGGTGTTTAAAATTTTCCCTATCGAGGGTTGAGCCCTCTGTCCTCACCCCTTGTTGCAATTTTTGGGGTTTTAAGTTATAAGAGTCAAGCGTTTTACTAAATACTCTTTCGGTATTGTAGAAGTATTTTAGCATAGCATAGCATATGCTCCGATAAAGTAGTCAAGCGTGTTATAAATAAATAGAGCATGCTCAGGATACATACATTTTACTAGCAATTAAATGGACAGTGGACAAACCCGGATCTAAATTGAAGCATGTTGACTAACGATATTTTTTCTTCACCGTAATGCCAGCGGTATTACTAATCGTACTTAAGTTCTTCAAAACTCTTCAGTTCTCATCTGATCCTGGGCTCTCGACGGGATCGAAACGCTGTCCTCCGTACGGTAGGCTCTAGGTAACCATGATTTTTATCACAAAATGATTAGCGAGAAACTAGCTAACTTCTTATGTTACAGGGAAAAATTTGGGGAGATGAAGGTCTGGCCTGGCCTGACTATCTTGGCTCAAGAGTCTTTGTGAATGGTTCAGTGTGAACATCACTTCCTTATTGAGGGCTGCAGTTTCTAAGCTGCGAATGACCTGATGATTCCAAGAAATCGCAGGTGTTCGCACCGCAACCAAATGATGCAAATGGTAGGAATATGTGTAGAAACGCTGAGAGCCCTTGTTTCCGCCGGGGCTACACCGTGCCTACCATCCGGTCGTCAGTTATGTATGGGACACTATGAAGGTTTGTTTGACGCTGGGGCTAGCGACGGTCCGTGGACGGAGACGTACACGAAACAAACCGTGCTCATGAACAAGCTTATCCGACACCGGCCCGGCGCCGGACCGGATAGAAACCGTCTCGTTAACCGCTTATACGTTGTACCACTCCAGGTAGGTTAAGGGAGTGTACAGTTTCAAATAAAATGCTCGCAACATTAAACTTGAATTTCCCGACTCCGCACCTGTTTTGGGGGAGGCATTCTCAGTTTGGTTTCCAATGTTTCCGCACCATTGTCTGTGGTTTTATACAAACACTGTTTTATCGATACTCTGTCAATCAAGAAATGTCGGTATTTAAGTCTTTAGACACGTCACTATAGTAAAATGTGCATTGTTAACGTTAACTTTCAGAGTTCCTTTGTTATAACGTATTTTGAAAGATAGCAAAATGAACAAATTCTTGTTTTTAGGGTTCAGTGCCTAAATGGTGAAAACGGGACCCTATTACTAAGCCTACGTTATCCGTCCGTTCGTCCGTCCTACCTATTTAGGGCTGTAACTTTTGAACCGTAATGGCTAGATAGTTGTTTTCACAGAATATGCGTTATTATGGCGGATTTGTTAACATAAAAGATAATAATGATAATCTATTAAGAGATAAGCTCGCACTTTGTACATGTCTTTTCTTTTGTTTGTATCAATTTGTTTGTGTATACAATAAAGTGTTATAATAATAATAAAATGTCAAAAACTTAAAAATTCTTAACAAGAAACTAGTTATTATCAACGTTTTTTCTTCTCGCTCTATCCTAAAAACGGTAATACCTACAAGCGTCATACTTGGTGTGATTATAGAGCAGATTCTACAGTATAACAACAAATAATAAAAACCGGCCAAGTGCGAGTCGGTCTCGCGCTAAAGGTCCCGGAAAAAAAAGTTGTTTTGTAAGTTAATATGTTGTGTTGTGTGGTGGTGTGGTACGGAACCCTCGGTGCGCGAGTAGCCCGATTCGCACTTGACCGGTTTTTATTAAGTACATTCGAATCTCGATCGAGCTTAAAAATATCCTGAAATATACATTCAGAGCATTCCGATTTACACACCTTTTCAAACTATACGCACGACTTTATTCTCTTTCAAAGTGGTCAGAATTTAACTTCGAATTTAAGAAAATGCGATAATCATCTGCGGTCTACAGCAAAGCAAAGCATAATTTTTTTACCAAAAACATCACCCTTCTTAGAAAGTGAAATAGGCTAATTTCAAGCTTCATTAAAAACTTAAACCTCTGAAATATGTAAATTTATAAAATCGTATTGTGCATAATCTTGTTTAGATCTTCACCCCTGTTTTGCAAGGGGAGATTTTAAATTAATATCTAATTTTAAGGGTGAACATCCCTCCATTAGTTAAGAGGTGGGTAAAGTAAATGACGTTTTATGATATGCTATTAATCTTGGCGCGGCCAGCTGTTTAAGGAGATATAATTCGGAGCGCGCTCCATACAAACGTACTATGGTGATATTTTCAAAACTAACCAATGAAAGTCAATGAAATTTTCCTAAAACAATCTTGTAACAAATATCTATGCTTGTATGGAGTCAGATTTTCGCTAAAATATACAGCTTCAATGCTAGGATTAATTTAGGATTTGTATGGAAATCTTTGAGGCACTGTAACTTCAAAACTATACATTTTAACGAAAATCTGACTCTATATAAGCATAGAAATTTGTTTAAAGATTGATTCTGAAAAATTTCATTGAGTTTCATTGGTAAGTATTGAAAATATCACCATAGTACGTTTGTATTGAGCGCGCTACGAATTATATCCTCTTAAAGTTGTCGCGTTGTAGATAATCTCATGCAAATAGATAATTAAAGTCAACATTGTAAAGATTTAGTTTACGCTTTAGAGGTGTGTGGTATTTCCCCTTACTTCTGTAGTACCTATAATAGTCGGTGAAATCTACGTATTTTTGTATGGAGTAGGTTGCATTAATTGCACTTTTGGTGAAAATTTGGAATATAGTAGATATATACCTGAAAAACATAAATTTTCAAGAATCCCTGATTTTTATGTTGTAATATTGAATAATTAAGACATTTACAAAACATTAAATTTAGGTATGAACAAAAAATGGAAACTGGTGATTTTGTACAGGATGGCTTCGTTCAATACGTTTTACTTATAACAATAATAATCCACGGTTAATATCGTTAATTTGGGTAGATATTTAATATTTTGTAAGTCTTCAAAAATTATAACCTCAAAACTAAATTATTTACTGTTTGTTTTTACACATTAAATTTGCCTTTTGATAATTAACTGTTTCTATTGCTAGTATGCTGGTCGAAATATTTTTAGAAATAAGCTTGCCATTTGTACATTAATATCGATTTTAAGGTTTTTCTCAGGTTCCTGAGCCTATATAACCACGAAATCTCGACAAAAGTGTTATAAAATAACAGTAATATTATTTCAAACACAATTTACTAAAGTGTCTTTAATGCAATCTCAAACCTTATTTTTCCTAGACTATAAAGGGTGTAAGGAAAAGTACCATTAACCTTTAAACTACGTACTCTACCCATCAAACTAAACAACTCTTAGTATAGGAGCAAACCTGCCAGAACAAAAAAAAAATTGAGCTGTCCCATACTAAACAGCAATACCTACTCGATTCACACGTATGGGACGTTTGAACAACAGATTTTTTTTGTTCTGCCAGGTTTGCTCCCATAGTAAAAGTTGTTGAATTTGATGGGTAGAGTATGTGGTTTAAAGGTTAATGATACTTTTCCTTACACCCTGTATAAGGTCTAACAATATTAGCTGAATCTATTTTAAGGGGATGATCAGACCATCAAACTGAACAATTTTCTCGATGGGACCAATATCGAAATCGCGAAAAATTTAATCAGCTGTCTCATACATTTGAGTCGAGTTATGTTTGCAGTTTTGTACGGGATTGCAGATTTTTTTTTCGCGATTTCGACATTGGTCCCATAAAAAACGTTGTTCAGTTTGGTGGTCTGATAATCCCCTTAAAATAGTTTTAGTCAGCTAATTTTGTTAGACCTTATATAGGGCTTAAACTTAAATTTAAGAGGGTGTCCCAAACCATCAAACTGAACAACATTCACTATGGAGCCTATCATCGAAACACTAAAATATTTTTTTTTCATATTAAACGCGGCAAAGGCTACTAGACCCAAATGTATGGAACAGCCGATTTCTTTACACATAGTGAAAGT
Organism: Agonopterix alstromeriana; assembly: GCA_963924505.1. Taxonomy (NCBI): domain Eukaryota; kingdom Metazoa; phylum Arthropoda; class Insecta; order Lepidoptera; family Depressariidae; genus Agonopterix; species Agonopterix alstromeriana. Next base: position 2,552,509 of record OZ004676.1, on the reverse strand, counting down.
AATTCAGTTTGATCGTCTGCAGCATGTTTGAATATACAGGGTTCCACTTAATGTGCTGACACTTTTTAAGGGGATGATCAAACATTCAATCTGAATAACTTTTACTATCGAAATCGAGAAAAAAAAATCTGCTGTCCCATACATTTGGCTAAAGTAGGTTTGCAGTTTTGTATAGAGCAGTTGATTATTTTTTCGCGATTTCGATGTTAGTCCCATAGAAAAAGATGTTCAGTTTGACGGTCTGATCATCCCCTTAAAAAGTGTCAGCATATTTAGTTGGACCCTATATCTCCGTTAGGACTGAGTTTAGAGATATAACAAGTCAATCAATCAATCAAATATTATTTATTTTACACCAAAAAATAAACAGTAAAAATACAGAGAAAAAATCCAAGAGGCACACAATAATGCGGTTTTATCGCTAAGAAGTGATTGACAAGTTTTGTTTGTAACTTTATTCTGAACTATAATATTCAAGTATAATTGATGGCCGCGCTAAAAAATATGCGAAAAGAATAAAGGCGCCATTTTTAGGCATTGGCTTTTCCATTACTTTTCAGTGTCAGTCGCACGGCTACTTCGGTGTACCTATGTCAGTAACATCGACGTCAAACTTTGCGTTTACGTAAATAAATCATAGCTGTAGCAGGCCATGCTTTAGATGACACTTTTCTTTACCCGACTTCGGCGAAGCCAATGGGTAATGTTTTTAGTTATACCTAGCGAGGATATACTATGACAATGTACATACCGGATGTACGAAAGAGATATATCGTCGGCTAAAGTGTCAGACCTCGTAACTTCATTAGATCAAATTTTACAGGAGGCACAAAAAACGTCACCACGAACAATGGCAGCCCAGAGTTATTTTTCGCGTTTCCTGAGTTAGGCTCCATAGTGAAAGTTGTTCAGTTTGATTGTCCCTTACACCCTGTATAATGTCAATTTATTATTCATAATTAAAATTCGGGACTTTGAAAAAAAAAATTACGAATTTTCGAGCCTGAACGTTGAGGAGAGAACACCTAAATTATATAAAAACACGAATTTTGGAGGTACTTTAGGATATAATGTTAATTAGAATTATCTTCGTCCACTTTTGCGAGCACCTTAATTATAGACTATAACATTATGTTCCTAGGAAGAATATATTATTTTTCGGGCAATTTCATACAAAATTTCTGGCTACCCTTCTAGATTAGACTAACAGTTTCCTTGACGGACTGATTGACAAACAACACACATCCTAAACTACAAAAGAAAGAAATATGTACTGTTATACAAATAGAAAGGTTTTTTTCGAAAATTAACTCCTAAAGGGGTATTGAAGTTTTCCACTCGGACGCAGTCGCAGGCAAAAGCTAGTTAATATTCCTATAATGTACATAACAATATACAGGGTCCTTCTTAATATGCTGACACTTATTTAAGGGGATGATCAGACCATCAAACTAAACAACTTTCTTAATGGCACCAATATCGAAATCGCGAAAAAAAAATCTGCTGTTCTATACAAAACTGCAAACCTACTCGAGGCAAATGTATAGGACAGCAGATTTTTTTTTTCGCGATTTCGATGTTGGTCCCATAGAGAAAGTTGTTCAGTTTGATGGTCTGGACATCCACTTAAAAAGAGTCAGCATATATAAAGCCGGACAAAAAGTAGGCACTGATATGTATGAAGCACTTTAACAGTTAAATTTGAAAAATGTATCATTTTAAAACTTTTTAGCAACCTCCCACAAAACATGAGAAAGCGGGCCGCAAAAACAGAATAAATGGTTCGGGCCATGGTTTGGACAGCCTGAGGGTAGACGGGGGTAGATGGGGTAATGGGGGTAAACAGTGAATATAAACAGCTGAGAAATAGGAGTGTCGGAGACGATCACTCCTTTGACGCGAACAATATTTCAGCGGATCTAGTGTTTTGAAGGGTTATTCGTTTGGATTTGTTTGTAACAGGAGTTGGAGTAAGTAAAATAAGGTATGCATGCCTTGGATTCAACGGCCCGTTCGCTCAGTTGGCAGTGAACCTGCCTCCTGATTGAGGGTCACGGGTTCGGATCCCGCAAGGGTCATATATTTACATAATTAATATGAATGTTTATATCTAAAGATGTATGGACTTAGAGGAAGCAAGAGAGGTGTGTCAGAACCGCCCAAAGTGGAGATCTATAGTTTCTGCCTACCCCTCTGGGAAGAAGGCGTGAGTTTATGTATGTGTATGTGTATGTTTATATCTAAGTAATTAAGTCATGGATGTGTGTATCTACAGGGTCCTTCTTAATATGCTGACACTTTTTAAGGGGATGGTCAGACCATCAAACTGAAAAACTTTCTCTATGGGACCAACAGTAAAAACGCGAAAAAAAAATCTGCTGTTCTATACAAAACTGCAAACCTACTCTAGCCAAATGTATGGGACAGCAGATTTTTTTTTCGCGTTTTTACTGTTGGTCCCATAGAGAAAGTTTTTCAGTTTGATGGTCTGACCATCCCCTTAAAAAGTGTCAGCATATTAAGAAGGATCCTGTATACAAAGTATGTATTATATCTTTGTATAGTCATCATAATACAAGCCTCGGGTTGATTCTGGTACTTTAAATGGGACTAGAGAGTAGATAATCTGTATGACAATGGGTCCAAGATATACCGGAAGATTTTTTACCGTTTCGAAACATTCAGGGGTGGTTCAGACCATCAAACTGAACAAAATCAACCGGTATATTAAAATTTTTCGATTATCTATTGTCTCTACATACATATAGGGTCCTTCTTATATGCTGACACTTTTTAAGATGATGATTGGACCATCAAACTGAACAACTTTCCCTATGGGACCAATGTCGAAATCGTGAAATTAAAATCAGCTGTTTCATACTAAACTGAAATCTTACTCAACTTGTATGGGACAGCTGATTTCTTTTCCGCGATTTCAACATTGGTCCCAAAGAGAAAGTTGTTCAGTATGATCATCCTCTTAAAAAACTGTCAGCATATTAAGTTGGACCCTGTATACTCACGACCATAATAGTTTTCTGGGTGGTTAGAAACTATGCTACAACAACGGACTGCAAAAGGAACCCATAGTCGCCCCGAATTAAACCCACGAGAAGAAATGGAATCAGCCATAAACCGGAAACCGCGCGGTTATCTGACCCTAACGAAGGCTATCATCATCATCAGGGCACAGGCCTACCCTCAAAGAGGATATATGGGCGTTAGTCCACCACGCGTGCCCAATGCGGATTCCTAGACTTCACAAACGCATCAGAATGTTCTTCTTCAGCGTAAGCAGGTTTCCTCACCATGTTTGCCTTCACCGTTTCAGAGGTCACAGTCGCTATTATACAGGGTCCTTCTTAATATACTGATACTTTTTAAGGAGATGATCAGACCGTCTAACTTAATAACCATCTCTATAAGACCAAAATCGAAATCGCGATAAAAAAAAACTGCTATTCCATACAAAACTGCAAACGTATTTGAGCCAAATGTATGGGACAGCTGATTTTTTTTCGCGTTTTCTATGTTGGTCCTATAAAGAAAGTTGTTCAGTTCCATGGTGTGATCAACACCTTAAAAAAGTGTCAGTCTATACCCTGTATAGGTACTATACCTATACAGGGTATAGACTAGATAAGCTCAATGGTACATGCCATGGCTATAAAACAAATATTGATTTTAACAAATCCAGCAAAAACAAAAAATAATAATTTACGAATTTCTTATCTAAATCCGTGAACTTTCTTCCCGTGATATATTTATGAGGATAACATTTACACCTTGGAATAAAAAAATGTGTAACGCCAAAGGCGCTCCCACGAAATGACGTGCAATTTTTCCCGCTGTTCCTCGAAGTTTCCGTTTTTACTTACAGATCCGTCACTCCACGCATATACCACGATATTTTACTTACAAGCCTTTCTTCTGAGGCAACAAACTTGGAAAAGAAATATACAGGGTCCTTAATATGCTGACACTTTTTTAAGAGGATGACCATACCATCATACTGAACAACTTTCTCTATGGGACCGATGTCGAAATCGCGAATAAAAAATCTGCTGTTCCATACTAAACTGAAATCTTACTCGACCCAATTGTATGGGACAGCAGATTTCTTTGTCACGATTTCGACCACAGAGAAAGTTGTTGATGGTCTGATCATCCTCTTACAAAACAGTCAGCATATTAAGTGTATTGGATACGTTCAGTAACTAGGTACTTAATTATGGAATAAAAAATTCCTCTTAAAATTCTTAGGCATCACAAGTGAAATGTGTACATTCATTTTGTTATTCTATGGCCTTTCTACACTTCCTCTGCCCCTCGATACTTCCTCCAAAAGAACCGGTTCCGGCCACGTCAATCACGACTTTCCCGCCATTTCTCACTGACAGCCCACCGGAAAGAGGAAACTTTTTAAAAAAGGAAGTGTGAATGTAAATCGGGGGTGCGTTATCGATGAAATTACTTTTAAAAATGATATTTTTATTTTTGACAACTAAAAGTTTTTAGAAAATCATGACGTTTAGATGTTTTATGGTAAAAAGGTAACACACCTTTTTAAAAGGTTTTCCGTATGTTTATGGCTCTAATGGACTAGTTAGATATCCCATTATACCTCCCATGGTGGTGGGTGTCTTACGAGGTGACTACGGGAAAAGGTTTTTTATGAAATGGTCAGCGAATGGCCAGCGAAAGCCAATGCGAATGCGAATACCCAATACTTCATTTCTCCATTAATAAAACATGGTTATAAGCATGTTATAAGCATAACAGTTTTAAAATCAATAAATGTGGAATCTCTGATATTTTATGACATTTATATTACCTTAAACTTTGATTAAAGACTTAATTCGCCTTAAACAATTTTCCCACAATTTCCAAGAAAAATCCGCTTTCCACATTTTAAAACGAAAACCGACGGAAACGGAAATACGGTCGGTATTTGAATCCAGCGCGCTAATTCGTGCGCGGCGAGATCAAAGACTCTGACGGGCCAATTACGACGCTGCGTGCGCGCAACCAAACGCTCCAGTTAGCATTACCTTTATGTTATGAAATACGGTAGTAAAGTTCGTTAGTACTTTATTGACATACCTTACTATTAGGCGAAGAACCTCTTTTTTGTATACTCCATTTCAGCTAGCAACGAAATTTTAAGGCTATTTTGAATTACAGAAACAGAGATTTGAAACACTTCCTCTCACTTATTCTTAGAATAGCTTTAGTAACGTCCAACATATGTCGGATAGTATATATTTCTGATAAATAAATAATTTTTGCATATCAGAATTGGCCAGAAAGCTATACAAGGTGTTAAAAAAATAAAAATAAACATTTAAGGGGGTGGTTTAGACCATAAAACTGAACAACTTTCACTATAGAACAAATATCGAAATCGCTAAAAAAAATCAGATGTTCCATACTAAACTACAAATCTACTCGAGCTAAATGTATGGGACAGCCGATTTTTTATGTTTACTTTTACTTTTGTATAGTTGAAAATATTTACAAACGTATCTGAATATCCTATCCATCCTTCCATAGAAAAAATTGTGACGTGTCACGTACTGATAGCTGACTATTTGAATCAGTCCAAAATAGCTTCTAACTAGAAGTAATTTCTACCACCCATCACATTAGCGACATGAGGTACTGATTACGCTCGAGGGACGAAGTAAAAATATCTTTAACTGCTGCTCACCCCCCATTTAACTTTCAAGTGTCGCCTTGAATTAATTAGTGTGCTGTTACATGTCGGCGCTATGACGTATGAACAGTGTTCGTCATTTGTTTTTAAAGTTTTAAGCAGAGTTTAAGTGTATATTAACGTATAATTAATAACAATTACCCGTGGTGGTCCAGTGGCGAGTAACCTTGCCTGCCGTGCAGGAGGCGATGGTTCGATCCCCGTCCAGGCCGACTCGTACCAATGAGTTTTTCGGAATTTATGTACGATTTTTAACACCACTGGCTTTTCGGTGAAGGAAAACATCGTGAGGAAACCTGCATGCTTCAATTTCGAGGCATGTATCCACTGTCCATTACAAGTGGCGACGGGCTCACCCCCCGTCACACTGTACAGAGTTTCGGTACTACTGGTGAAATGTGGATGCTCTGAAGTTTCAGAACATCTCTGACTTCCCCCTCGGGGAATATAGTCGTGAGCATATACATACATTAAAAACAATGTTTTGTTCCCCCTCTCTTTTTTTAATTCGTAGACGCCATCTTGAAATATTATACCCTATGTCACTCTCACGATTTTATAAATCTAATGACACCTCATACGTTAAAATCCATCAAACCGTTTAGGTTGTAGGGCGTGCCAAAGAAATAGATATGCCTACATACATACGCTCGAAAAACATAACTCTCTCTCTCTGGCGCAGTCGGGTAAAAACAGACGCATCCGCTCTTTCGTAACGAATTGCGCCGTTTGCCCTGAGTAACGAATAAAGTATAAATAACTTGGAAACAAATTAAGATAAGTAATGATAAATTAGAACACTTTGCACATTATCGGGGCGTGTTTCCGATCGCAGTAACTTAACCTCGACTTGTTATGATATAACTTGTTGACAATTTTACCGATAACGGCTAAATGTGGCGCGAACTTAGATTTGTGGACATTGACAGAACATTTTATTATGTATTTTGCTTAAGTTTTGCGAAGTCGAGATAAATAGAGGTTTTTAAGACTTACACTCAGTTGCAGAAACGCTCATTAAAGTTAATCCTCCATTAAATCTCTTGCTGTCACTTTCTGTATTTTTTTTTTATTTTTTTTTTATTTATAATTAATGGACTTTTTGCTTGTGCGTTAGCACCGCATTTCCGCCAATGTCAAGTAGTTTGTGGGAGTATCTATCCCAATCTCAGGGATTGTTTTTGATAAAGAACAAGAAGAGATTAAGGAATGCGGAGCCTCGTGGCAGGCAAAGACGCGACGCGCGGACAACACGCGAGACAAGTTCTCGGGTCAGAACCTGCAACGTGACTCACTTTTTGTCTTGTTGACGTAGTAAAAGCTAGCAACAGATTTAACAGAGGATTAACTTTAATTAGCGTTTCTGCAACTGACTGTTAGTTCGAATGCTGAACTCACATATGTCAAAATCCATACATTTTCGACCCTAATTAGACATAACTAACGCTCAAAATACGTTTCTGGATATCGACATAGCGTCTACGATAGCTCCGTGATTTTGACAGATCGTTTTAGAGCGATAATTTTATTTTCTGAAAATGTTTGAAACCTTTAATTTTATGTAAAATTTTAGTTAATCTTGTATGTTTTAGAGTATTATAAAGTTTTGACGGCTCAAACAGGTTTAAAAAAGTACTATAAAATCTCTAAAACCGCCTGTCAAAATCACGGACCTATCGTGGACACACTATAAGATTCATGTCAAAAAGAGGCCAAACGAATTAGTCTAGTTTTAGTCCAGAATAAAAATATAGGTTGGTGCCATAAAAGTAGGAACAGGATTATTTTTTTTCGGATTTTACTTTATTCGGTTACATCAATTACATTCTATACATAAGACTCACCACGTCATACAAAAACAGAACCAAAAAATGACACATGTCTCTAATGTCGCCTTTGTATGGATCAGTTATGCTCGGCTGTCAAACATTGCCGCTGACATTCCAGTCTTTTCAAATCTTTCAAATGTATTCGGTCACAAAACAGTAATATAAAACAATTATACTCCATTTCAAATAACAACGAAATTTTAAGGCTATTTTGAATTACAGAAACTGAGATTTGAAACACTTCCCCTTACTTATTCTTAGAACAGCTTTCGTAACATTCGAGATATGTCAGATAGTATATCTTTCTGATAAATCAATTATATTTACAAATCAGAATTGGCCAGAAAGCTATACAACGTGTTAATGAATTAACGCAAAACTAGAAAGTAGTTTGTTTAGAATCGAGAGCAGAATCGAATTATCATGTTTTCAACATAGGTATTTTTTTTCAAATTATTAAATAATTTGTACGTAAAATTTAAAATTTACGGAACTCGAGCTCAACCCACCGCAAGGGCACACTCACCCTACTTACTACCAAAACAAGATTCTTAAAATGTATCCATGAGCACGCTAGCGCTTTCATTCATTGCTGAAATGATAACAAATCATTTTTGCCTGAAAACTTAAATTGCGAATAACTTTAAATTTGAATTATCAAAATAATGAAATTATTGTTTCAATCTAATTATTTTGTTATAAATCAGTTGGGGTGTATGAGGTTTTGCGCTTATTCATTAACACGTGGTATAGGAATCGGGAATTCTTTTCGTCCTTATTTCAATTGAAGTATAGGCATATCTTAGTGGCCCCGTTAATAGCGCACTGAAGCGAAGTCCTCGTGTATAGTATGTTAGAATGTCATTGGGTTACATAGATTTTGCAAAAATTGATGAATGCAGTTTGTATTACTGAAAAAAAGAAAGGAAAGTTTTCTTTGAGTCAGATTTCCTATCTTCGATATTTAGGAAACTTTCCTTCCAGGTAGGATTTTTTATTTCCATCATACACACAAATCATAACAAGGAAAAATGATTTCAAAGTTAGTAACTGTATTTTAATGGTGAAAAATATGTTTTTCAAGAGCGAAAATATTAAAGCGCGGATTCCGACTTCAACTCTGAGTATTAATTCAGTGTCTGGAAAGTTGGACGTTTACACTTTTACTGAAACTTCAAGTTTTTAGCGAAAGAAACGGCTTAGCCTTTCCTTCGCTGGTGTTACAATATTGTAGCTTTGCGTTGTGATAAAAAATTTAACTAATGTGTTAGGTATGGCCTTAACAGGTTTACAGGTTCGTTTCTTTCTCCTGGAAATTTAACACAGAACATCTTTTTATCGTATAAAAAAAGTATAGTCGTTTAGTAAAAAACCTCACAGAGACAAAGGAGAAGCGCACAAAATGATCACGTGACACGCTCGCCCATTTATTGTCCACTGGCCGAGCCGCTTTGTCCACGAGCGGCGTATAGTGTGAACTCGTCGGTGAAAAGTCACGCACACACCGCCGCGCCTTGTAGTAGTGTACATGTCGCAGCCATCTCATTAAATCTGCCATTTGATTGAAAGGCTAGCCCGTTCATTGAATGACTAGGCCGAACGTTGATTGAACATGCGTCACTCAACCTTCAACTAGTTGGCTGATTGTAAGCTAGCCCTTTGAACATGGCAGACGTAAAATCAGCCAGGTGATTAAAATTTAGTTCAATTTTGAATCACCTGGCTTAATTTCAATTTCAACGACTTGGCCAGTTGTCCTTTAGTCATTCAATTTAGTGTCACCATTCAATGAACCGGCTAGCCTTTCAATCATATGGCAGATTTAACCAGATGGCTGCGATCAACTATGGGTAAGTTGATCTGTCGCCGTGTGTACGTATCGAAGCTTTAGTCTCTGTAGGGTATTTCGGGTATCATGTGGTTCCCGATCCAAGACTACCTTTTCAAATCCTTAATAATTCAGTCTATCGTCCTAGGCTCCAACCTAAATGCGTTTCTCTTGTCCTGAATTAAGTTAGCTAAAGTCCAATACCACGTCGTAGCAGCGCTCAAGTGTCCAAACTTCAGACTTGATGTACTTTGAATACTTACTACGTAATTTTTATTGATGTGACTTTTTGTATTCATTACAATACCTACTCAAATTAGATTAGACTAGACGAGATCTTTGACAAGAATGCTTTAAGACAAGTTTATCACAATATCTCGTTATTTTAAGTGGGCACAATGACTACTGTTATGTACTTTAGAGAACAAGACTGCAGATTGCATTTACTTAAAAATAAAAACCGGTTAAGTGCGAGTCGGGCTACTCGCGCACCGAGGGTTTCGTACCACACCACCACACAACATTATAACTAATAAAAAATGTTTTTGTCCTGGACCTTTAACACGGAACCGACTCACACTTGGCCGGTTTTTATTATTTGCTGTTATACTGTAGATTTTGCTCTATAATCACACCAAGTTTGAAGCTTGTATGTATTACCGTTTTTGAGAATGAGCGAGACGAAAAAAGGTTGATAAAAACTAATTTCTTGTATGAGGAATTCATTTTTATTATTTTGTCATTTTTATTATTTGTTAGAAAATCCGTCAGAGTTTCGGTACTACTGGTGAAAAGTGGATGTTCTGAGGTTTCAGAATATCTCTGACTACCCCCTCGGGGAATATAGTCGTGAGCATATGCTTATATGCTAGGAAATCCGTCGTAATAACGCATATTCTGTCAAAATTTCCACTGTCTGGCTATTACGGTTCAAAAGTTACAGCCCTAAATGGGTTGGCTTAGTAATAAGGTCCCGTTTTCACCCTTTGGGTACGGAACCCTAAAAAACGAATGGTCAAACACAAAACGCTTATGCAGCCTGAATTCATATTAACAGTGATTCGACCGCATAAAAATTCATTTTCAAAATGCTTTTAATGCTATGCTGGTACGTTATAATGATTTGTTTTGGTAAGTCGGAATTCAAAGACTCATCCATCTACACTATCCATCTTTATCAACCCTAAACCAATTCGAGCTGCCGCAGAATTCCGCTTTTCGAAATTCCACTAACTCCTTGTTGCATTTTCGCCATCTGTTTCGACATTTGATTAATTATTCAGATCTGTGTGCCTTGCTAGGGTTGGAAGATGGTCGAGATTCGTCTGAATAGTTTTGATGTTTGATAAATTGTCTGTTCTAGGGGATCGAATTTAAATTGTAAAATAGGAAATGAATTATTAACAATTGCATTGTCGTCTCCTATCAAGTTTTCGAGTTATCTATCGTCAAAAACTGATATTTTAGCCTTAACAAAAATTTAGAATCGGATGCAGTTTTAACTATTCGATACCCAAAACTAAAGTCTTGCAGAGTTGTCAATTTCATAAAAAATTTTGAGGCAGTATACGCGTACACGGCATTAATAAAAGTAATATTTTATATAGAGAAAAATAGTTTAAAAAATCGAGATTCCGCGTCACAAATAACATTTACATATATAATATATACAACGTGTTAATAAATAAGCGCAAAACCTTATACACCCCAACTGATTTATAACAAACTAATTAGATTGAAACAATAATTTCTTTATTTTGATAGTTAAAATTTAAAGTTATTCGCATTTTAAGTTTTCAGGCAATAATGATTTGTTATTATTTCAGCAATGAATGAAAGCGCTAGCGTCCTCGTGGATACATTTTAAGAATCTTGTTTTGGTAGTAAGTAGGGCGAGTGTGCCCGTGCGGTGGGTTAAGATCGAATTCAGTAAATTTCAAATTTTATAAAAAAATAAAAAATAAATACCTATATTGAAAACATGATAATTCGATTCTGCTCTCGATTCTAAACAAACTACTTTCTAGTTTTGCGTTAATTCATTAACACGTTGTATAAGGTCTAACAAAATTAGCTGAAACTATTTTAAGGGGATGATCAGACCGTCAAACTGGACAACTATCTCTATGGCACCGACATCGAAATCGCGAAAAAAACAGCTCTCCTATAGAAAAACTGAACCTACTCAAGCCAAATGTATGGGACAGCTGATATTTTTTTCGCGATTTCGATGTTGGTCCTGCAGATAAACTTTTTGAGTTTGATGGTCTGATCATCCCCTTAAAAAGTGTCGGCATATTAAGAAGGGCCCTGAATAATTACGAAGACATCAAACTTTGAAATTTTCTTTGAATAATTCCGTCTACGCGTATACTGTCATATTTTTGTATGAAAACAACTCTGCAACCACCTAAACATAATATATTATATCCCGTTGTTTCCCTCGGGTAAAGTAGCAGGCATCAAACCAGTCTTGTCACCATTTCGAGGGATAGTATCAATCATTTTATTAAATAGACTATGTATTATTGTATACATAACTTTAGCTTAAGAATTTATATTGTAATAGTTATTAAGTCGTGTTATGTTGTAGAGTTTCTGGCCGCATCTTCTCTACAGCGACAACACGTTCCGACGCGGTGGTAGCTTTAAAAAAGATTTGACGTTTGATAAGTGTGCTGCAAGCTCCTATATTGAATCAATTATATTGACTTTGACTTTGGATCTTAAATTCATTCATAAAAGAGTGAATATCCCGGTATTTCTAATTCTTTTTCAAGATATTCCAACCAAAGTTTTTCTACCCAGACATCACTATACACAGACATTCCAGTTACGGCTCATTCGGTCCTACAGTCGCGAATATTTCCTCTTTTTGTTTACCAAAATAGACCAGTATGCAAGCACCCTGCTTCAAACGAAGCTGTTTGGTATACGGTCGAATGTTTAACAAATAAAGCTTTGCCTGTATAAACATTTGTTTCAGAACGTTAATTTAGATAATAATATAATTTCAGTTAATACGTGTTTCGACAGTTATTGAAAACATTTACTGAATTGTTAACTTCGCCCTGGAAAGTTATGATGGGAACTTGTGAATTAGTTTGATTAAAGTTTGAAGCATTAGTAACAGTCTTGTTTCGCCAGGTGAGGGTTTAGTAATAAATTAATAATATTCTTGGCATAGTTAGTGCTACTTAGATCTAAGTTTATCTGAAAGCCTAAAACTGCCCTTATACAACGTGTTAATGAATAAGCGCAAAACCTCATACACTCCAACTGATTTATAACAAAATAATTAGATTGAAACATAATTTCAATATCTTGATACAAAAAATTTAAAGTTATTCGCATCTGTTATCATTTCAGCAATGAATGAAAACTCTAACAATTTGGTTTCTTCATAACTACTACATACAGGGTCCTTCTTAACAAGCTGACATTTTTTTAAGGGGATGATCAGACCATCAAACTGAACAACTTTCTCTATTGGACCAACATCGAAATCGCGAAAAAAAAATCGGCTGTCCCACACATTTGGCTCGAGTAAGTTTGCAGTTTTGTGTGGAAGAGCAGATTTTTATTTCGTGATTTCGATGTTGGTGCCATAGCGAAAGTTGTTCAGTTTGACGGTCTGATCATGCCCTTAAAAAAGTGTTAGCATATTAAGAAGGACCCTATACAGGGTGTTCGGTAGATCGCTGAACATAATAAAATGGGGGTAGGTGGGTCATGTGCTACCTACTCGGCCCCAAAGATTTGACCTAGGACCTTTACCTAGCCGGACCATTTCGATGATACTTATGTGGAAAGTTAAATGTTTTACGAAATTTATCAATGCAAACGTGAAAATAATGAAACGATCAATTTAAATATGGTAATCTTCATTTAAATACATCCAGATCTGTCCATTAAAAAAAAGGTGTGCTAGTGACGAATTTCCAAAATTTCAAAAAATCATTCACATAAAAAAAATTGGGGTCTAAATTAAATTTTTGGGGCTGAGTAGGTAGCACATTTTCGTATGTTCAACGATCTGCCGAACACCCTGTATACATATAATAGGTGCAAAAATGAGCGAGTTATTGAGGCGGGGCATACAGACGGAATGGAGGAAAGTAAGTTCCAAAGTTCCTTGTTTGACTACGGAACCCTAATAATAAAACGGTTACTCTTACTTGATTAAATCATCGTATACGCAGGAAACTGTGTTTGCTTTTAGAGCACGTTACCAACATTTGGTAAGAGTTATAAGGTCGATGAAGGAAGTCGATTGTTCTTCGTTTGTTGATTGTTATTTGATTGTTCGATGTGGTGAATAGGCTGAGTTTAGTTCGTCGAAGTCATAATATTGTTGGAACTATTGACCTTCAAAATCGAAAGGAATAATATTTCCAAATAAACATGTTAGCACTAGGAATAACATTGTAACTGTAACTCACTTTCTAGGTAAGTTTTAAACGAATATTTGTATGGAACAGTGATTACAGCTATTGATTTTTCATTGTTTTTCAATGAATACTTATGAACGTGCTTTTCGAAGCACGGAAACGCTCGAGATGTAAACGGTCACCCATCCAAAGACTGACCGAACCTGGCGTTGCTTAACTTCGGTGATCGTTTCCAATACCGAAGCTCCACTACGCCGTTAATATGTTTGTAACCGCATCACGCAAAAACTACTGAACCGATTTTGATGAAACTTTTTTTGTTTGATAGCTTATGATCTGACTTAAAATCTGGTATACTGGGTGTTTAGAAAGTAAAAATAAATATTTAAAACTTTTAAAGGTGTTGTTTAGACCATCAAACTGAACAACTTTCACTATGGGACCAACATCGAAATCGCGAAAAAAAATCTGCGGACCCATACACTTAGCTCGTGTCGATTTATAGTTTAGTATGGAACATCAGATTTTTTTTGCGATTACGATGTTGGTCCCATAGTGAAAGTTGTTCAGTTTGATGGTCTAAACCACCCCCTTAAATGTTTATTTGCATTTTTGTAACACCTTGTATAATTTGTGCGGACGAAGTCGCGGGTTAACTCTAGTACCAAATATTTTCATAAATTTCATTTCTAATTTACCTGTTCCTCAGAAACCTTTCACAAGATTGATATCTAGGTCTTACTGAAAATGTAACCAATTTATCATTTTGCCCAAAGAAGATGTAAGTCCGACCCAAATCGGTTCACAAAATGAGGTGAACGAATAAAATGTTTGCCCATAAACTATTTCCAATCGATTTGAGGGTTTATTACTGTTGGATATAACTTAAGAGTTCGGGATAGATCACATCGGTCACCTATCGAAAGACTCTTCAGTGTTCGGTGCCAATATACAGGGTGTAAGGAAAAGACTATCATTAACATTTAAACCACATACTAATCAAAAAACTAATACTATTGGAGCAAACATGTCAGCGCGAAAAAAATTAATCTGTACTGCAATGCCTACTCGAGCAAAATGTAGGTATGGCACGGCAGATTTTTTTTTGCGATTTTGATCATGGTCCCATAGAGAAATTTGTTCAGTTTGATGATCTGATCATCCCCTTAAAAAGAAACAGACAGTTTTTTAAGGGGATGGTGTCCTTCTTAATATTATTAAGAAGGACAGAAGGACACTTAATATTATAAAGAAGGACACTGTATATAAAATAACTCCCTGTTCCCCTTAGTAACGCCATAACTTGAGAACGACTGGACAGATTTTGCTAATTTTTTTGTTAAACTGTTTGCAATGCACCGAATTAGGTTTTTAGGAAAAAAATATGGCTAAGTGTGTATCAGGAAAAAAAGGGAGGCATTGCAACAAATGCCGGGCAAAGCTAGTTATTTATACATAGTAGTGGCTAGCACTATGTATTACGTAAGTATGTATTAACTATGTAATTTTTCGTACCCAATTGGCTATTTGACAGTTTTGGGAAAGTTATTTAAAGTTAGGTTTATTTTATACCTCTTACAATTACCTTTTTCTTAAAAAAGCGTTCTTTATTCGAAAAAAAATATATTTTTCATTAAGTAATTTGAGATTCACGCGAAAGAAGCGTCACGTGACATTTCTGGCTGTGGCGTCACATCACAATAAACAAGTAAAGCTAACTGCGTCGCTTCAAATCACATGACGTTTTATTGTTTGAAATGTGACGTCACACGATGCTCAATCATGGCCGCCTGCGTTTCAGTTTTTGTAATCCACAGATAAAAAAACTCTAATTTATTTTTCAAAAAATAAAATATTTCAATTTACTTTAATGCAAAAACATATTGTATGATTATTGTGAACCTATAAGCTATTATAAATAACGTATTTTATCGTTACAGTTGTCAAATAGCCAACTGCTCCGAATTCTGCAAGTTTTATGAGAAAACAAACGTGCTTCGAAGGCAGGGTGGTGGGAAAAAGCAGTAAAAATCCCTCATTCTTGAACATTTAGTAAGGGACTTTTACTGGTGCGTTCGAACTCGTAAACATGGGAAACGACTGCGTTCGCTTTTATGAACTCTTCCTTTGCTCTCTGAAAGCTAGTTGTTTTGAATTTGACTTTATTTCTGAAAGTTAGGTTTCAATTTCGATAAACTTGCGAATGTTTTCCAGTTCCCGGATACCTCGGTGTCTTCAAGGCAAGGGTGAATTGGCATTTCTTTTCCGAAGTAGGCCCGGGCAACCAGTATACTCCATTTCAAATAGCAACGAAATTTTAAGGCTATTTTGAATTACAGAAACAGAGATTTGAAACACAACGTCCAAGATATGTCGGATAGTATATCTTTCTGGAAAATAAATTATATTTGCAAATCACAATTGGCCAGACAGCTATATAGGAATCTGAAATCTTTTCGTCCTTATTCGAAATGAAGTATAGACGATGAAGTCCAGCGAGAGGGGAATTTGTATAATCTGTTTTGGAATGATAGAAGATAGGAGGAGTAGGAAAAACATGCAGATTTTTGCAGAGATTTTAAAGTTTGTTTCCACTACAGTAGCTACAGTGCAGTATTTTCCAAGTAACATTCAACATTAAGGTTGCAAATAGAAAATATATGCTATTAACATTGACTTACTTAGTTATGGACGCCGTCTAATGCAAAGTTCTCGAAAATGTTACGTTTTAGTAATAAAGGGTGTAAGGAAAAGTATCATTAACCTTTAAACCACATACTCTACCCATCAAACTGAACAACTTTTTCTATAGCAGTTAAGCTGTAGGAACAAAAAAAAATCTACTGTCTCAAGCATTTCAGTCGAGTAGGCTCTGCAGTTTAGTATGGAATAGCAGATTTTTTTTTGCGCTTACTGGTTTGCTTCCATAGTAAAACTTGTTCAGTTTGATGGATAGAGTATGGTATGTGGTTTAAAGGTTAATTATACTTTTCCTTACACCCTGTATAATCCAACTAAAACACTGAAACTGATGATAATTCTTACAGCACTGCAGCACGGCATGCAGACGTGGGCGTAGTCCGTCAATCAAACGAAGACTGGCGCGTAATTGTTACTCTTTATGTGTTTTGTTTCTCAATTGATTCAAACACTTCTGAGCGCGGACCCTACGTCCAGTAGTTTGTAAGTCATTGACTATTACACTCAAGTTCGACGATACTTAACTCTACAGCATTGCGATAAAAGTTCAAATTGACATGACATCATTTTCTGCAAGCGAAAGTTAAGCTTGTAATTTCAAATTTGAATATAGAATTGTCATTCTAGGCACGTATGCGGTAAATGATAAATGAAATGTGAGTAAGTTTAATCCACGTAAAAATTCCCTTTATAAAGTTCTTATGACTAGACGTTAAGAACGAAAATGACTTGACTGAAGGGATTTGCGTAAATCGAATTGTAGTTGGGAGATTTTTCGGGGGATATAATCGAAGAGAGGATTCTTATTCGAATCTCGTTCTTATCAAAAAGTTTCATCGAAAGGTGCCCTTTTTAAGGGACTGACTAACCTAAGAGCACATTATCAAAGGGAGTGCTTCAGACCAACAAACTGAACAACTTTCACTATGGAGCCAACATCGAAATCGCGAAAAAAACTGCTTTTTCAAAGAAAACGTAAATGGCTCGACCCAAATGTATGGAACAGCAGATTTACACGATTTCGATGTTGGCTCCATAGTGAAAGTGGTTCAGTTTGATGGTCTGAAGCAGCCAATCCAATATATAACGCATTCAATTTTACACCCTTTATAAAACAAAAACTTTTATAACATCTTGCATTAAATCTTTGAGCCTAAGTATTATTGCGAATTGGCCACGTCTGTATTTTTCTGGTTTGAAGTTAAGCAACTTCAAGTCCGGTCAATCTTTGGATGGGTGACCGTTTAGTGGTATTTTATGTCGAGAGTTTCCGTACTTCGGAAGGCACGTTAAGCAGTTGGTCTCGATTAGTTCCGTCAGATGGCGTTGTAACTATTCGTTAAGTTCAGAGGCCTATTAAGGCGGCTTGAAAATTCTCTGACAGCAAGTTGACCACTAACTTGCCTCCACCAACACGCACTATAGACTATGTATTATTGTATACATAACTTTAGCTTAAGAATTTATATTGTAATAGTTATTAAGTCGTGTTATGTTGTAGAGTTTCTGGCCGCATCTTCTCTACAGCGACAACACGTTCCGACGCGGTTAGTAGCTTTAAAAAATATTTGACGTTTGATAAGTGTGCTGCAAGCTCCTATATTGAATAAATTATATTGACTTTGACTTTGCACTGGGCCAGCATGATGGAGTATGGCCCACTCCCTCTCACCCTTATTCATGAGAGGAGTCCTTTGCCCTGCAGTGGGATTCTACAGGCTACAACTTACATTGAGAAAGTAGATAACACTTACAGTTTCAAATTCAGAAAGTACCTACATATAATTTTAATTCCCAGTGACTCTAGATTTTCTAGCCTTACTCACTCAACCGGAGGGAAAAACGTATATAGTCGGGGAAATCTACGGATTTTTGTATGGAGAAGGTTGCATTAATTGCACTTTTGGTGATAATTTGGAATATAGTAGATAAATACTTGAAAAACATAAATTCTCAATAATCCCCGATTTTTTATTGTGTATTATTGAATATTTAAGACATATACAAAACATTAAATTTAGGTATAAACCAAAAATGGAAAACTGGTGATTTTGTACAGGATGGATTCATTCAATACGTTTTACTTAATACAATAATAATCCCCGGTTAATATCGTAAATTTGAGTAGATATTTAATATTTTGTAAGTCGTCAAAAATTATAACCTCAAAACTAAATTATTTACTGTTTGTTTGTACACATTAAATTTGCCTTGTGATAATTAACTGTGTCTTTTGCTAGTATGCTGGAAGAAATATCTTTCGAAATAAGCTTGCCCTTTGTACATTTATATCGATTTTAAGGTATTTCTCAGATTCCTGAGCCAATATAACCACGAATTCTCGACAAAAGTGTTATGAACTAACAGTAATATTATTTCAAACACAATTTACTAAAGTGTCTTTAATGCAATCTCAAACCTTATTTTTCCTAGACTAATAAGCCAGGAAAATAGTGGTAATTAACAAAATAGGAAGGCGTTTGCCAAATCCGTGAATAGTAAATATTCATACTGGTACAAATATGGCAACATTACATGCCCTGGTTACGGTTTGTTTATCTAGGACGAGATTACCATGACATTGCATATTGTACTACACAGCAACTCTAATAGGGCTCTTTCCCTCTGCACGCTTCGCCTCCACCTCTCCGTTATAGAACCTTTGCATTAGAAATTAAATAGGAAAATTTAAAATACCTACTCGAAAACTAGAAAACTAATCTCTGAAAGTTATTTAGGTATTTGTCGTATTGTGAAAAGTGTAGTTTTGTAAATAACGCTTTTTTTGCGATATTATAGAGACAAGGTAGGGGGTGGAGGGGGGGGGGAGGAAGAAAGCGTAATCATCATCTCAGCCGATGGACGTCCACTGCTAGACATAGACTTCCCCCAAGGATCGCCATAACGACCGGTCCTGCGCTGCCCTCATCTAGCCGGTCCCCGCCGCCTTCACCAGGTCGTTGGTCCACCTTGCGGGGGCGAATAGCGATCAGGAAAGCGCAGCGTTGGTAGGTACCGAAAACGTGGTGGAGGCAGCGGGAACCCGTTGAACGAGGGCAGAGCAGGACCGGTCGTTGTGCCGATCCTTGGGCGAGGCCTATGTCCAGCAGTGGACGTCTATCGGCTGAGATGATGACAGAGCGTTACAGCGCTACTACCTACTACTTCTTTTAATGTACTCTGTTTGTTTCGTGTGTCCCTTAGTGGTGAATACAATTTTTTCTTTCTTTCTTTCTTTTACACAGGTAGAAATTAGAAGTTTTGTGACCCGTTATAATAGTCGTGTTGTACTAGAAAACGACGTGAGACAATAGCGGGCAGTTTGGCCTAAATCTTGACAAATGTGTGTTTACATATGTATGTGTAGTTATTGTTTACATGTAGTTGTATATGTGGTGGGCTCTTATGTACATACGTCAAATGGAAGGGTTGTGTAAAGGGACTTCCTTAGTTGCTTTTGCATGTTTGTTAATATACTATACAAGGTGTTACAAAAATAAAAATAAACATTTAAGGGGTGGTTTAGACCATCAAACTTAACAACTTTCACTATGGGACCAATTTTGAAATCGAGATAAAAAATCTGATGTTCCATACTAAACTACAAATCCACTCAAGCTAAATGTATGAGACAGCTGATTTATTTTTTCGCGATTTCGATGTTGGTCTATAGTGAAAGTAGTTCAGTTTGATGGTCTAAACAGCCCCCTTCAAAGTTTTAAATATTTATTTTTTACTTGTGTAACACCTTGTATTGAGAGCACGAACCATCAAACAGAACAACTTTTACCATGGGATGGGACAAATACTGAAATTGCAGAAAAAAATCTAATGTTCCTTAGAAAATGTCAATGATGAATTGACCTAAATGTATGGAAAATAATCCGATTTCCCGTACATTCAGGCCGGGTAGGTTTGCAGTTTGATACGGAACAACTGATTTTTTTTCCGCGATTTCGACTTTGGTCCGCTAGAAAAAAAAAATCTGTGCGACGGTCTGATCATCCCCTTTAAAATAGTTTCAGCAAATTTTACCTTAAATTGTATTTTTAAACTGTTTTCATGTGGTCCTTACTGAAAAATTGTGAGTTTTATTTCGCATTAACAAAATGATTATTCCACGCGAAGTAATTTTGCTTGAAAGTCCAAAAGAGACTGCCTGTAGGGTAATTTTGTAAAAATTTTCGCCGTCCATTCTGTAATTTCCTTTTCGAATCATCCAATTACTTATCAAAAGACAAAAAAAGATAATGGCGACAAATTACAAGACGCCATTTGCGTTTTATCTCTTTGACAAAAAATCTATACTTACTCAAGACCCGTAAATGAGCTCATTTTCGTACCTAAACTTCAGACAATAAGAGTGTTATGGAGGGATTTCGTGTGTCGAACGAAATATAATCGGATCCAAAGTTAACGGGCGGCATTGTTTGATCCCTTTTGTCCAGGAAATATTTTCGCGTTGGAGGTTGTCATTTGGGAGGACCAGGAGGGACAATAGTACAAATTACTGACCTTTTCTGTGAGGTTCATTTGCGAACATTGGGATTTAGATGAATCTTATTGTACGTGGTGCTAGAATAGCATATGCTCACGACTATGTTCCCCCAGGGGGTATCTCTAACTACCCCCAAGGGGAATATAGTTGTGAGCGTATGCTGTGCTACTAGTACAACATAAGGAATTTCCGAAACCTCCCATCTCTACAAAAAGTTGCGACTAACTGGCAAGCTAGCGCTTAGGCAAAGCGGATTGTATATCAAAGCAGATCCGAAAGATGGCGGCAAATGACTTTAAGTGAATGGCTTTTAGGCTAACCGTACACTTGGGTAGTTGGTAAATGGTTAGTTTGGGATTAGTTTAAACGGGGAAAGATGGAGAGTTAGGCAAGTTGGGGTGATTAAGAAAGTTATTAGGAACTTACGATTTAAGTCTTTTTCGTTCAGGACTCTTACTTTGTGGTAGATTTTTTAATTATCATTACCTGTAAAAGAGAAACAATATTGTTAATAAAAGGGGTTTTATTTGAAAGCATGCGTGTTTATAGTGCAAACTTTACGGTGGTACGGAACCCTCGAATTGTGAGTCCGACTTTGCCGGTACTTGCCTTTGACTATTTATATGTGGACTGGTTACGCGTGTAATTCTACTAACAAACATTTCTGCCACTTTTTGCGGGGGGCGAGGTAACATGAAATCCGCAACTTTGGATTTTATTCCCCATAACTTTAGATTCTAATTTTGAATGTTAAAAATCATGAAAAGTAGTCTCGTGTGAACCCCAAACGTTCTAAGTTCGAAGTTATTATTTCGCAATTATAGGTTGTCTCGTTTAGTGATAAGGTGTAAAATTGAATGTTAATGCACAAGATCAATTGTGCTTATACCGTGGCAGAGGGGAAATGCTACCGCAGGGCTAGTCATTATAATAATTAGTCAAAGGTACTTGCTCATTTCATAGAAGACGTAATAAATGATTATAACTATTTCAGTGTACGCTAATCTTTAACCAACTAAAAATAGATGCAAGTTAACTACGGTTGAACATAAACAGTTAAGTTGAGAACTTCAGATGTTTTCTTTTGATGGAGTGTTTACGTTAACATCTTCAGTTAAATTATGGTGGTGTTAAAAAAATCGTTTGTCCGACCGTTTAAGAGTGGTTAAAAGAGTTCAAAGAGGTTTTAACTGTGGTGTTTTTCAAGTGGTTTTATTAAGTTTTACTTTTTTTGGTTTGATTAGTATGTTTGATGTCGGTAGTCGGTAGGTACTCATTTTATATTGTGAGAAAACCCGCATACGCTGAAGAAGAATTTCTGATCGGTTGATACGGATGCGTGGTCGTCTAATGCCCATGCGAGGGCATTATTTACGTAGTAACTATTAAGTAATCTGTGGTTATTATGCAGCAAATTGTGTCATCACACACAGTTTTGATGCTTGTATGTATTACCGTTTTAACGATAGAGGAAAAACAAAAGACGTTGAAATAAAAACAACGTTGCTTGTATTTTTTCTTTTTTTTTAAATATTTTTAGCATATCCGTCATAATAATATATATTCTGTGAAAATGTCAATCGTCTAGCTATTGCGGTTCAAAAGATAGGGAAAGCATAAGCAACTCATAACTCAAAATGTTTTATTCAAAATTATATCACATCTGAACTTCCGACGACATTTTTGACTCTACCGGCCAAGTCGGAAGGTGTTCCATTGTAGAGAAGAAGCAAAATGAACTGAAAACTGAAATCCTTTCATATTTCAAACAATTAGTGAGTTTTTAGAGTTAAAAGGGTGCCCACGGGAAAACTTAAATACCTTCACATATCAAAGAATCAGTGAAGAAGGCTGCATCTTCGAAGATGCCGCAAGAAACTCTACAACACACATCTTTTAATCAAAACTAAGGTATAAAGGTACCTAATAGGGTCCCGCTGACACCCTTTTAACCCTAAGAACTCACTAATTGTCTGATATGTGAAAGGATTTAAGTTATCAGTTCATTTTGCTTCTTTTCTACCACGGAACACCTTCTGACGCGGCGGTAGAGTCAAAAAGACTTTTTATACTGTCGTGTATTATGTATATAGGGTCCAACTTAATATGCTGACACTTTTTTAAGGGGATGATCAGACTGTCAAACTGAACAACTTTCTCTATGGTTCCAACATGTAAATAGCCAAAAAAAAAACAGCTGTGCCATACATTTGGCTCAAGTAGGTTTGCAGTTTGGTATGGAAGAGCAGATTTTTTTTTTGTGATTTCGATGTTGGTGCCATAGAGAAAATTGTTCTGTTTGATAGTCTGATCATCCCCTTAAAAAGTGTCAGCGTATTAAGAAGGAACCTGTATAGTGGCACAGAATAATACATAGTTCTATACACAGAACGGCCACTCCCCGCCCCCCTCTGACTTCAGATCCCCCACCTCACCTCACACTTTCTGGGAAACTTGAGGGAAATCGAGCAAGGGAATGCAGTCAGGCACGCGCACCCGTAGTATTTGACTACATAAAATTGCGTTTTTTCAGTGCATGAAAATGTGAATTTGGCGATATTGAAATATATCGCTAAATTCACATTTTCAGTAATTCTTTAGCTCAAATACTATTTTTAATAACAGAAAGAACAATAAAAAGTAACGAAATTTAGATGATGTGCATACGATGCGTGGTAAGTCAACCCTATACATATGTCAAAGCACCAAGTGCGCATGTGCAAACGCCATCATGTCAAATCCAAAACGTTGCTAGAAGAGCTGGACCTGTGATAATGGTACCGTGTATTATGTATTTTGTATAAATGTGTATAATGGAATATAATTGTATATTTATCAAAGTCTAAGGGCACTGTTTTACCACTTCTGGATAAGTCATTGTTAGCTTATTTGACAGATCGTTTGACATATTTCGTATGAAAGATATGTCAAATTATTATACAAGAACTTATTCAGAAGTGGTGAAAAAGGCCTTAAGTCACCTGAGGTCATAATAACAGCTATATGATTGATAATCTTGTTGCTAAGATTGTATAGTTAAAAGAACATAGTAATTCATTTCATTAACACTCTGATCACGATATTATTTACATAGACAATTCAGATCAAATCAGATTAACTATTGAATAGGGTACCATAATATCTTTACTTCAATCTATAAAGCGTCTAATATACAGAGTGTAAAAATAAATGCGTTCCGTACTTTAGTTAGGGGTGATTCGGACCATCATACTAAACAAGCTTTAATATGGAGCCAACATCGAAATAACGAAAAAAATTTACTGCAATTTTGGACGAGTTATAAATGAAATTGTCTATAGAATATCCAATTTATATTTCTCGGTTTCAATATTGGTCCCATACTAAAAGTCATTCAGTTTAATATTCTGAAGCACCTCCTACAAAATATGTACATAAAATAAAATAAAATTGAATTCAATGGATTATAATGTAGGTGGAACTACTAACATTAGATTGAGTATGTACTAACAAAATAGTTACTTGAATTGAAATAAATAAATGATTGATTGATTGACGGTCAGTTGCACGTACGTTCATTAAAGTTAATCCTTCATTAAATCTCTTAGCTTTTACTACGTCAACGTGACAAAAAATGACAGCAAGAGAGTTAATAGAGGATTAACTTTAATGAACGTACGTGCAACTGGCAGTGATACTATAAAGAGGTAAAATTTGTTTTTTTATATGTAGGAGGTAATCTATGAAACTACTGAAACAATTGGGTATTTGACTACATACAATTTATTTTATTTTTATCATCTCAATAAATAAAAGGTTAGAAAATAACGCTAAACTCCCATTTTCTTTGAGTTTTTAGCTTGAATACTATTTTTAATAACAAGATAAACTTTAAAAAGTAATGAAATGTTGATGACGTCACAACTCAGAATTGAGTACAAATTTCGTACAAAGTTCACGTTTTGACGTCCAATAAAGAGTAGCTGATTTGACTAGTTGTCAAGTACCCTATTGTAAAAAATGTTTCACCAATAGAAAGATACATTATTCTTGAGTAACATAGGCTATATTTTATTTTCATACGCGAAAAAAATAGCGAACAGAAGCAGAAGCTGAACAGAAGTCTTAAATAATTCTATAAAGACGTAAAATTATTATATTTTTGTTTGCTTGTTACCTATCTAAAGTCGGGCTAATTTAATAGGTCACATTTGACATCTATTGATACTTCATCAAACGTAACCTTGTAACGGCGGGCATAGAATAATGTAAATTTTTTCGAAGATAGAAATGCACAATTGCTTTACTCTTTTTAATTACGATTACATATTTATTGTAATAATGACTAAAGCCGTGGTGGTCCAGTGGCGAGTAACCTTGCCTGCCGTGCAGGAGGCGATGGTTCGATCCCCGTCCAGACCGACTCGTAACACCACCGGCTTTTCGGTGGAGGAAAACATCGTGAGGAAACCTGCATGCTTCAATTTCGAGGCATGTGTTGTACCCACTGTCCATTATAAGTGGCGACGGGCTCACCCCCCATCACACTGGACAGAGTTTCGGTACTACTGGTGAAACGTGGGTGTTCTGAGATTTCAGATTATCTCTGACTACCCCCTCGGGGAATATAGTCGTGAGCATATGCTTAATGACCGAAAAAGGTAATTTTACCATTTACTTTCACTAATAAACTATTCTAAACATAACAAAAAAAATGCTGTTCTAAAGAGCTGAACGTCGTTACAATATTGCGTCTGTGAACCCTTTTTCTTTTTTAACTCTAGGGACGTAACCCAAAAAAATCGAAGTAAAACGTAGTTCCAACAAATCGCGATATTCTATAATTCGATTCACGTATGTTTGAAATCCGTATCGTTTCATTCACTTTAATCGATGTTTTTAAGCAGGTCACCTAAATACGAAGCTAAAACTGACAGATGTCAAATGTGACCTATTAAATTGGCCCGACTTTAGAGGGTAATCTCTGGAACTAATGAACGAATATAAATAAAATTAGTCTCAAACTTTCATGACAATTTTTCATGAAGAATCACAAAGAAAATTCAATAAAAATAACGCGACTTAAGACGTTGATAATTTGTCACAAAACCAGACCACCTCAAACTGGCGGCCTTACATCACAAAATAATAAAAACAACAATTTATACAAAGTTATACAGCATTAGTAGCAGTAACCTTGTACCATCATGTTTGGAATGCTAACGAGGATAGCAAGGCTGCGCCGGCGCAGAAAGGTAATTATCGCCTCGGATTGTCGATAAAATTTAGTTTTTATATCGTAATACAGGTACAACTTAAATAAAAACCAAATTACAATCAAGAGCTATAATAATGTTGTTTAAAATTGTAGGAAATCATCATCATCATCATCATCACCTGCCAGCCTCAAACGCTATCACAATAACTGGAGTACCCAGGCCATACTCCACCACGCATACTCAATACGAGTTTGTGGACTTTACATACCTACTGATCAGAATTTCGTTTTCATCAACGTTTCTTTGCTATCCTACTAATATTATAAACGCGAAAGTTTGTGAGTATGGATGGACGTTTGTTACTCTTCCACGTAAAAACTACTGAATGGATTTTAATGAAATTTGGCACACAGATAGAATTTGATCTAGATTAACACATATGATACTTTTTTAAGGTCTATGCAGACGAGTCGCGGGCAACAGCTAGTAACAAATAAAAAGATATTTATTCATCAGAAAAGATACAAGGATTAACACTATTGATCATCAACATTTCTAAACCACGTCAGAGGCCATGAGGCGGTCTGAAAAACTCTGACACCAGAGCTTGCTGCCCACACGATAAGAAGACGATCAACATTTCCTGAATGAACAGGTGGAGCCTCAGCACTTCTTTCAAGATTGTTTCTGAAAAATGTCATTGGCTTTAATTGGTTAGTATTGAAAATATCACCAGACTTCGTTTGTATGAAGCGCGCTCCGAATGATATTCCCTTCCGTGCAGGTGTCCAGGAAGGAAAGGCAAGATATGAGATGGGCCATAATCTGAGGAGCAACACCACAATTGTTCTTGAGGCCCCCTTCGATAAAACCTCATTTGAACATGTTCTCTTAACTCAGATCAACTTGGGATCGAAGCCTTTGGGTTGGAGCTTGGATTGCACTGCAATACTAGCCAATTACACCGCAACGGTAATCTCGTTTAATTCATATCCTAACATAACGGGTATACTTCTAAGAATTAAAAGGTATACAAAAGAAACATCAACAAATAATTACGGTATCACATGAACCAATTGCTTGGATTCTCAGTAAAAACTAGTTACACTATAAAATCCAGTTAGCTAGATATAAAAACATCTCATAAGCATAATAAGTTATTATCTCTAGGTAGTGAATTAAGTCACCGATCGATTTATTAAGACTTGTCCAGTCAAGGCCAGTTGTACAGTCATGTACAAAAGTGCCTCACTGGATTTATTTTATGTTGAGTTTCTATTCCTTCCTGGTCAAAATATCTAGGGCACTCATCGTGTAGCTGACGGTTATAGCTACTGCATCCGATCCCATTCTGATCGTAGGTATCGGTTTCCCGTTGTATCTGATTCAGAAAGGCAAGGACTAGAAAGTGCATCTGTGTTTAAAGTACACACTGAAATTGATAATCAATCAATAATAAATAACATTCAATCAATCAATTATTTGCTGCTAATTTGGTACATAGGCACAGGTCATTTAATTCATATTTTTTTGAGTAAAATATCTTCAACTGGCTTGTTCCCGAGATCCCAGCGCGTTCTTAGTCGGATGTTGTATTTGTGCAAAATCTCTTGCTAACTTTGATAGTGCGATTTAAGACTAACCATATGATTGGTTAATAGTCGTATCACGCTGTGTCTTCACCATCTTATTGGCTTATTACTTTAATCGCGTTATGACGCGTTGAACAGATTCGTCTTATATTTGGTCGTCATACGTGTACTAGTCGCATGTGCAATATGTGCATCTGTGTATATCTGTTGTTTGTTTAGTCAGCTCGCTCGTAGCTCCGCTACAAATCGAATTTTTGATGTGCTCTCCTGCACAATAGCAAAAGTGAGTTGCGATGTCCTATCTCTATAGGACAGCAGATAGGAGTTGATTTACTGAAAATATTAGGAAAGATCACCACGAGTCATCTACGTGCAGATGTTGACCGTAGCACACAACAATTTTATTTATCATGCATAAAAGGTAACACTACACCACAGTATAAGAAAGAGTATGGTTCATCATACAGTATGGACACTTCCTGCCCCCCAATTTTTACCTCATCTCCTCTTGATAGAAAGCGTGGCAGGAAACAGTAGGCAATAATGTGTATTCCTCTGTCACTCACACTCGTTTAGCTCAGTAGCGCACATCGTTGACTAAAGTGTCAGACCTCGTAACTCCATTAGATCAAATTTTACAGGAGGCACAAAAAACTTCACCACGAATCATGGCAGCCCAGAGTTATGTAGATTTCTATTTATAATTTTAAAATGTAGCGGTTTTTTGAAAGGATTTAAGAGTTGTGCCATGGATGCATTCAGAAATTAGTAATAGCATTGTATAAAATGTAATTTGAAAAATAAATTGGAGTTACGAGGTTTGACACTTTAGCCAACGACATGCTTTTCCCTTCTTGTCAGTTTTTTTTCAATTTGTATTAAGTGACATTCAAGTGTTCGAGGTGTGATTAAACTAAGCCGAAAAATCCCAAACGCATGCGGGCCCGTGTGTCTGAAGAACACCTTACGGTCAAGCCACTTTCGATGTTGACTGTACCAAACATGTTGCAAACAGGTGCAAAATCAAGAGGGCCCGGTGTCCAAGCCACCTGCTTCGCAATTTTTTATTTAATACAAAGTATTTTGTAGGTTACTTTTTGTTTTACAATTTAATACCAAAATATTTTTAAAAGAAAGTCTTCATGTTTATGTAGTCTTATTACAAAATGATAAAGTTGAATTTGGGAGGGTATGGTATCAAAATTGAAAACCTTGTTAAATCGATGAGTGATTTAGTGACAGCTGATGTCAAACTTGATAAAGTCTTGTAAAGTTTCTTATAAGAAATGCATTAAAATTTTGACAGATGCATTTTATAATGATAAACCGAAACTGCAGCTGGAGTGAAACCGAAAAAGGCTTATTTAATAATATTGGCAACATTATATCAAATATTAAGGATACCTAGAGAGTTTGCTTGGCGCCATTGCTGTGTTTCGTGTTATTTGAAATTCGTAAAAAAATGGTTTTAGTGATAATTGTGACATAATTTCGTGCGGATTGTGTACCAAACAGTTGCGTAAAGCGACGTAACAGGAATCTCAAATAAATACGATAACAGAACATAAGTTTTGGTTCAAGTTAACTCGTACATGGTCATTTTGGCGGCAATGTGCGAGCTTACGAAATCGACCACAGATTCATCGTCATTTATCATCCCATCATCAAAATAAAGAAAAAATAACGAATGGCTCAAAAGGACTAGTATCCAGAGCCGTTAAAGTCATTATAACATAAAGATACCTATTTTTTCGCCATATCGATGCTGGTCCCATAGGTAGATAACGTTGTTTAGTTTGATGGTCTGATCATTGTCTTAAAAATAGTCAGCAAATTATGACCCTATTATTTTACTGTTTGTTAAATACTTTTTCAGGCACCAGTCTTCACAAATATAACCATTGTATGAAGCTATACAGGGTCCAACTTAATATGCTGACGGTTTTTTGACAGCATGATCAGACCATCAAACTAATCAACTTTCTCTATGGGATCATTATCGAAATCGCGACAAAAAATCTTCTGTCCCAATGTCCCATACATTTGGTTGGTTTGCATTTTTGTATGGAACAACTTATAACGGGCACTTTAAGAAAAGATATATATATTTAAATACGAATTAAAATGTAACACGTAGACACTTCAATCCAATTCAAAGATTTCTATCATTAATTCAAAACGCTGTTTTAAGAGTCTAATCAAAATACGAGTACATAAAAATCAGTTTATCGCCCATAAGAATAACAAAATACATTTTATAGACAATATAACCTTGTTCCTATTTTATTACTGAGTATATACTATACTTGCATTGATACAGACGGTCATAAAGTTTATTTTTTGGACCACCTTACCGACTATGCCTAGTACAGAATTATTTTATAACAGAATGGAAACTCCTGCCTGTATTGAATCATCAATCAATCAAATATTTATCAAGTATTTTACACCAAAACATATTAAAATACAGAGAGAAAAAACAAGAGACATGAAATAAGGCGGTCTTTACGCTAAGAAGCGATTCCTAAGTCAAATCCGATTGGGATGTCTTGAACAAACTAATCTCGAAACGTTAATTTCATCAAAAATCACATGAAAATGTGAACAACAATTCAATCAATCAATTATGACTTTATTTTACACCAAAAAACATAGTATGCAGAGAGTAAACAAACAGGAAATACAGACGGTACAAAAATAAGCGGTCTTATCGCTAAAAAGCGATTCGAAGCGATGCGACAATTATCATAATAATCAAATGAAAATCAAATCAAATATACTTTATTTGATAATGTGTAATGTTTACTTTAATAATGTTTAATTTAACTATCACTTCTACTGAAAATTGGAGCAATATAAATTTTTTACATAATTAAGGCACACAGACGTATAGTATTATAGTATGTACTTTAAAAAATTACACAGGTTAACTGGAAGAAACTATAAAAGACACAACTAATAATCTTTTTCGCTGTGGTAAAATTTTTTCCATGTCATGCAGTCAATATTATTATTTGGTGTGCGTGTGCATGTGGGATGAGTATTTATTTTACTTTACAGTTTCCTTTCTGTACTTAAGTCCACGGTGTACTGATTGGTGGTCTCAGAGACTTCACATTAAAAATGTTGTATTAATTATTAACAATGTTTACTTTTGTTGTAATTTAATGTAAGTTCTGTTAGTTATGGAATGGATTTATAATTAAATGCGCATGTTTTAATGGCATGCTAATGATATGGTTTTATAATGTTAGTTGATTAATATTAAATACTTTTAAAAAATTCAAGAGGGCTATATTCGAGTAAGTACCTACCTAATGTGTTTTGACAATAACTTATAATTCAAGAAACATATGCATTTGTCAGAAATAAGAATATTATATGTACAGGGTCCTTCTAAATATGCTGACACGGATATTGCCGATCGATTCTCTATGGGAGGTCCAAACAAATTCTCGTTTTTCGAGCCATGTTGCTTAGGGAAAGATTTTTAGTTTTATAACAGTTTTTATTATCTGAACACACCCTTACATCATTCTAGTAATATAAAATATAGGGGTGTACACAGCCAAACATGTGATGTGATAGTTTGTAACTTTTGCAAAATTCCACGGACGGACTCTCAGGAAATTGCATTCGCCATGGTGATGGAAATCAATATATTTTTTAAATTGTCAAATCTCTTGAAAACACACTTATCCACTTACCCGAGTTATGTCCATACAAAAACTAACATTGAATCAATCAACAATACCCAGCCCTTAGAACAGAACTTTCTCTACATTATAAAGGTGAGCGCACACTGTCCTGAACGCGTTATAATGGCGCGGTTGAAAGGTGTAATCGGTTCACGCTGCGATGACAGGCTGCCTACTGTGAAGTGACGTAAACAATCGATTACGGGGGTAGGGTTGGCGATTAGAGATTTTTTTCTTATTTTGATTTTTTGAAATCGCATGAAACATCGGAAAAGTGTTCTAAATTAGTAGGGATGAAGGGTGTATTTTAAGACCTTTCTGCATTTTTTCAATATGCCATCGCATGTTTGTTTGTTCAAGCATCACGAAAAAACTAACTTAGTCTGATTTTGAAATTCGACTTTTTGGGTTTACAAGGTTATGATTACATTATTTAGACTTAAAAACTGGTAAGTATTAGAATATTTATTTCATCTCGCTACGATGAAGGAAGATGGTGAGGAAGAAGTCACGGTCAAAATCTGTAATAACTTAAACGTAGACAATTAAGAGGAAATGAAAGCATAAAGAATCTAAGAAAATTGTGTTATTTTTCTAAATCCATACTTCCACTTCAGGGTTTTTACTACAACTATTTCGAATAATGTGCTTAAGATTCACTGTTGCAACTACCAATCAACACGTCAAGCGTTTATTAGAACTACTGCGTTAATTTTTATTAATTTTCTTAACATAAATATACAATGAAAACATCCTGTGTATAAAATGCAAAATAGGCAACCCTAATATAAGAGTAACACACACCACTGTTTACAATAAATGATCCCTAACAAACTCTCTATTTTAAACCTCTGCTCTTGACAGTATCTTCACGGCTCAGCCGGGTGGGGGTGTACAGAACTTTGTTATTACATTACAATCTCCCCCCTTTGAGATGTCGTCGACTTGTTAACTTAGTTTGAAAGTTAGGAATTAAGTGCTGCTTGGGATTGTCCATTTTAAGTTACTATGTGGTTTTAATATGAGGGTAACTTTAAGTTTTAACTGACACTAGCACAGTATTCAAATTATTATTATAGTTTATTCATATACCTGATGCACTTAAAAAAGGACGACACGTGAAAATTATTTTAAAAATTTACGTAAATATACCTACCTATAGGTAATAACATTTTAAATTGGCATGTATGTACATTGGAGATATTTGCAAAAAAAAATATTAGGGGTTTAGAACACGTAATGGAATGCATTAAGACCATTTTTAGAATATTTCTCCGTTTATTTGTGCACGCATCATTTAAAAACAACTGAACCGATTTGTATGGGGTTTTCATAGAAGCGTAGGGTTTAGTTGGATCAACATTAAGGTTTTGTTTCATAGCAATGGGTTCACTCAATCAAAAGTTATGAGTATTTAAAGTCTTTGATCTGCGTGTCCGGAACGGAGTCGTAACGTATGGAACAACAGATTTTTTCTCGATCTGACAGGTTTGCTCCCACAGTAAAAGTTGTTCAGTTTGATAGGTAGATCATGAGGTTTAAAGGTTAATGATACTTTTCCTTACACCCTATATCGTGTGGTGGTACGGAACCCTCCTCGGTGCGCAAGTCTGACTCTCACTTGGCTGGTTTACAATATGATTTATGTTTCAAAGATCTATCTCAAACACTTTTAAATTCAATATCAACGTAAAACTTTTCCATTCATACATAATGGATGGGTTTAACCTCTAAAATTTCCCTGAAAAAGTTATACCTAATATAAAATTCAAGACATCGCAAGTTGATTCGGAGACGAAACGCAATTTGATTTGACTACCCTCGTCAATCTGAGATTAAATTTTCAACTTTGTTTCAGTGTTTTTAACTTGAATTTCAATTCGACATAATCAATTTGTACGTTGTCCGTCGTCACTACGTCTGGTACGTACAGGGTGTAAGGAAAAGTATCATTAACCTTTAAACCACATACTCTACCCATCAAACTGAACAACGTTTACTATGGAAAATGGGAGCAAACCTGTCGGCACAAAAAAAATATGCCGTTTCATACTAAACTGCAATGCCTTCTCGATTCAAACGCATGGAACAGCATTTTTTTGTTCTGACAGGTATGCTCCCGTTGTAAAAATTGTTCAGTTTGATGGGTAGAGTATGTGGTTTAAAGGTTAATGATACTTTTTCTTACACCCTATATAATACAAGAAGTTAAAAAAAAAAGTCTTGTAGGGTTCCGTAGTCAAACAATTAATCCTTATTCATTTAACAAGTTTTTATCAACTTTAGTAAGAAGTGAAACTTCGGTGCGGTAAGTATTTATTCTGTGGTAATGAGTGCTTATTATTTCCTAATTCAAAGTAAACAACTTCCATTTTGTTAACAACCGGGGCCAGAGATGTATGAAGTTATGTCTATCTCCTTTCAGACCGTGGTGTCTTTGCTAATATCACTACGACTATTGTTGCATAGGTTATAATGTTATACAGGATGAAAGTCTACCCATCAAACTGAACAACTTTTACTATGGGAGCAAACCGATCGGAGCAAAAAAACTGCTGTTCCATACTAAACTGCAATGCCTACTTGACTCAAATGTATGCAACAGCTGATTTTTTTTGCACCAATCGGTTTGCTCCCATTGTAAAAGTTGTTCAGTTTGATGGGTAGACTCTTAGTTTAAAAGGATGCTAATGATATCAATTTCACCCTGTATTAACAATGTTTAACATAAACCGAGCTATTGCATTACCATATCTAAACGCGCCGCGGTGCGCCGTCGCGTCGGCACAGAAAAGAAAATATACAGTAAAGCAACTTCATGGAAGCGCTCGAATCGACTCACGCACACAGACACGCCACGTACAGTACAAGGTTTATAAGTCTTACCGATGTACCTGCGCAGTTGACCAATCAGGATGTGCCACATTCAATCCCTTGCCTCTATTGGCTATTTGTTTTCGCGCCATTTTCGCTGCTATCCGACTTTGCACCCTTTGATTACTAAATGACTTCGGGTTTTGACAGATACGGGTCCGCTCTGCGCGAACGAAGATTGACGAGGAGTCGCGCTGCAAGTCTGGCGGAGTACGGACGCGTGCGTATCGGCGCGTTGGGCTTGCACGTGGCTCCACCATTTTGTGAACTCTTTTGTGTTTTAACCTTAAAACAATCACTTGAGATTATAAACTACTTACATTGGCAAAACTGCCACGCTAGACTTAATTAACACTACTGATCATTTTCCTTCGTATACTCTCCACATAACGAGACATTGGCGGAATTGTGATAACACATCGGATGCAACTAAACAAAAATTGAATTGAATTGACGAGCGGAATTATT
This sequence comes from Agonopterix alstromeriana, assembly GCA_963924505.1. Classification (NCBI taxonomy): domain Eukaryota; kingdom Metazoa; phylum Arthropoda; class Insecta; order Lepidoptera; family Depressariidae; genus Agonopterix; species Agonopterix alstromeriana. The sequence goes on along the minus strand of OZ004676.1, from coordinate 2,517,717 downwards.
TTCCTGGTCGTATTGTACACGGCTCGAACAGAAGCCGTTGCATGTTTCGAGAAGAGAGCGAAGGCGCGATAGCGCTGTATCACGCGCGTATCATGTAAGGCGCTCGCCTGTGTGCGTGCGTCGTTTCGAGCGCTTGCATGAAGGTGCTCTACTGTATATCTCTATTTTGTGGTGTCTGTATGAATTTAACTTTAGCCCCGAGATGCCTCAAGACAGGGAAATTATAACGTCAGTTCAGACCTGTAATTATGTTCACGGGAACTAGAAAGTTACTGGTAAGCTGTTTTACTAGATACCTGGGATGTTAGATTTATTTATTAAATGTTAAGCATAAGCATATGCTCACGACTATATTCCCCGAGGGGGTAGTCAGAGATATTCTGAAACCTCAGAACATCCACGTTTCACCAGTAGTACCGAAACTCTGTCCAGTGTGACGGGGGTTGAGCCCGTTGCCACTTATAATGGACAGTGGGTACAACACATGCCTCGAAATTGAAGCATGCAGGTTTCCTCACGATGTTTTCCTTCACCGAAAAGCCAGTGGTGTTACAAATCGTACATTTATTTCAAAAAACTCAAATGTTATGTTATTAAAAGTTTATTTTAGATAAAAACAGCAATTTCATCAATAAAGGACGTCATCCAGGTTTCATATAATTTTGAAACGTTAAAATTGTGTTATGTTCTGTTAGAACTTGTCAGCATTTATTATTATAGCACCAAAGCTGTCAGGTCATTAGGGGTCATTTCACATTCGGACCAAAAATGTATGAAACTAATCCTTGTCAAAAAATGGACTTAGAACCAAAAGATGTTATGACAGGACATTTAATTTACTTTTATTATTTCATACAATATACAACTGAACAGAAGAAACTTGTATAATAGTAAGTTTATTCGTCTATTTCAAATGAGTCTACGACAACTCGACCCCGACTATTCGAACCGGACAACTCGACCCGGACAACTCGACCCGCACAGCTCGACCCCCGACAATTTATACAGGGTGTAAGTTACAGCCTAGCAATTACTGAGACGGAACTCAGACCATCAAACTGAACAATTTTCACTATGGTAGTCTACCTAAGGAAACGCGAAAAAAAAAATTAAGTATATCAATGAAACTTGTAGTATTTTTTCACTATCATGTCATACCAAAGCATGTTTGGTAAGATAGATTTATTGGGTAGATTTTGGGAACGAAAGAAAAGAGGCCTGTCCGATGCGACTTTGCCCTCGTCTATATTAAGAGGCCTATTACAAGCTCAGTGGCGCCCTCATCACACTAATAAAGATTTCTCAATAAAGAAAGCCTAAATTGAAAAAGTGCTACTCCAATAAACTACAAAAGCCTTTAAATTATTGTTATAGATTACTTTTGTAGGTTTTTTATATGTCTAAACTTAAAAACTTGGAAAAAGAAAAAAAACGGCAGCTTTTATTTTTATTTCGTAATTCTTACAAGTGGAATGTTTAGAACCTATATAAGTATTGTGTAACAATAGCTTGAAGGAAAGTTTATTGCAGTAGCACATTTTTAATTTAGGCTTTCTTTATTGAGAAATCTTTATTATTGTGATGAGGGCGCCACAGAGCTTGTAATAGGCCTCTAAGTCCACGCTACACCACTGGGTCAGATACTTTCCAAATAAAAAGCCTATGGTCTGTGAACGTGATGAACACAAGAAAGAGTTCGGTTGCCAAGTGTATCAATCAAGTCGTGCAGCCGAATTCAATCGGTCATGCCCTTATCGAAAAAAGTCTGAAATACCCTATTTTTGTCGTCGAAAAACTGCGTCACGATACGGAAAACGCGTTGAAATCAACGGTCAGATTCATTGACATTGTTTTCTTCACTAAATATACGCCAGCTCTAATATAATATAATACTATGCGTAGTATGAATTAAGGGTATATTACGTGCTCCATACAAACGAAGTCTGGTGATATCTTCAATACTAACCGATTAAGCTCAATGAAATTTTGCAGAAACAATCTTGAATCAAATCTCTATGCTTGTATCGTGTCAGATTTTCCTTAAAAATGTACAGTTTTTAAGTTACAGTGCCTCAAAAATTTCCATTCAAATCTTAAATTAATCCTAGCACTAAAACTGTATATTTTAACGAAATTCGGACACGATACAAGCATAGAGATTTGTTCCTAGATTGTTTCTGCAAAATGTCATTGAGGTTAATTGATTAGTACTGAAAATATCACCAGACTTCGATTGTATGCAGCGCGTATTTACGCATTCGGAATAAACTTATCTTAACGTCGATTTGCACCATGCTACAATTATTCAAACTTTAATATTCTGCCATTCCTTCCTTCCTTCCAAATTCCTTCTGAATATCATCACATAACCCCCCGTCACACTGGACAGAGTTTCGGTACTACTGGGGAAACGTGGATGTTCTGAGGTTTCAGAATATCTCTGACTGCCCCTCGGGGAATATAGTCGTAAGCATATGCTATGCTTATCATCACATAAGAAAAAATCGCGTAAAATTTAGGCAATAGGGTATTCCTGTCTCTCTCATACTCACTCAGAATAGCACATGCGTACCTCTTCTGTAAATTTTAACCATTTGGATGAGATGAGTGTCCAAGGTGTGGTCTTCTGCTATATTAGACAACATATCTGGGCCCCTAGACAAAGTACTTTCGATTAGCGTTAACGACAGTAGAAAGCATAAAAATGTATGGACTTGACGTATGGTGACGAAAGCAAACGTCAAAATGTTTCGATCGCTAATGTCAAATCGGAGTCGCGCTGCAAGTCTGGCGGAAGGTAGACGCATGCGTGTTGGCCTTTCTTAGGCTTGCACGTGGCTCCGCCATTTTGTGAAACTCTTTTGTGTTTTAACCATAAAACAATCACTTGAGATTATAAACTACTTGACATTGGCAGAATTGCCGCGCTAGACGCAAGCAACCGGCCATTAATTAAGAAAAAAAAAAAAAAAAAAATAATGTCAAATCCATACATTCTCTCATTTTCTACTAGCGTCAACGCCAATAGAATGTCACTTTGTCCAGGGGGGCTGATGTCTGAACGTCACCTCTGATCGTATCGATCGTTATCCCGTTCCAAAATCAGAATCAGAAATCATTTATTGTCAGTAACTGATAGATTCTATAGATTCAGCTGATGCAAGTTAACATAAAATAATAGCATCATATTGTTGGCAGAAAGTATACAAGGAACAGCTTTTTAATGAAGCAAAAGTTAAATTCTTCGCTTCAAAAATATTCGATATCGAGATAAAAAAGAGACAAGTAAATCAGGTTGTAACCAGGAGGTAGTTAATTTGCGAACCATCTGCTCTTGCGCACATCTGCAGCGCAACGCTATACTATTCTGGCTTTTGCCAAAAGTTGAAGATGGCAATGTATTTTTTTAACGACCACAATTAGTATGAGTTGTTATTGTATTATGTGAAATATACATAGGTACTAAATTATAATTACGTAGTATTTCTTTAACACCTTTGATTTTAATATCATGGCGTATTCAGATGATTGATTTATGACTATAGCTTAGACTACTTATATGAGGACAAGTTACGTGTGTAATTCAACTAACAAAATTTTCTGTTACTTTTTGCGGGGGCGAGGTAGCACGAGACACACAACATTGAATTTTATTCCATTAGTTTAGATTTTAATTTTGAATGTTAAAAATCATGAAAAACAGTGTCGTGTGAACCCCAAACGTCATAAGTTCCAAATTATTGTTCCGCAATTATAGGCTGTCGCGTTTAGTGATAAGGTCTAAAATTGAATGTAAATGCGTAAGATTTTTTTGATCTTGCACGTTGGCAGAGGGGAAATGCTAAGGCGAGGCGGGTCCGTATATAAATCGTCTAATGAGTATAGGTATGATTACTTTTTGTAATAAAACCTTTGTACTTTGTACCTATTAGCTATATGTACTTAATCTACCAACCTTAAGTCTCTTTCACTTTGTTTTTTAGTGAGCAAATAAATGATTAAACCATTAAGTTGCTAGAACTGCATCCAATCTAGATAAACAGAACGGATTCTAGTTTTAATATTACATTTAAATTGAAATAAGCCTGAGTAGTTTATTTCATAATTTGCCGTCCGCCATTTCGTGCACAGATGCATTGCACGGCTGCGCGATTTTCATATCATTTGCATAGTTTTGGAAACTGACACATTTTGAATTGTTACCTCTATTTATATCGTCAGGTTAATTACGTATAATTCTAACAAATAGTCTGATGGTAACGATATAACCCACATACCTACGTAGATACCAAATTATAAAGTTAAGCGTTAAGGTAAGTAGGTAATGTACCAAACATTATTAGCATCAAATGTAATTGGGCAGATAAAGTATAAACGACATGAGAATGCACTAAGATCTGTTATTGAATTTTGTGTCCGTTCGCCTGTTAGTTTGTGTGGGTAAGAGTGAAAATTAATAGGTTATCCTATTCGGATGGAGTTTGAGAAAGGGATTTAGTGCCTAATAATCGCAATCGGCTCACCAGAAGTTTTGGGAATGTACTTCAAAATTAAGGAACACCGGTAGGTAGAAACGTGTCAGTGATCAGTACGAACCATAACCATGAGTTTGAACTGTACTCTACAATTATCCTAAATTAAAATAAAAAGTTGCCATTTTTGTTATTTTTAAATGAAAGGTTGAGCAACGACGAATATCGAATTAAATTTACAAACATCTTCTTAAAAAATCCACATGCCCTACCCCCCGATTGCGCTAAGTTAAAACATCGAAGTTCTATTCATATCAAATTTCAGTTCTATTCACATTGCAATCCAATTACTATTCAACTGTGGCGAATTCCGCATCGCGCTAAACTCTATGTAACTGACAGCCCTTAACGTCTGAGCGATCTGTCAAAACAGCTCTAACGGCTGTCAAGAGCAGTACCGCGATTAGCGCAATACCAAATGTGTCAAAAGTTATGGTTCGTTCCGTTCAATCACCGAATATTTTTCGCGATTGCAGCCCTGGGTCTTTATTTGGGCTTAAACACGTAGCAGACGGACCCACAGATCCACCATTGAGTATGTTCAACCGTCTGCCGAATACCCTGTACATTTTACACATAAACCTTCCGGAAGAAATTATCTAAATGACAGTGAAAACCGTATCAAATGCCATTGTGTGGTTTAGAAGAGTTAAGAGGATATAATTCTGAGCGCGCTCCATACAAACGTAATATGGTAATATTTTCAATAGGTAGTAACCAATTAAACTCAATTAAATTTTTCAGTATCAATCTAAAAACAAATTTCTATGCTTCAATAGAGTCAGATTTTCATTAAAATGTAATTGTTTTAAAGTTACAGTGCCTCAAAGATTTCCATCCAAATCTTAAATTAATCCTAGCATTGAAACTGTTTATTTTAACGAAAATCTGACTCCATACAAGCATAGATATTTGTTTCAAGATTGTTTCAGCATAATTTCATTGACTTTCATTGGTTAGTATTGAAAATATCACCATAGTACGTTTGTAAGGAGCGCGCTCCGAATTATATCCCCTTAAGCGGAGAAACAGAAAAGATGGGGACAGAGGCGGAAAGCGACTTTGTCATACTAGATATGTATGACAAAATAGGTACCTAACTATTGTAGTACCATTATTATGTAGCATTTTGTGTAGTGTACCCAAACACAGTAATCACAACGTTGTTATTTTAGACGAAAAACGAGTTCAGCCGATGGTCTTTCAGTAGTTCAACGAAAACAAAACAAAACGAAAGCAGCATGTGACCTGAATTTCAAACAATAAAAAACATGTTTTCAGAAAAACCGTTGGAATTGTATTACTGTAGAAAGAAGGTTAATTTAATACTATACGGATTTTCGAAACAATAATCTGTGAAAGTTTAACGTAAATAATGGTTAACTTTCAATTATTATTGTCGGTAAGTTTTTATTTTTACTTCTGTGGATTTAAAAATTAGGTACTTACCACAAACAATAACTGTCTCGTTTTGGACCAAAGAGATTATACCTAATAGATGTGAGCCATTCCAATTGTAAAGTGTCCACTTTTTTTGACGTTTAGGTTTGAGTGTGTGGTGCAAGTAGTATGGAAAAAATAATATTAGAATCGTATCGTATCAAATAATACTAGATAGTACTCTATGATACTAGTGATGATCATCTTGCTATCAAACTTGCTCTAACATGACATAACGAATACCGCCATCTAAAGGCAGTATCAACAAACCTAGAATGGAAACATTTATCAGCGATGGAAAATGTTCCTCTCCCAACAGTTTCTAATCAATTTCACTAAACAAGAAGTGATAAATTGATAAAGATAAACTTCATCACTCACGTTCAGATCTATTGCATCTATGCGTTATCAACTGACATGCACTTGCGCAGGTTTAAATACAGCTTGCTGAATGATTTTGCTTAAGATAAAGGTAAGTATATTTTAGCATAAGCATAGCATATGCTCACGACTATATTCCCCGAGGGGGTAGTCAGAGATATTCTGAAACCACACAACATCCACTTTTCACCAGTAGTACCGAAACTCTATCCAGTGTGACGGAGGGTGAGCCCGTCGCCACTTATAATGGACAGTGGGTACAATACATGCCTCGAAATTGAAGCATGCCGGTTTCCTCACGATATTTTCCTTCACAGAAAAGCCTGTGGTGTTACAAATCGTACATAAATTGCAAAAAACTCTCTATTTTATTGAGTAATTTTTTGTCTATTCTAGAAGATGTAACATAAACGTTTTCCTTTTTTAATTACAGGCATTTTACAAGCTTTTATTTAATACTGTAACTGCCGTCAATAGTTTTATTTTTGTTTATTTTGGAACCACTATCAGGCCTGTGTCACTCCACAGCCAACACTACGTTTGACGGCCGATCCCCACCGAGGGGTGAGTGGTCGCTCATTGACGTAAGGCGCATTTAAGTTTTCGTTCCTGAAGCGCAAAGTTCGAAATTCGCAAAATCGGGTTGAGTGAACTATCTGTTATGGTAGTAACGTAACGTATGGTAGTAAGTATTTAATAATCTGTGCCATTATAGAACATTTCCAAAAAAACAAGATGTCACATTGTAGCATTATAGTCATTACAGATTCCGAATTAATCGAAACATTATGGGCTATTCTGTTTTATATTCGTAGTTACTATTAAGTATAATTGTTAAGAAACAAGGTTACAAAACTTAGTTAAGACTTCAAATATTCTAATTAATTAAAACATATTATTTTACTTAAACCTACAATAATTAGAATTATAACATCAACATTTTTACACCGGTGTACCGACATTAATAATTGTTATTCACCTACAAAATTCTAGTTAAGGTGACTAGTGACTATTTTTCTCCGTGTAGATAAATTTTACAGTTACCTATCAACAGATCTTTAAGTACATGTCACGTACACTTTAGATTGTATTTGTACAAGGACTTTATCAGCTGTCTTCAACTCATGACTCTACTTTCTAGATTGTTTCGAGTGATGACATTCAAAACGTTTGTTGCAACCCTGTCGTACGGGCCTTTTTGAATTACTATTAAAATAAGTATGTTCCTATTTATAGCACTGAAAAATTTTTCACCGAATTTGAACAGAAATGTTTATTTAGTTACAGTTACAGCCGTATAATTATGTAATACCTGTAATACCTTAAATTTAACGAAAGTTCGGTAAAATTTTATAAAAGTTCGGTTAAATTTTAAAACATTTTTTTCAGTGTGGCTTTTTATGTGAGGAAACAGATAGCTACATGCTTCAATTTATAACCATCTAGGGGATCTCCCATTACGATGGGACCAACATCGAAATGGCTAAAAAAAATCTGCCGTCCCATACATTTAGCTCGAGTAGATTTGTAGTTTAGTTTATTGTGGAACATCTGATATTTTTTCGCGATATCGATATTGGTCCTATAGTAAAAGTTGTTATGTTTGATGGTCTAAACCACCCCGTAAAATCTTTATTTTATTTTTGTAACACCTTGTATAGGTAGGTATGTATGTATCTGATAAATAAATAAACACAATATCTATCGGTAAATGAGAGAAAATACACCGAATTTATATTCGCGAAAAATGATGAGTTTTAATAATTATGAAACAGATCTAATACAAAAAAAATTAATTTTGGTAGTCAGAGTAACGAAATTAACTCTTCAATGCAATGTTATCGTTATTTTATAGGGTCCTTCCTAATATGCTGACACTTTTTTAAGGGTATGATCAGACCATCAAAATGAACAACTTTCTCTATGGGACCAACATTAAAATCTCAGAAAAAAAAATCTGCTGCTCCATACAAAACTTCAAACCGACTCGAGCCAAAAGTATGGGCCAGCTGATTTTTATTTCGCGATTTCGATGTTGGTCCCATAGAGAAAGTTGTTCAGTTTGATGGTCTGATCATCGCATTAAAAAAGTGTCAGCATATTAAGAAGGACCCTGTATAAAAAGTTTCTGCGTTCACATTTCTAAGAAAGACCTTGTACTTGATAACTTAAATTGATCTATGCATTTGTTCACACCATTCACTTTCCCATACTTCCTGTGACATTTAACACCATAATAATATAGTTTTACATTCTGTAATACAATCTCTATCGAGCGATCTAAAAAAACCTTCTAATAAAAAAATAAAATTAAAAAAGTTCTTCCTGAGACGCGGCAAAAGAATACCAATTATTTTTGTACTTAACCAAATTGATTAGAAGCCTTATTACAAAGAATTAAGGTTGAAAATTGCTAAAAAATATTATTAAAGTTAACTGTGTTACTAACAAAATGGAAAATGGAATAGTTTTTTGACTATTTAGTTACGATAAGATAGTTAACTCTTTTTTAGAGTAAGTTTTTGTCAGTAGTTATTTTATGTTTTAGTTCGCGTTACGTTATTTATCGTGAGGTTAAGGTATTATTAAACTTTTACTGTTAAACCTTACTGCAATAGGTAGGTATTTCAAAGTTCCGTTAAATTTCGGAAAGACATCGAGCTCCATCGTGAGCCGTCAACAAAATACAAAGTATTTTAAATTTTATACATTTCCGCACAAATTATAATACCATATTGTAAATTGAGACGTTTATTTCGAATGCGTAAATGCACGCTGCATACAAAAGAAGTCCGGTGATATTTTCAATACTAACCAATTAAAGTCAATGACATTTTTCAGTAAAAATCTAGAAACTAATCTCTATGCTTGTATGAGGTCAGATGTTCGTTAAAATATACAGTTTTAGTGCTAGGATTAATTTAAGATTTGTATGGAAATCTTTGAGGCACTGTAACTTTAAAACTATACTATTTAACGAAAATCTGACTTCATACAAACATAGAGATTAGTTTCTATATTGTTACTGAAAAATTTCATTGACTTTAATTGGTTAGTATTGAAAATATCACCAGACTTCGTTTGTATTGAGCGCGCTCCAAATTATATTCCCTTAAAGTCAAATTAGATAGCAACAACTCCAACGTTTTTTTCAAAAAGTTAACAAAAACCTAGCAAAAGCAACAAAAAGCAGTAATCTGTTTGTAGGACAACAAGATATAATAAAAACTAAGCTACACCTGTCTCCGTGTCAGCACTATATAAACACCTAAGTAGTGTTGGGACTATATCGATAAATGGTTATTGATAGTTTTGAAGAAAAAGTTTGTGCTTACAAAAGCAGCATAGCATCATAAGCAAAGCATATGCTCACGACTATATTCCCCGAGGGGGTAGTCAAAGATATTCTGAAACCTCAGAATATCCACGTTTCACCAGTAGTACCGAAACTCTGTCCAGTGTGACGGGGGGTGAGCCCGTAGCCACATGTAATGGACAGTGGGTACAACACATGCCTCGAAATTGAAGCATGCAGGTTTCCTAACGATGTTTTCCTTCACCGAAAAGCCAGTGGTGTTACAAATCGTACATAAATTCCGAAAAACTCATTGGTACGAGTCGGTCTGGACGGGGATCGAACCATCGCCTCCTGCACGGTAGGCAAGGTTACTCGGCACTGGACCACCACGGCTTAAAAAGATTATGAAAAATATATATTTTTCAACAAATGCTAGCTAAGATCCAGAATCACGTAACCATAAGATTTGTGTTTACTTAACGTTAGTAATTTAAAAAAAAGTGTACGTCGAAAATACAAAAACTCGTAGTACCTAACATTTTATGATTCGATTTTTATCAATTAACGCTACAAGATTTTGACCATTCCATGTTTTTTATGCATTTGGATTATTAATATTTATTTATTTCCTTTTTGGAGAACTTACAGTTAAATAACAATCATGACTTAAAACTCTAATTAGGTAGGGAGGAAATCTCGAATTCCCATAACATCGATAAAAAATTATATTATGAATATCTTCTCCTCCCTAATTCAAGTCAAGTCGTTATCATTTCGGTTTCCGTGTGTAAATGTGAACCAACAAAAACATGTAAACTACACATTTTATATAAAAAACACGAATTCGTCCTTCTGTTTATGGTTATAAGAACCAGAATACATTGGTACCAAAACCGGTAGTTTTAGGGGCAAGGCAAATATTATTTTTGCAAAGAATCCTGTTTCGTTTTTTTCCCCTCTTTCGTTTTAATTTGATTACGGTGTGATAAACGTAATAGGGGCTTAGGTCGCATTCGTTTTTACTTAAACCTGAAATTTTTATGTCGTACGAGCGTTGAAATTTTAATATAACCCAGTTTATGGTGTAATTTCTTGCTTATCTTTAAACCTGTCCTTAGGTAGGTTATGAAAATAAAAATGGTAAACCAGAAGGAAATGAAAAAAAAAATTTTTACTTATCATAATTTTGTTGTTGGTGATCGTTTCTTAATAGCGAGCAGCTCTTTTACACGGAGTAAAAAATATTTAACAATTTTACATACAGGTTTACATATTTTATTAGTTTGCGTAGCGAGGGGGGGGGGGGGGGGCAAATGCCCCGGGCGGCACGTTACTAGGGGCGGCAAATTCGGGAAAAATATAGATTGATTGAGCTCTGTTTGTAACCAATTCGTAAAGCAGTGAAAAATCGAGCTCGCTTCGCTCACTCTAAGTTTCTGTTTTAGTTACTGTGCCTACAAATAATCCTAAAGAGTTCTGACCACAGCTCAAACGTGGTGCTCAAAATTTCGAGCTTGCTTTGCTTCATCTATAGCTTTTACTTTGGTTACTTTGTACATGTTTTGTATGTAAAAAGCTCTGGCTCTAACCGATTTGTATTGAGGAGAACAGTCGAGCTCGCTCTTAATTTCTAGTTTTGCATGGACAAACCAAAAGATATCTGACCACAACCGGAATAGATGTGCAAAAAAATGTCAAGCAAGTTATATATATAAATAAAAAAAAAAATGAAAAAATCGGCGGCAAAATCCATCTGTGCCCCGGGCGGCAGAAACGCACGCTACGCCACTGTCCCATAGTCAAAGTTGTTCAGTTTGATAGTCTGAAGCACCCCTAAACTAAAGTATGTAACGTATTTAAGTTTACACCCTGTATAACAAGTGTTGTTTTTATAATTCTACCTATACTTCATTTCAAATAAGGACGAAACGATTTTACGATTCCCATATAGCTTTTTGGCCAATTCTGATTTGCAAATTTCAAAAGATAATACTATCCAACATATCTTCGACGTTACTAAAGCTGTTCTAAGAATAAGTGAGCGGAAGTGTTTCAAATCTCTGTAAAATAGCCTTAAAATTTCGTTGCTATTTGAAATGCAGTATAACCGTAGTCAATTATTTTGCCAATAAATAAATATTATCTTTTAGTTTACAGTTTTTTAAAATTTATAGTTGTCCCAATATTTAAGAGAATATAATTCGAAGCGCGCTCCATACAAACGTACTATGGTGATATTTTCAATACTAACCAATTAAACTCAATGAAATTTTTCAGAATCAATCTAAAAACAAACTTCTATGCTTGTGTAGAGTCAGATTTTTGTTAAAATGTATAGTTTTAAAGTTACAGTGCCTCAAAGATTTCCATACAAATCTTAAATTAATCCTTGCATTGAAACTGTATACTTTAGCGAAAATCTGACTCCATACAAGCATAGATATTTGTTTCAAGATTGTTTCAGCAAAATTTCATTGACTTTAATTGGTTAGTATTTAAAATATCACCATAGTACGTTTGTATGGAGCGCGCTCTGAATTATATCCCCTTAATATACACAAACAACTCTATTAAAAAAACATAACCCTCCTTCTGGCGCAGTCGGGTAAATACAGCTAGATTTTTCTCTCCGTAACACCAACTAATTACTAATACCCAATTATATGAACTCTAAACATAATAGTAAATGTCTTTCAAAACCCGGATATTAGCTTTCGAAGGATGAATGGACAGACAGACAGACTTGCATTCATCGGCGGTCGCTGCACTATGCTTTCAAGTGGTTTCAGATCTATAGATCTTTATTTTACATCGCTTTCTTGTATGAGTATGGTTTGGTTCACATGATATTAATTTTAAACTTTAACGGGATATAATTCGGAGCGCGCTCCATACAAACGTACTATGGTGATATTTTCAATACTAACCAATTAAAGTCTAGAACGGGATAAATCTAGAAACAGATCTCTATGCTTGTATGGAGTCAGATTTTCGTTAAAATTTACAGTTTCAGTGCTAGGATTAATTTAAAATTTGTATGGAAATCTTTGAGGCACTGTAACTTTAAAACTATACATTGACGATACGAATCGAAACACCCAATTCACCCAAACAACCATAATAAGAAACATCAACTCAAACAGTTAAACAATTAGTTTCGTAATTCATTGACACAGATATAAAGTAAATGGAAGAGTCATCAATTCATTCACACCTTTTCAATGTCACAGTTTCTTTTAAAACGTTGATGTCAGATTTGTTTCTCAGTAAACGAATACATCGACTTATTTGTTGAACAAGTAGAAGAGATACGTTGTAATTATGCCGACAGAAATTATAATACATGATTCGTAATGTAAGGCGCGGTTTATACAGAAGAGACGTGTGACGGTGGCGGATAGTCAGAGTAACACAATTATAAACCGTATAGTACGTAGCATAGCGTCGTTTGGAGAATTACGCCCGCGCCTCCAGGCGACGACACCTGGAGACGCGGGCGCGATTCTCCTTTACGATATAAACGACACTATACTACGTAGTATAAGGTTTATATTGTGTTACTTAGATTGTCCTCCACCGCCACACGTCTCTTCTGTATAAACCGAGGCTAAAGGTCTTTCTTAATATGCTGGCGGATTTTGAAAATGATGATAAGATGAAAAGAATAAAGCTATTTACACATTTGCGTCGAGTAGATTTGCAGCTTTGTAAACACTAGAACAGATTTTTTTGCGATTTCAATGTTGATCCCGTAGAGAACGTTGTTCAGTTTGATGTTCTTAGTATCCCCTAGGGTGCGTCCACATCTGGCGAATGCACCGCGAATGCGCAGCTCGCGAGCCTTGCGAGCGGTTCGTCTAGCGACCTGCACTGCCGTTACAGCAAATGTTTAGTGGGCCTCTTCAGCGCAACTCAGCGCGTGGCGCGCGAGCAGCTCGTGAGTTGCGTATTCGCCAGATGTGGACGCATCCTTAAGGGAATATAATTCGGAGCGTGCTCCATACAAACGAAGTCTGGTGATATTTTCAATTCTAACCAATTAAAGTCAATGAAATTTTTCTGAAACAATCTAAAAATTAATCTCTATGCTTGTATGAAGTCAGATTTTCGTTAAAATGTATAGTTTAAAGTTACAGTGCCTCAAAGATTTCCATACAAATCTTAAATTAATCCTAGCATTGAAACTGTATATTTTAACGAAAATCTGACTTCATACAAGCATAGAGATTCGTTTCTAAAAAATGTCATTGAGTTTAATTGGTTAGTATTGAAAATATCACCGGACTTCGTTTGTATGCAGCGCGCATTTACGCATTCAGAATAAACTTCTCTTAAAAACTTTCAGCATATTAAGGAATACACTGATATGAAGATAATAATGACTTTGAGCATGCTTATTAAGTCGGAACCTAAGAAAAAAAAAATGCAAAAATAATCCAGTCGGTAAGCAAATAGACATTTTCTCTCCGTTTTCCGTTTAGGTAGTTGGTTGTTATTAATCACTGTCAGTCACCTCTATGATATAACAAGTTAGTCTTATTCTATGCCGAGAACACTTAACAGTTTGTAGATAGATATTAATGTGTCAAGAACGAGCCGTGCTATTTCGAGACGGGTCCTTGCCTCCTCTGAAATGTTACTCTCTACTTAACGATCTTTAGCTTTTACCATTTGTTTTGGACGAGTGCTTTATGACTTTCTTTTGTTTATGTCTAACTTCGCATACATATATTCACGACTATATGCCCTTTCCCTAGCCAGGCTAACTTTTACATTGAATTTTTCAGGATGATAAATATGATAATACAAGTTGTTACGAAAATAAAAATTAAGATTTTAAACTTTTAAGGGGGTTGTCTACACCATCAAACTGAACAACTTTCACTATGGGACTAACATCATCATCTCGAAAAAAAACTCTGTTGTCCCATATATTTAAGCTCGAGTAGATTTGCAGTTTAGTATGGGACAACAGTTTTTTTTTTTTCGTGATTTTGATATTGGTAACATAGTGAAAGTTGTTCAGTTTGATGGTCTAAACCACCTTAAATGTTTATTTGTATTTTTGTAACACTTTGTATACAGGTCCTAAGAAAAAGTATCATTAGCCTTTAAACCACATACTCTACCCATCAAACTGAACGACGTTTAGTATGGGAGCAAACATATTAGAACAAAAAAAATCTGTAGTCAAGTAGGCATTGCAGATTTGCAGTTTTGTATGAGACAGCTGATTTTTTTTTGCACAGACAGGTCTGCTCCCATAGTAAAAGTTGTTCAGTTTGATGGGTAGAGAATGGTTAAAGGTTAAATGATACTTTTCCTTACACCCTGCATACAAAGTGTTAATGAATAAGCGCAAAACCTCATACACCCAACTGATTTATAACATAATAATTCGATTGAAACAATAATTTCATAATTTTGAGACTTACAATTTAAAGTTGTTCGCATTTAAAGTTTTGAGGCAAAAATGATTTCTTGTCATTTCAGCAATGAATGAAAGCGCTAACGTGCTCGTAGATTCAAGAATCTTGTTTTGGTAGTAAGCATGGTGAGTGTGCCCTTGCGGTGGGTTAAGATCGAGTTCAGTACATTTTAAATTTTACAAACAAATTATTTAATATTTTGAAAAAATTACCTACGTTGAAAACATGATAATTCGATTCTGCTCTCGATTCTAAACAAACTACTTTCTAGTTTTGCGTTAATTCATTAACACGTTTTATTTTTATTATCTGTGTGTACCAAGTGCTAACTTATTTTGCTCATTTCAAATTGAACTGTTTGTCAGATTAAAAAAATTAGTGATTAAAAAGATCTTAAAACATCAAAAACTTCACATGAAAGAGAAAGTGCCCGAAGTAATCGCAATCATAAACGTTATTCACAAAATCCACAATGTTTAGTGAGATCACAGACCTAAAATAATGGCTCATTCTAACTCTAATCCATCATGTTTGTTTGTCAACTTGTCTACTATAATTTTGTACGGTCCAGTGACGAAGGAATTATAGTTGGGTCTTAGATGAAGTCAAAAACGAGCTGAAGCTTCATGTTCATTTTAAAAACATACGAAATTTTGAATGGGTAATTTTTAACGGTCGTGTTCAATTTTAGATTAAATAATAAGCGCTTAACTCTTCAAAATTAAATTACGAAATATTTTAAGTTATGAAGATTATACCACCATGAGTTCTTTTTTCTTTCTACAAAGAATATAATTTTAACAATACAAAATAATTAGTATTGTATTGTATACGATTTATGATAGGTTTACTACTTGGTTAGTACGTAGCTGTGCCAGCTATACTTTATTTCAAATAAGTACGAAAATATGTTCAGATATCTGGCCAATTCTGTTTTATAATTTATTTATCAGAAAGAAATACTATCCAACATATCTTGGACGTTACTAAAGCTGTTCTAAGAATAAGTAAGAAAAAGTGTTTAAAATCTCTGTTTCTGTAATTCAAAATAGCGTTAAAATTTCGTTGCTATTTGAAATTGATAATAGTGAAATCTGAATATACTCAAATAGTATATTCAGAATATATCTGACTGCCTAATTCATTCTCCAGCTCTAGCTCAAACATTCAAGCTTTTATACAAATCCTAAAATAGATTATGTTGATGCATTCTTACATTAAGTATAGTCACGGCCTGAATCTAATATCTAGTTGGTAAAAAAAACTGGAAACATCATACACATAATTTTTAATACATTTACAAGGTAAAGCCATATAAATGTAAATGCATTTATTCAAGCACACGTGTATCAAGTAATGCATCTTCCCTTTTTTAGTTTCATCTAAGATTTAGATACAATTTAAACTACGAAGTCCCTTGGTTGAACTCTTGTGCGTTGTAAAGTAAACAGAACATGTCATGATTTACGGGACTTCCGACGTAGTATGAAATGTTATTTATAGTTTCTGAAAGCTTTGATGTTGTGTGATTAATAGAGTAGATTCATTGTATAAACTTTGACTTGGATTTTAGGTTATTTGAAAATAATTGAGAATTTTCTGTTGGAGCTAACACATAAAATGTCATAACTCAAATTACGACCTTGTTCCGGAATCTATCTACAGGGTGAAATTGATATCATTAGCGTCACACACTGAAAAACTTTTACTATAGTAGCAAACTGATCGGAGCAAAAAAAATCAGCTGTTGCATACATTTGATATAGTATATCTCCGTTCGGACTGAGTTTCGAGATATTTGTAATAACACGTTTTGTTTGTAACTTTATTCTGAACTATAATAATTATACAAGTTTGATTGATGGCCGCGCTAAAAAAATGCAGCCGTGGTGGTCCAGTAGCGAGTAACCTTACCTGCCGTGCAGAAGGCGATGGTTCGATCCCCGTCCAGGCCGACTCGTACCAATGAGTTTTTCGGAATTTATGTGCGATTTGTAACACCACTGGCTTTTCTGTGAAGGAAAACATCGTGAGGAAGCCTGCATGATCCAATTTCGAGGCATGTATTGTACCCACTGTCCATTATAAGTGGCGACGGGCTTACCCCCCGTCACACTGGACAGAGTTTCGGTACTACTGGTAAAACGTGGATGTCCTGAGGTATCAGAATATCTCTGACTACCCTCTCAGGGAATATAGTCGTGAGCATATGCTATGCTAAAAAAATGTGCAGTAAGAATAAAGGCGCCATATTTAGGCATTGGCCTGTACCTAACGAAGCGCCCAAACGTCAATTATTTTTAACTTCAAAACGGAGATCTTTTAGTTAAAAATCTTGATAATTAAGACACTTCATTAACTCGCGCTAATTAGGCAACAAGAGTAATTAGAGACTTGCGAAAAGAAAACGTTTAAACAAAAAAAATTCTTTTATGAAAGTTTATTTTTAAACTCTCCGCTTCTAATAAATGTTGGGTGAGAGAAGTTTCATAATTAAGTGTATTTTTAAAACAAACATCTTGTTACTAAGTATACAAAAAATTAAACACTCGATAGGATCCTCTAAGAATACAAAATATTGGCACGACTGTGCCCGCGTCGTTAGAGTATACAGGTTGTTAGGGTAAACAGTTGCATGACTTTAAATGGTGATTCTACCCATGATACTAAACAACTCTCCCTAAGACACCTATAGGAAATTGGCAAACAACATTTTGGATTTCCCGTACTAAATACAATGAGCTGATCGAACGTTTGTATGAAAAGTCAAAATTTTTGTTTGCGAATTTTTTATAGGTTTCTTAGGGAAAGTTGTTCAGTATCATGGATACAATATCCCCTTAAAGTAATGCAAAATTACCCTAACCACCTGTATATTCTTTGCCCGCGTGGGATTTCGTGATACATACTCATATAGTGAGGAAAACCTACCTACATGATTCGATTTCGAGATCTATGTAGGGTCCTTCTTAATATGCTGACACTTTTTTAAGGGCATGCTCAGACCATCAAACTGAACAACTTTCTCTATGGCACCAACATCGAATCACGAAAAAAAATCTGCTCTTCCATACAAAACTGCAAACTTACTCAAGCCAAATGTATGGGACAGCAGAATTTTTTATCGCGATTTCGATGTTGGTCCAATAGAGAAAGTTGTTCAGTTTGATGGTCTGATCATCCCCTTAAAAAGTGTCAGCATATTAAGAAGGACCGTGTATAGTATCACAACTTTCACTATAGAGACAAAGTCGAAAAAAAGTCTGCTACTCCATGTATTTGAGTCGAGTCGACCTACTGCTGCAGTTTTGTAAGAAAGGGATTTTTAATTTTTTCTTTGTCTCCATAATGAAAGTTGTTCAATTTGATGGACTAAACTACTCCTTTCAATATTACTAAGGGTGTTTTATCAGATCCTAAGGATTATGGCTTTGAAAATCCATCGTGATAAAGTGTACCAGTTTTTAAGTATAACAAAAGCTATCTTACTGCATTTTATTATTGTTAGATGCATACACTCACGACTGTATTCCCCAAGGGGTTAGTCAGACATATTCTGAAACCTCAGAACATCCACGTTTCACTAGTAGTACCGAAACTCCGTCCAGTCTGCGTCCGTATAATGGTCAGCGGGTACAATACATGCCTCGAAATTGAAGCATTCCTCACGATGTTTTCCTTCACCAAAAAGCCAGTGGTGTCACAAATCGTACATAAATTATTATTTAATACGTATCCTTTATCCGCAGTAAAATTTCTTGCAACTATTTTCAATTCTGTTTAAAGACAGAAGCGTTTATACATTTATAGCTATAATAGACTAGCAGCCCGTCCCGGCTTCGCACGGGGTAGACAAATAAATTTTAAGACTCATTTTTCTACACCTTCGATTACATTGTTCAAATTTTACCAAGGATCCCTAATTTTTTTCAAAATGAAATGTAGCCTATGTCAAATTGGAAGAATGTAGCATTCTATTGGTGAAAGAATTTTTTAAATCGGCCCAGTACTTTTTGAGCCTATTCATTACAAACATACAAACATACAAAAATAGGTACAAATCTTTCCTCTTTATAATATTAGTGTAGATGTAGATAAGGTGGCCGCAAGATTGGGTTCTCATGTCATAACTTGGTCTGTCATACCATTACAAGGTATTCTATTATCGTATTTAACGAAGTTAGTCAGTAAAAGGGAGTTAGCCTTGCGCAGTAATGGTTACTCGGAAACTTGAGATAGCTTACGGTGACATCATAACATTCGACTCAATAGTTATGCAAATAAATGATTTAATCACAATTCTTTGTTTGCTCGCAAGTCAAAGATTGCCTTTTAAATAAAACAGACCCTGTAGAGTCAACGAATGGCCCAAAAGGGGGTGTAGAGCGTGAGCAGGGATGTAATCGATTCTTTAAGAACTTGTTCAGGGTTCTTAGAGAAAATACTATAAGTCCTGAGCCGAAATGCAGAGAAGGCCCCTTTTTAGGTTTTTCGCTAAGGTATATTTCGAAAACCGTGTATCATTGAGAATTTTATTTTATTTTTAATTTATTTTATTTCATTGACATCAGGAGATCATAAGTGGTAGCGTAAATGTACAATAATCAGTCAGTTTATCCACTCCAATGACATGTTCCACATATAAATTAGAAAAATTACACAACTGTCGGCTATTACGGTAACATTTTAAGTCAGTGCTAGTTTAAGACTAAATACAATTTAAAGAAATTTTAAAGTTTAAATGCAAATCACGTTATTGCTACAATCAATCCTAAATAGAAGATACTTTATTGTGTTATCTGATTGAGTAATCTAAGTATGGAAATAACTGTGTTTTTATATTTATACAAACTGTTACTACTGCTGTTATACCGCTCACGCTGCTACAATTACTCGAGCCCTCTCGCTCGCACCACGCCGCGCGCCTTATAGTGTTATGCAAATCATTACATAACCTGTGGCGACACGTTTCACGCCTACTTTACACTTCTAACCCCTCTTATAATGTTCTGTGGTAGGTACCAACTAAAACAACCGAACCTAACTAAGCTAGTAGGTAGCAAAATACAATATTCACATCACGGTTATGTAGCTGATCAAAAATTCAAAAGGGCGTCGTCAAAGTTTCTCCTACAATGTTTTCTGTTAGTCCCGGTGTATATCCTCCGGGAATTCTATAACTAAACTCTTGTAGGCTCCCCGAAAGTTTTTGTTGCCAAATATTATTGGATTTTGTATGCTTACTTACCTTATTGCTGTTGGAGGACCTTTCCTGGGCAAATTTTCAGCGCGTTTGAACGCCATAATTTATTTTTCTCGAACATTTTCATTATGTTTATAAGAAAAGACATACAATTTTAAGAGAAGTTTATTTCGAATGCGTAAATGCGCGCTGCATACAAACGAAGTCTGGTCTAAGTATATTTTCGATACTAACCAATTATAGTCAATGACATTTTGCAGAAACAATCTAGGAAGAAATCTCTATGCATGTATCGTGTAAGATTTTCGTTAAAATAAACAGTTTCAATGCTAGGATTAATTTAAGATTTGTATGGAAATCTTTGAGGCACTGTAACTTTAAAACTGTACATTTTAAGAAAAATCTGACGCGATACAAGCATAGAAATTTGTTTCTAGATTGTTTCGGAAAAATTTCATTGAGTTGAATCGGTTAGTATTAAAAATATCACCAGACTTCGTTTGTATGGAGCTCGCCAACAGTAATATACCCTTAAGGGGTGGTTTTCTTTGTTGTAGTTGCGACGGGCTCACTCCCCGTCACACTGGTCAGAGTTTCGGTCTACTAGTGAAACGTGGATGTTCTGAGTTTTCAGAATATCTCTGACTACCCCCTCGGAATATATAGTCGTGAGCATATGCAATGGTTTCGTATAGTTAGAACTTCAGATTGAACCACTTTCACAATGGAGCCAACATTGAGAAAAAAAACTGTATTACCGACTCGACTCAAATGTATGGGACAGAGGATTTTTTAAATGTTTTTCTCCATAGTGCAAGTTGTTCATTTTGATATTCTATACCACTTTTAATATTACTAAGGTTGTAATATTTTGTTACTAGATGTTTATGATATGTACCTATCTACTAGAATGCCGAATTTATTTTCTTTAGGGATTCAGTAACATTTTGGCGGCCCTATAGCACAGCCTGTAGTGAAACTGCCTGCTGTGCCGAGGGTCGCGGGTTCGAATCTTGTAATCGTGGGTTGTGTTGGGACAAATATTTGTATGATGAATATGAATATTTGTACCCGAGTCATGGATGTTTGTATCTATATGTGTATTCTATATCGTTGTCTAGTCATCGTAACACAAGTCCAGGCTAGATTCTGGTACTTTAAATGTGACTAGATAATTTGTGTGACAAGGTCCAAGAATTTATTTAACATATAGGTACGAAATAAATAACATTTCAAAATATTTTGAATCAATTACCGACGCAGTTCTCAGACGATAAGCTCATAGTTATAAAGAATACCCGGAACAGACAGACGCCTACCACAACTTCCTTTTCTATACTACATTACGATTTCAAGAAACGCTTTATTCGCCTATTATAATGACCACAAAAATGGCAAATTCTCTTTTTTTTGTGCAAACGAAGGCCATTTGAAGGTCACACCACGATTTTACCTGCTAACTTGATGACAAACTTTATTTTGACATTGGGATTAATTGAATTTGATCCTTGTTTTCTTGTAAATAAGAGTTGTTAGAATAGTAAAAGTTAAATTTGTGTTTAAGACTGGGTTTTAAGAAAAGATGAGTCATCGTTAAGGATATTACCTTCATTCATTCGTTCTTTTGTTTGAATAGTTTTTGAATATTGTGGCTTTCTTTTTTGTTTTCTACGTAATTAAAGATTTTTACTGAGTGTAACATAACACCTTAGTAATACGTAAGGGGGTGCTTCAGACCATCAAACTGAACAACTTTCACTATGGAACCAACATTGAAATCGCGAAAAAAAAATCTGCTGTTTCAAATGTATGGGACAACCGATTTTTTCACGATTTCAAAGTTGGTTCCATAGTGAAAGTTGTTTAGTTTGATGGTCTGAAGCGAGGGTGCTTCAGACCATCAAACTGAACAACTTTCACTTTAGTATTACTAGGGTAATCTGTTACACCTACTTAGATAATATAATACGACACTAATTGACGGACTAATTACTAAATTATGTAAAATACTTACTAAAATTAAATTAAATGTGAAAATATTAAGGTTTAAATCTTCAGGGACGACACGTACGGAAGATTTTTTTGTAAAATTATGTACATAATACCGACTGCTCTCAAACGGTGAAGGAAAACATTGTGAGGAAACCTGCATACGCTGAAGATGATATTCTGATGCGTATGCGAAGTCTACCAATCCGCATTGGGCACGCGATGGTGGACTAACGTCCATACATCCTCCCTGAGGGCCTGTGCCATAATCAATTACCATTTTTAAATTTTTATTTTATTGACATGTTTTATCGAAAGGTCGCGGCAATTTTTCCTACTGCCGCATAAGCCTAGCGCTAAATGAAACTGTCCCATACATACTCGTAACTCCGATATTTTCTTGAAATCTCTTCACTAAAAGTACGTACTTCACGGAAGTAAATCTACATAAATACCTAATTGTATTTCGTTACACGTTTTAAGCACAAACAAAAAACACCACCAGCATATAAAAACGTCGAAAACCCTTCTGGGCAACTTTAGGGACCTTATCAGCAATGTTCAGGGACTTAAGGCCCTTTAATCCCCTCTCTCCGTACAAAATTCTAGCGTAACACTATCGGGGTAAGAATACACGCTATTTGTTTTTGGGGCCCTTACTTTTGGAACTCGAAAGATTCTCACTTTTAGAGAAAAGTGAAGTTATATCATTTTTCTCTAAAAGTGAGAAAATGAATTAACTTCACTTTTCTCGTAGCCAAGCAGAAAATAAATACACTTTTCTCATACCCAAGCAATCCAAGCGTCTACATCATTATCATCATCTCAGCTTATGGACGTCCACTACTGGACATAGGCCTCCCCCAAGGATCACCACAACGACCGGTCCTGCTCTGCCCTCATCCAACGGGTTGACGCCACCTTCACCAGGTCGTCGGTCCACCTTGAGCCTACCCACGCTGTGCTTTCCGGTAAGCATCTTGCTTGGGTCAGAGGAAATAACTACACAGTAGTGAGTGTAAATATTTAGTTAATTAATTGAGGATTTTGAATAGATTCGATTTTTTTGGTATGGAAAAATAAAAATGGCTATGCCGATATTGTGACAACTTATCATTGGCATGTCAAAAAACAGGATACACAATGATGAAATAAAATAAATGATTTCGTGAACAAAAGAAGCCCAGAAGCAACACGACACACTGCTTCTTGGTAGACAAAGTAGTGTCAAACGATCCCGTCACACGGTCCAACAAATCTTTTGGACCGACATAACATACGTCTAATCACAAAAACAAATACTCAACATTGCTTGCTCAATACAAAAGACAAACAAATGTATGGAATACTCTCCAAAAATAACGTAAGTTCCAAAAAGAAAGTCAAAGAACTAGTTTCACAAAAGTTATTGTTTCTTTCACTTTCACTTGCTGTCCAAATATGAACGCGCCTAATCTTAATATTTAAAAACTAAACTAAAGCTGAGGATGATTTCATATCACCCACTCACAAAGTCTACGTCATTTCAAAGCAAACAAGGTAAATAACAAATGAATTCAAAATGTCGACGACCGTGAAAGTAATTGTTTCTTCAATGCAGTACCTATTTGCATTTGCAATGCCAGGACAATTTAGGAGTTGGATGTTTCGCATTTAAAGTATTAAAATAAATAAAACATTTTCCATGCGTTCGTCGTTCGATTAGCTATTACATCAGGTATGTCCGTTTCCGGGAAGGTAAAGACATCAATAGACTATTCAAACATACGTTCTAAAGATTTATTATAATTATTCATAACATATTTCAATGGTTCAAACGATAACGTAAAGAGTACATACACCTTTACGATTATAGGAAATGCGCTCAAATCATATTTCTAGGCATTGATCAAGTTTAAGTATAATCCAAGGTGGTATACCTGTTTTAAGTGAAAAATAGTGAAGGTACCATTCAGAAAAATAAAGAATGAGAGTATAGTAGTAAAGTTCAAAAAGATGTTGGAACATATTAGAGAACAGTTAAGTATTGTACCTACCTTTTGAAGATAAAGGTGAGGATCAGGACATTGAGCTAACTTAAAGAAATAAAAAAGCAATTGGTTCGCAAAATGTTGATAATATAGGGCCCTTCTTAATATGCTGACACTTTTTTAAGAGGATAATCATACCATCAAACTGAACAATTTTCTCTATGGGACCAGTGTCTAAATCGCGAAAATAAAATCAGCTGTTCCATACATTCGGCTTGAGCAGGTTTCCATTTTTGCATGGGACAGAAGATTTTTTATTTGTGAAAAAAGTGTCAGATAATTAAGAAGGAACCTATATCTTGAAACCTAAAAAACCACAATTACATACGACTATAAACTTTAATCGGTTTTATTTTGCAGTTTATGCTTTATAATGGTAGGGGACAAATCGTCTGGCCCAAACGGATTTGGTAAGGATTTAGGATTTTTGCTTATCTCCTCACAAACTTTAATGGGATCCCTTCGTTTGGAACACGCCTTCCGAGCTGATAAATAATTGTCTTTCCCTTTTTGGGCTGAGTAAAGGTATGACTTTAGTAAATTAACAGTCCAAAATAATTTTTGAATGAATAAGTATAGAGGGTCCTTCTTAAGGGGATGTTCAGACCATCAAACTGAACAACTTTCTATGGGAGCAATGTCGAAATCGCGAAAAATAATCAGCTGTTCTATACTAAACTGAAATCTTACTCGACCCAATTGTATGGGACAGCTGATTTTTTTTGAGATTTCGACATTGGACCACCATAGCGAAAGTTGTTCAGTTTGATGGTCTGATCATCCTCATAAAAACTGTCAGCCGATTAATTTGGACCCTGTATATCTTTTTATTTTACATTCATCATCATCTTCAGCCTATACATCCCACTGTTGGGAAATGCGAGAGGACTTGTCAATACTTCATAACGTGTGCATAGATTACTTAATAGAAGTTAGGCCACAGATTAAAAATAAGTGTTAGGCTAATGTAATGAAGATTAAATAGGTATTTAATGTTCTTGGCTAAGATGAAACCCTTTCGGCCGATAAGGACCACTTCCCATAAGGACTACTTCCCAGAAGGACCTCTTCCCATAAAGGCCACTTCCCATAAGGACCACTTCCCAAAACGACCATTTCCCAAAAGGACCATTTAAGTGATCATTAGTCCTGTGGTTCATGCTTCACTGTTAGCATATTTTTAACAAATCTTTAACTTCAACAATCTGACTTGGCTTAAAGACCCTTCTAGCGATAGTATGGAACCAGCTGATTAACATGCCATCAGAGGTTTGGATTCATGGTCAAATTATGGTCAAATGCTTCGTTACGGGGTCTTGGCCCAACTAGTTGGTCCACGGGCACGGACAAGGGGCAGTAGTGGTTCACCGAAAATAATAGTTGGACCAGTGCCCCTTATCCGTGCCGACCTTCCAGACTCACGCAGGTCCCCCATAAAAAAATGTTAGATGATACGTGCACTGACGCCATTAAATTCCTTTGAACGACAACACACATTTCAATCATTCTGGATATCGGTCACGACCAGTTTTTAGTATGGAAGTCCCGACTCTTATAACGTAGTGAGTTACATTCTCTTTGCTACCTTCGTAAAGGGGTCTTGGTTTTGCTTTGTGCACCTACATGGTCCACGGGCACGGACATGGGGTAGTAGTGGTTCGCCGACAATAATAGTTGGATCACTGCCCATTGTCCATGTCATGTAGAGCTTCTGGCCGCATCTTCTCTGCAACGTAACACCTTTCGACGCGGTGGTAGAGTCAAAAATGACGTCAGAAAGCTATTCATGTGATATTATTTTGTATGTATGTATGTATGTATATGCTCACGACTATATTCCCAGAGGGGGTAGTCAGAGATGATCTGAAACCTCAGAGCATCCACGTTTCACCAGTAGTACCGAAACTTTGTCCAGTGTGACGGGGGGTGAGCCCGTCGACACTTATAATGGACAGTGGGTACAATACATGCCTCGAAATTGAAGCATGCAGGTTTCCTCACGATGTTTTCCTTCACCGAAAAGCCAGTGGTGTTACAAATCGTACATAAATTCCGAAAAACTCATTGGTACGAGTCGGCCTGGACGGGGATCGAACCATCGCCTCCTGCGCGGCAGGCAAGGTTACTCGCCACTGGACCACCACGGCTTTTGTATTTTTTCTTTAAAAGATATTATTTTGAATAAAACATTTTGAGTTTGAGTTTATCTAGTTTAACAGAGCTGTTTAACTGCTGGAGCCTCAATGTTGTTCGAGTGTTGACATGACCGCAAACAGACAAAATCATAGAGGTGTAGTTTTGGCGCGAAAATGAATAATATTGTATTTACCTGCTACTGGAGATAGTTTCCTCATGACGCACCATCTTGATTTCCACTGAAACAAAGAGAAAATAATAATGTTATTGAGGCCGTTAATGATAGGAAAAATGCTTCTATTTTTTTTAAGGTTTATCAACATGAAGTTTAGACAGCTAACAGACAGGTATTATAATGGGTGTGAGGGTAGACAGTTGCATTACTTTAAGGGGTGATTGTAGCAATGATACTGAACAACGTTCCCTAAGAAACCTATTAAAATTAAAAAAAAAATTTTTTGGACTTTCCGTACTAAATGCAATCAGTTGATCGAATGTTTGCATAAAATAAAAAATTTTTGCTTGCGAATTGCCTATAGGTTTCTTTAAAAAAGTTGTTTTGAATCATGGGTACAATTACCCTAAAGTAATGCAACTGTTTACCCTAACACCCGTAGGTAGGTCTCTTAAGAGAAGTTTATTCCGAATGCGTAAATGCGCGCTGCATAAAAACGTAGTCTGGTGATATTCTCTATACTAACCAATTAAAATAAACGAAATTATGCAGTAACAATCTAGATTAAAATATCTATGCTTGTATCTTGTCCGATTTTCGGTAAAGTATACAGTTTCAATGCTAGGATTAATTTAATATGATAATGAAAATCTTTGATGCACTGTAACTTTAAAACTATACATTTTATTGAAAATCTGACAAGATACAAGCATAGAGATTATTTTCTAGATTGTTCATGCAAAATTTCATTGGTTAGTATCGAAAATATAGCCAGAATTCGTTTGTATGGAGCGCGCCAACAGTAATGTACCCTTAAGGATTTTTAAGATAAGGCAAAAGAATAGTATAAGTAGATATAATTTCTCATAAATAAATCCTTTCTTAGAAATCTATAATACCGCAAGTAGGCCAAACAAAATACCAATATGAAATTATTCTACTACATGTAAATGTTCTATATGCATTGAAAATTCAGAAAACACGATACGTATGGTAAGATTGATTAATGAAATAATATAAATGTTATGTAAAACCGTTTATTTCTAAGCTTAACTTTCCTTTCATACCTTTAAAGTTAGTATAACAAACGACGTGAGATGTTTTGCCTTAAATGCCACTTTAGACTGAACGATAAATCGCAACTATTTCATATGGCGAATCAATAGATTTCGAGTGAAGTCGCCAACAAGTCCGTCCACTGAGGTAGTTCATGGCCACAGCCACAGTGCAATGTCCTGTGTGGTTTAACCATTATCTCATCTGTAGGCACGTACAAATAATTGTAGTGATGTTCTAAGAAAGTTAAATCTATCGATATTAGTAGCGGCGATAGATACCATTTTTCTCCTCGTAACCAAAAAATCCAGTTTCAAGATTTGCCAACGAGCTATGGAGCGCAGCATTTTAGGAGTAAAATTAACCGATCGGGTACGAAAGACAGCGACACACAAAACTGATATAGTTGACGTAGGCCTAAAAACAGCTCTGCTGAAGTGGGCCTGGGCGGGACATATCTACCGTATGCACCCGGAGAAGTGGACCAAGCTGGCCACAGAATGGGTTCCACAAGACGGTTGCTAACGTCGAGGAAGAACCAAGAGAAGATGGAGCGAAGATTGGAATACCTTCCTGTTTCGCCTGATTTCGCGTTGCATAGGGAGGATAGGAGGAAAAGGGGTGAGGCCTTTGCCCAGCAGTGGGACACATAATGGAATATTTAAAAAAACCAAAAACATTTCGGGACGCGATCTTCACAGACCCATTTCAGGCATACGCCACTTTGATGCAAATTACTTTAACAATTACTGGAAAAGGATTTTAAACGGGTACCATTATCATTCTTTTGAAACATTTTCTTAGTAAAGATCTCTTGACCTTGAGATTACAATACATATCCTCTTAAGTCTCTTGTTAATTTCGAATGAATTAATGACACAACACACTTCCCTGGTAATATGTTAAATGCAACAATCATGACCTACATGAATTCATACATAAAAAATGATTGCCGATTCTGAATCGACTCAGCACATCACTAAAAAGAGGCCACGCCACAAAGCGCAACGAAGTAGCTGCGCGCGCCGCCATATTATCCGCCATCTTGCATTTAGTCGCCCCGTGTGCGCGGAACGAAACGCACGTGTAAACAAACAATGTTTCCGCAACAGCTCGCTGAGTTGCTAATAAAAGCATTAAAAGTACGACCAGCCTTGTATAACAAGCTAGATCCACAGTACCACAGTCAGAAGAAGTTTAAATATGATTTATGGCGAGAAGTTTGTGCCGAAGTCGATCCGAATTGGACACAAATGACACCGCAACATAAAATGGAATATCGTAAGTTATTATCTTGTTTTATATAAGTCTTCTTTCAATATTCCGTGTTCCAGTTCCTTCACGTCTTCGTATAATCAAAGATGTAAAGATAAGGATTCAAATAGTAGTGGCCATTGTTTTGCGCATGTCAACAAAACAAAATGACGTTTCGTGTTTGACATCTTTTTCATAACCTCATTGAATGTGGCCTTGATACTAGTTGGCGGGAAAAGTTAACTTTGTGCAAAGTTAAATAGGTAAACTATATTTTTATAGATAGAGCTATTATTATAGCGATGATTGTAAGAAAGGTATTGAAATGTGGTATTGTTTTTGACAAGTATGACATATTTTTTTCAGTACACTATCATTATTACAATGATATATTACCAAAATATTCAAAACGTTTTCCGAATTCAAATGATGGATGATATCATTTCTGTGGTACACAAATGGGTAAGTAGGTATAATAATAAACACACGCCTCCAAATACAGAACGGCACTGACAATATTATACCTAATTACCCGTTAAAATCAGGCACAAACACAAGCAGGTATTAACGAAGCATGAAATCTCAGGTGGTTTCAGTATGTACCTGTTCTGCTACTCTAGTATGATATAGTACCTCATCCCTCGCTTCTCAAAGAGTGAATGGCGCGCTTGCCGCGACACGAAGTATGGAAAAATGCCGAGTCGCGCGCAATTAGAAAAATCATACTAGAGGGACTGGTGTGTACTCTATACTATAGTGGCCATCACTGTCCATGGCAAATAATTAGGTATCTCGATAACCTGGATTTAGTTTTAGTAGCTGCTTTATTAGAAGGTACATTTGACTATTGTGCTCGGGCTTTTTGATATTCAGGGATAGAAATGTAATAGGTTTATGCATGCATATCACGGCTATATTCCCCGAGGGGTCAGATATATTCTGAAACCACAGAACTTCCACGTTTCACTTGTACCGAAACTCCGTCCAGTGTGACGGGGAGTGAGCCCGTCGCCACTTGTAATGGACAGTAAGTACAATACATGCCTAGAAATTGAAGGTTATTACACAGGTTTCCTCACGATGTTTTCCTTCACCGAAAAGCCAGTTTGTGTTACAAATCGTACATAAATTACGAAAAACTCATTGATACGAGACGGCCTGGACGCGGATCGAACCATCGCCACTACTGGACCACCACGGCTCTAATAGTTTTATAAATTTCAGAAAGACACCTGCAACGTCGCTGGAAGAGCCTTCGAGACTGTTTCACAAGAGAACTAACAACACAAAAGCAAGAAAGAATGCAACAAGAAGCAGGAGAACTAGTGAAACATCGTAAAAAATACGAGCATTTCAAACAAATGCTGTTCCTCCTAGATGGCAGCGAAGAAACATTCAAACCTGACACCGACGAAGAAACCGAAGAACTCTTCAATCTCCAAAAACCTGAAAATCTCAAACAAGAAATGGATACAGACGAAAGTGAATCCAGTTGCCGGGTAAAAAAGCAGTTATTCCCGCATCACTTGTCGGGGCACTTGATAAGGGCGATCAAGGAAAGACCAGATTTGTATAAACGGACTTCTAATACCAATAAGAGTTATAAGCATGGTTTGTGGAGAGAAGTCTGCAAGGAGGTTAATCCTAGTTGGTCTCAGTTGCCGCAGAAACGAAAAGCGGAATATTGTAAGTATTTCACAGATTTTTTTCTATACTTTGTTAAGTGCCTTATTATTTGAGCTTATAATTAACAACTACTATTGGAGAAGGCTTAATTTAAGTGTCTCGTTTTTTCGGAGGCACTGCGAAAATTCAGTGTTTTATGCATTATATAGGATTTCAAAAATCTTCACATATTATATTTAAAAATATGAAATATGTAGCTTAAGCCCATTGACGTCTTAAAGAAAATGATAAGGGGTCAATGCTTACGCCTTAAAATTTTGTTGATTATACATCAAAAATCACAATAACGAATTCATTCATAGAATAAAGATCAATATTGTAATCATTGCCTTAGACAGGAATCATCATAATATGCCTTCTCTAATTATTAGCACAAAAATAATTGGTGCAACTTTAATTTATACATTTCTTACAACGTTTTTAATATAGTCCGTCTACGTTTTCGCCCATCCAACAAAGTGTCTTTTGGTTAAAAGTTACTACTCTCCCTCTATTTCCTCATAGGAATGTAGATCATGAATTAACCTACTTTTTCCTTTACAGTGAGTCATCTGAAAAGGCGATGGAAAAGTCTACGAGATTGTTTTTCGAGGGAACTAGCTAGACAAAAGAAAGATGTCATAGATCAAGCTAAGAACGGGGGATTCGTGAAAGAGCGAAAAAAATACGAACATTTTGACGAAATGTTGTTTCTATTAGAAAATTGCGATGAAACTGAACAGCAAGACAGTGATGAAGAAAGTGGTAATTCTGATGAAGACCCCCTTGAACAAGAGACAGAATCTGTGAATCTTAAACAAGAAATAGACAGCGAAAGCGATAATAGTAATGAAGATATTCCTATAGAAATAGTTGTGAAAGACATTGAAAGAAAACCGAAAGTTTTGAAGAAACACAAGAAAATGATAAGGAAATTTAAAGGGGTAGACGATGAGGATAGACAATTTTTGATTTCTTTACTACCTAGTTTCAGAAGGTTGAATGCTAAACAGAGATTAGAAGCTAAAATTAGATTTTTGAACGTTTTAAAAGACGTCCGCTTTAGAGACCGTAAGAAGAAGGTTGTTAAAAGGCGTTAATCTTTTAAGGTCTCCTTTTTTCGCAAGTTAGGTTAGCACGAATGTGTTCCTCGAGAGGGTAGAAAGAAAAATTTTATTTAAATTATAGTTTACTAAAAAATTCACAAGCATTGTCAAAACTCAGTCCAGCATGATAACGATGGGCTCCACGCTTTTATAATTATTGTTAATAGTGGGTATAATATATGCCTCGAATTTGAACGGGCTCACTCCCAGTCACACTGGACAGAGTTTCGGTACTACTAGTGAAACGTGGATGTTCTGAGGAATATACCTATAGTCGTGAGCAAATATGCTCGAATTTCTAGCATGTAGGTTTCTTTACGATGTTATCTGCCACCGAAAAGCCAATGGTGTGTTTTTTTGTTACTTAAATAATTCCATTTAGTTAGGATTATCTTTGTTAAACCTGTTTGTAAAATAATTATTAAAGTTGTTCAATATTTTAAAAGTTGTATTATTTTTTACAAACACATCAAAAGGTGAGTTTATTTTGCAAATAAACATTCGTCTTGACCCATTATTAGCTCATCTTCGATTTGGTTGTCATTCTTACATTTCAATTTATTTTCTATTCAAGTTCAAACATTGGATCTGATATCTTTAATCAAATATTGGACCCGATTTGGTGTGATAACTACACTTCGTGCGTCCACCAATCAGTTCAACGATAAAAATAGAAACTAATTATATAAATTTCGAACTTAAATCACTGCAAGCAATCAAACAGAAAAAGAACACTAAATTCAGATTGTTGCGATGTCGGACGAGAATTTCATTTGAATCACTACAATACATCGGGAGTTTTTAATTAAAGCGTTACACAGACATAAAAACAGGAATGGAAGAGAAATTGCTAATATCGAAATGAATAGGTAATTACTAAATATATAAAATGACACAATACGAATTTTAGGTGACGAGTGGTCAACTCGGTCTCATGTTCTTAATTTTTGCAGTATTTTTGTGGGCTTCTGCCAGGCTACACAAAGGCTGTACCGGGGGCGGGATTTTTTGTAATGTACGAGTTTATATGTACCCTGTCACGCCAGCGGCGTGAAACGGTACTACACGTATAATGACAGCGGAGAACTTTACTGTTTTACTTGCGATCGGACCTTTAGGTCGAAATTTGGGTTCATTAGTGACATCCGAGCCCACTCTACTAGACGAAGCCAAGGGTGTCGCCGTTGACGGATACCACGGTCCGCCGTCTAGGAGGACATCATCATCAGTCAATACGAATTACCACGCAGAGCGGAAGCGGGTGCGTCGTGGTCCAGAGGGGGTAGTTTGCATTTCATTTTGGATTTTATACATGACTTTCGATGTCACACCGGTCGTCTCCGCTCCGCTTTTCCGCCGTGAATCCCGCACCGGACCCTGTGTGGCAAGCCACGGAACGCATTCGCTTCCCGCTGGTCCCCCGCCAGGCCGCTTTCCCGCAATCCTGCCTCTGTGTGGCCAGCACTTTAGAACCTTGATACAATAGCTCACGAAAGCGATCTTGAGCTCTTGTATCTACATACACATACATAAACTCCCGCCTTTTCCCCAGAGGGGTAGGCAGAAACTATAGATGTCCACTTTGGGCGGTTCGGACACACCACTCTTGCTTCCTCTAAGTCCATACATCTTGTCATACATTCCCTTCGATTTCGGCTATCTACTTATTCTTATCAGCAACTATCAAAATCCGTCCGATTAAATTTCACAACCGCGCTTGTCCATTCCAGTATATAGCTCTAACTGCACGATGAGTTGCAATCCATTGCATTTTGCACGACTGCATGCATTTCTCGCGTGTCACTGCTCTTTTCAATACGATCGCACATTTTTCATATTATTTTACGGTGAAATAATAATACGGTTGTGTTTATTTTTTGCATGATTTATTTGTTTGAGCGCGTCAGTGGTTTTGGCGCGATGTTTTATTTATGTGTTTTTTTAGGCTGGTATTGAAATTTCTATTGAAAGTACAATAACAGCAACACAACAACAACAATAGGAA
Organism: Agonopterix alstromeriana; assembly: GCA_963924505.1. Classification (NCBI taxonomy): domain Eukaryota; kingdom Metazoa; phylum Arthropoda; class Insecta; order Lepidoptera; family Depressariidae; genus Agonopterix; species Agonopterix alstromeriana. The sequence continues at coordinate 2,484,018 of OZ004676.1, read as the reverse complement.
AATATTCTATATGAACATTAGGATGCCCGTGCTTCGGTAAGATGATTACCGTACAATCTTCCATCCCATAGAATGAAATAAGTATAATTGTATCGTTTATAACTATTGCTTGTTTTTGCCCAACAATAAGAGGAAAAATGAGACTGACTATCAAATTGGACCAATTCTACAGCAAATCGTCTACCTTGATGCAAATGACTCTCTTTTATTTTTATTTAATATTCTCATTTCTACTCTCATTAAAGTCCGGCCGCTGAAAGATTGCGTTTGACAGTTACCATAAAATTGTAAAAAACTGAATGAAAATATTGTTTACCTGTGCTCACTCTAGTACACAGGGCACTAGCTGCCCTTTTAAGTTCAAAAAGCTACTAAATAATGATCGGCATTTATAGTTTTCATTCAGTTTTTTACAATTTTATGGTAACTGTCAAACGCAATCTTTCAGCGGCCGGACTTTAACTTCAACTTCAAAAATTTGCACATGTAGGTAAGAATTATGTAGACTTTATAGTTTTGAAGGTTTTTTGGTGAGAATCTCAGAGGAAGGATCTCCATAGAGTCCGCATAAATTTACGATTGTAGTTAGTCTCTTTTGTTTTATGACGTACCTTTAATAGTAGAAGGAGATGGAACTATAGATATTTGTTTATGCGGCTGTCCACTTTTTTTTGAGCTAGTGTGTGTGAAAAGTCACTTGGTGCCTTTTGTCCATACTACTTGACACCACACACTCAAACCTAAACGTCAAAAAAAGTGGACACTTTACAATTGGTATGGCTCACTCTATTAGGTATAATCTCTTTGGTGAGAATCAATCGGTGAGTGTGTGTATGTAACAAACAATAAATGGTCTTGACACGTTCTGTATGTCAACGCTCGAACTACATTGGTACTGTGGTACAAATAAACGTGGTATAAAGTGTTTTACCAAGAATAAACTAAGCATTATCAAAATGTTTACTAAAAAACCCGGAATAACTTAAACCTAGTATAACGTCGGCGTAACTGTTCTGTATCATAGACAAATTTCTGTTTTTTTCTTAAGTTTATCTATGAACCACGACGTGGCTACCAACCGAGTTTATAAGTAAGAAATTATGATCTCCTTATTCTTAGCTTATTCTAATCATAACTATTCCTAATATAAGGTCTAGCAAAATTAGCTGAAACTTTTACCAGACCATCAAACTGAACAACTTTCTCTATGGGACCAACTAAAAAATCCGCTGTCCCATACAAAACTGTCAACCTAGCTCGGCCCGAATGTATGGGACAGCAGATTTTTTTTTCGCGATTTAGATATTGGTCCCATAGAGGAAGTTGTTCAGTTTTATGGTGATACTCCTCTTAAAATAGTTTCAGCTAATTTTGTTACACCTTGTATAAGGATCGAATAAGTAAGTTACTGTGGTACAAATAAAAACTAGAGTTTATTTTCTTTGACGATACGATACGCTGAAACCAGTAGCTGTTACATAAGCGATTCGTAATTCGGTTGACTTATGAAACTAGGACGCACCGCAGAAATATCGTTACCAGAGTAAAATAAGAAGAAAAAAACCTTCATTAAGAAGAAAGATGATGAAAAAACATAGCTTGATTACGAACGCTAGATCCACGTTGAGTTACGAAACTAAGTTTCCAACATTAATTTGATTAGGTACCGTACTTTGATAAATGTTAAATAATACTCTACTTACTTAGTAATACTTCTATTCTCTCTCTATCAAATGCTCTCCAGGAGGGTAGACAGGTGTAATCTAATCACGTACAGCTTAATATTCTGAATTATCCCCATTTCATCAACAGAATTACTTTCCAATGTGATTGGTACAACATTAAAAACTGTTCATGTAAACAGATTTTACGTATCTTGTGGTGCCTAGCCCTGGTGTCAGAGTTTTTTCAGACCGCCTTACGGCCTCTGACGTGGTTTTTATGTAACGACTACCTACTTCTACCAGAGATACTAGCTGGGACGAACGGCTTAACGTGCCATCCGAAAATGATTCCGTATCATCTTTATTTTCAGACAATCAGGTGATTCAGCCTGCAATGTCCTAACCAACTGGGGGAAAACGCACAAATTGACATATCACTAGGTGTCCCCCGTGGGAATCGAATCCACAACCTCCGCGTCAAGAGCCCAATGCTCTTAAACATTAGAATCACGGAGGTACGACACTAATGATAAATTATTTATAGTTTGGAATAGATTTGGGGGTTTCGTGCATCCCGGGAAAAACACTGAACCAATTTTGACGCGGTTTTTACAGTTCTAAAGATTTCTAAAAAAACATTTTACCGAGAAAAATAATATAAATTCAATTTAATTTAGTTATTGTACACGTAAGCTAGCAACTTCTAGAGCTAGCAACTATTAGCCCTTAACACATTCCATACTGAAACTTATATCGCTAAATTACTACAACTACATTCTTAAACAGAAAGTTGGTAGTTGTAGCAATGTTTCTAATTTCACATCAAAAGGGATTACGGTCGTGAGTTTATGTATAGTATGTATGTAACATCAAAAACCTATAGGTACATACACATAAGAGTGACGGGTATAATACCGTTTGAGCGCTCCATACAAACGAAGTCTGGTTATATTTTCAATCTTAACCAATTAAAGTCAATGAAATTTTTCAGAAACAATCTAGAAACTAATCTCTATGCTTTTATGTTGTCCGATTTTCGTTAAAATATACAGTTTCAATGTAAGGATTAATTTAAGATTTGTATGGAAAACTTTGAGGCACTGTAACTTTAATACTATACATTTTAACGAAAATCTGACAACATACAAGCCAGCAGAAACAATCTAGAAACGTATCTCTATGATTAGTTTCTAGATTGTTTCTGCCAAATTTTACTGACTTTAATTGGTTAGTATTGAAAATATAACAAGAATTCGTTTTTATGGAGCGCGCCGGTAAAATCCCCTTTAAACAGGACTCCGTCTCCTGGCAAAAGCTAGTCAAGGTACTAATAAGTAGGCAGGTACCTATGTAATTCTGTCGACGGGTCCATAAATCAACATTGAACATGTCAACGACAAGTGCCGGCAATCAACATTAATTAATAATTATGTTTGATCTCAGTTTAATTGGACGCCTGTCAGTTGGTCGATTGTTCTACGATACTTTATAGAATAGACATCAATATAATATACGTAATGAGGTAATAAAATAATAGTTAATTTGGCTATTTATCGTCGTGGTGGTCCAGTGGCGAGTAACCTTGCCTGCCGTGCAGGAGGCGATGGTTCGATCCCCGTCCAGGCCGACTTGTACCAATGAGTTTTTCGGAATTTATGTACGATTTGTAACACCCACTGGCTTTTTGGTGAAGGAAAAACATCGTGAGGAAACCTGCATGCTTCAATTTCGAGGCATGTATTGTATGGTACCTACTGTCCATTACAAGTGGCGTCGGGCTCACTCCCCGTCGCACTGGACAGTTTCGGTACTACTAGTGAAACGTGGATGTTCTGAGGTTTCAAAATATCTCTGACTACCCCCTCGGGGAATATAGTCGTTAGCATATGCTTTATCGTCCGCTAATTGGCTTCGATGGCGCATTGCGGAGAGGTATGAACTCTCAATCATTGGGGCCCGGGTTCTAATTCGCACGGACGAGATGCTATGTACCAATGAGGGTTTCTAACTTATGTAGGAAATACCGACTGCTCTCAAACGGTGAAGGTAAACATCATGAGGAAACCTGCATACGCTGAAGAAGAAACTCTGATGCGTATGTGAAGTCTACCAATCAGCATTGGGCAAGCGTGGTGACTTTGACTTTGACACACCCTCCCTGAGGTTAGGCCTGAGCCCTGCAGTGCGACGTATACAGGGTGTTACAAAAATACCCCTAAAGAAAAAAGGGTGTTAAAGGGTCCTTTGTAAAGAGTATATTGACAATGTATGACGACCGTAGTATAATATTATTACTTACCGAAATTTGATTTATCGATAGTAAAATAATAAAATAGTAATCGTTGAAGCGCAGCGCTATTTTACGGACCGCCGGTACTTCAAAGAATGAACTGCGGTAGATACGTCGTAAGGTCACCGCGATGTCACTACCTATCTTGTAAGTACTTAATTTAAAAGATGATTTCTCTCTATGTTATCTTTATTACTAAAGCTAACATGAATATTAAAACCTATTTATTGCAAAAAAAACAATAATTGTCAGATTGACAAAAAAAGTTAAATTATTGGTACAAAAATAAAAAATAAAGAATAATGTCAATAAATTATTCATATTTGTCATCATGTAAGATAATTTAAGCAACTTACAATTAGTTTTTTTCGACAAAGAAAGCTTCATCGTCTCTTACTGAAATTTAGGTACAAATGACTTTCAAACACTACCCTTCTGAAAAAATAGTCTATGTTTCAAATGTCACACTAGAGTTGGGATTTTTTAATAATTGGCTTCGATGAAGGATTTTATTTTTTTTGGTTAATTATGTAACACCCTGTATATAGGCTGATGATGATAAATTGGGATTGACACGTCGCGATGTCGTTTTAGCTTGTGTCACGTGAATGTGAATCGCAATTCGATTTTTAGGGTTCCGTACCCAAAGGGTGAAAACGGGACTCTATAACTAGGCCTACGTTGTCCGTCCGTCTGTCTGTCTGTCCTAACTACTTAGGGCTGTAAATTTGGACCGTAATAGCTGGACAGAATGTGCGTTATTGTGGCGGATTTGCTAGCAAATAATAATGACAAAAAGTTAAAAAGCGTATAACTTCGTGTGATTATACAGCAAACTCTACAGTATAACAACAAATAATAAAAACTGGCCAAGTGTGAGTCGCTCTCGCGCTAAAGGTCTCTTCGAAAACCAAACTTTTTTGTAAGTTAATTATGTTGCGTACCTACCTATATGTGTTATGGTACGGAACCCTAGGTGCGCGAGTAGCCCGACTCGAACTTGACCGGTATTGTTAACTGTTAATTAGGCTGCTAATAATTATTTTAAAAGTAGAATAAAGTATATACCCTATTCGTAACTCAATGATATTAAATACGGCGTAGCGAGCACTCGTAACTTTTAATTAACACGATGACTAAGCTATTCTGTTTCAGAGTTAGAGATCGCTTTAGGTAATTGGGTATCGAAGGAGTTGGCACATTTATCTCTTTTTGCAATTTACTAATTAAGATTCTAATAATTAGGTTTAAATCGGAATCGAAGCTACGAGATTGATTCAGTACTTGCAATAGACAATAATTATAATTAAAAACCGGCCTAGTGCGGGGTCCGTACATCCATAAAATGTTCTCTTCGGGATCTTTAGCGCCCGACACACGATTGACCTTTTTTATTATTTGTTGTACGATAGAGCAAAATCAAAAAACCTTGAAAAAACCTCCCTTATTTTTTTTACATTTTGTTTACTATTTGTCATCAAATCTAATATAATGGTACACTTTCAGTGAACCGGCTACCTATTTTGGTTCCCCTTTGAAGCTAGACGGACGGACAGTGTAGACTTATGAATAGGGTCCCGTTTTCACCCTTTGGGTACAGAACCCTAATAAAAGGCGAGATTTTGACACTAACTCGGCGGCTAAAGAAAATCTACATGGACAAAGAGGAATAATATAACATACCTAGGTACTTTCCATGGTTAGTTATTGGTTTGTCCCCGCCTGCAATACCTTCCTAATAACATTCAATTTATATTAGCTCAAACGAAGTTTGTTATCGCTGATTAGTGATTACAGAGCTTTTTGCTTGTAGTCTTGTGTCGAAATGGTAGCATAAAAGTACTATAAAATAAATATATTTTTGGAATCGTCTTTTCACTAGCTTTTATTTGATATCCATATTGAAATATTAAACAAAAATTTTTTTATTCCCCCTCTTTTTTAATTCGCAAACGCTTTTATTAAAATAATGTGGCCTATGTAACTCTCACGATTTTTACGAATCTAACGACACCTTATACGTTAAAGTCCATCAAGCCGATTAGGCTGTAGGGCGTGCCAAAGAAATAGACATACTAACATACATACGCTCGAAAAACATAACCCTCCTTCTGGCGTAGTCAGATAAAAAAAAATCCTTCTTCCGCTGTAGTTGGATCTTTGACTAATTATTGTAAGGACTAGCCTTGCGGTAGCATTTCCCCTCTGCCACGGTATAATTACAATTGATCTTGTGTATTTACATTCAATTTTACAGCTTATCACTAAACGAGACAGCCTATAATTGCGAAATAATAACTTCGAACTTAGAACTTTTGGGAACACGAGACTACTTTTCATGATTTTTAAAATTCAAAATTAGAATCTAAAGTTATGGGGAATAAAATCCAAAGTTGCGGATTTCATGTTACCTCGCCCCCCGCAAAAAGTGGCAGAAATGTTTGTTAATAGAATTACACGCGTAACCAGTCCACATATAAATAGTCAAAGAGTCGGATAAATAATTGTCATTCAACATTGTCTCAATCAAAAGCGGAAGTAAATAAATGAATCACTTCAACACAATGTTTGCTTCGATACTATCAAAGAGCCAATGAGTAACCGATGATACTCAGAATCGGAATATCAAAACATGTCATTGTTTAGAGCATGCATGCCATAATAATTGCCTTCTCTATGGGAAAGGTTTCGCTTTTGGAATGTTAGTCCAAAGTCACGTAGGCTTCAACTAGTTGAAACTTTGCCAAGATCTGTCGCTTGAAATTCGCTATTGAAGGCAGAATCTGTAATAGGTCATAGCATAGCATAGCATATGCTCACGACTTTATTCCCCGAGGTGGTAGTAAGAGAGACCAGTACCGAAACTACTGTTCAGTGTGACGGGGAGTGAGCCTGTCGCCACTTATAATGGACAGTGTGTACACTACATGCCTCGAAATTGAAGCATGGAGGTTTTCTCACGATGTTTTCCTTCACCGATAAGCCAGTGGTGTTACAAATCGTACATAAATTCCAAAAAACTCATTGGTACGAGTCGGCCTGGACGGGGATCGAACCATCGCCACTGGACCACCACGGCTTAATCTGTAATAGGTCATACGACACATAAAAGTTACGCTTGTAGAATTTGACTAATCTAGAAGAGAATCAGTATGATCATCATCATCATCATCAGTCTATTTTCATTCTCTGCTGAACATAGGCCTATCCCAGTCACCAAACTCTGTCTTCCTCATTCAGTCGTAACCAGCTGTTCGACGAAATTTGTCATTTTTGACCTACGTAATTTGTGTCTCAGATTAACACCCTGTAATATTCTGAGACCTAAGAAACTTTCTCAGAACAGTCACTTGACTACTGTTACAATCTCACCGATGATAAGCTGACATATTTCCTAATATCGATACGATAAATGCGATAACGTTAAGAATCAACAAGATATCGATAAATAATAATAGCTACTCTGCTACGTGAAATTAAAAGAAATATGAATAAACTACAATCTCTCTCCAAACTCAGTAAAAAACTCCAGGGCTGCAATCGCGGTAAATATTCGGTGATTGAACCGTGATTGGACTACGTACGAACCATAACTTTTGACACTTTTGGTATTTCGCTAATCGCGGTACTGCTCTTGACAGCCGTTATAGAGCCGTTTTGACAGATCGCTCAGACGTTAAAGGCTGTCAGTTACATAGAGTTTAGCGCGATGCGGAATTCAGCACAGTTGAATAGTAATTGGATTGCAATGTGATTAGAACTGAAATTGGATAAGAATAGAACTTAGACGATTTAACTTAGCGCAAACGGGCTCCAGGGCCCCTAGACAAAGTATCTGTCAATTAGCGTTATCGACAGTTGAAAACATAAAAATATATGGACTTGACGTATGGTGACGAAAGCAAACGTGAAAATGTTTCGATTGCTAACGTCAAATCCATACATTCTGCCATTTTCTACTAGCGTCAACGCCAATAGAATGTCACTTCGTCTAGGGGGGCAGGTTTGTCAGAGAAGAGCTATGGAGCGTAGTAAACTAGGTGTGAAAAGGACGGAGTTTCTGGCCGCATCTTCTCTACAGCGACAACACGTTCCGACGCGGTGGTAGCTTTAAAAAGATTTGACGTTTGATAAGTGTGCTGCAAGCTCCTATATTGAATAAATTATATTGACTTTGACTTTGAACACAACTCAAATGGCTGATGTAGGCGAGGAATCCGCGAAACTAAAGTGGATCGGGGCTGGGCATGTTTCTCGAATGCATACCAAATGGTGGGCATTAATCGTCACGCAATGGGTGCCCAATCATAGTAGTTAAGGTCGAGGCAAACCCCGGAAAAGATGGCGCGATGAGTTGGTTGCCTATTGCAGCGAATGGAGGGATAACGCATTGGATATAGATATGTGAAAGAGTTTAGGGAAGACCTTTGCGCAGCACTGGGACGAAGCAGGTAAAAACACAATCTCTCTAGAGGGTGTATTACTAGGGTGTTTTGTGACACCCTGTAAAAAACCACCCTAGTAATATAATAGCAAAAACCTATAGGCTAGATTCTGGAACGTGACAAGATAATTTGTATGATAAGTATGATATGAATGTGTATGACTGTGGTAGGAGAGGAAGGCCGAAGAAAATATGGATGGATTGTGTAAAGGATGATATGTAAGAAAGGAGTGACTTCGAAAATGACTGCTAAGTAAGATGAATGGAAGAGGATGACATAGGTATTGCGCCGAGCCCAAATTGTGGGATATGGGCAACCTATAAACACAAAATAAATCAGTAGGTCTACGACACGGAAAGTGGCAGTGGTTCAACTAAAATAATAGTATTATGAACCACCTGCCCCTTGTTGGTGCCCGTGATCCAACTAATTGGACCACTGACCCTTAATGATAGTTACTAACAAATTGTAATTATTAAGCTCGCGATTATTTTCGCTTTCGAGATAGTCGGATATAAGAAACATTGTCACAACAAAGAAACAATGTTATTGGGATTTATACGTGTTTATACGAATAAGTAGATAGGGATCATATTTTGGATTAGACTTTGACTATTTATATGTGGACTGGTTACGCGTGTAATTCTACTAACAAACATTTCTGCCACTTTTTGCGGGGGGCGAGGTAACATGAAATCCGCAACTTTGGATTTTATTCTCCATAACTTTAGATTCTAATTTTGAATGTTAAAAATCATGAAAAATAGTCTAAACGAATAGTAAACGTTCTAAGTTCGAAGTTATTATTTCGCAATTATAGGCTGTCTCGTTTAGTGATAAGGTGTAAAATTGAATGGAAATGCGCAAGATCAATTGTGCTTATACCGTGGCAGAGGGGAAATGCTACCGCAAGGCTAGTCCTTATAATAATTAGTCAAAGTGTTTATACGAATAAGTAGATAGGGATCATATTTTGGATTAGATCATGAATCATGATTATGTCATATAGGATGAACTAGGAACAACCCTATTATTTTTGAAGTTCTAGGTAATTGTATAGGCAAATGTAAAATGTTTGGATGAATAATATCATTTTTTAAATTTAATTATATTGATTTGAAAGTCCTATTAAAGTAAGTCTGTTCCCATTCCCTCTTCGTCAAGTTAATATTTTAGTGGATTAAAAATAAAACTCACCCTGAAAATAGTTTTTTATCATGCTTTTGACTGACAATTATTGATAAGTTAAAAAATGTGTCTCACCTTTTTTCCGTCTCTGAATTTAACAGTCCCTTCTATAATAGAAGTGGCGGGACTCGAGTCCGCCATCTTAAATCACAAATGTCACGTGACACGACCGCAGCGCCACCGTGGAAACATTATGAACTAACACATTTTTGAATACACTTCGTTTCACTTCACTCACTCCTTCACGTCTTCACTCAAAAAAACCTGAAACAAAAGAAATTCTAAATTAAATATTATTCTCTTAAGAGGATATATGAAAAAAATAGGATTCTTCAAAGCATCATATATCATGAAGTACTAACAGTAGGAGTATGATTTGCGGATATGTGTAAATTGAACACACAATTGAAGTTTTGATTAGAGCCAAAACACGATTAAGATACATTTTCTCGATAGAAAAATAAGCCAAAGTAGCCTCCGTGTTTATCGATAAACGCTTGGAACTGCTAAACAGTGAATAATAGAAACACGAGACTTGATTTAAAAAAAAATGATTGATATTTTATAAATTTTGATTAGAGCAGAAATGAACTTACATAAATAGTAAAATCACAATTAAATAAAGTTTGTTTTACGCAAGCGTCGTTTCAGGCGCGCGCGCCGCCCCATCTCTTTCTAGGCAGTAATATAAGCTATCACACGCCCATTTCGCTTCAATTATTTTTCGACATAGGCCCTTAAAAAGAATTGGTAGGAAAAGCTGCTTTACTATCGATAGAAGTCGCTGATTTATTAAGTCAAAATTATTACAAAAACCTTTGCAATGTGGAAAGCCCTATAATTTTCTAAAAAAAACAATGTAATATATTTTTTGTTAGTACATATCGTCCCACGTAGTTAAGTCACCAATTTTGTATTGAATTTCGTACAGCGCTCCTAGTGGATACGTTGAGAAAAAATTTCTGTCGCACAATTTCTGACGTGACTAAACTAGTAAAGTGCAGTGAAAACTCATGGTAAGCCTACCGGCCACTTGTTATCGAAAGCATCCGAATTACGTAATAATTTAATCATTCACGCAAACATGTAAAATTAGTAATAATAAAAAAATATTTATCTATCATTGTTAGTCTTATAAAAAGACCAAAGTCACATGGAAATAATCACGTTCTGTAGCAAATAAAAATAGTTCAATCGGTCGTAAACCGAACATAATCGTGATAAAGCAATTCTCAGGCGATTTCGTCACGAATCACGATGCTGCAGTAAGACGGAAATTATTGTTAATTATTTAAAAATGGTAATAAGAAAAGCGTACAGTTGTCGCAAAGTGCACTTTTAGCATGTTTAGAAGACTACACTCTAATCAAAATAGCAAAGAAATTTTAAAGCTATTTTGTATTACAGAAACAGAGATTTGAAACACGTATTCTTAAAACAGCTTTAGTAACGTCCAAGATATGTCGGATAGTATATGTATCCAATAAATTAATTACATTTGGTAATCATAATTGGCCAGAAAGCTGAATAGGAATCGGAAAATCTCGTCGTCCTTATTTGGAATGAAGTATAGTGTAGGTCAAATTATGAGAAGTGATTAACTTCTCCAGATGACTTCGCAGAGCAAAATTTTGGAGAGATTATTGTATGGTAGAAAAAGGAGGTCCTTGCCATTGAAGTACTAGAGGCGGCGCCGAGACCGGATTGTTTGTAACACTCGTACAGGCCAAATGGCGTATGCTTGCTTAGTCTGTAACGTGACATTCCCAATGCACGTCCTGCACTGCTGATCGTGGTGCACTGATTTAATTCGTGTCGCCTGTTCTAGTGTTGACATAATTAATCAATGTTCCTTGCTTAAGAAGCTGTGTAAATGGTTTGATATGAACACAACCATATATTTCAGAGCTGCAGTCTCCAACGTCCGAATATCCCTAATGTTAATAAACTTCCGGTAAAAGAAGGCAACATAAAAAGACAGATTTCTTCCCAAAAATGGTGGAGTGAACGAGCCATGGTCAAAATCGGCTTAAAAAATAAGTAAGCCATATATATTATATGTAATATATAAAAGCCATGGTGGTCCAGTGGCGAGTAACCTGCCGTGAAGGGGGCGATGGTTCGATCCCCGTCCAGGTCGACTCGTACCAATGAGTTTTTCGGAATTGATGTTCGATTTGTAACACCACTGGCTATTCGGTGAAGGAAAACATCGTGAGAAAACCTACGTGCTTCAATTTCGAGGCATGTGTTGTACCGACTGTCCTTTATTAGTGGCGACACGGGCTCACTCTTCGTTACACTGAATCGAGCTTCGTTACTACTAGTGAAACGTGGATGTTCTGAGGTTTTAAAATATGAGCATATGCTATGCTATAAAATATAATGTTAGTACAATAAAAAACATCTCGTGTAAATTATAAAAGACAACGAATTAAACTTTAATGTTAACACCAGCTCTGATGTAAGTAGAAACTTAAGCAGACATCCCTTAGAAACTTAATCCGGCAAACTTCACTTAAGTACGGAATACTTAACTAAGTTCAAAGCAGAAATTTAGTACAAAGCTTGTAACGAAAGATACTTAAGGTTCCGACTGAACTTGTTCAAGTCGTCCGTAGTTGTTCTACACATCCGTCATGTGAAATTGTAACTTTTGTACTGAAGACAGAATAAAGGCAACACGTTTTTGAAGATACTAATTGCAAGGTTTGTTTGAATAGAAGCTATGTTCTGCCGTTTTTTCCAGAGACAATACTAATATGAGGACACCACTGTTTTAGCGAATTTTCTGGCAACATCAAAAGCAGAACTATGAACCCAGTTTTTTGACAAATTTCCTGAACACTGGGAAGATGTATGGACGTAGCTATACGGGGTCTAACTTAATAATACCGACGGTTATACACTTTCGCTGCTAAGCTCAAAATTATGATCCCCGTGCAGTGCAAAAGTTGACCCCCCTCGTAGGTCGTGCGCACAGTCGTAACGGTAAAACGACCAAAATGCCTCACCTTGTGGGTTACCCGCATAGGCGTAAGGTTAAGAAGACTCATGCTTATAGTTCATGAGCACAGCTCATTGATCGCCGACCTACGGCGCAGGTCGTCAGCAGCGAAAGTGTTAAGAGGATGATCAGACTATCAAACTGAACAACTTTCTATGGGATCAACATCGAAATTGCGGAAACAATATCATCTGGCGGAAACAGTATTACCATCGGCTCGCGCGCTGTGGTCAACAGAAACCTAACATGATCGTCCTATCGCTCCTCGCGAACTTAACGTCGGTTAAATCAGATAATGTGAAATCCGTGGCTGCCTTAATAAGAAATAAAAAAAAGAAAACGTTGATCTATAAACATTTCCATAAGAGGTTGGGTTCCGTGGTCAACAAAAAATCCTGTGGCTTGTCTTATAATTCCCCATTAAAAATAGGGGTGTAGACAGTGGAGCCTGCAGTGGATGGACAAGAGTTGATGATGATTATGACATTTTGTCGTTAAGAATACCTACTTTTATCAATCAATCCTCAAGTCACGTTTTATGATAAAACATAGATCTATTTGCCATCGAGTTTCGACTGATTCAAAGTTCTTACTTCATTTAAACTGTTTCGGTAAACAAATCTTTTCATGCTAGGCACGACTTTAGTCTACATCCAGTTCGTACATTACCGAGTTCGTCAACTTTGTGTAGCCTACAAAAGGTGTCGTAAAGGAAGATAATCCTACTTTGCTCTTTTTCGCCTAAAACCTTTTTCTTTTATTACTTTCTTCGGTGGTCTTGGAAACCATTTCACCTTCCCTAACGGTTTTTAGGTCTTTTTGATAAAGATTTATGTATCAGTAGGTCTATCATGAGTTTTCACTGCACTGCACTGCAGTCACGTCACAAATTTTGTATAACAGAAATTAGTTCTCAACGTACTAGGAGCGCTGTACGAAATTCAATACAAAATTGGTGACGTAACTACAGTAATAAAGTACAGTGAAAACTCATGGTAGGCCTACAGGAATACCGTGGCTCCGAAATGCACAGACTTGGAAGAAGAAAAATAAATTTACTGTCTATTGGCGACTGAGACTGGTCAATATCCCAAAGTTAGGAAATTACAAAAACCGGACCAAAATGAGAGTCAGACGCGCACACGTTTTGAAAGTTCCGTGCAACCATAAACATTTGCAGTAAATAAACCACTTAACTCCATACATTTTTGTATTGAATAGAAGAAAAAATAAAAATAAAAGAAGAAGAAAAAAGAGAAGAGAAGAATATTTATCTTATTTTTATCAATATCCTGGTCTTTATTTTAGTAATTAATTTCGGAAATAATTTCGATATTTCATATGCGATGAGCATCCCCTTCTAGTATAGATATGTTTTTGAAAATTTACAGACATGATATTATAGACATGTGTAACAAAATGACGGGGTTGCCTGCCCTCTAGGTAGAGTTTGATTTTCCCCATACAAACGTGGACCACCCTACCTTGCACCTATATAACTTTTTTTTTAAATTAATTGTTAGCAAATTCGCCATAATAGGGTAAATTTTGTGAAAAATTCAACAGTCCAGCTATTACGGTTCAAAAGATACAGCCCTTAACAGATAGGACGGACTGACAAGACGTACGGACAGCGTTGGCTTATTGATAGGTTCCCGTTGTCACCCTTTTGGATACGGAACTATAAAAACAACATCATGCAAGAGGAAGTACCTATAGACTTTTGTTCATGTGCAAAATTAAAAAATTAATCCGAGGTTCAAAACAAACAGCCGCCATTGTTTACAATCGACGAACAAATTGACCCGCGGCGTGTAACAGCGAAGTTTTAAATTAAAAAACTTTTAGCAATCGATATTTTATATTAATAAACAATGCAAAAATATACTTTAACTTCTAATATGAATACCGTAAAATGGGGTGACTTTCAAATCACGGGGCGTCTTTGATGATTCCTTTTTTAAATGTTTTTTATTAAAATATCGAAGACTACTGGACCCATCCGTTTTTTATTTTTGTATTGGCAACATTGCTAATTTGCCCACCTTTTGCCAAGGCGTCAGGTGATTTACTATTACTGTACCAGGAAAGAATAATGATTGAAAGCACGAAAACTCATAAAATATGAAGTGGGGACTACTTTGATAGTCACTTAGAAAAATGGGGGAATCAAACTGACCCCATTTTCAATATAGAGTTGATAAGCCGGAAAACAATGTTTTTCTCTGTAAATATAAATCCTACATTTTTTTCTATACTGACAAATAAATCCAAATGCTAAGTCGGTATGACAGAATTATTAAATTTATTATATATTTTAGAGTTAAGTCTGATAGAGTTATAAGCATTTGAATTTCAAAATTAATCAATGTAACCCCATTTTACTACCTTTCTTCATTTTTTGCGAGAAAAAAAGATGGAGAATTTATGTCAAGTCGCGTGCCGGTAAGAATTGAAAAGGAAATCCGGGTAGGTAAGTCACCTTTAGACAATTATTATTGAGATTTTAAATTCACAGCTGTTCCATACTAAACTGAAATCTTACCCAATTCTATGGGAAAGCAGATTTTTTCGCGATTTCGACACTTTGTTAAGGGGATGATCAGACCATCAAACTGAACAACTTTCTCTATGGGACAAATTTCGAAATCGCGAAAAAAAAATCTGCTGTTCCATGCTAAACTGAAATCGTACTCGACCCAATTGTATGGGACAGCAGATTTTTTATCGCGATTTCGAAATTGGTTCCATAGAGAAAGTTGTTCAGTTTGATGGTCTGATCATCCTCTTAAAAAACTGTCAGCATATTAAGTTGGACCCTGTATATCCCATTTTATTTTATTAAATGCCTTTGCATACATGCATGCTTTAATTAAACACTTGAGATAATGTTTGTTCGAGATAAATAAATGTTGCAACTGTCTATAACAGATGGCCTCGTATTAAAGTTTGAAACTACGCTGGAGAATATGCACTTTATTTATATGAACATAAGATTTAAACTAAGATTCTAAAACACTTGTGTAATTTTAATTTAGTAAGTATGCATATTGCAAGATTCGAAAATTCAGCGCTTACATTACATTATTTCTCCCTGAAGCCATCTCGTTAGATTTTGCCTCTAGTGATGCCTTCAAACGTTTTTTTTTAATTTAAACTAAAACAAGATTGCAGTTTTCATATTAATTAAAGATTTGTATGGAAATCTTTGTAACTTTAAAACTATACATTTTAACGAAAATCTGACTGATTACAAGCATAGAGATTAGTTTCTAGATTGTTTCTGAAAAATATAACCAAACTTCGTTTATATGGAGCGCGCCAACGGTAATATAAAAATAATATTAAAATAAAATAAAGTTGAGGGCATTCTTAATATGCTGACACTTTTTTAAGGGGATGATGAGACCGTCAAACTGAACAACTTTCTCTATGACACCAACATCGAAAACGCGATCAAAAAATCTGAACACGTGATTTTTTTTTCGCGCTTTCGATGTTGGTGTCATACAGAAAGTTGTTCAGTTTGACGGTCTCATCATCCCCCTAGGAAAGAAGTATCTTATATCGGCATCGCAATTAACCTGACCTAAAATGGCTATCAATATTAAATGCATTCAAAATGACCCAGCCCCTAAATGCCCAAAATGGAATCCTTACCCCATATGGTGCTAGTGAAAAAAAAAAAAACAATAAGTGCCAAATGGGCCCCCGGTGGACAATAAAATATGGCGGCCGTGGATTTAGAGATTAATATTATTTGTAAATATTGTTTGGATATTGGCTAAAATGTTTCTTGTACAGCATGCTCCTAAATACAATATTATTTAGTTGAGTTAATTAGGATTCCGTACCGAAAGCGTGCTAATAGAAGCCTCGGTACGCAAGTCGGACTCGCACTTGACCGGTTTCTATGGATAAACAATGTATTAAGAGGATAGGCGGGCTCTCAAAGAAATTTGGAGAATAAGTCACTTTTCCGACTGCATAATGTATTTGTCCTATCCGCCATTCCCACTCACCCCGCCGACGAGAGTGTAAAAGAGACAACTGCAGCTCGGACTGATTTTATCTACATAAAATGGACGAAATCAGCATTTCGTATTCACCTGTTCCCTCCCTCCTCCAAAACTTAACAGATTTTAATAATTATTTCTAGAATAATATGGGAAAGACTTTGGCTGTCTGTATGTTTTGCTTTTTTTGTTTATGTTCGTCAAATTTGTAAGCTGGATGTCTGAAAACGGTCGGTAAAATTGGCCGCCATTTTCGAAAGTCCCTAGTTCTTGCAGTAATTAATTTATGCAAAAACGAAAAACATAGCATAGCAGAAGTAAAATAGATTGTGTGGTAAAAAATGTTTTGCTCTATTGTTATTATCCAGGGAGGAAACAGGAGAATACGTTTGTATGGACAAAACGGTACTAAGTATATCCTCTTAACAAGTTTTATATAGCTTAAAAATTGAATTAAAGTCTAGTAATAAGATAAATACTATCTTGATTGTAATTTTAGCTTCCACAGAGAAACCGAGATTCGTTATACCTACGTGTTTATGAAATTAATAAAATAATCAATAAAAAAAATACATACAAGTCAATCCGATAACATAAAAAAAGAAACATTAAAACTATAGTCAATTCAAAGTCAAAGTCAAAGTAAATATCATTTATTCAATATAGGAGCTTGCAGCACACTTATCAAACGTCAAATCTTTTTTAAAGCTACCTCCGCGTCGGAACGTGTTGTCGCTGTAGAGAAGATGCGGCCAGAAACTCTGGAACGTAACACGACTTAATAACTATTACAATAAAAATTCTTAAGCTAAAGTTATGTATACAATAATACATAGTCTATTTAATAAAATAATTGATACTATACAGAAAAGTAAATAAACTATAAGCTAGTGACCTCAGACCCAAGAATTTTGATCATTTAAATAATCATCCTTTTATAATATGTTTTTTTACAGAGGAATTGTTCTGAAAATAACCAAAAACCAATTACATATTTGCATTGTTGTAAATAAATTATTGGAAAAAAACTATAACACACTGTATAAGAAGTAATGAATATTATTGCACTAAGCCCAGGGGTGCAAATCCATTGCAAATCCTTATTAGCCAAATGCAATATTTCTACCAAAAACACTTTTCACACCCTATTCCTCAATGTTGATCCCTAATGCCATTTTCTCATTCATTTCATACACAAATTCTTTCCAGTTATATTGATCTTTATAGTTAACTGGATATAGTATAAAATCGAAAAGCAAAATTGATAAGATTTAGTTGATGCGACTGCAATGTAGGTCCATACTGCATATTTGCTGTAAAACTTAATTTTGGCAAGGCAAGTTGTACTTTGTACTACAGGGTGTTAGGGTAAACAGTTGCATTACTTTTAGGGGTGATTGTACCCATGATACTGAACAACATTCCCAAAAAAACCTACAAAACCTAAAAATTTGCAAAAAAAAAAGTGAATTTTCCATACTAAACGCAATCTGCTGATCGAACGTTTTTATGAAAAGTCGAAATTTTGTTTGTTTACCCTAACACCCTATTCATATAGGGTCCTTCTTAATATGCTGACACTTTTTAAGAGGATGATCAAACCATCATACTCAACATCGTTCTCTATGGCACGAACATCGAAATCGCGAAAAAAAAAACTGCTGTTCCATATAAAAAAACCTACTTGAGCCAAATGTATGGGACAGCAGATTTTTTACGAAGTATAAGAGACATTATATAACAGTAATCACTTGAAAATACTATACAACCAAACAGAACAGCATGTTTACAACGTCACTGTCTTTAAAAGATATCTTGTCAACTCAAAAACAAGACAATTTCTCTTAAAAACATCTGTTTCCATACATTTGTAACGAAAAAAGAGCAAAAATGTAGTTAATTTCGCACCCACTTTTGTCAAAAAAAAAAGACAATGAGACGCTTCTTTGAAACTTGCATCTGCCTTTTCCATTCTACACAAAAAGACACCTGAGTTAACTCTTAAGCTTCTCGTTTTAAGTATGAAAATAGATCGATTTAAAGGACTTTTAAAATCGGTCGGATTTTAACAATGGAACAGATGGCCAGGGTTGTCCCAAGGAATACAATAAGTTAACTGTTATTCAAGATAAGTGAAGTGATATTGACAGATATGATATCGATAATGGTTTAGCTTGGACTGTTTTGGCTTTATTGGCTCTTAAGATTCTGTCTCTGACGTCAATTGTAAAGTAAACAAGGCGCAGTAGTGTTGTTCATTGATATTCAAGCTTCGAAACCGTTCTGGATTTGCTGTTATTTCTCAATTTCTGCAAAATTATTTGTGCTCCAACATCCGATATTTTTAAACTGAATTTTAAAGTGCCGTTTACACTAAATGTCTACGAAAATGGACGAACCACAACAAAACCAAGCAAGAAGTAAATGAACATTAAGGTCTAACAAATGTGCAAGGAAAGAGCTTTCCTGAGTGACGAAACCTGAATTCGTCTGGCGCACCCTGGGCAGTCAGGCTCTATACGAAAATTGCTGACTGGCTGACCTGCTACAGCATGAGTGATTGTTATGCGATATAACTCATTATGAATCGAAAAGAACAATGTCTAGCTATCTATGTTACTCCTCCATACCATACTGGGAAATTATGGTAGACAGAAATTTAACAAAATATCTACTTCGTTTCAATTTATTTACAAATAGCCTAGATTTAGAGACGATTTTTAAGTCATAGTTCGAACTCCCGTATGTCAAAATCCATACATTTTCGCCTTGCTTAGCTCAAGCTAAGACTAAAAAATCGTCTCTGAATCTCGGCCTTAATTAATGACGCAAAACTTAATGATAGGCAGCCCTACCACAGAATCCGTAGTAATCCCCGATGGCCGAGAGACAATTGTGCCACCACCTGCCAGGTTTCGTGCTCCAAATTCTCGCTGCATTTTGACACATTTCGGACATTTTTGCATTGTACGACAAACGACCTATAGAGTCCTTCTTAATATAGACAGTTTATTAAGGCGATGATTAGACCATCATACTGAACAACTTTTTCTATGGGACCAAGGTAGAAATCGCGAAGAAAAAAAATCAGGTGTTGTATACAAATATACAATCCTACTGGACCAAAATGTATGGGATAGCAGATTTATTTTCTCGATTTTGATGTTGGTCCCATAGAGAGAGTTGTTTAGTTTGATGGACTGATCATCCTCTTAAAAACTGTCAGCATATAAAGTTGGGCCCTGTATAGTTAAAATTTTACTCCTATTTGTACATTAGTACCAGGTTTATAGGTATCCCCGACGTACCTGGATAAAAGCACTGCCCTGGATTAATAGGTTGTGGGTTCGAGTCCCGTCTGAAACTATTTTATTTTTATTTTGAATTGAAACAGCACAGCTAATTATTATTTGGAAACCTCTGAATCCCCCCCTCATTCCTAGTCTTCCACAAGGATTATTAGCTTATCATCGTCCACTTCTGAAGATAGGCCTCTCCCAAGGCGCGTCATAAAACTATCTTCGGCCTTCCTCATCCGTTCACTCCCCGCTCTACCCGTTTTCAGGTCGTCATTCCAGCGGGCCTCAGGGCGTCCCACACTGCGCCTGCCAGTTCGTGGTCACCACTCTAGAACTCTGACACCCCATCGGTTGTCAGTTCTTCGGCAGATATATTGCCTTCAGCTTGCTAATTTTCAGAGCTATGTCAACCACAATAAAATTGCACAATAATCTTCCTCCAATGTGAAAAGAAAAGACCAAAAATAACTACCTATTCTACAAAAAACCTCATCTCTCGAACCGTACCACGTGCACAAGAATCGAATTATACACGGTCAGATGGTGATTGCAAAATTAATAGGACTTTGATCTGTATTCCTTTGTTACTAGAAACATTTTGCGATAACAGCCTCCGTCATGGCCGATTGAGTTGCTGATTTCTCGATCGAGCCGATATTGTATTAAATTCTGCATTTCATAATTTGGCTCAGTTACTGCCTGTATTGAAATTATTGTGATATTTTCTGTAATTCAAAAAGTTTCACGTTTTGTTGCTGATTGTAAATTGAATGACAATTATCAGAGGAAATTACTTGTTAATCTGAATATAAAATTTTGAACAATTATCTTATTATCTGCATACAGATTCATAAAAACACGATTTTGGTGTGAACGAAAACCTAGTTACAATGTACAATCAATTACATATAACTTACACGTTTCAATTTCACTTGCACGTAATGGGCAACATAAATTTTTTTTCAATTACAATTTCACTTAACAAACGTATTATTTTGATTAAATTTATTTATTATTTATATTTCTATTTGTTTTATGAATTTCAAATGTTTCAGACATCCTATACTCCATTCCAAATAGCAAAGACATTTTAAGGCTAATTTGAATTACAGAAACAGAGATTACAAACACTTCTTCTCACTTATCTTTAGAATAGCTTTAGTGACATCCAAGATATGTCGGATAGTATATCATTCTGATAAATAAATTATGCTTGCTAATCAAAATTGGTCAGAAAGCTATACAGGAATTGGAAAATCTTTTCGTCCTCATTTGGAATGAAGTATAGGCATCATGACCATTTGTTACCCTGGCCGGAAATGATAATTAGATTCAGCCAAAAGAGAAAAAAATCTAGGCGTTTTACAAAAATTTTGTAGTATTATAATTGATTAGGAACTTTGCTAGAAAATGTTTTTGTTACATGTTAGTACATATTCTTTGTTGCAAAAATAACTACCCAATCAATTAAATTAAAATCAGTCCCACACAACGCTAAACAATACAAAACTAACCGTTACGTATGGACCGAAACCGCTAACCGTCCAATTACCCCGGGTTACCCCAAAACACGGTGAATTTAACCCCAACCGTGAATCACCGATCACCGGAATTAACCGGTGCAATCTAGATCTGTAGGAAACAAGGCTGTTTTGTCTTACTTGTTATTAGATTAGCTTTTCTTTAGCCCACAACTTTGTCTACTTTGAATAGTTTCCCTTTTTGCATTGTTACACGTTGTTATAATAAAATCCCCGAAACCATTTTGAATCTTTCCGAAAACATGTTTAAAACTCAAATCAAAAAAGTCCTCTGTAAGAAAGCATATTATAAACTGGATGATTATTTAAATGATCAAAATGCTTGGGTCTGAGGTCACTAGCTTATATATTATTTACTTTACTGTATAGTATCAATTATTTTATTAAATAGACTATGTATTATTGTATACATAACTTTAGCTTAAGAATTTATATTGTAATAGTTATTAAGTCGTGTTATGTTATAGAGTTTCTGGCCGCATCTTCTCTACAGCGACAACACGTTCCGACGCAGTGGTAGCTTTAAAAAGATTTTAACGTTTGATAAGTGTGCTGCAAGCTCCTATATTGAATAAATTATATTGACTTTGACTTTGACTTTGTACACTTTTTCATACAAATAGGAAAAATTTACAAGACTGGGTAAGCTTGTGAGATACAGAGTGAGTGCGAACGAGACAGAAATACACCATTGCCTAAATTTTTCGCCCCGTTTGCTGCCAGAGGAGGTGATGAAAAATCTGGTGGGGGTAGCAGGGAGTGTCGGTACTGTATGTAGTTCTAGATACTCTCTGTTATTCCAAATTCCACCCAAGCTAGTCTATCATTTCGAAAGTCTTTCGACCCCGAAATCCTTTGAGTCTTGCTACTGCTGTAAGTATTATGGTCTGTATGGTCCTGAATGGTAAGTATCCTTCCTAATACGCTGACACTTTTTTAAGGGGATGATCAGACCGTCAAACTGAACAACTTTCTCTATGGCACCAACAGCGAAATCGCGAAAAAAAAACAGCTTTTCCATATAAAACTGCAAACCTACTTGAGCGAAATGTATGGGACAGCTGATTTTTTTTTCGCGATTTCGTGGTTGGTCCCATAGATAAAGTTGTTCATTTTGATGGTCTGATCATCCCCTTAAAGAAGTGTTAGCATATTAAGAAGGACCCTGTATATGAATTATACATGCATGTATATGTCTATACAGGGTGTAAACTTAAAGGGGGTGCTGCAGTCCAACTGAACAACTTTTACTACGGGATTAACTTTGAAATCGCGATAAAAATTACAACAGATACTCGACCAACATTATTGAAAATTCTGATTTCATTTTCGCTATTTGAAAGATATGGTATCATAGTAAAAGTTGTTCAGTTTGATAGTCTTAAGCATCCCCTTACGTATGTAATGCATTTAAGTTTACACCCCGTATAATGTAGAGATAACCGGAGTTAAATTCCCCAGCAATGTCATCATACAATTGGCCTTATCAACTTGTAAATGAGTAATAAATAAACTCGATAACATTGTAGGTAAATAAACAGCAGATGACTATTACAAATTAGAATAACTGAGCAATAAAATAACCTGAATAGCAATTCATGGTACTGTTCATTAACAGACAGACAAAAACTGCTATAATACTTAATACATGTTTTGGGTTGTGTGGTACAAGGTTGAGGGTGGAACGAAAAAAAACAGCCGAAAATTGCATGAGCATAACATTTTGTAATGTCGTATTCATAGCATAAGCATAAGCATATGCTCACGACTATATTCCCCGAGGGGGTAGTCAGAGATATTCTGAAATCTCAGAACATCCACGTTTCACCAGTAGTACCGAAACGCTGTCCAGTGTGGTGGGGGGTGAGCCCGTCGCCACATAATGGACAGTGGGTACAATACATGCCTCGAAAATGAAGCATGCAGGTTTCCTCACGATGTTTTTCCTTCACCGAAAAGCCAGTGGTGTTACAAATCGTACATAAATTCCGAAAAACTCATTGGTACGAGTCGGCCTGGACGGGGATCGAACCATCGCCTCCTGCACGGCAGGCAAGGTTACTCGCCACTGGACCACCACGGTATGTCGTATTCCTCGTCTTTAATTTAACCTGATAGCTATATTCTAGCGTTTGAAATTTTTTGAGTTTGTCCGGTCGGAGAGTTCCTTTGATCCTCCCCCTCCCGCCCCAGAGGGGTCGCTCCCTTGGGGTACCGATCTCGATCGGCCTCTTTTGACCCCATGAGCAAGTTTCAAGCCATAGTCATTATTTCTAAAGGTTTTTCTGCTAAGCGCCTTAACTAACGGGAATACTCCTTTGGAAATTACGCATATTAATTCGTATTCGAAAGTGATGCCAAAGTCTATGGAATGCATTATTCGTATACGAATTAATGTCCGGCCGCTGAAAGATTGCGTTTGACAGTTACCATAAAATTGTAAAAAACTGAATGAAAATATTGTTTACCTGTGCTCACTCTAGTACACAGGGCACTAGCTGACCTTTTAAGTTCAAAAAGCTACTAAATAATGATCGGCATTTATAGTTTTCATTCAGTTTTTTACAATTTTATGGTAACTGTCAAACGCAATCTTTCAGCGGCCGGATTTTAGGATCTGTAACTTTCAGAAATAGCACTCCTGGAAGGCGTAAATGATAGACGTCAACTGCTGGACAGGCCACGGATCGCGAATGTTTATACCTAGATGCTATATCCACGACAAAATTTATTTTAGTGGTTGTATTTTTATTTTTTTTATCAAATACTTATACAAACATAGCTGTTGCCCGCGACTCCGTCTGCGTAGACCTTAAAAAAAGTATCCTATGTGTTAATCCAGATCATATTCTATATGTGTGCCAAATTTCATTAAAATCCATTCAGTAGTTTTTACGTGAAAGAGTAACAAACATCCATCCATACTTACAATCTTTCGCGTTTATAATATAGTAGGATCTTATGAACTAAAAGCATTGATGAAACCCTTTGACTATTTATATGTTGACTGGTTACGCGTCTAATTCTACTAACAAACATTTCTGCCACTTTTTGCGGGGGGCGAGGTAACATGAAATCCGCAACTTTGGATTTTTTCCCCCATAACTTTAGATTCTAATTTTGAATGTTAAAAATCATGAAAAGTAGTCTCGTGTGAACCCCAAACGTTCTAAGTTCGAAGTTATTATTTCGCAATTATAGGCTGTCTCGTTAAGTGATCAGGTGTAAAATTGAATGTAAATGCACAAGATCAATTGTGCTTATACCGTGGCAGAGGGGAAATGCTACCGCAAGGCTAGTCCTTATAATAATTAGTCATAGATGAAACCGATATCGGGTTTGTCCCAATGTAGAAACATCAGTCACAACCACATCGATAGCGACAATAGAAAAAATAAATATGATAAATATGATATATGAATATGAAATAGGCAAACAGATAGATACAATAACTACAGTACATCGTTCCGGCCAACCACAAGTTCTTATCGCGTAATTATTACTGCTAGATTAATTTATTAGGATTTCATTAGGATAACACGCTAAGAATCACCACCATAGAAAAGATTTATTGAAAAATCGCTTCTACCTCAACACTTCTACCAAAATGTTAGTAGAACGCGATTTGGCAACCACGCCAAGCCAGGAAAATTAGAGTCGACAGCACTATTATGACATTGTTACATTTTAGCGCAATACTTAACTTCACAACGCTATACTTAACATTGCTGTGTATTGTGTTGCGATGCTAATTTTCAAGTATGATCCAAATGCGAAAGTTAAGCGATGTATTTAAATGTATTAGAATAGATTAGGATTTCCATTTTTAAATCACGTAAGAAATACGTCAATAGAATCGATTACTGTCGCTATTTTACCAAAAGAACAACGTCATATTGAAGTTCATATCTTCCTTTTGTTGATTACAAAAAGCGAGATTGAGTCCACAAAAAACTATGAGTGAAAAATTATGTACCGGCAGACAGTTTTTGATCTTCGATTTACCAACAAAAAGTTAATGATGTCTTTGTTTAGTACTAATAAAAAGTAGTGCTGTTATTCCATTCAGTAGGTACCTTCTTGTGGTCCCATCTACCTTTTGGCCATCATTAGGCCTATTCAAACTTCGAACCTTGGAGACTGCAGCCCTGAACTGGGAAGTGGTCTTCATACCGAACTGTTCTATATTGAAGTTAAATTACACTCGATAGCAATGAACACGGGTCACCAAGAACATACCTTAATATCTCAGAAACTAAGAACGATAGCTTATTCAAATAAAACGTATTTTTTTAGACTATTTAATACTACTACTTAAATTAATAAAATTTCTGGTTTCTGTAAAGTAATGCCAATAAAAAGCATATAAAATTAACCAAATTATATCACTCATATAAACTAAAAAGTCAGAAAATTTTATATGTGTGACAAAAAATGGGTATTTTAAATTTTTGTTATGCGATAGAATTGACGCAGTTGTATTTATGTAATGTTACTTATTTACTTGAAGTATTAAGTAGTCTATAAAATAATTTTTATTTGAATATGCTATAATTCTTAGTTTCAGAGATATTAAGGTTTATGTTGTTGGTGACCCGGATTCATTGCTCTCGAGTGTAAATTGCGTCAAGGTATAGATTTTCCTGCCAAGTCAGAAATAGGTATCCCAAACCGACTAGAATGTGAAAGAGGAAACAATATAATTATGTCAGGACCACTTAAAGAAGAAATCCATAGTCTCTGTCTACGTCTTTAGGGAAAACGGCGTGAGTTTATTTTTGTATACATATTCCTGTACCTAATTGTAATCGTTTACTTGGCCAGCATTGCCTTTAATTTTGAAATTTAATTAACAAGGAATCCAGTAAAGACGATCTTGTAGACAAAAGCTAACTAACTTTTAGATATTATCTAACAGAGGAATACAGATAGGACCATAATCAAAGTGGACGAGATTGAATAATCTCGTCCTGGAAACAACTGAAGATAACTTGACCAAAGTGAACTGTTTGAGAAAGACCAAAGTGGGATCACTAACTTGGGAGATAAACTACGACCAACTGAGACGAAAGATAGTTAAACGTCGGTTCCAATAATGACCTCTCAATAAGGGCTGACAGAAAAATTTAGGCCCACAATCCTACTACAATTACAATGATATACATCAATCAAAACATCCCTGCTAGAAATGCTTGGGTCTGAGGTCACTAGCTTATAGTTTTATTTACTTTACTGTATAGTATCTATTATTTTATTAAATAGACTATGTATTATTGTATAGGGAGCAAAGGTAACTACCTCCACGAATGTGCTGCAGCTTGTCTTTCCAGGTGGAATATCAGCATTCCCCTGGAAAGAGAAGATGCCTCACGGGTGCATCCCGGGTAACGGCTAGTAACTACCTGAACTTAGTAATCATCTAGACTCAGTCCAGGTTCTTGCTAGTCGTTGGCAAAGAGTTACCCCCAATCCAAGGTGTAACTCGTACCGTGCCGATGGATGCGTGGCTGGAGGGGAGTCCAGTCTTTAACGGTGGCTCTCGGATACCGGGGTGCCTCCGGGAGTATTTAGCTCCTCTGCCGGCATGCGGGGCTCTGTCGGTGGTGACTTGTTTTTTCCCTCGCTACTCGTGGGTCTTTTTATGGAAAATTTAAATAAAAAAACAAAAAACAGCAACACATCGTGTTCTTCCTCTCTGGAGTCTCTCCAGGGAGGAACTGTTGCTGGGCTGGAAGGCGCTTTTAGCGACCTTCAAGTGCCCAGTACGGAATCCTCCGTATTGGCTGGAAGCCAGAGGGTGGGAGAGGTCAGCAGTGACTCCGAAACGCCCATGGCAGACAGTCAATCGAAAGGAAGTGACAGGGCAGCCAAACGGCTAAAACTGTCCGGTGCCGCTCGGAAGCGGCTCAAGAGGCTTATGGCGACAGGGATGGGGGCTGAAGAAGCTCTGTCACTGTGCCAGAAGACCTGGGCCGAAATTCCGAGGCTCAACCCAACCCCGGAGCCGAAGACGCTGAAGCGTAATCGGTCCGAGGAGGAATCACCCCAGGAGCAGCCAAAAAAGGCTCCCAAATTGGCGGGGGGTGAGAGACCCAGCTACGGAGAGGTAGCTGGATCCAAGCGAGTGGGGATACGTAACTTAAGCCCCATGAGCGACATGCAAATGACGCAGGTCCATCGTGCCTTGATTGCAGCAATTGCAATCTTGGAGAAGGGCACTGCTCCGAAATTTGTGGGATTTAACCACAGGCCAGGCTGGATCCTGATCACGTGTGAGGATCAGGCCGGGGTAGACTGGCTGGTGGGGAAAATCCCACAACTAAAACCGTGGCCGACTGCTGAGCTCTCCCTTATTCCGGAGAGCGAGCTTCCAAAGCCGGCAGTGGCCACAACCTACATTCCCAGCAGTGAGGCGCAGTCCTTGGACGAAGCCCTTGCTGTATTTGGGGCGCAGAATGAGGGGCTCAACACCGAGCACTGGAGGGTGCTCCACAGCAGGAGGGAAGAGAGTGGGATAGTCGCTACCTTCTCTCTTGACGATCCTTCTGTGGAGGCTCTCAGAGCGATGGAGTGCAGGGCCACTCTTGGTTTTAAAAAGGTGCTTTTTAAAATCAAGAGTGGCACTGAGTGCCCCCCCGGCAGAGAGGAACCATCCCAGACGGGGTCGGACCCCCACGCGGCGGGAACCTCCGGAACGCAGAGAGGGACAGGCCCCCAGAGCAATCTGGGGCAAGGACCTTCTGCCTCCGGTAGTCGCAGTGTGGGAGGATCGGCCACGAAAAGGGGTGGCCTCAATAGAGGTAATGCACAAAGGGCAGCCCAAACTAGCCGTGGAGGCAGGAAGCCGCGGACTGGTGGGGCAGGGCCCAGGGTGCAACTATAATAAAAGTGCTTGCACAAAAATGCCTCATGGTGAGGATCCTACAGGCAAACCTCCATCACGCCACGGCTGCGTCCGCGGTGATGGAGTGTTGCCTTGTTGAAGGAAAGGCAGACATCGCCCTCATCCAAGAACCTTGGGTATCACACTCAACCATTCTGGGTCTAAACTCTGCTGGTAAGTTACTTGCTAACACAGGTACGGGTAACAGACCCAGAGCTTGTATTGTTTTCAACAAGAACATTAATTTTTTACCTGTTCCAGAGTTTTGCTCAGACGACCTGGTGGCAGCATACGTCGACCTCAAAGGGTGGAATGGGTCAAGAGTAATCCTGTGCTCGGCCTATCTACCTGGAGAGAAAACCAATCCCACAGAAGACTTAGAGCGCCTGATCGAATACGCCAGGGCTGAACACGCCGAGCTTCTAGTGGGCTGTGATGCGAACGCCCACCACACTTCATGGGGGAGCACGAACATCAACGATAGAGGTGAGTTGCTTTACGACTTTCTCACAATTAACTGTCTCCACACGTTAAATAAAGGATGTTTACCGACTTTTGTAACAAGTGCTAGGCAGGAAGTTCTGGACATCACCTTCACTACTACCAACATAGCCAGGCACGTCAACGACTGGAGGGTAAGTAATGAAACATCGATGTCAGACCATAAACACATTTATTTTGAACTCAGAGCTAGACTGGCTATCGAAACAGTAACTTATAGGAGCCCAAAGGCGACCACCTGGAATGTCTATAGAGACAAACTAAGGCGAAACCTTGAGAATGCGCCTAAAAGTATCAATGATGTCGAGACATTGGAGCTGGCAGTTGAAATAACAGCTGCCAGTATTAGGGACGCATACGAGGGAAGCAGTCCCTTAAAAACCAAAACCTCGAAACGTAGAGTGCCGTGGTGGAGCTCAAAGCTAGACAAGCTTAGATCGGAGACACGGAAACTCTTTAATAAGGCAAAAAAGACCAGCAACTGGCTGGTCTACAAAAACGCCTTAACTGTATACAACAAAGAAATTAGGAAAGCGAAAAGAGCGTCATGGAGGAAACTCTGCGAGGAAATAAATAGTTTGCCTCAAGGAGCGAGAATCCACAAGATGCTCTCTAAAGCTAAGACTAATCAAATTGGGCTTCTCAAGAGACCAAACAACTCCTTTACGTCAAACGAAAAGGAAACCTTAGAGCTACTTGCGCACACTCACTTCCCAGGCTCTAGCTGTCAGGGGGACTCTGACAGACAGAGCGGTCCGAGGCGAAGTCCTCGTAATGAGGATTGGAATGGGGCCGCCCTGGTTATAAGGCCGAAAGAAGTTGAGGCAGCCATTAACTCCTTCAAACCTTACAAAACTTGTGGAGATGACGGTATACTGCCTGTATTTTTACAGCAGGGTATTAATATCCTAATCCCATATTTGGTTAAGATCTTCAGAGCAAGCTATGCCTGCGGTCACATACCGGAACAGTGGAGTAAGGTCATAGTTCTATTCATACCTAAGGCTGGAAAAAAAGACTTCTCATTGCCGAAGTCATTTAGACCAATAAGCCTCTCCTCTTTTCTTTTGAAAACAATGGAAAAGGTACTAGACAGACACATCAGAGATGGGGTCCTAATTAGCAGACCCATCCACCCAAACCAACATGCCTACCGCAGAGGTAAATCTACGGAATCTGCTCTGCTCGACCTGACCGACAGAATAGAAAGGGCACTAGAGGACAAACAAATTGCACTGTGTGCATTCCTAGATATTGAAGGAGCTTTTGACAATACACCGATCAGAACACTGGTCAAGGGACTCGAACTGAAACAGGTAGACCCGATCACGATCAGATGGGTTAAGTCAATGCTCTCAAACCGAAGAGTAAAACTTACTCTTCTTTCTACCACGGTGGAAGTGGCCACGACAAGGGGCT
This sequence comes from Agonopterix alstromeriana, assembly GCA_963924505.1. NCBI lineage: Eukaryota > Metazoa > Arthropoda > Insecta > Lepidoptera > Depressariidae > Agonopterix > Agonopterix alstromeriana. The sequence goes on along the minus strand of OZ004676.1, from coordinate 2,453,765 downwards.
GTCCGCAAGGTGGGGTGTTATCACCCCTATTATGGACCCTTGCTGTGGACCAACTGTTGCATAAGATGGCTGACCTCAGAATTGACACTCAAGGCTACGCTGATGACTTAGTGATCACAGTAAGGGGCAATAGCCAATACATGTTATCAACCATTATACAAAGAGCTCTCAATACCATAAGTGCATGGTGTAGAGAAAACGAATTATCGGTTAATCCTGGTAAAACTGTTATAGTGCCGTTTACGAACAAGCGAAAGCTTGACAGGCTTGTGCAGCCTACACTGAATGGCAATCAAATACAATTTTCCACGGAAGTTAAATATCTGGGCGTAACCTTTGACCAGAAGCTTACCTGGAATCCTCACTTAGAAAATGTACTGCAGAAGGCCAAAATTGCCTTGGGCACATGCAGTCGTATGGCAGGGCTGAACTGGGGACTAAGACCCAGAACAACCTTGTGGCTGTACACCGCCATTGTGAGGCCGGTAGTAACATACGCCTCTGTGGTATGGTGGAGAAAGACAAAACAGCGGACTGCAATCACCCAGCTAAGCAGTCTACAAAGAACGGCATGCTTAATAGCAACCAGAGCCATGTCCACCTCGCCTGGGGAGGCGCTAAATGCACTATTGGGGCTGCCGCCCTTGCACTTACACGTGCAAAGAGTGGCAATGGCCGGTATGCACAGAATCGCCTCTCAGACGACAGTGAACTGGCTTTCCGAAGGATTGAGATCTTTTAAAGACTCAGTCATGGCAATTCCCATTCTAGGCATGATAACAGATGTTATGCAGCCTAAGAACATATGTATAAAACGCTTTACTGTGGAGCTACCATCACGAACTGACTGGCTAAGTGACAATGTGCACTGGAAAGCTGGCAGTCTTGTTTGGTTCACTGATGGCTCCAAGTCTAGAAATGACGTAGGCTGTGGAGTATACGGAGAGCGTCCGAGGTTTATGAAAAGTACAAATCTCGGAAGGTACGCCTCAATATTCCAGGCAGAGGTATATGCCATCCTAGAATGTGCGGAGGCAAATCTGCAAAAGCGCTATGTCAACCATACTATCTACATAAACTCCGATAGTCAAGCAGCCCTATTAGCGCTGGCTTCCGACACAATAAGCTCGAAGCTAGTGGAAAACTGCTTGACTCTCCTCAATACCTTGGGAGCATTGAACAAGGTAATTTTAAGATGGGTTCCTGGGCACTCGGGCATCGTAGGCAATGAAAGGGCCGACGAGCTAGCGAGAGATGGTGCTGGTGGCACGCAGTATGGACCAGAGCCGTTCTGTGGAGTCCCTAAAAGCCTAGTCAATTTAACGCTTAGGAACCTATGTCTTAAAAAATCGACTGATCACTGGACGGATACGCCAGGATTAAACCATTCCAAGGCACTAATTGCGGCATACGACTGCAAGATGGCAAAAGAGAGAATCGCGCTCAGCACGACAAACTTGCGCATTATAGTGAGGGCGCTGACGGGGCACTGTAGGCTGAACAAACACCTTACAACCCTAGGCATCAGGGACACGAAACTCTGCAGATTATGTCTGGAGGAGGACGAAACCCCCATTCACATCCTTTGTGAATGTGGCCCACTAATGCATAAACGATATGCTCACTTGGGTAAACACTTTGTTCATCCGAGTGAAGTAAAATCTTTCACTGCTAAAGAAATCCTACAATTCCTAAAGGAAGTGGGTATTAGCAGTGAACTGTAACTATTGTGGCGATCACAAAAGATCTACATAGGGTCGAAGTGATACTAGTCTGCAGAAGACTCGAATAGCCGCTTTACAACAATAAAAAAAAAAAAAAAATTATTGTATACATAACTTTAGCTTAAGAATTTTACATTGTAATATTTATTAAGTCGTGTTATGTTGTAGTTTCTGGCCGCATCTTCTCTACAGCGACAACACGTTCTGATGATAGCTATAAAAAAAGATTTGACGTATGATAAGTGTGCTTCAAGCTCCTAAATTGAATAAATTAAATTGAATTTGACTTTGATTTTCAATTTTATTTCCACACACAAAGACTTTCTGTTTATCAAAGGCATCAAAGAGGTGCAATTCATAATAATTATAAAATTTCATGACACACACGTACCTAAATCTCCCCATGACCATAATCTCGGTGTGGTCAGAATCAATGCTACAGCTACCAACCTTTGATTGATCGATTTTTTAAACGTGCGATTGTTCCGAGGCTAATTTTATGCATAGGTACCTTTTTACCCGACTGCGCCAGAAGGAGGGTTATGTTTTTCAGGCTGAAATCTTTTCAGTCAAAGGGAACGAAGTGTTTTTCCCACACGTCTTTTATCATTTAGCCTCGCAAGCGTAAGAGAAGAAAAATGGTTTATTTACTCTAAGTCAGAAAAGAACCAAAACTTTATTACTTTTAAAAGGAGCACTCAAAATTGAACATGGAAATGACAGGTTGAATTCAAAAGCGCTGAAGTGCAAATGGAAATAGCGATACAACATCCTTTGAAAGTCCCATGTCCAATTTATGTCATCAAAACGTTGAATACAAAATGCATGCAGTTGAGTAACTGCACTCTTTGAAACTATTTCATATTCTATTCAATCGGCGAAAATGTTTTACTCATAATAACATTTGAACAACATAACAGTCCCAAATTGTTCAACTGATTGATTTCGACAAGAGGACTCTAAACACTAGGTACTGCTTTGCGGTGAAAGAAAACATAGTGGGGAAACCAACATGTTTGAATTTGGTGGCCGTGTATTGGTTAAAACTCGTTGTGGCGATGGACTCACTGCCTGCCATACAAAACATAAGGCTAGGTACATGTGAAGAACACAGAAGACTTCCCTACCTACAGGGTGAAATTGATATCATTAGCATCCTTTTAAACTAAGAGTCTACCCTTCAAACTGAACAACTTTTAGTATGGGAACAAACCAATCGGAGCAAAAAAAAATCTGCTGTTGCATACATTTGAGTCGAGTATGCGGTGCAGTTTAGTATGGAACAGCAGATTTATTTTTTTGCTCCGATCGGTTTGCTCCCATAGTAAAAGTTGTTCAGTTTGATGGGTAGACTCTTGGATGCTAATGATGTCAATTTCACTCTGTATAAGGCTAGAGTAAAAACATTATAACCAATGCAACGATAGTCGTAGTGATATTAGCAAAGTCGCGACATGCTCTTAGTTTCAAAGGATGTTAATGATATCTTGTCTGAAAAGAAAGATGATTACGTGCTTCAGATGGTACGTTAAGCCCTTGGTCCTACTATCTCTGGCGGTCCACCACGTCAGAGGCCGTAAAGGCGATCTGAAAACTCTGACACCAGGGCTTGCTGCACACACGATAAGAAGAAGAAGAATTTCATCCTGTATACCTATATCCTATATGATCTCATCTGTTAAGGCACATTAAACTCATGAACGATCCTTTACTAAAAAGCTAGTGTTACAAATCGTGACTAGTTCCCTAAAACTTATTCGTACACGAGTCTGAAATTCTCTACAATATACGCTACCAAATTTACCACCACAGTGCATTATTATTGTTATGGGCAAAGCAATTCTAGGACCAATTTGGCAACGTTCTAGGCGACGATTAGTGTTGACTTTTATGTGCTAACTACAAGCTCTGACTTAAGGTGCTAAGATCAGCAATGACACTAAAACCGTTCCAGATTTTCAATGATGTCAGTCTATTTGGACGTTATTCGCGTTGTTTGCAAAGGGTCAACCTTCCGTTTAAATCTTTGTTCGGATTTACGGATTTCACTTCGACCTTTGATCATATCGGTTTCTCGTTCTAGGAGGAAGCGAGACACTGGAGAGAGTATCTGTTTTAACGCATACACTCTTTAAATTATCCTGCGTCCTTGATAGTAGCGGTTTTCCGTTCCATCAGATTCAGCAGGGTAAAGACAAGAGATTGCATCTGTGTTTAGCGCACACTCTCTTTAAAATATCGTGCGTACCTCTGATCTCTGATCGCATACACTCTTGACTTACCAATTATGTACTAGACGTAGGGTCCGCGCTCAAAAGTGTCCGAACCAAAAGAGCACCAAAACGTAAAAAGAGAACCAATTACGCGACAGTCTTCGTTTGATCGGCCGACTAGGCAGACGCGCGGGCGTGCCCCGATGGGGGAGTGGGATGGAAAATAATTTCAGCATTTTCAATGTTTTTACTTGTTTTATATTACTGCACGTACTTCGGTTTGTATAGTTTAGTCTCGGACACTTTTTTGAGAATTTTGTACTAGACCCAGCGTCCATAGTATTCTACGTCAATGATAGGGACCTACTTTTGTAAATAAGTAGTCGCTGTAGACTTTAACAGATATGGCAACGCTTCGGCTAGCTAACTTTATGAGCTGCATCGGTAACTTTGGTTCTCTGTGGAATCGCATGGGTAAAGTTATTTAATCTTTCCGAACAGCTTGTTCTATTTAACGCTATTATCCATGGTTACTGTCGAAGTTACACCAGCGGTGCGCTAACTAGTTATGAAACTATTGCGGTGGACACTGCTTTGAGATAACAGGTCCAACGCAAATTGTTTTTTATGTAAAATGGGCTATAGCCGTGGTGGTCCAGTGGCGAGTAACCTTACCTGCCGTGCAGGAGGCGATGGTTCGATCCAAGTCCAGGCCGACTCGTACCAATGAGTTTTTCGGAATTTATGTACGATTTGTAAAACCACTGGCTTTTCAGTGAAGGAAAACATCGTGAGGAAACCTGCATGCTTCAATTTCGAGGCATATATTGTACCCACTGTCCATTAAAAGTGGCGACGGGCTCACTCCCAGTCACACTGGACAGAGATTCGGTGCTACTAGTGCAACGTGGATGTTCCGAGTTTTCAGAATATCTCTGACTCGGGGAATATGGTCGTGAGCATATGTTATGCTAAAATGGGCTGGTGTTTGTCATCGGTATCACCTGATTATGAGTGATGACGAGTCTGAACGAGGGTGGGACAGGCTTGCTCAGATACCTGTTCACTCTTGACTGATGTAGATGGAGTAATAATTAGTGTTAAATTTTTCTAGCAGTGACCGCTACTATACAGGGTCCTTTTAAATATGCTGACACTTTCTCTATGGGACCAACATCGATTTTCGCGATTTTGATGTTGGTGCCATAGATAAAGTTGTTCAGTTTGACTTTCTGATCATCCCTTAAAAAAGTGTCAGGATATTAAGAAGGGCCCTGTATATGTACTGGGTCAGTAGTTGTAGTAAAGATTCTGGACACTCCTAATTAAATCAAAATACGGTTATAACCTATTAATACACCTACTTAAATAAAAGTCAGTTTTTGGTTGTTCTAAAATGAAAAACATCTTAATTCTTGCTACAGGAAATTCCTTAGACATACAAGCTCGTATTTCAGCTTGATCTTGACATTCATGTTCATACAAAAAGTCGACATAAACAACCGCAAAATTAATGGCTTAGAGCAAAAAACTAGCGAAACCTGAATAGACTTTTAAACCTGTCTTGACACTTGGAGTTGATTCATAATAACACCTTTTTAAGTCTCCGCACACTTGGTTCTTTTGCATAATCATAGTTTAATTATGATTACGTACTCGTACGTCTTTTTTTTATTCACAAAGTATAATACAAGCAAAGTATTTTAATCTCCCGTGGAAGCCGTGGTGGTCCAGTGGCGAGTAACCTTGCCTGCCGTGCAGGAGGCGATGGTTCGATCCCCGTCCAGGCCGACTCGTACCAATGAGTTTTTCGGAATTTATGTACGATTTGTAACACCACTGACTTTTCGGTGAAGGAAAACATCGTGAGGAAACCTGCATGCTTCAATTTCGAGGCATGTATTGTACCCACTGTCCATTATAAGTGGCGACGGGCTCACCCCCCATCACACTGGACAGAGTTTCGGTACTACTGGTGAAACGTGGATGCTCTGAGATTTCAGAACATCTCTGACTACCCCCTCGGGGAATATAGTCGTGAGCATATACATACATACATATTTTAATCTTTGTCCAGGGCAAGCATTGCCCTAGACAAAGTGACATTCTATTGGCGTCGACGCTAGGAGAAACGGACCAAATGTATGAATTTGAAACTGGCGATCGAAACATTTTGACCTTTGTTTTCGTCACCATACGTCAAGTCCAAACATTTTTTAAGCTTTCTACTGTGATTTATTTATTGATGAATGACTTCATAATACCACTTCATGTTTAAAAGGAAAAGACATTTAAAACAAACTAACAAAAATATATTTTTTATGACAATGTGTGACCGTCTTTATTTCAAATAAAAAGATTAATGCAGTAATCATAAAGGAATGGCGACGGCTGGATGAGACATCAATCATCGTTAACAAGCAGTAATTATGATCAAACATGAAATTGTTCGCAATTTAAAGTCCGTTTCAGTAGATTGCTGATGTTTTTATTAGTCCCGTGACTAAAAGGAACTTTTCTTTCTCGAATTTATTTTGTTTCGATTTTCAAACTATGTTTCTAATACCACCAAAATACTGCGAAAATATTAGATCTATGTCAAAAGAATTTTAACTAACGTAAATCTGTTTAGGTTAAGTAAAAGCCCAGGGTTAAGACCTCCTACGAATAAGAGTCACAGGGAGTGGGATTTCACCACGGTGGAGTCTGTTTGAATCAATTAAAAAAATGCGTATTTTAGTGACCTAAAATGTATAGACCTATTTTTTAAATTAACGTTCATAATTATTTACATGTACGTAACTCAGAAAATAGTGAAGGTAATGCAAAAAGAGACTGAAAAGTCAATATCCATCTTTTACTTTGATCTAAGTATCCATCAACCAAATAATATTCCCACTCACTTATTCAACTCATGGCCAATCATAACTACCCAATAAAACGTCTACCAATAACGACGCGATAGTGAAATCGTTATCGTGCACCAACCTTTACAACTCAAAATATAAAAAGCTATCCGATCTCGCAATTACTGACTTTTATTTACAATTCATTCACCGTGAAAGTTAACTGTGGACTGCAGAGTTAATAACTGGTTTTCATTACTTTTTTTCTGCATTACAATTTATAATCCAGTTATTCTCATAACTGTGCTAATCTGTTGCCTAGAAGCAACAACGGTAGAATCTAAAATTCATAAGTAATGATTGTTAGAAAAGTGGCATTGCGCTGGACATATCTGCTGGAAAACCGATAACAGGATGGGGAGTTCTCGAATTTGGACTGCGAAATGGTAAGCGTAGTGTGGGATACTCTTTGGCGATCTGGTCGGACCTGAGGCCGGCAGCTGGTATAGTATCCGGCAAACAACTTGAAAAATGGGCGGGGATGAGGAGATGCGCCGTAGCGCTTTCGCCTACAAACTTTATTCTGCGCAGTCAAGGTCTTGTTCAAGATGTTTGCCGGTCATTATAGTCGCTGGATGAGTAAGAAAGCAAGGGACGGACGTGTAAATTATATCTCTATGAAGTGGCATTGGGCTGGTCAAAATATTATCTACTGGAGATCTGATTGCCGATGAGAATTCAGATCTAGAATGACACCACGATTTTTCAGCTGTAGTGAAGCCTTTGGGCGCTGGACCGATCTGGGACAAGTAGATGTTAGCAACTGGGTTAGGAAAGCAGTGAAGTGGGCAAGTCAATAGTCATTCAGAATGGACCGACCTGAGACAGAAAGCTGTGAGCGACTGGATGAGCAGCAATGTGTTAGTCATATTTAATGAAGAACTGATAGCCGATGGGGAGTTAGTGTTCTCGAGCAGAGACCACAAATTGGCAGGCGTTGTGTGGAACTCGACGTCTTCCTGTGAGCTGGACTGACAACCTGGGGAAGGCAGCAGTTAGCGACTGGATGAGGAAGGCAGCGAAGTAGTAAATTATAGTCATATCTGCCTAAGAACTGATACTAATGGGAGTTTGGGAACTCGAATGGCGAATGCGATCTGCCAGGAGTAGTATGGGACAATCTCTGGTAGCAGCTGGAAAAGGAAGGCCGAGGATAGTTGGGTTTCTTGTAACCTAAAAAAAAGAACAGCCAGACAATAATGGAGTTTAAATAATGAAAGATCTTCTTGTTAAGTACATAGGGTTTAAAATTAACGTTTTCAGTTGGAATTGATAATTTCATTGACGTCATTAGTGTTGAAACGACCTTTCTGGTGATTTAATTTACATTTTTCTTAGTAAATCGCAAGTTATTCCCCTCAGTAAGATAATAAATTATGCGGTTGCATGCCAAGCAAAAAATAGTGTAAATATTTAATGCATAATGGGTATCGTTTTCAAGGAGCATCTTGAATTGTTTAAAACCACAGTCGAGTTTTCACCCAAAGCAACTATGTATTATTCCATAAGTACCCACAAAGTTACAGTTTCCAAAAGTATTGCTAAGAAACCATTGACTTACAATTATGAGAGTAATAATGATCGCGGAAGAATTAAATTATTGGTTCAGTTATAAGATCGAAATTACGTATACTGCTACAGAACGTTCCAAGATATTTGTGCTCTAAGTTAGAGCTGGTCTTACTTACTACTAAAGAAACCGGGAGCAATTGTCTCTGATTTGGCTCAATACCTACACTTAGGGAAGTACCTATACGGACCACGAGTGCACTTTTTTAAAGTAATACGTCCCAAATCGATGCTTAATTTCCACAGTAATTTTGACATTGCCTACTGCTGATTTGAACGCGTAACTTTCAAAAATACCACTCAACATGCCATTGTAAAAACGAGTTTTTCTAACTTATGTACGTAATACCGACTGCTCTCAAACGGTGAAGGAAAACATCTTGGAAACCTGCACACGCTGAATTCCGATTCGTATGTGAAGTCTATCAATATCGCCATTAGTAAATAAAATGATCGATTGACAAAAAACATCTCGCATCAGTAACGCTATGAAGCGAGAAAAATTTCAAACATTTGTCCAAACTCGTTACTTATAGCTCGCAAAAAGGCCTAAGAATATGCGATTATTGTAGATTAATTGAACATGTTTTTAAAAACATTACGTGATGTTATTTGAAAGCTAATTCCTGCCTACCATGCAATTAAAACTCAATCATACAAAATAAAATGAATGATACGATCGTTCTGATACGATTAATTGTAATTGATGATGTTTCAAAAGTTAACTACTTACTTTTTTTAGTAGTACAATTAAGGAATCCGTTTGAGTGGAAAAATTACTTTTGTTTTTCAGAAAAATTATGGAGTAGTTGTCATACAGTTTTTGAGAGTAACGAGGTTATAAATGAAGTAAAAGTTAATCATTTTAACGGCTTTTATAGAATTTTTCGCGAAGTAACTGTGCTTTCGAACGCGCATAATTACTGAAAATTACAGCATCTAGTGGTATTTTACCTATTTTTGTAAGATTTATACAAATCAGGACAGTAGTTTTTGTGTGTTGCGTGTGCAAACATGCATCAACTCTTCTCTCCTCTTAGAATATACCAGGGTATACATATAAAAACTGAAAAACTTTCACAGTGAAAATCAAACTCGTGAAAAAATGTATTCTTCCTTAGAAAACTCAACGTTACGCGACCCAATTGTATATAATAGCTGATTCTTTTTCGCTATTTCGATGTTGGTCCCACAGAGAAAGTTCTTCAGTTTGATTTGATGGTCTAAACTTCTAAAGCACTCCTTTAAATATGTAACCCATTTATAAGACATTGCGGGTTTTGTATGGAAGATTAGCGCCTCATTTTTCGAAGTTTTTAGCGCGGTCATCAACTAATCTTGAATATTTTAGCTCAGAATAATGTAACAAACAAAACTTGTTATTACATGTATATCCCTAAACTCAGTCCGAACGGAGATATAAAGGTTTGAAGTTGAAAATACATTCATAACGTTTACCTCAAGCTTTTATATCTCCGTTCGGACTGAGTTTAGAGATATACTTGTCATAAAGTTTTGTTTGTAACTTTATTCTGAACTATAATAAAAAAAGTAAAAAAGCGAAAAGTAAAAAAGGCGCCATTTTTAGTCACTGGCTTTTACACCCTGTTTTTGGAGCCAAAATTATTGTGCGTGTGTCTTATGCTTGACATTGGCATAATGAGACCTGTAGCCCGATAGTGGGGATGGTAGAGGTTGTTGATGATAACCCAGTGCGAAAACTAAAATTAATAAGTAACTAATGGTGGAATCGAATGTGAAAGAAGTCTAAAGAGTCTGTCTAATCTCGAAAGAGGTGTGTCAGAGTCGTAGCGTGTGGCGGTCCGTGGTCTCTGCCTACCCCCATGGGACAATGGCGTGAGCTTATGTATTGTATGTAATGATCGAAAAGCTGCAGTCAATAATTAGACTTAAAAAAAAAGTCTTGTAATACGAAACCAAAATAACACCCTCACGCCACGCTTTAATGGATGGGAACAAAAAACAACCATATCTTCATTCGACGTAGGAAGACCCGAGAACGTTGTCATTTTCGCACTTATCACTTTAAAATACAAGCTTAGTAGGAGACTTCATTTATGGCAAGATTCGTAACTCAAGACTTACAGGCGAAATCCTTATTGCTTGAGTGTTAAGAGCTATAATTCTGTGGCTGCTGGATTGACATTTGAACAGAGGCTCAATTGTTTTGCTGGAGATTCAAGATGTGTGGAGAAAGTACAGCAAATACTTATGGTATTTATCAAATTTCTTTTTTTTTTGTTTCACTAATTTCATCTGCAATCGGCCAACGATGATCATAATCAGATTTTTTCTCTGTTGCTTGTGAGTTTCATCTATGGGTGATTCTTCATCAAGCCTCAATCCCATTTTTCCATTATCTCAATTCGAGATCCAGTGCATGCCACCTCTTAAGCCGTGTCCTTTGATTATGATTGCACAGGTTTCTGGCCAATCTATTAGTGTCCCTTGAGCCTTTTTTTGTATCTTATACAAAACTTTTTGACCTCCTTCTTGATAGTTGGGAATTCCAGGTATTCGTTATTCCTTGTAAACCACCTATTTAGATTAACTTTAGTATTTGGGACTAATAACCTATTGGATATAATTTCATTTAAATTGACAATTAATTAGGGGTGGGTGAATCTCCAGAGCGTTTGAAAGCCCTTATTTATCGGGCCGAACATTACCGGCCAAGAGCGTGTCGGACTCGCCCATGACAGGGTTCCGTAGCCATTGATAAGTAGAATAGGAAAAAACTCGATGAATCGCAATAAAAATTAAATTGGTTTTTTATAATTATGTCTTCTATCCTTCAAAAATATAAAATGAAGACCAAAAAAGAACTTTACATACCGAATTACTGAAAGTTACTACTACGCCCTATTTTTGACTTTGAGCGCAGATATCTCTAGACAGAAACATTATTTAGATTTAGTGTCTATGGGAGTTTTGTTTCATTGAATAACACCTACGACACCTCACTCGATTTAAAAAAACTATTCTGTTTTTGGGTTACTATTATCTTATCTGTCTTCATGCCAAATTTCGATTCAATAGGTGCAAAAATGAGCGAGTTATTGAGGGAATACAGGCAGACAAACAGAATGGAAGAAAGTATAAGGATTCCTTGTTTGACAACGGAACCCAACCCAACAACCTAGCAACCCAACCCTACAATTATATTTCGATGTTATAAACGTCCAGGAGTTTCCTATAAGCGCTTTAAAAGCTTTTATGAAGCTCTAAGTTCTTTAGAGTCCTGGACACATTATCATTTAAAATAATCAGAATTAATAAAGTAGGACCTTATAACATTTATTTCGCAACTGTAGTTTTCCTTGTAAGATGTCTCTTTCTATCTTTAATTGATTGTCTGAACGAGGAAATACCTAGGTAGGCATTTAAACTTGCAATGGCGCCTTTTTTCTAGACGCATTCGATTGATTGTAATTGTATTGAGAATTGTATTTCGTAATTACGATTGTAACTATGTAAACTACACAGTTAAGTGAACATTTTGAATTGGCGATCATACATGAACATCTAGATAGGGTGAAATTTATATCATTAGCATCCTTTTAAACTAATTCTACCCATCAAACTGAACAACTTTTATTATGGGAGCGAACCTAAATAAAATCAGCTGTTCCCAAAGAGATTATACCTAATAGAGTGAGCCATACCAATTGTAAAGTGTCCACTTTTTTTGACGTTTAGGTTTGAGCGTGTGGTGTCAACTAGTATGGACAAAAGGCACCAAGTGACATATGGCCTTATGTTTACGGTCACTTTTCACACACATTAGCTCAAAAAAAAAGTGGACAGCCGCATAAACAAATATCTATAGTTCCATCTCCTTCTACTATTGAAGGTACGTCATAAGACAAAATAGACTAACTACAATCGTAAATTTATGCGGACTCTATGGAGATCCTTCCTCTGAGGCTGTTCCATACTAAACTGCAGTGCCTACGCGACTCAAATGTATACAACAGCAGATTTTTTTTTCTGCTCTAATCGGTTTGTTCCCTTAGTAAAAGTTATTCAGTTGATGTGTAGACTCTTAGTTTAAAAGGATGCTAATGATATCAATTTAACTCTGTATAAATATTCAATTTTGGCTCCGTCGTAGTTGATAATTTTGCTAATATATAGTTTAAATAATAAATCATCTTCCCCTATAGCTCCAATCGTAAACCAGTAATGAGCATTTATTTCTGCCACAGAGAAAAACTAGAAAGGAGTTAAACATGGCATCTTTCTTGACAGGCAGAATGCAGCATTTAATCAACTAATTCTATCTTGAAGCCAAAACCTTAACCGAACTACCCCTGTAACAATTATATCACGTTGCAAGTTTTGAAGCGAGCGGTTGTGGCATTCGCGTGGTGTTCGCGCGATTCGCGTTTGAGCTAGCCGCGGGGCTCCGCTATCTCTTCTCAACTGTGTTTTTTCTCAAAAATCTATCCTTGAGATTGAGATAGATACTCCACAAACTACTGGACACTGGCGGAAACGCAGTGCTAACGCACAAGCTAAAGTCCATTAATTTATGAATAAAAAAGGATCCCACTGCAGGGAAAAGGCAAATCACCTTACTCCACCACGCGGATCCAGTGCAGATTGGTGGAGGTTTCTTTTGGAAGGTGGTCGGTTTATGTAGCAAGCGATGTATCTGACAACCCCGAATTAGAAACGGATTTTATGATAGTATGTAAGAAAGTTCGTAACCAATCAATTAGGTATTGCACCAACCAATTTACCTAATTACCTGAAATCAATCGATTTTGAAATTACATCAATCATGCGTAAAATAAGCCACGGACGCAATAATACCATAGATAGCTAACACGAGATTACGATACCTGTTATTTCTAACAAAGAAACAGCGCGTGAGTCGATTAAATGGAGGTGACGTCACGAACAGAAATGCCAGATGGAGAATGTTGGTCCGTTATGTGAACATACGTAGGTATGCTAGATTGTGCTGTATATAAAAGTAATTACAATCGCACGCCGACTTATGTTGCGTTCAAAAGTATACCTTATTTTGTACATATACGTAAACTCATATCTTCTTGTGGTGCCATCTTCTATCGGAGGTTGACTATCAATAGCGCTATTTGGACGGAGACTGTTGCCCTGAATATTGAGGTGATGTTCATATCGAACCATTCACACATGTTCTTAAGGGGCCATAGGTTCAAACGAATATTTTCTATGAGAAACGCGATTGCCCAGCACTCCGAAATGCGTGCGTGTGTCGTATTTTCGATTAAAAAGAATTAACAAAAATACTTTTTATAATTTTTTTTAATGATTTCACTAGATAAACTAATGTTGAATATGTGAGTATAAATACCAAAAATCTGAAACTATTTCAAGTTCTTCTAAAACGAGAAAAATGTTTAAAATACATGAAAATGACGTATCTTTGTGACGATTATCTATCGAGAGAAGTAATTCCAATCGTGTATTCAATTTATGATTTCACTAGATAAACTATCCAAGAATACTGAGGTATGACTTTGGTTTCGGTAAATTGTATAAATCTTGTCGAAAAATGAAAAATAAAAGATGCCTCCAAGGTATTTCGTCCTTCTATAGCGCCTTAAGCTAGGAAGTTCTTTCCCTGCCATGCAGGCATTCGTCCTCCTAACATTTTCCTGTGCAGAATAAACTCAACACGCATTAACCCTTTCGTGGTGCTCAGAGACTCTAAACCTACTACCAACTTTGATTAAATTCATTGCGGGTTCTGCTACAGATTAGAGTCATCCCCGCTCGCTCGCTGGACTTAATTGTCTAGTGTTGTGAATGGTCCTCGCTGTTGATCCTGGTTTACAGGAGTTACAGCGGTGGGAATTTGTAAATCTACGCGATATCGTAAATTTTTATACATATGCTCACGACTATATTCCCCGAGGGGGTAGTCAGAGATATTCTGAAACCTCAGAACATCCACGTTTCACCAGTAGTACCGAAACTCTGTCCAGTGTGACGGGGGGTGAGCCCGTCGCCACTTATAATGGACAGTGGGTACAATACATGCATCGAAATTGAAGCATGCAGGTTTCCTCACGATGTTTTCCTTCACCGAAAAGCCAGTGGTGTTACAAATCGTACATAAATTCCGAAAAACTAATTGGTACGAGTCGGCCTGGACGGGGATCGAACCATAGCACGGCAGGCAAGGCTACTTGCCACTGGACCACCACGGCTTTTTAGTAAATTTTTAGTTTTAAAGAATCTCCACAATAGCAATGACACAGCAATAATACAATATAGTAGCAATAAGAAAGTAATTTATTTTGTAGCCCTTACCGCTAAGACGTTTAATAAGCTTCGATCTCTTTTCCTATAAGGCTAAGCATAAGTCTTCTAATAAGCCAGGCAACGATTTTTATAGAAATGCCGTCTCTAACACTTTGATATAAAGTTTTATATTGATTGCTAACTTTTACTCCTATTTTATCCTTCTTTCAGCCATTTATACAAGTCGTACAATAAAACCTTAAATCTTCAATCATTATCTGCCTGTACATTTAGTTCATATCCGGATACATTGCAGTTATATTAGCTTTATATAACACGTATTAATGTTTGTAGTTTTGTAATGCTCTCCATTTGGTTCGAAATGATTGATCGGGCATGCATTAGCTGTAATGATCATTATGATATGCACCATGCATTATTTATTAGCAGAGTTTATTTATAGTTAATTGGAACTTGGATTTATAGCCTTGATATAGGATAATAGAGGATGGAAGTCCTCTTTATGCAAGGTATCGAAATTAACAAAATTGTTTTCCGTTTTTCATACACTTGGGAGCAATGAATTCGGGTCATTAGCATAACCTTAATATCTTGGAAACTAAGAACGTAATAGTTTTTAAGAATAATATATAAAATAATATCAAATTAAATTAATAATATATGTAATATTAGAGTTTACCCGCGACTTCGTCGGCACAAATTGTATACCCGATTTTAAGTCAAATCATAAACTATCAAACAAAAAAGTTTCATCAAAATCGGTTCAGTAGTTTTTGCATGATACTCGAACAAACAAACAGACGGACAAAATTTCTAATAAAAAAGGAAATCTTGATTCGGAGTTAGGGACACTTAAAAACCATATCGTAATCTTTTTCTTGTAAATATCTTCAATGTACAAACGCACTTCTGTTACAGTTTTATAATAGTTAAGATTATTTATTATTTTAATTTGATTGGCATTAAATATATTTAAAACATAGTCGCTTTCCGCGTCTATCTTTCTGTCGCTTACTTCTTCTAAACCACGCAACGGATTTTGATTTTTTTCCAGAAGGTTTCTGTATAATATATTTATTATATTATAGATCCCACCCGGGCGAAGCCGGCGCGGGTCGTTATAAAATACTTTTGATTTGAATAAGTAAGCTATCATTCTTAGTTTCCGAGATATTAAAGTGTATGTTGGTGACCCGGATTCATTGCTCCCCAGTGTATAAATTCGAAAACCGGTGAGTTGTATCCCAAATCATTTTTAAAAAGTAACGTTATTATTAGATGATCATTTTTGGCGTAAAATTAAGCACCAATAGGGATTAATTTATTGAAATCTTCTCTTTTATCATTCTTGAAAGGTAGAAATTATCATTTCTTCAAAAGTACATAAGAACAACCACATTTTCATCCGGTCTATCAAACATGATAGCATAAAAATAATTACTACGAAGAATCCTAAACTTGTTCAAACAGGTACATCACACCATACGGTCATGGTTTTTTGCATCTTCCGTCCAAACCGGTTCATGCTTTTTTTTATTGAACCGACTTGAATGAAACTTTAGTTTTTGTCGTGCTTGCATGACTGTGTGAAATCTCAATCTTGCTTTAAATGGTAATTTGAGCCTTGGATTCTTGCTTGAAATTAGTTTTAAAGAGTTAAGATATATTTTAATAATAGGTGTCTATATTTTATATACTATTTGGTGTCTACAGGGTGTTAGGGTAAACAGTTGCATTACTTTAAGTGATTGTATCCATGATACTGAACAACTTTCCCAAAGAAACCTATAGGAAATTCGCATAAAAAAATTCAACTTTTCATACAAACGTTCAGAATCAGAATCAGAAACATTTATTCGTACCATCATTTAACGTTCCATCAGCTGATTGCACTTAGAATGGAGATACCAAAATTTTTTTGCGAATTTCCTATAGGTTTTTTTTGGGAAAGTTGTTCAGTTTCATGGGTACAATCACCCCTTAAAGTAATGCAACTGTTTACCCTAATACCCTGTAGATATGTACCTACTAAAAACCTATTAAGTATAAAACATTAGCATACCTAAGCATATCATATGCACAACTAAGAGTCTTCCCATCAAACTGAACAACTTTAATATGGGAGCAAAGCGATCGGAGTAAAAATATCTGCTGTTGCATACATTGGAGTCAATTCAATTCAATTCAATTCAATATAATTTTATTCAATATAGGAGCTTACAGCACACTTATCAAACGTCAAATCTTTTTTAAAGCTACCACCGCGTCGGAACGTGTTGTCGCTGTAGAGAAGATGCGGCCAGAAACTCTACAACATAACACGACTTAATAACTATTACAATATAAATTCTTAAGCTAAAGTTATGTATACAATAATACATAGTCTATTTAATAAAATAATTGATACTAGTAGTCGAGTAGGCATTGCAGTTTAGTATGGAACAGCCGATATTTTTTTGCTCATTAAATGCTATGTAGAATTCATGATATCTTCGACTTATTATTCCTACGGGAAATACCTTCAAGAGCTTATAAAAACTTGTCTGTAAATGATCATAAGTGAACGAATTCATTTAAAAATGCAAGCGAAACGGAAATGGAAACACATTGGGTTTCGAATTTGAATGAACAAAGCGTTCGAAAGTTAATTAATATAGACTTTAGTAATTCTTATTATTTTAGTAATTCTCCTCCGTGCTCCTCCCTCCTCCTCCGTGCCTCCGTAGTCAAATGGTTAAGAGCATTGGGCTCTTGACACGGAGGTCGTGGATTCGATTCCAACGGGAGACACCTAGTGATATGTCACTTTGTGCGTTTTTCCCCAGTTGGTTGGGACATTGCAGGCCGAATCATCTGATTCTCTGAAAAGAAAGATGATTCCGTGCTTCGGATGGCACGTTAAGCCGTTGGGCCCGGCTACTATCTCTCGTGGTAGTAGTCGTTACATAAAAATCACGTCAGAGGCCGTAAGGCGGTCTGAAAAAACTCTGACACCAGGGCTTGCCCACACGATAAGAAGTAATTCTGATTGCATGCAGTTGTCTTTGCTAACAAAAGACAACCTCAAAATCAAGCAGAATTATTACAAGGTGTCATAAAAGTAAAAATAAACATTTAAAACTTTTAAGGGGGTTGCTTAGACCAACAAACTGAACAACTTTCACTATGGGACCAACATCGAAATCGCGATAAAAAAATCAGCCGTCCCATACATGTAGCTCGAGTAGATTTGTAGTTTAGTATGGAACATCAGATTTTTTTTCGCGATTTCTATATTGCTCCCATAGTGAAAGTTGTTCAGTTTGTTGGTCTAAACCAACAAATTTAATGTTTATTTGTATTTTTGTAACACCTTGTATATTCAAAGGCTCAGACAGGTCGTTGCGTTCCACTGACCGTGTAGGTTACATTCACACAATAGTGAAGTGACCTTCAACATTTCACGTAAAGACGATGTTGTAATTTAATGAACAATAGTGACAGCTCGAGAAAACT
Source organism: Agonopterix alstromeriana (assembly GCA_963924505.1). Taxonomy (NCBI): domain Eukaryota; kingdom Metazoa; phylum Arthropoda; class Insecta; order Lepidoptera; family Depressariidae; genus Agonopterix; species Agonopterix alstromeriana. The sequence continues at coordinate 2,435,579 of OZ004676.1, read as the reverse complement.
ATTGTTATGTTTAAAACTTGAATCTTAAAAACTTTAAATTCAAAGGGCTTTATCGAACCTTTCGGGAAGAACATCGTAAGTGCTAATTGACATATTTTACAAGAGTTTTTGTAAATTTTTGTAAATTTCATTTGCAATAAAAAATTAACTTACTATAAATAGATCATGTTAATCAATATTAATCCACTAGCTTTTGTCCGCGACTTGGTCCGCGTGGATTTCGGTTTTTCGAAAAATCCTTTCTTAATGCATCCCGACATCCTCTGTCGAAATGTGGTTTAGGCTGTGTTTTGTCTGTCAGTCAGTCATGGAACTGTTTTGTAAGTATAGATAGATAGATAATTGAGCAGGATGACAAATTTGCGGATTTTATTTATTTCGGTAATAATTTTAGACACTTCAATTAGGGTTGACGATCACAGATTCAAATGACGACTACGACACTTTTTGTAGTGACTAAAATAGAATGGAAATAGAAAGACACGATGAAGGAAAAATAAAGTTAAATAGCGTTTAAACAAGATTGACAAAGGACAAGAAGGTAAATTGAGATGTCCAACTTGTCCGACTTGAATTATCCGAGTGTTACAAAGAATTCAGGTTGGGTAACTTAACTACCTACAGTATCTCTGGGTGATCAGAAGCTTTACAACAACCACCTTATTTTAAGCACACAAGATTCTCCTTTAGGATATATTTTTTTAAATGACTATGATAATGACTACAGCGTTGCTCAGGGAGCAGTTACTGCTTTTTACTGCGGACTATTGGAGGAACCAGGAAGGGTCTACCGAGCAAAATGAATGAACTTAAGCAACCGACCTAGGGGCACCTAGAGGGGAGTACGGACCTCGGCATAGGACGTTGCTGGGGCTACGCGGCGGATTGGGTAGCTGGGATCGGTGAGACTTAGCATGGGGCGCAAGGAAAGAGCCTACTCGTGTGATGAAACCTGAGTTCGTCTGGCGCTAGTTCAAAAGTTTGCCTTTCTTGCTTCGTTCGCCACTAAAAGAAGAGATGAAACCATTTGGTTCCCGGCTTTGAATAAATACAACTAGAATTATTGCATTATTGGTAGGTAGTGAAATTTAGTAACTCTCCATCCACATATTTATTTTTCTTCTAATTATTACTTATCTTCAACGAACAAGCATGGCCTTATTATTTTATTATCTGTTCAATAGATTAAAATTAAAAAACATAAATACCTAAAACTAACAATCGACATAAAAACCTCTTTAATTCTGTCAAAATCTAAACTTAAGTAACCCAACTTTAAAGCGAAACTGCGAACATTAGAAATGTGAGAATAAAATATGATGACAAAATTCATAGAATGCCTCGGCCCGCATACCTAGCAAGTTCTCGGAAACGTCTTTGTTCCCATTAAAATATTGGTAGTGGAAAAGTACAAGAACAATGGACAAGATCGATTCTATAAGTCAAGTAGGTACTTGGTAAGCAGAGGAATATTAGTTTAACCTCAAAACCTATGTGGTTTTACCGTCGATGGAAAGTTTTTAGTTACAAGAAACAAGACTTACTATAGTTCCTTGAATATCATTTTTGATGAGATTGTTAATTAAGTACAAGAGTTTGATTTGAAAATAACCCATACTAGCATGAGCTCAAGTTTATTTTAAACTGTATTCAAATGTCTCTTTGGAAACAGAAACGTTTATATTCCCCGAGGGGGTAGTCAGAGATATTCTGAAAACTCAGAACATCCACGTTTCACTAGTAGTACCGAATCTCTGTCCAGTTTGACGGGGAGTGAGCCCGTCGCCACTTTGAATGGACAGTGGGTACAATACATGCCTCGAAATTGAAGCATGCAGGTTTCCTCACGATGTTTTCCTTCACCGAAAAACCAGTGGTGTTACAAATCGTACATAAATTCCGAAAAATTCATTGGTACGTGTCGGCCTGGACGGGGATCGAACCATCGCCTCCTGCACGGCAGGCAAGGTTACTCGCCACTGGACCACCACGACTATGAACGTTTATGAAAGAGAATCAAATTAATATTGCTGCAACTGTATTGATTATAGGTAGCTGGCAATTGTAGCAAAGATTTTGTTCATCATAAAGAGAAACGAGGTCGATAATCTTCTTCAAAAGGTGCTCCGTGAGTGTCGTATCAGTCAACTAAGGCACAACTTTCGCAGTGTTTGGTTCAGTTATTTTGGAGTTCACGTTGTTCCAGTACTCTTTGAGGTGACTGACCACCATCTGGATTCTAAGACCGAGATTCAGAGACGATTTGTAAGTCATAGTTCGGACTCCTGTATGTCAAAATCCATACATTTTCGCCACGCTTAGCTCAAGCTAAGTCCAAAAAAATCGTCTCTGAATCTCGGCCTAAATGTATTTGAGTCCCTTTCTTTACGCCGGTATCTATCCGTCTTTAAGGATTGGAATATGGAATACATTTAAATCAACGCATACTGACAACTTAATTATTTTTCATCCTTTTAATTTTGTTATCGATTTGGTAGGTACCTACCTAAATTTTAGTGCGATAGAAAAGCGCCAATACATTATAATGTATGTAGGCACTATGTAGAACATAAACCTCAAAACGAACAGAGGATTTTTTGAAATCTTGCCAATTATACAATCGAAGGACATTTCACGTGTAAGTATTTTGTGATTTTTATCTGTATGTTTATTTATTCTCTGTTTTGTGAGAACATATATTACATACGATAACAGTTTTATGTATCACACGATTGTGAAAGTCTGAATGTAGTGAATAAAGTCGTGAGCTAGTCGTTTGTCATCACAGTATTCACAATTGTAACGAAATCTGTGGTGCAATACTTATCCTAAAATAACAAATTGACTTCATTTACGAAGACACGTTCTAAAGCAATTCTAAGAAACAGAGCAGTAATGATAGAGGCTTATGCAACAATTTGTGTTTGTAATATTAGAGGCCTACATAATACTCATAAATAAATGTACGGTAAACTGCCTTTTTATTAAGTTAGTTATTAACCTATAGCCTGTGGTATCCCACAGCAACTGATTTTACGAATTAGTTTGAGAGGGAGTGGGCTATGTGACAAGTTAGTGGTAAACATTTGTGGTTTCCTTGGTCAGGCTTAAATATTTAATTATAAAAATTCAGCTTCCGTATGTTTACTCAAAAACAACGCGACCCATTCAGATGAAACTTTGTTGGGTTGTTGTGCACACGCCGAGGAAGTTTTATAATAAAAACGGCCAAGTGTGTGTCTGGAAAAAATGGGTTTTGCAAAGCATGCCGGGCACGGCTAGAAATATATAAAATTCTTGTTCCTGCAAAGTTACAAATGTTGACTTAAGCTTTTTTGGCAGTAAGTAATGAAATGTCAATTTCAAATTAATTTGTTGTTATTTTTTTCTAAATAACAATAATAATAATAAGATAGGAAAAACCAGAGATGCAAAGTAACAATTATTTACACAAGTGTGTGAAATTATAAGTGATTGTTAAACAGCCTCGCTCGTGGCACAATTAAACAAAGTGATGCGGGTATTTGCTTGTCACCTTACAAAGTTATTGCAACATTCCGAAAGAAACTGTTTTTGCAGTTGAATAAATACAAAAATATGTTTCCGGGCATCAAAATCGATAGTCAAATGTACCTACCGATACTGATAACGCGATAAAACCTTATCGTTATCCACTAGCAACGTAAAACGCGCTATATGCACTTACAATAGAAATAAAAAAACCAACCGTAAAATAATCCGCTCACTTCGCACTAAAACCTCAGTAACTCAGATGTTTGCAACATTCCAAAAATGCACTTTAAAAATATATCGTTTAACACTAAAATCAACTAAAACATTCACAGTAATCGTTTTCACACTCCGCTGTACATAACACCACTTTCGCAAAAACACGAAAAAAAGTATGTAAACCGTTTTTTTCACGAAAGTTAGTACGCGATTTTGACGAGAGATAACACGTCTACCGCGTTCGGTACTTGGTGACGGACTGACGCGCGCGAATGTGCGACTGAAACGCATAGATCGAAATAATTCCATCGTCACTAGTGCGAGAGAGACGGATAGAGAATGAAGTTAGCGGAATTGAGCTGCCATGACCGGGAATGACCACATGGCATGCATTTGGATTTACAGAACAATCATTGCACAAATTGAGAGTTGGCGCGTTTTTGTTTAGGGCCACGTGTTTCAATCTTTAGCTGTTTTGTTTAAAAAAAAATTTTAAAGCTCTTTGCTGAAGTGGTTTTTTGTTTTTGGTACTTTTATTTTTTGTAAACATATTCTTAAGTTACAAAAGAATACTATTGTATGGTTGTAAAGTATAACAATCGATGGAAAATACGCTTAATTTCACATATAAGGTTTTTCATTTAATTAAATTAAAAAAGAAAGTTGGCGAAGTGCGAGAAAAATGCAAAATTTATACAAGACCCCGGTATTATCTGACCTCCTTTCTGTTTATCCTTCTTGATTAAATTTTTTTTGCTTCGTAAATGTCGTATTCATATTTTGAAGTGTCTATTTTATGCTCCCTTCAAAATTGAATCAACATTTCACAAGGAAACATTTTTAAATGTGATATTTTTAGCCATGGCCACGCGTTTGTCCTGTCTTGGGTAGGCAGAGACCATCCAAGCAATCCTAATTGACAACATTACATTTTTTTAATCACCTGTTTTAATAAAAAATATAAAAATAGGTTAAAAAATAAGAGATAAGTATTTTTCAGATTTTTTTTTGGACCGCTATTTCTATTTTTAATTTACTTTTGAATTTTATGAAATACGTAGGATTTATGGCTAAGATACCTTGGCCGCAATAACATTAAAAATAAAAACTGTGAAATACAATAGAAAAGCCAAGTAGGCAAAGGAATAAAACCTCAATCAACTTCTATTATATTTTTCGGTATTTTTCAAATAACTCGAGAAATAATGGATAGAAAAATCGGATAATTTTGATATAAGCTTTGAATCACATAATCTCCAAATGGTTTTCTTATTTTGGTACCTTTCTTAAAATGAAATGTTGTCAATTCTGTTTCGGAATTCCAATCCGGAATTTCGAATCCATACGAAATCGTAATTCCGTCAGAATAATTCCTTACCTAACACCGCATTTATTAAATTTAATGGGTTAATACGGTTTGCGTTATGACTTCTTGTTCTTGATTTAAGATCTCGATACATTGTGGGTTTAATTATCTTAATTAGGAAATCTAAAAAGAGGAAAAAATTAGAAATAAAAGGCAAAAACAGTATATTTCATATTTTTATTAGCAAAATGAAGGAAAAAGGTGCAAAAAGATAAAACGCTGAGAAAGTTTTTCGCTGACTTTTATTTCCTGACTTGGTGTTAAAAAGGTCCCTTATTTCAGTTACGACTGTTCGTTAAAGACGTCAAAATTACATTTTCTTTTAAATCAAGAAGTGTTTGCTTCCATGACACAATTTTGTACGATATTTATGTGTCTTGATATGAAACAATGTATATAAAATAAATAATAATAAATATCTAGAACATTGTCACACAAATTATCCAGCCACATTTAAAGTACCAGAATCTAGCATGGACTTGTGTTATAAAGACTAGACAAACATCCATGACTCGGGTACAAATATTAATATTCATCATACAAATATTTGTCCCTTACGGGATTCGAACCCGCAATCCGCGGCACAGCAGGCAGGTTCACTACCGACTGTGCTATCGGGCCGGCTATAAGGCCGTCATTAGAGAACAAATCTATTTTACTGTTTTTTTCCGAAACTGGTTGAGCTGCAGCATCCGTTATAATTTTCAGATAGACAGAAATCTCAAGACAAGCATTATATCGATTTAGTTTCCATGGGAGTTTTGTTCCATTGGGACAAGACCCATCCAACGACAACTCATTTGATTTAAAAAAAACCAATTATTCCCAACCCCTCTTTCGTTGTATGGGAGTCGAAAAATATTTGTTTCTTCATAACTACCACATTTCTGTTTTTAGGTTACTGTTATCTGTCTTCAAGCCAAATTTCGATTCAATAGGTGCAAAAATGAGCTAGTTATTGACGTGGGGCATACAGATAGACAGAATGTTTTGGAAGTTTCCTTGTTTGATTACGGAACCTTAAAAACAGGCACAGTTACTTTTTTGATAGGTTCTTACTTACCTTACCTTACCAGAATAACCAAAAACTGATATGTTTATGTAACAAAGAAATAGAAACATACATTTTTCATTGTTATTTTCATCAAACTGAACAACTTTCTCTACGTGTCGGGAACAAAATCTCGAAAAAAAAATCGTCGGTTCCATATAAAACTGCAAACCTCCTAGTACTTCAAGTAGTTAAGTTTGATTGTCTGTTCATGCCCTTAAAAATATGAAGGACCTAATAATTACAAAACTGTACACACTAGTATATTTGAACAACATACATACACAAACACATAAACATACGATCATAATCCCTTTTGAGGGTGGTCAGAAATTTTGTTATAACTAAGTAAGTACCAACAATGTTTTAAGGCGTGAAACAGCAAGGCAACATATTAAAGGTTTCAGAATGGTGTAAAAGAAACCATAGCCCTTAGTTGCCCTGCACAACACCCACAGGAAGAAATGGGGAAGGAGCAAATGAGATCAATGGCCCATTCTATGCTGGATCCATGCGGCACAAAATTGTCTTTTTTGTAGACAACAATATGACAACCCATAAACTGCTTGTTACCAATAAATGCGCAATGAAATCGAAAATGTAAGTCTGTTATATCTACTTAAACGAACATCAACTGCATAAAAAGTCTGTCAATGAATTAACAAATTTAATTGCCCCCTAAAATTAGGGAATCAAGAAAAACATGACAACTCAAATTCAATAATATCCAGGGATGTATTTACAAAAATTGCACCCCTGGGCAAATATGTTTGGCCGCCCCCCTACCTGTAGCTTACCGGCAGCGGCGGCGGGCCGGTAGCAAAAGGTATAAGGTTTTAATATATTTAAGAATTGACAGACATGAGTTGTCGGTTATCGCATGATAGTATTGCCACGAACTGTATCCAAATCAAGAGCTAGCTAAGCGAGCTCAAAATATGACAAAACTTTTATCTTGTTTAGTGTTTCATCTTTTCTATGTTTTGCGTAAGTGACAGCAGAAATAAAAATATGGAGCGAGCGTAGCGAGCTCGAGATTAATCTGTTACGCGACTTGGCTGTGCTAGAACTCATATCGGTCTATGTATGCGTGCAGCAATCAATTTGAGAATAAACTTAATAAGAGCGAGTGAAGCGAGCTTGAAATTTTTTAGCCTTAAGTACGGCTTGGCTGTGATTGTAACTCTGTCGCTCTATGCATGCAGTAATACAATAAAGAGACAAAACCAGAAAAATCTACGACGAAAAAACGAAAAGACGAATTATTTTCGCTATGTGTCTAGACTGTAGCCAGATAACGGTTTGTGTGTGTTAAAATTTCCTACAAGTGAGTATGGCCCTACGGGCCGCCCCTGTTGTATTTGCCGCCCTTAGCACTTGCTCATTTTGCCCTTAGGAGAATACGCCCCTGATGATATCCTCGACTCAGAAAATTAATTACTTTAAAATAGCTAAAGATAATTTTGATAAAGTAAAGCTCGTTAGAAATACCGGCCGAGTGTTAATAATTATCTAGGTGTAGACACAGTGTCGTCACGTGACTTAGCTCAAAAGAACAATGTCCAACTAGCATCAAAGGCGTAGCCTTGTAACAAAGCTTTAGCCTCTTACACTGAGCGGTAGCTGGTGTGGTGATGAGCGGAGCGAAGAGCGAGAGTCTGGAACAATGAAATTATATACCAAGGACCAAGGGTCCCGACTGTTAAAGTCGCTTCAATATTACGTAACAGAATTCTGGACTTGCTTTTTTCTTTTCAGTTTTAATTTAAAGTTCACTTTTTACGCAGACGGGTTTTTTGTCCATAGGTACATTATAAAATAGTAAAGTATCCAGTGCTTGTAATAATGTAGGTTACTCCACAAACTGAAATTTTTTTGATTATTTTTTGAGTCAATTTTAAATCTGTTAGCTTTGTAGGTAACTCCACAAACTGCCATTTTTTGAATTATTTTTTGAGGCAATTTTAAATCTGTTAGCTTTAAAAGAGAAGCAAGTATCCAATAGCATTCGAAGATAGAGCGATAACGCAAATCGCTATCACTCAACAACAAATTCAATCCCTTACAGCAGAGAGAGTGCACGGCTTTTTGCTCAGGCTTTTGAACGTTACTCGACTTGTACTACACGAGCAACTTGTACCATACATTTATATGTACTTGATACTTGACTATTGTACTAGAGCGGAACTTTGTAGAGATCTGTCAATAATGTCTTTAGTACCTACGAAAGTTTTGGGTGTCGAGTGCGATTTACTTCTCGAGTGTTCTAGCGTAACATTTTGTCTAACGCTTAAAAACAATTCGTTATTTCGTCGTTTCTACTAAGAGCGAGAATCATAAGCGTGCATAGCATGCTTACGCTTGAAGTGCGTGACATGCCAGCCCTACAGATAAGCAGTTATGCCGGGCGGATATCGCTGTACATTGACACTTCTATAAAGTTAAATAGTAACAATTACTTTACAGACGAGTCGATGTACAGCGAACTTGCGTAAGATTGCGCAAGCGTGTAAACCCGGCATTACATGTTGCGCGGGCTACATCACACATGATATCTCGTTCGTTCGCTCGCATACACTTTTTTAAGGGGATGATCAGACCATCAAACTGAACAACTTTCTCTATGGGACCAACATCAAAATAGCGAAAAAAAAACTGTCCCATACATTAGGCTCGAGTAGGATTGCAGTTTTGTATGGAACAGCTGATTAATTTTTCACGATTTCGATGTTGGTGCCATAGAAAAAGTTGTTCAGTTTGACGGTCTGATCATCCCCTTAAAAAGTGTCAGCATATTAAGAAGGACCCTGTATAAAAAGAGAGCGAAGACGCGATAGCGCTGTATTACGCTGCTATACTACGGCCGCTGGTGTACCTAGTTAACTGCTTAGGAAATAAGACCTAAGATGGTGACCAACTAGCACAATAGCGTTAAGAATAAGATGTAGGTAATTATAAGACCTGCGTAATAGTTCTACTTGAATCGGTCAGATCTGCAAGATACTAGTAATCTGCAAGAAGTCTATACTCTGTAGACAAAAAACTAATATCATCATCATCAGCCCATACAGGGTGTAAGGAAAAGTATTCAAAGTCAAAGTCAAAGTCAATATAATTTATTCAATATAGGAGCTTGCAGCACACTTATCAAACGTCAAATCTTTTTTAAAGCTACCACCGCGTCGGAACGTGTTGTAGCTGTAGAGAAGATGCGGCCAGAAACTCTACAACATAACACGACTTAATAACTATTACAATATAAATTCTTAAGCTAAAGTTATGTATACAATAATACATAGTCTATTTAATAAAATAATTGATACTATACAGTAAAGTAAATAAACTATAAGCTAGTGACCTCAGACCCAAGCATTTTGATCATTTAAATAATCATCCAGTTTATAATATTTATATAATAAGTTAATATTATTAACCTTTAAACCACATACTCTACCCATCAAACTGAACTACTTTTACTATGGGAGCAAACCAGTCAGAACAAAAAAAAATTAGCTGTCCCATACTAAACTGCAATACCTACTCGATTAAAAAGTATGGGACAGCTGATACTTTATTGTTCTGAAAGGTTTGCTCCCATAGTTAAAGTTGTTCAGTTTGATGGGTAGAGTATGTGGTTTAAAGGTTAATGATACTTTTCCTTGCAACCTGTATGCGTCGTCCGTGCGTATTCCCGTATGTCACCGAGACGCTCTCTCGAATATGAGAAAAAATATTCAAATCACGCGAAAATCGACGAAGTTAACTTTTGTGGAAAGAATGAAGTTACAGGAGGTTAATTTGTTACAAAATAAAGCTAGGACCTCTCTTCAAATCACAAACACATAACCCGATAAGACATTGTAGTGTAGTAACTCGAAAGTCGTAAAACATTTTTACATTTTGTCGTAACTGCCGTGTCACAGGGCAGAACACAAGTAATTTATAACTCCAAATGTCGTGTTTATTGCTTAACTTATTTTTGTTTTCGCCTCATGTTTTTTTTTGTTTACGCGTTGTTTACCGTGACCGTATCTTTTCTAGGAGTGTTTCCGCGTGATATAACTTGGTTTAGATGTTTTTAGGAAGGTCTTTGACGGAAGCGTTTCTTTGTGGGCACTCATAATGGGTAATTGAATGTTTTGAAGCGAGAAAAACATTATTTTGATGGTAAAACTTAGGCCGATACTCAGTGAGTTCGAAATCCCGGATGTCCAAGTTCATTTAGACTCTACTCACGCTTAAGGCTCTACCGCTCGATTTTACCGTAGAATTGGGTAACTTTGTAATCATTTTATACATGACACTTTTTAGGCAGAAAACTAAACTGAACGATCTACAGGATATCAGAAGTGATTTGGTTTTTCTCGTAATCTATTTTAATAAAACTGAAGAAAAAATTATCACCCCTTTTTTGAAGTTGTAACCATTTTACTCTTACTTTGTTGTTCGGAAGAAAATGAAAATTTATAATATACATCACAATCACAGTGCAACATAGAATAAGATGGTTTTCTTATTTTTTGAAAATTCATAATAATCTTATAATTTTTCAAATAAAACGGCTAAATTCTGACCGGATCCACGCGCTCGTTCACATCGATTAGTATGAAGAGTCGTGTTCCCGGGCGGATACGCCTTAAAAGACTTTGAATCTCGGCCTTGAGAGTTTTCAAAATCGATTAATTGAAGATTTTGTCGCACCCATTGGAAAAATGTGGTCTATCTAAACCGGGAACCACACAGGAGCAAAGCCAATCACTGAATAAGGGAGAATTAGTCTCTCTATAGAAATCAAAAATGGGTTATAAATAAGAATACATATAGTATAACGTAAACCTTGCCTAAGTCATACAAAGCCACAGTTGCAACTATACAGGGTGAAATTTATATCATTAGCCGATCGTAGCAAAAAAAAAATCTGCTGTTCCATACTAAACTGCAACGCCTACTCGACTCAAAATGTATGCAACAGCTGATTATTTTTTTGCTCTGATCGGTTTGCTCCCATAGTAAAAGTTGTTCAGTTTGATGGGATAGTTTAAAAGGATGCTAATTATATTAATTTCATCAATTTCCTGTGCAACAATTGAACTTATAAGAATCACTATTCAGAGGGCCTACCATGAGTTTTCACTGTACGTTACTACTGTAGTTACGTCACCAATTCGTATGACAGAAATTAGTTCTTAACGTAAACACTGGGAGTGCTGTACAAAATTCAATATAAAATTAGCGACTCAACTACAGTAGTAACGTACAATGAAAACTCGTGGTAGGCCTACAGTACTTACCTACTCTTAATAAACTCATGTCTAGTCATCTAGAAGGCAGGTGTTGGTATAAAGAGAAAAACTGAATCGTGATTCTTATAAGTGCAATTGCTCCATTGTTATATTGTTTTATTTAAATTTGATTGTTAGATTTAAATTTTATTTATTTTATATGTTGACTCATTGATGATCATAATTTGTAAATCTGATAATTATTTGTAATTGAAAATGACATGCATCTATAATAATAGTTAACTAAGTAGGTGATGTAAAGGACACTATTTTTAGTTGTAATTGTGATTTAAATTTATTTTTCGTTTTATAATTATATTGGTTCTTGATGATAATTTCTAATTCAAAATGGCATGTATAATAGTAGTTACCTAATTACGTATAATTGTATTGCAGAATTTGTGTAAATGCCTGCAAAGGTAGGCTTCAGTGAAACTAATCAATGTCAAAACACCTGCAAATGTCTGTACCTACAACTGAGTCCATACACAATAAAGTTCATTTATCATTTATCCATAGTTGCATTGCAGTTTGATTATTGGTTCGTTCGTATATTCGTAGTGAGGACGCTCCTAGGGAGAAGCTCGTTTACGCCGCGTCGATGCCGTTTTGAATGGTAACTTAATTTGTGTTGCACGACTACGACGACTCACGACGACGACCACTTTAGATCGAAGTTTTTTTATAAAATCCGACGACTAATTTCTCTACCATTTTTATCCATCGTGTAATTTTTGTGGAAAAACCCGTATATGTGGTAAGGCTACGCGCAATATACATTACATTATACAGTGTGTTCACAAAGTAGCTGTCAAGTGGTCTGCGTAAAGGACCATTGAATGCACTAGCTGTCCTGTGAATAGGCAGGCGGAGATAAAATGATGAGCGCTTTTATAAAATTAAGCATTTTTAGCCTTCCTTTTTTAGGATTTTTTAAAACCAAATTAGGATATTTTACTCACAGCGTAAGACAGATTTAAAATGAAAGCGTGGTAAGTTTGCTTTTTGTAGAATATGAGATTTGTTTTCTCATACGAGCATGTATAACAACTTGTACTTATGTTATTAATATAATCGTAGTATAGACGTGAGTTTAACTAATAAAATAATAAATTGACGAGTTTGTTTCAATTAAAGGTGACTAGAACTCATGAAAAATGTATGCTTTGATCCTTATCCAACCTTGATTGATTTTTTCTCTGTATTTTACTTTTTATATTTTGGTGTCGAATACGAGTAAAGTAGGTACACAACGTGTTAATGAATTAACGCAAAACTAGAAAGTCGTTGGTTTAGAAACGAGAGCAGAATCGAATTATAATGGTTTCAATATAAGTAATTTTTCCAAAATATTACATAATTTGTTAGTTTTCAAATTTACTGACTTACTACCAAAACAAGATTCTTAAAATGTATCCATGAGCACGTTAGCGCTTTCATTCATTGCTGAAATGACCACAAATCATTTTTGCCTCAAAACTTAAAATACTTCATTAACACGTTGTATATGATTGATTAATTGATTGAAAAATTTTTGGTTAACCTAACCTACGTACAGTAAGGACACTCCCCTCCCCCCATAAATTTTGACCTCACCCCTCTCGGTGGTACGTGATGGATGAGGCGGCGTAGTCCTCTGTCAACTCAACAACATGTTCTTGCCTCTTCACGTCAGTGCGAGCCCGTTCGTTTAAAGTGTCCAGAGTGTGCCTCAAGCAAACACAACATGGAGCTTGTCGTCATTTGTTCTAAGTTACGAAACGGGCAGTAAAACTATCAAAAAGCAATGAGTTTACCCCTTAAGATAAGTCAGCTGATGGCGTTATCATCGCTATGAGATTTATGGTGCCCCTATAATTGTGGATGCAGTGGCACTACACGTTGTAACTTTAAATATTGTTGGAGTATTGTGAAATTTACAACAAATGGGATGCAAATGATGATATATTGTCAGTTATATCAGGCCTGTCTCAATCCACAGCTCAGGTACGCCTGACGGCCGATGCCCACCGAGTGGTGAATGGCAATAGGTTAGGTAACCGTGTAAACATCTTGGTCAAATCTCATTAGACTTGTCGCTATTTTGTTAGTAGTCAATGCGAGACTTGAAATCCCTAGCGATGTCACGCTGCCAGTACGTGAAAGAATGAAAGAGGGAGACTATGTAAAGGAAGCTTTCATGTCTAATGACGCGAATTGTACGATAGGACGGGTGCGAATAACGTTGCACCTTATTGCCATGCAGAGAGAGTCGCTATTTATTGAAATCTGTTATAGTATTTATTCTGTGGTTATGTTAGCTAAACTCTGGAAATTCAAGAAAAATGCTGAAACTATAGGTACAGTACCTACCTCACACTATGAGATAACGTGTGTGAAAATTATGGTACGACAAATTTCTAGCAAGAGAACCTGTGTGAATGATTCGATCACATTTCACACACACCACCTCACTTCTCACCGATCCCAGCTACCCAATCCGCCGCGTAGCCCCAGCAACGACCTATGCCGAGGTCCATACCCCTTTGGGTGCCCCTAGGTCGGTTGCTTAAGAGAAGTTTATTCCAAATGCGTAAATGCGCGCTGCATACAAACGAAGTCTGGTGATATTTTCAATACTAACCAATTAAACTCAATGAAATTTTGCAGAAACAATCTAGAAACAAATCTCTATGCTTGCATTGTGTCCGATTTTCGTTAAAATATACAGTTTCAATGCTAGGATTAATTTAAGATTTGGATGGAAATCTTTGAGGCACTGTAACTTTAAAACTGTAAATTTTAAGGAAAATCTGGCACGATACAAGCATAGATATTTGTTTCTAAATTGTTTCTGCAAAGTTTGCAAAGGGGCGCGCCAACAGTAATATACCCTTAAGTTCATTCATTTGGCACGGTAGACCCTTCGTGGTACCTCCAATAGTCCGCAGTAAAAAGCAGTAACTGCTCCCTGAGCAACGCTGTATTAAACATATAAAAAAAAAACACCTCACTATTCAGGGCTCCTGTCTCTAGGTTCCGAATAGCCCTCATGATAGTCAAACTTCGATAGGATATGGCACCACAAGAAAAAGAAGGAGATACCTAGTAGCAATGGTTCTGACTTTGACTAATTATTATAAGGATTAGCCTTGCGGTAGCATTTCCCCTCTGCCACGGTATAAGCACAATTGATCTTGTGCATTTACATTCAATTTTACACCTTATCACTAAACGAGACAGCCTATAATTGCGAAATAATAACTTCGAACTTAGAACGTTTGGGGTTCACACGAGACTACTTTTCATGATTTTTAACATTCAAAATTAGAATCTAAAGTTATGGGGAATAAATTCAAAATTGCGGATTTCATGTTACCTCGCCCCCTGCAAAAAGTGGCAGAAATGTTTGTTAGTAGAATTACACGCGTCACCAGTCCACATATAAATAGTCAAAGGGTTATGACCACACAAAAAGGAAATAACCTCGTGTGTGTATACACACACGATAATAACAGGATCATGTTTCTAATCATAGTTAAACCAACATTAACACGATACCTAGTTAACTGAATCATTACAGCTAATTATAGCTTAACTATTTATCAAATCGGACCCCAGGTGGGTTCTGTGCGGTAATAAATTGTTTTGGACAATGCGGTACCCTAATTACAGGGTAGCCTACCCTACAGTTTGCTTGTTCTGCTTACTGTTGTCCCGGGAATTATTGAATTTTCATCGTAATGACGAAGGAATAAGATCAATTTCAAGTGACATTTTAAGAGGTTTAAGTTGGACATGGGTGTTGAAAAATTACGCTTTTGACGCGTGGATGGAATTGAACATGATGTGGCGTATTTTTACTCGATTACGACGAAAGGAGGGTTGTGTTTTTGACGCAGTTGTTAGTATTGTGGTATGCTTTGCTTATGGTAACAATCATCAGGGTGAAATTGATATCATTAGCATCCTTTTAAACTAAGAGTCTACATATCACACTGAACAACTTGTACTATGGGAGCAAATAAATCGGAGCAAAAAAAAAATCTGCTGTTGCATACTTTTGAGTCGGGTAGGCGCTGCAGTAAAAGTTGTTCAGTTTGATGGGTACTCTTAGTTTAAAAGGATGCTAATGATATCAATTTCACCATGTATACGTCCCACAGCAGGGCACAGGAACCATCAAGGAGGTATGGACGTCAGTCCACCACGCGTGCCCTATGTGGATTGGTAGACTTCACTTCACATACGCATCGGAATTACTTCTTCAGCGAATGCAGGTTTTCCTTACGATGTTTTCCTTCACCATTTGAGAGCAGTCGATATTAGGCACATTACGTGAGTTACAATAAAACTGGTCAAGTGCGCGTCGGGCTACTCGCGCATTGAGGGTTCCGTAGCACACCACCACACAATAAATTTACTTACAAGTTTTTTTTCTCCGGGACCTTTAGCACGAGACCGACTAAAACTTAGCCGGGTTTTACTATTTGTTGTTATTTTAGTTTGTTCTATAATCACACCAAATTTGACGCTTGTATGTATTACCGTTTTTACAATAAAGCAAGACGAAAAAACGTTGATAAAAACTAGTTTCTTGTATAAGGACCCCCCCTTAATTTATAACTTTTTGTCATTTTTACTATATTTTGTCAAGCAATCCGCCGTAATAACGCATATTCTGAAAGAAATTCAACTGTCTAGCTATTACGGTTCTAAATTTACAGCCGTAAATAGGTAGGACGGACGAAAGGACGGACAACGTAGGCTTAGTAATAGGGTCCAGTTTGCATGTAAGCAAAATCCACTACGGGAGATTTTGACGCGCGCGCTGATTGGTCAACAAACTCCCGTAGTGCACTTTGTCAGCAAAATCTACTATCGGAGTTTTCCCGTAGAGGGTTTTGTCAACAAAATCTGCTATGGGAGTTTTGAAAACGGGCTCTGATTGGTCAATAAACTCCCGTAGTGGACTTTGTCAGCGAAATCTACTATCGGAGTTTTCCCATTGTTTGCTTTGTCAACAAAATCTACCATCGGAGTTTGAAGACGGTCTCTGATTGGTCAATAAACTCCCACAGTGGATTTTGTCTGCAAAATCTACTATCGGAGTTTGGGACAATCAATGAGTACGCTCGAGTCTGCCCCACCGAACTTATATTTTTACTCATTTTAACTGAACATGAATTTATTCCATCATCATCATCATTTTCATATTCACTACTGTCCGCCCGTACCAGGTGGGGCAACAAACCACCAGACCACCACACCTTGTTCGATACATTGACGCGATTCTCGAAAACTCTACTTCGAGTAACAACAAATGATTTGCATGTTTCGTTTCTTCCACAATTCTGACAACACAGCTGAAATATTGAAGAAAATAACAAACAGTTTGCAAACACACATAAATACAGCGCATGACCTGTCTAACTTACCGTCGAAATATGGCTTGTCCCCAGGCATTACTTACATTTAGACATACGTAAACTCACTACCACAATTCCTTTAGAGGTAGTCAGAATATTGCCAATTACTACCAAATATTTGAATATGATATAATAATACAGAATGTAAATTGATAATATCTCCGAATGTATACAGGTTTCCTCGCGATACTTTTCCTTCACCGCCGAGCTGTTGATCATGACAAATACAACCGTACATAAATTCCGGAGAACTTGGTGGTACAGGCCAGGAATCGAACCGCGCCGCCTCGTGATTGAGTCGCAAGCTCTCTTCCGCATGAGCTATTGCTACTCTCTAGTATAAGCCCTAAAAATTATAATAGCATATACATATGCTCACGACTATATTCCCCGAGGGGGAGGTAGTCAGAGATATTCTGAAACCTCAGAACATCGACTATTCACCAGAAGTACCGAAACTATGCCCAGTATGACGGAGGGTGAGCCTGTCGCCACATAATGGACAGTGGGTACAATACATGCCTCGAAATTGAAGCATGCAGGTTTCCTCACGATGTTTTCCTTCACCGAAAAGCCAGTGGTGTTACAAATCGTACATAAATTCCGAAAAACTCATTGGTACGAGTCAGCCTGGTTGGGAATCGAACCATCGCTTCCTGCATGGCAGGCAAGGTTACTCGCCACTGGACCACCACGGCTTTTTCTATAATATTAATAAATATATCAGATCTCATATAGAGCGAAGCTTCTAACTCTACGCACCCTAACTCTACATTCCCTAACTTCATAAACTCTCCTCCATAGTCAAAATATGTGGCAAAATCCGATGCGTGGTTTTGAAGAAGTCAGTGGAGCCACAGAAATGATGAGGATGGGCGTGGAGGGCGACTTTGATTTTATTTAGAGAGAGAGAGATGACACTTCAAATAACGGATTATCTCAAAAATGCCCGTTTTCACATCAACTCTACAGAAAGTAGCCTCTATTTTGAAGTAAACCGTTTTTATGTTTCTCACGCCGGTTATCTAAATAAATATTTGTACGCAAAGTTAACAGTATCTGTTTTGGCCTGTTTGTTCAAAAAATTTCTATGTTAATGTCAAAATGACAAGACCAAGTGAAGAGGCAATTAAGTTACTTACGAAGCATTTTTTAACTTTGTTACTAAATAGAAAGTATAGAAAAGTATTTGAGCTAGTAAGCAGAGTTAAGATTCCGCAATCTCGTTAACTATTTTATCGTTAACTATGTTTAGGGCCCTTCTTAATATGCTGACACTTTTGAGGGGATGATCAGAACGTCAAACTGAACTACCTTCTCAATGGCAGTCGAATGGAAATCGCCAAAAAAAATTAGCTGTTCCATACAAAGCTGCAAACCTACTCGAGCAGAAATGTATGGGACAGCTGATTTTGGTGCTATAGAGAAAGTTGATCAGTTTGATAGTCTGGTTATCCCCTTAAAAACTGTCAGACTGACTCTTGCTTGTGCGTTAGCACTGCATTTCCGCCAATGTGAAGTAGTTTGTGGAAGTATCTATCCCAATCTCAGGGATTTTTTTTGATCGAGAACAAGAAGAGATTGAGGATTGCGGAGCCTCGTGGCAGGCAAAAACGCGACGCGCGAACACCACGCGAGACAAGTGCTCGTGGCAGAACCTGCAACGTGACTCCCGTTTACTCTTATTAGGTGTTTAGTCATATCGAATAGGTACCAATTTTAATTTAAAAAAAGCTGACTGACTGACTGCGTAAGAAATAATTGTCTGAAAAGAGAAAAACAAGCTATAATCAATAAAATTTTGTTTGAGCAAATATATATGCTCACGACTATATTCCCCGAGGGGGTAGTCAGAGATATTCTGAAACCTCAGAACATCCACGTTAAAGCAAATATAGCTTGAAATTTTGAAAATTATGAAATCAATTTGGGTATTGCTAATGATATGTGGTACATTTGGAATATATTTCAATGCAGTATCACAATTAATATAGTCGTGAGCAAATTATGTTTATACAACATTATGAATCTATATCCTAAAATCAACAATAAATATAAGAAATAATAATACAACTTAACTGAACTTTTAATACAAGCTTCTAAGATGCAGTAAGTTCCCTATATTTCCAAATAGTAAAAAAAAGCTGTAAAGAAAGTAGTAAATATCCTGTACGGACAGTGGGACGAAAATAAGCCAATAATTCTTGTCAGAAAACAGGAAGCACTCCTCTTGGTTGTTGCTTTCCTGGTACAAAACATTTTGTTGGAAATATAAAAGGTACAATGGATTTCAACGCAAACAAAAGTATACACAGACAGACATAAGCACATACTTACATGTTTCCTTCAGGCTAACGGAAATGTAAGCCATTGAAAAAAGAAAATAAATATCTTGGATTTTGTCACAGAGATTATCTAGCATAAGCATATGCTCACGACTATATTCCCGAGGGGGAGTCAGAGATATTCTGAAACCTCAGAACATCCACGTTTCACCAGTAGTACCGAAACTCTGTCCAGTGTGATGGGGGGTGAGCCCGTCGCCACTTATAATGGACAGCGGGTACAATACATGCCTCGAAATTGAAGCATGCAGGTTTCCTCACGATGTTTTCCTTCACCGAAAAGCCAGTGGTGTTACAAATCGTACATAAATTCCGAAAAACTCATTGGTACGAGTCGGCCTGGACGGGGATCGAACCATCGCCTCCTGCACGGCAGGCAAGGTTACTCGCCACTGGACCACCACGGCACGGCAATGATCTGCTCCCATTTAAAGTACCAGAATCTAGCCTGGACTAGTATAATGATGACTAAAACAACGGTATAGAATGCATATAGGGTCATTCTTAATATGCTGATACTTTTTTTAGGGGATGGTCAAACCGCTAAACTAAACAACTATCTCTATGGCAGCGACATCGAAATCGCGAAAAAAAATCAGCTCTCCCATACAAAATTATAAACCTACTCGAGCCAAATGTATGGGACAGCTGTGTTTTTTTTCGCGATAAAGATGTTGGTCCCATAGAGAAAGTTGTTCAGTTTGATGGTCTAATCATCTTCTTAAAAAGTGTCAGAATATTAAAAAGGAACAACTATTCATTAAGCCAGAAAGGTCTATCGAGGTGCTGTATCTGTGTTTTATTGTACATAAAATAATAAAAATATATTTCATTCATTAATTCATTCAACAGGGTGAAATTGAAATGATTCGACAAATATTTTCAGGGGTGTTTCAGACCATCCAACTGAACAACTTTTACTAAGGGAGCAAAGTTGAAATCGCGAAAAAAAAATCAGCTCTTCCATACAAGACTGCAAACCTACTCATGCCAAATGTATCGAACAGCTGTTTTTATTCGCGATTTCGATGTTGTTCTCATAGAGAAAGTTGTTCAGTTTGATGTTCTGAACCACCCCTAAAATTTAGTCGAATCATTTCAATTTCACCCTGTATTAAGGCGGCTTGAAAAGTGTCTGACAGCACTGACTTGCCTCCACTTCCACTCTTTTCTCCACTGAGCCCGTGTGGTGGAGTGTGATCCACTATCTTACCCTTATTCGAGAGTCCTCTCACTTTCGCTTTTGCCCTGCAGTGGGATCCTATTGGCTATCTTCTTCTTATCGTGTGGGGAAAGCCCTGGTGTCCGAGTTTTTTCAGACCGCCTTACGGCCTCTGACGTGGTTTTTATATAACGACTACTACCACCAGAGATAGTAGCTGATACCAACAGCTTAACGTGCCATCCGCAGCACGGAATCATCTTTCTTTTCAGACAATCAGGTGATTCGGCCTGCAATGTCCTAAGCAACTGGGGAAAAACGCACAAAGTGACATATCACTAGGTGTATCCCATGGGAATCGAACCCACGACCTCCTGGCTATAACTAACTTTTACGACTAGGTACCTATAGAAACTTACTCATTACGTATTCTGCGCTAGACGGCCATTATTTGAGCTGCTATTATTATGTTATGAATTATATTATATGAATCATTCATAACTTTATGTCTTCATTAAACTGAATTATATTCCATTTACTTGGAATTGTTATACATATAAGGTATTATATTGGTAGAGTAGGCGTGTTTGTTTGGATGTATAGGTAAATGCACTGGCTTTTTTGGTTTAGGAAAATGTTATTAGAAAAAAAAAATCTGGTTTAACACAAATGAAAAACGAATTGGTATGAGTTGGCCTGGACGAGGACTGGACAATGGTCCAGTCGCGAGCAACCTTCCCTGCCGTGCAGGAGGCGATATGGTTCGATCCTCGTCCAGGCTAACTCATACCAATTAGTTTTTCGGAATTTATGTACGATTTGTAACACCACTGGCCTTTCGGTGAAGGAAAACGTCGTGAGGAAACCTGAATGCTTCAATTTCGAGGCATGTATTGTACTCACTGTCCATTATAAGTGGCGACGGTATCACTTCCTCTCATACTGGACAGAGTTTCGGTACTACTAGTGAAACATGCGGATGTTCTGAGGTTTCAAAATATCTCTGACTACCCCCTCGGGGGAATATAGCCGTGAGCATATGCTTCTAACATAAACATTTTGGGTTTGGTGAGACTTATAAACATTTTAGATTTGAAAAGAAAAATTCTGAGTTAGATCCAAAGTTAACCATTATGAAGTTCAATAATTAAAACCTGCCAAATTGCCAAATAAATTACACTAAGAAATATAATAAGTAACTACTAGTCCAATACAAACAAACCCAGGATTATAACATAGTACTTAAGCCACTATCAACCCTCGCGTAAACAAGCGACCGGATGCGCGGGCGCAGAGACAATTATTCAAAAATAGAACCACAATTGTCTAGCACGATGCATTATCGTTTATCGAAGTGAAGTTTAAATTTAGAATTTCCATTAGTAGCAAAGTTAGGGACAGTCAACTTTTAAATTAAAAGTTTCAGGGTAGTTTTTAGATTTCGATAAGTTACTGGCAACAAAAAAGCAGTTGTTCTTTTTTTATGTTTTTTAATGGTAAAGGCACACCCTGGATCATCCTTGGGCACTTCATACATACGGGCTTGCACTCACAAAAAGAGTTAGCACATTATATGTGCAAATGAGAGAAGCATACACCACTGCTTACTGTCGTCCTCCGTCGTGTTGAAGTAAAAGAAATTGGTAGTTGGCAAGAAGTGTCCGTGCTGTATGTAGTTGTGTAGTACTATTTCTGTGGTAAATTTATAATTAACGCCAGTCTATTGGTTTAAGAGGATATAATTCGGAGCGCGCTCCATACAAACGTACTATGGTGATATTTTCAATACTAACCAATTATACTCAATGAAATTTTTCAGAATCAATCTAAAAACAAATTTCTATGCATATATAGAGTCAGATTTTCGTTAAAATGTATAGTTTTAAAGTTACAGTACCTCAAAGATTTCCATACAAATCTTAAATTAATCCTAACATGAAACTGGATATTTTAACGAAAATTTGACTCCATACAAGCATAGATATTTGTTTCAACATTATTTCAGCAAAATTTCATTGACTTTAATTGGTTAGTATTGAAAATATCACCATAGTACGTTTGTATGGAGCGTGCTCCGAATTATATCCCCTTAACAATGCTTGATTGAAATAATATCTGTATATAGGTAGTTTGAAATCTCATCTCATCAGCTTATTAAACGTTCCACTGCATGGCAAAGGTAGGTTTTAGTCCACCACGCGAGCCCAATGCGGATTGGCAGTCTTCAGATACGCATCAAAATATCAACTTCAGAGTATGCAGGTTTCCTCATGATCTTTTTCTTCCGAGTTTGATATACAAGCATAAAATTGGAACCCTGGTACAAATAAACATATAAAATGTTATACAGGGTTCTTCTTAATATGCTGACACTTTTTAGGGGGATGATCAGACCGTCAAACTGAACAACTTTCTCTATGGCACCAAAATCGAAATTGCGAAAAAAGAAATCTGTTGTTCCGTACTAAACGAAAAACCTACTTGCGCTAAATCTATGGGACAGGTGTTTTTTTTTGCTATTTCGATGTTAGTGCCATAGAGAAATTTGTTCAGTTTGACGGTATGATCATCCCTTTAAAAAGAGTCAGCAAAATAAGAAGGACCCTATATGCTAATGTTATGGTGTCGGGCTCACTCCCCGTCACACTGGACAGAGTGTCGGTACTAGTGAAACGTGAATGTTCTGTGGTTTCAGAATATCTCTGACTACCTCGGGGAATATAATCGTGAGCATATGCTATGCTATGTAAAATGTTATACCCAGAATAAACTAAGAATAAGCAAAATGTCTACTAATAAACACGGAATAACTTAAACCTAGTATAACGTCGGAGTAACTGTTCTGTATCATAGATAAATTTCTGTTTTTTTCTTAAGTTTATCTATGAACCGCGACGTTGCCACCAACGTAGTTAATAAATAATAAATATCTTGGACATTGTCACACAAATTCTCTAGTCACATTTAAAGTACCAGAATCTAGGCTGGACTTGTATTATGATGACTAGACAACGATATACAATACATAAATAGATAGAAACGTCCATGACTCGGGTACAAATAATCATATTCATCATACAAATATTTTTCCCTTACGGGATTCGAACCCGCGACCCTCGGCACAGCAGGCAGGTTCACTACCAACTGTGCTATCGGGCCGTAGTAACGAGTTTATAAGTAAGAAATTATGATCTCCTTATTTTTAACTTATTCTAATCATAACTATTCCTAAAACAAAGTAAGTTTTTATTTGTACCAGTGTAAATGTCTAACCAATCCAAGTCTTTCTTGCAAAGTCAAAGTCAATATAATTTCAATATAGTAGCTTACAGCACACTTATCAAACGTCAAATCTTTTTTAAAGCTACCACCGCGTCGGAACGTGTTGTCGCTGTATAGAAGATGCGGCCAGAAACTCTACAACATAACACGACTTAATAACTATTACATATAAATTCTTAAGCTAAAGTTATGTATACAATAATACATAGTCTATTTTATAAAATAATTGATACTATACAGTAAAGTAAATAAACTATAAGCTAGTGACCTCAGACTCAAGCATTTTGATCATTTAAATAATCATCCAGTTTATAATATGCTTTTTTACAGAGGACTTTTTTTATTTGAGTTTTTAACATGTTTTCGGAAAGATTCAAAATGGTCTCGGGGATTTTATTATATTGCTAAACATTACTTTCAATACAAAGTCTAACTAGGCGTGTCAAAGACAGAAACTAAACCGAACTACAATACAAAATAAAATAAACCGATCCCAAACAGTTCTAGCCTTTTATCACCCAGCAATAGTAATACAAAACCAATCAATACTGAATTCTCACAAAAAAAACTTCTAATAAAGTAGAAATCGGTCCACTCCCTCGCCCTAACGCTTTTACAAAATGGGGGTGAGCAGCTTACACAAATTATAGGCACACGTGTCAGCAATATCCGTTGTTTTCGTCTGTTTGTCCGTCACTCATGATTGGTGACATTGACGAGTCGCGGGCTTATTTTGGTTTTCGATTTTAGGAAGTAAAATAAAAATATAGTAAATACAGTAAAATCAATTTAGTGTGTTTCAGAGTTTGATACATTCTACTCGGATCACTTGATCGGATCAAACTGAACAACTTTCACCATGGAGCCCAACGTCGAGAAAAAAAAAACTCTGCTGTCACATACATTTGACTAGAGACGGTACTGCAGTTTTGTATGAAAGAGTGGATTATTTATTTAACACTTTATTGTACACATAGCAATACAGAAAAAACAATTAAAGTAGACATGTACAAAGGGCGAGCTTATCTCTAAAGAGATTTCTTCCAGCAGACCCGCAACAGAGACAGTTCTAAAGTGTGAGGCAGACATAATGTGTACAGCAGAAATAATAAAAACTATAATGAGTAGATTGAAGAGTGGATTTTTTAAATTCTTCTCGACGTTGGCTCCATAGTGAAAGTTGTTCAGGTTGATGGTCTGAAGCACCCCTTTAAGTATTACTAGCGTATTTTTTTACACCCTGTATATTAAATTAACGTCATGGTTTGTTTCAAATCAAATCTATCATCATGTAGGTCAGTTTATAATAGAGTATGGTAATATGTAATACTTAGGTCGCTAAATAAATTATTACAATTTCTGAAATGGACAGGAAAGTATATTTTGATTATAAAGTCATCATCACAATCGTCATAGGTATCTTAGTCAAAAAATGTCCTCCGAATGACATAGGCAGAAGGGCAAAACTTTTACAGGTTAGTTTGATGTTTAACCAAGGATCACCACAACGATCGTTCCTGCGCTGCCTTCATCCAACGGGTGCCCACTTCCTGATATAAGTTCTTATTTTTAAGAGGCTATGTGAAAAAAATAGGATTCTTCAAAGCATCATATCTCATGAAGTACTAACAGTAGGAGTATGATTTGCGGATATGTGTAAATTGAACATATCATTGAAGTTTTGATTAGAGGCAAAACACGATTAAGACACATTTTCTCGATAGAAAAACAAGGCAAAGTAGCCTCCGTGTTTATCGATAAACGCTTGGAAGTGCTAAACGGTGAATATTAGAAACAAGAGGCTTGATTTAAAAAAAGAGATTGATTTTTATAAATTTTTATTAGAGCAGAATTGAACTTACATAAATAGTACAATTACAATTAAATAAAGTTTGTTTTATGCTTGCGTCGTTACAGGCGCGCGCGCCGCCCTGTCTCTTTCTCTCGCATCAGGCAGTAATATAAGCTATCACACGCCCATTTCGCTTCAATTATTTTTCGACATAGGCCCTTAATTCCATTTAGCAAAAGCCAACTCCAGGCATTATCAATGTTACGTTTGAAGACCAACAAAGACATTAGTTAAACATAAAACTAATCTGTAAAACTTTTCCCCTTAACGTGTCGACTATCGACCAACACAGTTGAACAGAATAGTGACCCAAGCAACACTTGAGTAGTATTGAGTGGCAAACATCAAAAGAGTCGTTATTCGTTTGTTTGTTGTCCGTTGTTAATTGCGCTTGTTGAATAGTTCGTGAGGAGTTTCGGGGAGTGTTTTGGCGGAATTTAAGGGTGTAAAGTTGAAGCTGGTCGCAGAATAACATAGTTCCTGTCAAGCACGTATGTAGATTTATGGTTTAGACCACACATTAATTGAAACAAGAATTTGAAAGAAATTTATGCAATCACTGTACTATCTTCCAATCACTGTATACTATACATACAGACGGTTTTTTATTCTTAATATGCTGAATGCTGACAAGCAGGCTATCATAAGGGATAATTAAATATTTTGACGGTTTTTAGGTGTTAATCAGACCATCAAACTTATAAATTTTCTCTATGGGACTAACAAAAATGTCATCTGTTTCATACAAAACTGCAACTGCTGCTGCGCAGCAAACATCAATAATTATAGGGTTGATATTCTGATGCGCAAATATTTAAAGTCCATCTAATCCGCATAGGGTGGTGAACTAGTATTAGCAGAGATATTCTAAACATAGTTAACTAGTATATCCAAAGAGCACAGAATCGCGGCCGGCGCGGAACGAAGATTCCGTGCTCATCTATGAGAATATCCCTTATTTTAGAAAGTGGACACAAAAATGCTTCAAAACCTCTACAAAGACGAACCTCCCGACGCGACGTTCCTTCGCCTTTTGTACTTGGATATTTTTTTTTAATTTTTTTTTTTTCAATTTTGGACACAAACAGTCTTAATAAAAACAATAAGTATAATCTAAAGGTAGTGTACAGATACCGGACCTGGAGGTCCCAAAAGTTGTATAACAATTTTTATATAAAGTACATCGGTTTTTGGCTTAACATAAATTTGATTTCAGTTTTAGAGTATTATACTGTATTCATCTGTAATTCCATGTGTAAGATGAAGTGTTAAATAAATAAATACGCTAACACTTTCAGGCGTGTACAAGTGAAAAAAACAAAGTCTAAAGAAAAACCTTTTTGAGAGTTAAGCTAAAGTTAATCATTTTAACGGGTTCTTACCGCGTACAACCTACCTGCAGTTGTACAGTCATCCCGTGATCATGACAGTTGTAATACTGCCGAAATATCGGGAACTCCAAAATCAATAAAAACGCGGTAAGAACTCGAAGTGGTATCAGATATTTGACTTAATAACGTTTCATGCAAACCAAAAACATTAATAAATAAACCAAACTAGTTACGAAGCCTAAACTAACCGTACAAAGTTAATCTCGCCTCGGAACAGGAAGCTGGGCGGACAGACAGACAAAGGTACAAGGCAACTGCATTAACCAAACACGTAGTTAGTTTACTCTATAGCGCAAACTGTGGGCTTTTTGAAAAAGATTTGCATCCTGGAACATCCACGTAATGGACAGACTCGAAATGCCATTTTGTGAATGTGCTAATAGTCTAGGAAAAATAAGGTTTGAGATTGCATTAAAGACACTTTAGTAAATTGTGTTTGAAATAATATTACAGTTAGTTTATAACATTTTTGTCGAGATTTCGTGGTTATATTGGCTCAGGATCCTGAGAAATACCTTAATATCGATATTAATGTAAAAGGGCAAGCTTATATCGAAAAATATTTCTTCCAGCATACTAGCAAAAGAGACAGTTAATTATCACAAGGCAAATTTAATGTGTACAAACAAACAGTAAATCATTTAGTTTTGAGGTTATAATTTTTGAAGACTTACAAAATATTAAATATCTATTCAAATTTACGATATTAACCGGGGATTATTATTGTTATAAGTAAAACGTATTGAATGAAGCCATCCTGTACAAAATCACCAGTTTTCCATTTTTTGTTCATACCTAAATTTAATGTTTTGTAAAAGTCTTAATTATTCAATAATACACAATAAAAAATCGGGGATTATTGAGAATTTATGTTTTTTAGGTATTTATCTACTATATTCCAAATTATCACCAAAAGTGCAATTAATGCAACCTTCTCCATACAAAAATCCGTAGATTTCCCCGACTAAAAGGCTACAAATTTGCTTTCGTGAAGCCGAAAGTGTCAAAATAGGAGCGCGTTAGTGACTGCAATTGCTTTTGCAGTAGGGTAATGGCTTACTTATCCTGTCGAGGCGATGGCATGTCATTTCATAATTTTCCACTACTTCTACTACTTTTTCATACTTCTTTTCTTTCTTCTTTTTGCTCCTTCCCATTTAGATCGGACCATGCGACACAAGAGGTTCTTGGTACAGTAATTTGGCAGTGGCTTACGACTCCGTTCCGGTCGCGTTTGAAACTGTCCTTGGGGTACCGATGCCAAAATTTTTGTGAAGGCGATCCGCGCTCTGGCGTTTGTTTGGTGCAGTGGTTGTCTATGACCGTCCAAAGGGGAAATGCCCTTTGACTAATTATTATAAGGACTAGCCTTGCGGTAGCATTTCCCCTCTGCCACGGTATAAGCACAATTGATCTTTTGCATTTACATTCAATTTTACACCTTATCACTAAACGAGACAGCCTATAATTGCGAAATAATAACTTCGAACTTAGAACGTTTGCGGTTCACACGAGACTACTTTTCATGATTTGTAACATTCAAAATTAGAATCTAAAGTTATGGGGAATAAAATCCAAAGTTGCGGATTTCATGTTACCTCGCCCCCCGCAAAAAGTGGCAGAAATGTTTGTTAGTAGAATTACACGCGTAACCAGTCCACATATAAATAGTCAAAAGAAATGCCACAAGTGTCATCGGGACCATGGAGCCGGGGTTGCGTGGGGCTGGACCTTTGAGTTTGCTTTAGTCTTTATGTTGACGTAGAGATTTAGAGATTTAGAGTGTATAAGGTTTATATTTTGACAAAGCATGTTGCAGATACGGATATGTCGCCATTTTTGACGAAGCGTGTTGCAGGTTTGAAGTTTGTATTTTCTTATATCGAATTAATAAATCTGAGATTGAAATAATACTATGTTGTCTTTTCCACCTAATATAATTAATCCATATTTCTGACGGGCGACTTTTACCTCGCGTGGTTTTTCTGGGCCTCTACTCCAGTGTTCTTCTGGTTCACCGATCAGCTAGTATATGTCACTGAGAGCATTTTTCCCTAGTTCGTTAGGACATTGCAGGCTGAATCGTCTGATTGTCTGAAAAGAAAAATGATTCCGAGCTTTGGATGGCACGTCAAGCTGTTGGTTCCGGCTACTATCTCTGGTGGTAGTCGTCCTTAGATAAAAACCACGTATGGCGGTCTGAAAAAACTCTGTCACCAGGGCTTGCTGCCCACACGATAAGAAGAAAAGTCATCTTTACTCCGGAAGACTTGAGGTCAGAGTTTCTAATATGGCCTAGACAACTCGGGGAAAGATCGAAAAACTGGATTTTGATGTGGCGTTTTACCGTCAGAGATCGCACCTAGCTTGGAATCTCACCTTGGACTCACTAACGTTGGCTTACTAATATAATAAAAATGCTTTTCCTGTAGTCTTCAGCTTGCAACGGAAGGATGTCGGTTATTTGATTTTCCTACTTTTCCCATCATGTCGCCGTTATTCCGTTTGCAATCGAGGGATATTTGTTTTTCCTAATCCTCCTACCTTCTTGGTTAAATTCGTTGTAGGTTCTAAGACAGATTAGAGTCATATCTGACGTCATATCTTACGTCTTGCTTTACGTTTTTCCTTCCGTGTCTCTCAGTTTTTTTGGCAAAAAAACAGGCTGTCGGGCCTTATAGGTAGTCATGAAATTGTTTTCTTTGTGCTCTATTCATGTATTTTCCGATAAATCTATGAACATCTAAATCTTCCTGAAAATACCTTTCTATACTTCAAACAGATTGAAATACACAAATCGAGCAGTAGCTAAAATGTTATACCCGTTCGAATCAGGCACAACTAACATAGATTAGTTTTGCTTAAGGTGGTTGCAGAGTTGTCAATTTCATACAAAAGTTCGACGCGTAATACGTGTTGAAAAATAGATTAGAAAATCTAGAGTCCGCGTATCAAATAACATTTGCAATTTATAATATAATTATGAAGATATAAAGCTTTGAACTTATCCATAGAAAATTTCAAAGCTTTATATCTCCGTAATCATATTATAATTTGTAAATGTTATTTGATACGCGGCATCTAGATTTTCTAATCTATTTTTCCATATATAAAATATTACTTTTAATTGTACCGTCAACGCGTATTACTCGTCGAACTTTTGTATGAAATTGACAACTCTGCAACCACCTTAGAATGTAACCGATGTGCTGTGCACATTGTTTTGGGTCACGTCTAGAATTTAAACCTTTTCCTGTATTTTTGATACTCTTTACGACTGTGATCAGTTTATAGCATAGCATAGCATATGCTCACGAGTATATTCCCCGAGAGGGTAGTCAGAGATATTCTGAAACCTAAGAACATCCACGTTTCACCAGTAGTAACCGAAACTCTGTCCAGTGTGACGGGGGGTGAGCCCGTCGCCACGTGTAATGGACAGTGGGTACAATAAGATTATATACGTTTACTTTTCGTCACGATGTTTTCCTGGTGTTGATCTGTTTATGTAACTAATAAGTATAATATTGGCGCTCACTTAAGATGTAGGGGATTAGGAATTTTTGTTTAGGTTGTTACCAGCTCTGCCTTCGGAATGCACGTTTAATGTATTAGTGATCCAGCATAAGTTTAATAATAAATAATGATAACAATTATCGCGCTCGTAAGACGTACTCTGATCAAATCGGTTACATCTTACAGAAAGTTGAGGAGCGGAGTACTCGAAACTGGCGAGCATGTACGAAGAGATGTCATGGAAATGAAACGAGAGAGGTAAGTAGGGATCAAAACAATGGGCACGCCTAGGTCTCTGCCTACCTCTCACTGAAAGAGGCGTGACAGCAGAGAGATAATAACAATGAAGGTGTTGGCGGCATCATTTTTACTTGCGTCAAAAAAATTACTAAGTAGCTACAGTCGAGAACGTGTTGATAGCGCTTGGTACGTCCGTACTGCTTGATTAATGTATTGAGCAAAAACCATCTGGCCTGAATGTCGAAGACGAAAAAAAAAAGAAACAAGGCGGAACCCTGCTATAAATTATCGGAGCGTCAATATTAGCCGCTACGATTTACGGGAAGGTTTGCGGCCGTAATTTGCCTCGTATTACGTAGACTACGGTACGTTTACGTTGCCTTTTTATATCGATCTTATTGGACTTTTGTTATATTTTGCTGTAAATATGAAAATGTCTCGTTTTTGGTGCATTAATTAGTAGTAGCATTATAAATACATGAACTCACGACTGTTATCTCTTTCGGGGTGGTAAGAGACAGTAGTTTAAAGCATAAACAAATAAGCAAGCAAGCAAGATCACAGCTTATTTTTCTCATTTTCAAGATGGGGTGTCGTGTAAAATGGTTATACTGCATAATAAACCCTTTTCCCTATGTCGCCTTATCCTAACACCCCGGGCAAGGCAGGTTTGCTCCCATAGTAAAAGTTGTTCAGTTTGATGGCTAGAGTATGTGGTTTAAAGGTTAATGATACTTTTCCTTACACCCTGTATAGAGCACCCAAATAATTATGCAAAGTGTTTTATTTTTTATTTAACACAACTGGCTTTTTGGTGAAGAAAAGCTTCAAGTGCGTAACCCTCAATCGACGGAAGTGCATGAAAAGATGTATGAATGTGAATGAGGCTAAAGAGGCGTGTCAGAGTCGTAGCGTGTGGCGGTCCGTGGTCTCTGCCTGCCCCCATGGGACAATGGCGTTAGCTTATGTATGTATGTATGTAAAAGCTTCAAGAAGAAAGCTATATGGGTGTAGAGGAGGTAAAGGCGTTAATGTCCAGTGTCGACGGGCTTGCGACCTGTAATATAGCATAAGCATATGCTCACGACTATATTCCCCGAGGGGGTAGTCAGAGATATTCTGAAAAATCAGAACATCCACGTTTCACCAATAGTGCCGAAACCCTGTCCAGTGTGACGGGGGGTGAGCCCGACGCCACATAATGCACAGTGGGTACAATACAGGCCTCGAAATTGAAGCATGCAGGTTTCCTCACGATGTTTTCCTTCACCGTAAAGCCAGTGGTGTTACGACCTGTAACACTGGTCAGAGTTTATACATTAGTACTAGTAGTGAAATTGGTATGCTCTAAATATATTATCATCTGGAATATCTCTCAGTGACCATAGACGTGAGCATATCAAAACATCAAGAAAGCATTGGGTGGGTTCAATAACTATACGTGTTAATGAATACGCGCAAAACCTCATACACCCCAACGGATTTAAGACAAAATAATTAGATTGAAACAATAATTTCATTATTTTGATTCTTAAAATTTAAACTTATTCGCATTTTAAGTTTTGAGACAAAAATGATTTATTTCAGCGATGAATGAAAGCGCTAATGTGCTCATATATACATTTTATGAATCTTTGGTTTGGTGGTTGTAAGTAGGGTGAGCGTGCCCGATCGATGGGTTGAGCTCGAGTTCAGTAAATTTCAAATTGTACCAACATAAATATTTAATATTTTTGAAAAAAATTAACTATATTGAAACCATGATAATTCGATCCTGCTCTCAATTCCAAACAGTCTACTTTCTAGTTTTGCGTTAATTCATTAACACGTTGTATTTTAACTCCTACACTACTTGACAATCCATGCCAAGAATCACAAAGCAAGAAATGAAAACTATTTTGCTAAACTTAATTCCCTTAAAAAAACAGACGAAACACAACCTTATTTCCTTGCAACAGCAACCAAACAAACTCTACAGAAATAAGTACAAACAGGAAGGAGATATTAATATTGTAGACAGATAGACAGACAGACAGTGCACTGAGGAACGCTTTGATACGACGCCAGATGCAAGGAATGCGTCTTAATTATTATTGTAGTGTTTGATGAGAGACTTATACAGGTTGTAAATAATGCGTTACATAGTTACTTTACGCGATTTCAATGTTGGTTCCATAGTGAAAAGTCCCCTAAAGAATGTAAGGCATTTAAATGTACACCCTGTCTTATACAGAGTCATTCTTGTTAAGAGGATATAATTCGGAGCGCGATCCATACAAACGTACTATGGTGATATTTTCAATACAAACCAATTAAACTCAATGAAATTTTTCAGAATCAATCTAAAAACAAATTTCTATGCTTCTATAGAGTCAGATTTTCGTTAAAATGTATAGTTTTAAAGTTACAGTGCCTCAAAGATTTCCATACAAATCTTAAATTAATCCTAGCATTGAAACTGTATATTGTAACGAAAATCGGACACGATACAAGCATAGAGATTTGTTCCTAGATTGTTTCTGCAAAATTTCATTGAGTTTAATTGGTTAATATTGAAAATATCACCAGACTACGTTTGTATGCAGCGAGCATTTACGCATTCGGAATAAACTTCTCTTAATGCTAACGGTTTTTAAGAGAACGATCAACCATGAAATCGCGAAAAAAAAATCAGCTGGTCCACATTAATTGAGTTGTTTTAGTTATTGCAGTTTTGTATAGAACAGCAGATTTTTATCAATGTCAAGTCCATAAAACTGGCCAAGTGCGTGTCGGGCCACGCGCAGGTTAGGGTTCCGTAGTTGCCCGTCACAATATTATGGACTTAGACGGGGACTTTTTGTTTTATATTGTGATTTAACGGCTAATAAAGTCTAAAAAGAGCATTTTTCAAGTTGGTCGACAATTAGGTACTCGTTAACTTGTAAAGCCTACTTAGCGGTGATAATTTTCCTTTTAACTTCGTTGTATACACTAAGCCGAAAAAAATGTGTGCCAGAAAAAATCCTCTTCTGATCTGATCCAACTGTGGTAGTAAAGTTTAGGTACCTACTTTTACTTACAAGAACAAAAATAATTAAATAATAATTATACAATAGCTACAGAACCCTATCTTAGATGTGATCGACATACTCTTGATGCCGTGAAATATCACGTACATTTCACCGTAAAAACATCACATTTCTACACTTTTAAAACCAAATAGAGTTTACCCTCGACTTCGTCCGCACAAAATTATGTACCATATTTTAAGTCAGATCATAAGCTATCAAACAAAAAAAGTTTCATCAAAATCGGTTCAATAGTTTTTGCGTGATGCTTTTACAAACATACAAACAAACAAACAGACCGACAAAAATTCTAAAAAAGGTTGATTTGGAGTCATACCTAAAAACCATATTGTAATCATTTTCTTGTAAATATCTTCAACTTACAGACACACTTCTATTACAGTTTAGATTCGATTAGATGATAACCATCTAAGTAATATTAGTGTCAAATGTAATAAAATATCCCACATTTTATAGTCCGGGAATCGAACTACGACCCGAGACGTAAACAAACTAAGCCATGTGCATCCTGCATGTGGTTGCTAAGTTCTCCCTAAGGAAAACAAAGGATTTCGCTAAATGATTCAGCGGTACTAAACATTGTATTCAGCTTTCAAGTCCAGGTGTTAAGGGAATTTAAGCCTTATTGCTCTAGTTAGAAGTGTTTTTACATACATAAACCTAGAACCATAATTCCATACAGGGTGAAATTGATATCATTAGCATCCTTTTAAACTAAGAGTCTACTCATGAAACTGAACAATTTTTACTATGGGAGCAACAAGAAAATCAGCTGTTGCATACATTTGAGTTGAGTAGGCACAACAGTTTAAATAATAAATAAATAAATATCTTGGACATTACACACAAATTATCTAGTCACATTTAAAGTACCAGAATCTAGCCTGGACTTGTGTTATGATGACTAGACAACGATAGAGAATACATATACAAACTTACATGACTCGGGTACAAATATTTATATTCATCATACAAATATTAGTCCCTTACGGGATTCGAACCCGCGACCCTCGGCACAGCAGGCAGGTTCACTACAGACTGTGCTATCGGGCCGTCAAAGCAACGCGTTTAGTATGGAACAACTGATTTTTTTGCTCTGATTTAGCTCCCATAACAAAAGTTGTTTAGTTTGATGGGTAGACTCAAACTGTGGTACATATAAGAACTTACTTATTCGATCCTTATAGTAGGAATAGTTATAATTAGAATTAGCTAAAAATAAAGAGATCATAATTTCTTACTTATAAACTCGTAACTACGTTGGTGGCCGTTCATAGATAAACTTAAAAAAAAAACAGAAATTTGATTATGATACAGTATAGTTACGCCTACGTTATACTATACTCCATTCAAAATAGCAACGAAATTTTAAGGCTATTTCGCATTACAGAAACAGAGATTTGAAATACTTCCTCTCACTTATTCTTATAACAGCTTTAGTAACGTCCAAGATATGTCGGATAGTATAGAGGGTCCAACTTAATATGCTGACAGTTTTTTAAGAGGATGACCAGACCATTTAACTGAACAGATTTCTCTATGGAACCAACATCGAAAACGCGAAAAAAAAAACATTTGGCTCGAGTAGGTTTGCAGTTTTGTACGGAACAGTTGATTTTTTTAGGGTTACGCTTGTATGTTATAAGTATGTTTAAATAGATAAACTTTACTTTACAATTACCATCGACGTGTAAAATTTCCGTCGCAAGCATGTAGGCGTCTCAATGTTTCCTTCCACAAAAAACCTATTAACTGAAAAGAGAACAAGCTCTATAATCACAAATCAGCTATAACAACAGAACTTTGTTTGAGGAAATATAATTTGAATGTTATTAGGTAGGTATCGCAAACGGGGACAAAGAAGATTTGTGGTTAAAGTCAAAAGTCAAAGTCAAAGTCAATATAATTTATTCAATATAAGAGCTTGCAGCACACTTATCAAACGTCAAATCTTTTTAAAGCTACCACCGCGTCGGAACGTGTTGTCGCTGTAGAGAAGATGCGGGTAGAAACTCAGGTTGTTTATTGGTTTGTCCCCCGACTGCAATTAATAATTTAGTTTATTTCATAATTTTTAGTCTTGTGTGAAAACGGTTACATAAAAGTACTACAATATTTATATATTTGGAATCGTCTGTTCACTAAGTTTCATTTGATACCCATATTGTAATTTTAAAGAAAAAAAATTGTTTCTTCTCCCGGTTTTTTTTAATTAGCAGACTTCATATTAAAATATTATAGCCTGTGTCGGTCTCAAAATTTTTACAAATCTAATGACACCTCATACTTTAAAATCCATCAAGCCGTAGCCGTAGCCGTTTTAGGCTGTAGGGCGTGCCAAAGAAATAGACATACATACATACATACGCTAGAAAAACATAACCCTTTCTCTGGCGCAGTCGGGTAAAAAATCCCTTGGTCACAAATCGTAAACTATCTTAAAAATGCAATGGTTTCGTATTCGTCAGATCCTGACCTGCCAAATGCTGCAGAAACAAAAACAAAGTATGAATAAAAACTGTAATAACATAAAGTCACTTCTATCTAGACATCTAGGAATGCAGGCAGGTCCGGTAAGACCTAGAAACAGGCGTGAAACTAGTAATAAGCACGTGAACTAGTTTCCCCATGGCGCCGGTGTGGGAAAACTGTGCTTTACTGATAATTGCTTTGCTAAATATAGATAGAAATTGTAGTTGGAATTTGTAACATCTTAATGAACGAAAGGTTATGTTACAATTGGATTATTTAATTAAACATAGTTTTACCTTAACAATTATTGTAAACGGTCCTTTTCTGAAAAAAATCATGGTATTTTAAGGTGATAATCAGACCATGAAACTGAACAACTTGTTTTACGGAACAAACATTAAAATCGTCAAGAAAATCAGTTGGTCTAAATATGTGTATGTATACATTATGGTCGAGTAGGTATTGCAGTATTTTTTATTTTCTGGAAGCGGTGAAAGAAGATGTGAGTCACGTTGCAGGATGTGCCGCGAGCAGCTGTCTTTCGCGTGGTGTTCGCGCGGTTAGCGTTTGAGCATGCCACGAGGCTTTGCAATCCTTCTCAGCTGTGTTTCTGTTCAAAAGTCTCAAAACCAAACCTTGAGATTGAGCTAGATACTGCCACAAACTAATTGATATCTACGGAAATGCAGTGCTAACGTACAAGTCCATATAATGTTTAAAACAAAATATTTTTTACAAAAACATTTGATACAAAATAATTTTAATGTGACCATGACTTTAATGAAGTCAACAATAATAAACACGAAACTCTTTTCGCTCCTAAGGCCAGATTAGAGTTAAAATAATAAACGAGAATGTCGCATGTCATCCCCCAATAATGGGACCATCTGTTGCCATCAACCGACAGACCATGACCCACGTGCCATATTAACCCACATTACTTTATAGAATATCATTTGATAGAGGACGATTAATACTTCATCACAAATAGGGACGATAAGAATTTCCGTTTCCTTTAAAAAAAGAAAGAAGAAACAAAATATGTTTATTTGCATGTACACAACAAAACGCACTGATAATTATAATTACCTATACGGTAAAACCTCAGAGGAAGGATCTCCATAGAGTCCGCATAAATTTACGATTGTAGTTAGTCTCTTTTGTCTTATGACGTACCTTTAATAGTAGAAGGAGATGGAACTATAGATATTTGTTTATGCGGCTGTCCACTTTTTTTTGAGCTAGTGTGTGTGAAAAGTGACCGTAAACGTAAGGTCATATGTCACTTGGTGCCTTTTGTCCATACTACTTGACAGCACACACTCAAACCTAAACGTCAAAAAAAGTGGACACTTTACAATTGGTATGGCTCACTCTATTAGGTAAAATCTCTTTGGGTAAAATAAAACAAAAATTCACAATTTAAAAATGACAATTGAGACCAGTAGGTGTTGCAGCAGCATCAAATATAATTTATACAACGTGTTAATGAATTAACGCAAAAACTAGAAAGTAGTTTGTTTAGAATCGAGAGCAGAATCGAATTATCATGTTTTCAACATAGGTAATTTTTTCAAAATATTAAATAATTTGTTTGTAAAATTTAAAATTTACTGAACTCGATCTCAACTCACCGCACGGGCACATACACCCTACTTACAAAACGAGATTCTTAAAATGTATCCACGAGCACGCTAGCGCTTTTATTCATTGCTGAAATGATAACAAATAACTTTTGCCTGAAGACTTAAAATGCGAATAACTTAAAATTTTAACCATCAAAATCTTGAAATTATTGTTTCAATCTAATTATTTCGTTATAAATCTGTTGGTGTATATGAGGTTTTGCGCTTATTCATTAACACGTTGTATACACTCGTAAGTCCTCGTTAAATTGACAACATTTTGGTCGAATCTATATGTAAAATTTAAACCAAAAACGTTGTCAATCTAACGAGGAAGTAGCATGTCATTTACCCAATTCAGACCCATCTGTCGTCATACCCATGGCCATGTGTGTAACCCACATATCATGTATGACATTATTTATTATAGTTTATTATTGCTGCTCACTCCCTAGCGTCCCGCCGTGATATTAATTTGGTTCGTTTGTAAATTAAAGAGGGTCATTAATTTATTGGGTTTTTGGGATATTTGTTTGGGTAGGTCATGGTTATTAGTAGTGAGATTCAGGTGATGATGATGATCTTTACAAAGGGATAAAGTTGGCACTAATAAAGGTTTTTGTATGGAATAGCTGATTTTCTTTCGGGATTTTGATGTTGGTGCCATAGAGAAAGTTGTTCAGTTTGTGAAAGTTGGTCTGATCATTCCTTTAAAAAGTTTCAGCATATACAAGGTGTTACTAAAAACAAATAAACATTTAAGTGGTTTAGACCATCAAACAGAACAACTTTTACTATGGGAGCAAACCTGTCTGAACAAAAAAAAAATCAGCTTTCCCATACTAAACTGCAGCGCCTACACGAGTCAAATGAATGGAAAAGCTGTTTTTTTTGGTCTAATCGGTTTGCTCCCATAGTAAAATTTGTTCAGTTTGATGGGTAGATGGTTTAAAGGCTAATGATACTTTACACCCTGTATCATAGTGCCAACATTGAAATCGCGAAAAAAAATAACTTTTTAATGCATTTAATTGTATAGCTGCTGGGTGGGATAGTTTCTGACCACCCCGAAAGGGATTATAGTCGTGCTTTTACGTAAATAATAATTCGGTGTGGTCCAACAAAATCATGTGCATTTTAAACCTTAAATACTCTGAAACTAATACATAATGCAACCAAAGCGGTAAATCTACATTATCTCATATTAAAATCGATTAAACCACAGATTAAACCATTGAAAACGCAGTAAACTGGGCATTATGCTAACATATTCACGACGTGAGGTCAAAGGGGCGGACAGAATACGAATCAGTGGACATTCCGATTCTACAGCCAAGATCATGAGAGCATGAAGAGAATGTTGGTGATTCTATTAAAGTTAGTACCTACAAGATAACATAGTGTACCTTATACAACGTGTTAATGAATTAAGGCAAAACTAGAAAGTAGTTTGTTTAGAATCGAGAGCGGAATCGAATTATCATGGTTTCAACACAGGTAATATTTTTCAAAATATTAAAAAATTTGTAGGTAAAATTTACTGAACTCGATCTTAACCCACCGCTTGGGCACTCTCACCCTACTTACTACCAAAACAAGTTTCTTAAAATGTATCCATGAGCATGTTAGCGCTTTCATTCATTGCTGAAATGATAACAAATCATTTTTGGCTCAAAACTTAAAATGCGAATAACTTTAAATTTTAACTATCAAAATAATGAAATTATTGTTTCAATCTAATTATTTTGTTATAAATCAGTTGGGGTGTATGAGGTTTTGCGCTTATTCATTAACACGTTGTATAAGGTTTATAAAAGTGTTACAAAAGTAAAAATAAACATTTAAAACTTTTAAGGGGGTCGTTTAGACCATCAAACTGAACAAATTTTTCTATGGGACCAACATCGAAATCGCAAAAAAAATCTGCTATCCCATCCATTTAGTTTGAGTAGATTTATAGTTTAGTATGGAACTTCAGATTTTTTTTTTGCTATTTCGGTATTGGTCCCATAGTGAAAGTTTTTGTATTTATGGTCTAAACCACCCCCTTAAATGTGTATTTGTATTTTTGTAACACCTTGTATAAGGTCTAACAAAATCAGCTGAAACTATTTTAAGGGGATGATCAGACCATCAAACTGCACAAATTTTTTATGGGTTGCTCAGATTTTTGGATTTTGATTCAAAACGCGAAAAAAAAAATCTGCTGTTCAATACTTTTGAGTCTAGTCATGTTTGCAGTTTTGTATGGCACAGCTGATTTTTTTTTTCGTGATTTCGATGTTGGTCCCATTGGGAATGTTGTTCCGTTTGATGGTCTGATCATCCCCTTAAAATAGTTTCAGCTAATTATCTTAGACCTTTTATTAAATGAAAATAAATAATTACTATTTACTTATCTTTATCTATACGCTGACGGCTTTCTATAGGGGACCAAAGTCGACCGAAATCGCGAAAATAAAAATCTGTTGTTCCATACTAAACTGCAATTCTACTCGAACCAGATGTATGGGACAGCCATTTTTTTCGCTCTTTCGATCCTGGTCCCATAGAGAAAGTTGTTCAGTTTGATGGTCTGATCATAAAATACATGTATAATATGTGTGTATTAACTACAAACTATTTGAAACCCAATTCCTTAGGATTCCTTTTTTTTTTCAAAACGTTTATTATACGAATTTTTCTTTTTCTTTTCTTCCAAAATTCGGATCAAAAGGATTAAACCCGGACTAAACTCTCAAGCCCTAATCAAAGGGCTCTTAACCTATTTGATGCTTACATACACACATACCTACTTAGTAGAGTTGCTATGGAATGTAAAACTTCGATTTCGGATATTATTAAGGATACGAATAAATACCTAATCATTTAGTCAAATCAGACCTATAAAGGGTGTAACTTACACCTTGTATAGATCTGATTTAAGGAAGAGCCGGGAAAATACTGAAATGGTGAATTCAGACCATCAAACAGAAAAACTTTTTATGTGTAGCCAAACTTCAGAATCGCGAAAAAAAACTCCTGTTTGCGATATAGGCTCAAATGTATGAAATAGTTGAGTTTAATTGTGCACACAGAAAGACCGAAGATTGGCTCCAGAGTGAGCGAGATCCTTTGTTAGATAGTCTGAATTCACCGGGTCATTATTTGCCCGGCTGTCCGTAATAGACAGATCACTTTGGGTATCATCGGTCTAAACCACCCCTTTAAATATTACTACGGTGTGTTATTAGTTATTACACCCTGCATACGAAAGGACTTTCCATTTTTCAAAATAAAAAATAATGCGAATCGGGCTACTCGTTCCGTACCACCCACACCACACCACCGTACAACATGTTGCCTTACGATTTTTTTTCTCCGGGCCCTTTAGCGCGAGACTGACTCACACTTGGCCGATTTCATTATTTGTTATTATACTGTAGAGTTTTCTCTATAATCACACCAAGTTTGACGCTTGTATGTATGACCGTTTTAAGATAGAGCGAGGAGAAAAAAAAGTTGATAAAAATTAGTTTCTTGTTTGAAAAACCCCCTTAATCTTTAATTTTTGTCATTTTTAATATTTGTTAGTAAATCCGCCATAATAACGCACATTCTGTGAAAATTTCAACTGTCGAGCTATTACGGTTCAAAAGTTACAGCCCTAAATAGATAGTACAAACAGACAGACGTACGGACGCCCGGACGGGCAATGTAGGCTTAAAGTCCGGCCGCTGAAAGATTGCGTTTGACAGTTACCATAAAATTGTAAAAAACTGAATGAAAACTATAAATGCCGATCATTATTTAGTAGCTTTTTGAACTTAAAAGGGCAGCTAGTGCCCTGTGTACTAGAGTGAGCACAGGTAAACAATATTTTCATTCAGTTTTTTACAATTTTATGGTAACTGTCAAACGCAATCTTTCAGCGGCCGGACTTTAGTAATAGAGTCCCGTTTTTACCCTTTGGGTAACCATTTTTATAAGTCTGTGAAATAAATTCACAAGTTTGAATAAGTTGAAACTTAATAATCGTTCTGCAAACAAACATTTATTTACTTGTTATTATAATTAATCTCAATCTGTCACTATTTCTAGTTTCAATAAAAATATGATGTAATACTAATTTCGGATAAACATAAGTTTCGGTTACGGATACGAAACTCCTTAACATCTCTAATGCATACAAAGGGTCCATAGAGGACTTGACCCGATGTTGTGCATTCGACCAAATGACGCCGACTAGTGATATTTGTGTTGTATAAGGTTAGGCCGTGTGTTTGTTTAGCAGCTATGTATGGAAATAGCTATGTTGGTTGTTTCTATGAGAGATCACATCAGGAATGAGGTGCTACGTCAGAGAACTAAAGTGGTTGGCATAGTTCTGAAAATGAGCAAGCTGAAGTGGCAATGGGAGGTCATATCTGCCGAAGAACTGACGACCGATGGGGAGTCAGAGTTCTAGAGTCATCATCATCATTATCAGCCTACAATCGTCCACTGCTGAACATACGCCTCTCTCAAGGAACGCCACAAAACTCTATCATCGGCCTTCCTCATCCAGTCACTCCCCGCCACATTTTTTTGGTCGTCTATCCAGCGAGCTGCAGGGCGACGAACTGAAGTTCTAGAGTGGAGACCGCGAACTGTGGGATGCCCTGCTGTTCGCTAGACTGACGACCAGAGAAAAGTAGTGGGGAGAGACTGGATGAGTAAGGCCGAGGACAGAGTTTTGTGGTGCGCCAAGGTACACCACAAGCTTGGGAGAGGCTTATCTTCAGCAGTGGAGGATTATAGACTGATTATGATGTGTGTATGTTTACAAGCAGTCTACCAGTCTTATTGCCTATAGTATTTATGTGGTGAGTCCCAGTTTTAGAATCATCATCATCATCGGACAGCTCACATAGCCCTAAGAATTGCTAAACTAAAGTGACAATGGGCTAGATAATCTGTGTGATAATGTCTAAGATATTTATTTATAAGTATTATTATTAATGGGCTCGCAGTACCGATGGCCGATGGGGCCGAAGAGTTCTCGAGTAGGGTGAAGGTAGGCCGGCACAAGGTGGACCGACTACCTAGTGAAGGCGACTGGAACCCATTGGATGAGGGCAGCGTAGAACCGGTCGTGGTGTCGATCCTTGGGGGAGGCCTATGTCCAGCAGTGGATGTCTATCAGCTGATATGATGATGATGATCATCATGAGCCTATCATCGTCCACTGCTAAAGATATTGCCTTTTCCAAGGCGCGCCACAAAACTCTATCCTTTTTTCGGCCTTTCGCGCTATCTATCTCAAGCCGAAAGTCCAGCAGGTCGCAGGGTATCCCGCACTACCTGGTTGTTTAGTGGATTCGTTAAGCCAGGGCAGAGGCGACTTGAGCAAGTTGATCACTGACTTGTCACGACTAATCTGGAGTGCAATTCACTAAGCGTCACATCGCTGTCAAAAACATCGACGAGCTCACAAATGTAACATCCTTCTTGCATCCTTCAGATCGGCGAACATACATAAACGCATAATCATAGTCCCGTTCGAGGTGATCAGAATCTTTGCTACATCTATCAATAACATTTTTAAAGCATGCCGTAGTAGCAAGGCTTACTTTTAGCACATTAAAGGTTTCAGGATGGAATGACGAGTGGAATGAAGTCCAGTGGTGATAGGGGTCGCCCTCAAACACTGCAGAAGAAACCTCATCTCTTAGTCATCTCGTACGACACCCACGGGAAGAAATAAGGCGGTCCATTCTAAGCCGGAGACACACGGCTTTTTTAAGGTCTCCCCCTAAAATCCTAAAATACATTTTACGGCATGGAACACCACAAACATGGTACCCATATTCCAAAGCACGTATTTAAACCGACAAACATACAAAGCAATCTTGTTTGTATAGTATAATTAAGTAAATTTATCCTTTACATAGTCGGTTTGGTTCGCTAAACTTGCAAAGACCCGTTTTGTCGGATTTTAGATTGATTTTGTCGAGTCCCATTTTACCCTTTTGGGGTTTAACTTTGTGTAATGTAGTGTTGACTTTGTAGTACAAGCTTTTGGATTTATAGAATTTATTATGGCATTTTTTCATGTAATAGTTTTGAAGGAAAACATCGCGAAGAAACCTGAAAACGCTGAAGATGAAATTCGGATGCGTATGTGGAGTCTACCAATTTGCATATATGCGTTGTGAACTATTCCGTCAGCATAAATTAAGAAGATCGTTATGGCGATTCTTGGTAGGACTAATGTCCATCAGTGGACGACGCGAAATAAAATATTTAAAGAGCTACAATTTTTGATTGAAAAATTATGCTCTTTCAATATAATTCTTCTGCAATGCCTAGGGCAGCATTTTGGAAGGGTCACCATGCGATGTTGAGCGTTCGGGGTTATTTCAATTATGAATAACAAGTCTCTTGAACCATAGGTTATATCTAACATCTAACCGTCATTGCGTCCGAGCGCGCTGCATACAAGAGAAGTTCCGTAATATATTAAATATGAACCAGTTTAAGTCATTTACATTTTACGATCTAGAAACCAAAATCTGTGTATTGTCAGATTTTCGTTAAAATTATAGCTTCAATTACTAAAAAAACAAATTTCAAATTTTTTAAACCCCTTTTTTGGTGTATGGTGGGGGGGGGGGGGGTTTGAAAAATTTTTTTTCTTCATAACTATAACATTTTCGTATTACAAGATTCAATAGGTGTAAAAATGCGCGAGTTATTGAGGCGAATGGACGAAAGTATGAGGGTTCCTTGTTTGACTACGGAACCC
Organism: Agonopterix alstromeriana; assembly: GCA_963924505.1. NCBI lineage: Eukaryota > Metazoa > Arthropoda > Insecta > Lepidoptera > Depressariidae > Agonopterix > Agonopterix alstromeriana. Next base: position 2,391,021 of record OZ004676.1, on the reverse strand, counting down.
TAAAAATAGGTAACCTAACCTAAGCTAACCGTTATTATTTGTTCGTCGATGATTATTAGATACAATAAAATTCGATAGCAAATGTTTCACGTGCGTCTTGCAATGCACGTGCCGCGTGGCGGCGGCGTGCCCCACACACGTGCGGTCTATTGTTTTGTATTCTATGTATATCAATGACAGGTACACAATATGACAATACATTACCTACCTATATGTCCTATACATTACCTATTTCCAAATAGAGTGGACAGTTATGACAACTTAATTATTAACAAAGATATACAGGGTATAAACTGAACAACGCTTACTATGGAGCCAACTTTGAAATCGCGATTTGGTGGAGAAGCTATTGTCATTTTCTATGGAATAGCTGATATTATTATCGCGATTTGAATTTTGGCCGCGTAGTGAAAGTTGTTCAGTTTGATGGTCTGAAATATTTAAGAGGATTAGTTGATATATATAAGCATATGCTCACGACTATACAGGGTGTAAGTGACAGCATAGCTAATACTGAAACGGTGAACTCAGACCATCAAACTTAACAACATTCACTAAGGAACCTAACTAAGGAAACGCGAAAAAACTCAGCTGTCCCATACAATACTGCTGTACCTATTCGACTCAAATGTATGGGACAACGGATTTTTTTTCACGTTTCCTTATATAGGCTCCATAGTGAAAGTTGTTCATTTTGATGGTCTGTGTTCGAAGTTTCAGGCGGTCCCTTACACCCTGTATATTCCTCGGGGTTCTGAGGTTTGAGAGATATTCTGAAACCTCAGAATATCCACGTTTCAGTAGTAGGTACCGAAACTCTATCCGTGTGACGGGGAGTGAGCCCATCGCCACTTGTAATGGACAGTGGGTACAATATAGGGTCCGACTTAATATGCTGACACTTTTTTAAAGGGATGATCAGACCATCAAACTGAACAACTTTCTCTATCACCAACATCAAAATCGCGAAAAAAAATCTACTGTCCCATACATTTGGCTCAAATATGTTAGCCGTTTTGTATGGGACAGCAAATTTTTTTTTCGCGATTTTGATGTTGGTCCCATAGATAAAGTTGTTCAGTTTGATGGTCTGGTCATCCCCTTAAAATTTGTCAGCATATTAAGAAGGAACCTATACAACGTGTTAATAAATAAGCTCAAAACCTCATACACCCCAACTGATTTACAAGAAAATAACTAGATTGAAACAATAATTTCATTATTTTGATAAGTTTTGAGGCAAAAATGATTTGTTATCATTTCAGCAATTTATGAAAGCGCTAACGTGCTCATGGATACATTTTAAGAATCTTGTTTTAGTAGTAAGTAGGGTGAGAGTGCCCGAGCGGTGGGTTAAGATCGACTTCAGTAAATTTTAAATTTTACAAATACATTATTTAATATTTTGAAAAAAATTACCTATGTTGAAAACATGATAATTCGATTCTGCTTTCGATTCTAAACAAACTACTTTCTAGTTTTGCGTTAATTCATTAACACGTTGTATATGATTCGATATTGAAGCATGCAGGAGAAATGGAGAATAGATACCATAACCGCTATTTAACGACCATGGGAGCACAGAAGCGCTCGAGATGAAAATTACTAGGTAAAACTTTAATTCATTTGAAGACTACCTACCTGACTGGACTTATAAAAGCAACTCGAATTAATAGGATAACATTTTGGATTATCGTCGTAAATAAAAGAAACACGAAATTCATAAAACATTTTTTTTCTCATCGACAGAGCGGATAAGGGATGGAAAGAGCCAATAATTCGGATATTCGGAGGGTTTAAAAATGGGAGGTAATCCGACACTAACCATTCAAATTCAAATGAGGAGGCCGTTTATAAATCATTTTGAGTTCGCTTCGGCGGTTAACCCTTTTCGAAGGTAGGGTCAGACGAAAAATTTAATTATAAGTAGTGTTTTCTTTCTTATCGTGTGGGCAGCAAGCCCTAGTGTCAGAGTTTTTTCAGACCGCCTTACGACCTCCGACGTGGTTTTTATGTAACGACTACTGCCACCAGAGATAGTCCGGGACCAACGGCTTAATGTGTCATCCGAAGCACGGAATCATCTGCTGCCAAACCGGAATCATCTGCTCATCAAACTGAACAACTTTTAATGTGTAACCTACCTTAAGAATCCCGAAAAAAATCTCCTGTTTACTACAAAACTGCGGTACTTAAGTAGTATTAAACAAGCACGTATCAGAAATACAAATATCTCACTAATCTTATAAATGTCAAAGTTTCGATTTTTGGATGTTTGTCACTCAATCACGCATAAATGGCTGAAGGGACTTGGATGAAATTTAGCACGCAGATAGAATATGTTATGGATTAAAAAATAGGATACTTTTTTAAGGTCTACGCAGACGAGACGAAGTCACGTCCACAGCTAGTTAAAAATATTTTCCAGCAACATGAAATGTCGAAAGTAGACAACAAACAAAGTTTTAACAAAGAATTTGTGGTGCATTGGGGGTCGTCAACACCCCCACTTCGCGACTTTCGCGTCGCTATACCTATTTCTATTTCTGTTATTTCCCTAAACTAGTCTTTCTTCTTTTCATTCTTATCCTAACTGTTAAATTCCTTCTGAATCATAACTTCTTGCTGTGCCTGTGCTTTGTGGACATAAAAATAAACTATCAAGTGTTTTACCTATTCATGGGACTTATTATTGAACTATAAACTTAACCGTGAGTAGGTACTAACGACACCCACAAATTAAAAAATTAAAACACGTGTTGCTACTGGTACTGGTAGCACCGGAATACGAAAGATATTATATTATTTTACCTACCTTTCTTATATTTAATTTTTTTGCAATCAGTACACCTCACCGCAGATCGGCACACGCCGATGAAAGCGCTCGGTATCGAACTATTTAACTGGTACCTACTGGTTCCAGCGTCATTGGATCCAAGGTATTAATCAAAAGCATTCGAGTGGAATATTGTTATGACTTTGTATCATTCGAGAATTTTTTCCAGTAAGGAAAATACAGGGTGTAAGGAAAAGTATATTAACCTTTAAACCACACACTCTACCCATAAAACTGAACAACTTTTACAATGGGAGCAAACCTGTCAGAACAAAAAAAATATCAGTTGTCCCATACTGAACTGCAATACCTACTCGACTCAAATGGATGGGACAGCAGATTTTTTTTTCTGACAGCTTTGCTCCCATAGTAAAAGTTGTTCAGTTTGATGGGTAGAGTATGTGGTTGGAAGGTTAATGATACTTTTCCTTACACCCTGTATACAGGGTCCTTCTTAATATGCTGACACTTTAAGGGGATGATCAAACCATCAAACTGAACAACTTTCTCTAACGGACCAACATCGAAATCGCGAAAAAAAATCTGCCGTCACGTACATTTTGCTCGACTAGGTTTTGATTTTTTTTCGCAATTTCGATGATCATCCCCTTAAAAAAGTGTCAGCATATTAAGAAGGACCCTACACAGTGATTATCCACCATGGTAAGCCCACGCTTGTTCACAGCTGGTCTTAGTTGTTGAGTTCAATTTTACGAAGCTATTCGCAGATCGTCAGCCCGCGATCGCTAGATATTCGTTCCTTTCATAAAGTTGTTAGCAGGGTCTCCCTCCATATTTTGACCTATACTTTCTATGCAGGGTGTAACAAAACACCCTCTTGTAAGATTCAAAGGGATGCTTTGGATTACACCATCAAACTGAACAACTTTCACTATGGAGCCAACATAATGAAAAAATCAGCCGTTTCATACAAAACTCATATGTACAAGACGTTTCTTTTTTATCTTGTCTCCATAGTGATAGTTTTTCAATTTGATGCTCTAAACCAACCCTATAAAAATTACCCTTTCTTTATAACATGTATACCTTTTATTAGACTTTTCGATATCGTCACAATTTTTTCGACGTACTTATAGACGACGATATTTTTTCTGACTGTAAGATCACGGTCCTGCAAACCAGGATCAACAGCGGCGACCATGCACAACATTAGACAATGAAGTCCAGCGAGCCCGGGGCATGACTCTAATCTGTCTTGGAACCCGCAATGAATTAATCAAAGAAGATAGGAGGAGTAAGAAAAAGAAATATCCGTCTTCCCTCCATTGCAAACGGGAGACAGCAATAAGAAACAAGAATGGCTATTAGATAGCCAATTACATCTCGGAGTACCGGGGTTCTATGGATTTTCGAAATCACCAACTACAAGTGTACCACCCACGAAAAAAAACAATATATTACCCCCAAAATAACAGAAGTAAAGCAAGGCAATTAAACAACTAACGTCTCGTTCTAAGCAAACATCTGTTAAACCCCCGGAGGGTTGTAAAAAACACCCCCGGAATTATTCTTTCGATCTCTAAGATCGAGATGAATGGCGTATTGAATGACATTATTTTTGAAACGAATTTTGGTCGGTGCTATTTTTTTAATAAATTGGTTTAATTTCGCTGGCTTAGCGACCTGGGCCTAGACAAAATGCACATGCTACTTATTCTACAAACGTCAACGCCGCAGCGTTATCGACGATAGGAAATTGTCAGAATGCTAGACAATGTCACAAATTATTGACGATGGCTTATTAGTCAAAATAAAGCTAAATGTGCTCTATGGTTAGTGTTCAGTTCACTCAATCATTCACTCTTTTTTATTTTTTATATGTTGGATCGTGTTCGATTATCAAAAGAATTTGAAAATTTGAAATTGCTTTTAAATTTTCCGCCCGCCATTTTCTAGCGTTATCTACAAGGTCTTTTTGATCGACAAGAAGCGTTCAAAACGAAACGCTCTCTGTCGAAAGCAACTGTCAAAAACTGCATGTTATCTAGACCTTTTCTATTCGTTTTCGTTCTTTTCTACAGTCCCATACCTTTTTGTATGTTTCTACTGTCGTTAACGCTAATCGAAAGGTACTTTGTCTAGAACCCCAGGGCTTCAATCGCGATAAATATTCGGTGATTGAACTGTGACTGGACTACGTACAAATAAAAAAAAATTTTTTTCAAGTGTGGTTAGCGTGTTAACCTAAACAACTTTTACCATAATGCGTCCAAGATAGCGCCGTGATTTTAACAGGTGGTTTTAGAGATTTCATAGTACCTACTTTTTAAAGTTGTTTGAGCCATCTAAACTTTATAATACACAAAAAATATACAAGATTAATTAACATAAAATCAAAGGTTTTACGGCTCAAACACTTTTAGAAAGTAAAATAATCGCTCTAAAACGATCTGTCAAAATCAAGGAGCTATCTTGGACTGGACGCACGTATTTCAAACAAACACCCGCATCACGCGAAAATTACAAGACCAATTTTTATGTTTGTGTCTGAAAGCTTATTTATCTCGCTAAACTGACGGGAGCCCGAGCGGACGAAGTCGCGGGAAAACTCGAGTATGAAAATAAAATTTTATTAATTTTCCCATAATTAATGTTTGCATGTCGCGTTTTGGTTGAATACGTTTTTTGCCATATGTAACTAATCTAATTTCATTCCATAAATGCACTTTCACTGTAATTATTAGGTATAACACTCTTTACACCTACATTTTGTAATGAACTGTTAAGTATCACGCTATTGTAAAAACCCAACCATGCCATGCAATAAAATATGCACACATTCACACTTTTCCTGTTTTATTTCATTGAAGCAAATCGTAAAAGTGGGAAGTGTATATTCAGATTATGCGATTGTATTAGTCCATTTTCTAATCCATATGTTATCTTATCTCTAGCTAATATCAGTAAAGTCCGTAGACCATATAATAAGGACGAGTTACGCGTATAATTCTACTGACAAACTTTTCTGACACTTTTTGCGGGGGACGAGGAAGCGTGAAGTCCGCAACTTTGGATTTTATTCTATTGTGGGACTACTCGTGGGAACCCCAAACAAGACTAGTTTGTAGTTTTTGTTCCGCAATTATAGGCTATCTCTTAGTGATAAGGTATAAAATTGCACATGATTAATTGATCTTGTAACGTGGCAGAGGGGAAATGCTAAGACGAGGCTGGTCCCTAGTTATATGGTCTAAGGTAAAGTCACATGTAAATGCACTTGATTAATTAATCTTGTAACGTGGCAGAGGGGAAATGCTAAGACGAGGCTGGTCCCTAGTTATATGGTCTAAGGTAAAGTCACGCTTTAGGACACTCCTCTCTTATTTCTCCATAAATGTATAGATTTGTAGTGTCGGTTTGATTTTTGCTGCAAAATCTAGTAACTTACCGTTCCTTGTATACAGGGTCCTTCTTAATATGCTGACACTTTTTAAGAGGATGATCAGACCATCAAACTGAACTACTTTCTCTATGGGAAAAAATCGAAATCGCGAAAGAAAAATCTGCTGTCCCATACATTTGGCTCGAGTAGGTTTGCAGTTTTGTATGGAACAGGTTATTTTGTTTTCGCGATTTCGAGGTTGGCGCCATAGAGAAAGTTGTTCAGTTTGAAGGCCTAATCATCCCCTTAAAAAGTGTCAGCATATTAAGAAGGACCCTATATTTGCAGCCTACACACAGTTTGGGCGTTATCTTACCCCACACCATAAATTGGTTAAAGTTAATCTACAGCTGTCAATGTAGACATGATAGCAGTTAGATTCTAGCAACCCCCATGTCGTGTTCAAAAGTCGTTTAGATAATGAAAAATTGTAAAGAATTTTTGTTTTTATAACTGTTACAGCTGTGGTATATCCTGAAACCGCGAGACATTAGAAGAATAGGTTTTTAAGACAACGAAACTTCGCTTGTAAGGCGGAATAGTAGGAATACTTTGACTAATTATTATAAGGACTGGCCTTGAGGTAGCATTTCCCCTCTGCCACGGTATAAGCACAATTGATCTTGTGCATTTACATTCAATTTTACACCTTATCACTAAACGAGACAGCCTATAATTGCGAAATAATAACTTCGAACTTAGAACGTTAGGGGTTCACACGAGAATACTTTTCAAGATTTTTAACATTCAAAATTAGAATCTAAAGTTATGGGGAATAAAATTCAAAGTTGCGGATTTCATGTTACCTCGCCCCCCGCAAAAAGTGTCAGAATTGTTTGTTAATAGAATTACACGCGTAACCAGTTCACATATAAATAGTCAAAGTAGGAATACGTTGGAGGCATCTTTTATTTTTCATTTTTCGACTATATTTATACAATTTAACGAAACCAAAGTCATACCTCAGTATTCTTGGATAGTTTATCTAGTGAAATCATAAATTGAATACACGATTGGAATCACTCGATAGAAAATCGTCACAAAGATGACGTATTTTCATATATTTTTACATTTTTTTCTCGTTTTTGAAGAACTTAAAATAGTTTCAGATTTTTGGTATTTATACTCATATATTCACTATTAGTTTATCTAGTGAAATCATAAAAACAATGTATAAAAAGTACTTACGTTAATTCTTATTAATCGAAAATACGGCACACCCACGCACTTTTCGGAGGGCTGGGCAATCGCGTTTCTCATAGAAAATATTCGTCTGCCCCTTAAGGCGCTACCGCCCGGTCCTACCGTGAAATTTTTACGTTAAATTGTGGGACTTTTTAAGCAGAAAACAAAACTGATCAATCTACAGGACATGAGAAGTGATGTGGTTTTTCTCGAAATATATTTTAATTAATGAAACTGAAGAAAAAGGAATCTAAATTCACCCCTTTTTTTTCAATTGTAACCATTTTACTCTTATATTGCTTATAGGAAGAAAATTAAAATTTACCATATACTTCACAATACAACATAGAATGATTTGGTTTTCTTATGTTTTGAAAATTTATAAAAATCATCTCAATTTTCAAAGGAAACGGCTCCATACAGGGTGAAATTGATATCATTAGCATCCTTTTTAAATTAAGAGTCTACCCATCAAACTGAGCAACTATTACTATGGAAGCAAACCAATCGGAGTAATCGAAGTACATCTGTATAGGTTCCTTCTTAATATTCTAATTTTCAAGGAGATGATCAGATCATCAAACTAAATAACTTTCTCTTTTGGACCAACATCGAAATCACAAAAAAAATCTGTTGTCCCAAACATTTTTGACGAGTAGTTTCATATATTTCATAACAGCTGATTGTTTTGCAATTTCGATGTTGGTTCTAATGAGAAATTTGTTCAGTTTGATGGTCCGATCATTATCTTAAAAGCCGTCAGCATATTAAATTAATCAATTAATAAAGAAATCATAAATCATTAATTATTGACAGAAACTGGTGTAGGATGTAGGTGTAAGGAAAAGTATCATTAACCTTTAAACCACATACTCTAGCCATCAAACTGAACAACTTTTACTATGGAAGCAAACCGATCAGAACACAAAAATATCAAGCTGTCCCATACTAAACTGTATAGGTATCAGAAAATCTTTTTGTCCTTATTTGAAATGAAGTATAGGTATAATTATTTATGATCTCATAGATTTTTTTTCAAAAGTATTCAATCTGTTTCTCCTCAAATCATCATGTAGGTACCTACAATTACGTAAAAAACACAAACTTTTGAAGAGTTCCTAAGTTACATTCGAAATTCTTCCCGCGAATTAAACCAATTTCACTCTTATGTCATATTGAATAGGAGTCATATCGGGGGACGACTATGCTGCTAAATCAGTCAGCACTCCACAGATAATGTAAAAGTGTCACAGCATATTATTCTCTCTTCATGGGTGAAAAAGTTCATTAAAAAGCGGTTAAAAAACTTAAGAGGTGATGATGATATAGGTTAAATAGTGGGGTGATTTTTTTTGCTATTTTTAAGTGACTTGCTGAACGGTTTTGACTGACTCGTGAGCGTGCTGCATACAAACGAAGATCATTTTAGGGTTCTGTAGTCAAACAAGGAACCCTTATACTTTCGTTCATTATGTCTTTCTGTTTGTATGCCCCACATCATTAACTCCATAATTTTAAAACCTATTGAATCAAAATTTGGCATGAAGTCAGATATGTAGTAACTAGGGTCCGGGAAAGTCCACACGTTAATGTACCGGAATTTCCGAATACTTGGAGCTCTAACCAAGTTATTATCCTGGGAAATATAGAGCTTTCTTAATTCGCCCCAGCCTTTGCTTCATGTACCTAATTGAATAGCCAGTATGTATGGAAATCGAGTTATTACATAGTAAAATCTCGAGCCCGCTTCGCTCGTTTCTCGTTTTAGATTATATGACAAGAACCTGGTTTCACTGCAGTTAAATCTCGAGCTCGCATCGCTCGCTCCACGATTTAGACCGCATTACGGACCGAGTTTAATATGCCAGTAAAATCTCGAGCTCGCTTCGCTTACTCCAGTTTTATTTCATATTTCGACAATATAATCTTACCATATTGCAGTAAAATCTCAAGCTCTTAGAAATGTCCAGGAAATGATAAGCCTGCATCAGTCTGGCAACCCTCGTAGTAACCCAAAAATAGAAATATGGTAACTAAGAAGAAACAAAGCGACCCATATTGGATCCGTACAATGAAAAGAATAATCAATCGGGTAAGGTGTTGTTTGATAGCTCTTGTGTTGTAACGTGGAACAAAACAAAGCACCCAAACAAACTAAGTCGTTATAGCATTCGGTATCGAAACTCTTGGACCTAGGGTCCCGCGCTTTTTAAAGTTCTGGCAAAGCGCCTGGTAGACTCGACCGGGGATCCAAGGGCTGGCGCTTTCTTCGCTCAACGGATCAGTTTAGCCGTTCAGCGAGGAAACGCTGCCAGCATCTTGGCTACCCTCCCGCGCGATCCAAACCTGCACCATATTTTAGGTTAAGCTTGTTATAAAGTCCTTAATATTTTTCATTAAATTTTTACCTTTATTTTTTAATAATAAAAACCATGAATAGTAAAAAAAGTAGTTATAATGCTTGTATTTCGAAGTATGCGCTCAAAGCGTATTGCGAGGCGATAAAAGGGAGGCCTATGCCCAGCAGTGGGTTGATTTGATTGATTGAGTATCAAAATTATGAAAACAATTTCACGTTCAGTAAATTATTTTACGCATTCCATCAACTTTATCAGTTAACATAACAGGTTTATCAAACTTTTATGACACAAAGTCAATATTATCACAACCCCAACCTACCCCAAGTTACACGACATTACCCTTTACAACCTGTCCTATCATAACCACATTTATTTGCCATCGATTCGAGGGAAAACCAACTTTATTCGTGAAGGAATACGATAGAAATCATGCGAGAAGCCTAATGTTAACTTCGTTTTAACTAATATTGACAAGATTTTAATGACGCGAGGTATCTTATCTAAGTATTCTATTTTGAAACACATACTTTAACTTTTTGTTAACACACCACACAGATTTCAAAAATATCTAAAGGGTGATATTGAAATCCTTGGCATGCATAGAGGTCTAAGAGGAAGGATCTCCATAGAGTCCGCATAAATTTACGATTGTAGTTGGTCTCTTTTGTCTTATGACATACCTTTAATAGTAGAAGGAGATGGAACTATAGATATTTGTTTATGCGGCTGTCCACTTTTGTTTGAGCTAGTGTGTGTGAAAAGTGACCGTAAACATGAGGCCATATGTCACTTGGTACCTTTTGTCCATACTACTTGACACCACACACTCAAACCTAAACGTCAAAAAAAGTGGACACTTTACAATTGGTATGGCTCACACTAGTCTTAAGAAACGTCTTGTTTTTTAAGGGGGTGAACAGACTATCAAATTAAATAACGTTCTCTATGGGACTAACATCAAAACCGCGAAAAAAATCAGATGTTCCATTTAAAACTGCTTCTACCTACCTAATCTACTCGACACAAAAGTATAGAGCAGATGATTTTTTTTTCGATTTTGATGTTAGTACCATAGAGAAAAGTCCTTTAGTTTCATGGTCTCATCATCCCCTTAAGGGAATATTATTCGGAGCGCGCTCCTTACAAACGAAGTCTGGTGATATTTTCAATAATAACCAATGAGAGTCCATGGGATTTTTCAGAAACAATCTAGAAACTAATTTCTACGTCTGTATGAAGTCAAATTTTCGCTAAAATGTATAGTTTTAAAGTGACAGTGCCTCAAATATTTCCATACAAATCTTAAATTAATCCTAGCATTGAAACTGTATATTTTAACAATAATCTGACTCCATACAACCATAGTGATTAGTTTTTAGATTGTTTCAGAAAAATTGCATTGACTTTAATTGGTTAGTATTGAAAATATCACCAGACTTCGTTTGTATGCAGCGCGCATTTACGTATTCGGAATAAACATCTCTTAAAAACCGTTCTCATATTTAAGTAGGACCCTGTATAACTAAAAGCCACAAACATAACTCCCAACGTATTTCTAACCCTCAAACGCATAACAAAACTTAACCCAAACATTTCAGACGGTTATTGACGTGGGTTCCGTCAGTGCAAATGTATTGAGTTATTGGTAAAGTTCAGTAAATTATTTGTTTGTTTGTTGTAGAGTTGTACGGGCGAAGTATTATTTGTTTTATGACGTCAGGACTTCACAGCGGAGCGGTTAAACCGCATTAAACAGATTTAGTTACTTTTATCATCATTATCATCATATGTAGTGGCCGAGATTAGGCTAAAGAGGAGTGGATCGTCCGGCAGCCAGATGGGTTGACGACATCCGGAAAAGTATCGGCAAGACCTGGATGCGACTGGCACAGGACCGAGAAGGATGGCAAAATAAGGAAGAGGCTTATGCCCTGCAGTAGGTGGATAGCATATGCTCACGACTATATTCCCCGAGAGGGTAGTCAGAGATATTCTGAAACCTCAGAACGTCCACGTTTCACCAGTAGTATTGAAACTGTCCAGTGTGACGGGGGGTGAGCCCGTCGCCACTTATAATGGGCAGTGGGTACAATACATGCCTCGAAATTGAAGCATGCAGGTTTCCTCACGATGTTTTCCTTCACCGAAAAGCCAGTGGTGTTACAAATCGTACATACATTCCGAAAAACTCATTTGTACGAGTCGGCTTTCACGGCAGGCAAGGTTACTCGCCACTGGACCACCAAGGCTATGGGTGGATACGGGCTGAAAATAATGATGATGATCATCATATCAGACGATAGACGTCCACTGCTGGACATAGGCCTCCCCAATGGATCGTCACAACGACCGGTCCTGTGCTCGGCTGCCTTCATCCAAATGGTTCCCGCCAACTTCACCAGGTCAATGGACCACCTTGTAGCGGGCCTAGTTACCCCAGCTGCAATTTCCGGTACGCGGCCGCCACTCGAGAACTCTTCGGCCCCATCGGCCATAGGTTCTGCGAGCAATGTCAAATTTATACGTTTTAATTAATTTAATTAAAAATTACTTACATATATCCTATTATATCCTATTATATGTGCTTATCAGAATTGGCCAGAAAGCTAAATAGGAATCGGAAAATCTCGTCGTCCTTATTTGGAATGAAGTGTAGATGTTGTTATAACTAAAATCTACTTATAGCATCAAACTAGTGAAGTCTGTTTAAATACATAGTTATAGTTTTTCACATAGGCTGGATTTGACCAAACTTTGATTTATCCACGAGTAACTATACAAGGAATAAACCAACCTAAACCCTTAACCTTTAGGACCTAAAGAAAGAGGTCCTTTCATCCATAATTAATGCTATGTGAGGTTATAAATTTTTAATTTGTTAGGTTTATTCGTCATTTGTGTAAAATCAAATCAACAGAAGTGACTTAATCTAAGAATAAAATTTACTCGCGTTTGATCGAATCCGACCTTAATATACTAATAGCTAAACATTTTTCTCCCTGCAATAGTTAGTGCCCAAATTGTGTCCAGTATGAGTGGTAGTGAGCTCGTCACCACTTTTAATGGACAGTGGAAACAATATACGCCTCAAAATGTTATTGTAGGCATGCTCCTAATGTATTCCTTCACAAAAATCCGGCCAAGAGCGTGTCGGACCCGCCCATGATAGGGCCGTTCCGTAGCCGGTGCATAAGGAGAATAAGAAAAAAACTGGTATGTTTAATAACATTTACAGATTTTTCACTCTATTATTTTAGAAGTTAGAAGGGGTAAAAGACAGATAGACAGACATAGGCGTCAAACTTATAACACCCCTCTTTTTGCGTCGGGGGTTAAAAATACTAATAGCTTGACCTCACCCCACCGTCACGCTACGGGTCACATACAATATAACATTTAATTTATCAGGGACCCTAAGGGTTGAGGGTCGTTATGATGGCTACTTCCGGTCAGGCACGTGCCTTAAATGTTAATGTAATTAATACTAACATTACTGTTTATTACCTTATTAGTTAATTTTATGGATGTATAGTTAATTTAGTTTAGTTAAATAGCCGTTGTGGTCCAGTGGCGAGTAACCTTGCCTGACGTGCAGGAGGCGATGGTTCGATTCCCGTCCAGGCCGACTCGTACCAATGAGTTTTCGGAATTTATGTACGATTTATAACACCCACTGGCTTTTCGGTGAAGGAAAACATCGTGAGGAAACCTGCATGCTTCAATTTCGAGGCATGTATATAGTACCCACTATCCCATTAGCCAAGCCATCCAAAGAGGCAACGCCGCCGCCATAGCCTTCTTGGCACACTCCCTCACGGCAGCAGCTTTGATGGAGTGTTCTGCCTGTCTGCCGATGAACTTACGATCGGCATTCCATCTGCAGGCTGGGCTCCCATCATCAGGCTCATCTACCCTTTTCTCTAAATCTTTAGTAGGACCAAATACATTGGAGGCATCCTTTGTTTTTCATTGTTCGACTTGATTTATTTAATTTACCGAAACCAAAGTCATACCTGAGTATTCTTTGATTGTTTGTCTAGTGAAATCATAAATTGAATACACGATTGGAATTGCTTCACTCGATAGAAAATCGTTACAAAAATTACGCATTTTCATGTATCTCGTTTTAGAAGAACTTAAAATAGTTTCAGATTTTTGGTATTTATACTCACAATATTCACCATTAGTTTATCTAGTAAAATCATAAAAAAATCTATTAAAGTACTTTTTTAAATTCTTTTTAATCGAAAATACGGCACACGCACGCACTTTTCGGAGAGCTGGGCAATCGGGTTTCTCATAGAAAATATTCGTCTGCACTTATAGGCCCTTAATTTTATTAATTTGGCTTGTTTCGGTTCCTTATTTTCATGCATTATGTTGTGTATTAATAAATATAATAGACTCTGAATAAATCAACCCTTATTGCGCTTTTTGTGTTTACAAGAACCGTTTGCTTTCACGACCGGTGGGAACACTTTTTTTAATCCTCTATTCAAAAAGCAATAAAAATGTAACACTTTGTCACTTTTGTAGGAGACCACCGAGGTGTGGCGGGTCGTTGTACTAAATGTCAGTAAATATGCAATAACTTGGGATTATAGTGTTAAAGCATGTAAGCTTACATTTGATTATGACAAATTAATACCTACTTTTTTGGTCAGTTTAAAAATAGTTTTGTAGAATCGGCACATTTCTTTTCAAGTATTTTTAAGTTAAGTACACAATATTCATAATACGAAAATATCTTACGTTAAATACGTTTAATATAAAATAGGTTGTCTGGAAGAAATCGCTTTTTAGCGATAAGACAGCCTGTTTTTGTACCTTTTGTATTTCCTGTTTGTTTGCCCTCTGTATACTATGTTTTTTTGGTGTGAATAAAATTGATTGATTGAAAATATTTTGTTTGTTAAACCGTTCTGCCCCAAAAAATTCTGCTCTCAAAATAGACAAAACTTGATTTATGATTAGGCCCTTAATTACTATTCCTTACATGTCTGTGGGAAAAAAATGCGTGTGACAGACGAACGGACGAACGAACATACTTACACCGAAGTGATTTCATAAGAGTTCCGATTTGCCAATTTTAGAGTGTTTATAACTCATTGATACAATGAAGTATGTTAAGGTTCAGAAGGATAAAAACGTTTTCGCTTTTTGTAAAGAGATTGCTAGGTTCACAATCATCTTAAGAAAAGTTTATTCCAAAAGCACCGCTGTATACAAACGAAGTTCCCTCTTAGTTTCAATACTAACAAATCAAAGTCGATGGATAGGTGGCACTGCCAACGCACCGATTGAGCTCTGTGTTAATAATGTTTTTTAAATATAATTACTGATAATTTTAAGGTCAAAGTGTTTGGAGTGCAATAGTAACAATGTAAATACTTGGTGACGTTGTAGTGAATCAAATCAGTGGTAAAAAATCGTACTTTTAAAGAATAAAGTAAGAGTGTCACGAATCATTCTTTGAAACAATAATACCTAAATAAATAACCAGTGAAGCAAAAAGTTACACCATATACCTATCGTACTAATCCAAGTTATTAAAACAGAATGAAAAACAAGTTGAAATATTATAGTGCAAAAAATTAAAAAAACAAACTCAGTGCATCAGTATAAAAACATTTTTTTTTTTTTTTGTTTGTGACGGTACACTGACATTTTTATAAATTTAAAATCCAAGATCAACGTACTGTGCGACTGATCTCACTGTCATCACAATGCGATAGAGAATTTCGAAACATTTGTTAATGAGCTCGTTGGTGTAACGGCTTAAGCGTTCACGCATCGGTTTGGAGGAGCGATAGTTCAAAACCTGACGGCGCCGGATTATACGTTTTTATTTTCCTTGATACACGCACAACGAAATCTTTTATTAATATCACATTACGATTGACAAACTATTTAAGTGAGAAAAATTTGCATAGTCGAAGAAAGATGGCGCCACCAGTATGCAAAAAATGTGATAGGGTTATTGTGGAGAAAAAATTCCTCAAATGCGCTGTATGCAATTGCTCCTATGATATCACATGTACCAGTGTAACTTTTAAAAGCTTTCTATTGATGTCTGACAAAGGAAAGAAGGAATGGAAATGCCACCCTTGTTGGACACTAATACATGACCAGAACAATATGCCTGAGCAACAAAATGTTACACACAGAAAAAAACACGTAATTAACGTTTCAACTGGAAACTCATTCTGCTCTTTACTGACTGAATCGGATCTCGATAACAGTGACGATGAAATGGACTCGACCGATGAACACTCGGATAACTCGACATCAGGAAACAGAGCTATTCTGAATAGGAGCTGCCCAAATCTAAAGTCAAGAACTATCGAGGACCTAGAAGACCTAGAAAAGAGATTTTCTGCATTGGAGAAAAAATGTGCATCAGCAGAGCAAGAAATCGATAACCTGATGTTGGAGAATAACTGTCTCAGAAAAAAAATTGAAGGATATGAATTAAAAATTAAAAAGTTAACCACTATTTGTAAATCTACAGAAAAGAAGTATCCATCCAATAATAAATCTGCAGTTAAATCTGTTAGCGACAAGCACACACCTAAGCGGATGAAATCGACGTTGAACTTCTCTGATAATCAAGATGTGGCAGAAAACCAAGAACACCCGGTAGCAAAACCTTTGGCGACACCGACATCAACACCAAAGGCAACCCCTTCAGTGGCGAAGGCGCCTAAAAAAATTAAGACTGAACCAAAATTGTGTATTATTAGCAGCAACACTAATAATCTTCTAGGATTGGCGGAAGAAAATTTTAATCAAGTGAAGCTATGCCACTACCGTATTCCTGACGGAGGAACCCGAGAACTTCTATATGGGCTACAGTCAAAACTTCAAGGCTTTACTCTCCAAGACTTCTGCGTTATCTTTATCGGCGATAGCGACTTTAGGTCTACATCAAATTATCGCAGCCTTATAGAATTCATAAGAGAAGAACTACAAAAAGTCCTGCACACTAATGTTATTATTTGCTTACCCACTTACAGAATTGGTAACTGTACATCGCTTTTTAATTATCGGATTGAATTGTTTAATAGCTTATTGTACACTGACAATTTAACATACGAATACGCTTATATTGTGGATTCTAATAAAAATCTCCTTTACTCACCTGCAATGTTTTCCAATCAACGTGGAAGTATAAACAAACGAGGCCAAACCGTAGTTTTCAATGATGTGTTGGTTCTAATGAAGGAAATTCATAAGCAACACTTAAATGACGAATCGAATAACATTCACAATAGCTCAATTAATAATAAATCTACTTCTGACGAGTTTTTTCTTGAATCATGAAACATTTACCATCATGCACCAAAATATGCAGGGTGTTCTAAGTAAGTTGGACATTCTGGAGGTGACATTGGCTGATTTGGCAAATGATCGTCGACTGATTGATGCTGTTTGTTTAAGTGAAACTTTCATTAAGAAAGGAAACGAAAGGAACCTGAAAATTTCAGATTTTCGAGTTGCATGTTCTTTTTCACGCACGAATGAAAAAAGAGGCGGTTCCTGTATTCTGGTCAGGAAAGCGTTAAATTTTAAACTCTTGAATATTTGTAATGTGTTGAGTATTCCAAAAATATTCGAATGTTGTGGCATAGAAATGTCAACCCATAAACTTATATTAATAAATATTTACCGAATTCCAAAAGATAAGTTAAAAACACCTTTCATCCAGCAACTTGAGATACTTTTGCATTATTTGAGTTTAAAGAAGAATAAATATAAAATTGTGATTAGCGGTGACTGGAATCTCAATATTTTAGAAAAAACTAAACATACAGTAGAACTGGTAGCTCTATTGAAAAACTACAACTTTAAAACTCACATAAATGATGCAACGCGAGGTTCGTCATGTCTAGATCAGATAGCAAGCAACATCCGAAATGTTAAATCTAGTATTGACTTATTAGCCCTCTCAGATCATGAAACTGCTCAGATGATCTCGTTTAGGATAAAAAACGTAAAAGAAACCAAACCATACTACGTTAAAAAAAGGGATTATTGTATAGACAACCTACAAAAGTTTCAAAGTTGCATAGAATCACTAACTTTTATGGAGGTACTCAATAAAACCAGTACAAATGAGGCATTCGAAGAATTCCATGTAACGCTTAGCTTATTTAATGAGCTGTGCTTTCCGATTGTCCGTTATAAGGTTCACAACAGGACAAAAAACGCTAAGTGGCTAACAAAGGGCCTACGTCGCTCATGTGCTAAAAAAAGACAGCTTTACCTGAATTATATACATGACAATTTAAATAAATTACATAATGAAAATAAATACCGTAATTACACCAAAATGTTAAGAAAATGTATAAATAAAGCACGACAGTTTCACAACAGGAAAGCAATAAGCTTAGCAAAAAACAAAAACAAAGCTACATGGAACATTATTAATGACAACGAATTCCACAAACATAATTACATCAATAATATAAATAAAGATAATGTTAAATATTCGGACCCCGCTGAAATAGCCGAACTTTTTAACATTTCTTTTACAAACTTAACGAAGCAACCTCTACATAATATAAATGATACTGTTGACGGGAAACCAACATTCACCCAAATACATCCTAAGACTATTTTTCTGAACCCATGTGACGAGAAGGAGGTTGGTAGAATAATAATGTCTCTTAAGAATACTTCCGCAGTGGGATACGATGATATTAATACAAAACTACTCAAGGCTTGTGCTACAGCTATCTCGAAACCACTAATGCATATTATTAACTTATCTTTTGAGGATGGAAGCTTCCCAGATCGTTTGAAGCTTTCAATTATCAAGCCACTGCATAAAAAAGACGATAGAGAACTAATAGATAACTACAGACCCATCACACTTATACCTATCCTATCCAAAGTGTTGGAGAAATGCATATACAGTCGATTGATTCACTTTATAAATGCAAACTCTATTTTAAAAAATGATCAATATGGTTTTCGCAAAGGCAGTTCAACAACTGAAGCTTGTTTTAACTTAATAAAAATAATTACCGAAGCCGTAAATGGAAATAATCCCATAGCTTCAGTGTTTCTAGACATGACTAAAGCCTTCGATTCAGTTGACCATAAAATATTACTGAGCAAACTAGACGGCTATGGCATCAGAGGAAATGCTTTTGGGTGGTTAAGAAGTTACCTTTCTGGTCGCCAACAATGTACAGAAATACAACGTATTGATGATTCTGAATTAGTAACATTTCAATCCTCTTTTAGGGAAATGCAATGTGGAGTACCACAGGGGAGTGTTTTGGGCCCACTACTCTTCTTGTTGTATATAAATGACTTGCCAAATAGCGTTAGTCACAAATGTATCATGTTTGCCGATGACGCCACTGTTATAATAAAACCTGAGAACCCAAATAATTTACAGTTTGAAATAGATGCAACTTTAAATGAAGTTATTGATTGGCTAGATTATAATAAACTTAGAATCAATTTGAAGAAAACTAAGATTATACAATTTAGGACTTACAGAGGTAGTGACATTAAATTAGACATTCGTTATAATAATGAAGTAATTGAAGAAGTTGACAACACAAAATTTTTAGGAATCCATATTGATAAGTTCTGTGGCTGGAAATTGCATGTTGCTAGTGTTTGTGAGAGGCTAAATAAGTTTGTCTTTGCTCTTCGCAGACTAAGTAACATTTCCTCCATAGATGTAGCATTAACAGCGTACCATGGCTATGTTTCTTCTGTTCTCAGCTATGGCTTGTTAGTTTGGGGAAATTCAGTGGACGCGAACAAAGCATTTTTAGTCCAAAAGAAATGTATAAGAGCTGTATGTAGAACACATTTTTTGGAACCGTGCAAACCTCTATTCAAATACACAAAAGTGCTTCCCCTGCCTTGCATGTATATAAAGCAAATGGCATTATTTGCAAGAGAGCACCCTGAATATTTTATTAAGCATGACAGTGTGTATGTGAGATCAACCCGATATAAACACCGGCTTTATCTGCCCCGTGCCAGAATAGAACTATACAGAAATAATGCGTACGGTATGGCTGTACGGATATATAATAACATCCCGCAGGGTATTCTAACTTGTCCCTCCAAGGAATTTAAAAGGAAACTCACGGAATGGCTTCTTGACAAATGTTTTTACTCAGTAAAGGAATTTTTAAATGAAGGTTGTGATTTTTGATAATTGTATTATTTTGTAAGTTAATATTAATTTGATAAAATTGTGATAATAACTAAGATTGTAACCTATCCTAAACACAGTCTTTAAACTACATTAATATATTACGCTTTTTATATTTCTAAATAAATTTCGTTTTCTGACATTGTAAAATATTTAATAAAATTATATGACATTGAATGCCTTGAAGAGGCAGATTGCTGTACCACAAATTAATGATACCATCTATGTAACGTGTGCAATTAACAATGAATAAATGAATTATCTGAATTATCTGATGAAATTTTTTAGACACGATCTAGAAACTAATATCTGTGCTTGACATTTGTCAGATTTTCGTTAAAATATATACCAAGTTTCAATGCTAGGATTAATTTAACGATTTGTATGGAAAACTTTGAGCCACGATAACTTTGGAACTATACAACGTGTTAATGAATTAACGCAAAACAAGAAAGTAGTTTGTTTAGAATCGAGAGCAGAATCGAATTATCATGTTTTCAACATCGGTAATTTTTTTCAAAATATCAAATAATTTGTTTGTAAAACTTTAAATTTACCGAACTCGATCACAATCTACCGATCGGGCACTCTCACCCTACTTACTACTAAAACAAGATTCTAAAATGTATCCATGAGCACGTTAGCGCTTTCATTCATTGCTGAAATGATAACAAATCATTTTTGCCTCAAAACTTAAAATGCGAATAACTTTAAATATTAAGTATGAAAATAATGAAATTATTGTTTTTAACCTAATAATTTTGTTATAAATCAGTTGGGGTGTATGAGGTTTTGCGCTTATTCATTAACACGTTGTATAGGGTCCTTCTTAATATGCTGACACATTTTTAAGAGGATCAGACCGTCAAACTGAACAACTTTCTCTATGGTACCAATATCAAAATCACGAAAAAAAACAGTTGTTCCATACAAAACTGCAAACCTACTCGAGTCAAATGTATGGGACAGCTGATTTTTCTTCGCAATTTCGATGTTGGTCCCATAGAGAAAGTTGTTTAGTTTGATGGTCTGGTCTTCCCTTTAAAAACTGTCAGCATATATTAAGAAGGAAATGGAAATCAGACAAGAATATTTAGGGTTCAAAATTAACGTCAAAAACCCACTTGGAACTACTACTTTCATACTAACAACACTCAAGTATCACACGAGCTCTATAATAGCTGTATAGTAGCTTCATAGTGGTGTTTCACCTCTATACAGCTACTATAGAGCTTGTGTGTTAATAGTTTCCCGCAACATTGCCTACTTTTAGAAAAAGTACGATCCCAAGCCTTTTAAGAAGTTCTCGTTTAGTTTTATAGCAAATGCAAATGTCAATCGTAAACATTTTATTGTTGCAATTAAACCTTGGAAACAAATTAGGCATTTCTCTTAAAGCCTTAATTAGAAAGTTTCGCCGTAACTGGGAAAATTTAAGTGGTTGAAAAGGTCTTTCTTTAAACTGTACAAGATTTCTTTTCTCTCTCTGGAATGTCGTATGCAGTGAATATAAACGAAGTAAGGAATAAGATTTCTTATTCAATGTTTTAAGAGTCATTTTACCGTTCAGTGGCCATATTACCCTCACCAAAATATTTTAGAATTCAATTAAGAAAACCTGAAATAAAAAAGGGCTACTCCAACTGACTACAAAACCCTAAAAGCTATTTTTATTATATTTATGTTTATAGTTAATATTTAAAGTTATTCGCATTTTAAGGGGATATAATTCGGAGCGCGCTCCATACAAACGTACTATGGTGATATTTTCAATACTAACTAATGGAAGTCAATGAAATTTTGCTGAAACAAGCTTGAAACAAATATTTATGCTTGTATGGAGTCATATTTTCGTTAAAATATACAGTTTCAATGCTAAAATTAATTTAAGATTTGAATGGAAATCTTTGAGGCACTGTAACTTTATAACTATACATTTTAACGAAAATCTGTCTCTATACAAGCATAGAAATTTGTTTTTAGATTGATTCTGAAAAATTTCATTGAGTTTAATTGGTTAGTTTTGAAAATATCAACATAGTACGTTTGTATGGAGCGCGCTCCGAATTATATCCTCTTAAGTTTTGAGGCAACAATGATTTTGTAATCAATGCAATGCAATGAATGAAAGCTCATTTACTCATGGACACATTTTAATACTCTTGTTTTGGTAGTAAGTGGGGTGTTGAGAGTGCCCGAGCGGTGGTTTGAGATCGAGTTCAGTAAATTATAAATTTTACAAACAAATTATTTAATATTATTTAAAAAATCACCTATGTTGACCTATACGACGTATGTTGAAACCATGATAATTAGATTCTGCTCGCGATTATAAACAAACTACTTTCTAGTTTTGCGTTAATTCATTAACACGAAAATCTAAATATAACACAACGTAATCTAAACTGGAATGAAAAATAGGTATCCAAATAAATAATTTTGTTTAGCGATTGACTATGACATTATCATTTTAAGAGGATATAATTCGGAGCGCGCTCCATACAAACGTACAATGGTGATATTTTCAATACTACCCAATTAAACTCAATGAAATTTTTCAGAATCAATCTAAAAACAAATTTCTATGCTTGTATAGTGTCAGATTTTCGTTAAAATGTATAGTTTTAAAGTTACATTGCCTCAAAGATTTCCATACAAATCTTAAATCAATCCTAGCATTGAAACTGTTTATCTTAACGAAAATCTGACTCCATACAAGCATAGATATTTGTTTTAAGATTGATTAAGCAAAATTTCATTGACTTTAATTGGTTAGTATTGAAAATATCACCATAGTGCGTTTGTATGGAGCGCGCTCCGAATTATATCCCCTTAATACTTATTCTTATCGTGTGGGCAGCAAGCTCTGGTGTCAGATTTTTCAAACCGTCTTACGACATCCGACGTGGTTGGTTTTACTACCACCAGAGATAGTAGTCGAGACCATCGGCTTAACATGCCATCTGAAGCACGGAATCATCTTTCTTTTCAGACAATCAGGTGATTCAGCCTGCAATGACCTAATCAACCGTGGAAAGATGCACAAAGTAACATTTCACTAGGTGCCCCCCGTGGGAATCGAACCCACGACCTCCGTGTCAAGATCCCAATGCTCTTAACCATTAAACCACGGAGGCAGTTAATTTTAATAAGAACGTTTCTTATAAAATTTAGAAATCTACAACGTGTTAATGAATAAACGCAAAACTAGAAAATAGTTTGTTCAGAATCGAGAGCAGAATCGAATTATCATGGTTTCAACCTACGTAATTTTTTTCAAAATATTAAATAATTTGTTTGTAAAAGCTAAAATTTACTGAACTTTATCTCAACCCACCGCTCGGGTACTCTTACCCTGCCTTAAAATGTATCCATGAGCACTATCATTTTATCACGTTAGCGCTATCATTCATTGCTGAAACTTTAACAAATAATTTTTGTCTCAAAACTTAATGCGAATAACTTTAAATTTTAAGTATCAAAATAATGAAATTATAGTTTCAATCTAATTATTTTGTTATAAATCAGTTGGGGTGTATGAGGTGTTGCGCTTATTCATTAACACGTTGTATAGTCCTTCCTCAAATTCAAGAAGTTTGGCCGGTGTAAAAATGTCACAGAGAAAATACAGGCACTAAAAAACCCCGCATTGGTCACGAAAAAGAAAACAAATTAAAAACAAATCATTACAAAATTCAAACTTGGAACTCTCTGTGTGGCCGCACACAAGACGATGGGTTAACGATTTCCTTACAAGCTCGGTTAGTTAATCCCTAGATAAGTCCGCCATTGTTGTAACTTGTAACAGAATAGATAATTTACGTTGACAACACCTCCGTGCGTGGATTACTTGAGTGTTTCGTAATATGATGCCCTGTTAGCTATTGATATAGCTTTAGTAACTACTAGTGTAACCCGCAACTTCGTCCGCTCAAATTATACAACGTGTTAATGAATTAACGCAAAACTAGAAAGTAGTTTGTTCGGAATCGAGAGCAGAATCGAATTATCATGGATAATTTTTTTCTAAATATTAAACAATTTGTTTGTAAAATTTAAAATTTACTGAACTCGATCTCATCCCACCGCTCGGGCACTCTCACCCTACTTACTACCAAAACAAGATTCTTAAAATGTATACATGAGCACGTTAGCGCTTTCATTCATTGCTGAAATGATAACAAATCATTTTTGCCTCAAAACTTAAAATGCGAATAAATTTAAATTTTATCTATCAAAATCTGTACTATGTGCGTCTACTTTATAAGTTGAAGTCACTTTTACTTGCGACACACACCATTGTGTAGACAATATTTAGATCTAAAAATGCTAAGAAGAAATTTTTTGAAGACCAATTTTTAATGAGTTGATTAGATAATTGTAACATTTGGTGCGAATTTTCGAATTTGATTTTCCTTGGATTAGAAGGCACCACAGTGACATAATGAAGTACAAAGCCAGTCAAAAATAGGTATACCTACTAAAATGATGTAGTTTAATAGAGGTGAGGCGGCTCTGAAAGGGTCAAGGTCGTTCGGTCAGGGATACCTCTTTAAGTTCGGCGGTTCATATGTTTGTTTTAGATTTTTTAAAGACCAACATTTAATGAGTTAATTTCGAAAATTTATTAATATAAAACAAATAAATGTAGGTAAATTAAAAATGATTTATATAATCATTACGAACTTAACCTAAAATATGGTGCAGGTCTGAGTTAAGAGGCTATGTGAAAAAAATAGGATTCTTCAAAGCATCATATCTCATAAAGTACTAACAGTAGGAGTATGATTTGCGGATATGTGTAAATTGAACATATAATTGAAGTTTTGATTAGAGCCAAAACACGATTAAGACACATTTTCTCGATAGAAAAACAAGCCAAAGTAGCCTCCGTCTTTATCGATAAACGCTTGGAAGTGCTAAACAGTGAATATTAGAAAGAAGAGGCTTAATTTAAAAAAAAGAGATTGATTTTTTATAAATTTTAATTAGAGCAGAAATGAACTTATATAAATAGTACAATCACAATAAAATAAAGTTTGTTAAACGCTTGCGTCGTTTCAGGCGCGCGCGCCGCCCCATCTCTTTCTCTCGCATCAGGCAGTAATATAAGCTATCACACGCCCATTTCGCTTCAATTATTTTTCGACATAGGCCCTTAATTAGATTTGCGAATTCTTATGATTTTCGAATGTGATTTCCTTGGATAAGAAGGCACCACAGTGACATAATGAAGTACAAGCCATTCAAAAATAGGTGTACCAACTAAAGTATGCTCGTTTAATAGTATGGTGTAAGTGCGTTTAATAATCTCAAAACATAGTGAAACTAAAACATCGCATGTTATGCTGCCATCAAAACATATTGCTATGACATATTACAACAGAAGTAGTCTAGGAAAAATAAGGTTTGAGATTGCATTAAAGACACTTTAGTAAATTGTGTTTGAAATAATATTACTGTTAGTTTATAACACTTTTGTCGAGATTTCGTGGTTATATAGGCTCAGGAACCTGAGAATTACCTTAAAATCGATATTAATGTACAAATGGCAAGCTTATTTCTAAAAATATTTCGACCAGCATACCAGCAATAGAGACAGTTAATTATCAAAAGGCCAATTTAATGTGTAAAAACAAACAGTAAATAATTTAGTTTTGAGGTTATAATTTTTGAAAACTTACAAAATATTAAATATCTACTCAAATTTACGATATTAACCGGGGATTATTATTGTTATAAATAAAACGTATTGAATGAAGCCATCCTGTACAAAATCACCAGTTTTCCATTTTTTGTTCATACCCAAATTTAATGTTTTGTAAATGTCTTAATTATTCAATAATACACTATAAAAAATTGGGGATTATTGAGAATTTATGTTTTTCTGGTATTTATCTACTATATTCCAAATTATCACCAAAAGTGCAATTAATGCAACCTTCTCCATACAAAAATCCGTAGATTTCCCCGACTAAAGTTATACTGTGTGTTTACGCCTTGATTGTGATATACGTATTATTACATACTATGTGATTATGTAATAATTTCAAATGGCTTCAATAATTATAGGAGTGTGAATGTATGGATATTAATTTTGCACGCACGGATATGAATGTCACTTGATTTTATGTGTATAAGTAGTTTCAGAAGCTAATTCGTGTATATATACAACGTGTTAATGAATAAGCGCAAAACCTCATACACCCCAACTGATTTATAACAAAACAATTAGATTGAAACAATAATTTCATTATTTATATAGTTAAAATTTTTAGTTATTCACATTTTCAGTTTTCAGGCAAAAATGATTTGGTCTCATTTCAACAATGAATGAAAGTGCTATCGAGCTCGTGGATACATTTTAAGAATCTTGTTTTGATAGTAAGTAGAGTAAGTGTGCCCGTGCGTTGGGTTGAGATCGAGTTCAGTAAATTTTAAATTTTACAAACAAATTATTTAATATTTTGAAAAAAATTACCTGTCTTAAAAACATGATAATTAGTTTCTGCTCACGATTCTAAACAAACTACTTTCTAGTTTTGCGTATATTATATTGTATATTATACAACGTGTTAATGAATTAAGCAGAGCAGAATCGAATTATCTTGTTTTCAACATAGGTAATTTTTTTCAAAATATTAAATAATTTGTTTGTAAAATTTTAAATTTACTGAACTCGATCTCAATCCACCGCACGGACACACTCACCCTACTTACTACCAAAACAAGATTCTTAAAATGTATCCATGAGCACGCTAGTGCTTTCATTCATTGCTGAAATGATAAAAAATCATTTTTGCCTGAAAACTTAAAATGCGAATAACTTCACATTTTAACTATCAAATTAATGAAATTATTGTTTCAATCTAATTATTTTGTTCTAAATCAGTTGGGGTGTATGAGGTTTTGCGCTTATTCATTAACACGTTGTATATACGAATTAGCTTACTTACGTAGTTATGACGTTTTTCCTCAGGTGGTAGTCAGATTATTCTAAAATATAATTACACTTCATTCCAAATAAGGACGACGATATTTTTCGATTCCTATTCAGCTTTCTGGCCAATTCTGATTATCAAATGTAATTAATTTATTGCAAACATTATACTATCCGACATATCTTGTACGTTACTAAAGCTGTTTTAAAAATAAGTGATAGGAAGTGTTTCCAATCTCTGTTTCTGTAATGCAAAATAGCCTTAAAATTTCGATGCTATTTTGAATGGAGTATAGGCACACATCGTGAGGAAACCTGCATGCTACAGATTCGATTTCGAGGCATGTATTGTACCCACTGTCCATTATCAGTTGGTTACGGGCTCAATACCCATCACACTGGACAGTTTTGGTACTACTAGTGAAACGTGGATGTTCTGAGTTTTCAGAATATCTCTGACTACTTTCTTAGGGAATATAGTCGTGAGCATATGCTATGCTATTGCTATTATGGTATATTTAGACTATCCTACGCCTAGCATTTCCTACGGAAATATTGTATATACAACGTGTTTATGAATTAACGCAAAACTAGAAAGTAGTTTGTTTAGAATCGAGAGCAGAATCAAATTATCATGTTTTCAACATAGGATTTTTTTTTTCAAAATATTAAATAATTTGTTCCGAAAATTTAAAATTTACTGAACTCGATCTAAACCCACCGCACAGGCACACTCACCCTACTTACTACCGAAACAAGATTCTTAAAATGTATCCACGAGCACGCTAGCGCTTTCATTCATTGCCGAAATGATAACAAATCATTTTTGTCTCAAAACTTAAAATACGAATAACTTTAAATTTTAAGTATCAAATTAATTAAATTATTGTTTCGATCTAATTATTTTGTTATAAATCAGGTGGGGTGTATGAGGTTTTGCGCTTATTTATTAACATGTCGTATATTTCTTAAATAAATCACTCTTCAACTGTTGGTATATTTCTTTTATAAACCACTCTTAGTCTACAATGTACAAAATTATTCAGTCTTACGAACGCTTCGTATTGTGAAATTTTACGACCAAAGTGGGCAGAGATGTTATGAAAATTTACGAGTTCTAAGAAATAAAATAGGTACTTAAAAACAAGGCGTGGAAATTCATAATGTTGTTTTATTATTTGTTTAATAAATTCATAATCTGCCTTTTCGTTTATTTACACCGTCGTAAAAATGAAGCTTTGTTAACCTACATAGCAGTTAAATAAAACTGCAAAGTCGAATTCATTAAATTACAAATTGCATGTAGGCTCGAAATAGAAAATCCAAAATTTTTGTAATTATTTTTATATTCTTCTTCTTCTTATCGTGTGGGCAGCAAGCCACTTTTATATTTATACAAGGTGTTACAAAAATACAAATAAACGTTTAAGGGGGTGGTTTAGACCATTAAACTGAACAACTTTCACTATGGGACCAATATCGAAATCGCGAAAAAAAATCGGATGTTCCATACTAAACTACAAAATATCTACTCGAGCTAAATGTATGGGACAACTCGCGATTTCGATGTTGGTCCCATAGTGAAAGTTGTTTAGTTTGATGGTCTAAACAACCCCCTTAAAGTTTATATGTTTATTTTTACTTTTGTAACACCTTGTATAATAGTTGTTGAAATCTGTTGATCATCAGCCCACATAAAGGCCCAGGCCTACCCTCAGAGAAGGGTTATGTATGGGCGTTAGTCCACTACCACCCGATTAGTAGACTTCGTGAAGTCTACCTACACACGTATCAGAATTTCTTACAATTAATAGTATAATATTATTTCTTTAACGTAGGTATATTATGCAGGAGCCCGATTGCGCTAAGTTAAAACATGGAAGTTCTATTCTTATCCAATTTTAGTTCTAATCACATTGCAATCCAATTACTATTCAACAGTGGTGAATTCCGCTTCGCGCTAAACTCTATGTAACTGACAGCCTTTAACGTCTGAGTGATCTGTCAAAACGGCTCTAACAGCTGTCATGAGCAGTACCGCGATTAGCATACCAAATGTGTTAAAAGTTATAGTTCGTACGTAGTCCAATCACGGTTCAATCATCGAATATTTACCGCGATTGCAGCCCTGTTATTTGGGAATATTTCATTGAAATAGTTCTAACTGTATCGCTTCATAACCATTAAAAACAAATCATCAATCACGATTTGTTTGTATTCTGACAACCGACCTTTAGCTTTGATGTTATCTGAGTGATATTAATTGATCATCAAGATGTTTATCATCAGATTTTGTTATTGCTTTTGGCCTATTTCAATTTTTTTTACAAATTGGCTTCGATGGTAGTTTCGGAGCATGAAACTCGAGTTCGGTGTATACTTTGGTATACCTACCAACCACAGAACGAAAGCTTTATAAAAGCGGCCGCTGTCATTGCACTCACACATAGCGATCGTTAGAAAACGTACTAACAGGTGCACACATATCCCGGTTCATGGTGTGTTAGGCGCGGTTTATACAGAAGAGACGTGTGGCGGTGGCGGATAGTCAAAGTAACACAATTAAAAACCTTATAATAGTACGTAGCATAGCGTTGTTCGGAGAATTACGCCTCCAGGCGACGTCACCTGGAGCCGCGAGCGCGATTCTTCTTTACGACAAAAACGACGCTATGCTACGTACAATAAGCTTTATATTGTGTTACTCAGATTATCTGCCACCGCCACACGTCTCTTCTGTATCGCGATTTCAATGTTGGTCCCTTAGTGAAAGTTAATCAGTTTGATGGTCTGAAACAAATCCTTAAGTATGTAACGCATTAAAAGCATATATTTTACACCCTGTATAATCGAACTAATGTATTTCACCACCGAAAATATTATCTAAAAACCCGCATGCTGGAAATTCATGTTTCCATAGATCGTTTTCTCGCAATATTTATTTTACCGTTCGGTGGGTTTTTATACGCCATTTTGTAATAGGTAGTCCATTTTTATTGCGAACGCAATTTTATGGGATAATATTCTGGTGAAATGTAAATTATTTGAGTAGGCGGTTTACGAGTAGTGGTGTGTTTAATTGATGCAATATTTATTTTCGTAACTTTATAGGTAGTTAAAATGTCAACATCTAAAACATCTTAACCTACGCATGTTTCCCAGTGGGGTAGGTAAAAGTGGGTTTCTTATTGACTATGGATCTCAAAGGGTCGTATTCTGACATAACTTTGTATTTCAATTAGTTACTTTTTAGTCGTATTTTATATATTTTTCGATTAACTATTAATTAATACAACAAAAATTTTTTTTTCCTCTAATTACATTGTCATTTATTTTCGGAATTATACAGGTTGTCCCAAAACTCTATTTGATAGTTCTCGAAATTATTTATATAAGATAGATAAAATCGCCGCAAATTCGATATAAATTTTAGGTTACATCTAACATTTTCACTATGTTTAAAAATATGAAAAAATTTGGAAAACTATCAAACTTCGTTTTTTTTTGTTATTTTCCTTGAACAGTCATAAACTTGCCTATCTCCCATTTTCGGCTTGACATTTAGTTTTGGGACACCGACACCCTGTATAAACGCGTTCGAAATGGAACATAAAACAGCCTAATACATATTATTATTACCTTTTAAAATTAGCACAAATACAAATAATTAGTGATGCAACGAATACGAATACGAATATTCGTATTCGCCGAATAGCAGCCAATCACCGAATATTCGTATTCGGAGAATATCAGGAAGACATTCGTAATTAAATGTTTTCGCAAAACCCACTTAATTTTTGTCAGAAAGACATACATTATCCTACGCTGCCGCTGAATACATTTTCCAGAAACAGTCAGCTTTCAAATTATCTACTGTGTCTCCAGAAATAATATTTTTCAACGGTTTCGAGGGTCAAAAAAGGGTTTTCTTCTACCACCCATAAAAGTGTCTTTTAATCGGTCTTTTAGAAAGGAACAAAACATTGGTCAGGACTTTAGGAATTTTAGAGCATGTCCGACACGCTGACGATTTTGATTGTTTAAATAATATTTCGAATGATTAACGTGTCTTTTCAACATTTTTAAATTATTTTTCGCTATTCGTATTTGTATTCGTATTCGCCGAATAGTAAAATCAATATTCGTATTCGTATTCTTATTCGTAAACGTGGTATTCGTTGCATAACTACAAATAATAGTTGTAACAATGATTCTGACAACCCGAAAAGGTCTTGTGGGCTTTTTAAATTTTTCATACAAAATATTGATCAATTTGTTTGAAAAGCACACGGAGAAAAATATCTAGCGTCTTCGACTAGAATTTTGGTGACAACTATTTATTTTAGCAGACCTCATTAAATTTAATAGAAATATAATTCTGGCAGATTTTACTAAAATCTGTTTTCTTTAATAGATAGTGCTTACTTGTGATGAAAAGTATAGTGAGAGTGAGATCACATATTATACGCAGATTTCAAAAATGTTTATAATTCAAAAGATTAATTTTAAATTTAACGTCATGGACTACCCAGGGGGATTAGGTACATGAAATGAAATCTCACCTTTGGATCGCGATATAAAAGATCTTGTAACATATTTTTATAACTTTATATACCTTACAATAGTAATTTCGGAAGAGGAAATTTTAACAACAAAAGAAACTAAACTTAATTGTTATCATCAATACAACACCATTTTGTTAGTTTAACCATCTGTGAAGTGGTAAATTGTCTGGTCATGCCACAACGGGCGAAGCGTGAAGGTATTGTGCTGTACCTAATTGAAATGCATTAGACTTGTGTTCGGATGGTTTTGCATTTAAACTATGTTATTTCCTGTTGGATGTTGAAATTTATCAGTTTTTTTTGTGAGAGATTATGAAGATTACGGTAAACTGGTTGATGCCCGCTTTGGCTGGCTGATGGCGACTTTGTCTGCGAAGACACGTGAATATAATACACACGGTCCTTCTTAATATGCTGACACATTTTTAAGGGGATAATCAGAACGTCAAACTGTACAAGTTTTTCTATGGCACCAACATCAAAATCGCGAAAAAAAATCTGCTCTTCCATACAAAACTGCAAACCTACTTGACCCAAATGTAAGGGACAGGAGATTTTTTTTTCGAAATTTCGATGTTGGTCCCATAGAGAAAGTTGTGCAGTTTGATGGTCTGACCATCCCTTTAAAAATAGTGTCAGCATATTAAGAAGGACCCTATAGCCTTTATTACTAAGGGATAGTGTAGAATCCATTCAGAACATGTTTACATATCCGCGGGAAGGAAAAAAAATTGACAGAAATTTTGAAATTTCGAGATTTCTGTTTTTTTTTTTCAATACTGTCATATTCTTCACCTTAGTTCAATACCCACACGTAATAGTAAGACTGTCTAAAGTTGCCATACAAAGCTATAAGATCAGATTAAAAAGTCATTTTTGATTGATCTTATAGATTTGTATGGCAACTTTACACTGTCTTACTATTACGTATGGGTATTGAACTCAGGCTTTGGCTAATTATTATAAGGACTAGCCTTGCGGTAGCATTTCCCCTCTGCCACGGTATAAGCACAATTGATCTTGTGCATTTACATTCAATTTTACATCTTATCACTAAACGAGACAGCCTATAATTGCGAAATAATAACTTCGAACTTAGAACGTTTGGGGTTCACACGAGACTACTTTTCATGATTTTTAACATTCAAAATTAGAATCTAAAGTTATGGGGAATAAAATCCAAAGTTGCGGATTTCATGTTACCTCGCCCCCCGCAAAAAGTGGCAGAAATGTTTGTTAGTAGAACTACACGCGTAACCAGTCCATATATAAATAGTCAAAGAACTCAGGTGAAGAATATGACACTATGGGAAAAAAACAATAACCTGGAAATTTCAAAATTTCTGACTTTTTTTTTTCTTACTGTGGATTGTGATCTGTAAGACTTAGGTTTTTATATTAGTAATTTCGTACCTTATAACAATTTCTAAACGACAATCGGTAATATTTTTGGTAATTAAAAAGTCTGGGGCTACAGTACCTACTATCAGTTAACTTGTACGACACCATCGACTAAAGTATCAGACCTCGTAACTTCATTAGATCAAATTTAACAGGAGGCACAAAAAACGTCACCACGAACAATGGCAGCCCAGAGTTATATGGTTTTCTATTTATCATTTTAAATTGTAACGGCTTTTTGAAAGGATTTAAGAGTTGTACCAAGGATGCATTAAGAAATTAGTAATAAAATTGTATAATAATGTAATTTTAAGAACAAAATGGAGTTACGAGGTTTGACACTTTAGCCAACGACCTGTCTATTCTAGGTCAGACATGATTATTATGTTCAGTTTGAAACAAGTTCCTTTGTTAATGAAGCTATAACTAACGCTCAACAACCGATAGATCTAACCTCAATAAAGACCAATTAAGCTAAACGAGCGAAGCAATAGTTAACTACTGGAGACAAGTTGGAACTTGACAACTTAGGTCTTAAGTCTAAGCTGTACTGTCTAACTTATACAGATTGATAGGTTAACGTGCTAGGGTTGTGAAAAATCAAATATTTTTTGTAACTTTTAAGCGTATACAACGTGTTAATGAATAAGCGCAAAACCTCATACACCCCAACTGATATAGCAGTGGTGGTCCAGTGGCGAGTAACCTTGCCTGCCGTGCAGGAGGCGATGGCTCGATCCCCGTCCAAGCCGACTCGTACCAATGAGTTTTTCGGAATTTATGTACGATTTGTAACACCATTGGCTTTTCGGTGACGGAAAACATCGTGAGGAAACCTGCATGCTTCAATTTCGAAGCATGTATTGTACCCACTGTCCATTATGTGGCGACGGGTTCACTCCCCGTCACACTGGACAGAGTTTCGGTACTACTGGTGAAACGTGGATGCTCTGAGGATTCAGAACATCTCTGACTACCCCCTCGGGGAATATAGTCGTGAGCATATACATACATACATACATACATAAAATTTAAAGTTATTCACATTTTAAGTTTTGAGGCAAAAATGATTTGTTATCCTTTCAGCAATGAATGAAAGCGCTAACTTGCTCATGGATACATTTTAAGAATCTTGTTTTGGTAGTAAGTAGGGTGAGTGCGCGCGAGCGATGGGTTGAGATCGAGTTCAGTAAATTTTAAATTTTACAAACAAATTATTTAATATTCTGAAAAAAAAAACCTATGTTGAAAACATGATAATTCGATTCTGCTCTCGATTCTAAACAAACTATTTTCTAGTTTTGCGTTAATTCATTAACACGTTATATTTAATAAAAGTAAGTTATAGCCTGCAGAATACCACTGAAGGGCAAAGGCCTCCTCTCACGAATAAGGGTGAGAGGGGGTGGGCCATACTCCACCACGCGGGCCCAGTGCGTGTTGGTGGAGGCAAGTTAGTGGTCAACTTGCTGTCACATAATTTTCAAGCCGCCTTAATAGGCCTCTGACCTGGCTTTACGAATAGTTACAACGCGATCTGTAGTCTAGGAAAAATAAGGTTTGAGATTGCATTAAAGACACTTTAGTAAATTGCGTTTGAAATAATATTACGGTTAGTTTATAACACTTTTGTCGAGATTTCGTGGTTATATTGGCTCAGGAACCTGAGAAATACCTTAAAATCGATATAAATGTACAAAGAGCAAGCTTTTTTCGAAAGATATTTCTTCCAGCATACTAGCAAAATAGACAGTTAATTAAAACAAGGCAAATTTAATGTGTACAAACAAACAGTAAATAATTTGGTTTTGAGGTTATAATTTTTGAAAATTTAAGAAATAATAAATATCTACTCAAATTTACGATATTAACCGGGGATTATTATTGTTATAAATAAAACGTATTGGATGAAGCCATCCTGTACAAAATCACCAGTTTTCCAATTTTTGTTCATACCTAAATTTAATGTTTTGTAAATGTCTTAATTATTCAATAATACACAATAAAAAATCGGGGATTTATGTTTTTTAGGTATTTATCTACTATATTCCAAATTATCACCAAAAGTGCAATTAATGCAACCTTCTCCATACAAAAATCCGTAGATTTCCCCGACTACTGTAGGAACTGCAAATTAGCAATCACCCTCCTTAAGGGCAGGCATGGGCCCTGCAGTGGGAAATATAGTAAGCTGATGATGATGATTATGAATGATGTATGGGTAGACTGACATTTTCTTTTGTTCACAGCACAACCCTACGACATACTAACTTATAGGACGGTAGTTTAAGTTTCAATTACTCTGTAGAAGAGATACGTAGTAATTGTTAGTATTCTTTGGTAGAGTAAGTGTTTTATACAGAGCTATTGAACAACGTATACATACAACGTATACAACGTATATTTATATTCTCTCTCTCTGTCACTGGTTTGCTGGAAGAAATTTCTTCTATAAAAATCTTTATACAACGTGTTAATGAATAAGCGCAAAACACCCCAACTGATTTATAACAAAATAATAAGATGTAAACAATAATTTCATTATTTTGACAGTTAAAATTTAAAGTTATTCGCATTTTAAGTTTTGAGGACAAAATGAATTTGTTATCATTTCAGCAATGAATGAAAGTGCTTACGTGCTCAGGGATACAGTTTAATAATCCTGTATTGGTAGTAAGTAGGGTGAGAGTGCCCGAGCGGTGGGTTGAGATCGAGTTCAGTAAATTTTAAATTTTACAAACAAATTATTTGATATTTTGAAAAAAATTACCTATGTTGAAACCATGATAATTCGATTCTGCTCTCGATTCCAAACAAACTACTTTCTAGTTTTGCGTTAATTCATTAACACGTTGTATATTTATATTCTCTCTCTGTCACGGGTTTGCATGTAAGAAATGGGTATGAGTCACAGAACATTATAAGAGGGGCTAGAAGTCCAAAGTAGGCGTGGAACGTGTCCCCACAGGTTATGCAATGATTTGCATAACACCATAAGGCGCGCGGCGTGATGCGAGCGAGAGGGCATGAGTAATTGTAGCAGCGCGCTGCAGCGTGAGCGGGAAGACAAGTGGCAACAGCCGTCTCCAAAGCAAATGCGCTACTTTGCATTTCTAACCCCTCTTATAATGTTCTGTGGTATGAGTAAAGGTATTGTCATTTTTTTAAAAGTGACTAGGTATTTTTCTCCGTGTAAGTGCTAGATATCCTTAAACCAATGCTAGTGCTAACATAATTTACCATTCAACAAAAAGGAGGGAGGCATATACCTATGCAACGTGTTAATGAATTAACGCAAAACTATTAGTTTCTTTAGAATCGAGAGCAGAATCGAATTATCAATTATTTTTGACATAAGTAATTTTTTTCAAAATATTAAATAATTTATTTGTAAAATTTAGTATTTACTGAACTCGATCTCAACCCACTGTACGGGCACACTCACCCTACTTACTACCAAAACAAGATTTTTAAAATGTATCGACGAGCACGCTAGCACTTTAATTAATTGCTGAAGTGATAACAAATAATTTTTGCCTGAAAACTTAAAATACGAATAACTTTAAATTTTAAGTATCAAAATAATGAAATTATTGTTTCAATCAAATTATTTTCTTATAAATCAGTTGGGGTGTATAAGGTTTTGCGCTTATTCATTAACACGTTGTATATACCTATTTCCGAAAAGTTCCCTTTCTGTAACGTAATATTAACGACGTAATACCCAAAATCCGTGACGTAATTAAACGAATTTAAACCTTAATAGCTCCAGTACAAATAACCAGCACAAACAACTCTGGTTGAACTGTTGTTCTGTTTGTCTTGCCCTCATTTCGTGTACAGAACCGTTTTGTAGTAGATACAATATTGAATATATAGTTGTGTTTATTTGATTAGGGATCTCTATTTGATATTCAAATGGTAACGGTTTGTTAGGAAAGGATATAGATTTATCTACATGGTAAACTTATTAAACTCAAAACTCAAACTCAACATTTTTATTCAAAAGATATCACGTAGCATTAGCTACCATCGCGTCAGAATGTAGTGAAGATGCGGCCAGAAACTCTACAACACACATCTTTTAAACAAAGCAAAATATACAATGTATAATTAAAAGTTCAATATTAAATTACATAGTGTAAGACAGTGTGAAGACAAGACCTTGGAGTGCGATTTTTGAAACTCATTCGTTGACGACTTAACATAAATACAATTTGAACTTTTGTCATTTTGACACTAATTATTTTATGGACTGGTTACGCGTGTAATTCTACTAACAAACATTTCTGCCATTTTTTGCGGGGGGCGAGGTAACATGAAATCCGCAACTTCGGATTTTATTCCCCATAACTTTAGATTCTAATTTTGAATGTTTAAAAATCATGAAAAGTAGTCTCGTGTGAACCCCAAACGTTCTAAGTTCGAAGTTATTATTTCGCAATTATAGGCTGTCTCGTTTGTAAAATTGAATGTAAATGCACAAGATCAATTGTGCTTATACCGTGGCAGAGGGGAAATGCTACCGCAAGGCTAGTCCTTATAATAATTAGTCAAAGCCCGGAACGAACTCAGCAGTTGAAAATGTCAATATTACTATGGGGATATGCATTTTTCTACTGCTGAAGTGACTTTCAAAAATCATACTTCAGGAGTGCGATTTTTGAAAGTCAAATCAGCAGTAGTGAGATGCATATCTCCGTAGTAATTTTACAATTTTCAACTGCTGAGTTCAACGATTGAGTTTCAAAAATCGCACTCCAGACATTTTGATCATTCATAATTAAAATAATCGAGTTTATACTAACCTTATTTGTAGAGGACTTGCTTAACATGGGACATGGGATATCTTGTCATAATGGGGTATATAAAGTGGCGTATACATACGTGGTACATTGTGGTATAATGATTATTTATTTACAACAAACAAGATAAAAATATACACAACCCTTAACCTAAAGAACAAGCAGGTACATTGGTACATTGTTGAATGTGTAACAAATTAAATATCTTGGAAATTATTTTTGTATCCTTTCTGTTAAAAAATTTATTAGTCCCTGTCAAAATGCTTGGGTCTGAGGTCACTAGCTTAGAGTTTATTTACTCTACTGTATAGTATAATAATTTTATTAAATAGACTATGTATTATTGTATACATAACTTTAGCTTAAGAATTTATATTGTAATAGTTATTAAGTCGTGTTATGTTGTAGAGTTTCTGGCCGCATCTTCTCTACAGCGACAACACGTTCCGACGCGGTGGTAGCTTTAAAAAAGATTTGACGTTTGATAAGTGTGATGCAAGCTCCTATATTGAATAAATTATATTGACTTTGACTTTGACTTTGTAAAATTTAATAAGTCTACTGCAGAACCTAGCAGATTTAATTCTCGAAGGATTTCTGTAAAACATAAAAAGACTTTGAGAATCGAGTCGTCGAGTCTTTCGAACCCATTTAACAGTATCAAGTCAACATATTACAGGGTATAACAAGGGTATAACTAGTCAAAGAATGTAACGCATTAACTCAGGGGTGCATTGAACAACTTTTACTATGCAGGCTACATCGAAATCGCAATAAAAAGTAGTTATCTCATAGCAAACGTCAATGTACACTCGACCCAAAAGTGTTGAAAAGCAGATTTTTTTTAGATTGAAAATTGTTAAATTTGATGATCTTACTTAAACTAGATTCTAGTACGAATGAGAGTATGACATTGCTAAAGATATTTCCATAAACTTACTTTAATCTGATCACCCTGAGAAAAAATAATGTCCTTTAATTATTCTCTCCTCTCTTCATCCTATCCTCGTTTGGTCGTAAACAAGAGAGTTGGAAACACATTCTGTTAATCTCTATAAGGGAATTGATGAAAATGCATGTAACTTATAAGGGCTATTGTCCAAGCCAATGCGGAATACAGAGAGAAAGCTTTAGGGTCTAACTACACGAGCTAAATGAGCTAAATTTCTAAAAGTGTGCTGAGATTTTTTTGTGTGAAGGTATTGCTTAGAAAAACATTACAATAGAGCTATTATACTTGGATTTTATTACTAACCTATACTTCATTTCAAATAAGGACGAAAAGATTTCTGGTTTCCTATATAGCTTTCTGGCCAATTCTGATTTGTAAATATAATTTATTTATCAGAATGAAATACTATCCGACATATCTTGGACATTACTGAAACTGTTCGAAGAAGAAGAAGAATAAGTGAGAGGAAGTGTTTTAAATCTCTGTTTCTGTAATTCAATATATCTTTAAAATTTCTTTGCTATTTGAAATGTAGTATACGTTGTCGCAAGAGTCGTGAGAGAACAACAATAATATTAGTGCCTTCTAGTTCTAGAAGTAAAATAAAAAGTTATTGCATCAATCATAAATAATTTAGAGCAATCATTTGGCTCAAGATGTTTTCCTTCACTGCAAAGCCAGTCAAAGTCAAAGTCAAAGTCAATATAATTTATTCAACATAGGAGCTTTCAGCACACTTATCAAACGTCAAATCTTTTTTTTTAAACTACCACCGCGTCGGAACGTGTTGTCGCTGTAGAGAAGATGCGGCCAGAAACTCTACAACATAACACGACTTAATAACTATTACAATATAACTTCTTAAGCTAAAGTTATGTATATAATAATACATTGTCTATTTAATCAAATTAAATGATACTATTCAGTTAAGTAAATAAACTATAAGCTAGTGACCTTAGACCCAAGCATTTTGATCATTTAAATTTGGTCGTTTTAAAAATCTCTTTGGTCTATCTGAGCGTGGATAAAATCGTAGCCTGCCACCTGCAAGGAAGGCGAGACGCCGCTACGTGCATTATACCTTCACAGTTTATAAATGACACCACTGTACAAAATATGCCACGATTTGTCGCGTAGTGTATTTTGAGCCTAACGTTTCCAACTCTAGCCCAACCTAACTCCTTAAATGTCAATTGTGTTATGTTAATCGATGGGAAAGTTTAACTTCCACTTCCTATTTCGTAAAGCTAAATTTAGGGCATAAAGTGTGTACACTGTGTTAATTGATTATAATTCATAGCTTCGAACTACCTCCGTGGTTTAATGGTTAAGAGCATTGTATTCTTGACTCGAAGGTCGTGGGTACGATTCCCACGGGGGACACCTAGTGATATGTCACTTTGTGCGTTTTTCCCGAATCACCTAATGATTTATTGAAATGAAAATTAAATTTAAAATTACTCACATCATTCACTTCAGCAACATGCGTCGTCAACCATCTTAATTAAAACAAAACCCCCCAACCACCTGATCACCTGATTGTCTAAAAAGAAAGATGACTGCGTGCTTCGGATGGCACGTTAAGCCGTTGGTCCCGGCTACTATCTCTCGTGGTAGCAGTCGTTAATAAAAACCACGTCAGAGGCCGTAAGGCGGTCTGAAAAAACTGACACCAGGGCTTGCTGCCCGCACGATAAGAAGATACTCGTAGGGCCGTAAAAATTATCAGAGACAGAAATAAAAGAATTATATTGCTTACAAGTTTCCTGAGAGATTTCAAGAGGATAGTCCTTGCAACGCGGCCGAGCGCGCTATGTACAAATGAAGTTTGATCCTATTTTCAATACTGACCAATAAATTTTTTTGAACACGATCTGAAAACTAATCTCTGTGCTTTTGATTTGTTAGACTATCTTTAATCTACACACAGCTCATTTAAAATTTAACAAAAGCGAGAAAATTTTACAGTACATAAATATGAAAATTCACCCTTATTAACTCAAGATAGACTACTAAATGTAAAACCAACTCTGTTACAACAAGCTAAAGTATAATTTTCCAGACAGATCTAAAGTAAATATGAGACAGAATATGAAACTTGGTAGAGACGTTAAATTGCATTTTAACGTAGAGCGAAGGCGATATCGACAAATTGATTCCCTTTTGTACTGCATCTTTTATCGCATGATACAGCTTTTATAGTTTACTTACACTAGATACCAAACGACTTTACAATGTAAACTGAACTATAAATACACTGGAAGTAAGTTTTTACATGCATGCAAACATATGCTTACGACTATACTATGGATAGTCGTAAGCACAGAACAGTCTGAAACCTCAGAACATCCACGTTTCACCATACCGAAACTCTGTCCAGTGTGGGCCCGTCGCCACTTATAATGGACAGTGGGTACAATACATGCCTGGAAATTGAAGCATGCAGGTGTCCTCACCGAAAAACCAGTGGTGTTACAAATCGTACATTAATTCCGTTTAAGTCATTGGTACGAGTCGGCCTGGATGGGATCGAACCATCGCCTCCTGCACGGCAGGCAAGGTTAATCGCCACTGGAACACTACTATAATTCAGGTTTAATTTACACATAAATATACTGGGTTATTATTTAAACACTTTCAAAATTTTCAGGGTGGTAGTTAATAAAAACCGGCCAAGTGTGTTTCGGGCCACGCTCAGGGTAGGGTTCCGTAGTTGCCCGTAACAATATACGGACTTAGAAGGCGGCTTTTTGTTTCATACTACGGTTCAACGGCTAATAAAATCGAAAAGTACATTTTACAAGTTGGTCGACTATTACTCGTTAACTTGTAAAGCCTACTTAGCGGTGATAGTTTTCCTTTTAAATTCTTAGAAGAAATTCTTTACTCGTATCTAGAAACAACCGTTTAGCTGGAAGGGGAGGGGGGGGGGGGGGACACTTGACTCTAACAATAATTTTCACTTTAAAGCTTAATATTTCTCTAACGGATCCCTAAATCGAAAAATGGTGCTGGAACATCCACAATATTTTTAAAAGACCTATCCAACGATATCTCACACCAAGGGATAGACGAAAAAAAAAAAACTGCATCCCACTGCATGCAATATTTAATAACAATGCAATTAGCATTGCATTGTTATTAAATATTATTCCCACGGGAAGTTTGTCCCACTATAAGCTGGTTATTAAATTATTTTGTACCAACTTCACCATGCCATAACAGCAGTCTTCCTCATCAAAACGAACACCGTTTTACTTCCAACTTCATTTTATTCTAAAGACAAAATAAAGAAAGTTCAATTTAACTGAACTCTGACGTCATCAAATTTTTTACCATCAAAAAAGTTCGCTGTCCTCACTGCACGAAAAAGAAAAACTTTCAGATACATAGATGTGCGAAAACAAATAGATATGCGTTAGGTACCTTAAAAATACAACGTGTTAAGGGGATATAATTCGGTGCGCGCTCCATACAAACGAACTATGGTAATATTTTCAGTACTAACCAATTAAAGTCAATGAAATTTTGCAGAAACAATCTAGAAACAAATCTCTATGCTCAGGAGTCAGATTTTCGTTAAAATATACAGTTTCAATGCTAGGATTAATTTAAGATTTGTATGGAAATCTTTGAGGCACTGTAACTTTAAAACTATACATTTTAATGAAAATCTGACTCTATACAAGCATAGAA
This sequence comes from Agonopterix alstromeriana, assembly GCA_963924505.1. Lineage (NCBI taxonomy): Eukaryota > Metazoa > Arthropoda > Insecta > Lepidoptera > Depressariidae > Agonopterix > Agonopterix alstromeriana. The sequence continues at coordinate 2,348,692 of OZ004676.1, read as the reverse complement.
ATTTGTTCATAGATTGATTCTGAAAAATTTCATTGAGTTTAATTGGTTAGTATAGAAAATTTCACCATAGTACGTTTGTATGGAGCGCGCTCCGAATTATATCCTCTTAATGAATAAGCGCAAAGCCTCATACACCCCAACTGATTTATTACAAAATAATTAGATTGCAACAATAATTTCATTATTTTTACAGTTAAAATTAAAAGTTATTCACATTTTAAGTTTTGAGGCAAAAATTATTTGTTATCATTTCAGCAATGAATGAAAGCGCTAACATGCTCATGGATACATTTTAAGAATCTTGTTTTGGTAGTAAGTACTGTGAGAGTGCCCGAGCGGTGGATTGAGATTGAGTTCAGTAAATTTTAAATTTTGCAAACAAATTATTTAATATTTTGAAAAAAATTACCTATCTTGAAACCATGATATTTCGATTCTGCTCTCGATTCTAAACAAACTGCATTCTAGTTTTGCGTTAATTCATTAACACGTTGTATAAAGGGTCCTTCTTAATATGCTTATATTTTTTAAATGGGATGATCAGACGGTCAAACTCAACAGCTTTCTCTATGGCACCAAAATCGAAATTGCAAAAAATAAACAGCTGTTCCACACAAAACTGCAAACCTACTCGAGGCAAATTTATTGGACAGCAGATTTTTTAGAAATAGAAGAGAAAAAAATTAGAGAGACCTAAATCGGGTCCTTCTTAAATACGCTGGCTGACGATTTTGTAAGGGGACGATTTTCGATTACATGATCAGACTAGATCAGACTAGACAGATCAGATTCTATGGTATCCATGTCGACGAAAAAGATGCTAATGATATTTATGATCCACCATTATACAGGGTGTTCGGCAGATCGTTGAACATACGAAAATGGGGGGTAGGTAGGGTCATGTGCTACCTACTCAGCCCCAAAGATTTAACCTAGAAGCAAATTTTTTTTTATGTGAATGTTTTTTTGAATTTTTGAAAATTCGTCACTAGCACACCTTTTTTTTAATGGACAGATCTGGATGTATTTAAATAAAGATTACCATATTTAAATTGATCGTTTCATTATTTTCACGTTTGCATTGATAAATTTCGCAAAACATTTAACTTTCCACATAAGTAGAATTTCGTCGAAATGGTCCGGCTAGGTAAAGCACCTAGGTCAAATCTTTGGGGCCGAGTAGGTAGCACATGACCCACCTACACCCCATTTTATTATGTTCCGCGATCTACCGAACACCCTGTATATGCTAAGTTGTCGACACGAAATTTAACTCGAGCTTACTGTAAATTAGTAATTTATGACATATCCAACTTTTTTACATCCAAGGTAACAGCATAAAGAAATGCCCCCTAAAGTAGTTGAGACCCATGGGGTACGAAATGAAAAAACCCCTTTGGCTAACTTTTTAATAGAGTTCCTTTATGGTACCTCTCTTTTACGGCTTATAACCAAACTTTTTTAGTTATCCTCCTTTTTATACGTTTTGGAATTTAATGTTCTACAGTTTTTTGGAGATGTCTTATTGTTATAGACATGTTTGAATATCAATGTAGGTAGGGTTTATAAATAAATAAATAAATAAATATCTTGGACATTGTCACACAAATTATCTAGTCACATTTGAAGTACCAGAATCTAGCCTGGACTTGTATTATGATGACTAGACAACGATATAGAATACATTAATAGATACAAACGTCCATGACTCGGGTACAAATATTCATATTCATCATACAAATATTTGTCCCTTTCGGGATTCGAACCCGCGACCCTCGGCACAGCAGGCAGGTTCACTACCGTCTGTGCTATCGGGCCGTCAAACCTGCCGTTTACCCTGGTAGTACTATTTTGGCGTCACTAAATTTATTAAAATTTCTAAAAAATTTCACTAGAAACTGTGGTTTTCACTCAGAGGAAGGATCTCCATATAGTCCGCATAAATTTACGATTTTCGTTAGTCTTTTTTGTCTTATGACGTACCTTTAATAGTAGAAGGAGATGGAACTATAGATATTTGTTTATGCGGCTGCCCACTTTTTTTTGAGCTAGTGTCTGTGCAAAGTGACTGTAAACATAAGGCCATATGTCACTTGGTGTCTTTTGTCCATACTACTTGACACCACACACTCAAACCTATACTTCAAAAAAAGTGGACACTTTACAATTGGTATGGCTCACTCTATTAGGTATAATCTCTTTGGGGTTTTCATAATCTTATTAAGAGCGTTAGTACCAGGAAGCTGTATTTTCTATACCTTGGAGCACAGACTGCTTTACAAGCGGTGAAACATGAAAAAACTCCTTGGCGGTCGATAATGTTCAACCTTCTTTGTACGTTTTCATCGTCATCACTGGTGTGTCCCTTTCTAATCCAACGACGATAATTAAAAAAAAGAGTTTTTTTTTAAACAAAACATAATTGATGTACTTACTTCGATTTAACGTACAATTCAAAGTCTGCTTAAAAATGTGCCAAATGCTCAATACGTAAAGAAAGGTACCAAAATTGAAAACCGTTTGGAGATTATCTGTCAGTTGCACGTACGTTCATTAACGTTAATCCTCCATTAAATCCTCTTGTCTTGTTGACGTAGTAAAAGCTAGCAAGAGATTTAATGGAGGATTAACTTTAATGAACGTACGTGCAACTAGCTGTTTGTGTCATAAAAAGCTTGCCTATACGAGGTATTACAAAAGTAGAACGAGTTGTTCAGTTTAACGGTCTGATCATCCCCTTAAAAAAGTGTCAGCATATGAAGAAGGACCCTGTTAACAGATTTTTTGGTCCTTATTTCTCAAATTATTAGAAAAATATTGAAAAATGACGTTCTTGGGATGCATTTCCTTTCCCTGAATCGGAATCTAAATACATTTCCCTTTTCTCTATAACTTTTTTTTATCTATCCTGCCAAGGTAACAATGGCCATGAAGCCGGAAACTTTAGAAAAATTAAAAGTCAATTAAAAATAGAAACAATGAATCAAAATTTAATCGAAAAGATCTTCAATAAAAATATGTGAATTAAATTGCAATGTTGTCTATTACAATTACAAGATAGTTTTAACTGCCTTATTTACACACCGTTTTCTCTACTTGCCACTAGCGACGTGTAAGTCAGCCAAGATACCAAGATAGTAGCAGCTCATTTGTCACAGTCACATTGTAACATCAGATATGAAACGAAAGGGCTCAGTTATTAGTTAGAAATTATATTATTATAATTGTTTAGTTATAAATGTGAACGAACTGCAGTATCTGATCGAACTGTTATGACTTATGACTGATTGTGAGCATGTGGAAGATTTTGGCTGACATTTCTATAATTTACTATCTACAAAGAGATGTTGAGATGGATGCTTGGTGTTACTAGAATGGACAAGATTAGGAATGAGTATATTAGAGGAAGTTTGAAAGTGGTAATCGATTATCGTGGTTTGGGCATGTGATGGGAAGAGATGAGTGTCATATTACAAGATGAGTGTTAAATATAAATGTGGATGGCTGCATGAAGAGAGGACGACCAAAGAAAAGATGGATGGATTGTGTGAAATATGACATGTGTAGAAAAGGAGTGTGCGCTGAAATGACGGCTAAAAGAGATGTATGAAGGAAGACGACATATTGCGCCGACCCCAAGTAATGGGATAAGGGCAGACCCTCTAGTATGATTTCTCTATATACGCGCGACTCGGCCTTTTTCAATACTACTCGTCGCGGCAAGCGCGACTGAAAAGCGCGGGAAAAAGGTAATGTTCTATGCAGTGAAGGCGCGTCGCGCGCGTGTAGAGTAATCATACTAGGGCTACGGAGATGATGATACGACTTATGAATCATTGTGTACATGTGGAAGATTTGGGCTGAAATTTGTATAATTTACTATCTACAAAGAGAGAGATAAGCGCAAACCTCATACACCCAACTGATTTATAACAAAAGAATTCGATTGAAACAATAATTTCATTATTTTTATAGTTAAAATTAAAAGTTATTCGCATTTTAAGTTTTCAGGCAAAAATCATTTGTTATCACTACAGCAATGATTGAAAGAGCTAACGTGCTCATGGAAACATTTTAAGAATCTTGTTTCGGTAGTAAGTAGGTTGAGAGTGCCCGAGCGGTGGGTTGAGATCGAGTTCAGTAATTTTTTTAATTTTACAAACAAATTATTTAATATTTAGAAAAAAATTACCTATGTTGTTGTTACATATGTACCGAACCATGATAATTCGATTCTGCTCGCGATTCTAAACAAACTACTTTCTAGTTTTGCGTTAATTCATTAACACGTTGTATAGAGTATTTTAATAAAAAAACTTTACAGGTTAATTAAAAATGAAAACAACAAACATGACAAGTAATTAATAACATAAGATAGAAAAAGGTCGTTGGGTACATCCCCACATCACAGGGTCCCAAACATGCTGGTAGCGTCCCCCTTTGGATAGCCAAGCTAAGTAGTTAATATCTACATAGGTCTTTACCACAACTCATCAAAGTCCCACAAAAATTCGCTTTTTTTTTGGAATGACGTATACAGCTTTGCTGACGGAACTTAAGCAACCGACCTAGGGGCACCCCAGGGGGGTACGGCATAGGACGTTGCTGGGGCTACGCGGCGGATTGGGTAGCTGGGATCGGTGAGAATCGGCCTGGTATGTGCCTGTAGCGTCTGTAGACGCCAGAAGTGAGAGGAGTGGGAAGAGGTCGCGACTGTCCCCGTCGGCGGGGACGTTGATTACTGTGTCGACGCAGTGTTGTGTGTTGTTGAGAACTTGCGATTGTGAGTCGTGTCTGTTGGGCCGCCTGTAGGGCAACCGTGATCGCATCGTCTGGATCGTCGAGGACGTTTCGCGGTCGTCGACGGTTAGGCCTATTAGTCCTATAGGGGTAGGTGGCATTTGCCTTGATTAGAGGGTTAGAGTGTCGGGGGAGGGCGGCGAAATAATCTGTCACCATGCATTTGAGTAGTTGCTTGATGGTGGGCAACTCTAAATCGATATTAAACAAAAATTCGCGCAATACCGGATAGGTAGAAAGGTACTCTAGTCAAATAGAACTTATTCCGAACCCATACTTGCACCGCAGCATGGTAATTCATCACTGTAAATCGCCCAGCTGTGTCTCTCATTTTATTTCTCTCATCTCACTCCCTCATTACACATCTATCACTTCTTAATGATAATTTGATGGACATCTTCCGGGCTCTTTATTTTATTCCGAGATTGAGTTTCGTCTTATTTTGTTCAACTTTAAGTATCGAAATAAAAGTAAAACTTTTTTGATTGAAGACACTTTTTAATCTCTAGTAGTTATCTGTTTTTAATTATAACCAAGATTATAACTATGTAAGTATTTACGCTTCATCCATAGATATCTAAACTATTATAAAATTGTAACAGAAGTGTTTCAGTACATTGAGGATATTTACAAGATGGTTTTAGTCTCTGACACCAAATAAACCTTTTTGAGAAATATTGTATGTCTGTTTGTTTGTGCGAGCATCACGAAAAAACTACTGAACCGATTTTAATGAAACTTTTTTGTTTGATAGCTTATGATTTGACTTATGAATCTGTAATAATTTGTGAGGACGAAGTCGCGGGTAAACTCTGGTAAGTATTACATAGAACTGAAAGAACTAGATACACAAAAGAGCTACTAAGTAGCTCTTTTTTGTACTAGCTGTCAATAAACATGCCCCGACATGGTTTTTAGGTATCCCGGACTCCAAATCAACATTTTTACAAATTTTGTCGGTCTGTTTGTTTGTTTGTATGTATGTTACAAGATCACGCAAAAACTACTGACCCGATTTTGATGAAACTTTTTTTGTTTAAGAGCTTATGATCTGACTTAAAATCTGGTATACAAAATGTGCGGACGAAGTCGCAGGTAAACTCTAGTAAAATTATAAAGAAATTATAGGGTCCTATTGACAGCTTTTATAACATTTGGGTATGACATTATTAAGATCTAGGCATAGTACAATGTGCGATTCAGATAGATATTGCATTTTATAATATCCAGTTGAAAATTTTGACCGACAGTTAACACAGGTCCAGACTTCTAGACGGACGTATGTAGGTTCCACTGATCCAGGTCAAAAAAATGTCCATCACAAAAAAATGACAGACATTTTAAGCCTCTGTCTAAAATCGAGACCGCTGGGAAATAAAGCGATGAACTTTTAAATGTGTCTCCAATTTTACGACCGTTATAAAAGTGACCTTGGAATGGAGACTTAGGATATTCCCGTTTTATTATCGGGACAAGACATCGATAAATTGTATAACGAAGAAATGAATCAGACAAGTATCTCGAGTGAGAGTTTATGAGTATGTAAATAATACACTCGAGAGCAATGAATCCGGGTCACCAACATACCTTAATTTTACAGGGTCCATCTTAAGCTGCAAAACCAAGTTAAGCTGGCCTCGCGACTATATATGTTGTTCGACCTATGCGAGGCCAGCTTATGTTTGTTTTGTATAGCTTGTTGTGTCGGCGTGTGTATGTATCATATTTTTTACGATAGAGCGAGAAGAAAAATGTTGATGAAAACTAGCTCATTTTATAAGGACCCTTAATTTTTCACTTTTTGACATTTTAATTATTTTTCCGTCTATAATAACATTCTGTGAAAATTTGAACTGTCTAGCTACTCGTATTACGGTTCAAAAGTTACAGCCCTAAATAGGTAGGACAGACGGACAACGTAGGCTTAGCAATAGGGTTTTTACCCTTTGGGCACGGAACCCTAAAAAGGAACCTTAACATATAGCAATATGACAGAAACACTAAACTTCAGCCAGTAAATTACAATCAATCACAAAACAAAAACCATTTAGGCAGCTTTAAAGTCCATTCAATCGCTCAATTCGTTCATTTCATTCATTCGTTCATTCTCGCGGAATGCTTTACAAAATTATTTTCCGATATTTATTGGCCGTTTGAGTTTTCAATTAAATTTAAAAGCGTCCAAATAAAAAGGATTCGGTGAGCGTTTTGAATTGCAAAACGAAACGAGTCTGGGCATTTTTTAAATTGATAGTTTTTAGACTTTGACTGTGATTTACTTCAGTGATCTTTATTACCAGACTTCGTTTGTATGCAGCGCGCATTTACGCATTCGGAATAAACTTCTCTTAAACAGAGAGTTAGTAGTTGTAATAATGTTTCTGACCACCCCGGAAGGGATTACGGTCGTGAGTTTATGTATGTATGAATGTAGCCGCAGGCACAAACTAGTCATAACACAAATTACCGCAAACCGTTGGAAAGAGAAAGAAAATACTGTTTCAATTTCGACAAGGTAATGAAAAACAAACATTTGAAATTCGCTTCAATGTTCTTCCCATATAGCACGGTAATTTAGATCTTATGTCTATTGGGATAGAGTCGTTATTGAAAGGAAGATTTTCTGCAAGATTAAAAATAAAAATCTTGTCTTGTACGAGTCTGCTGGGAGTTCGGTATTAACCGACTTTAAGAGAAAGAGGTTAATATTCTTCTTATCGTGTGGGCAAGCCCTGGTGTCAGAGTTTTTTCAGACCGCCCTACGGCCTCTAACGTGGTTTTTATGTAACGACTACTACCACCAGAGATAGTGTAGCCGGGATCAATGTCTTAACGTGCCAACCGAAGAACGGAATCATCTTTGTTTTCAGACAACTGGTAAAAAAACGCACTGTGTTGTATAATAAATTTGCACTTTAATCTCTTTTGTACGTTTTCCGAAGCAAGGAGACACCACTAAACGACACCACTAAACGGTCACCTATCCAAAGACTGACCGGACTGGAAGTTGGTTAAAAGTAGTTTATTCCGAATGCGTAAATGCGCGCTGCATACAAACGAAGTCCGATGATATTTTCAATATTAACCCATTAAAGTCAACCTTGCCTGCCGTGCAGGAGGCGGTTCGATCCCCGTCCAAGCCGACTCGTACCAATGAGTTTTTCGGAATTTATGTACGACTTGTAAAACCACTGGCTTTTCGGTGAAGGAAAACATCGAGAGGAAACCTGCATGCTTCAATTTCGAGGCATATATTGTACCCACTGTCCATCGGTCCACAGAGTTTCTGTACTACTGGTGAAATGTGGATGTTCTGTGGTTTCAGAATATCTCTGACTACCCCCTCGAGGAATATAGTCGAGACCATATGCTTATGCACAATAGTATAATTAGTAGCCAATTATTAGCAAATCTTTTATAACTTACACCAAAAACCCAAAATGGAAACGGAAGGTGAAAATGCACAAAATTATCATATTATAATGCTATTGTCCCCCAACTATAACATAGCATCCGCTTTCGTAACTAAGAGAAATAGGGTAAACGGCACCGTTGTGGGCATTGGCGAAGTACGCCATAAAATGGTAATAGGGGCGTAAAAGGCCGACTTGAATTTAGATTTAGAGTCGTATAAAACTGTCCGAGTCTGGTTAAGTTCTGATCAGATTTAGGAATGTAAGTGACGGTGGTAATGATAAAAAACAATGTTTATTATGCTTAGAGTCGTTTACTATTGAATTCTTTTTTAGGGACTTTCGCGTTGTGGACGACCTTGTGAAGGTGACGGGTATCTTATGGATACAAGCCTGTAACCATCTTTTATATACTGGGTGGTAATCAAAGAGGGTCTTTCCTTTTAAGGGTGTATTCAGACAATGGAACGAAACAACTTTCCCTAAGGAACATGGGACGAAAATTAAAAAAAACTCCCATACAAATTTTTTTTTCGTTATAAATAGTAATGGGAGAGGCCTATGCCACTGCTGCACGTCTAGTAGATTTCATTACTCGCGCGCGACGCGCTTTCGCTGCATAGAAAACAACTTGTACCGCGCTTTTCGTAGAGCGCGAGCCGCGCTTGCCGCGACTTGTAGTATCGGAAAAAGCCGAGTCGCGCGCGTGTAGAGAAATCATGCTAGACGTGCAGGACATCTTTCTACTGAAATTAAGATGACGATGGACTTATATTTTAGGCGCTTGGTTTTAGGATTATGCGAATAATGGATTTGTTAATTAAATGGCTACATAAATGTTGTACTCTGACGGCAATTTTTATACTAGTTGTTAATTGTGTGTGCGTAAATTTGTTATTCCTATATCCTTCCTCATGGTTCATGCTATCTCTACACAAAACATAAAAATCGGTTCAGAGGTTTAGCCGTGAAAATGTGATAGATATAGACATCAATCAATCAAATCAACCCACATCAACCCACTGCTGGGCATAGGCCTCCTTTTTATTGCGCCACTCCTCACGGTCCTGTGCCAATCTGATCCATGTACGAACCACAACCCTTACAATGTCGTCTGGCCATCGCATCGGTGGTCTACCCACGGACCTCCTTCCTTCTCTTCTATAGGATATAGACATACACTTTTTCTTTTATAATGTTAGTATAGGCATTTAGGCCGCATACTTATACATGTTCAGGCAGGTTTTTTTTTTGCAAACTCACCCCTGTTTGACGTTTTTGCTGACCGCAGGTCTGATTGTTTACGAGAATGAATGACCTTTTCTGAGAAGGTTTAAATCGTAAGATTAAGTTAAGTATAAGAGCGATAAGAGGAGCGATGATAGTCCATACGGAAGAGAGCTAGCGACTCAATCACGAGGCGGCGGTTCGATTCATGGCCTGTACCACTAAGTTCATCGGAATTTATGTACAGTTGTATTTATCATTATCATTAGCTCGGCGGTGAAGGAAAACATCGTGAGGAAACCTGCATACCCGAGAATATTAAAAAAATAGTTCGGATGTATGTGTAAAATATGGGTGAGCTTGGGTCCAGCCAGCCATGCAAAGACCAGCAATGGTCTTAGTGTTACATAACGACCCTTGCTTGCAATAGCCCAGCCAACAATAATAATAATAATAAGTATAAGAAAAATGTAATATTCTTGTTTGATTTGTCTAACTTGCATGGCGTATTGGAGTTTCTCTGTGAAACTGTGCAAATGTTTAATACATAAATAAATTTTAATGTTTTCTAAAGCAACTGTTTTAATTATATGAATGCCCACAACAGTAACATTTACCCTACTTATTCGTAGTGCAGCTACAATACCGTAGTAACAATGGACGCGTACATTAAAATGTTATTAAATCGTTTCGCTACGACTAAGGTGGCGAAGGCAGGAGGCACAGAAGGTTTATTTTATACCTGTTTTTATTTTGGAAGAAAAGTTGATGTTTGTAACAATATTTCAGACCATTCCGAAAAATGGGGATATGGTCGCGAGAAGGTTTTAAAAAAACCGACTTCAAAACTTCATGAAAATGGATTTATTTATTTTGAAATTTGGTTACAATGTAATAATTTATTCTTCTTATCGTGTGGGCAGCAAGACCTGGTGTCAGAGGTTTTCAGACTGCCTTATGGCCTCTAACGTGGTTTTTATGTAACGACTACTATCACGAGAACGGCTTAACGTGTCATCCGAAGCACGGAATCATCTTTCTTTTCAGACAATCAGGTGATTCGGCCTGCAATGTCCTAACCAACTAGGGAAAACGCACAAAGTGGCATATCGCTCGGTGTCCCCCGTGGGAATCGAACCCACGACCTCCGTGTCAAGAAGCCAATGCTCTTAACCATTAGACCACGGAGGCAGTATTAATTTATTATATTTATGGAAGTATTTATTCGAATAAACACAGAAAACTTACGCTAAAAATAAAAAAAAACATCTTCTAAACAACCCTTTGGTTACAATCAGTTGTAACATTTAATTCAAATGGTATCAGAAATATCTGCCTGTTGACGCGTACAAATATTAAAGTTCTTTTTTGCAGCATGCTAATTGGTATGATAATATAGGTATATCATATACATTTCACAAACTTTTCTTTCACCTGTGGCTATAGATCACTCTGAGTAGGTCTTCCTTTACCTCGAATCCAGAACTGGTCATATCCAGAAGAATGTATTTTAAGAAATGGACATCGCATATGCTCACGACTATATTCCCCAAGGAGGTAGTCAGAGATGTTCTGAAACCTCAGAACAAAAAATGGACATCCCTTCCAATATAGTTTTTAAAGAAATTGTCGTGTCGAAACAAGAAATGTACGATCATTAAATTAAATCGAATCTAAAATATTACAAAACTGTGACAGAAGTGTGTCTGTACATTGAAGATTTACAAGAAAAAGAATACGATATCGTTTTTAGGTGTTCCTGACTCCGAATCAACCTTTTTTTTTAGAAAATTTCTGTTTGTTTGTGCGAGCATCACGAGCGAGCGAAAAACTACTGAAAAGATTATGATGAAACTTTTTTGTTTGTTAGCTTTTTTATTTTTATAGTTTTTTTTTTTAAAGTGTTATGATTTGACATAAAATCTGATATACAACTTGTTAATGAATAAGCGCAAAACCTCATACACCCAACTGATTTATAACAAAACAATTAGATTGAAATAATAATTGCATTATTTAGATGATTTAAATTTAAAAATGATTTGTTATCATTTCAGCAATTAATGAAAGCGCTAAAGTGCACATGGATACCTTTAAAGAATCTTGTTTTGGTAGTAAGTAGGTTTATAGTGCCCGAGCGGTGGGTTGAGATCGAATTCAGTAAATTTTTAAAGTTTATAATCAACCTATTTAATATTTTGAAAAAAAAAACCTATGATGAAACCATAATTGACGGCCCGATAGCACAGTTGGTAGTGATCCTGCGTGCTGTGCTGAGGGTCGCGGGTTCGAATCCCGTAAGGGACAAAGATTTGTATCATGAATATGAATATTTGTATCCAAGTCATGGATGTTTGTATCTATTTATGTGTTCTATATCGTTGTCTATTCATCATAATACAAGTCCAGGCTAGATTCTGGTACTTTAGATGTGGCTAGATAATTTGTGTAACAATGTCCAAGATATTTATTTATTTATAATAATTAGATTCTGCTCTCGATTCTAAACAAACTACTGTCTAGTTTTGCGTTAATTCATTAACACGTTGTATAATTTGTGCGGACGAAGTAAATTCTAGTAAACCTCTAAAATTACTAAGACACAAAACTCCATAATTACAGAACACAATACAATTTCTTTTAACTCTCGAAACGAACTTTTTGCCGTCGGCCAAGGATTTCCAATAAACCATCCCAAGTAAAGAACTTCGCTTCTAGACAAAAGGCTGAGTCTGCAATAACTCCCAGGAATTCAGGGAGACAATACCCTGAATATTTGCCGGTCCCCGAGTGCTCAGTCGTGAAGCTATTTCCTATTTCAAATGGCTGAGTTTGAGGTATGGGCGGTATGGCAGGTGGATTTTTTGTTTTTTTATTTTTGTTGGGATTTTTCGGACAGGTTTTGTTTGGGTAAATGATGCACACTTCCGATTTTTTTACGCTGATCGATTATAATGCTCATAATTTTGTCTGCAGGCTGTAACAAAACACCCTAGTAATATTTAAAGGGCTGGTTTAGACCATCAAACTGAACAACTTTCACTGTAGAGCTACCACATAAACCACGTCCAGAAGCCGTAAGGAGGTATGAAAAAACTGACACAAGGAATCGCTGCCCACACGATAAGAAGAATACATAGAACTTTGCGCAAACAAAAAATCTGCTCTTTCATACAAAACCCAGTAGGTACCTATTGACTGAAATTAATTTTTGTCGTCGCTTAATTCTTCTATTGAGTCGATGGCATGTCATTCTAAATCTTTCGTTTAATTGGAAAGTTGTTTAGTTTGATCGACTTACTAATCCACTCTTTTAAATACTACTATTTTGTTACTTACTGTATATCGACTGCCAGTTCAAGTTTTAATTTTGTTGTTGTTTTTACTTTAGGAAATAAATTTCTTATTTTGTTGCGATATATCGAGTTTATCAATATACATTCATTTTTTAAAATATTGATCTGAGATCTCTAAATGCAAAATGGTCCCGAGAATATCTTTCAAACTCCATTGTTGGTTCAAAAGTGAAAATTTTTCAGTTTCATAGTCTGACGCACCCTTAAGTATGTAATGCATTTAAGTGTTTACACCCTATATAGTATTTTATTACAATGAACTAGATTTTTTTTTTAAATCCTGACGCCTATATTCACAGTATTCAAAGATTTGAAATACATTTGATGAAATCAGTATTTTCTAGCTACAAATGCGAGCATGAAATCTTTTTTTCTCGATTTCAACTTAGTTATCGCACATCCAAGTTGCATTACATTTCAATTCATGGTTCAAGTTAGAAACTACCAGCGATTTGCAAGAAAACATTCATAAATAAAGAATTTATAATTATACTAGAGTTAACCCGCGACTTTGTCCGCACAAATTATATACCAGATTTTGAGTCAGATCATAGGCTATCAAACAAAATAAGTTTCATCAAAATCGGTTTAGTAGTTTTTGCGTTATGCTGTTACAAACATATAAACAAACAGACGGACAAAAATTCTAAAAAAGGTTGATCTGGAGTCCGGGATACATAAAACCATATCGTAATCTTTTTCATGTAAATATCTTCAATGTACAGACACATTTCTGTTACAGTTTTATAATAGTTAAGATTTAGAAGGAGTAACCATGAATCTCTGATGCCCATACAATGAGCTGTATATGCTGCCGATTCGGATTAATGCATCCGGCTCCTTTTCTGACCGTAGCTGTTCCATAGAAATGTTATTATTTGATCGTCTCTATTTTAAAGGAAATACTGAAGCAACTGAAAGTATTTTCCTACGGCATTTAAGTTTAATCCCTGTATACAGGGTGTTAAGGTAAACAGTTGCATTACTTTAAGGGGTGGTTGTGCCCATGATACTGAACAACTTTCCCTAAGAAACCTATATGAAATTCGCAAAAAATTTAGTACTTTCCTTATAGGTAGGTACTAAAAGCAATCAGACGATCAAAATTATTAACACAAAATTTTTTTTGCAAATTTCCTTAATGTTTCTTCGAGAAAGTTGTTCAGTCTCATGGGTAAAACTACCCACTGAAGTAATGCAACTGTCTACCCTAAAACCCTGTAGAACACATACCTAGATACAAACAATGTAATCTATAATAAAAATAATTATTTGAATTTATGTCGTTTTGTTAAAAGTTATCCTTTTGGGAAGTGGTCGTTTTGGAAAGAGGTCGTTTTGGGAAGTGGTCCTTTTGGGAATTGGCCCTTTGGGAATTGGTCCTTTTGGGAATTGTCCTTTTTGGAAGTGGTCCTTATGGGAAGAGGTCCTTATGAGCCGAAAGGACATCAATCACCATGACTTGGGTGGGTGCAAAATCTAAATACTTGTATTTACTATACAATATTTTATTTAATTTTTTATTTGTTAGTAGGTACTACTAGTGAAACGTGGATGTTCCGAGAATTCTGAATATCTCTGACTACCCCCTAGGTGAATATAGTCGTTAGCAAATGCATACAAGCAATATTTGCGCAATTCAAACTCGGCAACTTCACTCTCTGCGGCCACCAGCTGGCAAGTTCACTACCAACAGAGCTCTCGGTATATTTCCTATAAATTGTACCGTCCCAATGCATCTGCTATCATGCAGTCTGGCTCTGTATGCAGCAGATGGAGTAGTGCAATACTTCGTTATTAGATCCAGATTGTAGATGTACAAACATCGACGTTCGGAGCTCTCGTAATAAATGCTATACATAATCGTGTTTAGGCGTATACATGTCTGCCGTAAGAACACCCTTTTCTCGACTGTGGTTCCGCTTTGACTATTTATATGTGGACTGGTTACGCGTGTAATTCTACTAACAAACATTTCAGCCACTTTTTGCGGGGGGCGCGGTAGCACGAGATACGCAACTTTGAATTTTATTCCCCATAACTTTAGATTCTAATTTTGAATGTTAAAAATCATGAAAAGTAGTCTCGTGTGAACCCCAAACGTTCTAAGTTGGAAGTTATTATTTCGCAATTATAGGCTGTCTCGTTTAGTGATAAGGTGTAAAATTGAATGTAAATGCACAAGATCAATTGTGCTTATACCGTGGCAGAGGGGAAATGCTACCGCAAGGCTAGTCCTTATAATAATTAGTCAAAGTGGTTCCGAGTCAAACACAAGCTTGGTGTGCCTTCAAGATAAGAGTTAAGAGGTATGTTTTTTGTACAAAACAATATCGCATTCAAATCTTTTCTAAATTGTAATTACTACATTTCTTTTGTTTTTGCGTCGGGGGCTAAACATATTTTCTCTCTTCTTTCGAATGAATGCATTACAAACTTAAGGGAGTTCAGACCATCAAACTAAACAACTTTTACTATAGGACCAGCATTGGACAGTTTATTTATGAAAACATTTTATATGTAAGAAAAAATTTGTCGTTTATTTCCAAAAAATTGTGATGTCCATAATTACAACACTCGAAACAAAAATAAACTGATATCTCCACACTTTCGGCTTAGTAGGGTCAACACGTCATTGTATACGTTGTTATAATAAAATCCCCGAGACCATTTTGAATCTTTCCGAAAACATGTTTAAAACTCAAATCAAAAAGGTCCTCTGTAAAAAGCATATTATAAACTGGATGATTATTTAAATGATCAAAATGCTTGGGTCTGAGGTCACTAGCTTATAGTTTATTTACTTTACTGTATAGTATCAATTATTTTATTAAATATACTATGTACTATTGTATACATAACTTTAGCTTAAGAATTTATATTGTAATAGTTATTAAGTCGTGTTATGTTGTAGAGTTTCTGGCCGCATCTTCTCTACAGCGACAACACGTTCCGACGCGGTGGTAGCTTTAAAAAAGATTTGACGTTTGATAAGTGTGCTGTAAGCTCCTATATTGAATAAATTATATTGACTTTTTTTGACTTTTATTGAAAACGCAAAAAGAATCTGCTGTCCCATCGAAAAAATACGATGTCCCATTTTAGTTGCCATTGACGTTTTTTTGGGATTTCAATGTTGGTCTCAAAGGGTGTTTGTTCAGTTTGATGACCTAAAGCACCCTGTTTCAAACGTATTTAATTTTACACCATGTATAGAAACAACGCCAATCGTAACGTCAAATCAATCACAACACTATAAAAGGTTAGTCAGTCAGTCAGTAGGGTCGCCAAGAGTTACGATCCTCATACGGAGGGCAAGGGACAGGCAGGTACCTCCTGAAATTTATAGTCACATTATTGGACGTCATGTCAGCTATTCTATGGCCCTTTTAAATTGCTTCGGTTTTGGAAAAAGACACATTGAATTTGTTCATTTTTATAAGGAAAAAAAAAACGAAAGCCCTGGAAAATTTTTAACATAAAGCATTTTTTTTATGCATAGTCGTAGGTCATTTTGGCAACGACGCGACGATCTCTTTTGACATCGCCTGCGTTTTTTGACACTTTTTCACCGTCTGTCACTTTTGAAATTTCTGCTAATATAATATACAGGGTCCATCTTAATATGCTGACACTTTATTAATCATCAGACCAACTTTCACTTCTGAACAACTTTCTCTAAGGGACCAACATCGAGATCGGGAAAAAAAAATCATCTGCTCCATACAAAACTGCAAACCTACTATAGCTAAATGTATGGGACAGCTGATTTTTTTCCGCGATCTCGATGTTGGTCCCATAGTAAACATTTTTCAGTTTGATGGTGTGATCATCCCCTTAAAAAATCAGCATATTAAGATGGACCCTGTATACAAGGTGTTACAAAAATACAAAAAAAACATTTAAGGGGTGGTTTAGACTATCAAACAAAACAACTTTCACTGTGGGACCAACCTCGAAATCAGGAAAAAAATATCTGATGTTCCATACTAAACTACACATCTACTCGGGCTAAATAATATTCGAGACAGCAGTTTTTTTTTTCGCTATTTCGATGTTGGTCCCATAGTGAAAGTTGTTCGGTTTGATGGTCTAACCAACTCCCTTAAAAGTTTTGAGTGTTTATTTTTTTAAAATAAAAAAAAAATGTTTTACTCTATTTTTTTAGTGAAAAAATATTAGTGGCTAGAACAGCTGATGTTGGTTTTCAGTTTGATGATCTAATCTTTCCTTACAATAATCTAAAGGAAGCTTCTAACCTTTCAAAACCGACCTGTTTTATTCCAAACGCATTAGTCCCTTCATAAATCCATATAATCTCCAAATTATACTAAACACTACCTCAAGTGTCATCTAATGCCTGTTCTACGTAAAAAGTATCTAGTCTGAACCCTTATGTCTAGCAAAATAAAGTTAAAAACCGATTGTTTTAAGGGACATCTTATAAATAACTGACTCTAATGCAATATGCATGTCGTGGAATATAAATTAGTGTTACTAAATGATACAATGCTCAATAAAATATAAATATTTGTGTAGGCGTTGGTTTGGGACGATTTGAACATGAACCGAACATAATACAGGGTGTAAATTTAAATGCGCTACAGAGGTATTTTAGAGGTTGCTTGAGGCCACTTACACTAAGGGACCACAAGGAAATCGCGAAAAAAAAACATTGGTTATTCCATAGAAAAATGCTTGACTGAAATGTTGGTGTATGGTCGTGTGAACCCCAAAAGTCATGAGTTCGAAATTATTATTCCGCAATTATAGGCTGTCGCGTTTAGTGATAAGTTATAAAATTGTATGTAAATGCGTAAGATCTTTTGATCTTGCACGTTGGCAGTGGGGAAATGCTTAGGCGAAGCGGGTCCGTATATAATTCGTCTAAGGCCAAAATGCTACAAATGTGGACCTGGCTTCAGTTTCCTATGTAAAGACTTAAACAAATGAACACCTTAAATTATTCTAATCTCTGCAACTGAACTAGTTAGAATTTCATCCTCCTTATAAAGTCCCCTAACAAAACCTTTATAGTGCCTTGGAAATAGGTGCGGAAATTTGTTGATTCGCGGGCTTTCTGGATACCTTAACTGGTATCATCACGACCGCCCTAACCGTGTACGAATCTACTGGTCTTTGTTACTATGAGATTTATTGGTTTAAATGTCTTGCTTGGATTTGGGGAGCTATAATTGGTTTTAGTGCTCATTTAAATTTATTTATCGTTTTTGTTCATCAACAAATTCATTAAACTTCGTACATAGATAAAAATACTCTAACTGGTTTATTTCGTACTCTTCGTCATCGCAACACAATCAGAGCCTCAATATCCCATCCCACTCATCCGACTTCTACACCCATTCCTTTACAGTCCAGGCTGCGCCACTGTGGAACTCGCTGCCAGAGTAAATCAGACATGCTCATTCCGTGGATGTTTTTAAATCGAAGGTCAAAGCATATTTCCTGGACCTCTGTTCTTGATTTTTCCTTTCCCCCCTTGTAGTTTTCTATCTAAATCAATCCGGTACGTGTAGGCATGTTTATGTGTTGTTGCAGTATTGTATGAATATGTATTATTAATAGTATATATATATATTTTATGTATTATTTATCCATGTACCTCTAATTATATGTAGTATGTATGTGTATTCTGTTGTATTGTATTCACTTGTATTGTATTGTAACACCGACCCGTTCTTTGTTATATTTCCTCTACCCTAAGGTTGTCTGGAAGAAATCGCTTATTAGTGATAAGACCGCCTTATTTGTACCACCATCAGTTTTGTTTCCTTTTGTATATTGTATTTTGCTTTTGGTGTAAATAAAGTATATTTAATTCATTCATTCATTCATTCAGAGCCGAACTACCTAGAAAAGCAAAATAACGTAGAGACAAATTGTAGGCGTTCTAAATTTAACTATAGTCGCGGAAATTTTATTTGGGGTATTCATTAGCTTTGCTACAACTATAGTCGGGACAATTTAAAAAGCCACATTTGACATCTATTGATACTTCATTAATCATAACCTTGTAACGGCGGGTATAGAATAATATAATTTTTTTCGAAGTTAGAACTGTACAATTGCTTTACTTTTTTTTATTAAGATTACATATTTATTGTAATAATGACCAAAGAAGGTAATTTTACGATTTACTTTCACTAATAAACCATTCTAAACATAATAAACAATTTCTGTTCCAAAGAACTGAACGTCGTTACAATGTTGCGTCTGTGAACCCTTTTTCTTTTTTAACACTAGGGATGTAACCCAAAAAAATCGATGTAAAACGTAGTTCCAACAAATCGCGATATTCACATATAATTCGATTCACGTATGTTTGAAATCCGTATCGATTCATTCGCTTAAATCGATGTTTTTAAGCAGGTCACCTCACTATGAAGCTTAAACTGACAGATGTCAAATGTAGCTTATTACATTGTCCCGACTTTACCATCTACAGGGTGTTAGAGTAAACAGTTGCATTACTTTAAGGGGTGTTTGTAGCCATGATACTGAAAAACTTTCCCTAAGAAACCTATAGGAAATACGCTAAAAAAAATCGACTTTACAAACGTTCGATCAGCTGATTGCATTTAGATTTAGAATGGAAAGTCCAAAAAAAAAATCGAGAATTTCCTCATGTTTCTTAGGAAAAGTTGATCAGTATCATGGGTACAATTACCCCTTAAAGTAATGCAACTGTTTACCCTAACACCAGTATACGGAGAAAATAATAGTAGGTATTTAACTTATAGAGAGACTTGGTAGAGTTTCGGTCCTAGTGAAACGTGGATGTTCTGACTATCTCTGACTACCCCCTCGGGGAATATAGTCGTGAGCATATGCCTATGCCTACTTAACTTATGGTAACTTTCTTAAATATTTTGTTTCCATGCCCGCCATTGATTTTTCCAGTTTTGGACGGTGGCTAGAAAATCAAGATAATTTTCCCGCCGCGCGGCTCCTAGTGGGAATTGACTCTTAAATATGGGAGCAAATCGATCGGAGCAAAAGAAATTTTTTTTCTCAAAAGTTGTTCCGTTTGATGGGTAGGCTCTTAATTTAAAAGGATGCTAATGATATCAATTTAACCCTTTCATTCTGTAAGCCTTAGAGTATGTACTATAGTTTTTTTAGTAATATTGTATGGTAATACGTTTAGAACCCTCCGTGCACGAGTCCAACTCGCACTTGGTCGGTTTTTATGGTATGTGTCTTATGCATCAGCAGTGCTAGCATAATACCCCGCGACTTCGAGTCTCTCTATACCATATTTCTATATCAGCGCGCCTTCGCCTCTGTCTCTACAGTAGCTAACATGATGCCCGCGACTTACGATGACGCGAGCGTTCAACTGTCATTCGTAGACTCTGGTCTACAAATGCGAGCATGATCACCGTTCGGTAGAGTTTGTGACTCTACGTTTGACGTTTGTCTTTAGAGTTATAAGTCTTGCACTGTTGGGGTCCGCGACTACGGTTTTTATGTAGAATTTTCAGTAATAATTGATATAATTTGGCAATGACAATTATATTTTTATGGTATTCGTTGCGGTGCCGTCTCAAATGACTTGAAAAACACATTAGATATAAAATATTGCATTATATTAAAACAATGATAATATCCGCCAAGCTAAGATTTGAAATAAAACATAGGTGGTATTCTTTCTACATAAGATAATAAATACATTTATAATCCTCATTTTCCTTTCTTTCAAAGAATAACTGTTCATTATTTTGGAATATTAGGTAGGTAGCTACATGTTCGTATACTTTTTACCGAAATACTAGCAACCCTCCCCAGCTTCGCCCGGGTGTAATCTATAATATAAGTAAATATACACATTAACCTTCCGAAAGAAATTATCAAAAATAAAACAAAAAAACCTTTTGCATTTTCAAAACTTTTTAGTGAATTCCTTCGTTACTTACCGTTTAAATATCTGTGTATTTTTATGTCTCCAAAACGGCTTCTCCGATTTAGGTATCTTCCTAAGTAAGATATCAAACATACAGAATGTTTGAAGTTTTACATAAATCGGAAAAGCCACCTCGCAGAAGCCAGTTTGGAGGTAAATGAGAATATTCATTTACACACACAAAGAAACAACATCTCACCCTCAAAGCATAAAGAGCCCTAGCACGGTCTACTGGCTATGTGCCTTCGCCGAGTTCCCCACGACGTTGTTCTAATCCATCATCAGGCCCTCAGCAGTTCATGTACAGAAGCTACTCACCAAACACTATCAAAAGAGCCCAAGCTCGGTCTACTGACTACGTGCCTTATCATAGTTCCCCACGGTGCTATTCTGCTCCATCATGAGACCCTCAGCAGTTCATGTACAGAAGCTACTCCACAAACACTATCAAAAGAGCCCAAGCACGGTCTATTAGCTACGTGCCTTCGTATAGTTCCCCTCGGTTTTATCCTGCTCCATCATGAGACCCTTAATAGTTCACGTACAGAAACTACTCCACAAACACTATCAAAAGAGCCCAAGCTCGGTCTACTGACTACGTGCCTTATCATAGTTCCCCACGGTGTTGTCCTGCTCCATCATGAGACCCTCAGCAGTTCATGTACAGAAGCTACTCCACAAACACTATCAAAACAGCCCAAGCACGGTGTATTAGCTACGTGCCTTCTTATAGTTCCCCTCGGTGTTGTCCTGCTCCATCATGAGACCCTCAGCAGTTCATGTGCAGAAACTACGGTTAGGGTGTCGCAAAGAGGGTCCCACACAGAAAAATTTTACGCCAATTTTATATGGAGCTGGGACTTAAAAAAATTTTGAACGATTTTGTATGAGCCATCGACTTAGTCGAATTTTCGAGTGAAATTAGTATGGGGGCTGGACTTGTAAAATTTTTAAAACTTGTTCTATGTAGTGTCGGAAGAAGGGTCCGAGACTTAAAAAAATTTTGAACCATTTTGTATGAGCCATCGACTTAGACGAATTTTCGGGTGAAATTTGTATGGGGGCTGGACTTGTAAAATTTTTCAAAATGATTTTTTTTTATTTTCGCATGCGTAACGGTAGGTTTAGGGTTACCCTAGGGGTTAGAAAAATTAACTATTTTTCGCGAGGATGCACCGTTATCGAGATATTTAATAAATTATGTTTTTCATAATTTTAGGAATTAAACGTCGCAGTATCCTGCAGTCCATAAACAGATGGTAGAGAGCGTGGGAAGGGGGCGCGAAGAAACAACATCTCACCCTCAAAGCATAAAGAGCCCTAGCACGGTCTACTGGCTATGTGCCTTCGCCGAGTTCCCCACGACGTTGTTCTAATCCATCATCAGGCCCTCAGCAGTTCATGTACAGAAGCTACTCACCAAACACTATCAAAAGAGCCCAAGCTCGGTCTACTGACTACGTGCCTTATCATAGTTCCCCACGGTGCTATTCTGCTCCATCATGAGACCCTCAGCAGTTCATGTACAGAAGCTACTCCACAAACACTATCAAAAGAGCCCAAGCACGGTCTATTAGCTACGTGCCTTCGTATAGTTCCCCTCGGTTTTATCCTGCTCCATCATGAGACCCTTAGCAGTTCACGTACAGAAACTACTCCACAAACACTATCAAAAGAGCCCGAGCACGGTCTATTAGCTACCTGCCTTCTTATAGTTCCCCTCGGTGTTGTCCTGCTCCATCATGAGACCCTCAGCAGTTCATGTACAGAAGCTACTCACCAAACACTATCAAAAGATCTCAAGCACGGTCTATTAGCTACGTGCCTTCTTATAGTTCCCCTCGGTATCGTCCTGCTCCATCATGAGACCCTCAGCATTTCATGTACAGAAGCTACTCACCAAACACTATCAAAAGAGCCCAAGCACGGTCTATTAGCTACGTGCCTTCGTATAGTAGCCCCTCGGTTTTATCCTGCTCCATCATGAGACCCTTAGCAGTTCACGTACAGAAACTACTCCACAAACACTATCAAAAGAGCCCGAGCACGGTCTATTAGCTACCTGCCTTCTTATAGTTCCCCTCGGTGTTGTCCTGCTCCATCATGAGACCCTCAGCAGTTCATGTACAGAAGCTACTCACCAAACACTATCAAAAGATCTCAAGCACGGTCTATTAGCTACGTGCCTTCTTATAGTTCCCCTCGGTATCGTCCTGCTCCATCATGAGACCCTCAGCATTTCATGTACAGAAGCTACTCACCAAACACTATCAAAAGAGCCCAAGCACGGTCTATTAGCTACGTGCCTTCTTATAGTTCCCCTCGGTGTCGTCCTGCTCCATCATGAGACCCTCAGCAGTTCATGTACAGAAGCTACTCACCAAACACTATCAAAAGAGCCCAAGCTCGGTCTACTAGCTATGTGCCTTCTCATAGTTCCCCACGGTATTGTTCTGCTCCATCATGAGACATTCAGCAGTTCATGTAGTTACAGAAACTACTCACCATCTCACCAAACAATAATAAAAGAGCCCAAACACAATTTACTAGCTAATTGCCTTCACAGAGTTCCCCACGGGCCACGATGTTGTTTTGCTCCATCATCAGCGGACAATGTCAGAAAAGGAGTTGGTTCTTCATCGTGTACAATTTAAAGAATTCTACCATCACTGTTATATTTAATAATATAGCTAAAAATATTGTCAAAGAAAAATGCACTTTTTAAATCAACACAATTTATTTAAATTTTTAACATCCCGGCTAAATTACAAAAAAAAACTTCAAATAGGTATCTTTATTGCAAAGTTAGGTACAGATACATAATATACTTTGTTAAATCTATACAGTTTCATTGTAACTTGCGTTAGCTAAAAATTTTACAATAATTAATATTAAATACAATTTAATCGATATCTTTAAGTCAATAAAGTAAAGTAGTTACTCTGTAAAATTGATATTAGCACTCTTTTAAACTAAGAGTCTACCCATCAAACTGAACAACTTTTACTATGGGTGCAAACCGATCGGAGCAAAAAAAAAAAATCTGCTGTCACATACCAAACTGCAAACTGCTAAAACGCCTACTCGACTCAAATGTATGCAACAGTAGATTTTTATTTTGCTCTGATCGGTTTGATGGGTAGACTCTTAGTTCAAAAGGATGCTAATGATATAAATTTCTGCCTGTATAATAAACATACAACAATTATTTACATTACATAAAGAAAATAGGTATGACAACTTATAATGATGAGCAACTACAACATCACAATAATTAATAACTAAATGCACTGATGAACAATGATGATCAACAACTTCCTGCAACAAATGAAAG
Source organism: Agonopterix alstromeriana (assembly GCA_963924505.1). Classification (NCBI taxonomy): domain Eukaryota; kingdom Metazoa; phylum Arthropoda; class Insecta; order Lepidoptera; family Depressariidae; genus Agonopterix; species Agonopterix alstromeriana. The sequence continues at coordinate 2,324,638 of OZ004676.1, read as the reverse complement.
ATTATAATTATTACAAATAAATACAAGATAATTATTACAAATAAATCAAGTTGCGTGGTTTAGAAGAAGTAAGCGGAGAAACAGACACAAATGAGGCGGAGAGCGACATTGTTTTCATACTGTTTAGAGATTATAACATTAGGACCCTCAATTTACAGATTTTACTAGAAGTGCAGCATAGAGAAAACTATGCATTCTAAAGAGAATACATACATACATACATAAACTCACGACCATTATCCCTTGCGGGGTGGTCAGAATCCTTGTTACAGCTACCAACCATCATTTGAAGCGTAAAGTTGTAGCAAGGCTCACTTTTATTATATTGTAGGTTTCAGACTGAAATGACACGTTAAGTGGTTATAAGTGGCTAGCCATTCGCCCACAGAAACACTCCACAAAAAGAAACCTTATACCATAGGTGACTCATGCGACACCTACGGGAAGAAATAGGGTGATCCTTACTAAGCCGGAGCCACATGGTTATTATTCTTAAGAGATTGCACTTATATTAACACATTCGTGGACACTAAGTCACCCATGTTGGATACTAATATCTTGTATTATTATATTAAAATATATACTAAGATGCCATCGTTGTTCTGGAAGGTTTCCTCGTCACCACGCCCTTAACGACTATATGAGGCGGGCTATTTGATTAAGTTTACCTGTGGGTTTTTTTATTTGCTTTTTGTTTATTATGTTGTATTGTTGTATATAAAGGATTTACCACATTAAACCTAATGTTAAAGACATTTCTAACTGAAGTAGGTACTTACATGGTTATTCCTAGTTTGTATGACTTAAGGCCAGACTGATTCTTCCACTGCTTTATCGTTGTGTTGGAACATGGATCCACCAAAAGCTTTTTATAACCGGATCAGTGTCTAATCTCATGCCTTCAGTTATAGCCAAGTATTCCCGTATATCCGCCGATGGCGAAGTCTTCAAATTGTCAGAATGTTTATTTGCTCTCACTGTGCTTAGATTTCTGAAAGTAAAATGTAAATTTATTACGATTAACGTGAAATACAAGTAAGTAGAAAGTCGAAGAAAAATGTATATTTGACATCCAATAATACTTACATAACATTGTTTTCTTCAACAAACATGCTGACATGACGATTTTTTACTGAAAACTAGCTATAATTAGCTATTTTAGTTTTGTTTATTTGCGATTTTTCCAAAATAAAATTTTAGTTTTCCGATGTCAAACATATGTCAAGTGAAAAAACCAATAGCTTCAATTTGAGAATAAAACATAACGAGTAAGCGAGACATCGCTATACCAACATTGCCAACATTATCTTCTTACTCTTCACTCGAAACGTAAGCACTTAAAGCACGCAACGAAATAAGCAAAAGAACGAATGATATTGGGGCAGCTCTAATTACCGATTCGGTGTTGCCATATTTAAAAATGATAGTTTTACCCGTATGGTAACCCAGCGAACCCGCGCCGCGACTTTGCTTTCTCTCGGTAGAGTGGCTGGCGCGCTGTCAAATCATGCTCAGCATCGCGGGATAAATGACAGGCGCGAGTATGGTTTTCAAACCCGCAGGCGCGCGTCACGCGGGTAATCATGCTAGCACTGCAGATAAATCTAAAATTAGACATATCCCCGGTCCCACTGGACTTCATTGTCTAGGTAGAGTCGTCATTAGACGCCGCTGTTGATGCCGCCTGTTGTGGAAATTGAAAATTTAACATATTCGAAAGATGCCTGTATCTTTCAATCCTACAGTTTTCGGTTACAAACTTGTTTTTCTTTTAGCATTTTGGAATGAAATCTGTAAAATAGCGAGTTACATAAACGGATGAAGGGTATTACTAAAACATTTCTACCTAATTGTTTTCAGGGATGTTACAGCTCATAAATCAAATTCAGATCTGAAATATAGTTTCCTTTCTCCTTTATACACCAACATTATTTCAAACAAATTTGAAACCTACCAAATGGCATTAAAGTCTATATTTGTCTGTTTTATAATCAAATGGGATTCAAAATGATATCATTTTTCATTGTGAAAACAAAGCGGTGACATGAACAGAGGATTTTGTGGAAATTTAGACGTTAACTGTTGTTATTACGACTTTATTTTGATTACAAATTGTAATTGTTTAATCTTTCGAACGGGAAGGCAAGCAACATTAACTGAAACTGATTAAAATGTTGGTTACCTAATATTTAGACTAAAACAAAGAGAAAATTATGCCGTTATGATTTGCTACCTGGGCTTGGAGTAAGTTTTGGGCTTGGCTTGACACCGACCCCTAAAATATACCTATAAAACAAATTAATGTTCCGAATTTAAAAATATGTTGGTAACATTATTATTTTGTAGTCTTAAAGTTGGTTAAATTTTCTGTAAAGTTTTTCATTATTTTTAGTTGTGAAATATAGGGTCGTTCTTAATATATTATGCTGACGGTGTTTTAAGGGGTTGATCAGACCAAACAAAAAAAATCTGCTGTTCCATACATTTAGGCAGAGTAGGTTTGTAGCTTTGTATGGAATAGCTGATTTTTGTTCTCGCGATTTCTATTTTGGTCCCATAGAGAAAGTTTTTATGCTTACAGTATTTTGATGGTCTAATATACGCAAAACGCGCATGGCAAGCACGAAATATTTTATTATTATTATAAATACTATGAAAAGATCTGCCAAATAAGATCCAAAACCTAGAGCGAAGCGAGCTCGATAATACACTGAATTCTGGAGCGAGCGTATTGAGCTCGAGATTTATACGGCAATGCGTCTAGGTCTTTGTGATAAAATCATAGCCACGAGCGAACGAAATTTGCTTTAGAATCTACTGCAATGTAGTGAGATCAGTGTAACACAATTTAAATCCAGGAGCGAGCGAAGCGAGCTAGATTGTTATCTGTAATATTATTAAGTGGTTGCAAACCTGCGACGTAAACACAAATCCTGCTCGAGCAGAGTTCGAGATTTAACAGAAAAGCTGGAGCGAATGAATAGAGCTCTAAAATATGTATACCAAGAAAATGATTCGGTGGCAGCAAGAGCTCAGTTTCAAAGTCCAGTGAGGACAAATTTTTGAAATAAATGCATTCTGACCACATTTACTTTAAGGAAGAATATAATACTGTGTTTATTATATTTATTGTCTTCAATTCGTCTCAAAATGTTAGGGCATCAAGATCATAATATTACGAGGCAAATCGTCACGCGCACAGCAGACGTCACCTTTTGCCTATGGTCTCAAAAATTTTTGTTTATTTTTTTTGTTTGCTTGCTTGTACCTAATGTAAGTGCACAATGATTGGCAAAGGCAATAATTAATTTTTAAATCTAATTTTTAATAATTTAAAAGCACGACTCACCAATTAGGCATGATAAGAATCGTAGTAATGTATATTTTTTAGTTAGAAATAAATTTAATTCTTCCCCCTCCCCCGACCCCTGGCTACGCCTATGTTAACGAACCTTTTATAACACCCTTCACATCAAAGATTGTCAACAATAAATCGTACCATAATAACATAATGTAGAACCGATGTTGACAAGGCCGCGTCGTTTATTTTATTACACTATGGCCACTTTGTGTTTGCGAGCCATCCAATCAAGGTAATGTAATAGTTTGTACACAATGCACCGTGACAGAGTGACGGAAGGACAAACATTTTATGTTATTGAACGCTTGCGGGGTCGGTGGTTGAATATTTTAGTTGGTTGGACTTCAAAATGGTGGGGCTCTTTCATAAAGATGATATTAGTCGTCAAATTAAGACCCATCTGACACGATAATGTTGTGATAATCTGGAATCTTTGTAATTTGATTATAATATACAGGGTGTTAGGGTAAAGAGTTGCTTTACTTTTGGGGGGTTATTGTACCCATGATATTATATATACAGGGTGTAAAGGGCCGCCCTCGGCAAACTAAAACGGTGAACTCAGACCATCAAACTGAACAATTTTTACCATGGAGCCTACCTCAGGAAACGCGAAAAATAATCAGCTATGCCATACATTTGAGTCGGTAGGCACAGCAGTTTTGATTGAAAAAGCTGTTTTTTTTTCGCGTTACCTGAGGTAGGCTCCATAGTGAAAGTTGTTCAGTTTGGTGGTCTGAGTTCACCGTTTCAGTTTGCGGAGGGCTGTCCCTTACGCCCTGTATAGTTTCAGTATGCACTATTATGACGCTTGTATTTGTATTGCCGCCGTTTTTACGATAGAGCGTAAATGAAAAACCTCGAAAAAATAAATTACCCTGCATTTTTTATAGTTTGTTTTTTCATAATTTGTTAGGAATAACACATAATATTATGTGAAAATTTCAACTCGCTACCTATTAAAGTTCAAAAGATACAGCCCGTTAGAGCTAGGACGGATGTACAGCGTAGGCTTATGACACCCTTTGGGTACCTACGGAACTCTAAAAATTATATAAAACTTGGGCAGGCATCATCATCATTCATAAAGTATAGTATATTTATTATTTATTGTTGGATATTATGTATGTGTATATATATTTATATGTATGAATACATATAGTAAATAAGTGCAAAACCTCATACACCCCAAATGTCTATAACAAAATAATTAGATTGAAACAATAATTGCATTATTTTGAGAGTAAAAATTTAAAGTTATTCGCATTTTAAGTTTTGAGGCAAAAATGATTTCAGCAATGAATGAAAACGCTAACGTGCTCTACATTTTAAGAATCTTGTTTTAGTAGTAAGTAGGGTGAAAGTGCCCTAGCGGTGGGTTGAGATCGAGTTTAGTAAATTTAAAATTTTACAAACAGATTGTTTAATATTTTGAAAAAAATTACCTATGTTGAAACTACTGTCTAGTTTTGCGTTAATTAATTAACACGTTGTATATTATAATTTACTTGTTGAAGGAAAACATCGTGAGGAAACCTGCATGCTTCAATTTCGAGGCATGTATTGTACCCACTGTCCATTCAAAGTGGCGACGGTCTCACTCCCCGTCACACTAGACAGGGATTCGGTACTACTAGTGAAACATGGATGTTCTGCGTTTTCAGAATATCTCTGACTACCCCCTCGGGGAATACAGTCGTGAGCATATGCTTATGCCTGTGCTTAAATTGTCAGTTTTCTCATTCATCTTCAGTTACGCATTTGATTCAAAAATGCAATCGAATAACCTAATTTGTTCCATAACAATCAAGAACTAACGATTCAATGCACCGAATCGGACGCTTCGAAGCACTCAAGGATGCCACGCATTTTTTTTGGAACAAACAATCACAATGCTCAATCAACTGTAGAGGTCGCAACCGGCAACCCTGAGAGAGTTTGGTTTTATTTGACAGATTCATTTGAAACCTCGCCTGTGGCAGTTGTTTAAAAAAGAAATTGTTGAAAAATGTTTCGAGAAATGTTTTTGATTTTTCTCAGTGTGGCAGCCCTGGCTAGCGGTATTTTTATTACTAAGGGTAAGTTTAGATTTTACATGAGACACATTTTATTTATTGACTAGCCCCTATATACTTACGCCCTATATACGCCCTATATAAGGTGTAACAAAAATAGCTGAAAAAATTTTAAGGGAATGATCAGACCGTCAAACTGAAAATCTTTCTCTACGGGACCAACATCGAAATCGCGAAAAAAATCAGCTGTCCCATACAAAACTGCAAACATAAAACAACTCAAATGTATATAGGTCATCAGTATTTTTTGCGATTTCGATATTGGTCCCATAGAGAATGTTGTTCTGTTTGATGGTCTGATCATCCCCTTAAAAAACGGTCAACATATTAACTATAGCATCCACATCCGTACTGGGCGTCGTGGAATATGGCCCACTCCTTATTATCATCCTTATTTGTGAGAGGAGGCCTTTGCCCTACAGTGGGATTCTACAAGCTATAGCATATAACTTTATACAACGTGTTAATGAATAAGCGCAAAACCTCATACACCCCAACTGATTTATAACAAAATAATTAGATTTATACAATAAGTTCATTATTTTGATACTTAGTTAAAATTTAAAGTTATTCGCATTTTAAGTTTTCAGCCAAAAATTATTTGTTATAATTTCAGCAATGAGTGAAAGTACTAACGTGCTCATGGATAAATTTAAGAACCTGGTTTTGGTAGTAAGTAGGGTTAGTGTGCCCGTGCGGTGCGTTGAGGTCGAGTTCGTTAAATTTAAAATTTTACAAACAAATTATTTGATATTTTGAAAAAAATTACCTATGTTTAAACCAGGATAATTCGATTCTGCTCTCGATTCTAAACAAACTACTTTCTGGATATGCTAAACGCATATCCAGAAAGTAGTTTGTTTAGTTCAGTAACACGTTGTATATTTCGTAAAGTTTTACTTTATTTTATTTAAAAAAGAACTAGCTGTTGCCAGCGGCTCCGTCTGCTTGTACCTTAACAAAGTATCCTTTGTGTTAATCCAAAACATATTCTATCTGCGTGCGAAATTTCATCCAAATCCGTTCAGCCGTTTATGATAAACATCCAAACTTTGACATTTATAATATTAGTGAGAGAATTTTGATAGTCTCATCAAGATAGTGTAACTTTTTTAGGAATGTAGACAAATTTTATACATACAATTTAATCAATCCAATAATTAACTCAAAATTAGGTTAATTTCAAATGTCATAATGTCAACTAACAATCAACTTAGAATTTCATAACAAATGAAAACAAAAGGTAGCTATTGGTACAATGAAACTTATGCATATTGAAATTGTCTGTAAAATGAAGAAATACCTACGTTTAAATGAGAACAGAATCGCACTTTAGGTGCGTTTACACTGCTAATTCGTTAGGCCCGATTTCGACGTACATTGCTTGATTTATTTTCTTTATTTAAAAGTTTAGCAATCAAAACAAGCAATGTGTGCCAAATCGGGCCCAATTAATTAGGTAATATAATCGTACCTTTAATTCGAAATTTTTGCCAGAAATCTGTTACATTATTACTGATAGTCTTAGACGATTCATATAGGGACCGCCTCGCCTCATTTACCCTCTGCCAACGTACAAGATCAAAAAATCTTACGCATTTGCATACAATTTACAAATTATAAGAGTTTACCCGTGAAGTCGAAGTCGAATCGGTTCAGTTGTTTTTGCTTGATGCTGTTACAAACAAACAAACAAACAAACAGACACACAAAAATTCTAAAAAAAATTGATATTGAGTCCGGGAAACCTAAAAACGATATCGTAATCTTTTTCATGTAAATATCTTCAATGTCCAGACACACTTTTGTTACAGTTTTATAATAGTTAAGATAAGATAAGATAAGATCACTAAACGCGACAGCCTATAATTGCGGAACAATAATTTCGAACTTATCACGTTTGGGGTTCACACGACACTGTTTTTAATGATTTTTAACATTAATTGTTTTTTAATAAATCGAGTAAGGTGTCGTTGGATAGGTCTTGTCCAATATCAGTTTTTAAGTCAAAATATCAGACCATTAAACTGAACAACTTTCTGAATGGATCAACGTTGAAATCGTGAAAAGAAAATCATCTGTTCCATACAAAGCTGCAAACTTATTCTACTCATATTTTGTAACAGCTGATTTCTTTTTTCAGTTGTTCAGTTTGATGGTCCCATCATCCTCTTAAAAACCGTCACCATAATTATTAAGAAGGTTAACAAATCGTTTCATGAAAATTGTTCCAGTGGTTTTATGCTTTTAGATGCTCGACCAAACAGACACGAAGACATAAAAAACCGGCCAAGTGTGAGTCGGGCTCGCCTTTGATAGGTTTCCGCAGCATTCCTGACATAGGTTAGATAACAGACAGAGAGGCAGAATGGATGAAAGTATAAGGGTTCTGTAGTCGAACAAGGAACCCTATCTGTCCTGGCCCTACAAATGGGTTATTTGAATTTGTCTCTCTTTCCCAAAAACAGTGACGTTCTTAGTTACAATAATAATCCCACAATTTCGACTCAGGAAAGTCAACACATCTTTCATGGGGCACTGTCTTAGATAATTTTGTCTAAGGGCACTCTATACGCTATTATAATAAGATACCAGAGGATATTCTAAACTTGCTAGACCAAAAGTTTAAGTCCCATGTTAAGCACGTCTTCTGTAAAAAAGGCTACTATAAACTCGATGATTTTATGAATGACCAAAATGTCTGGTTTAGACAATGTTACACTATGTAATTCAATATTGGGATTGAAGTGTACTTTGTACCTATATATATATATATATATTTTTAAAGATGTGTGTTGTAGAGTTTCTGGCCGCATCTTCTCTACAACGGAACATATTCCGACGCGGTGGTAGAGTCAAAAATGACGTCAGAAAGCTATCCATACGATATTATTTTGAATAAAACATTTTGAGTTTGAGTTGGGGTCACCTAAACATCATAACGTAAACCTTCGGAAATATCTTTAATTCTTTAATCAACAATACACATTCTGCTACAGTTTTGTAGACCAAATCTTAGTTACTATGAAATCCGTGGAAGTCCGTAGGAAGTCTTGCCATGACGTGATGCAGCGACTTGTTGCGACAAGTGCCTGTCGGCATGCACGGCCCGTTGGGATATGCTCTTACAAACGTTCTTCTGAAATTAAATAGTCGAATAAGACGCTCCCACAGGTAAACGCTGGGCCGCTATTCTGCTGGTTTTTAGAAGCTATCTTCTCGATATTTGAAAGACATACAAATTATTTGTCATTGTTCATATTTCTTATTTTTCTATAAAATACAATGAAACCTGTGTTCAAAGGCAAGCCTAAAAGTTTAGTTTTCGTTTATCTACTTTATAAGTTGAAGTCACTTTTACTTGAGAAGCACACCACTGTGTAGATAATGTTATGATCTAAGAATTGTACGTTAACATTTTGTTTTAAGTCTTTAAATATTTAATGAGTTAATTAGATATTTATAAAATTTGGTGCGAATCCTTAAGATTATCGAATTTGATTTCAAATCCAATCGGATCCCGGTTTGTATCTCTCAGTCAAATTAATGTTCGAAGATCAGAAATACAAAACTAACTTGCAAAAGCATCCAGACTTGCAATGCGGCAGTCGTTTCAGCGAAGACTTCACTCTTCTACGCTGTTCTGAACTCTCCCAACACGTGTATTCTTCGTAAAACGAACATGACTTATATACTTCCTCTGCTGGACATTCTTTCTCTAAAAATCAATAAACTTAGTTTCAAGTTTTCAATCAATCAATTTATCCCCTACTGGACATGGACCATGGACATAGCTAGGTCCTTTTTCCGCCGCTTGTTACGACATCAGATCCGATGCGAACTCTCTGTCACCCTCACAATGTCGTCTGACCAAAGTCCCTACCATAGCCAGTAGTGACTCTTTCAAGGCTGGGAAATGCGCGGCGAATGCACAGCTCGCGAGCCGCCTGCCAGCGGAACGAACACTCAACGAACTTGCAACGTGAATCGAAAACGCTTCTAAAAATGCACACTTACTAATCATCACACACTGAACAGTTGAAACAAATAAATAAATTAACCAACAACACAAAACACGCTTCATAACTCTATTTCTGAAGAAAATCTGAAGCGAAAAATTCGTGATTCTTTCATAATGTTCTATTAAATCTCATTAATTACTTGGGAGACGAAGCAAATACTTTTTTTTCAGTTTTAATTGGTTGTAATTAGTCAAGTATGAAATTACTGAATTGATTAACTTTTCTTGTGAAGTTGCGCTGGGAATTCGTTTGGAAAGAGTACAAAATAATGACATCTTTTGACAGTTCGTTGTCATGGCCTTGTAGAAATACTTACTTGTTTTTATTCCCATAGGAAAGAATTGAGTCGTAGTCGTAACAGTCAGAACATTTAACTTGATTTATACAGGGTCCTTCTTAATATGCTGACACTTTTTTAAGGGGATGATTTGACCGTCAAGCTGAACAACTTTTTCTATGGGACCAACATGGAAATCGCGAAAAAAAAATCTGCCGTCCCATGCATTTGGCTCGAGTAGGTTTGCAGTGTTGTATGGAACAGCTGTTTTTTTCGCGATTTCGATTATGGTGCCATAGAGAATGTTGTTCAGTTTGATGGTCTGATCATCCCCTTAAAAAATGTCAGCATATTAAGAAGGACCCATACAGGGTGTAACAAAACACCCTAGTAATACTTAAGGGGGTGTAAGACCATGAAACTGAACAACTGTTACTATGGAGCCAACATCGAGAAAAAAAAATCTGCTGTTCCATATATTGTAGCCGAGTCGGTACTGCAGTTTTGTATGGGAAATGTAGTGGGCATAACGTTTATGTATGTTTATAAATTTTTGCTTTACCCAAAATTTTTTTACACCAGATGAATGCCCGCCAAATGAAGAGTATTTACTTTGCGGATCAGCTTGCCCCTTCAACTGCACGGATCCTGAGGGTCCAGTCACCTGTTCCGAGGACTGTGTGGAGGGGTGCTTCTGTAAGGCTGGGTTCTTGAGAAATGACAACGGGTCTTGTGTTAGCGCTGATCAGTGTAGAGGTGGTGAGTAGTTATTATATATCCTGAATTTTTTCATCATCATCATCTCAGCCGATGGACGTCCACTGCTGGATTTAGGCCTCCCCCAAGGATCGCCATAACGACCGGTCCTGCGCTGCCCTCATCCAACGGGTTCCCGTCGCCTTCACCAGTTCGTCGGTCCACCGTGTCGGGGGCCTACCCACGCTGCGCTTACCGGTACGCGGTCGCCACTCGAGAACATTTCGGCCGCCCGCCGCCGCCGGCCCGAATTTTTTAAATACTAGAAAAATTTTAAGGGTGTATTCAGATGAGTACTCCGTAAGGATCATGGGTCGAAAAACAATAAATTTTTTTGGGCCTCCCATAGAAAATCAATCGGCTGATCCGCACTTTTACACGGAAGGTAAATTTTTCTCGTTTTTCGACCCATGTTTCGAAGGGAAAGTTGTTTAGTTTCATTATCGCAATACACCCTTAATTTTTTTCTAGTACTTACTTAAAAATAGTGCTGTGTAAGACACTGGTCTACCTATTTAAAGTTGAAGTTACATTGGACTGGACACTTAGCTCGCAGAACTTATGCGCGATTTGGAATAAAGATTATGGAGTGGGGACCTCGAAACGGAAGACGCCCTGTTGGACGGTCGACGGTGGATGGAGTTCACCAGGTAGACTGACGATCTAGTCTACTAGTCGTGGGATCGATGAGAACTGTAGCCTATACCCATAAGTAGATGTAAAACTAAAAAAAAATTGAACTATTTTAAACTGCATTAATTCCACGAAAACCAGAAATCTATAATGGCATCCAATCCAAGAGTTCATTCGGGACAGTCCTTTCCACACGTCTGTAGTTAGATTTATTTATGACATTCCAAATAATCGTGGTGGTCAAGGAGTAACCTTGCCTGCTGTGCAGGAGGCGATGGTTCGATCGCCGTTCGGAATTTATCTACGATTTGTAACACCACTGGCTTTTCAGTGAAGGAAAACATCGTGAGGAAACCTGCATACTTAAATTTCGAGGCAATGTATTATATCCACTGTCCATTATAAATGGCGACGGGCTCACGCCCCGTCACACTGGACCGATTACTGGTGAAACGTCTGAGGTTTCAGAATATCTCAGACTACCCCCTCGGGGATTAAAGTGGTGAGCATTTCCAATATTTTCCCAGAAAATTTCCAATCCTTTCAACTACGTACCATATAACGTTAATGTTTTCCAGGAAAACCTCAAATCTGCGGTGAGAACGAAGAGTTCCTATCCTGCGGGTCTGCCTGTCCTTTGACCTGCAAACAGCCAGATACCCTGGTCTGTGGCCTGGCTTGCAGCATGGGCTGCTTCTGCAATTCTGGCTACGTGAGAGACACTGATAATGACAAGTGTGTCACGTTGGACAAATGCCCTGTCGGTATGTGACCTTACCTTAAGAGAAGTTTTTCCGAATGTGTAAATGCGCGCTGTATACAAACGAAGTCTGGTGATATTTTCAATATAAACCAATAAAATTAAAGTAAATTTTAACTAAGCAGAAACAATCTAGAAACCTATCTCTACGCTTGTATGGAGTCAGATTTTAGTTAAAATATACAGTTTCAATGCTAAGATTAATTTAAGATTTGTATAGAAATCTTTGAGGCACTGTAACTTTAAAACTATACATTTTAACGAAAATCTGGAAAGATACAAGCATAGAGATTAGTTTCTAGATTGTTTCTGAAAAGTTTCATTGACTTTGATTGGTTAGTATTGAAAATATAACCAGACTTCGTTTGTACGGAGCGCGCCAACAGTAATATAACCTTAACTTATTAATTAGGTACTTTTTGCTTAAATTAGACACATTGTGTTCTAGATCTTTAGGTACTCTTTCTTATACTGTGACATCGTTTAAGAAAATAATGTTGGTTGATTGAGAGTAAGAGGAATTTTTGACAAAATAAAGAAACTATCTGGAAGCCACGGCAGTGCCCCGGCCAAACACGAGCCAAGACACTGCTGAAGAAAGTCGATACTTTTTTAACCGACTTAAAAATAGAGAGGTTATCTGATCGACCAGACCTACCTACAGGGTCCTTCTTAATATGCTGACACTTTTTTAAGGGGATGATCAGACCGTCATAACTGAACAACTTTCTCTATGGGACCAACATCGGAATCGCGAAAAAAAAATCTGCTGTCCCATACATTTGGCTCAAGTAGATTTGCAGTTTTGTATGGACGAGCAGATTTTTTTTTTGGCGATTTCGATGTTGGTCCCATATAGAAAGTTGTTCAGTTGGATGGTCTGATCATCCCCTTAAAAAGTGTCAGCATATTAAGAAGCACCCTGAATACAATACACATTTTGTCATTGTCGGGTGTTATAAGACGAGATTGATGCCCTTAGGTAGACACATCTTTGACGTCTAAACTGTGTGGCTGCCGGTTATAGCCACTGCATCAGACCCCCACCTCTGATCATAACGGCCTCCCGTTCCATCAGACATAAGAGGGTAGTTATGAAAGAGTGTCTGTGTTTAGCACGTGCACTTAATTCAATTCAATTCAATAACTGACTGCTTTTCTTTAAAACTTTACTTACCACAGATTACTTAATAGTTACTGCGTACTACACTAGGTATACGTTTAAAATAATCATTAAACATGATTTCCGTGCAGGTTATAGAATATTATTAACAAGCTTTAATTTATCCTAGAACAATGCTTCAACAAAAACGAGGTATACGACATATGCAACGCAGCATGCGAGCCATCCTGCTCTGATCCTGAGCCGATCTGCACTCAGATCTGCTCTGCAGGCTGCGTGTGCGCAACCGGGCTTCTTCGAGACGACAATGGAGAGTGCGTCAGTGTTGACAAGTGTTCTACTAACTCAACCGATCCAGGACTTTTGGGGCGGTATATGACTGTTATTAACAAGATTTTACATTTATCTGCGGCTTAGTTGTGGTGTACCTAACGATTGCGCTAAAAAATCCGTATTGTAATTTAATTAATTTATTAAATAAAAAATAAACAGAAAATTCCAGTACATTAATCAAGCAGTACCGACACTGAGTCCAATACTATACAGGGGTCAGGGTGTAAGTGAAGTCAAATATTGCATTATTATTTTAAAAGGTTATTTTACTCATGATACTAAACAAATTTTCCCAAGCAAACTAAGGGAAATTCGCAAAAAAGTAAACTTTTCCGCATCAGTAAAGATCAGCATTTGGTAGGTTATAGGTATGGCTGCTATGCAAAATATTATTTTTTTCCTATTTTCTTATTGATTCCTCAAAGGTTTCCCCAAGTTTTCAGTATCATGAGTAGGTATAATCACCGTTTAAAGTAATGCAACTATCTGCACTAACACCCTGTGAACGAGCGAGAGTACCGCACGCGGTGCACTCCGAAATTTCCTGAGCAAAGCAGCAGTATTAAATTAACTGCTTAATAAGTACTTTGGACAAAAATTTTGTTTTATTTAAACAGACCTCGTAAAAAGAAACTTAAACAGTATTTTTACGTTTAGATGAATTTATTTAAGTTTTCATTCAGTATGTTAAAATATTAAATGTATGTAAAATATAACGTGGAAATCACGACATAGCTAGCAGTGGATACAAAAAGCCAAATATGACGAATGTTAGAAGATCAAGTCTCATAATTTTACCGTGATTTTTTGTCATTGGATTCATCGGTATACTGATTATGTTCGTGATCTGAAACAAAATATTATTCAAATTAATATAAGTAAATAAGTATGTTGTATTTTTTCTAGAATTTTTGAATTCAATATATTTTATTATTGATAATCAAATATAAAATTTACAAGAACTTGGCTAATGCACTATTTCTAGCTTTCTACCAAAATTCACGGAAAAAGTAGTCTAACGCCATCTATCGAAATTTTGAGATAACTATGAGACTGAGCGATCTGTGCGCCATCTACAAGAATTTCCCGAAACTACTTGAACCATCAATCTAGCATGTCATTTGTTTGAACACCACATAGTTCCTACAATAACATACAGATGTCGCACTGAGTTCTGTTTTAACATTTTTGGAATTCAAATTTTTATTTCGTTGTAATGATTTTGGATCAACTAACCTAACCAAAAGAACTCATCATAGGACGCAGCATTCACCTTTTTGTACTCTTCTTCCTTTATGCCGTAAGCCATGTAAGAGTAGGACAGGAAATCACTCTTATTGGAGACCAGTTGAAAGACCATAGTGTTTGAGCCAGTCTTTCCTCTGATCATGTTGAAAGTCACATCGCCCCCTTCATCTACGCTTGCTGATACTTCTAAGTACGATATTACGTAGCCTTTCTGGAATAATAATATGTTCAATTCTTTATTGGTCTTTATAATTACTTAGAACAACAACCATCATAAGGAGTGGGATATGAAAGTCACGCGTTCAATATCGTGGTCAAATCCGTCAGGATTATAAGTGTTCTTTGGGTCAAATGATGCGTAATCTCCATAGTAATTTTGACATTTTCTACTGCTTATTTGAACGTGTGAGCATAGAAATATTAATTTACTAGGATGCGTGTGAGTTTCAAAAATGCCTTTTTTTGTTGTTATAATGTCTTTAACGGCTCTGGATACTAGTCCTTTTGAGCCATTCCTAATTTTTTTTTCTTTATATTCTTTATTTTGATGATGGGATGATAAATGACGATGAATCTGTGGTCGATTTCGTAAGCTCGCGCGTTGCCGCCAAAATGACCTTGTACGAGTTAACTTGAACCAATACTTATGATCTGCTATCGTATTTATTTCAGATTCCTGTTACGTCGGTAGCTTTACGCAACTGTTTGGTACATAACCCGCACGAAATTATGTCACAAATATCACTAAAACCATTTTTTTACGAATTTCAAATAACACGAAACACAGCAAGATCAATGGCGCCAAGCAAAACTCTTCATAAATTGCACTCCTGCAGTGTTGCCAACCTACCTTAGGGCTGTAGCTAAGTGGTTCACGAAAAGTTGCTAGATTGCCCAATTTTCTTTGCCATAAAAGTTGCTAGAAGTAGGTAGCTAACTATCAAAATCGATTAAAACAACGCAAATAATGAAATTTCTCAAAATATTATTGGGATGTTTTGAGAATATCATATACACCGTGTTAATGAATTAACGCAAAACTAGAAAGTAGTTTGTTCAGAATCGAGAGCAGAATCGAATTATCTTGGTTTCAACACAGGTAATTTTTTTCAAAATATTGAATAATGTGTTGACTCGATCGCAACCCACGGCTCGGGCAATCTCACCCTACTTACTACCAAAACAAGATTCTTAAAATGTATCCACGAGCACGCTAGCGCATTCATTCATTGCTGAAATGATAACAAATCATTTTTGCCTGAAAACTTAAAACGCGAATAACTTTAAATTTTTACTATAAAAATAATGAAATTATTGTTTCAATATAGTTATTTTGTTATAAATCAGTTGGGGTATATGAGGTTTTGCGCTTATTTATTAACACGTTGTATAATTTAAGTGTTTCCAACTGCTTCCATTACAAAAAACAAGTAAGAACGAGAGTGCCATATTCTACTCGAGGAAATGAAAGTAAAAGAAAATCTAATATTTCGCTATTTTCATACTTTGGCCTTATTTATCACTCCATTTTCGTTCATTTTATTGGCTCTGGCTTCAAAAAACTCTCAATCCCAATAGTTGTTAGAAAAAGTAGCTAACAGACATCAGAAAATTGCAAGATCTAGCTATAAAGTTGCTAAGTTGGCATCACTGCACCATGTATGGTTCGGAGGAATCTGTGGAGAGTTTGCTTGGCGCCATTGCTCTTGTTGTGTTTCGTGTTATTTGAAATTCGTAAAAAATTGGTTTTAGTGATATTTGTGACATAATTTCGTGCGGATTGTGTACCAAACAGTTGCGTAAAGTGATCGACGTAACAGGAATCTCAAATAAATACGATAACAGAACATAAGTATTGCTTCAAGTTAACTCGTACATGGTCATTTTGGCGGCAACGCGCGAGCTTCCGAAATCGACCACAGATTCATCATTTATCATCCCATCATCAAAATAAAGAATATAAAGAAAAAAAATAACGAATGGCTCAAAAGGACTAGTATCCAGAGCCGTTAAAGACATTATAACAACAACAATATGGTTCGGAGTGTAGTGTTGGTCGTGTTGGTCACAAATATAATTATGTATAGGTAGGTACTTATGTAGAATAGATACCAACTGCACATACGTTTTTAATCACAAGAAAAGTGTTTTAATGTTAAACAGCAGGGAGTTATTTAAATGCGTTACATACTTAAGGGGAAGCTTCAGGACATCAAACTAACCAACTTTTGCTATGGGACCGATATTAAAAAGGAGAAAAAAATTCGGGTGTTCCAAAGAAATGGTTGCTTTACCAAAATGTATGAAACAGCTTATAATTTTTTCGCGATTTCAATGTTGATTCCATAGTGAAATTTGTTCAGTTTGATGGTCTCAAGCACCCCCTTTAATATGTAAAGCATTTAAGTTTACAACAGCAAATAAAGACTTGATTTATTGATTAATTGTCAGGTATATATTACGCTAATCTCGGTTGAGTTTCTCTACTGTTTGATTAGTATGTTGAAAGATACTCAAGATTATGAATTTTCATAGAAAATTCCGTCTCAGTTACCTGATACTTTGATACCAATCTCAACTTGTTTGAATATTCATCTTTTGCTACAAGGCGTTAAAATTAATACAATCTAAGATTCACTTTGTAATCAAAGAGGGTTCTTAACTAGGATCTAAGCTAGAATGGACTTTATTGGTAGGCTAACACGATACAATTTAGTTTATTACTGAAATTATTATGCCGTCTACGTTAAAGTTTCTTTCGTAGGTATAATTACCTATCGTTTGATATACATTTTTGACAAATTCATTATCTACCCGCCCTCATTATTTGGGGTCGGCGCAATATGCCGTCCTCCGCCATTCATATCTTTTAACCGTCATTTCAAAGCACAATCCTATATATTTAGGTTTTCACCCAAAGGGTGAAAACGTCCCGTTTTACTAAGCCTACGTTCCGTCTGTCTGTCTCTCTGTCTGTACACGATCTAGCAACCAATATCTGTGCTTTACATTTGGCAGATTGCTCAAAGTTTGTAGACAAACCACTGACATAGAGAATAGTCTATGGATCGTGTTCAAATATTATGTAGTATCAAATTTCGTTTATATGCAGCGCGCTCGGCCGGCTATATCCGATGAAGCATCAGCCGATTAAAAGGGCTACAAACCTTGGCAGAAGCGGTGACAGTGACAAAGAATGGATCCCAGTTGTTTCTATGTCTGTAGCGGTCTGAACCTCCACTCATCGGCAGGGAATCTGGAATCATGATGATCACAGTGAATGAAACTTTCAACACCTCCTGTGTAGTCCCGGGATAAAAAGTACATAATATTATAGCATCTATCTATGTATTTATAACGTCACGCCTCTTTCCTAGTGGGGTAGGCAGAGACTAGGGCGCGCCATCTAGTACGATCCTTACATACCTCTTTTGCCTCATGCACATCCATACATCTCTTCAAACATGCCCGTCGGTTTCGATTACCACGCACCTCCCCTTTTTGTTTCCTACCCTCGTAGGACGTTTCTGATCAAATCGGTTGAGTGGCGCTCACTGAAATACGTACATAAATAAACTCAAGACCATAATGCTTTGCGGGGTGGCCAGAAACCTACTACCAACAATCTTTTGCAGCGTGCAGTTAAAGCAAGGCTCACAAGAAAGGTGATAGGTAGCTAACCTTTCGTCCAAAAATACACTGCATACGAAGAAACATTATCCCTTAGTCGCCTCGTAGGACACCAACAGGAAGAAATGGTGAGGTTCACTGTAAGCCGGATCACATCACTGAAAATTAAAATCAATACATACGATCATATTCAATCCCAACTTTGAAATTCTTCTTCTCAAATATCGTAGGGTACGACCACACAATAGTAAACATTGCCAGCACAAATATTGACACTTTTAACTTCATTATAATTACCAACTTTTATAATAACTTTACAACAATATCAACGGAAGTCAAGATCCTACTGACATTCTTGTAACATTAGTAATATTATCTTTATCAGTTTCATAAGATAAACTCATCTCGATTGATAAATTTCTTATCAAAATGCAGCATTGAAAGATTTAAGTTACAAAATTTCAAAGATACAATTTTATTATCTTCTGCAACTGGATAAAATTGGTCGCCTAACCTATTTTTATTAATCTCTTGAAAACTAAAGGTCATTAGCATCACCAGCCTCGGACAGCGCATTAGCGTCGCCATCCAAAGAGGCACCGCTTCCAGCCTTCTTGACACACTCCCGCACGGCAGCAGCTTTGATGGAGGGTTCTAGATGTAGATGGTCTGCCGATGAACCCACGATCGGCACTCCATCTACGGGCTGAGCTCCCATCATCTGGCTCATAAACCCCTTTCTTTCTAAGTCTTTTTTGTTCTTGTTTTTTTTTTTTTTTTTTGGTTCTTTATTTTCCTATTTGATTTGGTTAGGTAGGTATTATTAGGATGAATTTTATACAACGTGTTAATGAATAAGCGCAAAACCTTATGCACCTCAACTGATTTATAACAAAATAATTAGATAGAAGCAATAATTTAATTATTATGATAGTTAAAATTTAAGGTTATTCGCATTTTAAGTTTTGAGGCAAAAATGATTTGTTATCATTTCAGGAATGAATGAAAGCGAGAAAGCGAAAGTGCTCATCGATACATTTTTAGAATCTTGTTTTGGTAGTAAGTAAGGTGAGAGTGCCCGACCGGTGGGTTGAGATCGAGATCAGTAAATTTTAAATTTTTCAAACAAATTGTTTAATATTTAGAATAAAATTACCCATGATAATTCGATTCTGCTCTCGATTCTAAAGAAACTACTCAAACTACTTTCTAGTTTTGCGTTAATTCATTAACACGTTGTAGTGTAATGTCAATGTTCGTTGGTGTGTAAATAAAGTATCCCTTTACATAGATTATGAAGGTCATTAGTACTTCATCAATAAATATCATCATCTACTGCTTCTTCTTCTTTTCGTGTTAGCATGTGTTACCTATATGCTGTAGTGGAAAGCTTACCCAGTTCAGCAATGGTCGTATCGAGGCTGACTGCCCAGGGCGTGCCAGAAGAACTCAGGTTTCGTCATTCGGGGAGGCTCTTTCCTTGCATCCCTGTTGGCAACACCAAAATAAAATGTAGTAATTAAAAAAGTTGTATTTCCGTTTACGTCTTCCATATTGTTACGGTGCTTGTGCGAGTAACTAACTCTGGTGTAAAAATCCCTAAAATAAACCTCCAGTGCTGCAAACAAGACTTTCCTTTACATCGAACCACTTCTGCCACCAGAAAAACTACAGTCCACTAAAACCTCTCCAGCGGAGTCGAATAAAACACCGGTAGGCCACGTTCCCTACATCCCCACGTCGACTGCTGAACACAGGCCTTTCCTAAGGAGAGCGCTATCAAACTCTATCTTCGGTCCATAGAAAATAATTCTTCTTTCTTCCAAGCTTCGGCCTTTTTCAGCCAGTCGCTACCAGTTTCTTACGCCTAGTCAGTTCTAGAATGAAGACCGTGAACTGGCGATTTCCATTATATTGTCACGGATGCTACCAAACGTCGAACGTAAAAAGGCATTCAAAAATTTGGACGGTTTATTAACAGTCTCCGTGGCTCAGCGGTCGACGGATGGATTGTAGTTGACACCTAAGTCGAGAAGTCCCGGGTTCAAAACCTCACCCCGGTGAAAATAGTTTTTAGATTTTAATGTTGTTTAGGAATGTTCTAGAAGAAAGAGGGAGAAGGAATATTTAGAAAGAAACAGAAAATAACGAAAAGACAGTCGTGTTCGGGAATGTTCGAGAAGGGAGTAGAAGCGTTTGGAAGGGAACAAAGAAATAACGAAAAGACGATCGAAATTCAAATTGTCTAGAACATTCTAAGGGGTATATAAACCGGCGAGTTTGCGGTCACAGGGCAGTATTGAGTTTAACAGTGAAAAGTGCTAAACAAAAGGAAGAACAGTGAAAAAGTGAATAGTGAGAAGTGCAAAGTGAACAGTCAAGTGACAGTGTAGTGCGTTTTACTAGTGACGTAGTGAACAGTGGTGTAAGAGGAATCCCTGCGCGGAAAACCGTGAGTAAGATAAACCCAAATAAACTCTGTAAATTTGGACTTGGCGTTTCACTCCAATCCCGGAACCCGTCGCTCGTAACATTTGGTGTCAGAAGTGGGATTGGAATAGAATGCCGCTGGTGCCAAAGGAGTTAAAGGGAGTCACCACCCGGGCCATGTCGGAAGCGCGGCAGGAAGGTGCGGCCCTTACAACTGAGGTGCAGCGAACCCCAGTGAGGAGACCTGAGGGAGGTGAAGTGCAGCGCACTCCGGAGCAGAACCCAGGAAACTTCCTCTATCAGATTCAGTGCATGATGGAGGAACAAGCTCGCCGTCAGGAGGAACATGCTCGTCGTCAGGAGGAACAACTGCGCGCACTGAAAGAGGAGCAGGCTCGCCGCCAGGAGGAACAGGCTCGCCGCCAGGAGGAACAGGCACGCCGCCAGGAGGAACAGGCTCGCCGCCAGGAGGAACAACTTCGCGACCTTAAAGAGGAGCAGGCTCGCCGTCAGGAGGAACAGGCTCGCCGTCAGGAGGAACAAATACGCACGATGCAGGAGGCGCTTCACAAAGATATAACGAAAGGCTTGCAGCAGGCAGTGGAGAGAGTCGAAGCCGTAGAAGAGAGGTTGGATCTTGTGAAGGGTGAGTTCGAAGGGAGGTTGGATCGTGTGAAGGGTGAGTTTGAAGGGAGGTTTGTTCGTGTGGAGGGTGAGTTTGCCAAAATCCGGCGAGAGGTTGAGCAGAGCAAATCTCATAGTCGTGTCGCTGCTGTTTTTGACTCACCCATACAACCAAAAGGTGTCAAGACACCGGTTTACGATGGAATGACGTCGTGGCCCGCCTTTAAGCTACAGTTCGAGACGGCAATGAAGGTTAATGGTTGGGGCAAAGAGGAGGCGCAGTCTGCGTTGACATTAGCACTCCAAGGACAGGCTCTCACCGTGCTGGAAGCCGTAGGTGCTGGCGAAAACCTGACGTTCGACAAACTCTTCGGAGCTCTGGAGGCTAGATTCGGTGATGGACATCTCGAGCACATGTATCGGGCGCGATTGAAGGAACGTAACCAACATGCTAACGAGAGTCTGCAGCAATGGTCCGTGGAAGTGGAAAAGCTCGTGCGAAAAGCTTTCCAGTCATCACCAGCAGCCATCGATGACATGCTCCTGCAGGCATTTACGGATGGGATACGGGATCCGGAGGTGCGAGCTGCAGTGCGACTTGGGCACCATGTTACACTCAAAGATGCTGTTGCTCACGCATTGGAGGTGGAAGCCGTACGTCAGGATCCTCGTTCCGCTCGCCTCAGGGAGATTGTGGTGACCAGAACATCAGCACCGAGAAATCGAAACGTTAATTATGTGTGCTTCGAGTGTGGTGAACGAGGGCATATTCGCAGCTCCTGCCCGAAGCGCACAGGCCGTCGGGATATAGGAGTCTCGACTGATGAGCAGCAGGAAAACTAGAACCAGCCAGGGCTGCGGGGTGGGCGCTGGCCGGTTATGTTGCAACCCCAACCATTAGAGTCAAGCAAACATCAGACGGAAATAGTCTGTTAGTTGAAGGAGAGGTCAATGGTAGAATCTGTCAACTAACTTTGGATACCGGAGCTTCGAGAACCGTGATCAATACTCGACTGTTAAACGAAATCAAAAGTTATCAGGTAAAACGACTTCTGCAGCAAACCAACCTACAGTTGACAACAGCTACCGGCCAGCGCATACCTGTTAAGGGGGAGTTGGGAGTTTCGATTAAGATCGGGGAAACTCCTTTCAAACATGAGGTGATTGTAGCTGAAATAGTTGACGATTGCATCATTGGCTTAGATTTCTTACAAAATCACCAGTGCAATATAGACATGAAAAACGGAGTTCTACGGTGTAACACAGAGGAGGTTCCGATGAAAGGTGGATCATCGGGAAAGGTCTACTGTGTGAGAAGGACAGTTCTTAAGCCTAGATCACAGACCTTGGTACCTGTTGTTTTGCCCAAGAACAATGATGGTAATCTACCACGGAGATGTGCTGTGGTAGAAAAAATTAAAACTGAATCTTGTTGGATTCCGGCGAGGACAGTTGTTGGATCAGTTTCATCTACTTCGATCCCGATACTCAACGTTGGAGATGTGGAGCTGACGATTGAGAAGGGGGAGGTGGTTGGTCACTGTGAGGAAGTTTTATGGTTGCGACAATGTGTGGAAAATCCTCCTAGAAAACATAAGGCTGAGGTGGATGTAGTATCGAAAGTTATGGTAGACTCTGGCAAGGACCTGACTAAGCTGCAGGCTTTGAAAGCGAAGAACTTGCTGCTGCGTTTTTCAGACTTGTTCTCTAAGAACGGCGCAGATATTGGTAGAACAGACTTGGTGAAGCACAAGATTAATACAGGAGATGTAGCGCCAATCAAGCAACGACCTAGGCGCATTCCGTTTGCTCGTGAGAAGGAGGTGGAAGAAATGATAGAGGACATGAGAAGGAGTAACATCATCGAACCTTCATCGAGTCCCTGGTGTTCACCAGTAGTTCTTGTCAAAAAAAAAAGGATGGTTCAACAAGATTTTGTGTGGATTATCGACAGCTTAATGAAGTGACGAAGAAAGACAGCTACCCTTTGCCGAGAATCGACGACACCTTAGACACTTTGAATGGAATGAAATGGTTTTCAACACTCGACCTGAAAAGTGGGTACTGGCAAGTGGACGTAGACCCTAAAGACAAGGAGAAAACCGCCTTTTCTACCGGAAAAGGACTGTGGCAGTTCAAGGTAATGCCGTTTGGATTGTGTAACGCCCCTGCGACTTTCGAGAGATTGATGGAACATGTCCTTGCTGGAATTCTGGGTGACACGTGTCTGGTCTACCTGGACGACATCATCATTATTGGACGAGACTTCGATGATCATCTGAAAAAGTTGGAGAAAGTTTTTGGAAGATTGCGTGGAGCAAATCTCAAGTTGAGTCCAAACAAATGTTCTTTCTTTAAACGGCAAGTCAATTACCTTGGGCATGTAATCTCTGAGAGAGGAGTCGAGACCGATCCTGCCAAAACTGCTGCTGTAAGGGAGTGGCCGACCCCGAGAGATAAGACACAAGTTAGAGCTTTCCTTGGGCTCTGTTCTTACTATCGTCGTTTTGTGAAAGGGTTTTCGGACATCGCAAAGCCATTACATCGACTTACGGAAGAGAAGAGAATGTTCACATGGGATTCAGAATGTGAAAAGGCTTTTATGGAGTTAAAGGATCGTCTAAGTGTAGCACCAATTCTTGGATATCCTGATGTTCAGGGGGAATTTGTTGTAGATGCGGACGCCAGTAACATCGGGATTGGAGGTGTGCTCTCACAGCGACATGGTGAGCAAGAAACTGTAATAGCCTACTTCAGTAAGTCATTATCTAGACCAGAGAGAAACTATTGTGTAACTAGACGAGAATTATTGGCGGTGGTGAAGACTGTTCAACACTTCAAGAAGTACCTGCTGGGACGTAAATTTTTAGTCAGGACAGACCACGCTGCATTGAAATGGTTACTCCAATTTAAGAACCCGGAGGGTCAAGTTGCAAGATGGTTGGAGCAACTACAGGAATTCAACTTTGAAGTAGAACATCGAAGCGGAAGAGTTCATTCCAATGCAGATGCATTATCAAGAAGACCATGTCCAGAAGATTGTAAGCACTGCAGCAAGCAGGAAGGGAAGGAAACAGTTTCACTCAGGGTTATCAGAACTGATGCCATCAATGATGAGTGGGGAAACGAGGCGATGCGCCTTGAACAGGAAAAGGACTCAGGAGTCGGGCCAGTCTTGAACTGGATAAGGAAGGACGTTTCTAAGCCTCAGTGGAGTGAGGTGGCAAGGTACGGGGCAGTCACGAAGGGACTTTGGGCTCAGTGGAAAAGCCTCGTCATACACAATGGATTACTCTGTAGAAGATGGGAGACACCGAATGGCAAAGACTCGTATCTACAGTTGGTGGTCCCACGAGTTAAGGTGAAAGAAATTCTGCGAGTTTTTCATGACGGAACTTCCGGAGGGCATTTGGGTGTAAAGAAAACCTTGGAAAAAGTAAAGGAAAGATTTTACTGGTTGCATTGTAAAGACGATGTGGAAGATTGGTGTCGCAAGTGCACAGTCTGTGCAGCTGTAAAGGGACCTCATACGAGGAGCAGAGCAGCAATGAGAATCTATAATGTTGGGGTGCCTTGGGAACGGATCGCATTAGACGTCGCGGGACCATTTCCAGTCACTAAATCAGGAAACCGGTATATCCTTGTGGTAATGGATTACTTCACGAAGTGGCCAGAAGTATTTGCCATTCCAAATCAGGAAGCGATAACTGTGGCTACCAAGTTGGTCAATGAAGTTTTCTGCCGGTTTGGGGTTCCGCTAGAAATGCACAGTGATCAGGGCAGGAATTTTGAGTCACAGTTGTTCCAGGAAGTTTGCAAGATTTTCGGAATCCATAAGACCCGGACTACTCCTTATCACCCTCAGTCCGATGGCATGGTGGAGCGATTCAATCAAACTTTGGAACGGCATCTTGCGAAGGTCGTCGATAATCATCAAGATAACTGGGATGAGTACATACCTCTTTTCCTGTTAGCCTATCGAACCGCTGTTCATGAGAGTACTTCGGCAACTCCAGCAATAGCAAACTTCGGGAGGGAATTGAAGCTTCCAGCGGATTTGTTATCAGGGTGCGCACCAGGCACTCCTAGAAGTGTCAGTGATTATGTGAGTGAACTGCGGGAGAAAATGGTCGACATCTATGAACAACTTCGAGAAGCAGGTCAAAACTCCAGCGACCGTTCGAAGACACGATATGACCGGAAGGCGAACTATACGGGGTTTGAGGAAGGAACATCGGTTTGGCTGCATAATCCAGTTCGAAAGAAAGGGAAGTGTCCGAAGTTACAAGCAAGTTGGGAAGGGCCGTATGAGGTAGTGACCAAAATAAATGACGTCACATATCGAATCCGACGATCGCCAAGGAGCCCGTTGAAGATAGTACACGTTGATCGGTTAGCTCGATATTTCGGCAGTAATGATGCTCGGGACGAGCAGAACTAAGGGAGGGGCAGTGTCACGGATGCTACCAAACGTCGAACGTAAAAAGGCATTCAAAAATTTGGACGGTTTATTAACAGTCTCCGTGGCTCAGCGGTCGACGGATGGATTGTAGTTGACACCTAAGTCGAGAAGTCCCGGGTTCAAAACCTCACCCCGGTGAAAATAGTTTTTAGATTTTAATGTTGTTTAGGAATGTTCTAGAAGAAAGAGGGAGAAGGAATATTTAGAAAGAAACAGAAAATAACGAAAAGACAGTCGTGTTCGGGAATGTTCGAGAAGGGAGTAGAAGCGTTTGGAAGGGAACAAAGAAATAACGAAAAGACGATCGAAATTCAAATTGTCTAGAACATTCTAAGGGGTATATAAACCGGCGAGTTTGCGGTCACAGGGCAGTATTGAGTTTAACAGTGAAAAGTGCTAAACAAAAGGAAGAACAGTGAAAAAGTGAATAGTGAGAAGTGCAAAGTGAACAGTCAAGTGACAGTGTAGTGCGTTTTACTAGTGACGTAGTGAACAGTGGTGTAAGAGGAATCCCTGCGCGGAAAACCGTGAGTAAGATAAACCCAAATAAACTCTGTAAATTTGGACTTGGCGTTTCACTCCAATCCCGGAACCCGTCGCTCGTAACAATATTATTCGAAGACTGCTTCGGTCCTCATATTTATACAGGGTAAATTTATTATTACTGCGAATAACTTCAGCATGTATTCTACTCACCAAACTGAACAACTTTCACTATGTATCCAACTTCGAAATTGCGAAACTAAGCTGTCCCATACAGAACTGCAGTACCTATTTGACTCAAGACTCAATTTTAATTTTTTAAATTTTTATTTTTTTATGGTTAATTTGACATGCATATTTTATTTTTACTTTTGTTAATTCTGACATGCGTAGTTCTTTTTTATATTTGTTACTTATACTCACTTGTAAATGTTTTTTTTTTAAATGATGTACCTGCCTGATTATAACGCATGATGCACTAAAATCAAAATTTTCGTATGCTCCCTGCAGCAAAACATAGACCTCTATATTATAACTATAAGATCTACATTGTATCCACCTATGTTTACGAATAAATATAATTTCAATTTCAATTTCAAATGTATGACACAGCTTTTTTTTTTCGCGATTTCGATTTTGCCTCCATAGTAAAAGTTGTTCAGTTTGATGAGTAGAATACATGCTCAAGTTATCCGCAGTGATATAAAATTTATCCTGTATCTAACAGATCATAACCTGCGGTGTCCGGGTTCGAATAACACCAACCCGGACTTTTCAAAACCGGACCACTACATGGCATCAATTAATAATCCACGGCACTAATTATTTGTAGTTTTCTATTATAATTGCAATATAATTTGAACTAGATTTGTATACCTACCTACTTTCTGATTTGTTAAAACTTTCCAAATTTTCAGGGGTTTAGACCATCAAAATGAACAACTTTTACTAATGGAAGCAAATCTGAAAGTGTAGAAAACCAACCAGCTGTTTCATACTTTTGACTCGAGAAGGCATTGCAGCTTAGTATGGAACATCCGTTTTTGTTGCGATTTCACGTTTGCTCCATTAGTTAAAAAGTTTTTCAGTTTGATGGTCTGAACCATCCCTGAAAAAATTTGGAAAGTGTTAAAATATCACCATATTTTGTGACAATATCAGCGATAATCTACTTGAAATTCCTTCCCAGAGAGAGATTTCACTTGCAACATCATAGTACCTACCTATTATTTGTTGAACATCATTAAAACAGGATACATATCAGTTCACAAAAGCCTTTGAATTAGAAATACAGCAGGAATTGTGAAATTCGTTGGACTGTCCTGATTGGTCGGAGCTCGGACCCAAACGTCCGAGATTTTACGGGCATCGTAATTAAATTACTCAATACCTGCTTCATCTAAAGGGATGAAGTGAAAAGGACCTGTAATTTACGTTGCTGGACCAATGGGCTATATTTGTGTAATCTATACAGAATGTGAAACTGCCAGATGACTTCAACAGAACTAAAAAATCTGGAATAGCTCACTAACTTAGGCCGGATTCGACCAAATTTTGATTTACAGAATAGTTTTGCTCTTAGTATTTAGTCCGAAATAACTTCATTTGTGTTGTATCCATGTTCTATCATACTAAACTAACTCCAAACTAAAGGAACGAATGTATAATCCACCTAAAGAAAGAGGTCGTTGTATTCGTACTTTTTGCAATGTGAGGTTATACAGTTTTTATTTGTTATGTTTTTTATAACTTTTTTTAATTGACATTGATATTTCATTAGTCTCAGTATAAGCCGTCAAAATTGGCAGTGTCAAATTTACTCTCAACTCGCGTTTGGTCGAATCCGAACTTAGTTAGCTATTCCAGATCTAACTTAGTGTTAATCCTTGTATCTTTTCTGATGACTAAATTTATTTTTATTTATTTATTTATTTACTCAATAAAACTATGATAACAATCAGGTCCTAACATTCCTTACTTTTTCCTCTAGTAACAGTTTTATAAACTTTTTTTTTTCGTAGGCGGGTTAAAATTTTCACCACCATGGAGCTTACCTCCGGAAACACGAAAAAAATCTGCTGTATCATACGAAAATGCTGTACCTACCCGACTCAAATGTATGGGACAGCAGATTTTTTTTGCGTTTCCTGAGATAGGCTTCATAGTGAAAGTTGTTCAGTTTGTTAATTCACCGTTTCAATTTGCGGAGGGTTGTCCCTTTCACAACTTTAAAAACTAAAACTTTACAGGGGTTTTAGCCTTAAAGCTTTGTCTGTCCCATCATGCAATAAAATATTATCTTCTTCTTCTTTTCGTATCAATTCTACTATTGTGTTTTTATATTTTATTGGCCCGATATTCGACGAGCCTGACAGCGTCTAGTGTAGCTTTATTGAGGTCCTCTCTCGTGCAGGTGTTCCGGCACAACGGATATTCTAGCAGGTGTACCATCGACTGGATAGTTCTCCGCAATAGGCTACTTGACAACTAGTCAAATCAGCTACTCTTTATCAGACGTCAAAACGTGCGCTTTGTATGAAATGTGTACTCAATTCTGAGTTGTGACGTCATCAACATTTCATTACTTTTAAAGTTTATCTTGTTATTAAAAATAGTATTCAAGCTAAAAACTCAATGAAAATGGGAGTTTAGCGTTATTTTCTAACCTTTTTTTTTATTTAGAAGATTAAAATAAAATATATTGTATGTAGTCAAATACCCAATTGCACTGCATTAGTCCAGGGTCCCTGTAACCCCAATCGCGCTAACTTTGTCTGCAACGACCAACCTGATTGCGAAGCTGAAATATAAATACAATAGTTAAATGAAAATAAAGAGATAGATTAAGAGATATAATATTTATGTTTAAATTGTTTAATAATAAATGATTGATTACTTACCTAAATGTTTCACTGACACAAAGTGGCATTTTGATTGATTGATTATTTAAAACTACATCATTCGAACAAAATCTGTCGTGTACATAATTATGTATTTGCATAAACAATTTACATCATTTGTTAAATTCTGGGGGATACATGCCCCCAGAATTTCACCAACAGAAGTATTTGGTGATCAACATTAGGCTCCGGGCACATAGCCACCGGTGGCTGCCACGGTTAACACTGCTGCACTGGCCACACGTGTGCCGCGATCTCGAGTCCTTACAAAACGTATGAAAATGCGTGTAAACCTGCTTGTCGCTGGCCACCGGTGGCTGTAATAGGTGGCTCGTTTGCGCCATGTAAGAGTATTTTATATGTTCATAATCTATACATTACATATTAAAAATGATGAACTTAGCGTGGATCCGTACATTAACGATATTTGCCGACATATTAATAGGAGGCGCTTAGAATATGTAATGGGTTAGAATTTATGACTGTGTGTTTGTGCTCGCTTCACTTAAAAATATAGAACCGATTTGGATGGGGTATTCACAAAAACGTAGGGCTTACTTTGGATTAACTTTTAGTCTTCATTTCATCTCAATTGGTTCATAAAATCAAAAGTTATGAGTATTTAAAGTATGGTCTGCGCGTACTAAGTCGCGAGTGCCGCTTAATAAATCTTCTAAATAAACTATGTATATCATTATTATGAAACGCAAAAGCACAAAATAGCTTAACTATTCAGACCTGCCTCTATTATGAAGCGCGACTGAAGCGCTCTCAAGTGAACAAAGGTGAAGTAATGCTCACTTGAGTTACGGCTTACAGCGGCTCGGTCCAAGGTTAGAATACTTGGCATTTCTAGCTTTGATTAAATTAAAAAAGTGGAAGATAGGTGACTAGCTTATAGCTCATGGACCGCATAAATTGAGCTCCCGTCACCTAATTGACAATCCTAGCTAGATTGAGATACTTTTTTTTATTTTAGGCGGATTAAAGGTCACACTGGACAGAGTTTCGGTACTACTGGTGAAACGTGGATGTTCGGAGGTTTCAGAATATCTCTGAATACCCTCTCGGGGAATATAGTCGTGAGCATATGCTTAAAGGTACCACGGCATTACTTTTCACCTATATTTTATCCTACTATGTTAGGGGGGCCCTACTACTATAATTCTGAGAAAAATATATAATAGGCAAAACTACTATATTTGGCCGAGCAAATAATTTATAGAGAATTTAAATATATTGGTACTATTTATATACATATATATATATACTTAGATCCAATAAAAATGCCCAATAACTTGCCATTATTTTAAAAATTTGTTCCATTTGATTTCGACTGGACCAATTTTCAATTTCAATTTGTTTATTAGGATTACCAACAGGTTATACACAATTATTTAACAAATATCTTAATCATTAACATGCACGGTGCTAACCCTTTTATAGCAACCACAACTTACATGATAATTATTACTAATTAAGTACCTAAATAGTATAACAATCGGATTGAATAATAAGATCAGCGTGCTAAAATATTTTGACCATGTAGATACTTCCTAAACAATTTTCTACTAAATCTACTGCTGAAAAATGACAACAAGTTTTCATAAAGTCAGGTTCACCTCTTTTTAAAATATATATATTGTTGCTGTATCGACTCCAGCGAGTTCTGCGTTTACAGCATGCATTATTTTCTATAACAAATACGAAATGGAGAAATAGTAGTAAGAGTATTCGAAACAAAAAGTAGCAAAAAAATTTTTTTTTTGACAATTTTAAATTAACAAATTCGAAAAATACAGGGTGTCTCAAAAGAAATTTTATATTTATTTAGCTTACTGCGTGAGCGCAACGTATCCGAGGGGCGCGGGGGTTATGTCAATCGGTAGCCTGGCTCTTGGGAATTCAGTCGCTATGGAGCGTTTCTCGGGAGCAGACCGCGCGTTGTGCGTGCGAGAGTTTTACAAAAACGGTGAATCGGCGACTGTAGCGCGTAGAAAATTCCACTTAAATGGTGCGCCAAGCATTCCTCTCATTCGACATTGGGTTAAAAAGTTTGAAGAGACCGGTACAACGCTAGATAAATCAAAATCCGGGCGACCTAGGTCATCAAGAACGGTAGAAAACGTGGAGAATGTTAATCAGTCTGTTCGTGACGACACGAACCTTTCAATTCGGAAGCGCGCAAGTGCTTTAAATGCGCATAGATCATCATTACATCGCATCATGCACAAAGACCTAAAGCTGCACCCCTACAAAATTCAATTGGTGCAAGAATTAAAGCCCCAAGATGCCAGTCAGAGGCTTCATTTCGTAAATCAGGTGATTGAGCGATTTTCAACGTTTACCAACATTTTGTTTTCGGATGAAGCTCATTTTCATCTTAATGGCCACGTAAATAAGCAGAACTGCCGCTACTGGAGTGCAACGAATCCAAAACGCAAACATCAGAAACCCGATAAACCGACTTCACTGGCCCATTTGAAAGAAAATATCCGTCACGAAATGGCAGCCATCCCTGAATCCACCTGCCGAGCCGTCATAAGTAATTTTACTGTTCGATTAAATGAGTGCCGAGAACGCGAGGGTCTACATTTAGACGATATCATTTTTAAGAAATAAATCCCCAAAAAGTGTATTTCAATAATTAATAAACATTTTTTCTATATACGGCTTACTTTTTTTTTAATCGATCCACTAAATATAAAATTTCTTTTGAGACACCCTGTACTATACAAGGTGGTTCAAAAGTAAAAATAAACATTTAAAACTTTTAAGGGGGTTTTAGACCATCAAACTGAACAACTTTCACTATGGGACCAACATCGACATCGTGAACAAAAAAATCAGCTGTCCCATACATTTAGCTCGAGTACATTTGTAGTTTAGTATGGGACATCAGATTTCTTTTTCGCGATTTCAATATTGGTCCCATAGTGAAAGTTGTTTAGTTTGATGGTCTAAACCACCTCCTTAAATGTTAATTTGTATTTTTGTAACACCTTTTATATTTTCTGATCTACTATATTTTTTCGGGCATTAGGCTAAAAATACTATATTTGGTCTAAAAAAAGTTAACCCTACTTTCAGTTGTTAACTTGCTGACGATTGTTTTCAAACCATCACAGGCAGTGACTTTTGTCTATCGTTTGAACCAATAATTAACCGCTAAAGTTTAACTAATTGGATATTTCAAACGGTATTTTAATAACGATCATTAGCGAAGTCGTGCACACAAGGGCTGAATGCGAATTAAGAGGGAGTGTGAACTCGGCTTAATTAATCCACGGTCATACCGTCACGGGCAGCCGGGGGCTGAGAAATTTTGACGCATGACAAGGGTTATGAAGTTAATGAAAATTTACGTTATGGTGTGTTTTATTCTTTGACTATTTATGTGTTACGCGTGTAATTCTACTAACAAACATTTCTGCCACTTTTTGCGGGGGGCGAGGTAACATGAAATCCGCAACTTTGGATTTTATTCCCCATAACTTTAGATTCTAATTTTGAATGTTAAAAATCATGAAAAGTAGTCTCGTGTGAACTCCAAACGTTCTAAGTTCGAAGTTATTATTTCGCAATTATAGGCTGTCTCGTTTAATGATAAGGTGTAAAATTGAATATAAATGCACAAGATCAATTGTGCTTATAACGTGGCAGAGGGGAAATGCTACCGCAAGGCTAGTCCTTATAATAATTTAGTCAAAGGTTTT
The DNA here is from genome assembly GCA_963924505.1 of Agonopterix alstromeriana. Classification (NCBI taxonomy): domain Eukaryota; kingdom Metazoa; phylum Arthropoda; class Insecta; order Lepidoptera; family Depressariidae; genus Agonopterix; species Agonopterix alstromeriana. Next base: position 2,291,805 of record OZ004676.1, on the reverse strand, counting down.
ATTATACAGGGTGAAATTGATATCATTAGCATCCTTTTAACCTAAGAGTCTACCAATCAAACTGAATCACTTTTACTATTGGAGCAAACCGATCGGAGCAAAAAAAAATCAGTTGTTGCATACATTTGAGTCGAGTAGGCATTGCAGTTTAGTATGGATTTTTTTTGTCTCCTATCGGCTTGCTCAGAAAGTTGATCAGTTTGATGGGTAGACTCCCAGTTTAAGATAATGCTAATAATATCAATTTCACCCTGTATAGTTTCTACGGTAATTTTTTTTGTTACTTCCTAAAACAGTATACAGAGGGTAAAATTAAATTGCTCCCGCTTTGATATGTAATGTTTTTAATGTTACACCTTGTATACAGAGTGTAACAAAACACCTAATTAAAATTTAACGGAGTGATTTAAACCATCAAACTGAATGTCTTTCACTATGGAGACTGACGAAAAAAATGGTGTTCGATACGCATATTATATCGCGTATAGTATCAATTATTTTATTAACTAGACTATGTATTATTATATACATAACTTTAGCTTAAGAATTTATATTATAATAGTTATTAAGTCGTGTTATGTTGTAGAGTTTCTGGCCGCATCTTCTCTACAGCGACAACACGTTCCGACGCGGTGGTAGCTTTAAAAAATGGATTTGACGTTTGATTAGTGTGCTGCAAGCTCCTATATTGAATAAATTATATTGAGTAGACTTGACTTGACCGTTTAGTGGTATTTAATCTCGAGAGTCGAGCGTCTCCTCACTTTGGAAGGCAGGTTAAGCAGTTAGTCCCAGATATTTCCATCAGATGGCGGTGTAACTCTTCATTTAGCACGAGGCTTGCAATTTCTCTGACAGCAAGATGGCAATTACTTGTCTCCACCAATCCGTACTGAGCCCGCGTGGTTGAGTATGGCCTACTTCCTTTCACCCTCATTCGTGAGAGGAGGATTTTGCCCTACAGTGGGAACCTACTGGCTACAACTTAACTTCAAGTTAAGAGAAGTTTATTCCGAAAGCGTAAATGCGCGCTGCATACAAACGAAGTCTGTTGATATTTTCAATACTAACCAATTTAAGTCTATCAAATTTTTCAAAAACAATCTAGAAATTAATCTCTATGTTTGTATGAAATCAGATTTTCGTTAAAATATACAGTTTTAGTGCTAGGATTAATTTAAGATTTGTATGGAAATCTTTGAGGCGCGGTAACTTTAAAACTATACATTTTAACCAAAATCTGACTTCATACAAACATAGAGATTAGTTGAAAGATTGTTTCTGAAAAATTTATTTTTTACATTTACAGATTTTCGTTTAAATATACAGTTTTAGTGCTAAAACTGTATATTTAAACGAAAATCTGACTCCATACAAACATAGAGATTAATTTAAAGATTGTTTCTGAAAAATTTCATTGACTTTAATAGGTTAGTATTGAAAATATCCCAACTTCGTTTGTATGCAGCGCGCATTTACGAAATCGAAATCTCAAATGAGAGATCTCGTAGGTATGTGTTAAGTTTAAACGAAGACATCAACATTCAGTCTTGAATCTATTAGATACATTGCAATCGTACGCAGTTTAGCAAAAACAATCACTACTATTCAATTACTCAGAATCCAATGATCGACGGACGTCAAAACAAATGAAAACCAAATAGAACAATGACGTAACTATGAACTAAAAAAAGAACATTAGGGTATTAGCACACTGGTTAGACTACACACCTACTTAGACTACTTATATGCGGACCCGCCTCGCCTTAGCATTTCCCCTCTGCCAACGTGCAAGATCAAACAATCTTTCGCATTTACATTCAATTTTATACCTTATCACTAAACGCGACAGCCTATAATTGCGGAACAATAATTTCGAACTTATGACGTTGGGGTTCACACGACACTGTTTTTCATGATTTTTAACATTCAAAATTAGAGTCTAAACTAATGGAATAAAATTGAAAGTTGCGTATCTCGTGCTACCTCGCCCCCCGCAAAAAGTGGCAGAAAATTTGGTTAGTAGAATTCCACGCGTAACTTGTCCTCATATAAGTAGTCTAAGGGTACCTATAATAATAGTGGGCCAGAATCAAGACAAGACCTTTAAAACACTATCAGAGCTGCGCAAACTTGTGCCGAAGGAAGGTAGAGCTCTATTAATTTTTTTTTTCTAAAAAAATAAAATCATAACTGCATGCATGAATGAACATCGCATACTTGAAGGGTCATTTACAAGAGGATAGTGGTTTAGTACAGTTACTCTTGCATTACGATTCTAAAATTTAAAGTTGACGAGGCACTATTCTAGTGGTAGAGTTAACAAAGAAAAATCGATTTCAGACGTACCATTTCGATATTTCGGTTGGAAAACCTGAATTCTCACGTAATAAATGATCAATTGTGAGTATTTGAAATGTTTATATTTTTTTATTGTGATGTTTCTTCACATCTAAAGTTACATTTTTATATTTATGCGTATTAAATTAAATTATGTAGAGATAAAGAAAACGTTTTGATCCAAAAACAAAAAATGTACGCAGGAAAAGCTAGATATAAAGATGATTACAGCGTCTTTATTCAAATGACCTGACTTTTTCAAAACAAACAAGCCTAAAAATAGGTCAACGATTTAGTTAGTAGCTAAACAACTTAACTACCCTTGTGTAAACACCCCTCATAGACTGCAGTGCGTGCAGTCCACAGGTGGGGGGTGGTCCAGACCAACCCTGATCTCTATCTTCTCCAGTGCCGAATTGTCGGCCGCCCCGTGCGGTCGCCCAGACAATTTCATTTGCGGAATTACGCGCGCGAAAATCTCCGCAAAACGGGAAATTTTAGTCTTCGCAGTTCAAATTTCGCAATCCCGTTAGGAGTTACCTTGCCAATTTGAAATTGGAAACATTTAGTTTAGTTTTAATTTTTTTTTGTGCTGTGATTGTAGTGTTGTGATGTTCTAATTTCAAATGTTGGTTATTTTGTGAGGATTTGTTGAGAAATGGATGGGGAGAATAGAATTATCTTGAACGTTGGCGGCATAAGGTAAGCGATCACGTATTGGACATTATTCCTGATTATATTGGTGCCGTATCGCAATTAAGTGGGAAGAATAGAGATGCCTAGAGGTTTTTGCGAACCTTTCTTTTAAGCGTACAAAGAATTGTAAGAAAAGCTGGATAAAGCTTTTTTGCCAATGGATTTTCTGAAGCCTACATTTGGAAGTTTGGACACGTTTTTGAAGGAAATTTTGTGTGTTTCTTTTCCTTGTAATATTCCCGTTTAGCAGATAAGGGAAGTTTGAGATTTTGTTGGGCAATGAACCGGAATATAGCTGATTTTGTGGATGAAAAGTTTTGTGAGGCGAAACCTTGAACTTCCTAAACATAATTGGTTATAATACGGCTCTCTTGGAGACTGAAAGCAGCTGCGGTCTTCGCATAACTCACGTTTCATACGCATTTTCGTCGGTTTTAGTATTACGTGTTCTAGATACCTTCAGTGTTTCGCTGATGCAGTATTGCCACATTACCTCCGGAAAAAATAGCTAAGCCGTACCAAAAAAGTGGCTAGATATTGGAAATTTCACTGTCGCTAAAGTGGCTAAAAATGGCTGGGCAAAATAAAAGTAAAAAAATTCATATTTTAGATGAATTTTCAATCATTTACTCCATAACACTTTGCACTTTTATAATTTTATCGAATATATATGGAATTTAGAGTGAGTTATTTTAACCTTTTCCTTTTCTATGTTAATGGTTTACCTCTGCCTCTCGACTACTGCATTTGGGTGAGAAAATGCCATAAATATTAATTTATTAATAAAAAAATTTACTATCAATAAAGTTACTTGAAGAAATAGCTAAAATACTCGTATTTAGCCACCGAATATTTTTTTGGAGCTAACGAGTTCGAAAATGTTGCTTAATCTAGCCAAGAAGTGGCTAAAGTGGCAACACTGCGCTGATGGCGCTATACCATAGGATCAGTCGTAAAGTATTGCTATCTAGGAACAAGATCGTTAGATTTTCAAGATTCTATTGCCACACTTAAAGTTTTAGTCCCATGTCAAGCAAGTCCAAAAGTAAACAAAAATGTTAATAACTTTAACTTAAGAATTTATATTGTAATAGTTATTAAGTCGTGTTATGTTGTAGAGTTTCAGCATCTTCTCTACAGCGACAACACGTTCCGACGCGGTGGTAGCTTTAAAAAAGATTTGACGTTTGATAAGTGTGCTGTAAGCTCCTATACTGAATAAATTATATTGACTTTGACTTTGACTTTGAATAGTTTCTTTTATAGTCGAAAAAAAAAAACAATATCTTCTCAAGAATGTATTTCTTCTGTCTTTAACTATATTGTTTATTGGGGGTTAATTTTATCTGCGTAAATCAACTTCCAAACTGATTCTAAGTCGGGCAGGACTGTAGCTAGAACTGAATTCAAGGTAGGCATGGAAAGATAGGATATAGAAGGTAGGGCGGAAGGAAAATGCTACATTTATTGGGACTTTTAAAAGTCAGCACAAGCACGCTCGCGGGCCGCAATAGGAAGCAGTCCTTAAAATTGAGCCTAAGCATGCATAAGCATATGCTCACGACTATATTCCCCGAGGGGGTAGTCAGAGATATTCTAAAACCTCAGAACATCCACGTTTCACCAGTAGTACCGAAACTCTGTACAGTGTGACGGGGGGTGAGCCCGTCGCCACTTATAATGGACAGTGGGTACAATACATGCCCCGAAATTGAAGCATGCAGGTTTCTTCACGATGTTTTCCTTCACCGAAAAGCCATTGGTGTTACAAATCGTACATAAATTCCGAAAAAAAAATTTAATCGAACCGTAAAAAGATGCAGTGAGGGCCGCGAGTTTGATATTTCTGGTGTAACTAATGCGTTTTCTGTCTGTTCACGAAGCTTCACCAATTTGTATTATATCAAATCTCACTTATACCTAACCATATCGTGTTTAAGTTTAAATGGTCCGTCGTGGGAGATCCCGTTGCTGTTGCGGTTTTGCACGGACCTCCTTATACGTTTTTTTTTTAATTTCTTTAACGGCTCTGGATACTAGTCCTTTTGAGCCATTCGTTATTTTTTTTCTTTATATTCTTTATTTTTTGATGAGGGGATGATAGATGACGATGAATCTTTGGTCGATTTCGTAAGCTCGCGCGTTGCCTCCTTATACGGATTCCATAGTGTTACTACCTTTGTCAGTCACTGTTTGTCTTGTATAGTTCTGATCTGTTGAAATAAACGAGTTAGGTGTATATCTATCTACATGGTGAAATTGATATCATTAACATCCTTTTAAACTAAGAGTCTAACCATAAAACTGGACAACTTTTACTATGGGAGCAAACCGATCGTAGTAAAAGTTGTTCAGTTTGATGGGTAGTTTCATAGTTTAAAAGGATGCTGGATGTTGCATATACTTGAGTCGAATAGGCATTGCAGTTTAGTACCTATGGAACAGATGATTTTTTTTGCACCGATTGGAGTGCTCCCATAGTAAAAGTTTTTCAGATTGATGGATAGACTCTTATTTTAATAGGATGCATATGATATAAATTTCACCCTGTTACCTATGAAATGTTTTTATTTTTGTTTATAATATAATCCTTGAGATTACTAACTAACCAAAATCTTGATATTGACTCAAATACAGTGTTAAATCTTTATCTTCATCTACATCTACACTAATATTATAAAGAGGAAAGATTTGTACCTATTTTTATATGTTTGTATGTTTGTAATGAATAGGCTCAAAAAGTACTGGGCCGATTAAAAAAATTCTTTCACCAATAGAATGCTACATTCTTCCAATTTGACATAGGCTACATTTCATTTTGAAAAAAATTAGGGATCCTTGGTAAAATAGACAATTGTCTACCCCGTGCGAAGCCGGGACGGGCTGCTAGTAAATAAATAAAAACAATAATAAATAGAAACTAGGAATTGCTTCAACAAGGGTTTATTGGAGAAAACTCCACATGAGTCATTTTCTCTAAGGGGGGTAGATGGCTAACTCTTGTTAGAGATTTTCTTCAGTTGAATAATATCAATTTGAGAACGTAAGGAAAGTTATATGGCTGCCTATTGGAGTCATGTTCAATATAACCATTCCGGGACATGGCTGTTGACATGTCCAAACGTCCAAAAGGTCCGATTACCTATGTGCTAACATACCTACCTACCTACCATTCTGGCCAATTCTGATTTGGAAATAATTATAATTTATTTGTCAGAAAGATTATACTATCCAAGGTGTTACAAAAGTAAAAATAAACATTTAATACTTTTAAGAGGGTTGTTAAGATCACCAAACTGAACAACTTTAAGTATGGGACCAATATCAAAAACGCGAAAAAAAAATCATCTGTCCTATACATTTAGCTCGAGTAGATTTATAGTTTAGTATGGAACTTCCGATTTAATTTTCGCGATTTCGGTATTGGTCTCATAGTGAAAGTTGTTCAGTTTGATGGTCTAAACCACCCCCTTAAATGTTTATTTGTAAAACCTTGTATAGGGTCCTTCTTGATATGCTGACACTTTTTAAGGGAATGATCAGACCGTCAAACTGAACAACTTTCTCTATGGCAACAACGTTAAAATCGCGAAAAAAAATGTGCTATTGCAAACCTACTCGAGCCATATGTATAGGACAGCAGTTTTTTTTTAGATTTCGATATTGGTCCCATAGAGAAAGTTGTTCAGTTTGATAGTCTGATCATCCTCTTAAAAACTGTCAGCATATTAAGTTGGACCCTGTATATTGGACGTTACTAAAGCTGTTCTGCTGTTCTAAGAATATCTGACAGGAAGTGTTTCAAATCGCTGTTTCTGTAATTCAAAATAGCCTTAAAATTTCGTTGGTATTCGAAATGAAGTATAAGTTTCTACTTGCAATTTCGTCCAGAAATTCAATTCACAAAGGATGCGCTCTGCACTTCAAGCGCATTGATTGAACAACTTTGCTGTGCGGGCTCCTGATTGGCTATTAGCATTTCGACATCTTTCGTTTGATTGGTTAGGGAAATACTGCGGTTATTGAAATTTTGACATTAGTGGAAATCTAAGAGGAAGGATCTCCATAGAGTTCGCATAAATTTACGATTGTAGTTGGTCTCTTTTGTCTTATGACGTACCTTTAATAGTAGAAGGAGATGGAACTATAGATATTTGTTTATGCAACTGTCCACTTTATTTTGAGCTAGTGTGTGTGAAAAGTGACCGTAAACATAAGGCCATATGTCACTTGGTGTCTTTTGTCCATACTACTTGACATCACACACTCAAACCTAAACGTCAAAAAAAGTGGACACTTTAGAATTGGTATTGCTCACTCTAGTCTTAAAGAGAGATCCTTCCTCTTAGGTGGAAATTCTGTTTTTAAATACAGACTTACTTTTGCCCGGGAATTCGTTCGCGTGGATATCGGATCCAAACGGAGATTATGATTTTCCAAATAGATTCCCACAGACTCACAATCAACGTTCGAAAAATGGCAGAACCAAAATAGCTCTTAAGAGAAGTTTATTCCGAATGCGTAAATGCGCGCTGCATACAAACGAAGTATGGTGATATTTTCAATACTAACCAATTAAACTCAATGAAATTTTGCAGAAATAATCTAGGACCATACCCTTAAGAGGTATGTTTTGTACTAGCTGACAGTAAACATGCCAAATACGACTAAGTCTATGAATCAAATACAACATATTACTGCCAACCAACAGCATACATACCTACTTAATTTTTGTTGATTTTTGTGTGAATGCGGACAAAAATTTTCTAAGATCTTGTATAAGAGGTCAATGGATTTTCCAAACAAAAGTTTACACCTCATTTCATCCCCTTAAGAGAAGTTTATTCCAAAAGTGCTAATGCGCGCTGCATACAAACGAAGTCTGGTTATATTTTCAATACCAACCTATGCAATGCATTGTATGCAATTGTGACGATGCATGTTGCTGATGTGAGTAATTTTAAACCTAATTTTTATTTCAATAAATGTGATTTCGAAAATCATAAAAATACCAACCAATTAAAGTCAATTAAATTTTGCAGAAACAATCTAGTCGATGATAGTCCATAGGGAAGAGAGCTAGCGCCTCAATCATGAAGCGGCGGTTCGATTCCTGGCCTGTACCACTAAGTTCTTTGGAATTTATGTACGGTTGTATTTATCATTTACTAGCTCGGCGGTGAAGGAAAACATCGTGAGGAAATCTTCATTCCCGAGAATGAAAAGAAAATACCATAAGTTCGGAGGTATGTGTAAAATATGGGTGAGCTCGTGGCGAACACAAAGGACCAGCGCTGGTCTCCGTGTTACATAACGACCCTTGCTTGCAATAGCCCAACCACAAATCAATCAAAGATAATTGAAGCCTGAATGACACAAAATACATCAAAATCCAATCGTGTATTCAATTTATGATGTCACTAGATACCTAAACTATCTAAGAATACTGAGGTATTTGGTTTCGGTAAATTGGATAAATCTAGTCGAAATATGAAAAATAAAAGATGCCTCCAAGGTATTTCGTCCTACTATTGCGCCTTAAGGGGATATAATTTGGAGCGCGCTCCATACAAACGTACTATGGTGATATTTTCAATACTAAACAATGAAAGTCAATGAAAAATATCTATGCTTGTATGGAGTCCGATTTTCGTTAAAATATACAGTTTCAATGCTAGGATTAATTTAAGATTTGTATGGAAATCTTTGAAGCACTGTAACATTAAAACTATAAATTTTAACGAAAATCTGAATCTATACAAGCATAGAAATTTGTTTTTAAATTGATTTTGAAAAATTTCATTGAGTTTAATTGGTTAGTATTGAAAATATCACCATAGTACGTTTGTATGGAGCGCGCTCCGAATTATATCCTCTTAAGCCAAACGGCTAAACAAAGGTACCTAACTTAGTTACAACTGAATAGCAGTCAGCCGATGCACTATGCTAATTATCTAGGCTGTCTAGTTCTATATTCAGACCTAATATCTGAATATAAAAGGCTGCCCTTGACCGTTCTTGTTATACCTACCACTGAATCATATACGTGCTTCTTTGATAGTTGAGCTGGAGCTTCGATATTCCAAGAGATTAATCCCGGTGCATGTTTTTGGATGCTTTCGTCGGCTATACAACTACAGAATGAGCCACTGAAGGGGACAGTCCTCTCCTACCGTATTGTACAGTACGATCAGGAAACTAATTCCGCTCGTCAATCTTTGTTTGCGCAGAGCAGACCCGATCATTTAATAATTAAAAACCGGCCAAGTGCGTGTCGGGCCACGCGCAGGTTAGGGTTCTGTAGTTGCCCGTCACAATATACGGACTTAGAAGGAGACTTTTTTTTATACTACGGTTTAAGAGGATATGTGAAAAAAATAGGATTCTTCAAAGCATCATATATCATGAAGTACTAACAGTAGAAGTATGATTTGCGGATTTGTGTAAATTTGATCATATAATTGAAGTTTTGATTAGAGCCAAAACACGATTAAGAGACATTTTCTCGATAGAAAAATAAGACAAACTAGCCTCTGTCTTTATCGATAAATGCTTGGAACTGCTAAACGGTGAATAATAGAAACACGAGACTTGATTTAAAAAAAAGACATTGATATTTTATAAAGTTTGATTAGAGCAGAAATGAACTTACATAAATAGTACAATCACAATTAAATAAAGTTTGTTTTACGGTTGCGTCGTTTCAGGCGCCCCATCTCTTTCTCTCGCATCAGGCAGCAATATAAGCTATCACGCCCATTTCACTTCAATTACTTTTTGATTTTAACGGCTAATAAAGTCTAAAAACTACATTTTACAAGTTGCTCGACTATTACTCATTAACTTGTAAAGCCTACTTAGCGGTGATAGTTTTCCTTTTAACTTCGTTATATACACTACACGGATACACAGACGGACATGGCGAAACTATAAGGGTTCCTTTTTAGACTACGGAACCCCAAAAATCAATCATGGCCAGTAGTCAAAGGGAAAATTGTGTGCTACTAAAAATCTTTCTCTATCTCGCTCCAAGTCGAACAGCAGAGTAATGGACGATTCGAATATTATTTAGCACAGTTCGTCGCTGACGATGCAGACAGGCCTATTATAACATTGACAATTTTAACTGAACATCTCGAACTTTCATATTCTATTTTGATACATTATTATAACTTCATATCTTGAGAATACGTTTATATTTAGTTTTGTTTAATTAAACTGATAATTTTAAAGTTATATCCTAATTAGTTTAACAATCGGGGGAGAAAAATGGTTTTGAGCTATCCTGAACATTTATCAAAAATGATAAAGGGCAGTCTGCATCGTCAGCGACGGGTTATTAGGTAGGTATTGCAGGCGCCACAAACTAAACATTATATGTTTTGGAATTTTCCTTTGTCCCCGTTTGCGATACCTACCTAATAACACTCAAATTATATTTGCTCAAACAAAGTTGGTATAGCTGAATCATGATTATAGAACTTGATTTTCTCTTTTCAGTTAAGAATTTTTTATGCAGTCGGGTTTTTTTGTTTTTCTCAGACTTAAATCATTCTACGGGAAATATTAATAATTTTGATGCACACTATTTTATCCATGCATATTCTGTAACGGATGAAAAGTACATTTATAATATACTTATTAAATATCTTCAATCTACAGACACACTTCTGTTACAGTTTTATAAGGTCTAACATAATTAGCTGAAACTATTTTAAGGAGAGTATCAGACCATCAAACTGAACAACTTTCTCTATGGGACTAATATCGAAATCGCGAAAAAAAAAACATTTGTCCCATACATTCGAGTCGAGTTTGGTTGGCAGTTTTGTATGGGACATCAGATTTTTTTTCGCGATTTCCATATTGGTCCCATAGAGAAAGATGTTCAGTTTGATGGTCAGATACTCTCCATAAAATAATTTCAGCTAAATATGTGAGACCTTATAAACATGTAACAGAAGTGTGTCTGTAGATTGAAGATATTTAATAAGACCTTATACAACGTGTTAATGAATAAGCGCAAAACCTCATACACCCCAACTGATTTATAACAAAATAATTTGATTGAAACAATAATTTAATTATTTTGATACTTAAAATTTAAAGTTATTCCCATTTTAAGTTTTGAGGCAAAAATGATTTTTTATCATTTCAGCCATGAATGAAAGCACTAACGTGCTCATGGATACATTTTAAGAATCTTGTTTTGGTAGTAAGTAGGGTGAGAGTGCCTGAGCGGTGGGTTGAGATCGAGTTCAGTAAATTTAAAATTTTACAAACAAATAATTTAATATTTTGAAAAAAAATACCTATGTTGAAACAATGATAATTCGATTCTGCTCTCGATTCCAAACAAACTACTTTATAGTTTTGCGTTAATTCATTAACACGTTGTATAATAGTTAAGATTAGCACTGTTCAGAAATATTTGAACACCTTGTCTGCTACGATATATCTGATGCCGACTGTACCTAAGCTCGAAAAACATAACCCTCCTTCTGGCGCAGTCGGGTGAAAACTAATACTTGAACTACTGATCTTCATTAAAAGTTTTCTTGAGATCATGAAAAGGTCTGCTAAAGTTCCTGTATGAATAGATAAGTCTGCTTTACTACAAAAGTTTCTAATATAAACCTCTCATATAAATGAAGTAAGTTTCTCAACAACTCAAGTCGAAGTGCATTCTTTTCAACTCCAGACACAAAACGTGGGTCTTAATACAGGGTGTAAAATTAAACACGTTACATACGTTTGGGAGGCTTCAGACCATCAAACTGAACAACTTTTATTATGGAGTTCACACATGCAGGGTGTAAGGAAAAGTATTATTAACCTTTAAATCACATATTTTCCCATCAAACTGACCTGTCTAGGGTCCTTCTTAATATGATGACACTTTTTGAAGGGGATGATCAGACCGTCAAACTGAACAACTTTCTCTATCTGACCAATATCGAAATCGTGGAAAAAAAATCTCCTGTTGCATACATTTGAGTCAAGTAGGCACTGCAGTTTAGTATGGAACAGCTATAGTTGCAAACTTTTCTTTAATCAAATAATCGATTTTACAACTTTTTCTTTTTCTACTTATGTAATAGCCACGGAACCCTATCATGGGCGAGTCCCACACGCTCTTGTTTTTTTTTCAAATAAAATGCTACGAATTTGATAGATCTTACTTTTACGACTAGATTGATATACCTACTGGATTGCAAAGGAGACTTTCGTTGCTTTAACTTAAGAGTACGATTGCAATAAAAGATTTACGATTCTGATCGTGCGTTAGTGTCCAGACCTTAATAAAGTCATGAAGGACGTTTCGTTTCGACTCTAGCAGACTTAGGAGGCACGTACGGTTTTATATCAGTAACACAATCAACCAGCCTCTCGCGCAGATGGCGGCGCTGCAGTCTGGCTTTGATAAGGACATGGTAATTGGTAACTTTAAGGGAATATAATTTGGAGCACGTTCCATACAATCGAAGTCTGGAGATATTTTTAATACTAACAAATTAAAGTCAATGAAATTTTACAGAAACAATCTAGAAAGTAATCTCTATGCTTGTATCTTGTCAGATTTTCGTTAAAATGTATAGTTTTAAAGATACAGTGCCTCAAAGATTTCCATACAAATCTTTAATTAATCCTAGCATTGAAACTGTTAACGAAAATCGGACAAGATACAAGCATAGAGATTTGTTCCTAGATTGTTTCTGCAAAATTTCATTAAGTTTAATTGGTTAGTATTGATAATATCACCAGACTTCGTTTGTATGCAGCGCGCATTTACGCATTCGGAATAAACTTGTCTTAAGGTTCGGCACTACCTACGGCCCGTTTGACATTAACTGTCCAAAGGAAAAGTCCGGTGGCCAACAACACTCAACCTATCTTATAAGATTAACGAACAAATCCATTTGTAGCTAAATTTGGTTAAAAGTAACTAATAAAGAACCGGCCGAGAGCGTGTCGGACTTGCCCATGATAGGGTTCCGTAGCCATTGCATAAGTAGAATACGAAAATGGTAGTAAAATCGTTTATCTTACTAAAAGAACATTTTTAATTCGGAGCGCGCTCCATACAATCGAAGTCTGGAGATATTTTCAATACTAACCAATTAACGTCTATGAAATTTTTCAGAAACAATCTAGAAAGTAATCTCTATGCTTGTATCTTGTCAGATTTTCGATAAAATGTATAGTTTTAAAGTTACAGTGCTTCAGAGATTTCCATCAATCAATCAATTCAGCCGACATCAACCCACTGCTCGGCATATGCCTCCTTTTTATTGCGCCACTCCTCACGGTCATGTGCCAATCTGATCCATGTACGACCCGCAACCCTTACAATGTCGTCTGACCAACGCATCGGTGGTCTACCCACGGACCTCCTTCCTTCTCTTGGATTTCCATACATATCTTAAATGAATCCTAGCATTGAAACTGTATATTTTAACGAAAATCGGACAAGATATAAGCATTGATTGTTACTGCAAGATTTCATTGACTTTAATTGGTTAGTATTGAAAATATCACCATACTTCATTTGTATGCAGCGCGCATTTACGCATTTGGAATAAACTTCTCTTAAGGGAAAGCTATTTTATTTTAAATTGGTCGCGTCACCTTTATGTGAATGCTCTGTTGACGGTAACGAGTTCATCGTATTCTTTGGGAGTCCCTTACCAGGTAACGATTTTATTGAGTCAAGCATGGTCTAGCGCTCGGCGTACCAGAGCTCGCACCCCCAAAGAATATGATGAGCGGTTTATTCGATCTCGTTACACTCGTATTTCATGGATCTTGTTGCAACTATAGGGATAACTTCCGTGCATTCAGGTGTTTTTGCCATACTTATTACTGGAAGCAAAATAAGTCACATTGGTTCTTTTGCTGTAGGGTCTTCAACTCTGCCATAAATGATTTCTGGAATTGGCTCTCTAATAGCCATGTTTTTTTTTCTTATTGCTGTGTCCCGTTTGCATGTCTGGCTTTGATCAGTTCGATCAGTAGGGCTAATGTGTTAGTTCTCGATTAAAATCGTTTACAAAATCGGTAAAGTAAGTAGTATGACTGTACCAGGTAATTATTATACTATATTTATCTATCTTAAAACGCCGTGGTGCTTAAAGAGCCGTGGTGGTCCAGTGGCGAGTAACCTTGCCTGCCGTGCAGGAGGCGATGGTTCGATCCCCGTCCAGGCAGACTCGTACCATTGAATTTTTCGGAATTTATGTGCGATTTGTAACACCACGGGCTTGTCGGTGAAGGAAAACATCGTGAGAAAACCTGCATGCTTCAATTTCGAGGCATGTATTGTACCCACTGTCCATTATAAGTGGCGACGGGCTCACCCCCCGTCACACTGAACAGAGTTTCGTTACTACTGGTGAAACGTGGATGTTCTGAGGTTTCAGAATATCTCTGACTACCCCTTCGGGGAATATAGTCGTGAGCATATGCTATCTTAAAACGCTCCCGCTAGGTAAACGCTAGGATTACTGGCTTTTAGAAGCTATCTTCTAGTTATTTTAAAGGCATAGAGGGTCCTTCTTAATATGACGTAGGTAGGATCGGATGTATGCAGTGGCTGTAATAAACAGTCACACGGTAAGGGTATCTGAGGATGTTGAAGATAGAATACAGATAGTAAACGGGGAACTTGGGGAGACGGCCCGGTACCTCAGTCGGTAGTGAACCTGCCTGCTGTGCCGAGGGTCGCGGGTTCGAATCCCGTAAGGGACAAATATTTGTATGATGAATATGAATATTTGTACCCGAGTCATGGATGTTTGTATCTATATGTGTATTCTATATCGTTGTCTAGTCATCATAATACAAGTCCAGGCTAGATTCTGGTACTTTAAATGTGACTTGATAATTTGTGTGACAGTGTCCAAGATATTTATTTATTTAACTAGCACAGTTTTCTATTTTTAGTGTATCATATAGATTTAAGGCTCACATAAATATACCAAAAACAAAAATGGTGAAACCTAAGAGGAAGGACCTCCATAGAGTCCGCATAAATTTACGATTGTAGTTAGTCTCTTTTGTCTTATGACGTACCTTTAATAGTAGAAGGAGATGGAACTATAGATATTTGTTTATGCGGCTGTCCATTTTTTTTTGAGCTAGTGTGTGTGAAAAGTGACTGTAAACATAAGGCCATATGTCACTGGGTGCCTTTTGTCCATACTACTTGACACCACACACTCAAACCTAAACGTCAAAAAAAGTGGACACTTTACAATTGGTATGGCTCACTCTAGTCTTAAAGAGAGATCCTTCCTCTTAGGGTGAAACATGCACAAATCATTTATTTATTGCAAATCAAAAGTAGACTTTTCAAATTCCGCGCCAAAACGCTCACTGCCATGAGACGTGACGTCACTCCTTTTTATGACGCGTGAAGCTCATCACAAATTATCCGCTATAATCTGTTGCCGTACTCTTCTAACGCACGCAAGTTGCTAATCGCTCCGTCACTTTGCTCTTATTGGTGTTTGAAATTATATTCCAATTCACGTAACTTATAATTAAAATATTTTCATAAAATATAAATGTTTCAGTAATGTTCTATTCACAACTATTATTATTGATTTATTAAGATAATTTCTCATTACTATTTTGGTTCTAGTTCCCAATTTTTTCGATGCATCCGTAGCTACGATGATATTCTAGAAACCTTTCAGTAGACAAGACGAGTTGGTTAAAATAAAGTGGATGAGCAAGTTTATCCAAGCGTAATGAAACTGCATCAAGTTTCCATCTTGTCGCGTTGAAGATAATAATTTTGAAACGTCTTCTCTTGCTTTTTTTGCAAGCTGTTCAGATTTCTTTTGATGTTACGTAAAGATTTTGAGCTTGAGCTTGAGGAGAAGCTCAAATAACAATCATATTAATGTCTTTAATATTAGATTTCATCATTGCGTCTTGTTATTCTTTGCCTATACAGGGTGAAATTTACATCATTAGCATCCTTTTAAATTAAGAGTCTACTCATCACACTGAACAACTTTTACTATTTAAAGAACTTTTATTAATTGAGAACTGTTATGTTATTTTTAATAAATTAAAAAAATATTATTGAGGGCAGCACTGGACTCTAGGTGCCCTCATAAGTTATTCCAGCTTATAATCGATTAGAAACCTACTTAATTCTTACCGTGGGTCGAAAACAAGGCATAAGCACAAATTATTCTGTAGCATAAGTAACTGATAAGATTTCAATTGCAGTGTTCTTGTTGACAAAAATCTTCGACCTCTAAAAAAAAGTAACTTAAAGCCTGTAGGATCCCACTCTGTAGGGCAAATGCATTCTCGAATAAAGATGAGAGAGGGCCCAGGGCGGATTGGTGGATTGAAGCTAGTGGTCAACTTGCTGTCAGAGAATCTTCAAGTCGACAATAGGATCTGCCCATAGCTTAACGAATAGTTACACCGCCTTCTGACAAAACTATCCAACAGCACGGAGACGCTCGAGGTGAAATACATGTTCTTTTAAATGCATTTAGATATTAATGGGAGTGCTTCAGACCATCAAACTGAAAAACCCTGTTTAATATCAAACGCATAAATTTTTTACAACGTATAAGAGGGGTATGCTTAAATGGTTCGGTCACGTAGAGAGAATGAATGAAAGAAGAGTTACGATTGAAATAAATCAGGCAAAGGTGAGCGGAAGTTTTGGGAGAGGCCGTCCGAGGAAAACATACATACATACATAAACTCACGCCTTTTTCCCAGAGGGGTAGGCAGAAACTATAGATCTACACTTTGGATGGTTCGGACACACCTTTCTTGCTTCCTCTAAGTCTATACATCTTGTCATACATTCCCTTCGAGTAAATTATATTTACAGAAAAGGGCAAGTGCGCAGCACCCTCAATCGAAGGAAGTGCATTTAAAAGATGTATGAATGTGAATGAGGCTAAACAGATGTGTCGGAGTCGTAGCGTGTGGCGGTCAGTGGTCTCTGCCTATGGGACAGTGATGTGAGCTTATGTATGTACAAAACATGAAAATATCAAGCATGAACCAGAAACTGCAAATAAGTGAATCGGGCCGCAGCGCAGACCATCTACCAAATTACCTTTGAGGAGTATTCTTCAATTAACCCATGTTCTGCCTAGTCCCATTTTCACTTTATTATTCAATCTCGGAACGCTAGAGGGTTGAAATACTCCGACAGCAGGTTGGCCGCTAACTTACCTCTACTAATTCGTAGTTAGCTCGCTTGATTGAGTATGACCCGCTTCTCTCCTAGTTGTGAGAGATTACGTGATCTTTCTACAATTTGTTTTTTAAATTAAGAGAAGTTTATTCCGAGTGCGTAAATGCGCGCTGCATACAATCAAAGTATGGTGATATTTTCAATACTAACCAATTAAACTCAATTAAATTTTGCACAAACATTCTAGGAACAAATCTCTATGCTTGTATCGTGTCCGATTTTCGTTAAAATATACATTTTCAATGCTAGGATTAATTTAAGATTAGTATGGAAATCTTTGAGACACTGTAACTTTAAAACTGTACATTTTAAGGAAAATCTGGCACGATACAAGCATAGAGATTTGTTTCTAGATTGTTTCTGCAAAATTTCATTGAGTTTAATTGGTTAGTATTGAAAATATCACCAGACTTCGTTTGTATGGAGCGTGCCAACAGTAATATACCCTTAATGCCGAAAGAAATGCTAAACTAAAGTGGCAATGGGCACGGCACCTTGCTCGCATAACTGGTGGCCATGTTGGCCGAAGAGTTCTCGAGTGGCGACCGCATACGGAAAGCGCAGCGTGGGTAGGCCCCACAAAGTGGACTGACGACCTGGTGAAAGCGGCGGGAACTTGTTGGATGAGGCAGCGCAGGACCAGGCGTTGTGGCGATCCTTGGGGGAAGCCTATATTTCCAACAGTGGACTTTTGTCGGCTGATATGATGATGATGATTTATAAATTAATGGCATTTTGCTTGTGTCTAGTACTGCATTTCTGACATTGTCACTGTTTGTGGGAGTATCTATCCCAATCTCAAGGGTTTTTTGAAAAACAGATAGGTGAGCGTCGTGGTAAGCTCAAACGTGAACCGCGCGAACACCGAGGGTATGATACAATCGTTCGTGGCCAAACTAGCAACGTAAAGTAAATATTTTTTCGCGATTTCCAATTTGGTTCCATGCTGAAAGTTGATCAGTTTTGATGATCTGATCATCCCCTTAGAAGGAATATTTCATAACAATGTACTTACCTACATATCAGTAGCTGTGCGTACTAAGTCCTGGCTCCTTACATAATACAGGGTCCTTCTTAATATGCTAACAATTTTTTAAGGGGATGATCACACCATCAACCTGAACTACTTACTCTATGGAACCAACATCGATATCGCGAAAAAAAAATAACCTACTACTCCTCCTCCATACAAAACTGCAAACCTACTTTAGCCAAATGTATGGGACAGCTGATTTTTTTTTAGCGATTTTTGGTCCCATAGAGATAGTTGTTCAGTTTGATGGTCTGATCATCCCCTTAAAAGAAGTGTCAGCATATTAAGTTGGACCCTGTATACAGAATTGAGAAAAGAAACCATCTTCTCAGGAAAATTTCGAGTTCTTTTTCGAGACCTTGAATACTATTTTAAATTAGGTACAGCATAAACTATGAAAAGTAATGAAATATTTTATGACGTCACTCAGTGACATTTATTTTGTAAAATTTTTCATACAAAGTGCTAATTTTGTCGTCCAATAGCTGATTTGACTAGTTGTCAACTAGCGGGTTGAAATCACTTCTTCGATCTTTATAAGGCGCGGTCCAAAGACGGGACGGGGGACGGGGGGGGGGGGGGGTGTCACAGGGGACATGACCACCCCAATCATCTCATCAAAATTGGGTAATGTGCAATAAAGTCTAATTTACTCGTCATATTTTATTATTAGTGCCCCCCCCCCTCTCCCCCAAATCGTCTAAGTATTAACTCAGAGACTGACCAAATAATATTTGGCAAAATTTCGTTGATCCCAACCCAGATAATACCAAACTTTAATTCTCTCTCCCAACCATCCCAGAGTTTTTCGCAAAGTTTCAATCCCTGATAATGTGAACAATGGTTTTAATTGTTCAGCGGCTCGAATTGTTTGTTTGGTCACAAAACAAATGATATCTGTCGGTCGTTTGTATGTACTCATATAAACGCAATGGAGTGAGTGAAATGACGATAGGCTGTCGACAAAAGGTTACCGAAGTTTACAAGGACGGATAGAACTAGGTCATGGTGACAATACTTTAATAAATCCGAACAACATAAATATAAAAACCCGAACAGTTCCAAAGTTTGAACATTTAATGAACAGTACTCATAACTTCAAAACGTGAATGGTGTTCACTCCGAAGACCATTAAAAGTGGCGAATAACGACTCAAACGAGACAGAGAATTTGGTTACGACAGGTACTAAATACTCTTTAGATCTATTCATCATCATCGTCATCCGTTTATACAACGTGTTAATGAATAAGCGAAAAACCTCATACACCCCAACAGATTTACAAAAAGAATATTAGATTGAAACAATAATTTCATTATTTTGGTAGTTAAAATTTAAAGATATTTGCATTTTAAGGTTTCAGGTAAAAATGATTTGTGATCATTTCAGCAATGAATGAAAGAGCTAACGTGCTCATGGATACATTTTAAGAATCTTGTTTTGGTAGTAAGTAGGATGAGTGTGCTTGTGCGGTGGGGTGAGATCGAGTTCAGTAAATTTTAAATTTTACAAACAAATTAATTAATGTTTTGAAAAAAATTACCTATGTTGAAACCATGATAATTCGATTCTGCTCTCGATTCTAAACTAACCACTTTCTAATTTTGCGTTAATTCATTAACACGTTGTATAGGTACATGTCATTGAAAAAAATAGGCCTACACTCAGGGAGGGTGTATGAGCGTTGGTCAACTACGCGTGCCCAATGCGGATTGGTAGACTGCACATACGCATCAGAAATTCAGCGTATGCAGGTTTCCTCACGATGTTTTCCTTCACCGTTTGAGAGCAGCAGGGCGATCGCTCTAATTTAAAACATCGAAGTTCAATCCTAATCCAATTTCAGTTCTAATCAAATTATTTACCATGGTACTGACAGCCTTTAACGTCTGAGCGATCTGTCAAAACGGCTCTAACGGCTCTCAAATGAGTAGCGTAATACCGAATGTGTTAAAAGTTGTGGTTCGCACGCGATCCAATCATGGTTCAGTTTCGATTTATTTACCACAATTGCCCTCCTGCCTGTATTACATACAAAAGTTAAAAAATCATTGCTACATGGCATGTAGTCCGTACGGATTCGAACGCGGACCTTCATGATTGAGTGTCCATATCATTCCGTAACGCACTACCGACGATGTTCTCCATCAACGCAACGACGTATCCATTAGGATTCTAGGCAGACACCGAATTAGGGTCTAGTTCTCTAGACCCATAATAATGTAGAACACGTCACTCATGCCTTAATTTAATTCTGAATGCCCTATTCTGCCCATCCCGACTGAAAGGGACGGCATTCAAACGTGTTCACATTGAAATGTTGTCACTTTACCCTATCAGTCTCTGATTACTGTTTCTAGATCTTCTTGGTCGTAGTAACGGGTATGCCCATCACACATTTCCACCATTGGAAAATAGGTCACTGGGTCTAACTAGGCTTAGTATTGTAATTGGCGTTTCTAAGACTAGTGAAACAAAAAAATCTGTAGATGGCAATATTAAAAGTCGAGAAAAGCCTGTCACACTGACAGTAAAAGTGCTGTTTGTCTATGGATTGCATCATCTGACGACGTATGATATAGGTGGGAGTCGCGCTACAAGTCTAGCGGAGTACGAATGCATGCGTATCGGCGCGTTGGGCTTGCACGTGGCTCCGCCATTTTATGAACTCTTTTGTGATCACTTGAGATTATAAACTACTTACATTGGCAAAACTGCCACGCTAGATTTAATACTACTGATCATTTTCCTTCGTATACTCTCCACATAACGAGACATTGGCTGAATTGTGATAACACATCGGATGCAACTAAACAAAAAATGAATTGAATTGATATAGGTGGTTGCCAATGAATAAATTTGTTCACTGCCAATAAATACGCGGAAACACCGAAAATTTTAGTTTGTTAAACCCTAAGTTCGAAAACTTAAGAAAAAATTCCAATTCCTATATAACATTCTCTATATATAAATAATTCCTACATATAATTCTGGCCAATTCTGATTTGCAAATATAATTTATTTATCAGAAATATAACTATACTCTCCGACATATCTTGGACGTTACTAAAGCTGTTCTAAGAATAAGAGAGAGGAAGTGTTTCAAATCTCTGTTTCTGTAATTCAAAAATAAGCCTTGTAGCCTTAAATTTCGTTGCTATTTGAAATGGAGTATAGTATAGTATAGAAATAAATGAAAATGCACCATATAAAAAGTCTATGAATTCAAAGTATTAAACGTGTGTTATTAATACCATATTTAATCTTATTAATGAAACATCAAATTGCTCCCTAAAATTAGGGAATGGAAAAAAACACTAAACACTTTCGATCTGACAGCTAAGTTTTTACGATTTCAACGCCATTCCAGTGTCTGAACATTTTTTTAAATGAAAATGCTTCATTTTGATGTGCATTTGTGTACAAAATCTCACTGTACGTAACAACTAGGAGCACTAAAATTAAATTCAAAATTTGTAACAAAAGTACAGCTGCCAACATTTAAATGTTTTTAAATTCACTTTATTGTGAAAGCGGTTGGTGGTTTTTAATTGACGCAATTTTGTCGCTACGCCGAGTCCAAAAAAGGTAGCAGAAATGAAATTTCCAGGCCTTTACAAAACCCCTTTATTCATCCTTCTAAAATTTAAGGGAAATAATACAATAATTTGCTCGCAGGTGTTATTTAAAGCGTAATGAATCCTAAACCGAGGTAGCCTAAGATAATATTGCTGACAAAATAAACAATTTCCGACGGCCAGGTAAATTTACATACGCGGAATACTGTTACTAGGCTTAGGCTGGGGTTTCACTGAAGGGATGAGAGTTTTTTCCATATCTTCTATACGGAAACAACACGTTCCACGAGGTGAGAACGACTTGACGTTAATAAGAGCAGGCCTAATCTGTGATAAGAGTGAGCTTGGCATCTCTCTCGTGTTGTCATTCTCTTTTCCTGTAGAGCTAACATGCCACACACGACAACACGAAAAAACGAGCAAACGGAGATATGTCTAGATTTTTGTCGTTTTGTCGCGGTTGGCATGATCATTGGCTTGGCTAGGGATTTTTCCAAAGGGGGCAATCGGCCAGCCAGCTCATCCATCAGCCACCGTCAGTGGCAAGACCTAAATTTGACGTTGCAAGGTCGGACTGCAATAAGATAAGATCGTCTCCATACCATCGAAAACCAGGTGCAAGCGAAGCGAGCCCGAGATTTTACGAAAATAGGAATAGAGCGGTACGTGATAATACGTCCAATACTATTTGTAATAAATAATATTAGTAAAATCTCGAGCTCTCTTCACTCGCTCCAAGTGAGAGCTCGAGATTTTACTAAAAGATGAGTAAGTCGGCAAGTGACAATATGATCCTGGAGCGAGCGAAGCGAGCTCGAGATTAAAAGTAAATAGGTCGGCACGTGATAATACTACGATACAAAACCTGGAGCGACCGAAGTGAGCTCGAGATTTTACTGCAATGGGAAGGTCGTTGCAGAAGGAAAGAATAATCTAAACAACCAAAAACGAGAAGCGAGCCACCTATTTTACTTCTATTCGATGCCAGTGCCAGCGCTCGCTAGCGTGTTAGATTGGCGCGGAAATGGTGCTTTTTTCTGATTTTGGCGGACTTTAAACAAAAACTTTTCAGTGATGATAAAATAATGTTACATGGAATGAATAGTATTACTTTTAGTCAAGATAAAAAAGAACCTTTATTATTTCTTAAATACTTTCGATTTTTCTGAGCGGGGTAACGGACTTTCTGAGGTTGGCTGCACCTACCTTTTTTGACACTGCCTGGTAATGATTCTGTATATTTTGTGGACAATTTGATACGATACGAGGTAGGTGTTGATTGGGAAAATACATTACCATGCTGCCCCGCGTTGCCGCTTCGCAAAACGGTGCGCGGCGTCGTGTGATATCCGCTTTAGATTTAAATTACATTGCCGAAATTATTTTCGACGCAAATAATTCATGAAAAATTCTAAGTTTAAGTAAAGTTTACACAATTCCAAAGGTTTCCTTCTGCTTTGTCAAGGTTTTCGTGTTGAAAAAGTTACAAAAACAAAATTTTCAAGTTGTAAATTTGGAGCTACAATTTCGCAAAGTTATTGCGTAAAAGTTAATTGTTTAGGGTTTTCTTTAGATACGGCCTGGTTTACCGCGCCAAAAATTTATTTAGTATAGGTAGTATATCGAAAACTAAATATTTTGCATTCCAAGATAAGATAATCTTCTTTCTTCTTCTTCTTCTTTGACAATCAAACTGAATAACTTCCAGGATTAAAACATAGTTTCACCAGTAGTACCGAAACTGCACAGTGTGACGGGGAGTGAGCCCGTCGCCACTTGTAATGGACAGTGGGTACAATACATGCCTCGAAATTGAAGGTTTTCCTCACGATGTTTCCCTTCACCGAAAAGCCAGTGGTATTACAAATCGTACATAAATTACGAAAAACTCATTGGTACGAGGCGGTCTGGACGGGGATCGAACCATCGCCTCCTGCACGGCAACAAAAGGTTACTCGCCACGGGACCACCACGGCTTTTCTGGATTTTTTCACGGCGTGGATGTTCTGAGGTTTCAGAATATCTCTGACTAGCCCCTCGGGGGATATAGTCATGAGCATATGCTACGCTACGCTATTAAAATATAGTGATTACCAAAAAATTAGATTGGGATCAAGCCATCGACGTGTTCTATGGAACAACACCGTTTTTCTTTGCGATTTAAATGTTAGTCCCTCCGTGCAAGCTGTTCAGTTTGGTGGTCCGAAGCGCCTTCTAAAATATAGGGTCCAACTTAATATGCTGACTGTTTTTTAAGGGTATATTACTGTTAGCGCGCTCCATACAAACGAAGTCTGGTGATATTTTCAATACTAACCGATTAAACCCAATGAAATTTTACAGAAACAATCTAGAAACAAATCTCTATGCTTGTATCGTGTCAGCTTTTCCTTAAAATGTACAGTTCTAAAGTTACAGTGCCTCAAAGATTTCCATAAAAATCTTAAATAAATCCTAGCATTGAAACTGTATATTTTAACGAAAATCGGACACGATACAAGCATAGATATTTGTTCCTAGATTGTTTTTGCAAAATTTCATTGACTTTAATTGGTTAGTATTGAAAATATCACCAGACTTCGTTTGTATGCAGCGCGCATTTACGCATTCGGAATAAACTTCTCTTAAGAGGATGTTCTTTCGGGTCCTAGGATTAATTTAAGATTTGTATGCAAATCTTTGAAGCACTGTAACTTTAAAACTATACATTTTAACGAAAATCTGACTTCATACAAGTATAGAGATTAGTTTCTAGAGTGTTTCTGTGATTTCATTGACTTTAATTGGTTAGTATTGAAAATATCACCAGACTTCGTTTGTATGGAGCGCGCTCCGAATTATATTCCCTTAATGCTGTAGAAAAAATACAATATTCAAAGTAAAGGCCTTTCCCACCTCTCGCGCTTCCTGTTCGTTAAAAATTCTTAACACGTTTTCCTACAAGTTTCGGGAACATTAAACTTAGCCATTTTTAAGTTCTTCTTCCATTTGGTAAAACGTTGCAGACATGCTACTGTAACTGAGCAGTCGTGCGTAAAGTGAGAGAGTAAACCTCAATAATTATACAGGGTGTAACTTAAATGGATTACATACTTTACTAAATGCTTTAGATCATCAAACTGAAAAACGTTTATTACGGGACCAACTATGAAATTTCGAAAATAAAATCAGCTGTTTTTTACATTTTGGTCGAGTTGCTACTGAAATTTACTATGGAACAGCCGATTTTTTTTTCGGAATTTCGATGTTGGCTTCTTAGTGAAAGTTCTATACAACGTGTTAATGAATAAACGTAAAACTAGAAAGTAGATTGTTTAGAATCGAGAGCAGAATCGAATTATAGTTTTTTCAACATAGGTATTTTTTTTAAATACTAAATAATTTTTTTGAAAATTTTTTAATTTACTGAACTCGATGACACCGCACGGGCACTCTCACCCTACTTACTACTAAAACAAGATTCTTAAAATGTATCCACGAGCACGTTAATGCTATCTTTCATAGCTGAAATGAGAACAAATCATTTTTGCCTGAAAATTTAAAATGCGAATAACTTTATATTTCAAGTATCAAAATAATGAAATTATTGTTTTAAATTTAATTATTTTGTTATAAATCTGTTGGGGTGTATGAGGTTTTGCGCTTATTCATTAACACGTTGTATAGGGTCCTTCTTAATAAATCGACACTTTTTAAGGAGATGATCAGACCTTCAAACTAAACAACTTTCTCTATGGTGACAACATCGAAATCGCGAAAAATATCAGCTGTTCCATTCAAAACTGCAAACCTACTCGAGCCAAATGTCCTATACATTTGTTGTTTTCTTTTCGCGATTTCGATGTTGGTCCCATAGAGAAAAATGTTCAGTTTGATATGGTCTGATCATTCTCTTAAAAACTATCAGCATGTTAAGTTAAACCCTGTATACAGGGTCCTTCTTAATATTTTTAAGGGGATGATCAGACCATCAAACTGAACAAGTTTCTCCATGGTACCAACATCGAAATCGCGAAAAAAAATCTGCTGTCCCATGCATTTGGCTTAAGAAGGTTTGCAGTTTTGTATGGAACAACAGATTTTTTATTCGCGATTTTATTTTTAGCCCCATAAGAAAATTTGTCTCGGGCGGGACTAGAACCCGCACTCTTCTAAACCGGGGAAGTGCGTTATCCAATTTCGCTACCGAGTCCCCTTAAGACGCAATAGATTGAAAATTTCGTTCTCTGGCTAGTGGACTCGGTAGCGAAATTGGATAACGCACTTCCCCGTTTTGGATGAGTGCGGGTTCATGTCCCGCCCGAGACAAATTATTCAATCTTTAATTTGATTCGAAATAGCACAACATGACTGTAACATGTTTATAATCAATAATAGTTTAAATGCGTTACTATGAAAAAGGGTGCTTCAGACCATCAAACAGAATAACTTTCATTATTAAGCTAAAAATAAAATCGCGAAGAAAAAATCTGTTGTTCCATACAAAACTGCAAACCTACTTGAGCCAAATGTATGGGACAGCAGATTTTTTTTCGCGATTTCGATGTTGGTACCATCGCTACCGAGTCCACTAGCCAGAGAACGAAACGTCCTCTTAAGACGCAATAGATTGAAAATTTCGTTTTCTGGCTAGTGGACTCGGTAGCGAAATTGGATAACGCACTTCCCCGGTTTGGAAAAG
Source organism: Agonopterix alstromeriana (assembly GCA_963924505.1). Lineage (NCBI taxonomy): Eukaryota > Metazoa > Arthropoda > Insecta > Lepidoptera > Depressariidae > Agonopterix > Agonopterix alstromeriana. Next base: position 2,265,239 of record OZ004676.1, on the reverse strand, counting down.
TGCGGGTTCAAATCCCACCCAAGACAAATTTTTCAATCTTTAATTCGTAACGCATTTAAACTAAAATCCTGTATAAAATGAACACCCGTGTAAAAGCGTCATTCAATTATACAAGGATGAGTTTTATTCTAATCTGGGTCCTATGTTAATTCCAGAATAAGCATACTGAAAGGTTTATTAGGTCCATAGGATTTAGGAAGGATTCCCTACTGAGCCGTGGCAAACCTTTTTTGGGTCATGACCAAATTCTACATAATTAACACAAATGTGCCATTAGTGTGTGTTCACTATTTGCTACATTACCATAGTAGCAAAATAAATAGGTTCCTAATATACCGGGCGTAAGTACTTATGATAAAAAAATAAAAATACAAGATAAACACACAGGTAGAGTCAATTAAAACCGGTAAAGTGCGAGCCGAGCTACTCGGCGCACCGAGGGTTCCGTACCACACCACCACACTAAAAAAAACTAAAAAAAATGTTTTTGTCCTTTATCACCAGACCGACTCACACTTGGTAGGTTTTTATTATTTGTTGTTATACTGTAGAGTTTGCTCTATCATCACACCAAGTTTGACGCTTGTATGTATTACCGTTTTTACGATAGAGCGAGAAGAAAAAACGATGATAAAAACTAGTTTCTTTGTATGAGGTCCTTAATTTTTAACTTTTTGACATTTTTATTATTTGCTACCAAATCCGCATGTATTCTATAGAAATAGTTTGTAGTTTATTGGAATAGCACTTTTTTAATTTAGAATTTTTTTTATTGAGAAATCTTTATTATTGTGATGAGGGCGCCACTGAGCTTGTAACAGGCCCCTAAAGACCTTTTTAGAGAAAGACAGAGGAAGACCCAGACAGAGTTATCTAGCGCAAGTGAAGGAAAAGGTTGATGTCGAGTCGTATCAAGAACTCAAGACACTAGCGGAAAAGAGACAGGATTGGCGAATACTCCACCGCCAAGAGCGTAGCTCTTAAATAAGATGATGATGATGATGAAGACCTTTTAAGATCGGAAGCCACAAGACAATCACAAAAATACCACTTTATATGAATATCAAAACAACTATGAATTAGGGAAACCAATAAAATTTACCTCGTTACAGAAACTAAGCCGTGAAACTACGTGATAATCCCGTACACAAAGCATGTCTACGTCCATGCACTGCGCTTAGGACGTGTGATAAATAATGTATGTACCAAAAACTCATTAGTGACCGAGCCTAATGAGGTATAGTCCGGTTTAAGTAATAATAGGGTTTCTTACAACAAAGGTGAATGTATATGGCGCCACCAGCACCGAAGAACATTGGTAAACAGAAATAACTGTGAAATAGCGCAGCAGACTGAGAAACCGGCCAAGAGCTTGTCGGACTCGCCCAAGATAGGGTTCCTTAGTCATTCCATAAGAAGCTCATCCTGATATCTTAAATTCAATTCAATTTTTGTTAAGTGGCATCCGATGTGTTATCACAATTCAGCCAATGTATCGTTATGTGGAGAGTATACGAAGGAAAATGATCAGTAGTATTAATTAAGTCTAGAGTGGCAGTTTTGCCAATGTAAGTAGTTTATAATCTCAAGTGATTGTTTTAAGGTTAAAACACAAAAGAGTTCACAAAATGGCGGAGCCACGTGCAAGCTCAACGCGCCGATACGCACGCGTCCGTACTCCGCCAGACTTGCAGCGCGAATCCATCCTGATATCTTCTCTACAGCGACAACACGTTCCGACGCGGTGGTAGGTTAAAAAGATTTGACGTTTGATAAGTGTGCTGCAAGCTCCTATATTGAATAAATTATATTGACTTTGACTTTGACATATGAAATGACCATAGATTTTTTTTATAATATATCTTAAATAGAGTTAAGAAGTAAAACATACATTTGCTTACATCAAAAATAATAGGATACCGATCAATTTTTTATTTTTTAATGTTTGGTTTTGGCGTTGAGGGTTTTTTAAATTTGTAATTTAATGTTATTTCATAATTTTTAAAGTTACATGAAAACTACTGAACCGAATGAAATCATGAAACAGAGCTACGAACACTCTCGCAAAAATTAGCTTTCTAGTTAAAAAAACCGCATCGAAAACCAAAAACCAGACAAACAAACAGACAGATAGACCAACATAGGCGAAAAACTTATAACACCCTCTTTTTGCGTCGGGGGTTAAAAAGGGTAACTTAGTTAACAATTAACAAAAATTATAGTTTAAAAATTTTATAGAAAGGTCTACTACTCAAATGAAGTGACAATTATACCACAAAACTCTAGTCAAAGCGTTAAGCGATTACTTTCTCTCCGTACAATAAAAGCAATGAGTCTAGTTTCGAGCGACCCCAAATAAGATTATAGTCGTAAATTGGTTTATAAATGTATGCAATATTCAACAATGACCTCTGGAAATCCAAACCGTCCAACGAACAGCAATAAACTAGCAATACATAGACTTCGTTTATATTCAAAGTATAGCCGCTGGAGATTAGTCGTCGCACTTCATAACAGCTTTTATTGCGTTATAAAATAGGGAAGTTTTGTCTGAGGGTACAAGTTATGGGTTGACAGCGATTTTCAACAAGGATTTGGAGTAGCTCACCCGCCACATCAACCCTACGCCTCGCTGGAATGCGATGTACATATTGATTCCCCCTCCACGTCAGTACGGACTTAATAATCACGTGCGGTTAACATCTTCATTGCCGATATGCGTCTCGATAATTTGATACACACAGTTTCACACCTAACCAGAGCGCGGATTAAACGTTTCAAAGCCAGGATAAATAAAACCATCGACCAGAAATGAAAACTAGATATAAGTAGTGATAATAATCAGTCAATGCTCGAAAAATTGCAAATTAAAAAGTTCCGTATAACAAATATCTGAGGGCACTTTTGCTCCATCTCACAGACAGTAAGCAAATCAATTCGGAAAAAATAGGTATACTTGTGATTTCACGTAAGACTATGCATCAAACACAAAAAACTATAAGATCTTTAGTGTTTGCTTCGCCCAAAGGCGGACAATTTCTTGTACATACCTACTTGTTTTTTTGGATGTGCAAGCTATATGTTATTACATCTTTTCACGGTGAGAAACCGACATCAATATGATATTAGATGACGATAAAAGTAAAGTTATTCAAAAAGTTATGTACTTTCATCTATAGACAGAGACTGATACGATAATTAACGAGATATTAGAGTGTTCCTTTATTGGAAGGATCTACAAATCGCCGTCACCTTCTCCCTTACACCACAAACTTTACAAGGTAAACAGTTTGTTAAAAATTAACGCCACCGTAAAAACTTGCGAAAACATCGTGCAATAAATTGAGAAAGATACCGTCTTCACTTAAAAGTGCTATAACTTTGTGTGACAAACGTCATTTGTTATTTTTACCGTAGCTTTTCAGGTCAGTAGTCCTACCATGAGTTTTCACAGTAATTTACTATTGTAGTTACGTCGCCAATTTCGTATGGCAGAAATTAGTTCTCGAAGTAACCACTAGAAGCGCTGTACGAAATTCAATACAAAATTGGTGACGTTAGTACAGTAGTAAAGTAGAGTAAAAACTCATGGTATGGCTATTGATCGATTAAAGAAAACAAGGGAGTCGCATTGCAAATTCACGACCCGTTGTGTCTTTCGAATTCGAGATTGCTCTGCCATTTTGTATTAACTCAAAATTGTGGTTTTGTTCAAAAAACAATCCTTGAGAATACGATACTAGCAAAACATTGGCAGAAATGCAGTGCCAGTCACAAGCAAAAACAAAGGTATTGAAAATATAAATACTTGTCTTAATACTTGAACAGAATTGGATGAAATTTCACACACAGATAGAATAAGTCACCACCCGGTCGAACATGTACGACTAGCATGATTTCTCTACTTGCACGCGACTCGGCTTTTTCCCATACTACAAGTCGCGGCAAGCGTGGCTTTCGCTCTCCGAAAAGCACGGAAACAGGTTATTTTCTATGCAGCGGAGGCGCGTCGCGTGCGTGGAGAGAAATAATACTAGACGTGCTGGTGTAGGTCGCTATGTATATTTATAATAAAAACACAACTTATAATTGCCATATAATATCTACAACAATAATTCAATGAGCCGTGCCGTGTCAATCAAGCCGTTGTGGTCCAGAGGCGAGTACCCTTGCCTGCCTAGCTAGAAGAAACCTGCATGCTTCAATTTCGAGGCATGTACTTGTACCCACTGTTGATTACAAGTGACGACGGGCTCACTCCCCGTCAGAGTTTCTATACTACTAGTGAATCGTGGATGTTCTGTGGATTCAGAATATCTCTGACTACCCCTCGGGGAACATAGTCGTGACCATATGCTATGCTATAATTCAATGATATTTAGAAACCTTTGACTAATTATTATAAGGACTAGCCTTGCGGTAGCATTTCCCCTCTGCCACGGTATAAGCACAATTGATCTTGTGCATTTACATTAAATTTTACACCTTATCATTAAACGAGACAGCCTATAATTGCGAAATAATAACTTCGAACTTAGAACGTTTGGGGTTCACACGAGACTACTTTTCATGATTTTTAACATTCAAAATTAGATCATACATTCATATCTAAAGTTATGGGGAATAAAATCCAATGTTGCGGATTTCATGTTACCTCGCCCCCCGCAAAAAGTGGCAGAAACATTTGTTAGTAGAATTACACCACTAATCAGTCCTCATATAAAAAGTCAAAGTTAGAAACAAATACCAACTTATTTATTTAGTCACATAGCGGAGAACCGAAGTCCCTAGGGTCTGTCAGTTAACTTCCCGACGCGACGGAGGCTGACTGATGGATTCCTGAGCACAAAAAAAGGTTAAACTTTGGGGGAGTAAGAAATGCTAAGGAAAACGATAAGGTTTGGAACTTACGTAGATTATATACTCGCAGAAAACTAGCGTTGGAATAGCAATGAATTATCGTCTTGATAAATGTGTTAATAATAAATGATGACCTAAGTTACAAGATCACTAACATACGCACCAACTATTATGTTTATAGGGTCCTTCTTAATATACGTTCACTTTTTTAAGGGGATGTTCAGACCGTCATCGTCATCGGCATATTGATCAACTTTCTCTATGGCACCAACATAGAAATCGCGATAAAAAATTGGAGGTTCCATACAAAACTTCTAACCTACTCGAGCTAAATGCACGGTACGGCTGATAAATTTTTCGCGATTTCGATGTTGGTGTCATAGAGAAAGTTGTTCGGTTTGATGGTCTAATCATCCCCTTAAAAAGTGTCAGCATATTAAGAAGGACCCTGTATTTTGTTAAAAAGATGTGTATTGTAGAGTTTCTGGCCGCATCTTCTCTACAACGTAGCAATTACGAACATAGAATCTATCAGCAATAAAAAAAACATGAAATATCGAATTTATAGTCATGAATTGTCCCTTAGTCACCAGGAAATGTCAAAATTACTCTTTCTGGAGATTATGAATCTTTAAACGTGCTGATTTAAACGTGTGACTTTCTAAAATCGCACTCTAGGTACGAAACCCACGAGAAAAAACCTATTAACTGAAAAGAGAAAAACAAGCTTTAAAATCACGAATCAGCTATAACAACTTTGTTTGAGCAAATATAATTTGAATGTTATTAGGTAGGTATCGCAAACGTGGACAAAGATATTTTTAGTTGGTTATTGATTGGTTTGTCCCGGCTTGCAATACCTACCTAATAACATTCAAATTATATTTGCTCAAACAAAGTAGTTATAGCTGATTCGTGATTATAGAGCTTGTTTTTCTCTTTTCAGTTAATAGGTTTTTTATGCAGTCGGGTTTTTTATTTATCTTAATAATTTAGTTTATTTCATTCTTTTTAGTTTTGTGTCGAAACGGTAACATAAAAGTACTATATTATTTATAATTTTTTAATTGTTTGATGACTAGCTTTCATTTGATACCCATATTGTAATTTTTAGCAAAAAAAATTTTTTATTCCCCTTCTCTTTTTTAATTCGTAGACGCCATCTTGAAATAATGTCCCTATGTCACTCTCACGATTTTTACAAATCCAATGACACCTCATACGTTAAAATCCATCAAGCCGTTTGAGCTGTAGGCCGTGCCAAAGAAATAGACATACAAACATACATACATACATACATACGTACATACATACATACATACGCTCGAAAAACATAACCCTCCTTCTGGCGCAGGCGGGTAAAAATGAGGGTGTCTGGGAATCATGGGTAGCAGACGCCGAGTTAGAATAATGAGGAATTTCTCATTGGATGAAATTGAACGGCGGACCACCACCTCGCCTTGTTATTCTAGGCTATTACTTCGCCATCCCAAAAGTAACATTTGTATATATTTCAGCTCTATCCGAATACTTAGTTTCAATTTAATGCTTTTTTAGGGTTCCTTACCTCAAAAGGGGAAAAAATATCCTTTATAGGATCACTTTGTTGTTAGGCTTCTGTACACCAAAAGGAAAAAAAAACTAATAAGGACCACTTTGTCCTCCCATCTGTCAAGTCCCTTTTTCTCATGAACGGGTAACGTAAATTAATGTCAAATACTAAGGGTCTTTGGTCACCTAGAATTGTAAAAAATTAAGATTCAAAGTGAACGTAACCAAATCCGAAAATCGTTAATTTATTATTTATAGTTTACCTTTATTATTATATAAATCCATTTATTTCCCAAAAATATACATTACAAATATAATAAGAAAGTATTAAAGTTCCATTATACAAAAAAAAATATAATATACTTACACAGATTAGCACACTTACAAATTTCAAATTTACATTACTTAACAGCTTTACTTTCAATTTCCAATTTAATATGTTACCTAATTAATAATAAGATTACTATTACATTTCATTCAATTAAATAAATAAGCTCAAGTCGTAATAAACATAATACGATAAGGAAACAGTTACATAAAGACATGTTTTCAAAAATATTTTCTAAATACATTTTAATTAACATTATTCAATAATGTCTGTCTATAGTATACCTAACAATTTATTTTTTTCAACTAAAAGCTTACATATTTGCAGTTAGTATTTATATACATTAAGTGTGTCGGGAACCCTCAAGACGCGAGTCCTTCACGCACTTGACCGGTTTATTTCTTTTAACGAACATCTAATCGAGCGATTCATTTGTTTAGCTTTCTGTTAAAATAGAACTGAGGTCGAATCCATTTTAGTTTTCGATTCCTTTCAACATTCAGTTCAGATTTCATGGAATTGATTAGAAAGCTACATGCTGTTTGGAAGGTCATTGTTATGTTAATGTATTTTAGTTAAAAGATTTCTTTAAGGGAATATAATTCGTAGCGCGCTCCATACAAACGAAGTCTGGTGATATTTTCAATACTAACTAATTAAAGTCAACGAAATTATGCAGGAAAAATTTAAAAACTAATCTCTATGTTTGTGTGAAGTCAGATTTTCGATAAAATTTATAGTTATACAGTTTCTCGAAGTTAGTCAGTTTATACAGTGCCTCGAAGATTTCCATACAAATCTTAAATTAGTCCTAGCACTCTAACTGTATATTTTAACGAAAATCTGACTTCATACAAACATAGACATTAGTTTCTAGATTGTTTCTGAAAAATTTCATTGACTTTAATTGGTTAGTATTGCCAACATCACCAGACTTCGTTTGTATGCAGCGCGGATCTTGGACTACTTATATGAGGACAAGTTACGCGTGTAATTCTATTAACAAACTTTTCTGCCAATTTTTGCGGTGGGCGAGGTAGCACGAGATACGCAACTTTGAATTTTATTCCATTAGTTTAGATTCTAATTTTGAATGTTAAAAATCATAAAAAAACTGTGTCGTGTGAACCCCTAACGTGATAAGTTCGAAATTATTGTTCCGCAATTATATGCTGTCGCGTTTAGTGATAAGGTATAAAAATTTATGTAAATGCGTAAGATATTTTAATCTTGCATGTTGGCAGAGGGGAAATGCTAAGGCGAGGCGTGTCCGTATATAGGTATAATTCGTCTAAGGCGCGCATTACGCATTCGGAATAAACTTTATCTTAACTACTTCGTTTTATCAACTTTTTTGTTTCTTATAGTGAAAAACCTGTTATTATTTTCAGCTACTTAGTTACAAATAACAAATATTTAAACAAATATTTGTTTATTTTGCAGTAAAAAAAATACCTACAAAGAGATAAAAAATTACACCCTGTATAGGTATGACGGACTTTTCGCTTGCCGATTTTCTATTTCTCTAAAATTAATTTATTTTTCTGTTTACTTGTATGTAATTATTCATAGTCAAATTACGCGAAACGAATACGCAAGAGTGTAAAATTTGATAAAACTTGGGCTGATACGCGATAGAATACTAGTGAAAACTTAACTATCGCATATTTCTATGATGAGAATATCTATTGAAAATTCTAAACGATTTTTCTTTCAACGTATTTAATAAAAATTCATTTTCTTCGAAGTACAAAGAAAATGTTCCACTTTGAAAATAATAGGTTTCGAACGATAACTTTTATACTTTATTGGCAGATAAAGTGAATAAAGAATCTTGAATGGTCTATGGCAACATAATATGTTATTTACCCCATTGATATACAAATAAGTTTGATTATGTTGAATGTTTTAGACTAAGATCCAGTTACACGCTTTTCTACGCCTATTTGTGTAGGCAATGATATGATACTCCACGTTGTCATACATCAGTACTTAAAAATATATACAAAGTGTTAATGAATTAACGCAAAACTAGAAAGTAGTTAGTTTAGAATCGAGAGCAGAATCGAATTATCATGTTTTCAACATAAGTAATTTTTTCAAAATATTAAATAAGTAATTTGTTTGTAAGTTTTAAAATTTACTGAACTTGATCTCAACCCACCGCACGGGCACACTCACCCTACTTACTACCAAAACAAGATTCCTAAAATGTATTCATGAGCACGTTAGCATTTTCATTCCTTGCTGAAATGATAACAAATCATTTTTGCCTGAAAACTTAAAATGCGAATTACTTTAAATTTTAAGTATCTAAACAATGAAACTATTGTTTCAATATAATTATTTTGTTATAAATCAATTGGGGTGTATGAGGTTTTGCGCTTATTCATTAACACGTTGTATATGATAGCCAACCATCGTCGAAGAACATCGGCACCCGATTGCAAAATTGTTTTTTTAATGTTGTCTATCCACTAAATAAATTTTTGGTTGGATGCATTCTGTATTGGTTGGATGCATTCTATATTGGTTGGATGTATTCTATGTTCGTTGGATGCATTCTATAAGGTCTAACAAAATTAGGTGAAACTATTTTAAGGGGATGACCAGACCATCAGAAAGTTGTTCAGGTTGATGGTCTGATAATCCCCTTAAAATAGTTTCAGCTGATTTTTTTATACCTTATATAATAGAATTATATTATGTCAGTGACACAACAACTTTCACTACATCGGATGATTTTTTACTGTTCCGTAACTTTCAGGTGTGGTTCAGACCATCAAACTGAATAACTTTTACCATGGAAGCAAACTAGAATTCGTAAAAAAAAATCAGCTGTCTCATACATTTTTGAGCCTAGTAGGAATTGCAGTTTAGTATGGAACGGCAGATTTTTTTTGCTATTTCATGTTTGCTCCCGTATTAAAAAAGTGGTTCAGTTTGATGGTCTGTACCACCCCTGAAAGTTTGGGAACGGTAGAAAAATCATCCGGTAGAGACAACTTCTGTTCACTGTGTACATTTCGTGTAGGTACGTTTTACAAGCAAAAAGGTTATTGTTTCATCAAAAACGTGCCTTTTTCCAAAGTAATAAAGTCGAAAATCAATTACAATATTGTCACGTACACACGTTCTCAAGTATATAGTACGAGAGCAAACGTCTCTGGTAAACATTAGGGTAACCTCTAATCACACTTTAGTCTTGGGTCATTTTGACACTCTTTGGTAATTTTTAGGACACGATAAAACAATATTATATATATAAAAGTGTTGCTGTACATACAGCGTGTTAGGGTAAACAGTTGCATTACTTTAAAGGATAATAAACATATAAGAGATTCGCAAAAAAAAATTCGACTGTTCATTCAACAAATCCATCAGCTGATTGCATTTCGTATGGAAAGTGCAAAATTTTTGTTGGTTCTTGGGGAAAGGTGATCAGTATCATGGGTACAATCACCCCTTAAATTAATGCAACTGTTTACCCTAACACCCTGTATAGGGTCCTTTTTAGTATGCTGAGACTTTTTAAGGGGATGATCAGACCGTCAAACTGACCAACGTTCTCTATGGCACCAACATCGAAATCGCGAAAAGAAAATCATTTGTTCCATACAAAACTGCAAACCTACTCGAGCCAAATCGTATGTTTAGTAAATATGTTTGGTGTATGTTTAATCAATCGGGAGAGCTGTTGGTCCCATAGAGAAAGTTGTTCAGTTTGATGGTCTGGTCATCCCATTAAAACTGTCAGCATATTCAGAAGGACCCTGTATGTATGTCTAGGTAGGTATCTATATGTTTCATAGCTTTTCAAGTGCGAAGCTGCGAAGTGCAATACAAAACCCTCCAAAGATCCCCCCTGGTTTCCAAGGTCCCCCAAGTTTCATTTCCATACAAAGTAATTAGTCCGATCTTTTATCTATGCCTTCGGTTTACCAATTGATCAATTTGTACAACACTATCGATAATTAGCAATTTGTCTTTATTTACACTAACAATTGGTCTTCCTATGCGAAAACGTGCCTTATTTTCCAAGCAATAAAGTTGAAACAGAATCTATGCATATCCAATCCAAACATTTTACCATAGGGTAACCCATTCATTACGCTTGTCCGGGACATCTAATTTTGTGGATTTTGGGTAGACTCGAGGGACGACAATGATTTAAATGCCTTTTAGAATTAATTGATTGGTTTTTGAAATTAGAACGTAGTTTTTGAAATAATACAAACATTTTAACATAGGGTAACCCATTCATTACGCTTGTCCGGGACATCTACTTTTGTGGATTTTGGGTAGACTCGAGGGACGACAATGATTTAAATGCCTTTTAGAATTAATTGATTGGTTTTTGAATTTAGAACGTAATTTCTGAAATTGTATTCTCCCCATAGGTGGAACTGCAAAATATAATTTTATTTATGATTTTAATAGGTGATAAAAGTAATACAGTTTTCGAAAAGCAATTCGACCCATTGACTGACCACTAACTTGCTTCCACCAATCCGCCCTGGGAGTATCATATAAAAATAGTAAAGTACCGAATAATCACAGTAACAGTGGGATTTTGGTGTGCATTCTAATTGATTATGATTATAGATATGACGAAAATAATGTTGTGGGGACTTGCCACAGATTTCACAATACCCACGAGTTATAGCAACGAAGCTAACAGATGGCGCTACGGTCGCACTTGCAAATGTCTACGTAAGATAACTTGCGACGTCACATTAGTAACCCGTTAACCACTACACATAAGGTTCACAATCGTATACAAGACATGAATCGCGCAAGAGAAATAATCACAGAGATTCGATATATATATATACAAGGTCCAACTAAGATCTGTTGGACCACGGCCGGTCCCCAGGCTTCACACCTAGCCTGGCGGAAGATCTTCCCTTTTCACCGGAGGAACCTTCCACAGTAGTTCCTCCACAATGTCAATTTGATGCAGATATATTCTGAATATTGATTATTTACAATATCTCTGAACACCCCCTTTGGAAATAAACTCGTGTAGTAAGCATATGCCATACTGATGTTAATAACTTAGTGTTGTTTCTGTCGCATTTATATACCTCCTCTTCTCCCATTCAAAAAAAAAGTCACAAAGAAAATAAATCTTCATCCAAAAATGTAACCCTGAAAAGAAAAATATGACAACCCTAGACACCCTTTGAGCAATATTAGGTAACGTCAAATGTCCCATTTAGGCCACCACAGAGGATTTGAGGCAGTCATAAAAACTTGGTAAGCACGAAAGTTATTAACGTGACGAGGGTTCAGTACAAAAAGTTGTTTTCTTGTGACTACTGGCCAACTATAAGTGTTACGGTTAGCAACGAAATAAGAAAATTATGTAAAGTAGTGAACTTGTCTTTTTTTTTAAATAACTTGAGTCTGATTCGATTCATAGTAAGTTGTAAAAAAAAACATACTTTATAACAATAATAATAAATCATAATGATTTTGAAATGAATGCAATCTTGAAAAGACACAAATCTTCTCAATCATCAGCAAGATTAGAGCTATCTTTGTAAACAAAAATACAATTTGATACCATAATCACAGTATAAGAAAGTGTATAGTACTATAGTACATACAGTACTAGCACTTCCTGCCCCCCCAACAATGTTTTACATGGAAGACGAAGAAAGACGACCTCGAATATATTTCCTTCTTTGACAGTATCGTCATTTGACTCAGTATTGCACATGTTTGCCTCTTCATTACTGTTTTTCTAATTTATGTTAAGTGACAGCTAAATGACCAGGGTGATAACAAATTCACCTACAAAAATATTCAAATTCATATTCATTTATTTATTGCTTTCATGGGTACATAGGTTCTTATAACATAAAATAGTTCCAAGCATGAAACCCGGTTGGGCACTACAACATTTACCTACTTACAATTTTATTTACAGACTACATAATAAATTGCGTGTTAATTATTGCAAAAACTAATAAAGCTATAAATTGAGGTACATATAATAATATTTGTTTTAATTTAAGTCTGATCTTGGCTTTCGAAAAATTCTTGGAGTGAGTAGAAGCAATTGGAAAGTAAATATTGGGTTAGACTATTATTAAATCTTACTTCTTTGGTTACATCCCTAATGAATTTTGGTATTTTATTATATTTATTTATTTAACACTTTATTGTACACATAACAATACAGAAAAAACAATTAAAGTAGACATGTACAAAGGGCGAGCTTATCTCTAAAGAGATTTCTTCCAGCAGACCCGCAACAGAGACAGTCCTAAAGTGTGAGGCAGACATAATGTGTACAGCAGAAATGATAAAAACTATAATGAGTAGATGTGCGTCAATATAAATACATATATTATCTATAAATATAAAAATACATATTTAAATATAAACAAATAGATACAATAAACTTACATAAACTATGGCTTATTTAAGAGAGTGATAGTATTTTTATGCACATTATGTACGGGCCAGAAATGAACATTTTCATCTTAGATGCTGGTTGAACTATTTGATTTCTTGGTCGCAAATTGAGGGAGCTATGTTTTTGATCTCTAGATTCGGGGAACAGGTGCCTATATTTTCTTATAAACCTACTGGATTCCAAAATGTATAAGGAAGTTAGTGTAAGAATTTTTTGCTGTCGAAAATGTGGTCTACAACTTTCAGTTTGTTTTATATTTACTAGTATTCTTATACACTCATACTATACTACACATTCTTATACACAAATAAGCTAAGCCTTTATTTTTTATGCTACTTGTACATAATACACTAAGTTTGGAAGGGTTTATGTCAGTCCAGTAAACAATATTAGGTGACTAAAGAAATGTTTTTGTATTACTGAGTAATACTATCAGATAATAATAACAATACAGTACAGTAGTAATTTGTATACTAGGTGATTTTTAAACACTCTGGGGTGGTTTAAACCATCAAATTGAATTACTTTTACAATTGGAGCAAACCAAATATCGCAGAAAAAAATCAGCTGCTTTGTTTCATAAATTGAGTCCATGCAAAACAGTTTAGTATAGTTTTTTTTGGGTACCTATTTCAAGTTTGCTTCCATAGTGAAATGTTAACCCACAAAAATATTTAAAAATCACCCAGGTTATTTCAAAGACTCTTCAATCAATCAATTATACTTTATTTTACACCAAAAAACATAGTATACACAGAGTAAACAAACAGGAAATACAGACGTTACAAAAATATGTGGTCTTATCGCTAAAAGCGATTTCTTCCAGACAACCTTATCATACCTCATCAAATAAGCTTATCATGAGTTTCCACGATACGATAGACTCAGGGCCTGGAGCGTGTGGAAACCAAAAACATTGAGCTCATTAAAGTATTTTTAAATACAATTTCAACCACAGAACCCTAAAAAGGGACCACGACCACGCTCGTTAACGCACAGAATTCGGAATGAACGATAATTTGTTGGGACTTAAAATAAAAAAAGGCCCTAATCGCTTTACATTAATTTTTTAAGCGAACGCTTTAAATATATTTTAAGGTTAATTCGTGGGAAAAACTGTAGGATTTTAGGGCAACTGAAAAGATATACACAGGCAAAAAAAAAATAGTTTCCCTGTTATTTTACGAACTAAACAGAATAAGAAAGAGAGTCATTACAAACCAAAAAATAATTATTTACTGAAACGAAAATTTAAATTTAAAATTACTCACATAATTCACTTCAGCAACATGCGTCGTGAACCATTTTAATTAAAGCACAATCTGCTTCAGCAACATGCGTCGTCAAATTTATACAGTACCATTCAGCAACATGCCACGTCAAACATCATCATTACAAATGTTAAAATAAAATAACGCACATTATGTGAAAATTTCAACTGTCTAGTCTTTACGGTACAAAAGTTACAGCTCTAAATAGGTAGGACGGACGGACGGACTTACAACGTAGGCTTAGTAATAGGGTCCCGTTTTCACCCTTTGGGTACGGAACCCTAAAAACACAGGAGCGACAAAAGAAACACATGTTCATTTGAAATGTAGTCAAACTTTAGAGGATTGGAAACTTTAGGATATTGGTCCATAAAACTGAACAACTTTCTCTACTACGCTACAACGTTTTTTTTTTAAATTTTTTTGTTAACATGACACACATATACAACGTGTTAATGAATTAACGCAAAACTAGAAAGTAGTTTGTTTAGAATCGATAGTCGAATCGAATTATCATGTCTTGTGAATTAACATAGGTGTTTTTTTTTTTAATATTAAATAATTTATGGAAAAAATTAAAAAATTTCTGAACTCGATCTCAACCCACCGCGCGGGCACACTCACCCAACTCACTACCAATACAAGATTCTTAAAATATATTCACGAGCCCGCTAGCGCTTTCATTCATTGCTGAAATGATAACAAATAATTTTAGCCTGAAAACTTAAAATGCGAATAACTTTAAATTTCAACTATCAAAATATTGAAATTATGGTTTCAATCTAATTATTTTGTTATAAATCAGTTGGGGTGTATGAGGTTTTGCGCTTATTCATTAACAAGTTGTATAATATTATTCAAACATTTACAATACTATAGGAACACTACAAGTCTATTTATAATCCTACAGGGTGAAATTGATATCATTAGCATCCTTTTAAACTAAGAGTCTAAGGGCCTGGCCACAGCTTTCAGCGGTGCGGGATGAGGTGCGGCGTGAGGGGCGGCGGGCGGTGCGGATTGCGGTGGTATGCCACAGCTCGACCAGTTGCGACCGTGGAGTGGATGTTTTGACATCCATATTGCTGGTCTACTCAGAACTTCGCTGATGAATTGTTCAGTATCCATTATGTAATGTAAACGGTCAACGCGCGTTAAAAACAAAATTATTTGTTTTGGTCGCGCGTTGGCTAGTCCGTCCACTTGATGCCGCCGCGCGCGCCGCTTTGAGCTGTGGCCGCCTCGATACTCTCTAGTACATTTGTTTCGCTCGCACACCGCGCCGCCCGCCGCCGCCGCGCACCGCGCCAGTCAACCCGCGTCGCAAGCCGCGCCGCATTTCGCGCCGCGGCTAGCTGTGGCATACTTCGTACGTTGTCTAGCGTTTGTTTTCGGCGCTCACCGCTAGCCGCGCCGCTCGCCGCGCCGCAATACTGGCTGTGGCCAGGGGGTATCCGTCAAACATAACAACTTTTACTGTGGGACAAACCGATCGGAGCAAAAATAATATCGCTGTTGCATACATTTGAGTCGAGTAGGTATTGCAGTATGGAACAGCAGATTTTTTTTGCTGTGACGATCGTTTTGCTCCCATAATACAAATTGTTCAGTTTGATGGGTACACTTCTTTTCAACGTTTCTGAACGACAGAAAAGGATAGAGCAGGAAAAAAATCGATTTCGTGCTGCCAGATGAGGCTCAACCCTTATACTACGTGCGAAATCTGAAGTTAAAGAAGAATTGGCCATCCTGTATGTAGTAATATTACATATTCTGTGCCGTGAAGGATGGTGAGGATAGGCTTGCGAATAATGTGATAATGGAGCCAGATGAAGAATGTTACAATGGACGTTGGCTACTTTAAATCACGTAAACCATTGACGTAGAATACTATGGACGCCGAGTCTAGTACAAAATACTCGATTAAAGTGTCCGAGACTTATATACACAAACCTAAGTACGTATGGTAATATAAACCAACAAAACACATTGAAAATGTTGAAATTGTTTTCCGTCCCACTCCCATCGTCACGTCGGGGCACGGCGTGCGCAGCGCGCCCACGCGTGCGCGTAGTCGGCCGATCAAACGAAGACTGTTGCGTAATTCGTTATCTTTTTTACGTTTTCGTTCTCTTTTTATTCTGACACTTTTGAGCGCGGACCCTTCCGTCCAGTAGTAGTAAGTCAATGACGTAAACTAAATTTACACTGGCGAAAAGAGCAGAATAAATAATACAGAGTCAAAAGAGCAATAAACAAGAACTCGGTAACTTTGAACAAGTCAAAGTTTAGACTGTTCAGGGAATTCCTCGAAACGGTTTTTAGTTTCAAATACATGTAAAATGAGTTGACCGTAGTTTAAGGGCCTATGTCGAAAAATAATTGAAGCGAAATGGGCGTGGCTTAGCGCAGCAAGCGCCCCGCGCCCCGCTACCGTACATCGTCGCGCACTAGCCCGCGAAAATCAAATCACTCAAAATGCGTAGAAGACGCTTCGCTGTTAATATATTATTAGTACCTTTTGTCGTATGAAAAAACACAATATATTATAATTAAGTATCGTTCTATTTATCCTCCTTGATCAATTATTAATTTGTTACAGGATCAATTACGGACAACCAATTTATAGATAGAAACAATACCTAACTAACGATACTCTTTAATTGATTTCACTTAAAAAACTTAAAACTCATTAATATCATACCGAAAATCACTGTACCTATCTAGAAGGAAAAAAACTATCATTACAGGATTTTGTTTTACTTTATAGTACGAGAGCTACCTGTTGGTCTTCGGTTCGGTTCTTGGTTAGGCTTTACGTCTTTAGGTCCCGTAATCAAATCAATTCAACTTCTTATTTTGTACTTGTAATTGATATAATACAAGTCAAAACATTCTATGGTCAAAACATACCGACTATCTAGATGAAACCTGGAAGTTATTTTACGCCGTCAACAAAAATGTAAGAAGAACGTGAAAAAATAAGTTTCGTAATACTGCAATAATCTCAGTTATTCTCGATACCACAAGAACTTTCAGGTTGAGAAGTTGTATAACACTCATAAACCTATTTTGAAAATCCATAGGTAATTCTAAAATACCTCGCATCCCTCAGATGCATGGCATAGCATTGAAGGATGAGGATGATGCAGGATATTATAACAGGTATGAATGAATTTTAAAATGGTAAATCAACATTTATTTACAAAATCACGAATAATATTTATCTTACGACCTAAAATCAACATTTATTTACATTAGTACATTACGATAAGTGTGACTTAAGTAGTTCATTATTGCACAGCGTGAAGTTAGCACCCGAGCACAAGCAAGGGTGCTAAACGTATATGCAGGTTTAGGTCACAGAGTGCTGGAAAATTATTTACAACTTATTACCTTTTCTTTTCTCTCATACTTCTGGTATGTTCCTGCCTACGTTTCAAATTTAATGTTTTGTTCCGTTTTGTTTTTCATTATCACTGTTTCTCTTAGTACCCCAGGAAAATTAGGTGAAAAAAAGGGTCAACCTCGGATTGAGAGATAATAAGCTACAAACTTCTTTAAATCATCGTTATGACATCCAATACGTTAGGTCAAATGTCACATAAAATCTCGTTTATGCAGGTCAAAAAATTCAAGGTAAAATGTCAAAAAACAGGTCTTTAGGAAATATCTTCTTTTCTATGCTCTAAATGACCTTTGAAGTTTTAAAAAAAATTGTAGAACTTTAAATTTTCTTCAAATTTGGTCATTTATAATAGTTAACCGTTCTTGAGATAGATAGGTAGAACGCAAAGAGTTGGAACTCCCATAACGGTTTGCTCCCATAGTAAAATTATACTTTTCCTTACACCCTGTATAATATTATTTGGCGTTATTAATGAAAATACATAATTTCAATAACTATACACGAAAGAAGATGATGAAGAATTATTTCGAGTTTGAATCAATCGGGATAGAAAAACGAGTACAGAATAGTGACCCTGAGCAGCGCGCATTGAAGATATTGAATGAAACCAGTCACCGCCTGCCCGACAGACGCTTCAAAACAATACTTATATGGAAACAAGACGACATGAAGATTCCGAACAACTACAAAAACTCACTCAAACGGCTGCACAACCTAGAGAAGAAACTAGACCGAGATGAAGACCTGAAAAGGAAATATGAAGAAAGAATGCAAACCCTCTTCACTTTGGGCTACGCCGAGGAAGCTACCACACCGCCGGTGCCAAATAAAACATGGCACCTACCCCACTTCGCGGTCATTAACCCCGCGAAACCGAAGATAAGAGTAGTACACAACGCCACAGCGAAGACAGCCGGACGCAGCCTGAACGATATGCTACTCTGCAGTCCAGACTTGCTGCAATCTCTGCCGGGAGCTGTAATGCGATTTCGTCAACACCAACACGCCGTGTCAGCTGACATAAAGGAATTAATGTTTATGCAAATATAAGTTCAAGAGGACGACAGAGAGGCACTACGATTTCTATAGCGGGGCGACGAGAGAGGGAACCAGCGACCTCGAGAGTACCGCATGACTTCAGTGATCTTCGGCGCGATGTCATCACCATGCACCGCGCTATACGTGAAGAATAGAAATGTTTCAGACTTCAAAGAAAAGTATCCTGCAGCCGCGCGAGCCATTGAAAAGAACCACTACATGGACGACTACATAAAAAGTTTTCCGACCGAAAAAGAAGCCAAAGAAGTATCGAAATCAGTCGACTACATTCATCGGCAAGCCGGCTTCGAGCTATGCGGATGGGTGTCCAATACAAATTCAGTACAGTAGTTTTCCGCCAACTCGGGCGGCGCCACGGTCTCTATCGGCGGGAGCGAGGTCCGATGGTACAACGGGCCGAGCTTCCTACGAAACCACGAACGAGAATGGCCACAAGAGACGAAGACAGAAACACCGAAGACAGGAGAAGAGAGGGGACTTGTCACGTCACCCACCAGCGACCTGACCACGCTCACCTACCTCGAATCGAGCGATTTTCGTCGTTCCCACTTTTGCTACGAGCTAAAATTAACGCATAGCACAAGTAAATAAAACAATTAGAATCGAGTTAGAACTTATAAATTCCAATTAGAATAAGCTTCACTACCTCATTAGAAGGGGTAGAATCCTATTAGAAATAATTGTTAGAAAGAGACAGAACGCTCCATCTCTGTCAGCGCATACAGGCGAGCGAGGGGGGCCCCGGCGTCCGGAACCTGTGTTATGAGGAACCGGGGGCCGGGGTCATATAAATATTGTACCTTTCCTTTTCGTTCTGCACTCTGTTATGCACCGGCGGATGATGCACCTGCTATTTTTAGAATAAGAAAATAAGTATCTTAACTATATAATTATATTGGTTTGTAAGCGTAGAAATTAAGATTGTATGAGAAATAAAGAGATTTGTATTCAGGGCAAGAGTGCGGGGTAAGGAGGGGTGGTCGCTTGAAAATGATATAAAATGGCGCCAAATCGGCGTAGATTCATTCCGGATCCAGCACTCAAGAAAGAAACAACTTGGAAGAAGAAACTCTCTGCGACCACTCGCCTTCCCTACCCTGCCCTTCAGCCTGGCTCACCATACTGACTACCCATAAAATTAAGGGCCACAGAGTTTTCAAACTCTCATACCAGGCAAGATTTTCCGGAGCAATAGAATCCTTCAACTCGGTAAAAATACTGACACAGTAAAACCGAAAATTACGACGACTTAAAGATAATAACAGCTAGCTCTTGGTCTATGAAGTCCAAAAAAACTGCTATACATATTTGAGTGAGAAATATACTTAAGAAAAGTTTATTCCGAATGCGTAAATGCGCGCTGCATACAAACGAAGTCTGGTGATATTTTCAATACTAACCAATCAGTAAATGAAAAATTTGCAGAAACAATCTAGAAACTAATCTCTATGCTTGTATGAAGTCAGATTTTCGTTAAAATATACAGTTTTAATGCTAGAATTAATTTAAGATTTGTATGGAAATCTTTGAGGTATTGTAACTTTAAAACTATACATTTTAACGAAAATCTGACTTCATACAAGCATAGAGATTAGTTTTTAGATTTTTTCTGAAAAATTTCATTGACTTTAATTGGTTACTATTGAAAATATCACCAGACTTCGTTTGTATGGAGCGCGCTCCGAATTATATTCTCTTAAATGTGAAGCTGCTATGGCCTCGAATTTATTTTAGATTGTATTTAATATATTACACTATAATATTTACACGTAAGCTGGATAATTAATCGTAATTCGGAAATTGGGCATGCGAACGCAGGTCCGACGCGGGCAAAGGCCACAGCCGACTGAGCTTTTTAATAGATTGTGATAGCTTATATTACTGCCTGACGCGAGAGAAAGAGATGGGGCGGCGCACGCGCCTGACTAAATAAAACGACGTAAGCGCCAAAACAAACTTTATTTAGTTGTGATTTTACTATTTATGTAAGTTAATTTCTGCTGCAATCAAAATTTATAAAATATCAATCTCTATTTTTTAAATCAAGTCTCGTGTTTCTATTATTCACCGTTTAGCAGTTCCAAGCGTTTATAGATAAAGACGGAGGCTACTTTGGCTTGTTTTTCTATCGAGAAAATTTGTCTTAATCGTGTTTTGGCGGCAATCAAAATTTTAATAATATGTTCAATTTACACATATCCTGAAATCATACTCCTACTGTTAGTACTTCATGATATCTGATGCTTTGAAGAATCCTATTTTTTTCACATATCCTCTTAAGTAACTTTCGAGCGATTTTAGAAGGCCAGGGGAGTTATTAAGGGAGGTATTTCGTAACAGATCTACTGAATTTTAACGTATGTGGTGAAGGTCGAATCTGGATGAAATAAATACGATTCAATTCAATTCAATATAATTTTATTCAATATAGGAGCTTACAGCACACTTATCAAACGTCAAATCTTTTTTAAAGCTACCACCGCGTCGGAACGTGTTGTCGCTGTAGAGAAGATGCGGCCAGAAACTCTACAACATAACACGACTTAATAACTATTACAATATAAATTCTTAAGCTAAAGTTATGTATACAATAATACATAGTCTATTTAATAAAATAATTGATACTATACAGTAAAGTAAATAAACTATAAGCTAGTGACCTCAGACCCAAGCATTTTGATCATTTAAATAATCATCCAGTTTATAATATGCTTTCTTACAGAGGACTTTTTTGATTTGAGTTTTAAACATGTTTTCGGAAAGATTCAAAATGGTCTCGGGGATTTTATTATAACAACGTATACAGTGACCCATGAAAGACGTGTTGACCCTACTAAGCCTTACGAACAATTTCGAATAGAATCCGGTCATTTTCTATTCGGTTTTGGCAGAAACTTTTCTCGTATACAATCGTTTCAACGAAGCTGGCATTATTATTAT
This sequence comes from Agonopterix alstromeriana, assembly GCA_963924505.1. Lineage (NCBI taxonomy): Eukaryota > Metazoa > Arthropoda > Insecta > Lepidoptera > Depressariidae > Agonopterix > Agonopterix alstromeriana. The sequence goes on along the minus strand of OZ004676.1, from coordinate 2,243,394 downwards.
TTCGCATGTTAAATGGTAAATTCTAAATTATTGTTATAATGATTATTTTTTCTTTGGAATTGTTATTAGTTATTTGTTGAAATCCATTGAATGAAATCCAGTGACATTTAATGTAATTTACTAACATAGGGTGTAAGATGACATTATGTACTTACTAACAAAAAATTTATGGAACTTGTTTTCCGAAATAAATAGTATATATTATTATTGGTTTACATCCATGGATCAACCTTATTGCCAGGTTCAGGCGACTGAGGCACACAAAAATAACGAAACGAGGTAAAACTGTTATCATTAGAACACTATACAGGGTCCTAATTAATATGCTGACACTTTTTTAAGGAGATGATCAGACCATCAAACTGACCAACTTTTACTATGGGACCAACATGGAAATCGCGAAAAAAAAATCTGTTGTCCCATACATTTGGCTCAAGTAGGTATGCAGTTTTGTATTGAACAGCTGATTTTTTTTCGCGTTTTCGATGTTGGTACCATAGAGAAAGTTTCTGCAACTGATTGTATATGGTTTAAAGGTTCAAGATACTTTTCCTCATACCCTGTATACCACTAAGAAAACGGTCACTAATAGGTAGGAGTCGCGTGGCTAAAGGATTCAGATACGCGGATAGAAGTATTCGGGCGCGCGAATTAAGAATGATACGCAGACTTACGGGAGTATAGTTTTATTATGGATCGGAGACCGTCCGCCAAGAGTAAGACAACTAATCCTAAGTTACATTTGCTTATATACTAATTAGATCCTACTTTAATGTTGACTAAGCATCGGACGCTGGCCCAGATTAAAGGCAAGGGTGCAATGTGCGTCTTGTGCATCAGCAGTTCCGTAGTGTTCTACTTTACGTAAACTGGATGTCGGATGCTGGGTCAGCATCCTTAACTCGCGCGGTTTTACTTGCCACGTGGCTATATGTGACGAAATGCGTGTTTGACGAACTGCGTGTTGAACGAAATGCGTATCCGACTATCCAAAGACGCATTGCGCTCAAAATACCACGGACATAATGCGAGTAAAATAAAAATAAAATACAGTTTTAATATTTTAATCTAGGCTCTGTAGGCGATATGAAATACCAAAGTCTTGGGTGAAGGCCGCCGTAAAATGAAAAAAAGTACTCAACTTCGTTGCGATGCGATGAAAACATTTTATTCTAAAGATATCTGTATCGTCCATGAGAATGTAATATACACTGGGTTTACCTGAGTTTGCTTGTTTGAGATTAATACATTTTACTTTTTAATCAAGTAATTACACTCTTAATTTGTGTTCTGTAGTTTCTTTTTGTATAGTAAAAGAAAACAAAATTCAAAATTCAAAATTGTTTATTCAAAATAATATCACATAGATAACTTTTTGACGTCATGTTTTTGAATCTACCACCGCGTCGGAAGGTGTTCCGTTGTAGAGAAGATGCGGCCAGAAACTCTACAACACACTTCTTTTAAACAAAACAAAATATACAAAGTACAATTACATCAATTCAATATTAAATTACATAGTGTAACATTGTCAAGATCAACATGTTTCCCTTACTACCTTACAGGGTGTTACAAAAGTAAAAATAAACATTAAAAACTATTAAGGGGGTTGTTTAGGCCATTAAACTGAACAACTTTCACATTGGGACCAACATCGAAACCTATAAGTACTTCGAATATTTAGCTCGAAGAGATTTGCAGTTTAGTATGGAACAACTGATTTTTTTTTGGTCCGATCGCTTTGCTTCCATAGTAAAAGTTGTACAAGTTACTTTAAAAGGATGCTAATGATATTGATATCATTGATTATTTTGACCCTGTATTTTTAGTGAAATATTGATTGATTGATAGTCTGTATGAAAAAGACAGAAACATTTTGCAATGCCGGGTTTTATCATCCGTTCGTTCGTTCCTTAGCAAATGATATTGAAATAAGATAATTTCCCAAGGGAGAAGTTAATTTAGAAGAATTTATTAGGTTTATGCATACAAGATTGCTGGAGTGCGATTTTTGAAACTCCTACGTTAAACTCAGCAGTTGAAAATATCACAAGATATGCATCTTTATAATGCTGATATGACTTTCAAAAATCACACTCCTGGGGGCCTACACAAAGTGACATTCTATTGGCGTTGACGCTAGTAGAAAATTACAGAATGTATGGATTTGACATTAGCGATCGTCAAAATGTTTCGATCAAAATCCATACATTCTGTCATTTTCTACTAGCGTCAACGCCAATAGAATGTCACTTTGTCTAGGCCCCCAGGAGTGAGATTTTTAAAGTCGAATCAGCAGTTGAAAGACGCATATCTCCCTAAGAGGAAGGATCTCTCTTTAAGACTAGAGTGAGCCATACCAATTGTAAAGTGTCCACTTTTTTGACGTTTAGGTTTGAGTGTGTGGTGTCAAGTAGTATGGACAAAAGGCACCAAGTGACATATGGCCTTATGTTTACGGTCACTTTTCACACACACTAACTCAAAAAAAAGTGGACAGCCGCATAAACAAATATCTATAGTTCCATCTCCTTCTACTATTAAAGGTACGTCATAAGAGAAAAGAGACCAACTACAATCGTAAATTTATGCGGACTCTATGGAGATCCTTCCTCTTAGATATCTCCATAGTAATTTTGACTTTTTCAACTGCTGAGTTCAACATATGAGTTTCAAAAATATCACTCCTGGTCAGTGGCTAGACCAGAATAAAGCCATTTAAATTATTTTACCGCATTCATTACCTCAATAGCATATAGACGATGTTTTTAGTAGTGTTATTGTGGATTTGTGGTAACGAATGCAGCAAAATAATTGAATGGCTTTATGAAATAAGATTCTTCATTTTAGCCTCGATTTCTTGCGCACCGGATTCCGTCATTGTAGCGAGATAAAATATGTACCATGTGTATGTATGTATGTATGTATTCGAATAAATTCGAAAATATATACCAGTTTTTAATGGTCTAATCATAAGATACAAAAAGCACAAAAAGTTTCTTAAGGCTCCTTTTACCGTTCAGTGGCGTATTGTATTAAGAGTAATTCTTGGAAAGCTCGAAAATAAATAAATATCTTGGACATTGTCACAAAAATTATCTAGTCACATTTAAGTACCAGAATCTAGCCTGGACTTGTATTATGATGACTAGACAACGATATAGAATACACATATAGATACAAACGTCCATGACTCGGGTACAAATATTCATATTCATAATACAAATATTTGTCCCTTACGGGATTCGAACCCGCGACCCTCGGTACAGCAGGCAGGTTCACTACCGACTGTGCTATCGGGCCGTAAAAAATGTTGGGCACATGGCTATAAATCCTAAGATATGAAAGATACAGTATTCAAACAAATTTTATACGTTTCATCATTTATTAATCTACGTAGAACAATAACTATTTCTTCAAAATAAACAAAACTAATAATTCAAAACCAAACTTTGAAAACGGGGTGAATTTGGCTATTCTCCGAGTGTCCCACGCTCTTCTCGCGGAAAACAATCTCACATAACTTTTTAGTTTATTGTGTTAGATGTATGTGTTGCATATCAAAATAATTGTAAAAAGTTATTTTATTGACCGGACGCCAGTCTCTCACAAAGGTAACAAATGAGCTCGCAAAATTGTGTTTATTTTAATTAGAATAAGAACCTTTGTGTAGAGAAAATAAAAGATTTTAATTTATTTATTCACTAGCTGTTGCCCGCGACTCCGTCCCTCCGTCTGCGTACCTTAAAAAAGTATCCTATATGTTAATCCAGATCATATTCTATCTGTGTGCCAAATTTCATTAAAATCCGTTCAGTAGTTTTTACGTGAAAGAGTAACAAAAATCCATCCATACTTACAAACTCTCGCGTTTATAATATTAGTAGGATTTCTAAGTAGCCAGTTGAAATTTTCACCGATTATGTACCATTGTATTGAATTTGATGACAAATATTTAAAAAGAAAAAAAAGTAAAAAATTTAGGGGATACACGAAACCAGTTTTTATCAATGTTTTTCCTTCTCGCTCTATCGTAAAAACGGTAATACATACAAGCGTCAAACTTGGTATGATTATAATGTAATGTAAGCAGTATAACAAATAAGTGATACAAAACAGAAGCCGTAGCATGTTACACGTGATACGGCTGTATCACGTCTTTTATCTCGTTCGTTCGCGCGCAAATAGAAAGAGAGCGAAGGTGTGATAGCGCGGTGGTATGCTACCCATGCAGCTAAGTGCGTGTACGCGCAGGGTAGGGTTCCGTACTTTGACACACCCACAATATTTTTATAAGACCTATCCAACGATACCCCACATCATGGGATAGACGAGAAAAAAATTGCATCCTCACTTGTTCCTACAAAAATATTTTTCAAGATTTACAGCTTTCTAGTACTGAGTTTATAATAGTAGTTCTAGTTTCTAGAAGTAGTTCCTTGTTGACTAGGGAACCCTAAAAACCGGTCATATTTGTATCGGGCTTGCGCTAAAGATCCCAGAGAAATTATAATTTAAGTTAAGTATAACTTTTATGCGATACGAAGTAGAGTTCGCCGTTTGCATTGAGCCTTAAAAGTCGACTTAATTTGGTGGTCTTTTACAAATTTCTAGATTAAATTGGCTGGATCACAACCAGTGTATGATTTCCCTTGAGGCAGAGGTCTACAGCACCAATGTATAGCTAAAATTGTTATGTGTTTACTTGCTATCTAATTGTGTTTATGAAACTTTACTTTTTAGAAGCTCTTTTGGTAAAATTAGTTTTTTGAAATTAACAAATTAACAAAACTAGAAAGTAGTTTGTTTGGAATCGAGAGCAGAATCGATTTATCATGTTTTCAATATACCTAGGTATTTTTTTTTCAAAATATTAAATAATTTATTTTACAATTTAAAATTTACTGAATTCGATCTTAACCCACCGCTCGGGCACTCTCACCATACTTACTAACAAAACAAGGTTCTTAAAATGTATCCATGAGATTATTGCTGAAATGATAAAAAATCATTTTTGCCTCAAAACATAAAATGCTAATATTAATGCTTTATATTTTAACTATCAAAATAATGAAATTATTGTTTCAATCTAATTATTTTGTTATAACTCAGTTGGGGTGTATGAGGTTTTGCGCTTATTCATTAACACGTTGTATAATGACAAGTGCTAGTGGGACTCGCCTACGGAGGGTTCCGTATCTACAACCAATATATTATGTATAAGGTCGAACAAAATTAGCTGAAACTATTTTAAGAAGATGATCATCATCATCATCACACATTTGGCTAGATTAGGTTTGTAGTTTTGTATGGAATAGTTGATTTTGTTTTCGCGATTTCGATGTAGGTCCTGTGGAGAAAGTTGTTCACTGTGATGGTCTGATCATCCCCTTAAAAAGTGTCAGCATATTAAGAAGGTCCCTATATAAAGTTACAATAAAAATTGTTTTCTTCTTTTTGTTGTTCTACAACATGCGTGACGTTGTAGCAAAGCTTTTTAATACCCCTAAAGGAAAGTATGGTTTTGCTATGAATATACTTCTTCCTTTTAGTTTGCATACCCGTGACGTTTCCTCATTATAAAATGAATATTAGGGTACATAACCTAAAATGAACATTCAACGCACTTAGACCAAAAATAAACCTTCTATATAAATTGCCTTAAGTGATGCCCATCCGCTGTCTCGTTACCCTAATGAAAAATAAGAGTCCTGAGATAAAACCAAAAGAAGGAAGATGCGACTCGAAAAAATTTATAATGTAAACAAACAACTAAAATGCGTTGTTAACCGACTTAATTATAAAGGAAACGAGATTAACATACTAACGGATATTACGTTTTTGAGTTAATAACTCTCTTAACCATATTGTAAGCTTAGATCAAAGTAATCCTCGAAAAGCCAGCAGGATCCCACTGCAGGGCAAAGGCCTCCTCTCACGAATTAAGGTAAGAGGGAGTGGGCCATACTCCACCACACGGGCGGAATCATGTTGTCTAGATTTTTGTGATGTTTAATCACTCATTTAATACATCTGTAAGATTTAATTACAAATAAAAAAATAAATAAAAGGATCTGTTTATTAAGTATACTATATTTATGAATTTCTCCGACCTCAACTACTTGCTTTTTTGCAGAGTTGCAGTTTCTAGAAAATAGGCAGCCTTAAGATATTAAGTAAGAGGATGTGGATCCGCATCCTCTTCGTTTTGCTTGTATCCGGGGTAATAAATAATACACCATTATTCCTGGAAAAGGTTTCTGAAAGAATAAGATTTTCATCATAAGAAGAAGGTTTGAAGAGTTTTGACAGGTCTTTATGGAGTCATTTGTAATCGTGGGGCTTATTTTTGACTTTTTTTATGTAGATCAAAATGTTGTATTTTTATTTGAATGTGAGTCTCCCCGAGGGACGAAATCTGAGTAGCCCAGTCATTTTACGGTTTGACCCGGGACGAATAAAGAATAAATTTTTTTTTTGTTTTTCGTTTTTGAGCCAGTGTAAACCTAGAAATATACCAAAACAAAAATCTAATTTAGCACTTATTTCGTTCTTAAAAACCTTAGGGTTCATTTTTTTTAATATTTTTTTTGTTCTGACAGGTACTCTCCATAATAAAATTTGTTCAGGTTGATGGGACGAGATTGCGAGGTTTAAGAGAAGTTTATTCGGAATGCGTAAATGTGCGCTGCATACAAACGAAGTCTGGTGATATTTTGAATAATAACCAATTAAAATCAATGAAATTTTTCAAAAACAATCTAGAAACTAATCTCTATGCTTGTATGAGATTTTCGTTAAAATATACAGTTTTAATGCTAGGATTAATTTAAGATTTGTATGGAAATCTTTGAGGCACTGTAACATTAAAACAATACATTTTAACGAAAATCTGACTTCATACAAACATAGAGATTAGTTTCTAGACTGTTGTGAAAATTGTCATTGACTTTAATTGGTTAGTATAGAAAATATCACCAGACTTCGTTGGTTTGCCTCTGGTTAGTTTACATACTCTATTCTAAATTTTTTCGACTCTTACCACCACGAAAGACTACGACGAATGGTTCAACAAAACCTAAAAATAAAATTCAATTTTATTTGAAACGTTTTTATTCCGTAAATGTATCCACAGTTTACAGCCTCACAAAATTGAATCGAATCTAGATAAGCCTTTACAAGACCGTGTAAGAAATATATCCGGGCCTTACAAATAAATGTCCTGAGAATTTCGGGAAACCTCTGCAGTGAAGATGGTTGGTTTACAACGTGTTAATGAATAAGCGCAAAACCTCATACACCCCAACTGATTTATAACAAAATAATTAGATTGAAACATTAATTTCATTATTTTGATGCTTAAAATTTCAAGTTATTTGCATTTTAAGTTTTGAGGCAAAAATGATTTGTTATCATTTCAGCAATGAATGAAAGCGCTAAAGTGCTCATGGATACATTTTAAGAATCTTGTTTTAGTAGTAAGTAGGGTGAGAGTGCCCGAGCGGTGGGTTGAGATCGAGTTCAGTAAATTTTTAATTTTACAGACAAATTATATAATATTTTGAAAAAAATTACCTATGTTGAAACCATGATAATTCGATTCTGCTCACGATTCGAAACAAACTACTTTCTAGTTTTGCGTTAATTCATTAACACGTTGTATACGGACAGTTTAATGGTCTTCGCATTTCGTGCGGTCTTAAAGCCTTTGTGTTGTACTTAGATGAGGTTGTTTAATTCTCGAATGGAGTGGTTAAGGGGTGGGCTCGTGCTTTGTTAAATTACTCATTATTTTGCGTATCTCCCATGTGCACGTAACGATATCTAAATGGTTCTTGGTCTAAGAAGGTTCTCCGAAGGTTCTCCGTTGGTTCTCCGAAGAATATTATATATTGTAATAGTTATTAAGTCGTGTTATGTTGTAGAGTTTCTCGCCGCATCTTCTCTACAGCGACAACACGTTCCGACGCGGTGGTAGCTTTTAAAAAGATTTGACGTTTGATAAGTGTTCTGCAAGCTCCTATATTGAATAAATTATATTGACTTTGAATACTTAATATTTTTGTATCAATTCTGGGACATTAAGAACTGTCGAGCGGTAGAGAAATCACAATGGAGAAGATAACAGGAAAGTTGTACTATCCGAAAAACAAAAAAAACGACCAAGAGCGTGTCGGGCTCGCCCATGATAGAGTTCCGTAGCCCTTACCTTAAGCTATATTTTATAACATTTTCAGATTTTTCACTTCAGTATTTTAGAAGTTAGGGGGTTAAACCAAAACTATACCCATCAAACTGAACAACTTTTACTATGGGAACAAACCTGTCAGCGCAAAAAAATCTGCTGTTCCATACTAAACTGCAGAGCCTAACTACTCGACTTAAGTATGAGACAGCAGTTTTTTTTGTTCTGACCGGTTTGCTCACATGGTAAAATTAGTTTGATGGGTAGAGTATGTGATATAAAGGTTAAAGATACTTTACCCTATGTAGGTTGAAGTCACTGAAGATACTTTTCCTTACACCCTATGTAGGTTGAAGTCACTGCATCCTAATCTACCCTTGAACGCAGTGGTTTCCCATTCCATTACATTCAGGAGGGTAAAGACGAGAGAATGCATCTGTGATTAACGCATACACCGACTGTTTCTGTTCAAACAATCGATTTCATCGAAATCGGCTCTAAGAAATAAGTAACGGATGCATGGGACGATTACCAGTGTAGACATTTATGCAAAAAGCTACTTTATCTCCAGAGATATCTTCAGAAGGTGACGGTTTTCTTTGTTCCAGATACGAAACGTACAAGGCGACGTTGAAGAAGATCCCAGCGACCAGGCTCTCGAGGCTTACGGAAGCGCTCGCCAACTACGACCCAGTGCTCAACGAGTATTTCTTCGACAGGCACCCGGGCGTGTTCGCTCAGGTCCTCAATTATTACAGGTGAGTGATCATGGTGACCCTGGTCTCGAGGTTGACGGAGGCGCTCGCTAACTACGACCCGATGCTCAACGAGCACATCTTTGACAGGCACCCGGGCGTGATCTCTCAGGCCCTCAATTACTAAAGGTGAGTGACCACAGAGAGCCGGGTCTCGAGGCTGACGGAGGCGCTCACCAACTACGACCCAGTACTCAACGAGTACTTCTTCGACAGGCACCCGGGCGTGTTATCTCAGGCCCTCAATGGCCTAAATTACTACAGGTGAGTGATCACAGCGACCCGGCTCTCGAGGTTGATGGAGGCGCTCGTCAACTATGACCCTGTGCTCAACGAGTACTTCTACGACAGGCATCCGGGCGTTTTCGCTCAGGTCCTCAATTATTACAGGTGAATGACCACAGCGACCCGGCTTTCGGGTCTGACAGAAGAGCTATCAAACTACGGTCCAGTGCTCAAAGAGCATTTCTTCGACCCGCACCCGGGCGTGTTCGCCCAAGTCCTCAATTATTACAGGTGAGTGATGACAGCGGCCTGGCTCTACAGGCTCACAAAGGCATTCGAACTACAACCCTGTGCTCAACGAGTATTTCTTCAACCGGTACCCGGGGGTGTTCGCTCAAGTCCTCAAGATCACGGCGACCCGAGTGCCCAGGCTCAAGTATGTGCTCGTCAACTACGACCTGGTGCACAATGATTATTTCTTCGACAGGCACCCGGGCGTGTTCGTTCAGGTCAATGATTACAGGTTAGTGATCACAGCGATCACCAGATCGCCTGATCACAGATCGCAGATATCTATTCCAAGAACCATCTTGGGGACCGAATATATATCCTACCAGAAAAACGTCTTTATACAAGCTCGCCGGCTTCATACGGTCGGTACACCCCTACATGCGCAGCGTACGGAGAATGAGAGGCAGTTTCATAGAAACACCGCTGTGCATGTAGAAGTGTAGGTTGCCGCGAACTTGTATGAAGCTGTTTTTCTGGTGAGATATTTATTCTGTGACTCGGGGCTGATATAGGCGTTCATCAACTACTTAGGTTCGATCCTGTGCTTAAATAGCGCACGTTTAAAAGGACAGTATCCACGTTTCTGACAACCCCGAACGAGTTTATGGTCGTGAGTTTAATCGAATAATACACTTTTCAATTTCAATCCGCAACATGAAGGTCTTTTCGCTGTATATTGAATACGACATTACTTAAGGAAAAGAATTTCGCAGTACAAACTTTGCATCACAAAGCTGTTTTATTGCTCGAAATGTACGCCATAAGCTAAAAATCTTTTGAACAAAGGCTTTCAAACTTTGTGCATCATTAAAATTCATGTTAGTCTGTCATGTAATATTTGCTTCCTTTGAATATTTTATACGAATATTTAAATCTGGATGCTTTCTTATAATGGCCAGAGCTTACCCAGAAGAGAGATGGTTGAAGGATTAAATGGGAAGCCTTTGCCCAGCAGTGGGATGATAAATGCTAAAAATATTTGTATGTGCTGGAAATAAATAATCATGTTTCTTTGGTATTATAACACCTGCATTTCATGGCCTTCGTTCGTCGTTCGTTCTTCTTCTTATCGTGTGGGCAACAAGCCCTGGTGTCAGAATTTTTTCAGACCGCCTTAAGGCCTCTGACGTGGTTTTTATGTAACGACTACTACCACCAGATATAGAAGCCTGGACCAACAGCTTAACGTGGCATCCGAATCACGGAATCATCTTTCTTTTCAGACAATCAGGTAATTCAGCCTGCAATGTCCTAACGAACTGAGGAAAAACGGGCAAAATGAAATATCACTAGGTGTCCCCCGTGGGAATTGAACCCGTGACCTCCGTGTCAAGAGCCCAAATATCGCAAGCACACCTAGTTGTAAAGACCCTACCCTAAATAATGTTAAAAATTCGCGTTGAAAGTTAGCTGTTACTTCTTACCCTCGTTACAACAAGCCCCAGTCTCCCCTACCAAAGGCACGAGTCGACCTCGGGCTTTGACTAATTATTATAAGGACTAGCCTTGCGGTAGCATTTCCCCTCTGCCATGGTATAAGCACAATTGATCTTGTGCATTTACATTCAATTTTACACCTTATCACTAAACGAGACTGCCTATAATTGCGAAATAATAACTTAGAACTTAGAACGGATGGGGTTCACACGAGACTACTTTTCATGATTTTTAACATTCAAAATTAGAATCTAAAGTTATGGGGAATAAAATCCAAAGTTGCGGATTTCATGTTACCTGGCCCCCCGCAAAAGGTTGCAGAAATGTTTGTTAGTAGAATTACACGCGTAACCAGTCCACATATAAATAGTTAAAGACCTCGGGGTACCTAGATCTCAAGGAAGGCATAGTGCCCCCTTATTGCTTGCGCTAAAAAATCGAATTAAGTATTTTGTTCCCCCTCAGCATTTCCATCGAATCGAATTTAACGAAGTAACCGTAAACGTTAACTTAATTACTGCCCGTAACTTGAACTTAATGTCTTTCACCAAGTCATCACATTTCTTAGTATTATTGCTTTGCGCTTGTAAAATTTTCTTATAAACATCTAAATAAACAAGTTTAATATGAGCAGTTATTTTTGTAGTACTATTATGTTGTAAAGCTAGGGCTAGACTAAACGTTGAAACGAACAAAAATTCGGTGTCGGTTTGTCATAGATACACAATTACACATACATTTTTTTTTTTTTTTTTTATTGGTCTTTGTCACACAAATTATCTAGTCACATTTAAAGTACCAGAATCTAGCCTGGACTTGTATTATGATGACTAGGTAACGATATAGAATACATATATAGATACAAAAATCCATGACTCGGGTACAAATATTCATATTCATCATGCAAATATTTGTCCCTTACGGGATTCGAACCCGCGACCCTCGGCACAGCTGGCAGGTTCACTACCGATTGTGCTATTGGGCCGTCAACAAACAAACATACACAAACATATACAACATAAACTCCATAATCCCATTCTCAGTGCTTAGAAATATTTCTACAGCCACAAACTTTTTCGGTTTTTGCCCACAATAGGTCCACAATGTTCCTTTAATGTGCATCAATGAGACAAAGATTAATCTAAAATGAAGTTCAGAGACGAAGACTTTATACAGTTAAATTCTGTTTAAGTCAGTTCTAATATTAGAATTAGCTAACGAAGTGTTGAAAAGAAACAAGCTGTTGATATTTAACAGAACAGGAAACAAACGCCATGGAAATACCGGGGTTACCAATTTTTTATCATTACTCAGGTACTAATAAAATTAGTGCGACACGAAAACTGTGGACCTGCTACATACAAGTAAATAAACAAAAAACCCGACTGCATAAAAAACCTATTAACTGAAAAGAGAAAAACAAGCTCTATAATCACTAATAAGCTATAACAGCTTTATTTGAGCTAATATAATTTGAATGTTATTAGGTAGGTATCGGTAGTGATTATAGAGCTTGTTTTTCTCTTTTTAGTTAATAGGTTTTTTATGCAGTCGGGTTTTTTGTTTATCTTAATAATTTAGTTAATTTCATACTTTTTAGACTTGTGTCGAAACTGTAACATAAAAGTACTATAATATATATATTTTTGGAATCGTCAGATTACTAGCTTTCATTTGATACCCATATTGTAATTTAAAAAGAAAAAATTTTATTCTCCCTCTCTTTTTTATTTTGCAGACGCCATATTCAAGTTTAGTTTAGGCTGTAGGCCGTGCCTAAGAAATAGACATACACACATACATACATACATACATACATACATACATACATACATACATACATACATACATACATACATACATACATACATACATACATACATACATACATACATACATACATACATACATACATACATACATACATACATACATACATACATACATACATACATACATACATACATACATACATACATACATACATACATACATACCCTCGAAAAACATAACCCTCCTTCTGGCGCAGTAGGGTAAAAATAGTAGATGGATAGAAAATCAATTAGCAAAAATTTTTCAATATTTTTTTAACAAGACCTATTTTAAAACTAAATAAGTAAAAAATTATATTGCAGTCGATGACTTTTACGTTCGCATCTGTAAGAATATTAATTTTTTTTATCGGAGTTGGTGTCAAGTCGGTGCGATTTTATTAATTTATTCATCACAAAAAAAGAACAATAATATTATACCTTTTACTTAGAACCGAACCAAACCGCCCATGGGTAATGGGCAAGAGAATGATGATGACTTAGAAGCGAACCGATTCGCAACTGGGCTTGCAGTAAATTTTTTACTTGGCTTATTGACTCAAAAAGCCGTAGTGGTCCAGTGGCGAGAAACCTTTCCTGCCGTGCAGGAGGCGATGGTTCGATCCCCGTCCAGGCCGACTCGTACCAATGACTTTTTCGGAATTTATGTACGATTTATAACACCACTGGCTTTTCGGTGAAGGAAAACATCGTGAGGAAACCTGCATGCTTCAATTTCGAAGCATGTATTGTACGAAACGTGAAACGTGTACGTTGGTGAAACGTGGATATTCTGAGGTTTCAGAATATCTCTGACTACCCCCTTGGGGAATATACTCGTGAGCATATGATATGTGTGTGTGTGTATTGTACCCACTGTCCATTATAAGTGGCGACGGGCTCACCCCCCATCACATTGGACAGAGTTTCGGTATTACTGGTGAAACGTGGATGTTCTGAGGTTTCAGAATATCTCTGACTACACCCTTGGGGAATATAGTCGTGAGCATATGCTTATGCGTATGCTTATTGACTCAATTTGCCAGTGTGCGCTTCGTATACAGGATGTAAACTTTAATGCGAGACTTACTTAAAGAGGTGCTTCAGCTGTATAGACCGGTATCCGACTGTAATGAACCCTACCTTATAAGATTAATGAAAAATCTTTGTGTAGCCCAGGGCTGTGTGTCGTACCGTACGAAATAAAGATGTTGGTGTTGTGTGTACGCGCAGTCGCGTATACACGGCGATACATTAAGCTACGCACAACCAAAATAAGCTGGCCGCGCATAGGTAGAGTAATGTATAACTTCACGCGGCCAGCTTGTATTGGTTTTGCGTAGCTTAATGTGTCGCCATTTATACACAGCACGCACCATACGATGATCAAAAAGTGTAAGTGTAGTGTGTTTATGTGTATATGTGTGTGCGTATGTGTACTGACTTTACCGGTGCCCCGTCCCCCGCACACCGCGCGAGCATAGACCCGCCGCGACCGCTAAGTGCAACCACTTTATTCTTTGATTAAATTAAAATACTATATTATAATTACGCTATGATAAAAGCAACGTTCGGTAACTTTGTACGAAGATAGCTATTGACTGTACTAATAATATTACGCTCCAAAACTCAAATAGCTGATGTTCGGGAAAAAACCACCAAGTTAATTTTAATATTCGAGAGAAATTCAAAAGTCTGCTCTAAGGTTTGGATACCTTTTCAATTTATTACTAGAGGCAAATAAGTGAGGTGCGAATTAATTAAAATAATAGTCTAGAGGCCTGTGTACAGTCGGTGAATAGAAAATTAATTTAAATTAATGGCGTGAGTAAACTGAAGCGTTCTTGAAGAAACCTTTTTTTTAACGTTGCTTTAATTGAAATAAACTGACTGGAAAATTAATAATAATATACAATGATATTAGATCTAAATTTTTGTAAAGTGCTTATTATTTATGATAACCCAGATAGAATATATTAGAATTAACATGAAAGCAGAAACAATTTTCGTAGGTTTGCAATTAACAGAACTTTTGATGTACCTTTATTTAATTTTTTAATTTTTTTTATTTATTCCTTATTTATTTATTGCATTGAAAATTAAATTTAAAATTACTCACATAATTCACTTCAGCAACATGCGTCGTCAACCATCTTAATTAAAACAAAATCTGCTTCAGCAACGTGCGTCGTCAAATTGCCTTCATTTTTTTTAAATCTTTTTTTATTTTGATTATTATGTACTTCAAGTACTAGCGCTACATTTTTTGACTTATTTCGATTCAAATTGGGTGGGTTTTTTAGATAATAAGAACAGTGCCTACTAGCAGTAGGTAAATAACCAAAGACGAGATAATAACTCTAGTTCTAACATAACTTTGGTTGCTTGTATCTTAGAAATGTGACACTTTACAAGGATTTGTCTAAAAGCATTAAATTTCTTGTTTGTATTGACGGAAAATATCGATTGCTGAAAGAATTATCCGGGCCGCTGATTTGAAAAAATTGCGAACGGTGGGTAGGCCACAATCAATATAAAGATCTTCGGACCCCTTTTTGACTAAATTGGTATACAGCCTAGCAAATACTGAAAAGGTGAACTCAGACCATCAAACTGAACAACTTTCACTATGGAGCCTACAACAGGAAACGCGAAAAAAATCTGCTGTCCCATACAAACCTACCCGACTCCAATATATGGAACAGCTGTTTTTTTCGCGTTTCCTGAGGTAGGATCCATAGTGAAAGTTGTCCAATTTGATGGTCTGACTTCACCGTTTCAGTATGTGCTAGGCTGTCACTTACATCCTGCATATGGGCTTTCAGAATGATCATAAAAAGTGTCGTCTACTGTAAATTTTGCCTATGTCCAAAGTTTATGTGGCTGCACGTATTTAATGTGTTGATACAGTGCCGTCGCATAAACATAACACAGTGAAATAAAACCTGGCACGTCGACCATTTTTACGTTTTGTTTAACCGCCATTTTATGTAAATTTGCGTTCATATCTCTACTATTCGACAGCTTTTATTATAACTATACTTATAATTAGTTTTGGTTTTATTGTTTGTATACCTAAATTGGTAGTTAAGAGAAGTTTATTTTGAAAACGCGAATGCGCGCTGCATACAAACGAAATCTGGTTTTATAAAGTCAATGACATTTTGCAGACACAATCTAGAAACTAATCCCTATGCTTTTATGTTGTAAAATTTTCGTTAAAATATACTGTTTCAATGCTATGATTAATTTAACATTTGTATGGAAATTTTTCAGGCACTGTAACTTAAAACTACAATTTAACGAAAATCGGATAACATACAAGCACAGATATTAGTTTTTTGATTGTTGCTGAAAATTTTCATTGACTTTATTTGGTGAAAAGATGATTGGTTCATTTGCAACAGATACATGGAATACTGACATTAAAGAAAAAAAATATTGGTTAGTATTGAAAATATAACCAGACTTCGCGGCGCGAACGCGGCGCACAGTGGGCTGGAATTCGACTTTCATAGACATTTTCATTTGATTTTTTAAGTGTCATTTTTTTTGCTTGGATATGCTTTGACAGGCTAAGTACATACTTAAAAATATAAAATTTACTGAATATAAGTGCAAAATTTACCAGATATAATTTTATTGTGGAAAATTTTTATGGAGTTGACTTTAAAATAGGCGATAACTCAGCTATCGCACAATTGCGCCTTATTTCCTTATAGGTTATTTTTCTATGATCTATTTAGGATTTTTTGGCAGACTGCATAAACCGGGCAAAGGTGCGGCTTTTTTTTTTTAATAGTAAGAATTTTTACTTAACTTTAGTTAATTAGCTACATTATTTCTTCTTCACTATATATAATACTCTGCTCATTAGTGAATTTTTCCGATCTATGAAAACATAGTGAACGTCACATTAAACATACTTAATTATTGCAGTTAATTGATTACGCCGCAAAAATAACGATTAGCGTTAGAATTATCATTTTAATACCATAAAATTAACTTACTTTTTAGGCAAAATAGTAGCCAAACACTTAAAATTAGACACAAACTTACTTCGTTATTCCTTGTTTACTGTAGAAATATACTTATGTATTGAATTATTAATTTAGTATCTAAATTTCCCAACATTTTCAGTAGAATAAATTATAATCGATGATCTAGTCATAGTTTAGGTACTTCACATTAGGTTAAGATTTGATATAGACTTGAAATATAGTACTAAAATAAAACAAAAAATTTCAAAAATTCTTACTATTTTTAAAAAAAAAGCCGCACCTTTGCCCGGTTTATGTAGTATGCCAAACAATCTTAAATATATCATAGAAAAATAACCTATAAGGAAATAAGGAGCAATTGTGCGATAGCTGAGTTATCGCCGATTTTAAAGTCGACTCCATACAAATTTCCACAATAAAATTATATCTGGGCCGTTTGCACTTATATTCAGTAAATTTTATATTTTTAAGTATGTACTTAGCCTGTCAAAGCATATCCAAGCAAAAAAAATTACACTTAAAAAATCAAATGAAAATGTCGATGAAAGTCGAATTTCAGCCCACTGTGCGGCGGGCGCGAGTAAATTTAGGTATACTTTGACATTTTTGTCTGTTTGTTCGTGCTATAGGCCTAGCATGCACGATAAATCGAATGAACAAGAAAATCGTCACGCGCGTTCGCTTTCGTATACGCAAAGTGACAAAGGCAGAGGCGTCTCGATTTATGTCGTTTTCTCGGCATGCTAGGCCTTCAGGAATCACTTGAAAATGGTTGAAACAATAAAGATAGGACACATACGAAAGGCGTGGGACTAAATTTGATTAGCAGTAAAATCAAGTTTTTAGCAATAGGTTCATACAATTTGATTAGGCAGTTTTTTTTGGACATTGTGTCACAAATTATCTAGTCACATTTAAAGTACCAGAATCTAGCATGGACTTGTATTATGATGACTAGACACCGATATAGAATACATACATAATATACAAACGTTCATGACTCGGGTACAAATATTCATATTCATCATACAAATATTTGTCTCTTACGGGATTCGAACCCGCCACCCTCGGCACAGCAGGCAGGTTCACTACCGACTGTGATATCGGCCGTATTGTATCTGTGATGCGCGTACGAAGTCACAGTCAGGTTGTTGTTCATCATCAGCCTATATGCATCCGCGTGCGCATGCGCGTTAGTCCACCACGCGTGCCCAATGCGGATTGGTAGACTTCACATAACGCATCAGAATTTCTTCTTCAGCGTATACAAGTTTCCTCACGAAGTTTTCCTTTACCATTTGAGAGCAGTCTGTATTACGTACATAAGTTAGAAAAACTCATTGGTACATGACATGTCATCTGTGCGGATTCGAACCTGGACCTTAATATTGAGCTTCACCGACGCTCTATCTAATAATATCTATGTACAGGGTCCTTCTTAAATATGCTGACACTTTTTAAGGGGATGATCAAACCACCGGGACAGCAGATTTTTTTTCTCGATTTCGATGTTGGTCCCATAGAGAAAGTTGTTCAGTTTGATGGTCTGGACATCCCCTTAAAAAAGTGTCAGCATATTAAGTTGGACCCTGTATATGTAACATCTATCGGTTGACTAGTTAACAAATAAAAATTCAATTGAGCTTCAAATAGAAAGTATTTAGATATTAAATGCTTTGCAAGTATCGATTTTTATCGAAACACTCCTAAATACGGATAGGGGCTATCCCTCAGAGACTCTCATTTAATTTTAGAACGAAATGTAGAGCGTTTCGGGAAATACGATATATTTGACTACAGATACGTAGATAGGTAGATAGTATACCTAAAACGTATATGTATAGTTTATGTCTTCTTCTGTCGAGCCAATTGCATGTCAAGTCAACAGTCAACATAATTTATTATATACAACGTGTTAATGAATAAGCGCAAAACCTAATACACCCCAACTGATTTATAACAAAATAATTAGATTGAAACAATAATTTCATTATTTTGATAGTTAACATTTAAAGTTATTCGCATTTTAAATTTTCGGGCAAAAACGATTTGTTATCATTTCAGCAATAAATGAAAGCGCTAGCGTGCTCGTGGATAAATATAAAGAATCTCGATTTGGTAGTAAGTAGGGTGAGAGTGCCCGTGCGGTAGGTTGAGATCGAATTCCGTAAATTTTACACTTATTAAGGGAATATAATTCGGTGCGCGCTCCATACCAACGAGAGTTTCTAGATTGTTTCTGAAAAATGTAATTGACGTTCATTGGTTAGTATTGAAAATATAATCAGACTTCGTTTGTATGCAGCGCGCATTAGCGCTTTCGGAATAAACTTCTCTTAAACGTCAAATTTTTTTTTGAAGCTACCACCGCGTGTTGGCGTTGTAGATAACATGTGGCCAGAAACTCTACAAAATAACACGACTTAATAACTATTACAATATAAATTCTTAAGCTAAGGTTACTCATTCAATAATACACAGTCTATTTAATAATATAATTGATACTATACAGTACTATAAGCTAGTGACACTCAGACCCAAGCATTTTGATCATTTAAAATAATCATCCAGTTTGCTTTTTACAGAGGACTTTTTGGTCATTGCCACTGTCTGAAACACCTTGAAACAGCGATCACTTGTCACGTCATTCTATCCTGAAACATAAGCTTCAGGCAAGCACGTATCCAAGGGCTAGTGACATCCAATATGCGGGATTTAGCCTCCCCCCCGCCAAATCGGAGTATTTGTATGTAACAGTGATTACTGCTATAATGTTTTTCAATGAAACCCCCTGAAAATGTAAGCCCCCCCCCCCCTCCCCTTCTGAAATCAAAGTCTGGATACGTGCTTGTTCAGGGTGATTTGCTTTGATTAAAGATAAGTACATGCTTTTAAAGATAGTTGTAGAACAGTTTCTGAGTGTATCGAAACGAAATGAAATTTATGTATGTTTGTATGTCTATTTCTTTGGCACGGCCTACAGCCTAAACGGCTTGATGGATTTTAACGTATGAGGTGTCATTAGATTTGTAAAAATTGTGAGATTGACATAGGCAATATGATTTTAATATGGCGTCTGGGAAATAAAAAAGAGAGGGGGGAAGAAATTTTTTTTTGTTAAAAATTACAATATGGGTATCAAATGAAAGCTAGTAATTTGACGATTCCAAAAATATATATAATTGTACTTTTATGTTACCATTTCGACACAAGACTAAAAAGTGTGAAATAAACTAAATTATTAAGATAAACAAAAAACCCGACTGCATAAAAAACCTAATTACTGAAAAGAGAAAAACAAGGTCTATAATCACTAATAAACTATAACAGCTTTATTTGAGCTAATATAATTTGAATGTTATTAGGTAGGTATTGCAGGCGGGGACAATGTAATAAGAAGTGATAATAGAGCTTGTTTTACTGTTTTCAGTAATTAGGTTTTTTATGCAGTCGGGTTTTTTGTTTATCTTAATTTACATTGTGTTTGATACACTGGGTGGAACGTAACGAGGGGCTTTTCTTTTAAGGGTGTATCCAGACAATGAAACGAAATAACTTTCCCTAAGGAACATGGGTCAAAAAACGAAAAAAAAATGCTGTTCAGCCGATTCAATTCAATTCAATTCAATATAATTTTATTCAATATAGGAGCTTACAGCACACTTATCAAACGTCAAATCTTTTTTAAAGCTACCACCGCGTCGGAACGTGTTGTCGCTGTAGAGAAGATGCGGCCAGAAACTCTACAACATAACACGACTTAATAACTATTACAATATAAATTCTTAAGCTAAAGTTATGTATACAATAATACATAGTCTATTTAATAAAATAATTGATACTATACAGTAAAGTAAATAAACTATAAGCTAGTGACCTCAGACCCAAGCATTTTGATCATTTAAATAATCATCCAGTTTATAATATGCTTTCTTACAGAGGACTTTTTTGATTTGAGTTTTAAACATGTTTTCGGAAAGATTCAAAATGGTCTCGGGGATTTTATTATAACAACGTATACAGTGACCCATGAAAGACGTGTTGACCCTACTAAGCCGAAAGTGTGGAGATATCAGTTTATTTTTGTTTCGAGTGTTGTAATTATGGACATAAAAATTTTTTGGAAATAACGACAAATTTTTTCTTACATATAAAATGTTTTCATAAATAAACTGTCCATAAACTGTTAAAATATTAATTTCCTTAAAAAGGTCGCGAAGCGAATCACGACAGCGCAGACCATATATAGCTCGAATTGCCCGTTTCTGTAGGATAAAGATTGTCTCAATGTCTGCAGCACGACCCCACAATAAAATACCATAGGACATGATACTATGAAAGTAACTGAAATATACGAGTCGGGCTGTTTCAATATCAGTTAGTTGTTTAATTTTTCTGACTGCATATGCTGCAGAGCTTAGCCTACCAGCTAGAGTTTCAATGTGGGAACCCCATTGC
This sequence comes from Agonopterix alstromeriana, assembly GCA_963924505.1. Classification (NCBI taxonomy): domain Eukaryota; kingdom Metazoa; phylum Arthropoda; class Insecta; order Lepidoptera; family Depressariidae; genus Agonopterix; species Agonopterix alstromeriana. The sequence goes on along the minus strand of OZ004676.1, from coordinate 2,222,231 downwards.
AGCCTAGAGTCAATCGTTATTCCCAAAAACACTGTATTATCAACAAAATCTAGACTATCTCTGTTCAAAGTTACTTGGTTATCTACAATTGGTACATTTGGCAAAAATTGTTTTCGTTTTTCGACGTTGCTTAGGGAAAGTTGTTTAGTTTCATTGTCTGAATACATCCTGAAAAGGAAAGTTCCAACCAGTATAACTTTCTAGCTATTCAACTGTAATAAATCAAGGTTATCTTTTGAACCCTTGTCAAATAATCTGAACAAAGTATGTGATCTTACCTAAAAGTTACCAGTCTGTAATTCAGTTGGAATATTTTGTTGTTACTTGTACAGATTAGGGAATAATCCGACATGACATCTGAATAATTTGTAAAGAAAAATACAAAGACTTTTGACACAAAGATTCACAAAGAAAAAATATACCAATAATATACAGTGTCCTTCTTAATATACTGACACTTTTTTAAGGGGATGATCAGACCATCAAACTGAACAACTTTCTCTATGGGACCAACGTCGAAATCGCAACAAAAAATCTATTGCTCCATACAAAATTGAACACCTACTTTAGCCAAATGTATGGGACAGCTGATTTTTTTTCGCGATTTTGATGTTGGTCCTATAGTGAAAGTTGTTCAGTTTGATGGTCTACTCAGCCTCTTAAAAAAATGTCGGCATTTTAATTTGGACCCTGTATTATATTTTGTATGTATGTTGTCCGTCATGGATGTATGTTATTAAAGTAAGTAAGTTATAGCCTATAGAATCCCACTGCAGGGCAAAGGCCTTCTCTTACGAATAAGGGTGAGACGAAGTGGGCTATACTCAACGTGTTGGTGGAGGCAAGTTAGTGGTCAACTTGCTGTCAGAGAATTTTCAAGCCGCCTTAATAGGCCTCTGACCTGACTTAACGAATAGTTACAACGCCATCCGACCGAACTATCAGAGACCAACTGTTTAACGTGCCACCACTAAACGGTTAGCCATCCAAAGACTGACCGGACCTGCAGTTGCTTAACTTCGGTGATCGTTTCCAATACCGAAGCTCCACTACGCCAGCGAGCGCGTGCGTGTATGTTATTATTTATCTTTTATTTGCCTAGTCTTCATAAAACAAGACCAATCTAAATTCTGGTACTTTAACTGGGAGTATCCGGAGCAAACTTATTTACGTATCTCCTAAAGCGTAAAAGAGAGATGAAATGCCAGTAAAATATAATACCCATTTAATTTTGACGTTAACGGGGCATTGCCACAGAATAAATGCAGTACTATCGGTACAGAAGAATCACTTCGAAAACAGATTTAAATAAAGGCGACTCTCTTTGCATGGCAATAAGGTGCAAATTTATTCGCAGCCGTCCTATCATAAAATTCGCGAATAACCTACCAACCGTCACAACGGCGTGAGAGCAAACAAAAATGAACCGAGTCATTAGACATGAAAACTTCCATTACATAGCCTCCCTCTTTCTTTCTTTTACGTGCTGGCAGCGTGACAAACGTTTTCAAGTCTCGCATCGACTACTCACAAAATGGCGGCAAGTGTAATGAGATTTGACCAAGAAGTTTTCATTGTATGCCTAACATATTGCCATTCACCACTCGGTGGGGATCAGCCGTCAAGCGTACCTGAGCTGTGGAGTAAGACAGGCCTGGTCACACTTTAGTTATCGTATCCAATACCTGGAATTTGCTTGGCGCCATTACTCTTTCTGTGTTTCGTCGTATTTGAAATTCGTAAAAAATTGGTATTACTGATATTTGTGACATAATTTCGTGCGGATTGTGTACCAAACAGTTGCGTAAAGCGACCGACGCGTAACAGGAATCTCAAATAAATAAGATAACAGAACATAAGTTTTGGTTCAAGTTAACTCGTACATGGTCATTTTGGCGGCAACGCGCGAGCTTACGAAATCGACAACAGATTACTCGTCATCTATCATCCCATCAAAATTAAGAAAAAAATATAACGAATGGCTCAAAAGGACTAGTATCCGGAGCCGTTAAAGATATTATTTAAAAAAAAACTTATCCAATACCGAAGCTCAACGCCAACCAGTGAAGACACCAAAGAGATTATACCTAATCGAGTGAGCCATACCAATTAAGGGCCTATGTCGAAAAATAATTGAAGCAAAATGGGCGTGTGATAGCTTATATTACTGCCTGATGCGAGAGAAAGAGACAGGGCGGCGCGTTCAATTCAACTCTAATCAAAATTTATAAAAAATCAATCTCTTTTTTTTAAATTAAGCCCCTTGTTTCGAATATTCACCGTTTAGCACTTCCAAGCGTTTATCGATAAAGACGGAGGCTACTTTGGCTTGTTTTTCTATCGAGAAAATGTCTCTTAATTGTGTTTTGGCTCTAATCAAAACTTCAATTAAATGTTCAATTTACACATACCTCCAAATCATACTCCTACTGTTAGTACTTCATGAGATATGAGGCTTTGAAGAATCCTATTTTTTTCACATAACCTCTTAAAAGTGTCCACTTTTTTGACGTTTAGGTTTGAGTGTGTGGTGTCAAGTAGTATGGACAAAAGGCACCAAGTGACATATGGCTTTATGTTTACGGTCACTTTTCACACACACTAGCTCAAAAAAAAAGTGGACAGCCGCATAAACAAATATCTATGGTTCCATCTCCTTCTACTATTAATGGTACGTCATAAGACAAAAGAGACTAACTACAATCGTAAATGTATGCGGACTCTATGGAGATCCTTCCTCTGAGGAAGACACCTAGGTAAAATTCTCCCAAATAGATTTTGTCATTTAAATAAAGTTGGAAATGTACCCTTGAGTCTACTTTCTTCAAGCCTTAATTATGCCTAATGGCTAATTACTTGATTAAAACTTCTGAACGCAGTTAAAAAGTACTTTTTCGTTTTGCCTTCTCTTCAAATTACAAAAGAATGTTTCTTTTAATGTTTCATTCTTGATTTTTGTCTAACAGAAGTCAGCTTTAACGTTTAATTTTTATTGTAATTACATTTCTAAAGAAATGAATGCGCGTTTGTTCATTGCCTTTATATGTCCCAGTAGTCAGACATATTATATTAATCGATCTGTTAGCCGCGGCTTATTACTGTTGGCGCGCTCCATACAAACGAAGTCTGGTGATATTTTCATTACTAATCAATTAAACTCAATGAAATTTTGCTGAAACAATCTAGAAACAAATCTCTACGCTTGTATCGTGACAGATTTTCCTTAAAATGTACAGTTTTAAAGTTACAGGGCCTCAAAGATTTCCGTACAAATCTTTAATTAATCCTAGCATTGAAACTGTATATTTTAACGAAAATCGGACACGATACAAGTATAGAGATTTGTTTCTAGATTGTTTCTGCAAAATGTCATTGACTTTAATTGGTTAGTATTGAAAATATCACCAGACTTCCTTTGTATGTTTGAATAAACTTCTCTTAAAACTATCTGCGTGTCAAAAGACAACCTCCAAAACGGGCCATTTTTATACTAACCGTCATAAAACTATGGTAATGATAGTTTGCATCAATGTACAACGTGTTAATGAATAAGCGCAAAACCTCATACACCCCAATTGATTTATAACAAAATAATTAGATTGAAACAATAATTTCATTATTTTGATACTTAAAATTTAAAGTTATTCGCATTTCAAGTTTTCAGGCATAAATGATTTGTTATCATTTCAGCAATGAATGAAAGCGCTAACGTGTTCATGGATACATTTTAAGAATCTCGTTTTGGTAGTTAGTAGGGTGAGAGTACCCGAGGGGTGGGTTGAGATCGCGTTCAGTAAATTTTAAATTTTACAAAAAAATATATTTTAATGTTTTGAAAAAAAATACCTATGTTGAAACCATGATAATTCGATTCTGCTCTCGATTCTAAACAAACTATTTTCTAGTTTTGCGTTAATTCATTAACAAGTTGTTATATTACTAACATTCAACGATATATTTTGTCGTACAAACGAGGTATCTTGAATTTCATGATGGATATTTTTGTTCAAATTGTGCAAAAATGGCGGGAAAAAATCGGATCGGATTTAGTGGAAAGAAATTTTTTTTGTATCACTAACTGCGCTATTTGTAATTACTTCGAGTTCTCATAATACTACTTTTAATATTTTGTAAGACAAAACTACTTTATTTGGGGCTATTTTTGCAATTGGATTGCATTTCTATCATATTCGTGTATATTATAATGCGTATAGCAAAGCTATCACATGCAATTCACAATTTAGCCGAACGGCCCATACATGGACGCATGTTGCATTTCATCCAAATCCGTTCAGCCGTTTATTCGTGATTAAGTGATAAACATCCAAACATCTAAACATTGAAATTTAGGTATAATTAGTGAGATGAGATATTTGCCGACCCGTCCATTATGATATTTTATCGTATATTCCGTGAAACGATATACTGAAAGTAAGATAAAAGGTGCGATAAAACGTTTATCGCGCCGCCATGCCGTCCATGTTGAGCCCTTTTCCAATGAACTGAATAGAAGTAAAACAAACTTAATTTATCCCACTGAAGATACAGGTCTAAGCTCTGGAGACGGACGGGCAAACAGCGTATAGAGAAAGTGATCCTTACTCGAAAGTGGCCGTGGCTAGGCCATGTATTAAGGAGGCCTGACGATCACCCATCCAAGACAGCCTTAGAATGGAACCCATCAGGCAAACGCCACTCTGTGGAAGTAGAGGCCAAAAGCCTCAACATGACCTGGGAGGATATCTACAGTGCTGAATAAGATCGCAACCGGCGGAGAGCTATTATCCGAGCCCTGTACCCCACGTAGGGGTAACAGGAAGAGAAAAAGAAGATACGAGTTGTTTCAGATAATTACAATGAAGTAATTAACCAGATCCAGGGAACCTGTGTCTACCTGTGTATGGGTGTTAGTCCACGTGTGCCCAATGCGGATTGGTAGACTTCACATATGCATCAGAATGTCTCTTCCAGCGTATACAGGTATCCTCAATAAATTAAGTACCTAATAATTTATGCGAATTAGTCAAGATATAAAGGAAAGTTTGTAATTACAGCGTACTAAGAAATTACTGCTCTCATTTCTTTCCGAGGTTATCATACTTAACGTTATTGTTAATACTCTGATATAATTTTTTTTCCAAATAATTTGGTATTCTTAAGAACTAGAGCATAAATCAAGTGATCACCATTTGGCAGACTACCAAACTACATTGATAGGAGCAGATTTTCAACTGCACATTGAAATATTATCATATCGACGGTAAAGATCAATACCGTCTATCTAAAAATTTTACTTCTTTGACTTTTTAATGCAGATAGATTTTTTCAGAAAAGTGTTGCATAACATTGAATATACTCATCATCTCTTTGCCCTTATCCCATTACTTGGGTTCGGCGCAATATGCCGTCTTCCTCTATTCATCTCTTTTAGCCTTACGGAATCTGAATTCTCTAAGCTTTTAGCCGTTATTTCAGCGCACACTCTTTTTACACATGACTCATCATCTTTCACACAATCCATCCATCTTTTCTGTGGTCATCCTCTCTTCATGCAGCCATCCACATTCATATTTAACACTCGTCTTGTAATATGACACTCATTTCTTCTCATCACATGCCGATACCACGATAATCGATTACCGCGCAGTTTTTCATTCACAAGAACTACTTTCAAACTTCCTCTAATATACTCATTCCTAATCTTGACCATTTTAGTCACACCACATATCCATCTCAACATTCGCATTTCTGCTGCATGCAGTCGTTTTTCATCCGTCACTTTAACAGCCCAACATAACGAGCCAAACATGACCATGGATCTTATAATGGTTTTATATATTTTCCCCTTCAGTTTAAGGGCGATTCCGGAGTCACAGATCATTCCCGTAACTTGTCGCCATTTCATCCACTCTGAGTTGATTCGACGTTTCACTTCTCGATCTATCTCGCCATCGCTTTGTAAAAGTCAACCAAGGTACCGGAATTCGGTTAACTATCAGTTATAGATATACATCAAATTTTAATCTCATACTTTTACATATGCGCGCGCAAAACCTCATACACCCCAACTGATTTAGAACAAAATAATTAGATTGAGAGGTGTGTCAGAGTCGTAGCGTGTGGCGGTCCGTGATCTCTGCCTACCCCCATGGGACAATGGCGTGATCTTATGTATTTATGTAATTAGATTGATATAATAATTTCATTATTTTTATAGTTAAAACTTAAAGTTATTCGCATTTTTAGTTTTGAGACAAAAATGATTTGTTATTATTTCAGCAATGACTGGGAGCCCTAACGTGCTCATGGATACATTTTAAGAATCTTGTTTTGGTAGTAAGTAGGGTGAGAGTACCCGATCGGTAGGTTGAGATCGAGTTCAGTAAATTTTAAATTTTACCAATAAATTATTTAATATTAAAAAAAATTACCTATGTTGAAACCATGATAATTCGATTCTGCTCTCAATTCTAAACAAACTACTTTCTAGTTTTGCGTTAATTCATTAACACGTTGTATAGTTCCAATCATTCATTGGGTCAATGGCGTTAGCTTATGTATGCATTTATGTATGAAAAAGTCATGATATCTCACTTCTTACAGTGAACTTAGCTGTTTTCTCACTTATAAGTTTCGGTAGGATTGTTTTCACTATAAGTATCTCTAGATGCCTTAATTCGATATCTGCTACAAGGATCCGTGACCCGTACATTTGTAAGGCTTGCGAGGGAGACTGGGGACACAAGACCAACACGTAGAGGCCCCTTTGAGACACTTTATTCTAAATCGTGAGATGGGATACAACGATCGGATTCTACCTTTTAGTAGATCACTGATAGGTGCCTGGAGGGTACAGAACTATTGTTAATAAAGGAGACAGGAGAACTAAATGTTACAAGCTGTCTTCCTGGGATAGGTCTAAAAGGATTGGCGTAACGAATTAATAAAATAACTATGTTAAACTTAGCTTAGTGTGTTGGACCGGTTTCAATGTGGTTATTAGAATGACAATTTTTTCCCGTTTGTTCCTGAAAATAGTCGCGAGGAAGAGACATGATGTAAGAAAAAGTATCATTAACCTTTAAACCACCTACTCTACCCATCAAACTGAATAACGTAAACTATGGGAGCAAACCTGTCAGAACAAAAATCTGCTGTTCTGTACTAAACTGCAATATGTAGGACTCAAATATTGGAGACAGCTGATTTTTTTTTGTTCTGACAGGTTATATGTTTGACGCCTATGTCGTCTGTACGGTCTTTCTGTCTGTCTGTCTGTCTGTCTATCTGTCTGATGTTTTTTTGTTCTGACAGGTTTGCTCCCATATTAAAAGATGTTCAGTTTGATGGGTAGAGTATGTGGTTTAAAGGTTAATGATAATTTTCCTTACAAGATGAACTTATAGCTTTCAGACCAAATCTGGTAGATTTTTAAACAGTTAGTTAAGTTTCAATAACAAGTCTTGTTATCGAAATATTAATAACAATTTAATAAAAAGTACGTAAAAAAGAAAAGGCTTCTCAGATATAATGTTATTTCTACGAAATTATTAGAACGCCTACGTTGTATAAGTAAGAGATGGTTTTTGGAGAATTATTTTTAAAACAAGTTGCAATTGTATGCTAAAATTCAGAGTTAGAACATATATTATGCAGTTTCTCAAACTTCAGTATGGTTGATCCTTATACAGGGTGTAAGAGAATTTCTTCAATGAAAGTACCCATCAATATGAATGACTTTTACTATGGGACCAACAATGAGATCTCAAAAAAAATCTGTAATCTCGTACAAACATGAAATTCTTACCGTACAAAATGTATGGAGGAGAAGATTTTTTTTGCTATGAGATCTGATAGTTGGTCCCATAGTAAAAGTTATTCATATTGAAAGGTATTTTCACCCCCTTGAGTTTTGGGAAGTTCAATTCCCTTACACTAGTATAGAGCTCTTCACAAAGTTTCCGAAAATAGGTGTTCTATTTTCCAAAAAAATACTTACTGCAGGTTTAAGTCAGTAAGGTAGTGGCACAGGTCCGGCACTCTAAAGAACGTTTTTGAATTTCGAAATGGTGTCTCCACATGCACACTTTGTGCCTACCGTTCATAACATTGCGTGTAGGGTTGAAAGCCACGCTTTGCATTTAACGTCATCGACATTTCAATACTTTTAATTGTTCGTTCTATTATTAAAAATAGAATTTGAGCTGAAGAATTATTGAAAATGTGAATTTAGCGTTATTTTTCAACGTTTTTTATGCACTGAAAAGACACAATTTTATGTAGTCAAATCCAACGGGTGCGCGCGCCTGACTGCATTCCCTTGCTCGGCTTCCGTCCATTTTCCCAGAAAGAGTGAGGTAAGGTTGGTTAGCTGCAGTCAGAAAGGGGCGGTGAGTGGTTGTTCTGTATGTAGAACTATATACTATTACCTATTCTGTGGTAGTGGTCCAACATAAAAAAAGTGATATCTGTACCTGACTGCAAAAAGTAGGGTATATTGTTACAGAAGTACTTTAGTACTTCATCAGGTTTTGCGTTCATTTGTCACCGTTGTAGACTTGTCAATGTTCAAAGATTCCGTCACAAATATCTACGTTTTTCCAAACGAATTGGAATGAACCGAACCCTGCAAATATAAATCAGCCTTAACTTCTCCGTAGGGATCATTCCGATCCAGTCCTATTTACTACCTTCAGATTTAGGGATGGTATATCCTTGCTGACAGGAGTTTTTCTTGTCTCAATGTCTCTGACTTGGAGTAAAGTAAGAAATATGCTTCAGTAATGTTCTAGAAAATAAAGAGATAAATTTTAAAGAAGTAGTGTTTTTTCATTCCAGTCCTTGTCTTGTCTTTTTTAATGTAAAGTGATAGGAATGAGTTTCATGATTTTAGATTGACTTAGTAAAAGTAATTTTTGTTCAAGGATATTTATTAAATTTCGGGGATTATGTATTTTCTTTGAATACCTAAGTAATACTCATCAAAATAAAATACAATTGGTAAATTCGTCCCACGTTTAGTTTCGATAAGGACGAGTCGACTAAAAAGCTTAATTTGCAACTAATAAGGTATATTATCCCCATTTCATTATGCTTACCAGGATTAATAGATTGTCATTTATCAATGTAGCATATGCTCACGACTATATTCCCCGTGTAGTCATAAATATTCTGAAACCTCAGAACATCCACGATTCACTAGTAGTACCGAAACTTTGTTCCCCGTCACAACGGGGAGTGAACCCGTCGCCACTTGTAATGGACAGTGGGTATAATACATGAATCGAAATTGAAGCATGCAGGTTTCATCACGATGTTTTCCTTCACCGAAAAGCCAGTGGTGTTAAAAATCGTTCACAAATTCCGAAAAACTCAAGTGCGAGTTAGACTACAATGGGTTCCGTACCATCTAGCAATAAAAAAACGGTATTCTACGGGACTCTTAGCGCGAGCCCGACTCACACTTGGCCGTTTTTTATTTTTTTATTTTTTTACGGTAGAGTTTGCACTTTAATAACATCAAGTTTGACGCTTGTATGTGTTACCGTTTTTACGATAGAGCAAAAACAAAAAACGTTGAAATAACACGTTTCATATAAACCCCCTTAAAATAAATATATTGCGCTGCATACAAACGAAGTCTGGTGATATTTTTAATACTAACCAAATAAACTCTATGAGATTTTGCAGAAACAATCTTGGAACAAATCTCTATGCTTGTATCATGTCAGATTTTCGTTAAAATATACAGTTTCAATGCTAGAATTAATTTAAGATTTGTATGGAAATCTTTGAGGCACTGTAACTTTAAAACTGTACATTTTAAGGAAAATCTGACACGATACAAGCATAGAGATTTGTTTCTAGATTGTTTTTGCATAATTTCATTGAGTTTAATCGGTTAGTATTGAAAATATCATCAGACTTCGTTTGTCTGGAGCGCGCCAACAGTAATATACCCTTAAGTATTTACTTTTGTATGTTTTGCTAGCATATTCGCGCTACCTATTACAGTTCAATATACATAGCCCTTTATAGGTAGGACATACAGAAATACGGACGGACAGCGTATGCTTATGAATAGCCAGGATCCCGTTGGCAGCCCCTTGGGCACGAAACCCTAAAAATGCATTCCTACAAAGTGCACCTACGTTGAAAATCAATCGATATTCAATATAAACGAATCACGAACTCGTGATAGCATTACGACATAATTCTCTTAGCTTCGGAGGAAACTTGGTGCAGAAATAACATTGTGTTAAACTGCAAACTTATTCGTGTCAGGAATTTGAGGAAATTTCGTATCTGCTAAGAATCCATAGGGAATTTTTGTGTAGTATCTTTATAATTCAAGAGAGCCATTATTGTGAAGAATGTTTATTCTTAACCTTGAGAAAATAGTTAGACAATGTTAAGAGATGTTTATTCTGAATGCGTAAATGTGCGCTGCATACAAACGAAGTCTGGTGATATTTACAATTCTAACCAATTAAATTCGATGAAATTTTGCACAAACAATTTAGAAACTAATCTCTGTGTTTGTATGAGAATCAGATTTTTTTAAATATACAGTTTTGGTGCTAGTTAATTAAAGATTTGTATGGAAAACTGTAAAAAAAAAATCTGCTGTGATACTAAACGGCAATACTCGATTCAAACGTATGGGACAGCAGATTTTTTTTGTTCTGACAGGTTTGGTCCCATAGTCAAAGTCAATATAATTTATTCCATATAGGAGCTTGCAGCACACTTATCAAACGTCAAATCTTTTTTAAAGCTACCACCGCGTCGGAACGTGTTGTCGCTGTAGAGAAGATAATAGTAAAATAGTAAAAGTTTTTCAGTTTGATGTGTAGAGTATGTGGTTTAAAGGTTAACGATACTTTTCCTTACACCCTGCAGATATATCTCGGCAATATTGCCGGAAACAGTATGGCCCAGCAATATCTCTGTAAACGGGCTACACAATCGAGCAACAATGGCTGACGAAATCACCCAAAATTAAAAAAGAGAAAGACTATGATGATTCGACCTTTAAATAGGCGTGAAATAATCGTCTCATATGTACAAATATAAAGTAATTTGATTTTTTTTTGGCTCAAAATAAAACAAACGCGTAGAAAAGGATGCACTGTACCATAATTATAGAGAGCGGGTGAAACAACAATAGAAATGGCTGGGCAATATTGCAGAAAAATTGATCGCTCATTGATCTCCGGCAACCCATCAAAGCAACATCGGCCAAACCAAAAATGTTTGGCAATAAGGCCGGAAAATTACTGACATATTGCATAGTCTGGCCAGCATTGCTTGTAATGTTGCCGGCCACTGTATTGCAGAAAAATATTGCCCGTTTAGGAGCACCATAATGAAAATACAATTTCAAAATTGAGTCTGCATTTCCGCCCTCACTCTCATTGGCTTAAACCACAATTTCAACTGAACCCGTTCCCTTTGTGAATAACTAATTTGAATCAATAAATCATAACTGTCGACATTCAACTGCGGACTGTCGTTTGCTAAAACATGGCAACTGTCTAACTCAGAGCTGTATTTAGGTTTCGACGTTTTGATGCGCCATTAATCTGACGTGGTACCTAATTTATTACTATACTGGAGTTAACCCGCAACTTCGTCCGCACACATTATATATTAGATCATAAGCGAACAAACAAAAAAGTTTTATCAAAATCGATTCTGTAGTTTTCGCGTGATGCTCGCACAAACAAACACACAAACAAGCGGACGGACAAACATTCTACAAAAGGTTGATTTGTAGTCAGGGACACGTAAAAACCATATCGTTATCTTTTTTTGCAAATATCTTCAATGTAAAGACATACTTCTGTTACAGTTTTATAATAGTTAAGATTGTTACTTCAAATCTTTCTACAGGACTCTCCTAAATGAACCACATCCTACTAATATCTAATAAGTACTTTTAAGCAATCAAATACTTGAATACAGGGTGTTAGGGTATACTTTAAGAGCATATGTGAAAAAATAGGATTCTTCAAAGCATTATATATCATGAAGTACTAACAGTAGGAGTATGATTTGCGGATATGTGTAAATTGAACATATAATTGAAGTTTTGATTAGAGCCAAAACACGATGAAGAGACATTTTCTCGATAGAAAAATAAGCCAAAGTAGTCCCCGTCTTCATCGATAAACGCTTGGAACTGCTAAACGGTGAATAAAAGAAACGCGAGACTTGATTAAAAAAAAAGAGATTGATATTTTGTAAAGTTTGATTAGAGCAGAAAATGAACTTACATAAATATTAAAATCACAATTAAATCAAGTTTGTTTTACCCTTGCGTCGTTTCAGGCGCGCGCGTCGCCCCATCTCTTTCTCTCGCATCAGGCAGTAATATAAGCTATCACACGCCCATTTCGCTTCAATTATTTTTCGACATAGGCCCTTAAGGCAGGCATGTCAAACTCGCGGCCCGCGGGCAGCATGCGGCCCTCACTGCATCTTTATGAGGCCCGATCCAATTTCAAGATCAGCTTCCGAATGCGGCCAGCAAGCGTGCAAATTTTACAAGTACTTAGGTACTCATATTGAGCAGAAGGGTCACAGTCTGGTACCCAAGAACAGGGAAAAGGAACAGAGGAAGGCAGAACAAACGATGGGGAGACGATATAGAAAGTACAGAAGGAAAGTTATGGACAAGAACTGCAAGGGATAGGACAAGATGGAAAGTTTTAGGAGGCCTATGCCGAAGGGCAAAAATAGCCGGTTTCAAAGCGAAAGTGAATAAAACACGTAATAATGCATGATCAGAATAGTGATAAATAAATATTCTGTAATAATGATAATTAACTAATTTGTGTAATGTAATGGAATAATATAAATTTTAATCTGATGTAAAATTGCATGCCAAAGTAACTTCAATGTGCAATCTAATAATTAAGTAACGCAGATGTTACTGAAACTATTTATTTTCTCTCATTCTCGCAAATTTGTAGTATGTTTACTTATTTGCATAATAAGACCCGAAAAAAATACTGAAAAAATTCCAAACTACCTGAAAAATTCGGGCGTTATAACGGACGGTAGTATTTGGGTTAATAATTACATAAAAACCACGTCAGAGGCGGTCTAACAAAACTCTGACGCCAGGGCTTGCTGCCCACACGATAAGAAGAATATTAATAATTTATTGTACAATATTATTGGCATCTTATTCATATCAAGAACTCAATACACTAGCGGAAAACATATAGGATTGGCGAATACTCCACTGACAAGAGCGTAGCTTTTAAATAAGATGATGATGATTCTGTGCAACATTTTTATGTCAAAAATGTGAATTGTCTAAATAAAGGGCTTATTCATTCATTTATTGAACCACCCACCATTTTGAGTCAGGGTATGACAAATTTCGTGCTCGCCTCGCTCGCTCAATTCTTTGGTATATGGGATTTTCCACAAAGGTAACAATATTTTTTATTTTGAATTCGATGTCCCAATAACTGTAACCTATTCCTTCCGCCCTACCTTAATCTTCCCATACTTAACTTAAATTCCGTTCCGGCCATGGCTCTGCCTGGCTTAGATGCGATTTGCAGAAAAATTACCCTCCAAACCAAAATAAACAATATAGACACAAATTCCAGAGAAGTTATTGTTTTTGTAGTTACTTAAGTATTTTTATGCGCTATCCATAAAAATATCTTAATCTCAGAAAATAACAAACGTCCACCTCCGCCCAACGAAAGTCAATCCACGTAACAGGTAAAACGATCAAACACTGTGCAAATAAAATTAACGTTCGCCGCGCGTTGAAACCTCTCAAATTGTCCCCGAACTTTTTTTTCCCCTCTTTTTTTTAAACGAGCTATGTTAGCATTCAATTAACTTTTTTTCTGGTGTGTAGGTAAAGGTTACCCTTTGCGTTTGCCGGATTGCTTCCATGTTTTTCCTTATGGTCAGAATTTTTATTCCTACACTCCATTCAAAATAGCAACGAAAATTTAAGACTATTACAGAATTACAGAAACGGAGATTTGAAACACTTACTCTCACTTATTCTTAAAACAGCTTTAGTAACGTCCAAGATATGTCGGATAGTACATCTTTCTGATAAATAAATTATACTTGCTTATCAGAATTGGCCAGAAAGCTAAATAGGAATCGGAAAATCTTGTCGTCCTTATTTGGAATGAAGTATAGGTATTAAAGAAACGATTAGAAGTCCTCTCCTGTGATCGATGCGATGAGTTTCATTTTTGCGGCTATATGCCACCTTCCTGTTTGCAGCCAACATCTTGGATATCTTTTGTCTGATCATCTCCTTAAAATATTATGTATTATACTCCATTCAAAATAGCAACACAATTTAAGGCTATTTTGCATTACAGAAACAAAAATTTTAAACACTTCCTCTCACTTATTCTTAAAATAACTTTAGTAATGTCGATATGATATACAACGTGTTAATGAATAAGCGGAAAACCTCATACACCCCAACTGATTTAAAACAAAATAAGTAGATTGAAACAATAATTTCATTATTTTGATAGTTAAATTTTAAAGTTATTCGCATTTTAAGTTTTGAGGCAAAAATATTTTGTTATCATTTCAGCAATAAATGAAAGCGCTAACGTGCCAATGGATACATTTTAAGAATCTTGTTTTGGTGGTAAGTAGGGTGAGAGTGCCCGAGCGGTGAGTTGAGATGGAGTCCAGTGATTCCAAAAATTTACAATAAATTATTTATTATTATGAAAAAAAAAAAATTTGAAACCATGAAAATTCGATTCTGCTCTCGATTCTAAACAAACTACTTTCTAGATTTGCGTTAATTCATTAACACGCTATATTGGCCTTAATCAGAATTGGCCAGAAAGCTAAATAGGAATCGGAATGTCTCGTAGTTCTTATTTGGAATGAAGTATAGTTTAGATGGAATTTTATGTAACACCATGTATAACTCCCTCATCAAACAAAATAAGTATTTGATAACACTTTTTTCTTTCACTAACATCTTGGGAACACCCGAAGAAAAGCTGTTGGAAGTTTTATAATACCTATGTTGTGCAATTTAGGTGACCAGAGCCCTAGTGGACCGATAATTCAATAATCTTTGGTCCGAGCGCACTTATCGCGCGACATAGGCTTTTAGGATCCTGAATTTAATTTAGTAGGTGATAGAAACACTAAACTGACACTTCTGTACGTAGCATTTATTACAAACTACAGTGAATCCGCGTCTTCGTTCGCACAAATTATACAGGGTGTAAGTGACAGCATAGCAAATACTGAACGGTGAATTCAGACCATCAAACTGAACAACTTTCATTATGGAGCCTACCTCAAGAAACGCGAAAAAATCAGCTGTCCCATACATTTGAGTCGGGTCGGTCCAACAGTTTTGTGGACCGCTGATTTTTTTTCGCGTTTCCTGAAGTAGGCTCCATACCAGAGTTGTCCAGTTTGATGTTCTGAATTCACCGTTTCAGTATTTGCTAGGCTGTCACTTACTCCTTGTATACAAGATTTTAAGTCGGATCATAAGCTATCAAACAAACAAAGTTTCATCAAAATCGGTTCAGTAGTTTTTGCGTGATGCTCGCACAAAAAACAGGCAAACAAACAAACAGACAGACAAAAATTCTAAAAAAAGGTTGATTTGGAGTTAGGGACACCCAAAAACTTCCTTATCGTCATCTTTTTTCTGTAAATATCTTTAATGTACAGACACACTTCTTTATCAGTTTTATAATAGTTAAAGACAATAAATAGGATATAGCCAACGATTTTTTTTATAGCGAAGACCAAAAATAATCATTGGATATTATAGCCTATACGAGAAAAGATACTGATTGGGTAAAGTGTAGAAAACAGACCCCACTACTCAGCGAGACAGTAGCTAGGAAGATGCCTGTAGGATCCCACTGTTGGGCAAAAGCCTCCCCTCACAAATAAATGTGTGGGAATCGGACAAAAATGTTTCATCAAAATCGGTTCAGAAGATTTCGCGTGATGCTCGCACAAACAAACACGCAAACAAACAGACATAAATTCTAAAAAAGATTGATTTGTGACACCAAAAACCATAAAAACCATATAAAATTGAAATGTATGTGACTGTGGAGAAGAACGAAAATCAATAGAAAAGGCCTAGACAACATCACAGGTCCGGCACTTCAAACAACGTTTTGGATTTGACATAATGGCGTTCGCACATGCGCACTTCGTGCAAATTGTCTTTGACATATGTTTAGGGTTAAATTACCACGCATCGTATGAAAATCATCTACATTTCGTTACTTTTTATTGTTCTTTTTGTTATTAAAAATATAATTTGAGTTAACGAATAACTGAAAATGTGAATTTAGCGTTATTTTTCAACGTTTTTATGCACTTAAAAGACTCAATTTTATGTAGTCAAATACTTCCCTTGCTCGGCTTCCCTCGAGTTTCCCAGAAAGTGTGAGGGGAGGTGGGGAATCTGAAGTCAGCGGGTGTCGGGGAGTGGCCGTCCTGTTTATAGAACTAGGTACTATTACGTATTCTGTGACAACATGCAGTTTTTCACGCTTCCTGTCGATTGACCAGACCTTGTAGATAACGCTAGAAAATGGCAATTAATTTTTTTTTAAACTCGAACACGATCTAGTATATAAACAAGAAAAAATAGTGAATGATTGAGTGAACTGAACGCTAACCATAAAGCAGATTTAGCTTTTTTTCTCGAATAAGCGATTGTCAATAATTTGTGACATTGTCTAGCATTCTGTCAATTTTCTATCGTCGATAACGCTGCGGCGTTGACGTTCGTAGAATAAGTAGCGTATGCATTTTGTCTAGGCCCCCTGTCTGCTCTTTGATTAGCGTTTAGTTCACTCAATCATTCACTCTTTTTTCTTTTTTATATGCTGGAACGTGTTCGATTTTCAAAAGAATTTGAAATTGCTATCAAATTTTCCGCCCGCAATTTTCTAGCGTTATTTACAAAGTCTTGTTGATCGACAAGAAGCGTTCAAAACGCGTGGTGGAGTATAGCCCACTCCCTCTCACCCTTACACGTGAGAGGAGGGCTTTGCCCTATAGAGGGATTCTACAGGCTATAACTAGAAACTAGTCTAGCTGTACCTACCTGGGCCCGCGGCATGATGGCGCGATAAAGCGTAATCGCGCCCTAGCTCCCTTTCTTTTTGCGCGCGAACGAACGAGTTAGCAGGCGCGATAAAACTTTTATCGAGGTACTATGCGACGGCGCTGGTCCTATTCTCTGTAAGGTAACCATAATATCAATAGGTACAAGGCTTTTCACACTTCGTCTTGTCGGTGAAAACGGAACTTCCACGTTATTGATTTATAATAAGACTGTGCCGCAAACTTGAGAAGTTTTGGCAAGCCTTTGACAGGTCTGATCTTGCGGTGGTGATAAGTTTGTGTACAGAGCTTAAGTTTCGGGAACCTCACTAGAGTTTCTCTCAAATATTCAATGTTTGAATGAAAGGACATTTATAAAGGCATAGCATATGCTCACGACTATATTCCCCGAGGGTGTAGTCAGAAACTCTGTCCAGTGTGACGGGGGGTGAGCCTGTCGCCACTTATAATGGACAGTGGGTACAATACATGCCTCGAAATTGAAGCATGCAGGTTTCCTCACGATGTTTTCCTTCACCGACCAGCCAGTGGTGTTACAAATCGTACATAAATTCCGAAAAATTCATTGGTACGAGTCGGCCTGGACGGGGATCGAACCATGGCCTCCACGGCAGGCAAGGCATTTATAAATGGGAAGTGTTTATTGCATTACTGGCATTGACGTACAAAATAATGGACATCTAGTACAAAATTCTCGATAAAGTGTCCGAGACTAATCTACACAAACCTAAGTACATGTATAAACCAACTAAAAACATTGAAAATGCTGAAATTCATTTTCATTTTGCTTGCGTAGTGTTTATCCTACGGCGGCACTGCGCGCGCAAAGCTCGTCCGCGTGTGCGTAGTCGGCCGATCGAACGAAGACTGTCGCGTAATTGGTTCTCTTTATACGTTTTAGTGCTCTTTTTGTTCGGACACTTTGGAACGCGGACCCTGCGTCCAATAGTTGGTAAGTCAATGATTAATGGCGAGAAAATTAGATTGTATTCCTTCTGAGTTGAGAACATTGAAGTTTGCATCTTACAAAAAAATTGCATCGGTCCCTTGTGTTCTATAAATCGTTTCTTAATGATTCGAGATACACCTAGTTCTAGGCTGATGGTTTTTTAAGGAGATCATCAGACCATAAAACTGGATAACTTTCGACACAACGAAAGTATTTGACATTCGGGTCGAGTAGGTTTGCAGTTTGGTATAAAACAGCAGATTTTTTTTTGTGATCTCGATATTGCTCCTCTGTGAGAAAGCTGTTCAGTTTGATGGTCTGATCATCTATTTAAAAAATCGTTAGCCTATTTAAAAAAAATCATTATACCAAATTATAATATAATAATCCAAATTGTAAAGTGTTTAAGCCGTGGTGGTCCGGTGGTGAGTAACTTTGCCTGCCGTGCAGGAGGCGATGGGTCGATCTCCGTCCAGACCGACTCGTACCAATGAGTTTTTCGGAATTTATGTACGATTTGTAACACCACTGGCTTTTCGGTGAAGGAAAATATCGTGAGGAAACCTGCATGCTTCAATTTCGAGGCATGTATTGTACCCACTGTCCATTATAAGTGGCGACGGGCTCACCCCCCGTCACACTGGACATAGTTTCGGTACTACTGGTGAAACATGGATGTTCTGAGGTTTCAGAATATCTCTGACTACCCCCTCGGGGAATATAGTCGTGAGCATATGCTTATGCAAATTGTAATAGATTTTTTAACCTTGGAATTGAAGTTCTGAAGCCCGAAAAATAGAAAAGAAGACTAAAGTGAAGCTAAGTTCAATAGGGTCGGTGAAAATCTAATGTGACAGACAGTTCAGAGGCGTAACGGAAATTCCGCTTTTCCGACTTTATTACTTCATTCTAGCTCAGTGACCAAAGAATGATCTTGAACTACGAAGGATTCTGTAGTCTGTTTTTTATTTTATTAAAAATGGGTTCGCTCTTGACCTCAATCCAGTACTTAGGATAAAGATGGGGTCGAAGATGTAGCGAGCTAACCCAGAAGAAGATAATTGGGGTTGTAAGATTTTTTTTTTTGGAATTACGTATACAACGTTGCTGAGGGAGCATTTACTGCTTTTTACTGCGGACCAGAGGACCAGAAGGGTCACCGAGCCAATTGAATGAACTTAAGCAACCGACCTAGGGGCACCCCAGGGGGGTACGGACCTCGGCATAGGACGTTGCTGGGGCTACGCGGCGGATTGGGTAGCTGAGATCGGTGAGATCGGGTTGTAAGAGCTCGGAAATACTGACGCAGGCAGGGCATTCCACTCCTTGGCTGTGCGCATTATAAAACAATCAGAAAGGCGCTTAAAGTCGGGCTAATTTAAGGTTACATTTGACATCTGTCAATTTTAGCTTCGTAGTGAGGTGACCTGCTTAAAAGCATCGATTAAAGTGAATGAATCGATACGGATTTCAAACATACGTGAAACGAATTATATGAGAATATCGCGGTTTGTTGGAACTGGATTTTTTTGGGTTACATCCCTAGTGTTAAAAAAGAAAAAGGGTTCACAGACGCAACATTGTAACGATGTTCAGTTCTTTAGAACAGAAATTTTTGTGTTATGTTTCGAATGGTTTATTAGTTAAAGTAAATCGTAAAATTACCTTCTTTGGTCATTATTACAATAAATATGTAATCGTAATTAAAAAAAGAGTAAAGCAATTGTGCAGTTCTAACTTCGAAAAAATAAATATTATTCTATGCCCGCCGTGACAAGGTTACGTTTGGTGAAGTATCAATAGATGTCAACTGTGACTTATTAAATTGGCCCAACTATAGTGCGGATACGTGGGATATCAACCAAGAAGGGGTGGTATCCCGCGGTGCGTCTGGAGTTTGTCACTCCAGAAATAACTTGGAAACCCAACTGCATTTTTCCCGCTGGTTATCCTTTGTACACTTTTTGTCTGCTGAATCTAGTCAAATAATTATGTTTTGACGTAAGCAGACCAATGAAGTCGATATGAATACGTATCATCGATAGAACACCAAACAGTTAATTTTTTATTTATAATTAACGGACTTTTTGCTTGTGCGTTAGCACTGCATTTCCGCCAATGTCAAGTAGTTTGTGGGAGTATCTATCTCAATCTCAGGGATTGTTCTTGATCAAGAACAAGAAGAGATTGAGGATTGCGGAGCCTCGTGGCAGACAAAAACGGGAAGCGCGAACAACATGCGAGACAAGTGCTCGGGTCAGAACCTGCAACGTAACTCCACCAAACAATTAATGAAAAATGCCGATAACTCCTTGAGTAAAAAATAAGAGTACAGCTGCAAGTTGTCCTAATTAAAATACAAGGATGTGGAGACTTAACACAAAAGATGGTTGGTTTTTCAACCTTTGTTACGTACAAAACACGATTTACATATTCATAGTCCCGCGAATTCAGAGCAACGACTAAGCTTCGCTCTGAATTGAAGGTGGCAGTCGGTGAGAAAATCGAATTGAGCAAATCTTTATAGCTAGATGTAGGAAAACATCAACATAATAGTGGCACCATCTTGTATCCAGCTGTTGAAGGGAACAAAGAAATTATCTCTGAAACCTAAAATTTAGAATTCTCTCTCCACTCTAATAGAAAACAAACTGAACACTAGAGTGTTTTGGTAGGGGAATTGAAAACCCCTGGGGTTTACAATGAAACGGTTTGGGGAATCTTTTGTCTGGAACCCTTTAGTGTGCAAATAGACGAACAAGAGACCAACGAGATGAGGCCTTAGGCTAACTAAATAAACACAATGAAATATTTTTCTCTCGTAGGCGAAACAATAGAATGGGTAGCATCCATCTACAGGCTGTTTATTTAAAGCGTGGTTGCTTTCATTCTTCTTCCAATATTACCCTAGCAAACAACTATAATTCTAGATAATTTCTGGAGAAATATGAGCTGAAATCCGGAGCGAGCTAAGCGAGCTCAACATTTTACCGCAATATGATTACATCGTGATCCAAAAGCCTGCAGCGACGAGCGAAGCGAGCTCGTGATTTTACTATAATATGACTAATCATATTCTAGTAGAAGTCAATTTAGGATGCTGCAATACGCTCTAAAACATGGAAAGAGCTGTAAATTTTACTGCAATATGATTAGTTCCGCAATACGATCCAAGACCTTGACCGACCAGCTCGAAATACTGCAATTTAATTAGGTCGCTGCAAAACTATACAACGTGTTCATAAATTAACGCAAAACTAGAAAATAGTTTATTTAGAATCGAGAGCAGAATCGAATTAGCATGGTTTCAACATAGGATTTTTTTTTTTCAAAATGTTTAATAATTTGCGAGTAAAATTTAATATTTACTTAACTCGATCTC
Source organism: Agonopterix alstromeriana (assembly GCA_963924505.1). Classification (NCBI taxonomy): domain Eukaryota; kingdom Metazoa; phylum Arthropoda; class Insecta; order Lepidoptera; family Depressariidae; genus Agonopterix; species Agonopterix alstromeriana. Next base: position 2,200,767 of record OZ004676.1, on the reverse strand, counting down.
AACCGACCACTGCTCGGGCTCTCTCACCCTACTTACTACCAAAATAAGATTCTTAAAATGTATCCATGAGAGCACTTCAGCTCTCATTCATTGCTGAAATGATAAAAAATCATTTTTGCCCCAAAACTTAAAATGCGAATACCTTTAAATATTAACTATAAAATAAAGAAATAATTTTTTTAATCTAATTATTTTGTTATAAATCAGGTTGGGGTTGGGGGTTTTGCGCTTATTCATTAACACGTTGTATAAATCTTGGAGTGAACGAAGTTAACTCGAGATTTTGACTGCGATAAGATTAAGACGTTGCAGTACCAATACGATGGAAAGCCAGGCCGATTGGCATGTTCGGATCCTCAGAGGAAGGATCTCCATAGAGTCCGCATAAATGTACGATTGTAGTTAGTCTCTTTTGTCTTATGACGTACCTTTAATAGTAGAATGAGATGGAACTATAGATATTTGTTTATGCGGCTGTCCACTTTTTTTTGAGTTAGTGTGTGTGAAAAGTGACCGTAAACATAAGGCCATATGTCACTTGGTGCCTTTTGTTCATACTACTTGACACCACACACTCAAACCTAAACGTGAGTCGCGCTGCAAGTCTGGCGGAGTGCGGACGCGTGCGTATCGGCGCGTTGGGCTTGCGCGTGGCTCCGCCATTTTTTGAACTCTTTTGTGTTATAACCTTAAAACAATCACTTGAGATTATAAACTACTTACATTGGCAAAACTGCCACGCTAGACTTAATTAATAATACTGATCATTTTCCTACGTATACTCTTCACATAACGAGACATTGGCTGAATTGTGATAACACATCGGATGCCACTAAACAAAAATTGAATTGAATTGAAACCTAAACGTCAAAAAAAGTGGACACTTTACAATTGGTATGGATCACTCTATTAGATATAATCTCTTTGTTCGGATCTTAGTGCCGCCATTTTAGTTCGCTGGCGACGCCCACGATTACAGGTCCCCAATCACGTAGAAGAGTTTGTTATATCATCATGTCATAGTTACACTAAAAAAATATTAAAACCAAATTACAACTATACGTCATTTCAAATAAGGACGAAAAGATTTTCCGATTTCTATACAGGTTGTCAGGAAAAGTATCATTAACTTTTAAACCACATCTATCAAATTGAAGAACTTTTACTATGGGAACAAACATATCAGCGAAAAAAAAAATCTGCTGTTCCATACTAAACTGCAATGCCTATACTCGACTAAAATGTATGAGACAGCAGATTTTTTTGTTCTGTCAGGTTTGCTCCCATAGTAACAATTGTTCAGTTTGATGGGTAGAGTATGTGGTTTAAAGGTTAATGATACTTTTCCTTACACCCTGTGTAGATTTCTGGCCAATTCTGATTTGCAAATATAATTTATTTATCATAAAATATACTATCCGACATATCTTGGATGTTACTAAAGCTTTTCTAAGAATAAGTGAGAGAAATTGTTTCAAATCTATGTTTCTGTTATTCAAAATAGCCTTTAAATTTCGTTGCTATTTGAAATGGTGTGTAGGTGTGTGTGTAAATTCTGACCATAAGGAAAAACATGGAAGAAATCCGGCAAACGCAAAGGGTAACCTTTACCTACACACCAGAAAAAAGGTTAATTGAATGCTAACATAGCTCGTTTAAAAAAAGAGGGAAAAAAAGTTCGGGGACAATTTGAGAGGTTTCAAAGCGTGGCGAACGTTAATTTTATTTGCACAGTGTTTGATCGTTTTACCTGTTACGTGGTTTGACTTTCGTTGGGTGGAGGTGGACGTTTGTTATTTTCTGAGATTAAGATATTTTATAGCACAGTGTGACCTAAACCCGCACTTAACGCACACTTTTCCGGGACCTAAGTTGTCTATTTCTGCACGGTGCGTAAATGAATCGACTACCTTCACATATGTAAAAAATGAAACAAAACCCTTTGAAATGTCGTTTGAAGCTTGGAAATGCACAGGAAACAAATGTTTCAATGATTTCAATGTTTGATGATCCAATGACTGGTTTCAATGTTTATTTTCAATAAATCAATTCGAAATCAAAATCATTTCTATGTTTCTTTTAAAACAGCAATCTGAACCCTCGAGGGGGGCTGCGCCCCCCCCCCCGAACCCTCCTTGCTGCCCCCCCCCCCCCCCCCGCCATCCATCCGGGGCGGGTTTAGGTCACTTGTGCTATAAAATAGTATACGATACTCGCGACCAAACTTGCCTATTAATGCACGGCGTTTAGCACCAATGGGCAACTTAGGTCACTCGTATCGTAATGTACTATTTATGGATAGCACATAATAATACAGGAGGCAGGACCAGACCATGAAACTGAACAACTTTCTCTATGGGACCAACATCGAAATCGCGAAAAAAAATCTGTTATCCCATACATTTGGCTCGAATAGGTTTGCAGTTTTCTATGGAAGAGCTGATTATTTCGCGATTTCGATGTTGGTGCCATAGCGAAAGTTTTTCAGTTTGAAGGTCTGATCATCCCCTTAAAAAAATGTCAGCATATTAAGAAAGACCTGGTATAGTAGCAAAGTCAAAGTCAATATAATTTATTCAATATAGGAGCTTGCAGCACACTTATCAAACGTCAAATCTTTTTAAAGCTACCACCGTGTCGGAAAGTGTTGTCGCTGTAGAGAAGATGCGGCCAGAAACTCTACAACATAACACGACTTAATAACTATTACAATGTAAATTTTTAAGCTAAAGTTATGTATACAATAATACATAGCACCCTGCACCTGTAACTAACAAAAAGAGCGAGGATACATCTCGTATTTCTCGCTTTGTCGAAGGTGGCATGTAACCTTACTGCAATGAGAAAATTAATACCTTTAAATATAGTTTATTATTATTGTCACTGTAGTACTCTCAGCAAGCAAACGTTTGACTATTTATATGTGGACTGGTTACGCGTGTAATTCTACTAATAAATTTTGCGGGGGTCGAGGTAACATGAAATCCGCAACTTTGGGTTTTATTCCCCATTACTTTAGATTCTAATTTTGAATGTTTAAAATCATGAAAAGTAGTCTCGTGTGAACCCCAAACGTTCTAAGTTCGAAGTTATTACTTCGCAATTATAGGCTATCTCGTTTAGTGATAAGGTGTAAAATTGAATGTAAATGCACAAGATCAATTGTGCTTATACCATGGCAGAGGGGAAATGCTACCGCAAGGCTAGTCCTTATAATAATTAGTCAAAGGTTTCAACATTTCTCATACAAATTGTGAACTGTATTTCAATTCGCAATACATTATCAACATTCGCGTGCAGCTGTGATTCTGAGACGTAGAGTCGCGTCGCGCAAGATTTCACACCTCGTTTGTCGCGCCGTTACTTCACCGTGAATAATGTCAACTTGTGCGAACATGTCACTTCATTCGCTTTTACCGTTTGCGTTTATTGATAGGTTTGATAGACAAAAGGTAGAGGACAATAGGGAGAAATGTGTGGGAGCTTGTATGGTGGGGCAAAATGTCTGGGTAACTCTGAGTTTTGCTTTAAGAGAAAGGTATTTTTACCCGACTGCGCCAGAAGGAGGGTTATGTTTTTTATGTAGGTTGACGGTAGTTATAAGTTTGACCATAGGACATTAAATAATTTGTAGAAGTGTCAACAACGTTTTGGATTTGACATGATGGCGTTTGCATATGCGCACTTGGTGCAAATTGTCATTGACATATGTGTAGGGTTGACTTACCACGCATCGTATGAACATCATCTACTTCGTTACTTTTTATTATTCGTTCTGTTGTTAAAATAGTTTTTGAGCTAAATAATTTCTGAAAGTGTAAATTTAGCGTTATTTTTCATCGTATTTTATGCACTGAAAAGACTAAATTTTTTGTAGTCAAATACTACGGATGCGCGCGCCTGACGGCTTTCCCTTGCTCGGCTTCCCTCAAGTTTCCCAGAAAGTGTGACGTGAGGTGGGGGATCTGAAGTCAGAGGGGGGGGGGCGTTCTGTATATAGAGTGTTCTAATGTAGCGCTACATTGGGTTCCATATAAATGTGCGTGAAGGATCATTGATCCTGACCTGTTGGAGTTTGACATAAGTATCTAACATTTAAATATTTGCAGTCAAATTGAACATTTAAAAATTCCGTACAGCCAATCGGATACTTAAGTCAGATAGAAAATGTTTTTTTAAAATCTTTGATTTTGTTTAAAACAGAACAACACGGCTATTATAAAAGTGAAAACACATCTGCATATCTTAAAAATTTAAGCCGTAAATAATGTTGTCCTGTTTAAAGTTTTATTTTTGGGGCTATTTATGATTTTTTTCATTTGCTAGGAAGTTTTATAACATAATATAAATTAATATTCTCATATTCATGTATTATCAAAATTAATAGACAACTTTTTTGACTGACTGTACCGTTAGTCATTTTGTAGACAAGTGACGTCACAGCTTGAAAACAGGCGAGTCGCAAGAGATTTTACACCTCGCTTCACGCACGTCTTCGTAGCTTTAATTCCGTACGATTACGCACTGTGTTTAAAAAACTTCAAAAATATAATTTAAAATGTAAAATCGAATCTTTATGTAGCTATAAATGTTATTTTCTAAGATGTATAATGTTCAGCGATCTAGACAGAAATTTCCTACATACATATCTTTCTCACCATTATTCGTGAGAAGAGGTTTTTGCCCTGCAGTGGGATCCAACTGGCTATAACTTTAGAATTTATTATTCATGTTAATAAATGAGTATTTCGAAAAGTTCATTTTAAAGTTACATATGAAGAATATAAAGTACCTTCTCGTAATTCATTATAAGTTTTCTATGTCGAAACCAGTATCGTGTAAAGAAAAAAACGCATTCCTTCGTAACTAGTATCGTATAAAGATGATTTTTTCTTCCATCGTAACTGGTTACGAACCTCTGGTTTCGTACGCGGCCGAAGGGGAATGAAACACCTAAGTACCGCTTCTGAAGATTTTTGATAACTTCATAAACTCTTCTACAAAAAAGCATAAGCATGACTATATTCCCCGAGGGGGTAGTCAGAGATATTCTGAAACCTCTGAACATCCACGTTTCACTAGTAGTACCGAAACTCTGTCCAGTGTGACGGGGAGTGACAGTGGACAGAAGGCACAATACATTACAATACACGAAATTGAAACATGCAGGTTTCCTCACGATGTTTTCTTTCACCGTTGTTTTTATACAAAAATTATTATTTGAAATCATCATAGTTTATAGAGTAGCTTAAAAAATTTCATAACTGAGACATGGAATTGAATTGTCACAACTTGTGAGCTAACTACATAATGAAAATACGCTTTAACACAAAACATACAAGTCATTAACCCAAAATCGTAACAGGTGAAATTTAGTACCACCCCAATTACTTATGTTGTCTTTGGCACTAAATTGTAACTTAAAAAACGCAACTTTATATCTCTGCGGTTATTTTCACAAGTGCGTCGACAAGATTAACCGAGTAGGGACGTTGGGAACATCGTTTTCGGATATTTCCAGTTTTGCCACCGATATTTATGTGGAACGCAATAAATATTGAGTATGTATGTAATCGAGTGTTGTTATCGCATTTATTTTGATATCTTTTAGGTACCAATAATTTTTGTTAATTAGAAATACGAGACGAGAAGGTTTACAACGAATATTATGTACTGGGGAGTTTTAAAGTGGCACCTTTCGTCGCAAAGATTACCGAGTCCAGGCTAAGGTGGTATGGACATTTTGTTGAGATCCGATGACCACGTGTTGAAGAAGTGTATTTCCAGGGCTACATAAAAGAAAGGGAGAGATAGGCCACAAACTACTTGGATGACGAATGTCCAGAGGGACATGAAGGAGTTCGGCCTATCTGTAGACAATGCATATCAGTGAAACAAGTTGCGCGAAGAGGCGAGGAGAGGACAAGAAGAAGAAATAAGAGACGAAAATGGGTATGAGTAAAGGTATTGCCATTTTATTAACAGTCGCGGCCACCAATAAAAGTATTGCAAAATTATAGTACTATTAAAACAAACATTATTTTGTTTTAAACTTAAGGCTTAGATTACATCGGAGCTGAGATATTTGACTCTAAACTTTCATTAAGAAGTAACAAAAACCTTTAATAATGAACTCATTTTCAATCAATGAATCGAAACATATTACCTACTCAGCAAAATATACCGCAAAGAAATACACAAGATACAAAACAAGGCAGTCTTAGTGTTAAAAAGCTATTTCTCCCATACAACCTTAGAAGTTATCTGTACCTTAATAGCACAGTTCCGGTGCGGCCTAGCAATGAATGTGATGTTCTTTAATGTATCAGAATCAAAATTTCACAAAGGTCCTCTAAAACCTATGTAAATTTGGTTACTGCCCGCTCAACAACAACAACAAAAAATGTTCCATACTTACAACCTTACTCATACTCATTTGAAATGTAATAAAAATACGTCCCCGTTGAAATAACACAAACAAACCAAGACTAAAACTATCAACATTTGAAACTATCACAATTTTTCAGTCTCTAGCTCTGGAGACTAACGTTTCTGTTGATTTTCCGTCGGATAACTGTTTACGGATACGGATAATCATAACAACCCTATCTCAAGAGTTTGTTTAGCTTAGTAAATTGTCCTTTAACAGTTGAGTTAACACTGTCAACTTGATCTCAGTTACTTCTCGTGGTAATCCCATTCTGTCAGACTTTATATCCTTTTTAAAAGGTATTGGTACAAGAAAATGGTTGGTATAATATAGCTCTAATTTCTTCACCGCTCATTATGCTCAGACAAACTATAGCCCAGTCTCTTTACGGAGTTTTGTTAGGAGCGGTTGAAGTAATTATGAATGGTACTTTCAAACTGTTACAGTTTTAGTGACAAAAATACTATCTGACAATATATTTCAATTTTGTGCCGTCCAGAACGCTTTCAACTTAATAATATTAATACCAATGCACTCATTTAAATTGGATTCAACAATTTTGGGCAATAAAATAGTCATCAGAATTTTATAAATAAGTGATTCAGTAGAAAATACAAATGTATTTTTCAAAGCTTTCTAAGTAGACAAAAATATTTACTCCGTGTTTGAAATGTGTATAATGGCAAAGCCTTAAAAATGTGAGAGAAAAATTTAACCGTCAGGTTTTTTAGAATGAGAAAATGCTTAATTTTTAAATTTGGGGCTGTTAGTGACGTGATTTTTTTTTTTAATTTTGTTATATTTCTAGGATCAAATTGGCTCTTAAATGATATATACTTTTAAAAAAATCGATTCTTTATTCGTCCCGTAAAATGACTGGGCTACTATGCAATGCATACAAACATCAACGGTGCATAAATAAATATAAGGTTGGTTATTCATTGTGATGTTGACGATTTATCTTAACTATTATAAAACTGTAACAGAAGTGTGTCTGTACATTGAAGATAATAACATGAAAAAGGATACGATATGGTTTTTAGGTATCCCGGACTTCAAATCAACTTTTTTTAGAATTTCTGTCCGTCTGTTTGTCTATTTCTTTGTTTGTTTGTATGTTTGTAACAGCATCACGCAAAAACTATTGAACCGATTTTAATGTTTTTTTTTGTTTGATAGCTTATGATCTGACTTAAAATCTGGTATATATTTTATGCGGACGAAGTCGCGGGTAAACCCAAGTCTTGTTTAATTTGGGAAAGGGAAAAGTAATTTTTGTATGGAGGGTGGCGTCTTTTTCTGGATTCCAGTCCGTTGCGTTGTAACGTTTCGAAGATGTTGATTTTTAAAATTGACAAAAAGTTTGTTCCTATATTATATACGAACACAATTTACTCGATTTCGTTCTTTATAGCTTAATTTGTTCAAATGAAGTTTTTTTTTTATTTTCTGTTATCGCATCTAGGTAACAGATATCAATACGATTTTTTTTGGCATTGCGGTGCATTATACCTTTATCTGTTCTTGTTAAATCGTAGCTTTCACTATACATACTAATGGTATGGTACTTACAACATAAACAAGATAAACTTAGTTTCTACATTAATGTGGTAACAATAGTTGTTATAATATTCCCTAAATCCAACCCCCAGCTAGACAAGGGCCAAAACTTTACATGTACAAGAGTGAAACCGCAAACGAGTCCATTGTAAGATATAAGGGTTAAACCCTGCTAGTACTCTTGCCCATGTCCACTTTTATTTGACTAATTTGAACAACGCATCGGTTTTCTTTGTATTTCACGTGTTAGTCAGTAAGAGGTATATTCTGAATAAACCATTAGATCAGATTCAGACAATCAGAATTTCACTAATCACTAGCAGTGACAAAACTCTATCTAGTAGTCTGATAGGTACTCTACAATCAAAAAATTATGGTTGATAAAATAAAAATTGCGGCGGTTCGCTTCCTGGCCAGTAAGTTATACCGAATTTATGTACCGTTGTATTTATTATTATCATGGCGTGGATGAAGGAGAACATCATGAGGAAACTAGCTTATATGCAATATGGGATAACAACCGATTTAGGTATTTGTTAAAACCCATAATAGCTTTATGAGCAAAAAAGATTTGTAAATGTTGCAAGTTATATAGTACATACGTCTTGCAATCAACCAATTTATTTAACACTTTATTGTAAACACGGAGGTGTGTTTAGGCGCAGTTTAGTCCTCGCGAAATCAAAATATTAATTTAAAGTATATAATAAAGATTGTGTATTAAACTGGACATGAGCTGTCGAACTATATGGCTACTAAATAGAACCGCAAGGCGACAATTGTATTGTGGTCTTCTATTGTGAGCCGACTGTGATCGATGCGGGTTTTGGATCAGTGGTTATATAGCTACTAACCCTTTAACTTGGGTTCATATAGGCTACTGCCATAGACAATACGAGGTCCTTCTAAAATTATGCACAGATTTAAAAACAATAGACGGAAGCTTGAGACTACACGCTACAGTCATAATTTTAACAAATCTAACATTTTGACCAATATGTGCGCAGTAGCGCCTAAGAGGAAGGATCTCTCTTTAAGACTAGAGTGAGCCATACCAGTTGTAAAGTTTCCACTATTTTGACGTTTAGGTTTGAGTTTGTGGTGTCAAGTAGTATGGACAAAAGGCACCAAGTGACGTATGGCCTTATGTTTACAGTCACTTTTCACACACACTAGCTCAAAAAAAAGTGGACAGCCGCATAAACAAATATCTATAGTTCCATCTCCTTCTACTGTTAAAGGTACGTCATAAGACAAAAGAGACCAACTACAATCGTAAATTTATGCGGACTCTATGGAGATCCTTCCTCTTAGAGTAGCGCTTTCGACTACAAATTTTTTAATTGAAATCTTTATCAAGATTTTTGCCAAATTGACAACATTTCATTTTTAAGAAAGGTACCAAAGTAAGAAAAGCATTTGGACATTATGTGATTCAAAGCATATATCAAAATTATCAGATTTTTCTATCCATTATTACTCGAGTTATTTGAAAAATACTGAAAAATATAATAGAGGTTGAAAGAGATTTTATTCCTTTGCCTGCTTGGCTTTTCTATTGTATTTGACAGTTTTTATTTTTAATGTTATTGCGGCCAAGGTATCTTAGCCATAATTCCTACGTTTTTCAGGATATTAGTAATCATATTAACCCTTTTTTATATCTTTTATCAAAAACAGGTGGTTAAAAAAATGTTATGTTGTCAATGGTTTGCCAACTATACAACTGTTGCTTTGTTCACAGGACCGGCAAGCTTCATTACCCTACTAATGTGTGTGGACCACTCTTTGAGGAGGAGCTGGAGTTCTGGGGCCTGGACTCCAACCAGGTGGAGCCCTGCTGCTGGTCTACATACAGCATACACAGAGATACACAGGTTTGTGAAAAATTAAACATAGCTAGTATTGTATAGATGTGCAAATTTTGCCAGAATGTGAATATTTTGCCAGAATGTGAATTGTGAATACTTTGCCAAAGTGTTCAAAATATTGTCAGATTATGAATACTTATTCATGGTGTGAATTTACTGTAATGTTGTGAAGTGTGAACATTACTGCGAAATTCGGACTCACATTGTGTACACAGAACATTATAAGAGGGGTTAGAAATGCAAAGTAGCGCTTTTGCTTCGAAGACGGCTGTCGCCACTTGTCTTCCCGCTCACGCTGCTACAATTACTCATGCCCTCTCGCACGCACCACGCCGCGCGCCTTATGGTGTTATGCAAATCATTGCATAATCTGTGGCGACACTTTCCACGCCTACTTTGCACTTCTAACCCCTCTTATAATGTTCTGTGATTGTGTACATACCACACATAGGTAATGTGATTTCCAGTAATATTTTTGTAAATGTTAATTCCTTGAAGGAAACGTTTCTTGGTAGGTAAAAATTACCCTTACTGATGGTAAAACTACGATCCAGATTCATTGGCAACCATGGTAAAAAAAACGTCATAATTGGAAATAAAGAAGCGCTCGTAGGCGTAGTGGAGTTTCGGTATTGGAAACGATCACCGAAGTCAAGCAACGTCAGGTCCGGTCAGTCTTTGGATGGTTGACCGTTTAGTGGTATTTCATCTCGAGCGTTTCCGTGTTTCGGAAGGCACGTTAAGCAGTTAGTTTCGGATAGTTCAGAGGCCTATTAAGGCGACTTGAGAATTCTCTGAAAGTCAAGTTGACCACTAACTTGCCTCCACCAACATGCACTGGGCCCGCGTGGTGGAGTATAGCCCACCCTCTCACCCTTATTCGTGAGAGTAGGCCTTTGCCCTGCAGCGGGATTCTACAGGCTATAATTTAATATGCACACCGTTTAAAAAAATAAGCTTCCTCAAAAACGTAATCTTTCACCTGTCTTTATTTGCCAATACGACGAGAATTCTTTCAGTTCATATTTCCGTTCTTGTAAAGAATTCCGCGTAAACATCCATTACATCAGATATGACTTTTATCATTTATTTAAAGCAAGCAACCGGAAGCCGTATTCGACAAACGTTCGTTTATATCTTCTCGAATCGTAAATTTGGGGCTAGGAAAACAGCGGGAAAAATATCGTCAATTCGACGACCAATTTTGTTTAATTCTTGCGATAGAATTTACTTCAGTTGATAAAACTCAAATAAATACTTAATCCAAATAAAATCAAACGTAGCAGTATACAATGTTTTTCTAATACAATATTTAATTACATTTGACCAATCCCTACTATTCCGTCAACAAGATACGGCCCTAGTTCTAAGATTTGTACCCCAATGTAACTATATTCGTGTATACTGATCGCTTGTGATGTCTAATTTGGCTTGTGAGTTGTATCTTGGCTGTCTGTTAATATCATACTCATATAAGTGTAATCCTTTTTAAACTGTTTATGGATATATGAAGCATTAAGTAAGCTGTGTACAGTTTTAATTGGGCTTCAGATTAAGTACTGTCTGTTCACTTATACTGTAAATTTTTTATTGTTGTAATCTGTTGCCTGTTACTGCACCTAATAAATAAATAAAATAAAAATAAAATAATGAAAATCTCCCCAAGATGTTCTGGCTGCATCGCAAAAATTGCTTCAATAGCGCTACTAAAACGAGCATTTTGTCTTGTAAAAGAAAGGCTTAGAACCCATAAAAATTTTATCATAAAAGTGAAAACCACCATTTTTTTTAAAAGTAATTATTAATGAAGATGGACTGTTCATCATCTACCTATCAATTCTCACTCCAGCTGACTAACCATGCGATAAAAATTAGTCTCACACACGGTACATAAACACGCTCCCACGTTTTAATGGCCCCAAAACTATAACCTCAAAAGCGAGGTACAGTGAACGTAAAAACGCAAGAATTGTTTCCGTAGTAAACCGATGCCGATTCTCAGACTCGTAAAGTATAAGGAGTATGACGTCTGAATCAATTTTATTTCGTTAGCCTTGTTATAGACTGTTGTGGCGAAATCAATTGGGACTTGTTTTTTATTTATTTTATACAACGTGTTAACGAATAAGCGCAAAACCTCATACACCACAACCCACACACATCTTCTCTATAGCGACAACACGTTCCGACGCAATGGTAGCTTAAAAAAAATATTTGACGTTTGATAAGTGTGCTGTGTGCTGCAAGCTCCTATATTGAATAAATTATATTGACTTTGACTTTGACTGATTTATAATAAAATAATTTGATTGAAACAATAATTTCATTATTATGATAGTTAAAATTTAAAGTTATTCGCGTTTTAAGTTTTCAGACAAAAATGATTTGTTATCATTTCAGCAATGAATGAAAGCGGGATACATTTTAAGAATCTTGTTTTGGTAATAAGTAGGGTGAGTGTGCCCGTGTGGTGGGTTGAGATTGAGTTCAGTAAATTTTAAATTTTACAAACAAATTATTGACTATTTTGAAAAAAATTACCTATTTTGAACACATGATAATTCGATTATGCTCTCGATTCTAAACAAACTACTTTCTAGTTTTGCGTTAATTCATTTACACTTTATATAACCTGACACTCTTTAGAATCGCGGCCTCTTGTGCTTTTTAATGTATCACTATAAAAGTACTTTAATTTAGAGCGGTGATAGGCAGAGAGCTTGCGAATCAATCACGAGGCGGTGATTCGATTCCTGACCTGTGTTGGCCTAGGTTGGTTTTGTCATTATTAAAACTCGGTGACGGTGAGGCGAAAAGAAAGAAACAATAAGTTCAAAAGATCAGGTGGGAAGAATGATTTTCAGACTTCAAACAAATAATTATTACGTTTCATTCTTAAGACAAAATAAAGATACGAAGTATTTCAATTTAGAAGCCTAATTTTATTTTATTAGGCACACCAACAGTACATAATATTATACAATAAATGATTAAAAATTTATTTCAAAAACAGTTTTTGACGCAATATTTTTGACTCTACCAACTTCCAACTGCTTCGAAAGATGTTCCGTTGTAGAAAAAATTCATATAAGAAATAAAAATAGAAACAAAAAAATCTGGTAATGTCACTTATGGGTTTTTTTAATTGTTGTTTGATTTAAGAGGTATCCCCCACTGAACGACCTTGACCCTTTCAGAAACGCCTCACCTCTACTAAACTTCGTAATTTTTTGTGACTCTGGTTCCTTCTAATCCAAGGAAACCAAATTAAAAAATCATAAGAATTCGCACCAAATTAAAAAATTATGTAATTAACTCATTAAATATTGGTCTCAAAAAAACACAAATTCGATCATAATATAGTATACACAATTGTGTGTGACGCAACTAACTAAATAACGAGAAGATAGCTTCTAAAAACCAGCAAAATATGGCCCGACCCTGCATTTACCTGTTGGGAGCGTTTTATGTTACTGTTCTGGGGGCCTAGACAAAGTACCTTTTGATTAGCGTTAACGACAGTAGAAAACATAAAAAAATGTATGGGACTGTAGAAAAGAACGAAAACGAATAGAAAAGGCCTAGACAACATGCAGTTTTTGACAGTTGCTTTCGACAGTGAGCGTTTCGTTTTGAACGCTTCTTGTCGATCAACAAGACCTTGTAGATAACGCTAGAAAATGGCGGGCGGAAAATTTGAGACCAACCTCAAATTTTCAAATTCTTTTGAAAATCGAAGAAAGAAAAAAGAGTGAATGATTGAGTGAGCTGAACGCTAATCATAGAGCAGATTTAGCTTTTTTTCTCTAATAAGCGATCGTCAATAATTTGTGACATTGTCTAGCATTCTGTAAATTTTTCTATCGTCGATAACTGCGGCGTTGACGTTTGTAGAATAAGAAGCGTGTGCATTTTGTCTATTGTCTTGTTCCTCTGAAATAGTATTTTGCGAACTAGCAAATACCCGTTTCTGATAATTCCGAATACGATCAGATATCTGTAAGATACACTATAAGTCCGCACGATTATCCAGCGGACTTGTATTCGAATAAACCTTGAAATAAATTGTACAGTTACGTATCGTATGGAATAATTTTGTGTATTCAGATGGTATTCAGGTGCCGATGCTGTGTCCTTTTGAAACGGTAAAGCTTTCTGTATGCGAGTGTACTTCGAAACTATTTGGAAAGATTCGTTAATTTTTTTTTAGAAAAAGGTGATAGCTTGTCGTATGCATAATAAAAATTAGTCTAGCATTTTCTTTACAGTTTCCATGATTTACAGACGTTTATGTCTAAATATAGATTCATATGGCACAGGACCGGCACTTCAAACAACGTTTTGGATTTGACATGTTGGATTTAACTCCTTAAAATATATTTTATTTTTAACGTTGGAAAATAACGCATAAATATTTAGCTTTTAAATTTGAAAATACTATTTTTAGTAATGGAATGAACTAAGTATTAAAAGTAACGAAATGTATAATTATGTTCATACGATGCGTGGTAAGTCAACCCTACACATTTATGTCATGCACAATATGCGCAAAGTGCGCATGTGCGAACGTCAAATCTAAAACGTAGTTTGAAGTGCCGGACCTGTGGTATAGATTTAGGTTCGAAAATAAAATGTGAAGTCAAGAAAAATCAATGTTCAATAAATAGGGAAATTGAATCAATTTACATTAAAATAACAGTTTATACAATTATTATCATAACTTGAGAAGAGCCTCATCGAAATCTCATTAGCACTACAATCTCGAAGCAAATTTGAATTCTGTTTCAAATCAGTTAAAGTTCAAAATTGAAAATCACAGCTCTCTCTATGTAAATCGAGACGATAATGGGAAAGGAAAAGACGGAGGGAAATCGTTAAAGATGCAATAAACCTTTTTTGGTTTAGAATTAAGGGTCGTTTTCGCTTGAACGGCCGGGGGTATTATGGGTTGACGAAATGTTTTTTTTCCTGAACAAAGTGGGAGTAATAACTACTTTTCGCTGTTTTTACTAGAATTTTTTAAATAAAAGATTAAATTTCGTCTAAGGATCGCTTTCTCTGTTTTATTTTCATGCTCTGAATACGAAATTTTTCTCGAAAACCTTTAAAATATCTAGAAAGAAATGGCTGTTTGCACGGAGAAAAATATATAGTAGGTAGTATACAACAACTATCTATTTTAGCAGACTTTACTAGAAATTTTGTTGTTGGAATTCGATTTTTAACAACGAACTAGTATAGTCTGCTATATTCTAGTAAGTCTACTAAAATAAATAGTTGTCAAATAAAGGGTGCAAATCGATCGGTCCCGGAAACTCAACGGATTGAAAGTACTTATCAGCAGGTCACAGAGTACTATAATTAGGCAGGTTAGGAGGATATAATTCGGAGCGCGCTCCATACAAACGTAATATGGTGATATTTTCAATACTAACCAATTAAACTAGGTGAAATTTTTCAGAATCAATCTAAAAACAAATTTCTATGGTTCTATAGAGTCTGATTTTCGTTAAAAAAGGAATAGTTTTAAAGTAACAGTGCCTCAAAGATTTCCATGCAAATCATAAATTAATCCTAGCATTGAAACTGTATATTTTAACGAAAATCGGACTCCATACAAGCATAGATATTTGTATCAAGATTGTTTCAGCAAAATTTCATTGACTTTAATTGGTTAGTATTGAAAATATCACCATAGTACGTTTGTATGGAGCGCGCTCCGAATTATATCCCCTTAACCTCTCGTCTGTGGAGATTCCAGACGCAAAAGATTTGTTATTGTCTTAGTCACGGATCCGTGACATCCACAGACGAAGGGTTAAGGGTTGAGCCTCATCTGGTAGCACGGAATTGCATTTTTAAACGCTCTATCCTCTTTGCTCTATCAGGAACGTCATTGGCTTGAGCGAGAAAGGTCGTAGCACTGCCGGTGCTTCCGCGTACTATCGCATTCCGCTATCTTATTCGCTCGCGCAAATGACGTTCGCAGACAGAAAAGGATGGAGCATGAAAAAATTCGATTCCGTGCTGCCAGATGAGGTTCAACCCTAAAAATTATAACGTTTAATCGTGGATAATTTTAATACAATAGTGTTAGTATATTTCACAAAATTATCAACGATTTCACTTTAGATTCACAATTATTCACAGAGCTCGAATTTTATCCTGCCTATAAGTTCACAAAAATGGTTCTATTGCCTCGCGTGACGTATCTCTTTCTATTATACAGCGGTGTCGCTAGGTACATCTCGCTCTCTCAGCTATCAGTCTCTCTATTCCTGGGGGCCTAGACAAAGTACCTTTCGATTAGCGTTAACGATAGAAAACATAGAAAAGGCCTAGACAACATGCAGTTTTTGACAGTTGCTTTCGACAGTGAGCGTTTCGTTTTGAACGCTTCTTGTCAATCAACAAGACCTTGTAGATAACGCTAGAAAATGGCGGGCGGAAAATAGGACAGAAATTTCAAATTTTCAAATTCTTTTGAAAATCGAACACGATCCAGCATATAAAAAGAAAAACGAGTAAATGATTGAGTGAACTGAACGCTAATCATAGAGCAGATTTAGCTTTTTTCTCTAATAAGCGATCGTCAATAATTTGTGACATTGTCTAGCATTCTGTAAATTTTCTATCGTCGATAACGATGCGGTGTTTACGTTTGTAGCGTAAGTAGCGTGTGCATGTAGTCTAGGCCTCCTGGTATAATAACAGTATGGGCCAGTCAGTCTGTGTCGGACGATCGGTGGAGTAACAACTCTGTTGCGAACGTTCATCGGTCTAACTCCTGAGGATTCTCCTTGGTGGAGCGAAACACGTGTAGAGTAGAAATTATTTGGTGGTCAGGTTGTATTGCATAACGTAATGCAACTTTGTCTAATAGGTATTTAGAAGCGGAAGTCTTAATACAATGTTCTTATCTATTGATTATGAAGAACATCACGTTGATACATATAATATCTTTTCTAGATTTTCCAAATAGAGAGATGGTTAGGTAACATGAGAATGTTCCACAAAGGAAAATTAGATTGAGGGAGAATCCCTTCTAAAAGCTTGTAAGCTAATCATATTACATTGTCTGGTAATGTTAACTTACGATGTTTATTATTAATGTTATAATTCAGTTGAGCTGTCTCTTATACGGGTTTAAGAGGTAATAACCGTTAGCGCGCTCCATACGATCGAAGTTTAATTACATGTTATACCTTAAAGCAGATCTCACGTAACTTAAAAAAGATAATAGCGCGCATCGGAGCTGAGATATTTGACTCTAAATGTTCATGATAAAGTAACCAAAACCTTTAAGAGTCAAGTAGTTTTCCATCAATCAATCGAAACATAATTATTACCAAAGTCAAAGTCAATATAATATATTCAATATAAGAGCTTGCAGCACACTTATCAAACGTCAAATCTTTTTTAAAACTACCACCGCGTCGGAATGTGTTGTCGCTGTAGAGAAGATACGGCCAGAAACTCTACCTCTACCTACTTAGCAAAATATACCGTAAAGAAATAAATAGGATACAAAACAAGGCAGTCTTAGCGCTGAAAAGCGATTTATTACATACAATCTTAGAAGTTATTTTGTACCGTAACAGCTCAGATGCAGCGTAACAATGAATGAGATGTTTTTTATATACTCTTATTTTGAAAGGTCCTCGAAAAACCGATGTAAGTTTTATTACTGGCCACTTAATAAAAAATATCAATGTTCTCCATACAACCTTACCCATTTAATTATATTTTGGATAATAACCAATTCAAGTCAATAGGCTACTTGACAACTAGTCAAATCCGCTACTCTTTATCAGACGTCAAAACGTGCGCTTTGTATGAAATTTGTACTCAATTCTGAGTTGTGACGTCATCAACATTTCACTACTTTTTAAAGTTTATCTTATTATTACAAATAGTATTTAAGCTAAAACTCAATGAAAATGGGAGTTTAGAGTTATTTTCTAACTTATTTTTTTTTGAGTAGATTAAAATATAATAGATTGTATGTAGTCAAATACCCAATTACCCAATGCATATATTTACCATAACATCCTGTCTATACTACCTTAAGATTTCTACTAAATTTTCCCATAAATGTTCTCTTTTAGCAGTTTAACCAACAAAACAAAACCAGCTAAATTGACAACATTACATTTTTTAACCACCTGTTTTTAATAAAAAATACAAAAAGAGGTTAAAAATAAGAGATACGTTTTTTCCGATTTTATTTTTGACCGATATTTATATTTTTAATTAACTTTTGAATATTTTGAAAAACATAGGATTTATGGCTAAGATAACCGCAACCTTGGCCGCAATAACATTAAAAATAAAAACTGTCAAATACAATAGAAAAGCCAAGCAGGCAAAGGAATAAAATCTCATTCAACCTCTATTCTATTTTTCAGTATTTTTCAAATGACTCGAGAAATAATGGATAGAAAAGTCTGATAATTTTGATACAAGCTTTGAATCACATAATATCCAAATGGTTTTCTTATTTTGTTACCTTTCTTAAAATGAAATGTTGTCAATTTAACCAGACATTATTGGAACTCGACCCTAACGCATAAGTAAATGTTACAGTTTCCTTAAAAATGCGAAGACATTTTTTTAAAACGTTTCCCCTTTCATGGCTTTCCATTTCCATACAAATGACGCTATTTCTGACTGCATTAGGTGCTTTAGTGTTACCAATGTTCTTTCTTACGCTTTTTCTTTTATTAAAAGTTTTTCGAATTGGGGTTAATGCTTGTGGCTATATCACACAAGCGCGTTTTGGGTGTATAGTCTAGGAAAAATAAGGTTTGAGATTGCATTAAAGACACTTTAGTAAATTGTGTTTGAAATAATAGTACTGCTAGTTTATAACACTTTTGTCGAGATTTCTTGGTAATATTGGCTCAGGAACCTGAGAAATACCTTATAATCGATATAAATGTACAAAGGTCAAGATTATTTCGAAAGATATTTCTTCCAGCATACTAGCAAAAGAGACAGTTAATTATCACAAGCCAAATTTAATGTGTACAAACAAACAGTAAATAATTTAGTTGTGAGGTTATAATTTTAGAAGACTTCCAAAATATGAAATATCTACTCAAATTTACGATATTAACCGGGGATTATTATTGTTATAAGTAAAACGTATTGAATGAAGCCATCCTGTACAAAATCACCAGTTTTACATTATTTGTTCATACTTAAATTTAATGTTTTGTAAATGTCTTAATTATTCAATAATACACAGTAACAAATCGGGGATTATTGAGAATTTATGTTTTTCAGGTATTTATTTACTATATTCCAAATTATCACCAAAAGTGCAATTAATGCAACCTTCTCCATACAAAAATCCGTAGATTTCCCCGACTAGTAGGTGTTGACGGAACGATACACGTTGAAAAATATAGGGTCTTTCTTAATATGCTGATACTTTTTTAAGAGGATGATTAGACCATCAAACTGAACAACTTTCTCTATAATAATCAGCTGTTCCATACAAAACTGTAAACCTGCTAGAGCTAAATGTATGGGACAGCAGATTTTTCACCGGTAGTACCGAAACTCTGTCCAGTGTGACGGGGGGTGAGCCCTTCGCCACTTATAATGGACAGTGGGTACATTATAAGTGGCATAACAGAAATTGAAGCACGCAGGGTTCCTCACGATGTTTTCCACCACCGAAAAGCCAATGGTGTTACAAATCGTACATAAATTCCGAAAAACTCATTGGTACGAGTGGGTCTGGACGGGGATCAAACCATCGCCATAATAAGCTGACACTTTTTCAAGGGGATGATCACACCATCAAACTGAACAACTTTCTCTATTATACCAATATCGAAATCGCGAAAAAAAAATCTGCTGTCCCATACAAAACTGCAAACATAACTCGACTCAAATGTATAGAACAGCAGTTTTTTTTTTCGTGATTTCGATATTGATTCCATATAGAAAGTTGTTCAGTTTGATGGTCTGATCATCCCTTTAAAATAGTTTCAGCTAATTTTGTTAGACCTTATATTTTTATTTCTCTGGTGACGTCTGATAACGAGTCGAAAAAATTGGATGAAGCTCGATTATAACCTAGTATTCATTGTTTCATGTCATAAGAGGATTTAATTAAATTAAAAAGCCTCGTTCAAAAACGGAAAAGTGAAATTGCATAATAAATTTGTTCCGTGTAAAATTTTAATTTATGTTGCCAATTTATCGGAGAATTATAATACATTTTATTAATAACATTAATCCGGTTAACGGTTTCGTTATTAAATTTAATTGAAAACATTAATTTCGACGGGCCGATAGCACAGTCTATAGTGAACCTGCCTGTTGTGCCGAGGGTCGCGGGTTCGAATCCCGTAAGGGACAAATATTTGTATGATGAATATGCATATTTGTACCCGAGTCATGGATGTTCCTATCTATATGTGTATTCTATATCGTTGTCTAGTCATCATAACACAAGTCCAGGCTAGATTCTGGTACTTTAAATGTGACTAGATAATTTGTGTGACAATGTCCAAGATATTTATTTATTATTTATTTATTTATTTGAATATTTGTGTATAGAGACGCCTTTGTACTTCTAAATTGTGAACTAAATTTTTCATTAAAAAACCGGCCAAGTGCGAGTCGGAGCTTGGGCAATTAGTGTTCTGTACCCTACTAAATGTTTAAGATAGGTCGTTAATGACCCACTATAAACTGAATTTATAAGTATGTAGTTACATAGTACACACGATAATGTAGGAAAATAATTGTTTTTGTTTACCTTTTCTACCCCCATTTACCCCATTTATGTAACATCTGTGCCAAGTTTCAGATTCCTATGTCTTGATTACGGTCTCTTAGAAAAATGGTCTAAGAAAAACGGTAAAGGCGGAAGGACAGACACAGAGGTGATGCCACAATTGTTCCGTATTACCAATTCTGAAACGGAACACTAAAAAAAAGTCTTAGAGCTCTCTTCCCTTTCCTTCCACACTGACATTTTTATCGGCGATTTTTCAGCGATTTTATTCAGATTGCACCCGTCGTGGTCTGGCCCCGCCAGCGATGTATCTCTGAGAAACTACTGATCAAAACGACAGTGTGGAAAGGTTCTTAAATAAGCTCTACATTGAAATTAAAAACATTCTAGAATCTTTTGGGTGTGATTCTAAAATACTACTTATAATTGCTGCACTGCATAGTTAAAACTGAGAATAAAACAATGTGTGCTTAGCCTAAATCCGAGTATTTAGGCTTAATCATGGAAGCCATTTTTACCCGCCTGCGCCAGAAGGAGGGTTATGTTTTTCCAGCGTATGAACGTATATATGTATGTTTGTTTGTCTATTTCTTTGGCACGGTCTACAGCCTAAACGGCTTGATGGATTTTAACGTATGAGGTGTTATTAGATTCGTAAAAATTGTGAGAGTGACTAATTTTTGTGAGAGTAACTTTTTTTTGTTAAAAATTACAATATGGGTATCAAATGAAAGCTAGTAATCAGACGATTCCAAATATGTATATATTATAGTAGTTTTATATTACCGTTTCGACACAAGACTAAAAAGTATGAAATAAACGAAATTATTAAGATAAACAAAATACCCGTTTGAAAAGAGAAAAACAAGCTCTATAATCACTAATCAGCTATAACAGCTTTATTTGAGCTAATATAATTTGCGTTTTATTCGGTAAGTATTGCAGACGGGGACAAAACAATAACCACCCAAAAATCTTTTTTGTCCCCGTTTGCGATACCTACCTAATAACACGCAAATTATATTAGCACAAATAAAGTTGTTATAGCTGTTTAGTGATTATAGAGCTTGTTTTTCTCTTTTCAGTTAATAGCTTTTTTATGCAGTCGGGTTTTTAGTTAAGATTTTTTGTTCGCAACTGGTTACGAAAATATAATACAAAGTCTTCTGTTGAAATCAGTTAACTACATACGCAGCCGAAAGGTTTTTGACTAACCTCAAAATGTCATTTTTAGTCATATAGTAATCATCTTCATGATTAGTATATCGATGTCTAAAAGTTCCATCTGTGATTTTTAATTTCATCCTGGAGTGGTATTTTTAAAAACCACGCGGTTCAAATCAGCAGTAGAAAATTTCAAAATTACTATGGTGATTATGCATTCTGAGATTCAAAAACAGCACTCCTGTATAACGAACTTTTATCAAAATAATTCTAAACATGTCCTTTGTTTGTGTATATTGAAGTTGTTGGTATTTTCATTGAGCGTGGAAAGCGGATAAAAGTTTTAAAAGCTTTACCGCCATTTTTCTTTCTGAATATACAATGTGAGTATTTTATTAGCATAAAAATGATTTACAGAAGTTGAGAATACCACTTTATAAAGGTAAGATGATATTGGCATATTTTTGCATTCGCGCCGCTCGCTGCCACACCGCGCCGTGTGGAACGGCTCTTATGCGAACATTTCAAACATGAAAAATAAGGTGAAAATCGATATATAGGGTCCTTCTTAATATGCTGACACTTTTTAAGGGGCTGATCAGACCATCAAACTGAACAACGTTCTCTATGGCACCAACATCGAAAAAAAAATCTGCTGTTCTATACAAAACTGCAAACCTAATTGAACCAAATGTATGGGCTGTTGTTTTTCTCGCGATTTTGATGTTGGTCCCATAGAGAAAGTTGTTCAGTTTGATGGTCTGGACATCCCATTAAAAAAGTGTCAGCATATTAAGTTGGACCCTGTATATGGCCTTTATATATTTTTATCCTTCAAATTCATATTAGCCTTTATATCCTTCAAATACAGTACCGAGAGATGAAGTACCAAGTAGTACTAAGTACTTTTTCTTATACTGTGGTACTACTTTGTGTGGACCAAATGCCCGATGTTGTGTGCTTCAATGAAATGCGCTTTAGGCCTATCCATTTATTTTACTGCCTTATGAAAACTAAATCATTAAAAAAAAGACTTGACAGATTCAACTGGAAAAAGATTTTCGGAGGTGAAAGGCTTCGAGACGACGACGACTTCAAATCAAAGTACATATATTGCTATACACTATGACGGCTTTTTGCAGCGATACATTCGTAACGGCCGAATACAAGTCAGAATTGACATGGATTTAGAATGATAAAGGATACCAATCCTCCTTACAAGCATAGAAACACGAAAATTGGCCATGGCGGTCGGCAAGATTCAACCTTTTTCGTACGTCGATGTTTCAAACTTTAGGTTTGTCTCTTTCTGTCAGAGCAAAAATTAAATAAAAGCTCTTTTTTTTATTTTCATCGTTGGACTAGAAAGGGACAAACCAACAGACCGACAGCCAAGGAGTATTTTCATGTTTCACCGCTTGTATGGCAGTCTGTACTCCAGGTACAGACAATACCTATTTCCAGCGTCCTGGAATTGGCTTGATGTAGTGACACACCTGCCGAAGTTACGCAGCGTAATTTACGCGTCGACGTAAAATGGCGCGTTCTGGTGTGCTTTTAGCGTGCGTCATTTCACACGCATCATCATCATCTTCAGCAGCTTTTATTCACCTACTGAAGGGTACAAGCCTTTCCAGCTGCCTTTGCAATATCATCAGCCCAACTGGCTGCTAGACGACCTACTCCTCTCTTGTCTGATCTCTTCCACGACTCGATCAAGCCTTTGCTCCATCTGCCGTCTGTTCTTCTAGCCACGTGTCCTGCCCACCACTATTTCAATCCCGCAATTCTATCTACGCTTAATTTAAGTTGCGATAATTCTGCAGATGAGGCGGGCGTCATTTTCGACGCTGATATTTTAGTTGCTGGCTTTTGTGTTAATGCAATGCAGAGGCGAAAATGACGTAAACCACGCCCGCAATAAGGTCTCTTTTCATCTGGACTGCCACATACACTTAATTAAAGCTCACATTCAATTAACATTCATACCAGTAAATCCTGACTTCAAACTACTAAAGTTATTAAGGCCGAGTACTTGAAAGTTAAGGCCTTTTTAAATAGGGTTGCCAGATAATTTTTCCGCAAGGACTAACAAAACTATTGAAGAAGCCGCACATTTGGGCTCCAAGGCCGGACTTTCGCGCTGTGGAAACTAGCTAGATTGAATGTTCACGCCCCATTTAAACCCTAAATCAAAATCAGTAGAGATGCGCCATTTCCTACATTCCACGCTGCCTCTCTCGCTTTTGACTGCATGATTATGTGCGAATCTAGGTAGATGGTTCGTGTAATTTCATTGACATAAAACATGATGATTATGGATTCATAGTAGATTTCAACTGCAGCGACTGCTAATCTTTACAGAAAAACAGTCAGGTGTGCAGGATATTTTGAAGTGCATAATAGTGTACGAGCGAGAGACCGATACGAGCAGAGGTGAGGTCAGGAGTGCAATTCTCTAAGCGCAAACATCGTCACAACCTGAAACATCTGAGAGCTGTCAATTCGGTATTCGCTAAGGTTATGTCATGTGTCAAACTCATATAAAAACTTCGACGATCTGAAGGATGCAAGTAGGATGTTAAATTTGTGAGCTCATCGATGTTTTTTACAGCGATGTGACGCTTAGGGAATTGCACTCCATATGATGTGGTTATAACCGGCAGCCACGCCGTTGCGTCAAATATGTGTATAACGTTTGAAGGAATTACTCGCCTCTTATGATACTTGACTGTGTTGGTGGCAATTCGTAAAGTATGCTGCAAGCTGGACTTGTACATATTTTCCCGAACACTACCGTAAGAAGCCAAACATGTCCGCTTAAAGTCGGATGCTTGGCAACCCTAATTTCGAAGGAAGTTTTGTCCAAGGGTTAATGGTGACCCTTAAGAAGTTAAAGGTCTAATAGTTAGTTTAACATACGAAGTTAGTAGAATCGAGGCGTTTTCAACCTTATATTTTGAGTTTAAGAGTATGATTAGGAGATTTCTTAAAAAATACGAGATGTAGTAGTAGGGTTGAAGACATTACAATGGTCTAAAGATGACAAATTGGTCGTGGTACGTAATTTAGAGCCTACTCTCCTTACCCTTGCGGGAGAGGACGCTTTTGAGCTGTAGTGGGATCCTACAAAGTATGATGATGAGATGACTGACTTGATGACCAGTCCATTACCAGCTGCTAATATAATATCCAAAACTGTACTGTATTGTACTTTACTAACAGCAAAAGCCTCCTTTTCAGAATCCTCTGAAATATCGTGGGGGGCAATTGAAACACACTTATCGAAACATCCTTTACTCCATCATTGATCGAACCTATGCCTTAGACAATTTATATAGGGACCGCCTTGCCTTGGCATTTTCCCTCTGCCAACGTGCAAGATCAAAAAATCTTACGCATTTACATACAATTTATACTTTATCACTAAACGCGACAGCGGATAATTGCGGAACAATAATTTCGAGCTTATCACGTTTGGGGTTCACATGAAATTGTTTTTAATGGTTTTTAACATTCCAAATTAGAATCTAGAGTAATGGAAGTACGTGATTACTATATCACACTTCTATAGATTTGAGAAACTCCAATCCGATACTTCCTTCTTCAAACTCTGTTCCATTTTTTACTCTAGAGTGCCATAAAACCTTGTTTCGGACAATGTTTTATGTTTCAATCTCACAAACGGAATAGAATAGTGAGAAAAGCCACAGTGCCACTTTTGTTTATAGATTCAAACAGACCATAAATAACATTTGACTCAATGCAATGGTTTAGTGCGTCATTTCGATATATATACAGTTTTATTTCTGTTCTACCAAATAATGAATCAGTTTCTCGAAGCGATAAATAACTTTGACCTTGATTAGGTAAACTAGAAACTGCTATATGGATCGTCTTAAAAAACCAGCCAAGTGGGAGTCGGCCTTGCGCAACGAGGGTTCCGTACCAGTACCCAATAGTATTTACCAAAAACAAAACAAAAACGTTGAAAAATATTAGTTTCTTGCATGGGATCCGGGAAAAATTAGAGCTCTGTGTATAATTGTGAATCTAACGTGAAATCGTGGATAATTTAATGAAATTGTTTTCGTATATTTCCCAAAGTTATCTACGATTTCACTTTAGATTTGCAATTATTCACAGAGCTCTAATTTTTACCCTGCCGATAAGTTCCCAAAAACGGTTCTATTGCCTCACGTCACGTATCTCTTTCTATTTTACAGTAGTGCCGCTACATCTCCGGTACATCTCGCTCACTCAGCTGTCAGTTTCTCTTTTCCTGGTATAAAGTCAATTCAATTCAATTTTTGTTTAGTGGCATCCGATGTGTTATCACAATTCAGCCAATGTCTCGTTATGTGGAGAGTATACGAAGGAAAATGATCAGTAGTACTAATTAAGTCTAGCGTGGCAGTTTTGCCAATGTAAGTAGTTTATAATCTCAAGTGATTGTTTTAAGATTAAAACACAAAAGAGTTCACAAAATGGTGGAGCCACGTGCAAGCCCAACGCGCCGATACGCACGCGTCCGTACTCCGCCAGACTTGCAGCGCGACTTCTGGTATAAAGTCGGTCCAATTTAATAGGTCACATTTCACATCTGTCAGTTTTAACTTCGTAGTGAGGTGACCTGCTTAAAAACATCGATTAAAGGGAATGAATCGATACGGATTTCAAACATACTTGAATCGAATTATATGTGAATATCGCGATTTGTTGGAACTACGTTTTACTTCCATTTTTTTGGGTTCCTACCTAGTGTTAAAAACGAAAAAGGGTTCACAGACGCAACATTGTAACGACTTTCAGTTCTTTAGAACAGAAATTTATTTGTTATGTTTAGAATGGTTTATTAGTGAAAGTAAATCGTAAAATCACCTTCTTTGGTCATTATTGCACTAAATATGTAATCTTAATTAAAAAGAGTAAAGCAATTGTGCAGTTCTAACTTCGAAAAAATAAACATTATTCTATGCCCGCCGTTACAAGGTTACGTTTGATGAAATTGATGTCAAATGTGATCTAATAAATTGGCCCGACTTTAGTAACTTTGTTTTATAGTAGTTTGATCGTCTGAAGCACCACAATTAATATGTTATGCATTTAATTTTACAACCTGTATATCTTTAAAGAGCAAGAGGGTTAGATTTCTCTGACGCTGACTGTACCAAGTGACCAAGTTTTACCTACATACACGTAAAGATCATAAACTTTACAAAATTACAATGTCAAAAGCTAAGAGCGTGGTATGCGCCGTCAGTTTCCACGGATTTATTTAATTCACATGCGGATTGGATCGAGAAACATTTCAGAGAGTTTTGAGGATCAAAGACTTATGTAATAAATTCTATTTCTGTTTGTTTGCTTATTTAGTTGAGAGTTTTAGAGCTACTTGGTATGTTATTGAATTATGTGTTAGTTTAGTGGTGCTTTCTTTTTTCTTATAGCATTTCACAAATATACATGTGAACTGATTTGAGTTTTTTTTAAAGTAGTTCCCATTCCCGATAAACTGTGCAAATCCGAATGCGAAGGCTGAATGATCACATTGTCAAAAATGCCTATCCATTGAAACATACAACGTGTTAATGAATAAACGCAAAACTAGAAAGCAGTTTGTTTAGAATCGAGAGCAGATCGAATTATCATGGTTTCAACATAG
This sequence comes from Agonopterix alstromeriana, assembly GCA_963924505.1. Taxonomy (NCBI): domain Eukaryota; kingdom Metazoa; phylum Arthropoda; class Insecta; order Lepidoptera; family Depressariidae; genus Agonopterix; species Agonopterix alstromeriana. Next base: position 2,173,321 of record OZ004676.1, on the reverse strand, counting down.
GTAATTTTTTTCAAAATATTATATAATTTGTTTTTAAAATTTAAAATTTACTGAACTCGATCTCAACCGACCGCTGGGGCACTCTCACCCTACTTACTACTAAAACAAGATTCTTAAAATGTATCCATGAGCACGTTAGCGCTTTCATTCATTGCTGAAATGATAACAAATCATTTTTGCCTCAAAACTTAAAATGCAAATAACTTGAAATTTTAACTATCAAAATAATGAAATTAATGTTTCAATCTAATTATTTCGTTATAAATCAGTTGGGGTGTATGAGGTTTTGCGCTTATTCATTAACACATTGTATAAAAGCGGACGAGGTAGACCTGTAGTATAGCGTAATTTTAATAAAAATGGGTGCGCTCAGAGGTCGCGGCGGGTCTATGCTCGCGCGGTGTGCGGGGGACGAGGCACCGGCAAATCGGTACCGCGCGCGCAGGTAAGTCGGTACCGGCACGTACTGGGACTCGCTCCCCCCCGGCCCCCGTACACCGCGTACGATTGACCAGTCGCGACCGCCGTGCGTAACCAATAGTTTAATTACACTATGCCTTTATCTTTAAGGTTGAAAACTATTCCATAAATAGCCTAAACTTAAGCGAACAAGACGCTTGAAATAGAGAAGCCGACCCCGTATTACGGGAAAAGGCAAGAAGAAGTCGCTAAGAGTGGAAAAAATGGTCTTTATTACTTCCACTACTGTGGGCACAAGAAGTACTGATGATGATGAAAAAGTTAGAAAACACTAACTCGAGACAGAACATAAACCTCGTCAATTATTACAGGGGAATATCAAAAAAGTTAACTAACTTTCCAAGAAAATTCTCCGACAAAACAAACTTTAGCGGTTAACTTCACAAACTTTTTTCGTTCTCTACAAGTGATTATGAACTTTATTCCTTGGTTCATTAAGGTTTAAATTAGTGGCACAGACATCGATGTTTTCACAAACTAGTAGGAAAAGTTTTGACATGTTATATTTGGACATTGATAACGATTGGCAAGTTAAGGTTATGTTTATTATAGTTTCTTGTAGGAAAAACAGAAAACATGTTTGAAAGCAATACGACAACAGGCTAAAAGCGACAAGTTTTTGTCTGTGACTTCATCTATTTGGATTCCAAGCGCTTACAGCCCTTGCCATGTTACCTCGTCCAACCCAAAAACGTATGGAACGGTAAATATTTTTTCGCTATTTCGATGTTGGTCCCATAGTGACTCTTCAACTAATTATCGCACTAAAGTTTACATCCTGTATTAGTAACGATCGAATTAATCAGAAATACCTATATTCTAAATGTCGGGGTTTAATGCATGTACAAAGGATCGGGTTTTCTCGATAATGAAAAGGGTTGCCAATTGATACTATAATATTGAATGCTGTATTGATTTAGGTTATAATTACCTATATAATACAAATGATTCTCATACTAGTTAGTATGTAAATAGTGTTTGTATTGGTACACGGAGAAAAAATCCGGGTATAAATATAGAATTATAGAACACTAGTTTTTGATTACTAACTAAATATAGAACACTAGTTTTTGATTACTAACACAAATTTAAGGCAGTATTCAGATGATGAAAATTGACAACTTTCCCCAAGAAGCATGGGTCAGAAAACGAACAAAAAGCGAGTGGTTTATTAAGGATTCTGGTTTGAAAAAGAAAAACAAATTTAACCCAGAATTCGACTTATAACAATATTTCTAGAAAGGTCTATAGGCATGAATAGGTTTAGTCTATAAAATAGCCGACTCTAGAAAGTTATAGGAAACAATTTTTGAAAAAATGAGAATAATAAAGTATATATTGTATCTACTGCAGACTATAAAAACTAGGAAATTACAATACTTGAGAAGTGAAAAATACCAACTTCTCCAAATTATTCCCCAGGGGAAAATTTTAGGGAGTCGAATGCTTGGTAGAAGGACTTCCTGGCTCAAGAACCTGTGTGAATGGTTCGATATGAACACCTCACTGTTCAGGGCTGCAGGCTACATATAGTCCGAATAGCCCTAAAGATAGCCAATCTGTGATATGAGATAGCACGGCACCACAAGAAGAAGTGTTAAATTATAAATAGCACACTGCAAGATGCTTGAAAACTTTTTCTGCAATGTTCTTTCTATTATTATTTACTCGCTGACATCCAAATATTAAGCACTATTTCGGCAACACCTTATAATACAGAAAAACCTTATAATACTGGAGAAAAATATCTAGTAGTATAAGTGACATTAATATTAGCAGACTTTACAAGAAAGTTTGTTGTTGTAGTAGATTTTAGTATTTACGAGAATTTGTTTATTACTAAAAATGTGTTGGTAGAGTCTGTTATTTCCTTTGACTAATTATTATAAGGACTAGCCTTGCGGTAGCATTTCCCCTCTGCCACGGTATAAGCACAATTGATCTTGTGCATTTACATTCAATTTTACACCTAATCACTAAACGAGACAGCCTATAATTGCGAAATAATAACTTCGAACTTAGAACGTTTGGGGTTCACACGAGACTACTTTCATGATTTTTAACATTCAAAATTAGAATCTAAAATTATGGGAAATAAAATCCAAAGTTGCGGATTTCATGTTACCTCGCCCCCCGCAAAAAGTGGCAGAAATGTTTGTTAGTAGAATTACACGCGTAACCAGTCCACATATAAATAGTCAAAGGTTACTTCATAGTAAAGTTTTCCAAAATAATGGTCACATTTGAGAGAGACTAGATATTTTTCTCCTTGTACAACAATGGTTCTGTGTACAGCTTTAAATCTGTTTACCTAAACGAAATTACGTAAATCCGAAATTTTGCGCGACAAAATTTTTATTCCGTTCTTCCACCCGAATGGTCGAATTATACGGGGACCCATTTATTGAAATGAATTAGCGTAAACGGATTTAACGCGGAATCTGAATAAGAACTGATTTCGTAGATTTTTAGCGTCTAAAATCTTTATTTTTATTAAATATTTTATTTAGGGATTGTACTGTACGGATGAGAGCAGATTGACTAGTGCAATTTGTAAAGCAAGCGTGAGATGTACCTAAAATCGACGAGCATGCATAAAGAGACTACCTAATGAATGAATGTGGAGGAAGCGAAAGAGGTCTGTCAAGATTGTAGATGGCGTTACGATGTCTATACCTACTATAGTGGGAGACAGGCGTGATAATGTGTGTATGTACATGGTCCAACTTAATATGCTGACAGTTTTTTAAGAGGATCATCAGACCATCAAACTGAATAACTTTCCAATTTCCAATGTCGAAATCTGAAAAATCTGCTGTCCCACACAATTGGGTCGAGTAAAAATTCAGTTTAGTATGGACCAGCTGTTTTTTTTCGCTATTTCGACATTGGTCTCATACAGAAAGTTGTTCAGATGGATGGTCTGATCATCCCCTTAAAAAGTGTCAGCATAATAAGAAGGACCCTATATGTAATATATTAAATATTAATATCTTGGACATTCTATCTAGTCACATTTAAAGTACCAGAATCTAGCCTGGACTTGTATTATGATGACTAGACAACGATAAAGAATACATATATAGATACAAACATCCATGACTCGGGTACAAATATTCATATTCATCATACAAATATTTGTCCCTTACGGGATTCGAACCCGCGACCCTCAGCACAGCAGGCAGGTTCACTACAGACTGTGCTATCGGGCCGTCAATATAGGTATGTACTGTGCCTAAATTTTATGTTATAACCTCGATTCAAAAGATTGCCTGTTCTTATAAAATTACCCATGGATTTTAACCAATGTATACAAATCCTCTTTACAAGCATTGAAACATGAAAATTGTCCATGGCGGTCGGTAATGTTCGTCCTTCTTTCGTACGTGTCTGTCATCGGTGTTTCCGATTTTACGTTTGTCCCTTTCTATCAATTTTTATCGTTGGATTAGAAAGGGACAAATTTGATGTCGGAAACAACGACGGAAATTTACGAAAGAAGGATGAACGGTATCGACCTCCAAGGAGTATTTTCATGTTTTACCACTTGTAACGCAGTCTGCCCTCCAGTTATAGTCTAGGAAAAATAAGGTTTGAGATTGCATTAAAGACACTTTAGTAAATTGTGTTTGAAATAATATTACTGTTAGTTTATAACACTTTTGTCGAGATTTCGTGGTTGTATTGGCTCGGGAATCTGAGAAATACCTTAAAATCTATATAAATGTACAAAGGGCAAGCTTATTTCGAAAGATATTTCTTCCAGCATACTAGCAAAAGAGACAGTTAATTGTCACAAGGCTAATTTAATGTGTACAAACGAACAGTAAATAATTTAGTCTTACAAAATATTAAATATCTACTCAAATTTACGATATTAACCGGGGATTATTATTGATATATATAAAACATATTGAATGAAGCCATCTTGTACAAAATCACCAGTTTTCCATGTTTTGTTCATACCTAAATTTAATGTTTTGTAAATGTCTTAATTATTCAATAATACACAATAAAAAATCGAGGATTATTGAGAATTTATGTTTTTCAGATATGTCTCTACTATATTCCAAATTATCACCAAAAGTGCAATTATTGCAACCTTCTCCATACAAAAATCCGTAGATTTCCCCGACTATTATAGACAATACCTTTTCCAGCTTCCTGAATCCTGATATTACCACACACCTGACGCAATCACTCTCATCCACCGCATTATTACAAATCGTTATATGGAACATATAGAACTGTGCCAAAACTCATTACCCGTACGTATAAGTATCTATACGAAGTAATTGCAAGCAGTTAACTCTAACATTAAACTGTTAGTGACTCGTTACCACTATCATCTCGCGGATAATACGAAGATTATTGTCAGATATAACCAGAATAATACTGTTTTCTAGCGCTTATGGACGAATCACGGACAAGGATTTAAAATTAGAACGCTTTTATTGGTTCATATTCGAGTTCTAAATTTTTTAAAATAATGCGTTCGTATTCTGCGATGATTTGTATCACATTATACACATACACACACGCGCGACTATAATCCTTGAAGGTTTCAAGACGAAATAAAGTGTAAAGTGGTGACAAAGATAAGTATGGCGAGCCTACACATAGACAGCGGCCATCTTTTCTTTCTTCAATGAAAACAGTATACAGCAAAAAGGAATGTCCCTATCTACTTCAAAAACATGCACGCATATGCACGCGCGCGAAAATGCGTCAACAGTTTTTGTTTTTTTTGGGAGTGGTATTGCAAGCCGATGATTATAACACTGTGACCATTGCAGGTCTTTTGTGTTCACCCCATGTTCGCCCATATTTTACACATACCTCCGAAATTATGGTATTTTCTTTTCGTTCTCGGGTCTGCAGGTTTTCTCACGATGTTTTTTTCCTTCACCGCCGAGCCAATGATAATGACAAATACAACCATACATAAATTCCATAGAACTTAGTGGTACAGGCCAGGAATCGAACCGCCGCCTCATGATTTTTTTTTCGACACGCATTCCCACCGCTGTAACTCCTGTGAACCAGGATCAACAGCGGCGACCATTCACAACACTAGACAATGAAGTCCAGCGAGCCCGGGGGATGACTCTAATCTGTCTTGGTACCCGCAATGAATTTAATCAAAGATAGAAATAATAAGAAAAAGCATGGCTATTATAGAGCCAATTGCAGATATCAATTATGGCAGAATTGAAGACCCTACCGTAATAGCACCAAAAAATATATATGACTAGCTGTTGCCCGCGACTCCGTCTTCGTAGACCTTAAAAAAGTATCCTATGTGTTAATCCAGATCATATTCTATCGGTTTGTCAAGTTTCATCAAAATCCGTTCAGTAGTTTTTGCGTGAAAGAGTAACAAACATATCCATCCATACAAACTTTCGCATTTGTAATATTAGTAGGATTACAAAAACAAAAGAGGAACCTAACATTGTACTGAAACTATGACTTAATTTGTTTCCAGTAATAAGTATGGCAAAAACATCTGAACGCACGGAAGTTACAAGATCTATGTAATAAGTGACACCAGAAAACGTTTTTATTGAGTCAAGCATGATCTGGCGCTGGCCGCCTCATAATTGAGTCGCTAGCTCTCTTCCGTATGGACTGCTATCGCTCTCGCATATGAATAACGCATACCTAACTATCTAGCACGAACGTTATTACAGTAAACATTGTGAAAACTCAAAGATTTAAGCGTTGTGGTGGTTAATAAAATCAGATGCACTCGTTAAATTTAAAATGTACTGTGTTTTAGACAACAAATCTTCGTAACGATCCGAGCTCGGTTTGCTTTTATTTTATTTTCGCCTCCGTGCGTTGGCTGTATTGTTTATAGCTAGTTACGACCGTGATAAATTTGTTTTGTTGATTTGAATATTTTTAAATAGGACAATAGTTTTAGAGTTCGATATGTCAAGTTTTTTTTGGTCTTTATTTTATATTATAGACGTAAAGTAGACATAAGAGAAAGTAAATATTTTCATTTTAGTTGCGAGACATCGCAAATTTAATTTTTAAATGAATTCGATCTGTAATCTCTAAATGCAATTCTCGCGACGAGAAAATCATTCGAACTCCATGGAGAAAAAATTATAAATTAAAAAAAAATTAAAGTCACCTGCCTTCTCTTTCTAACTCTATGCTGAAAACAGAAACGGCAACCTCAAATGTAAAATTCTGACATTGTGATTTTTTTCTTAATGGCCAGTTATTTAAAGTTGATTTTTTAAGTTTAACAAAGAGTTTACAGGTCGTCGTGTGAAGTTCCTCGTTTGAACTAAATACGACGTGTGGACACAACATGCAACTCAAGCTTATTAACGCAGACGTTGGATGTATACAACGTGTTAATGAATAAACGCAAAACTAGGAAATAGTTCGTTTAGGATCGCGAGCAGAATCGAATTATCACGGTTTCAACATAGGTTACATTGTTTCAAAATATTAAACGATTTGTTTGTATTTTAATTTAAAATTTACTGAACTCGATACCAACCCACCGCACAGGCACACTCACCCTACTTACTACCAAAATAAGATTCCTAAAATGTATCCATGAGCACGCTTTCATTCATTGCTGAAATAATAACAAACCATTTTTGCATGAAAATGTAAAATGCAAATAACTTTCAATTTTTACATTGAGTCGAAATAAAAAGCAAAGTGTTTAACTAGGGTGAATGTCACTTATTTTACCATCTCATACATGTGAAATGGGTTCCTTTCGTTTATTCTATTCCCGTCGAAAGCAACCCGTAATGAAATCTAATAAAAAATCGAACAAATAAACCAAAACACGATACTATTCGAATCCCAACCGTCGGTCTAATGCAATTTCCCGGCAGAATTCAACCAGAAAAATCGGCAGCACAATATTTTTTTTTTCTCGTAAAAAATTACTAAGATTTTTCTCCGGGTACCGTAATATTTTATTTCATACGTGAGCTCCGTGGGTACCCCGGGATTGGGTTTAAGAAATACACGATTACGGTCGAAACCCGGTTGCCGTTAACAGAATGATGTAGCTAGTTTTGGACAGAAAATTGTATCTGTTTTTAGGGTTCCGCAGTCAAACAAGGAACCCTTATACTTTCGTCTATTCTATCGGTCTGTCTCTATGTCCTAATGAATCCAAATTTGCCATGAAGACAGATAATAGTAACCCAAAAACTGGGAGGGGTCGAAAATTATATTTTTTGACCCCTCCCATATTAAAAATATAAAATTGAATTAATAAAAGTTTTTTTAAAATAAATTCGAGTGAGGTGCCGTTGGATAGATCTTGTCAAATGGAACAAAACTCTCATAAAACTAAATCGTTGTAAGGCTTCAAATGCTCAAGACAGAAGAAGTCTTGAGATATCTGCGCTCAAAGTCAAAAATAAGACGTCAGGCCCCTAACTTCTAAAATACTGGAGTGAAAAATCTGAAAATGTTTCGGTAAGTACTTTCAATGAAGATTATAACGGAATCTGTAGCAAGACTAATTTCGGAAAAAACATGTAAAAACAAATAGATTTTCTAAAAAAAACTAGATGGTGTTGCACGAAGTTAAATCGAGCAATCATTATGTTTCGAAAATGTATCTTAGGTAAAATAAACAATTCGGTTACTTTTCTTCTTATTCTACTCATGGCTACGGAACCCTATAATGGGCGAGTCCAACACGCTCTTGGCCGTTTTTTAAAAGGATTATAATTTGAAATTACTTAGGCACAGTATGAGAAAGAATATTTAATTTAGGACTAACGTAATATAAATAAACAAAGACGGCAATACGGTACAAAGTCCTTTCCATCTTTCCATACATACCTAGTCTAAAAACGTCTACAATGAAATTAGAGCGCATGGCGATTGGATAACAGAGAATGGATATAATTTTGTTTTGTGTTGAATATTTTGTGTTCAAAAATACAATATCAAACATTTTTATAAATATGTAATTATATAACCATAAATATTATGTATGTATGTAGTTTCCAAAGTCAATATTCGATAAACTATCACTACCTGTGAAACACTATCCCCCATTATTTTCCACACGCTCAATATAATCCAATGGGATTCTCGTGGAAATATACAACCAACGCTAACACCAGCTTTTATTGTTATTTGTATTATCATAAAGACATTTGAAATATCGTAAATATCACTTTACGACTTGATATCTTGGCGCCAATATTGTAAGGGAATGCGTGTTTATTACGTACCTAGCTAGAATGTATGATATTAATGATTATATGACAATTTACCTGTGGTAATCAAACTCAAACTCAAATCAACTCCATTGTTTGCGTTGACGAGCTCTCATGTGGCTAACATATGCAATCTTCTTAGAAAAAGTCTTCGCACTTTATTGGGCATGTGAGCACGAGTTGTCATACTTAAACAAGGTCCTTCTTATTTCGATGTTGGTCCCACAGAGAAAGTTGTTCAGTTTGGCGATCTGATAATCCACTTCAAAAAGTGTTAGCATATTGAGAAGGACCCTGTATTGTATAGCCGCTGGTGATGGGCTTTCAATTCATCACGTCTAGTATCTAGGCTGTGATTGCCTAATTCACTTCAAAATCATTTGGATGTTTATACGAGTTCACCATGCTGAAGGAAAGGCCACTAAAGTATTGAAACAAATTTTAAAATACAATGCGGGTTATTGTATGGAAGGTGGCGACTTTTTTTTTGGTGCGACCATCAAATAAACTTGAATATTTTAGATCAGAATAAAGTAACATAAAAACTTGTTATTCGATTTATATCTCTAAACTCAGTCAGAACTGAGATAAAAAGACTTGAAGATGAAAGTAATATTCATTCAGTTTATTTCAAGCCTTTAAATCTCCGTTCGGACTGAGTTCAGAGATATACATCTAATAACATGTTTTTTTTACTTTATTCTGAACTAAATTTTTCAGATTTGGGGGAGGAATAAAATACACTATGAAAATATGCAGGGTGTTAAATAAAGTACGATACATATAGAATAGGGTGCTTCAGCCTAACATCGAAATCGCGAGAAAAAATATGCGAGAAAATGTATGAAACAGCTCTTTATTTTTTGGCGATTTCAAACTTAGTTCAAAAGGTTATTCAGTTTGATGGCTTGAAGCACCCTGTGCGATATGTAACGCATTTAAATTTACAGCCTGTATACGAAAAAATACCTACATTATTTTGTAAATGTAAATACCTACATTATTTTCTTTACAATTTCCTACAACTTTCTAAAAACAACAACAAAGGTGTAAAGTCCCAACTCGTTTGTGCACAATACCGCCGCGACACACCACAACTAATTGTTTCCGCACTCGACCGCTTTGAACCGGTTTTATCCGGATTAGAGCCGCTCATACCCGGTTTTAATATCGCCTTCTATCAAAGGTTGTTTCTCTGTTTGTTTAATTAAGCAGAGCTTTGGAACGATACGTAAGGTTCGATCAGATTTCTCACACACCCTGGACACGTCATGCAAATTGGCTCACACTGCCAAGAAGAGGCTAGCACATTTGTATGCTGAATGAGTGTGAGAGAGGAATACACCACTGATTACTGTCCACCGAGAGGGATTGAAGTTAACATTGATGGAGGCCAGGGAGTGACAGCTTTCGTTTACAGTTTCTGGTTTCAGTTTCAGCTAATTAAAACTAAGCAAAAGCTTTTTTAACACATCAACTCTAATGTTTGTTATGTAATTTTGGCTTAGAAAATACGATCCATTTCTTCCCATGGCGATTAAAAAATAAGATAAGTACTTACTGGTACTTTAAATGTTATTCGATAATTTGTGTGACAATGTCCAAGATATTTATTTATTTATTTTAGTTTATGCAGCATTTTAGCGTCATATTCTAACACTGATCTGTGATCCCTCCCTTATACATACAGTTCCAATGAATCCCGACAGCTTCCGCGAATGCCGGATGAGATACACAATGTCCCTATCAAATATTACTCGTACATTTCAAACTTGTGACACGTCTGGTGACAAAACTTGTTAGCAAAGAGCTGCCGCGTTTGTATGTGGGGACTTGCCAGAGACGTCAATACCCACAAGTTATAGTAACGAAGCTAACAGATGGCGCTACGGTCGCACTCGCAAATGTGTACGTAAGACAACTTGCGACGTTACATTAGTAACCCCTTAGCAGCTATACATAAGGTTCACAATCGTATATAAGACATGAATCGCGCAAGAGAAATAATCACAGAGATTCGATATACAACGTGTTAATGAATAAGCGCAAAACCTCATACACCCCAACTGATTTATCACAAAATAATTACATTGAAACAACAATTTCATTATTTTGATAGTTAAAATTTAAAGTTATTCACATTTTAAGTTTTCAAGCCAAAATGATATGTTACCATTTAAGCAATGACTGAAAGCGCTAACATGCTCATGGATACATTTTACGAATCGTGTTTTGGTAGTAAGTAGGGTGAGAGTGCCCGAGCGGTGGGCTGAGATCAAGTTCAGTAAATTTTAAATTTTACAAACAAATTATTTAATATTTTGAAAATAATCCTATGTTGAAAACATGATAGTTCGATTCTGCTCTCGATTCTAAACAAACTACTTTCTAGTTTTGCGTTAATTCATTAACACGTTGTATATACAAGGTCCAACTAAGATCTGTTGGACCACGGCCGGTCCCCGGGCTTCACACCTAGCCTGGCAGAAGATCTTCCCTTTTCACCGGAAGAACCTTCCACAGTAGTTCCTCCACATGTAAATCAGTGGTTCACACTCACATAGGATATGCAGGTTAATTTCCGCCAGTTCTCTCACACCAAGATCCGACCGCAAAATTATGCATCTAAGTGTTTGGTAAACGAAATGTTATTTTAGTAAAATTTTATGCAGGGGTTAGCAAAATCTTGCCACAAGTACCTTTGCCATAATGATTTATGGCACCATTTTTTGAGTAATTGAAGTGCCATCTGATGGAGACCAATGTAAAGAACTGTTAAAACTAGGTTTGCCACCTCTCAGTCTGCCGCAACTCTAGGGTTGCCAGGTTCAAATAAGTCATTTTTAACCTTAGATTTGCGATGTTGTGGCAGACTGAGAGGTGGCAACCCTAGTTTTTTCAGGTCCTTTAGATTGGTCTCCTTCAGATGGTATCTTACGGTCGGATCTCGTACCATCTGCCGAAAGTTAGGTTAGGTTAGACCAATGACAAATGTGATCCATTTGTCTTCCAAGTAGTTACTTAACTCACCAGTTTTTCTCAGTTTTTTTTGACCCAAAAAGTAACGCAGGTATATCATACGATCGTAAAGAAAAGGGTCAAGAGGACACTTATTCGAAGGAAATAGAAAAAAATAACGAAGACTAGAGTCCAATCCTTTTAGTTTACGCGAACGATTCTCACATAAAATTTGGACCCCTCCGAATATGCGATATATATTTTGTTACATAACCGGGGTTTTCTGATCCATCAAAGTAACTGTAACAGAAAAAAGATATGAGTTTTCATATGATTTTGTATGTTTCTATTTGGTTCAAAGAATAATTAAATTATTGTAGAATATATCCAAGGGTAAAATCGGCCGTCTTGAACACCTGTTATAAACATTACCAAATTTTTTATATTTTTGGCACACTGGAAGATGTAAAAAATAAAATAAATAACGTTCACAGACACACATAAATTTTAATGATCCCAAGTACGCTACAAGGCTTTTTATTATGGAAACCGTACAACAGAGGCACAAACATTATAACATCCACGACCGACCCGGGATTTGAACACAGGATCCTGGTTTGGCAGTCTGGCGTGGTCTGGTAACCATTTCACCAACCGGGTAGTCTCGTCAAAGGCAACTGTATAGTCACAAACGGTAACAACCCAAATGTATGGTCTTAAAGTTTATGCTTCTTTTAGGATTAGGCTAATTTGATGGTTTGATCGATCGTCCTCTTAAAAACCGTCAGCATAAAGTTTTACTCTGTATACAGGGCGTAAGGAAAAGTATCATTAACCTTTAAACCACATACTCTACCTATCAAACTTAACAACTTTTAGCATGGGAGCAAACCTGTCAGCGTAAAAATCTGCTGTTCCATACTAAACTGCAGTGCCTACTCGACAAAAATGTATGAGAGAGCAGATTTTTTTTTTGTTCTTACTGGTTAATGGGTAGAGTATGTGGTTTAAAGGTTAATGATACTTTTCCTTACACCCTGTATATTTATTATGTTCTCTTCATTTTAATTTGTAGTAACGCGATCCCATTTTTAGACGGAAACGTTCAAAACTGTCGTGAAAAGTTGAAGAATGGCACAGGCCTTCGAAGTTTGAAGAATTTTCATTTGATCCCCAAATTAATTGGGCGAAATATTAAAAATACTTTCAAAGAAGCACGTGTTTCTAACAATTTGCAATCCAAATGTAGGAGCTAATTTATTTTACGTGAATAATACTTTTTTCTTCGTCCAGCCATCTGTTGCTTGTACTGAAATTGGTCTGAGTTACTAACTACTGTTCTAATTCTTTCGTCTTATGGTTTGTAGTTCTTATCGTATATTTTAAGTTTCAGCTGAGAACAGTGCCTAGATATTTTACTATGGGATCTAAAACTACAAGATTTTAGGGTGGACAGTTGCATTACTTGAATGGGTGAGTGTACTCATGATACAGATCAATTTTCAAAAAAGGAACTTAAATTTGAAAAATAATCATCTTTTCATACAAAAGTTTGAACATCTAATTACATTCAGTGTGTTTTTTTTCTTGCTAATTTCGTATAGATTTTAAAGGGAAAGTTGTTCAGTATCATGGGCACAATCACTACTTAAACATAACATAGTTATTTAAGTGTGATACTAACAACATATAATGGATGTAATGTCTGAAATAAAGATTTCTTTTTTAAACTTCCTCCGTGGTCTAATGGTTCCATTCCAGCAGCAGGTTCCAGACCATTGGGCTTTTGACACGGAGGTCGTGGGTTCGATTCCCACGGGAGACACCTAGTGTCACTTTGTGCGTTTTTCCCCAGTTTGTTAGGACATTGCAGGCCGACTCACCTAATTGTCTGAAAAGAAAGATGATTCCATGTTTCGGATGGCACGTTAAGCCGTTGGTCCCGGCTTCTATCTCTGTGGTAGTAGTCGTTACATTAAAACCACATCAGAGGCCGTAAGGCGGTCTGAAAAAACTCTGACACCAGGGCTCGCTGCCCACACGATAAGAAGAAGAAGAATCACTACTTAAGAGAAGTTTATTCCGAATGCGTAAATGCGCGTTGCATACAAACGAAGTCTGGTGATATTTTCAATACTCACCAATTAAACTCAATGAAATTTTGCAGATACAATCTAGGGACAAATATCTATGCTTGTATCGTGTCCGATTTTCGTTAAAATATACAGTTTCAATGCTAGGATTAATTTAAGATTTTTATGGAAATCTTTGAGGCACTGTAACTTTAAAACTGCACATTTTAAGGAAAATCTGTCACGATACAAGCATAGATATTTGTATCTAGATTGCTTCTGCAAACTTTCATTGAGTTTAATCGGTTAGTACTGAAAATATCACCAGACTTCGTTTGTATGGAGCGCGCCAACAGTAATAAACCCTTAGAGTAATGCAACTGTTTATCCTAAACCACGGTTTATACAGAAGAGACGTGTGGCGATGGCGAATAATCTTAGTAGCACAATATAAACCTTATAGTACGTAACATAGCGTCGGTTTTGTCGTAAAGGAGAATCGCGCCCGCGCCTCCAGGTGACAGGTGACGTCGCCTGGAGGCGCAGGCGTAATTTCTCCAAACGACGCTATGTCTTGACGTTTGACGGACTATAAGGTTTATAATTGTGTTACTTTGACTATCCGCCACCGCCACACGTCTCTTCTGTATAAACCACGCCTTACGTAACCTGTCCTAAAAGGTGGCGTAATAAGTTTATAGAAATACTATAAAATCAATACAATTTATAAGTTTATGATTGGATCAAAATAATATAATAAGTTCCTTTATAATTGGATCAACATAACTAAGGGCTTTGGGCAACTTCGCTTGTTCAATTAAAATCAACAACATTTTGATAGAATCTCAAAAAGTTTATAATTGATGTTGTTTATTAGAAACTAGCTGTTGCCCGCTGCTTTGTCTGCGTTGACTTTAAAAAAGTATTATGTGTTAATCTAGAAAATATTCTATCCGTGTGACGAATTTCAGCCAAATCCGTTCAGCCGTTTACGCGTGATTGAGTCACAAACATCAACACATCGTCACAAACTTTGATATTTATAATATTTATTAAGTAAGATAAAATAGTATTAAATATGATAATTTTGATAGACTGAGAGTTCGGCACCTTAACAGCATACGACATCCGTTCGTCCGTCCGTCAGTCTATCCTAACTTTAAAGTGAAATCAGGGGAGGGGGGAGGGGGGGGGGAAGGGGAGGGGGGAGGGGGACGGGGGAGGTGGCATTGTATCTTTTGAAATGAAATACGTAGTTCATTTTACGGTTAGCAGAGACGTGATCGCTCACTCAAGGCCTCATAAAAAGGCTGAAGGTTACCCAAAGGGCTATGCTAGGAGTTTTCCTACGAGATCGAATCAGAAATGAAGAGATCCGCAGAAGAACCAGAGTAGCTTTCATAGCCCAAAGAATTGCTAAACTAAAGTGGCAGTGGGCGGGGCACATTGCTCGAAGAACCGATGGCCGATGGGGCCGAAAGGTTCTCGAGTGGCGACCGCGTACCGGAAAGCGTATTGGCAGTATTCGTAGGTGGACCCCACACGGTGGACCGACGACCTGGTGAAGGGGGCGGGAACCCGTTGGATGAGGGCAGCGCAGGACCGGTCGTTATGGCGATCCTTGGAGGAGGCCTATGTCCAACAGTGGACGTCCATCGGCTGAGATGGTGATGATGACGTAGTTAATAGGTTTCCTAGCTTTTGACTTCGTTCGCGTAAAATTAGAATATCGGAAATTCTTTTCTTAGCTTTGCACCCTTACATCCTCCGTAGAATGTGTGCCATTTTTAAACTGTAGCATGCATAGCATAGCATATACTCACGACTATATTCCCCGAGGGGGTAGTCAGAGATATTCTGAAACCTCAGAACATCCACGTTTCACCAGTAGTACCGAAACTCTGTCCAGTGTGACGGGGGGTGTGCCCGTCGCCACATAATGGACAGTGGGTACAATACATGCCTCGAAATTGAAGCATGCAGGTTTCCTCACGATGTTTTTCTTCACCGAAAAGCCAGTGGTGTTACAAATCGTACATAAATTCCGAAAAATTAATTGGTACTAGTCGGCCTGGTCGGGGATCGAACCATGGCCTCCTGCACGGCAGGCAAGGTTACTCGCCACTGGACCACCACGGCTTTTTAAACTGTAGAGAACCCTAAAAACGATTTCTTCAACATTTAATTTCATTTTCACTTTCTCTGCATGCCCATTGAAACACTGACTGTAAGTAGAGAAAACCCCGTAAACACCCGCAGCGTTAAAGAAAGCCGGACCATCCGGGACGTTAGAGTACATAAACAAAGGATCACCATTCCATTATCCGGTATTATACGCAGAGGCCCGGTTTCGTCCCGGTCACGTCGATAACAGCTCTCCATTATTATTCTTACCAAGGATTTTAATAATATGGCAACACTGCTACCGTGTGAGGCGAGGACGAAAAATTTTGTAGACAAAATTTGCCTTCATTTTTTTATTAAATTCCTTTTGGTGCTCTTTTAATCGCTGTGTCGTGTAGATTTTTTTGTACTCGTACATACATAATATGCTGAAGACAAACATCGAAATCGCGAAAACTAAAATTTGCTGTTCAATAAATACAAAACTGCAATCCTACGCAACCCTAATGTATGGGACAGCAGCTTTTTTTCGCGATTTTGATGTTGGCCCCGTTATGAAAGTTGTTCGGTTTGATGGACTGATCATCTCATTAAAAAACTGTCAGTATAATTAAGTTTTACCAGGCACATTAGGGTGAATGGCAATTTAGGATTGGCATTAGGCATACCGTGTAAACTTCTTGGTCATATCTCATTAGACTTGCCGCCATTTTGTGAGTAGTCAATGCGAGACTTGAAAACCCTAGCGCCATGCCAGCACGTGGAAGAATGAAAGACATGTTAAGGCAGCTTTCAGGTCCAATGACTCGGTTCATTATTTTGTTGCACGCAAGCCGTTGTGAGGGTTGGTAGGTTATTCGCAAATTGTACGATCGGACGGGTGAGAATAAATGTATACCTTGTTGCCAGACAGAGAGAGTCGCTATTTATTTAAATCAGTTTTTGAAGTGATTGTTCTGTACGGGTAGTACTAGTATTTATTCTGTGGTTGGACCCAGTATTAGTAACACAAATGTATTGTGCGGTGGTACGGAATCCTCGGTATGGGAGTCCGACTCGCATTCAGTTGGTTTTATCTCCTAAAGCTAAAAATTTATAAACCCACCATGAAAATGTTATTCATCGTTCATTATTTACTCAATTTACTTGAAAGCCTGTTGAAAGCCAAGAAAATTACTGCCGAATTTCGTCTGATAAGGAAAAGCGATAATATGTACTGTTGGATTCTAGAAGGCATGCTCATTTCATCTCGTTTTAAAATGAAATGGCATTAAATACACGTCCTGGCTATAAAGAACAGTAGGTACTGTGGAAAGGGTTGCCAATTTTATTTTTTCTTTAAGAAATTTTGTCAAACTTTCTTCCACGGTTTTGCTAGTGTAGGATTCGTTTTTTTCAAATCTCTACCGCTGCAATACAACATGTAATATTAAATGCTTTACATATGAAAACACAGTGTTTCAGACCATCAAACTGAACAAGTTTCACTATGGAGCTAACATCGAAATCGCAAAAAAACATCTCCCGTTCCATACACACGGGTCGAGTCGCCATTGCAATTTTCTATGGAACAACAAATTTTTTTGCTATTGTAATATTTGTACCATAGCAAAAGTTGTTCAGTTTGAGTGTATGTTATGCAATTTAAGTGTATATCCTGTATATCGTAAAAGGAAACTTTCGAAGGGCAAAAACGTCCCGTTGATGAAGAGAATAAGTTATGCATAGTGTGTCTTTGGGCGAAATGAAAATTTATGTTTAGTTGAAAAAACATCTTTTAAAAAAAAAAATTTGACTTCTTGCTTGTGCGTTAGCACCGCGTTTATAGTGTCAAGTAATTTTAGGCAGTATCTATCCAATCTCGAGGATTGTTTTTGAGTAAGAACACAACTGAGAAGGATTTCGGAGCCTCTTGGCAGGCTAAAACGCGATACGTGCGAACACCAAGCGTAAGACAAGTGTTCGGGGCAAACCCTGCAACGTGACTCCAAAAACATATTTTAAAAATATCTTTTATCTGACATTATTTCTAAGACAGACAGAAACATAAATATGTCTATAGAAATGCTGCCCTATTGCTGAAACATGTCAAGATGAGATAGACATTAAAATTATGGTTCAAACAAGTTTTTGAAAGACGTATGTTGGCTAAAGTCAAAATTTCGACAAATACACTTTGATCATCGTGTTTTAATAAAAATAAGCAAATCTACACTAATATTATAAAGAGGAAAGATTTGTACCTATTTTTGTATGTTTGTATGTTTGTAATGAATAGGCTCAAAAAGTACTGGGCCGATTTAAAAATTTCTTTCACCAATAGAATGCTACATTCTTCCAATTTGACATAAGCTACATTTCATTTTGAAAAAAAATAGGGATCCTTGGTAAAATAGACAATTGTCTACCCCGTGCGAAGCCGGGACGGGCTGCTAGTCTATAATAAAGCTAACAGTTTAAATAAAAATAAACAAATTTTTCTTCCAGTATTTCTTCATAATAGTGCTAACAGCTTTTAAGGGGATGATCAGACCATCAGACTGAACAACTTTCTCTAGAGGACCAAGGTCGAAATAACGAAAGTTAAATATGTTGTTTCATATAAAACTGCGATCCTTCTCGACCAAAATGTATGTAAAGTATAAAGATAGGAGAAGAGAGAAGAGAAGAATAGTCCAGAAAAGATACCTATACTAAGAAAAGGAAAACAAAAATCAGAAGAGTAGGTACTGTGGAAACCCTTAATTTTTGACTTTTTGACATTTTTATTATTTGTTAGAAAACGCATCATAAACGCACATTCTGTGAAATTTTCATCTATCAAGCTATTACGGTTCAAAAGTTACAACCCTAAATAGTAAGGACAGACAAACAGACGGACGGACAACGTAAAGTATCCTTTAGATACTGCATCTCACCGTGCTCTGACTCTCACGCACTAAACAGGAGATTTTGCTGGAGTCTAGTAAGGGCACAAAACAGGCGTGCGCGACAAAGCATTTCAAACAACGGTTATGAAAAACGAACAAAGGTTTTCGACAACCCTATTATAATCAAAGAGTTTCTCAAAGGACGGCGATGCGGTCAAACCGTTACGTTTGAATTATATGCGGTCATATTCGAACGCGGTCTGAATTCAAATTAGGAATTACAAAGGAAAGATTCGAATTATAAATCCGTTGAGTTTTCAAGTTGGGTAAAAGATTATTTTGGTGAGTGTGGTTCAAATTTAAATGGTGTATAAGGGTGGACGCATATCTATACGCAGCGAAGGAGCCGAAGGAGGCGAACGAAACGAATTCGATTCGCCGCGGATAAGTGTGCGAGGTATTATAGAATTTCATATAAATTCGATTCTTTCGCCTCCTTTGGCTCGTTCGCCGCGGATAAATATGCGTCCACCTTAAGATTATTAAACTGAACAACATTCACTATGGGTCCAATATTGAAATTGCGAAAAGAAATCTGTATATTTTGAGACTTTTAACTGGAATGCTTACAACCTTAGACTACTTATATGAGGACAAGTTACGCGTGTCATTCTAGTTTCAATCTTTTCTGCCACTTTTTGCGGGGGGCGAGGTAGCACGAGATACGCAACTTTGAATTTTATTCCATTAGTTTAGATTCTAATTTTGAAGGTTAAAAATCATGAAAAACAGTGTCCTGTTAACCCCAAACGTCATTTGTTCGAAATTATTGTTTCGCAATTATAGGTTGTCGCGTTTAGTGATAAGGTATAAAATTGTAAGATTTTTTGATCTTGCATCTTGGCAGAGGGGAAATGCTAAGGCGAGGCGGGTATATAAATCCGTATATAAATCGTCAAAGGCTACAACCTACGTTTTTCGGATTACGTAACTAAAGGATGCCAACGGAACCATGTTACTAAGCCTACACTGTCCGTCCGTACGTCCTAACTATATAGGGTTGTATATTTCGAACCGTAATAGTTAGCGAATTAAATTGTTCACGGAATACGAAGCGATCGCTGGCGTAGTGGAGCTTCGGTATTGGAAACGATCACAGAAGTTAAGCAACGTCAGGTCCGGTCAGTCTTTGGATGGGTGACCGTTTTGTTGTATTTCATTGTATCGGCTTGAAAATTCTCTGACAGTAATTTGGCCCGCGTAGTGGAGTATGGCCCACTCCCTCTCACCCTTATTCGTGAGAGGCCTTTGCCCTGCAGTGGGATTCTACAGGCCATAACTTACTTTTTACGGAATACGTGTTATTATTTTTGGAATCTCTTCTTCATCCTCGTTTCATTTTGAAGCCTAGTTTTCTATAAACAACACTTCTATACAAATTCGCAGGATGGACAACTTCAAAACAAAAGACCGCTTTGTTTTCGCCAACGCTATAATAATAATGCCTCCTAAACAAAGTTTACTTGTTTTCAAGGATGCCTTATTGTTGTAGTTGTATTTAGTATATAGTTTATTGATAATAATAATTCGTTAATGTCTACACAAAACAATCAGTCAGCACAAGCTTCGTCAATCATAATACAACATTACAGTCGGTAATCAGCAACATGCTTCGTCAGCTTGTCTTTTTCTTTCTAGTTTTTGTATGATTAGAATAAGCTAAGAATAAGGAGATCATAATTTCTTACTTATAAACTCGTAACTACGTCGGTGGCAACGTCAAATTTGTGAATGATACAGAACGTTACGCCGATGTTATACTAGGTTTAAATTATTCCGGGTTTATTAGTAGACATTTTGCATCACGTTTATTCGTACCAGTGTAAAATTTTATTAAAACAGTCGAATTGAGAACTTTATAATCCTTTATTGGACTACGGATTCCATCCCATCTCATAGGTATGATCATCCTATACGTCCGCAGGGCACAGGACTACCCTCAGGGAGGGTGTCTACCACGCGTCCCCAATGTTGATTGGTAGACTTTAAATACGCATCAGAATTACTTCTGCAGCGTATGCAGGTTTCCTCACGATCGATATTTTCTTTCGTCGCTTGAGAGCAGTCGGTATTACGTACAGAAGTTAGGAAATTGGTACACATGCGTTGATATACAAATTAATGGACGCTGGGTCTAGAACAAAATTCTCGAAAAAAGTGTCCGAGACTAACCTACATAAACCTAGATACGTGTATTGTAATATCAGCTAACTAAAACATTGAGAATGCTGAAATTCTTTTTCATTTAGCTTGCGTAATTTTTACCCCATCGCGGCTCTTTTTTGATTCGGACACTTTTGAGCACGGACCCGACGTCCAGTAGTTGGTATGTCAATGTACACATGGCATGTATTCTGTGCGAATTTGAACCCGAACCCTCATGATTGAGTATCCATACCTCTCCTCAACGCGCCACTTATGCTCTTAGGTATCAGGTAATAAAATAAACATAAAAATCTTCTGTAATTACAACCACTGAAACACAACTGTGTCTTTGTGTGTCTGTGTGTGACAATGAAAACACTTGTTCTTTGTGTTGTGTTTACTTATTTTATAAACTCTCTTTATCTCTCTGTCGGAACGGGTCTGTTAGAAGAAATCTCTTCAGAGATTAGCTCGCCCTTTATACTTCTCTAATATGCTGTTTTCATCCTGTATTTCCGTATTTTATCGTTGTGTGAATGATATTTCAGGAAAGTCGGTCCATATGTTTGGACCTACACTCCATTCAAAATAGCAACGAAATTTTAAGGCTATTTTGCATTACAGAAACAGATATTTGAAACACTTCCTCTCGATTATTCTTAGAACAGCTTTAGTAACTATCAAGATATGTCGGATAGTATATGTATCCAATAAATTAATTACATTTGGTAATCAGAATTGGCCAGAAAGCTAAATAGGAATCGGAAAATCTCGTCGTCCTTATTTGGAATGAAGTATATTAACTATTATTTTATTAAGTTAGTAACTCGGCTAAAATGATGCGATGATTAAAAATTATAACCACATTTCTCGTGCTTTGAGAAATGTAAAAATTTTGGTATTCTGACTTATTCTCTGCGCTAAAAGAAAATCTTGTGAACGGCATCGGAATCTGAAAAATTTCAATTTCGCCTTGGTTCCTATAAAGAAAATAGCTGCATCCTACATCTTGACTGGCCAATTTTAAAAGGAGATGTTCAATCTTAATAATCTTATTATAAGAAGTGTGTGTACATTGAAGATATTTTATAAGAAAAAGATTACGATATGATTTTTAGGTGTCCTTCAAATCACACACAAATCACATCGTGAGGAAACCTGCATGCTTCAATTTCGAGGCATGTATTGTACCCACCGTCCATTATGTTGCGACGGGCTCACCACCCGTCACACTGGACAGAGTTTCGGTACTACTGGTGAAACGTGGATGTTATGAGGTTTCAGAATATCTCTGACTCCTCGGGGAATATAGTCGTGAGCATATGCTATGACTCCAAATCAACCTTTTTTAGAATGTTTGTCTGTCTGTTTGTTTAAAACAGCATCACACAAAAACTACTGGACCGATTTTGATGAAACTTTTTTTGTTTGATAGCTTATGATTTGACTTAACATTTATATACCAGTTATAATTTGTGCTGACGATGTCGCGGGTAAACTCTAGTATACCTATAATTATGTTTTTTTTTTTTACTTATACTTTTGATACTTGAAGTAGCAATATACAGGGTTCTTCTTAATATGCTGACAGTTTATAGGGGATAACCAGACGATCAAACTAAACAACTTTCTCTATGGGATCAACATCGAAAGCGCGAAAAAAAAAATTCTGTCCAATACGTTTGACTCGAGGTTTGCAGTTTTGCATGTAACATTTGTTTTTTTTCTCGCGATTTGGATTTTGGTTCCATAGACAAAGTTGTTCAGTTTGACGGTCTGATCATCCCTTTAAAAAAGTGTCAGTATATTAAGAAGGACCCTGTTGTTATGAAAGTTTATGAACCGATCGAGTTTCATTGTTATTCATCAATTAGGTACCTGAAAATAAAATTCCTAGTTGCATTAGAGAAATAATTTTTGAAAAATGTATATTATATTATTGAAAAGTGCTATTTACGAAGACTGTTTATTGTTAATCAAGTAATTTAGTTCTGAGTTTATCCCCCAAGCCATGACCGGACCGGAACACAGGAACTTGTAAACATTTTCATTAGGCAACTACACCAACGATGTCATGACGACACGGTTCATAATGTTCTACCCAAGAAAACGTTATCTTTTGAGTCACGTTACAGGTTCTGACCCGAGAACTTGTCTCGCGTGTTGTTCGCGCGTCGCGTTTTTGCCTGCCACGAGGCTCCGCAATCCTTAATATGTTCTTGTTCTTTATCCAAAACAATCCCTGAGATTGGGATCCCACAAACTACTCGACATTGGCGGAAATGCGGTGCTAACGCATAATCAAAAAGTCCATTAATTACAAACAAAAAAAGGTTTTCTTGATTTTTTATTATTATAAAGAACTGCGCAGAAACATAGTAAATCATCTTTTAATATCCATAAATCGCACCTATCTTTCCTAACAAAGGCGTACTCTTATAGAAGCAATCCAGATAATATTTATCTAAAATTACAATGTATAAATCTCTACCCTCTGACCCTTGCCATGGCGGTGCTGGTTTCATAGGTTGACATGGGACTATTAATGTGGAAGTCGGTAAAAGGGTCAACTTTTTTTCCATCATTTTGTTTCTATGAACGACATTTAGAAAGATTGGAAAACATTTTTAAGCCACTTCGAAAAACAACTTTTTACCCATTTTGAAAAAGGGACGGTCTCAGTTTGACCCACATGCAATGTTCGGGATTTAATCAACTCTACAGGGTCCTTCTTAATATGCAGACGCTTTTTAAGGTGATGATCAGACCATCAAACTGAACAACTTTCTCTATGGGACCAATTTCGAAATCGCGAAAAAAAAAACACTGCAAACCTACTCGAGCCAAATGTATGGGACATTTGGCTCGAGTAGGTTTGCAGTTTTGTATGGAATTTGGTGCCATTGAAAAAAATATTCAGTTTGACGGTCTGATCATCCCCTTTAAAAAAGTGTCAGCATATTAAGAAGGACCCTATATATTTCTGACACTGTGGCATTTTTTGCTTGCAAAGGCAAAGTAAAAATAAAATGAGGAGTTTTCATTTAACAACAATTTGTTCAACACTGGATGGATGGCACATAGAGCAACACAGCTCCCGTTGCCGGCGCCATACTGTTCTAAGTATCACGGCACCCAGTGATCCGGGATGGGATAGCAGTCTTAAAAATAACCTGTCAAATCCATTGTCTCTTTTTTTTTTTTAATAGACTTCGTGCTTGTGCGTTAGCACCGCATTTCCGCCAATGTCAAGTGGTTTGAGGGAGTATCTATCCAATCTCGAGGACTGTGTTTGAGTAAGAACCCAACTGAGAAGGAATGTGGAGCCTCGTGGCAGGCTGAGACGCGAACAGGTAGGTTTTCTTAATTTAGAAGAACGCCTCATTTCTCTCTACAATTATTTCGCTCTTCTCTCTGCAGTTATACTTAAATTTAATGATTTGAGACACATTTTATCAGACTTAATTAATATTACCTATCTTCTTCTGAAGAACAACTCTACCAATCTAACGACCTGGTTAGTTTGTTGGTATCCTGGTTGACTGCTTGTTTTGTGTACTTTAAAATAAATTTTTTCTTATCAATAAATGTTCATTGACCCATCTAATGAAATAAAACATCTTTATAAAGTGAATTCTTTTCAACCTTATATAAACCAATCTAGCCAAAGCGTGTAGCAACATAGTTTTGCAAAGAATATTATTTCAAGATGATTTTATTCTCGTACAGTGAGACTAACCCATTTGTTTCTGAAATCGACATCTATTTTTCTTGTCACAAAATAAACTTACTACTCACGGTCCAATAACGTTTACGACTATAATTTCTGTAGACATAACATTTGCCAGCGAATATCTTTGCTACTTTCCTAAAACTTGCCTCTGTGTTATGCTCATACCAATTTCGGATACAGTGACACATGTTGGGAAACTCATGTTACACTAAGTGCGACAGGACACCATGGTCCTTTAAAATCGACCACTCTAAGTGGGAATGCTTTGCAAGCGGTAGAGGTCGGTTGGGAGGGGAGAACAACTTTAGCAGGTGACCTTGAATAACGATGAAGTCTCGTTCAATTCTCTTGCCGTAAAGCGAGCCAAACATAGAAACGAACAGATTTCTTGCTCCAACCGACACAGCATTAAAGCCGTAAATTCGGCAAGTCTTGTCGCTCCTGAATTGGCATATATAGCTACGTACGTCGTTATTCCAATAGACGCTTCTTAAAACATAGCTAGATGGAATAAAATCCGTAATAATAGCTCAGCGACCCATGATTATAATCATCCTGCCATCGTCCATTTCTAGGCAGCATGCCTCTCTCGCAAGATGCGCCACAAAACTCAACACTGCCTTCTTCATCCACAAGCCCACCTGTTAACTTGTCTGGTCAGATCAGCGCCATATGGCGTCCTTCACGCCTGACTGTTCGTGGTATCTATCCTAGAACTGGGAATTCTGTGGCTGGTCATCCAGCCCATTGCTACTTCAGCTTGCTTTTCAGAGCTGTGTTAACAAATTTAGTTCTTTGACTTATTTCTTCATTCTGATTATACTGGCAGAAATACTCTGAGCATAGCTCATTCCTTAAACTTTGAACAGCGACAGCGAAGTAGTCAGCAAGTAAGTAGGATATACGTTAGAAGAAGTGTATATGCGCTAAGCACAGATAAAACACTCTATAGTTCTTATCCACCTGAATATGCTGGAACGGGAGACCACTAAAATTCGGGCATCAGAGATGTTGACGATACCTGATGAATTAATTTTATTTTTTCATTTCTTTAGACACCCATATACTATTTGAAATATTTTTTTCGTCATCCCATTGTAAACATATACATTGTACATCAAAATACTTATAAATAACATTTATCCCAAAACCATAATAGAAGCGTTTTTTATGACAGTGTGTATTACGTCACTTTGGCAAAGAAATAAATGGCTTTAGGGGAGTAACCCTGATCACACAAAAAGCATTACAGATACGTTCTACCTGCTATTCATCTCTGTTTCATTAGTTAGAAAAATTCGGGATAAATCTAATAGATAAAAAATACATCTCAAGAAATGCGGTTTCCTTTTTCACATCGATGTGAAAAGAACAAGAATCTTGATCTGAATATTATTGTTCTTCTCATTTTCGTGGTATACAACGTGTTAATGAATAAGCGCAAAACCTCATACACCCCAACTGATTTATAACAAAATAATTTGATTGATATAATAATTTCATTATTTTGATCATTAAAATTTAAAGTTATTCGAATTTTAAGATTTTAGGCAAAAATGATTTGTTATCATTTCAGCAATGAATGAAAGCGATAGCGTGCTCATAGATACATTTTAAGAATCTTGTTTTGGTAGTAAGTAGGGTGAATGTGACTGTGCGGTGGGTTAAGATCGAGTTCAATAAATTTTTAATTTTTCAAACAAATTATTTAATATTTTGAAAAAAATTACCTATGTTGAAAACATGATAATTCGATTCTGCTCTTGATTCTAAACAAACTACTTTCTAGTTTTGCGTTAATTCATTAACACGTTGTATTTTGTTTTGCCCAGAAAGACATAAAGCTTTCGTCTGCTGATAATATCAGAAGAGTTACAACAGTCAAATTGATGCAACTAGCTGAAGACATAAGCAAATGGAGACTTAGTATCCAGTAGTGGGTAAAATCGGGCTTTGAATGATAATGATTAAAACAGTTCTTCTTCTTATCGTGTGGGCAGCAAGCCCTGGTGTCAGAGTTTTTGCAAACCGCCTTGCGGCCTGTGACTTGGTTTTTATGTTACGGCTACTATTAACAGAGATAGTAGCCGGGATCAACGGCTTAACGTGCGATCCAAAGTAACGAAATCATCTTTCTTTTCAGACAATCAGGTGATTCAGCCTGCAATGTCCTAACCAACTGGGGAATACGCACTAAGTGACATATCACAAGGTGTTCCCCGTGGGAATCGAACGCACGACCTCTGTGTCAAGAGCCCAATGCTCTTAAACATTAGACCACGGAGGCATCTCATTAAAATAGTGGCCGTGTGTCAATGTTTTCAAGTGGTTTTAACTGGCCTCTACGGTGAAGTGCTCACCAGAGTCCGAAGTTAGCTTGACGAATATCCCGTTCAAATGAATTCATGACAAATTCAACGGCTTAACGTGGTTTCCTCAACATTGAGGTGCCGAAGATGTACCATTAAAATGGTGATCCATCAAAAAATTTACTTTATCTATCTTACTAATTGGTTCATCGACACCAGCCACTCCATAAATGTTTTTTGTAATTTCCAACTTGAAAAGATGTAAAAGGCGAAGTTGCTCTGGTTGCAAAAAGACACTCAAAATAATCAGAATATCTTCTTCAGCATGCAAATTACTTTACGATGTTTTCCTTTCTCCTTTGATAGCAGGCCGTATTACGTACATAAGTTAGAAAATCTCACTGGAACATAGCAGGATACAACAAGAACTTTCTTTTATTAATTTTTGACATAAATCTCCATTTTTTGTTCGCAGAATACCTTGGCGATCCTCGACAAGTTGGACATCGACAGTGAGAAACCCTCAGAGGATGAAATCGCGAGACTCTTCGGCTATGAAGAGTCATACCTGGCTGGTGAACTTGGAATCTGGCAGAGGCTCAAGCCCAAGGTCTGGGCACTGTTTGATGAGCCATCCAGTTCTCCACCTGCTAAGGTAAGGGTTTCTATAATTTCTGTTACAATTAGAACGAGATGTCGTATTAGGTACGCGTTAGGTATACAGGGCGTAACATAAACAAATTTAAATTTCATATATTTTGCCACTGTCTATACAAGGTGTTAGAAAAATATAAATATACAGTTAAGGGGGTGGTTTAGACCATCAGACTGAATAACTTTCACTTTGGAACCAATTTCGAAATCGCGAAAAAAAATAATGATGTTCCATACTAAACTACAAATCTACTCGAGCTAAATGTAAGAGACATCAGATATATTTTTTTCGCGATTTCTATGTTGGTCCCATAGTGAAAGTTGATCAGTTTGATTGTCTAAACACCCCCCTAAAAGTTTTAAATGTTAATTTATACTTTTGCTACACCTTGTAAACCCCAATGGGAGACAGACGTGAGAATAGGTATCTTTTCTACAAATTATCTTTTACTACCAAAAATGTTACCGCAAAAACAATTCATGTCATCACACGCCATTATTAACCTTTCCCCGCCTGCCATTTTTCATCTCGAAGCACAAAGCCGGTGCGGATTCTGCCAAAGCATTCATTTCCTAAACATAGTGCTTGAAAATAGAACATCTGGGTCACAGTAAATACGAGAGGCAGTAGTTTAACAACGAACCTGTCATTTGTTTGACATGTCTCGTTTTGTTTGTGTACTGTTATGTCATGTAGTGTTTTGATTGTAGAAAAAAGACATGATGGGGGTCACGTTGCAGGTTCTGACCCGAGCACTTGCCTCGCGTGGCTCCGCAAACCTCAATCTCTTCTTGTTCTTTATCAAAAACAATGCCTGAGATTGGGATAGATACTCACATAAACTATTTGACACTGGCGGCTGCAGTGCTAACGCACAAGCAAGAGTTCATTAAAGATAAATAAAATAAAAAGACATTATAGAGATTTCATAACATAATGATGATTAAAACAGTAGCAGGCTAATGAAAAACTGACAGGCTTTTCAGGATAATTTTTTGGTTAATAATTCAATTTTTTGTTTAGTAGCATCCGATGTGTTATCACAATTCAGCCAATGTCTCGTTATGTGGAGAGTATACGAAGGAAAATGATCAGTAGTATTTATTAAGTCTAGCGTGGCAGTTTTGCCAATGTAAGTAGTTTATAATCTCAAGTGATTGTTTTAAGGTTAAAACATAAAAGAGTTCACAAAATGGTGGAGCCACGTGCAATCCCAACGCGCCGATACGCACGCGTCCGTACTCCGCCAGAATTGCAGCGCGACTCTTTTTTGGTTAATAGGGCTGGTTGTCTATGGTTTATTTGTTGAGTGACGTTTGAAGTTTCTGGTGTTGCCAGTCGATACAATGCGCATTACCAATTAATACGGAATAACATCGAAAATATTAGTCTGTTGTACAAAATCGAACATCAACTGGATAAAGAGTCGGTCAATTCAAAGAACCTTCAAAATCTTATCAGTGAATTAACAAATAGCATAGCATAGCATAACATATGCTCACGACTATATTCCCCGAGGGGATAGTCAGAGATATTCTGAAACCTCGAAATTGAAGCTTGCAGGTTTCCTCACGATGTTTTCCTTCACCGAAAAGCCAGTGGTGTTACAAATCGTACATAAATTCCGAAAAACTCATTGGTACGAGTCGGCCTGGACGGGGATCAAACCATCGCCTCCTGCACGGCAGGCAAAGTTACTCGCCACTGGACCACCACGGAGAATAACAAATGTCTCCCTAAAATTAAGAAATGGAAAAAAAAGCTTAGATTAAGGTCTACGCAGAGTTGTCAAAAAAAGTTTGACACCATAATACACGTAGATGATATTAATAACAGTAATATTTTATATATGGAAAAATAGCTTAGAAAATCTAGATGCCTCGTATCAAGCAATTTATAATATAATTACGAAGATACAAAGCTTTCCAATTTTCTATGGATAAGTTCAAAGCTTTATTTTCATAATTATAAAATAAACTGCTAATGTTATTTAATACGCGCCTTCTAAATTTTCTAAACCATTTTTCCATTTATAAAAATTACTTTTAATTGTACCGTCTACGTGTATTATGCTTCAAACATTTATATGAAAATGACAACTCTGCAACCACTTTAACACTTTAGAACAGACTACACAATTTTTGCTGTTCAAACGCTATCACCATCTGGCTAGTGTCATTCATAATTTTTTGATGTTAATTTTAATGAAAACAAATTAATGTTCAAGAAAAGACTGCTAAAATAAATAGTTGTCACATATACCACTAGATATTTTTCTACTAATACAAACGACAAAGTCAACAAGCCGCAGTGTTACTACTGCCATTGCTACTATACTGTGTAAATCTCTTGGCGGTCTAGAATTCAGGTCGGGTCTCGTTAAGACCTCAGCTTTGTACCTCTGGAGCACTATCACAAAGGCAATTAAACCGTAATACCGTGGAATAAGTACTCTAATCGCAAAAAAGTCTTTCGAAAGATTATTGGATAGTAAAAAGTTTCTTTTAAAGTAGTGAAAATGAGACTATCGTCGTTTTAAGATAAGATTTTATTTCGATTGTAAAAAGTAAAAATTACACTGGTCTACAGTGGTTTTGTTGCCCTAGATATGAAAATGACTTTGGGTCCATTTTTGCACACAATTCATGAAACTATCAATGATTTTGTTAGATTTGCTCTGATTTTTTTTTTAAATCTTATTTTCATTTTACATTACATTATTTAACAAACCGATAATTTTTCAAAATATAAGATATGCAAAAATCATGAAAATACGAGCACATTGAGAACTTTCATGAATATATTCGTAATCTGGGCACTTGAAAACGTAAAAATTTGCGATGATATCCAGGGCAACAATAAAAACTTTTTTTTTGTAGAGCTATGTTATTGTGCTTGCGTGGCTACGAAATTTGCTACGACGTCGCTACGAAATTTGCTACGACTCTACAGTCTCTGCTACAACGTAGCAAAAGGATGCAAGATTTTAATCTCTTATGTTGGTATTCGAAAATTTGATTTTCCATAGGTTTATTTCATAGTATACAGGGTGTAACAAAACAGTCTTGTAATATTTTAAGGGGTGGTTTAGAGTCTAAATGAGATGTTCGAAACTGAGACCATCAAACTGAACAACGTTCACCATGGAGAAGAACAGGCTCTGTTTGCAGCAGTCACAGACAACTCTCATGCATAAAAGTGTGCTTTGCATGGCTCCTAAAATTTATAATAAGTTACCAGAAAGTGTAAAATCTATGAATATTATGAACTTTAAATGTAAATTGACTAAAATATTACTGGACAAATGTTACTATAAAATTGATGATTATTTATTGGATGAATTGATCTAAGAATTATTTTTTTTGAAGTACCTATGTTTAAATCTAATTTCTTGTGACATTTATACCTATTGACATTTCTATAATTTATAATACAATTTCCTTTAATTTTTCTTAAATATTTGTACGCCACTGTTGGCTGAGAGTAGCAAGAACTCTAATTATTATGTTATATTATAAGATCTATATGCATTGTACCTACTTTCAACAAATAAATTATTTGATTTGATTTGATTTGAGACAAGGTCGAAAAAAAACTGTTGTCCCATACATTTGAATCGAGTAGGAAACAACTACAGTTTTTTTTTATTTGGTTCACATACAGTTATTACACTAATACAATCATTATGATTCTAAATTTTGTTCTTTATTTTGGGACCATAAGGTTGTTCAGTTTGATGGTCTAGAGTTTAATGGTTTAGACTCTAAACCACGCCTTATATTAGCGGGGGTTTTGTTATATCATTTATACTTAGGTACAAGTAAATACCTAGTCATTTACAAAAAATCAGGTGAGAAATCACTCAATATATTTTATTTTCACACTGATAAAAATTATGTAACAGTCTTTATTAAACGAACCCAAGCAGTAACTTTTTGCCATCAGATTTACATTTTGCTCAATTTGAAATCAGATAAATGCTAATTTATGCCATAATTTAGGCCGATTTGTGAAATAAATCATCCAGTCTAATTCAATTCACCAAAATTTTTATTTAGAACTAGCGGCCCGCCCCGGCTTCGCACGGGTTAAGTATTCATTACACATATCGAGTTTTCATTATTTTTAAGATGTATTCTGCTATTCGGGACGGAAACAAATCCAACAAATCAAAAACCATGGCAATCGGTCCAGCCGTTCTCGAGTTATAAGTGTTGTAACAAACACGACTTTCTTTTATATATATAGATAAATGAAATCGTCCAAATCGGGGCATTTTTGTACTACCGAATATTATGCACGGCATCATAAAATATGGTAATAATAGTTTACATAAACCTAATTACTACTAAAACTTTATATTTCAACGATATATTTTATCGTACTAACGAGATTTCTTGAATTTCATGATTAATATTTTTGTTCCAAAATGTGAAAAAAAGGCATACGTCTATAAGGCACCTATTTACTGACCCTCTAGCATGATTTCTCTAAACGCGCGTGACTCGGCTTTTTTCCATGCTAAAAGTCGCGGCAAGGGTGGCTTGCGCTCTCCGAAAAGCGCAGGAACAGGTTAATTTGTATGCAGCGAAGGTGCGTCGCGCGCGTGTAGAGAAATCATACTAGACGTGCTGGAAAGATGTTTTTTTTTGCTAATTACTTCGAGGTGCCATAATATTACTTTAAATATTTTGTAACACGAAATGACTTTATTTGTAGCTATTATTGCAATGGTTTGTAATTCTACCATATTAGCCTATTTTACAATGCTATAAAAGCTATTACATGCATATCACAACTTGGCCAAACTCCCCGTACATCTTGCATGGTGTCATTTAAATATTAGTTCAATGGAAACCGAGATGGTTGTGGCGGCAGCGAAACGGCGAGAAATTTAGTTACGCGGCATTTTAAGCTTTATCTACATTGTTAAAACACATAATATCGTTTGATAGACTTGAATGACGTGTGTAGGTTATTAGAGCCCCCCTTCGAGTTACAAACGTCGCCGATGCCGAGTACAACCAAGAAGTGGTCAATCATACTTCACGGAGTAAGGTTGTTTTGTGTTTGTAACCGAGCTTAAAATATAAGGGAGAAGGGACAGACTTGACGAAGTAGGTTTTAAAAATAATATTCAAATGTAAAATGTTAGATAAGTAAGTATAATTAGCTTTAAAAGTCTCTAAAAAAGTTTGACTTTTTGAAGAAAACTTGTAATGAATTTGTTTTAAAGTAGAAAGTAGAAGTTAGAGCGTTTTAGAGTAGAAAACATCATGACGAAACGTTGAAGAAGAAATTCCGATGCGATGTGAAGTCTACCTATCCGCATTGGGCACGCGTGGTGGACTAATTGCCCGTAATGCCCATGCACCCTCCCTGAGGATAGGCATGTGCCCTGCAGTGGGACGTATACAACGTGTTAATGAATTAACGCAAAACTAGAAAGTAGTTTGTTTAGAATCGAGAGCAGAATCGAATTATCACGTTTTCAACATAGATTTTTTTTCAAAATATTAATTATTTTGTTTGTAGAATTTAAAATTTACTGAACTCGATCTCAACCCACCGCTCGGGCACTCTCACCCTACTTACTACCAAAACAAGATTCTTAAAATGTATCCATATGCACGCTAGCGCTTTCATTCATTGCTGAAATTATAATAAATAATTTTTGTCTGAACCACCCCTCAAAATGTGGAAAGTGTTTACAAGATCACAACTTTGTGATTTTGTTATTTCTCTACTAAATGTATGAGAATTTAATTTTGCGTTTTCTTGGAGTTCAAATACCTCGACCTCGGTTGACCCAGTAGAGACTTATGTTCCTTATAAGTAAGAGGATCGAATGGAATGAAAAAGAAGTTTATTGATGATTGTACATTTTTTCAAAATCGTTGAATGCAGAAGTAAAATGCTCCAAAAGTTAGGGTAAGTCTCTTAAGAAAGTTTTCTTGTAGATATAATGCTTCTGGTAGCTGCCCTTTGTGCCTCATCTTAATTTTCTACCCTGTATATTATAGTATCGATAATAGATAGTATTATATTATAGTGTATACATTTAATAATAATTAATGATGCATGCATTTTTAGAATATTTATTAGTTTGTCTGTACACGCATCACTAGAAGCTACTGAACTGATTTGAATTGAGTTTCCATAAAAGCATAGGGCTTAGTTTGAAATAACATTTTGGCTTTATTTCATCGCAATCAGTTCATTCAATCAAAAGTTATGAGTATTTAAAGTCTGTGATCCGCACGTGCGAAGTCGCGGGTACCGCTAGTACAAAATAATAATGATATTTGATGAGTCAGAACAATTATTTAACCTCTTCACATCCCATTGATGACAGTTTAACTACTCCAAACACTTGTGACAATATCATAATAATGAATTTATGATTAATAAATAATCAACCACTCCAATTCAACAGTTTTGTTTGTATGTTGTGTACTTCACGATACTAACTATGTACAATAAATAATTGTTGGTCAATTCGTTTCATATTAATATAGTATTACTAAGTAGTTACAGTAAATGTATGTGTGTAATAAATACTCTACCACAACCAGTGTTGGAAAAATCAAAGAAAAACCTGTGACATAAATATTTTAACATTGATTTTCTCGGTTAGATCGATAGATGGCGCTGAACGAAATTCAATCCCGCTATCGATTGCTTTTGAAGATTCCTTAAGTTATCTATGCTATGACAGGATAATCTTTTTAAATAATGACCACACAACCCTATTAACGGGCTAGTCCGGCACACTCTTA
The DNA here is from genome assembly GCA_963924505.1 of Agonopterix alstromeriana. Taxonomy (NCBI): domain Eukaryota; kingdom Metazoa; phylum Arthropoda; class Insecta; order Lepidoptera; family Depressariidae; genus Agonopterix; species Agonopterix alstromeriana. The sequence continues at coordinate 2,138,914 of OZ004676.1, read as the reverse complement.
ACCGGTTTTTATTTCTCCACGATTGTACTAATGCGCTAATAGCACTAGTCTTGTCTACGGTCACAGGTCCGGCACTTCAAACAACGTTTTGGATTTGACATGATGGCGTTCGCATATGTGTACTTGGTGCAAATTGTTTTTGACATTTGTGTAGGGTTGACTTACCACGCATCGTATGCACGTCATCTAAATTTCGTTACTTTTTATTATTCTTTCTGTTATTAAAAATAGAATTTGAGCTAAAGAATTACCGAAAATGTGAATTTAGCGTTATTTTCATCGTTCTTTATTCACTAAAAAGACTCAATTTTATGAAGTCTAATACTACGGATACGCGCGCCTGACTGCATTCCCTTGCTCGATTTCCCTCACGTTTCCCAGAAAGTGAGAGGTGAGGTGGGGGATCTGAGAAGGGGGCGGGGAGGGGCCGTTCTGTATATACCTATAGAACTATATTACCTATTCTATGCTACGGTGAAAGAAAACATCTTAAAGGCACTAATCCGTACTATAAAACGAGGATGATAATTACAATTATTTGAACATTCCACTCGTCTGGCAACTCCTGGGCAATCAGCAAACCTTTAATGCTGATTAGAAAATCGTATAACTACGACGCAAGTCAAACACAAAAACATACATACGAGTCGAAAGAACTAAATTGTATAAATAATAAATATAGAAATTTCAAATATAAAAAATTCATCCAAATTTTTTTTAGTAGTGTCAATAATTCTATCAACGAATAAAACCACGAACAATACTGCAGGAAAATTATTACTTAATGATAAAACACTACATATAAACCAAACATCGCATGAAAACTTATCAATCTATCATAATAATTGTAACAAAAATGTACTTCTTACTAATACCGATTCTTGTAACTCAAATAACCGCACTTTCGATCGGTAAATCAGAGTGCAACAATACTGAACACGTTTCACATGTTCTAGAACATAATCTACAAAAGATACTTGGTATATGGAATATTGGTTACATTTGGTTGTATCAAAATATACCAGATACGCCACTTTGTTATCAAATCAAATTTTCTTTGCCAAAGAAGAACGATTTAGAGGAATATAAAAAGAATTGTGACAAAGAAGGTGGATCAGTGATTGGAATCGAAAATATCAGGCTAGCATTTGATATGCTACCAGATGAAGAATTTCCAAGGTACATAGCTGAATTAAATAATACATACTATATATTACAAACCTGTAAGTTTGCTGCTAGAGTTGTTATGAGAACTGTTGAAGATTTTTTGATATTTACCGACGTGGGTTCTGAAATCAGTGAGATGTTGGGAAGAAATATAATGAAGAAGGAAGAATTGGAATGTTTTGCAAGTAACATCGATGTTATGAAGTCGAAAGAAGGACAAGCCCTTTGTTATAATTAAATTGTCGGAAATATTGGTTTACAAATAACATCAACAAGTTAAATAATTAAATTTTTAAATTATTTTCTTCGCTGGTTTCTTTTTTCTCCGCGATTGTACTAATGTGATACTGGTTCTACGATAAAAGAAAACATCTTACGGGTACTAGTTCGTTCTATAAAATGATGATGATGATCATAATTAATGTGAACATTCCAACCTGGTAAATCAGCAAATCACTACACCACTATATAGGAAGTCACACTCAATGACATTGACTCGATAGAAGAAGATGGTGAAAATACTGAAAATAAAAAATCAAAATTTTATAAATGTAACAAAATATACTTAGAGCCTGTTTCATCACTTCTGTATAAGTAATTTTTAGCTTATTTGACAAATAGTATATATTTCGTATGAAAGATATATCAATTAATCAGTCATATAAGCTTACAAGAGCTTATCCAAAAATAATGAACAAGGCCCTTAATGTTATTTTTTATTCTATCTACGATTAAAACCACAGACAATACTGCAGGCAAATTACTAGTCAATGATAAAACACTACATATAAACCTAACATCGTATGAAAACTTATAAATCTATCATAGTAGTTGTAACAAAAATGTACCTCTTACTAATACCAATTCTTGTTACTCAAATAACCGCACTTTCCATTGGCAAATCTGACTGCAACGACACCGAACATGTTTCACAAGTTCTAGATCATAATCTACAAAAGATACTTGGTATATGGAATGGTGGTTATATTTGGTTTGATCGAAATATAACAGATACTCCACTTTGTTTTCAAATCAAATTTTCTCTACCAAAAAAGAATGATTTAGAAGAATATAAAAAGAATTGCGATGAAGAAAGTGGATCGGTGATTGGAATCGAAAATATTAAGCTAGCATTTGCTATGCCACCAGATGAAGAATTTCCTAGATATATCGCTGAATTCAATAATACACAGTACATATTACAAACATGTAAATTTATTTCGAGAATCAAAATGAGAACCGTGGAAGATTTTTTGATATTCACTGATCAAGATTTAGAAGTCAGTGAGATGGTGGGAAGAAATATAATGAAGAAGGAAGAACTGGAATGTTTTGCAAGTAACATTGATGTTATGAAGTCGAAAAAAGGACAAGCCTATTGTTATAATTAAATTGTGTGAAACGGTAACGCCCTTACGGGTCTAATTTAACTTAATATAAAGTAATTGTATATTTTTTAAATTCTTCCAAAATATAGTCTGTAAAGTGAAAAGTGTTGCAAAATAAAACTGAAAAGTTTTTACTATGGAATCAATATAGAAATAGTGAAAAAAATATTGGTTGTTCCATAGAAAATGTTAATAGTCTGAAGCACACCCTGAAGTAATTCCCGTACGGGATATAGAACTTCCGCTGATCGATTAACGCTTGGTCGAATGAACTACTGACTTTTTTAACGCCGACCGAAAGAATCATAAATCGATTAACGCTTGGTCGAAAGAACTTTCGATTTTTCTGACAAAGTACGTAATACGTTTACGTTCTTTGTGACTTTAATCTAAAACATTCTGCTGCAGTAGATTGATTTGTTCTCTGAAACCAGGTTCATGAACCTTTTTATTTACTCTAGATTCTATTTTCTTAGGTTAGATAAAATCCTTTAAAATATGCCGGCAATAGTCGGCATTTAACATTCCACATTAACACTAGACAAACTAATCTAAACTTTATTCTTCTAGTATTACAACTCATTTTCGAACGTAAAGTAATGTTCTCGCCGTATAAAATATTCAACGCTCATGAAAATACAATTCTCTGAATTTAATAAACTACAGCGTATATCTCTCTCTACCTTTCTCCTTTTTATATTAATTAAATTGCGAGCGTGAAAGGGAGGTAAATTAATTTAGTTTGGATAGTTTTAAAATTCTGTTAATTATTTCAAGGTAAATAAGACCTTTTAAATAATTTTCTTTAGCACGTGGGCATTTTTTTATCTAGTCGAATTCTCTCACTATATTCGCTACAATACTCGTATTAAAAATGTGTGTTTAGGATATAAGTAGTGATAAGAAAAAATCCTATAAACTATACACCGTGTTTATGAGAATATGCATTAATTTTGGCCTGTTATTAAGACCACTAAATTGGGTATTTTTCAATATGGGACCAACATTGAAAAAACGAAAATAAAATGTTATTTAGGAATTTTAATTAAGTATTAACATGAATATAATGGTGTATTCAGTCAATGACTCGAAAAACGATTTTTTTTGGACCTCTCATACAAAATCGATAGGCTATTCCGCTCTTTTGTAAGAAAGGTCTAAAAAATATCTTTTTTTGACCCATGTTCCTTAGGGAAAGTTGTTTGGTTTTATGGTCTGAATACACTTTTAAAGTTATGTTAGTACTGATTAAAATATATATCTTATCTTATCTTAAAAACCCTAAAAAATACAATTTTATTGGGTTATTTCAATGTTTTTCCCATATTAAAAAATGATCAAATTAATGGTGTGAATTAAAGGCCAAAGTTAATGTATATCTTCAGGAACACGATGTACATATTCTGGTTTCAACGTTATATGCTGACGGTTTTATTTCCATCAAACTGAACATCTTTCTCTAAGGAAGCATATATTTTTAAGGTTATATTTTTTTGGGACATTATTTTCTTGTCGGTTTTGGTTTCTTTTGAAATAGCATTTTGTAATAACGTCCTCAATTTCGTATTGAATAGGTCCTCCTAAGTCTATCTCTGCCAACACTTCCAACCTCAACTAAACAACATTCAAATTGCGCTTAAAATCAGGTTAGGGCCTGAAATTTACACTGAAAACACAATCTACGTTAAATAAGATACAAATTATTAACAGCACCCTTTGTTTTAGTGGAGTGGTACCCCCTACCCCTGCAAATGGGAGACAATTAATCAAACTCATTCGCACGGACTACTGAAACGTTGTGAGAAGCCATTTCCAATTCAATAAGGTTGAAGTTTGCTTGGTCCGAATTGTTTTTCATTTGGGAGAATAATTGGTTTAACTGCAAACTAATTGGTGAGATAAACAAGGTTTGAATAGCTAATTTAGAACTCATTTAGAATCGCCTGCTAAATAGATTAGTATTTAACCCTTGAAAGGGAGATCAATTGCCGCTATCAGATCAGAGGACCTAGCGAGGCACCCCGAGAAAATTACAAAAATAGATACGTGCCTCTGTCTGTTATACTTTGCGTATGCGAAAGCGAGCGCGCATGGCGGTTTTGTCGATTTGTCGCGACTTAGCTCCTAGTAAAAAAACCCGACTGCATAAAAAACCTATTAAACGAAAAGAGAAAAACAAGCTCTATAATCACTAATCAGCTATAACAGCTTTATTTGAGCTAATATAATTTGAATGTCTACCTAATAGGTAGGTATCGCAAACGGGGACAAAGAAGATTTTTGGTTGGTTATTGTTTCGTCCCCGCCTGCAATACCTACCTATTAGGTAAACATTCAAATTATACTAGCTCAAATAAAGCTGTCATAGCTGATTAGTGATTATAGAGCTTGTTTTTCTCTTTTCATTTAATAGGTTTTTTATGCAGTCTGGTTTTTTGTTTATCTTAATAATTTAGTTTATTTCATACTTTTTAGTCTTGTGTCGAAACGGTAACATAAAAGTACTATAATATTTATATTTTTGGAATCGTCTGATTACTAGCTTTCATTTGATACCCATATTGTAATTTTTAACAAAAAAAAGTTACTCACACAAAAATTAGTCACTCCCACAATTTTTACGAATCTAATGACACCTCGTACGTTAAAATCCATCAAGCCGTTTAAGCTGTCGGCCGTGCCAAAGAAATAGACATACAAACATACATACATACATACATACATACTTACATACATACATACGCTCGAAAAACATAACCCTCCTTCTGGCGCAGTCGGGTAAAAAGACAGAATTTAGTAGTCAACTCAACTCAACTCAAAATGTTTTATTCAAAATAATATCACATGAATTAGCTTTCTGACGTCATTTTTGACTTTACCACCGCGTCGGAAGGTGTTCCGTTGTAGAGAAGATGCGGCCAGAAACTCTACAACACACATCTTTTAAAAAACAAAATATACAAAGTACACTTATAAAATACAACATTGTCAAGACCAGACATTTTGGTCATTCATATAATCATCGAGTTTATAGTAGCCTTTTTTACAGAGAGAGAGATTTAGTGTCTCCGTGGGTCTCGTGGGTAAGAGGCGAGGAAGCGAGTTTTTTAAATGCAGTATTTTTGTAGGAGAAAAGTTCGTCTCCTACCACTTTACACGTCATTCCGTCCTGGAACTTTTTGTTATAAGTAAACATAGCGACAACTCCACGTTAAAAAAACAAAGATGGTTGTAGCGATGTTATTGACCATCTCAAAAGGGATTATTGTCGTGAGTTTATATTACCCATATACTCTTGGAAGTCCATAGTCCGGTAACTTAGCTTACTTACCTACCTATGATTGATTGATTTATGGCTGGGCTATTGCAAGCAAGGGTCGTTATGTAACACTGAGACAAGCGCTGGTCCTTTGTGTTCGCTCCAAGCTCACCCATATTTTACATACCTCCGAACTTATGGTATTTTCTTTTCATTCTCGGGAATGCAGGTTTCCTCACGATGTTTTCCTTCACCGCCGAGCTAGTAAATCATAAATACAACCGTACATAAATTCTGAAGATCTTAGTGGTACAGGCCAGGAACCGCCGTCTCAAGATTGAGGCGCTAGCTCTCTTCTGTATGGGCTATCATCGCTCTTTACCTACCTTTGGTTCGTTTGAATTTCAAGCAATTATCGATTTTTTCTTAGAAATGAGCAGTAAGCTGGTCTTTCCAAGTCCACTAAAAAGTTCAATTCAATTCAATTATACTTTATTGCACACCAAAACAGAGCATAAATTTGAATACAGATACAGAATGAAAATTACAAATAAGGCTCATCGTAAAGTTGCCTCTCGTCTATAACAATGTGAAAAATTGAAACAGATTTTAACTATTTCAATTTTGATTTGAATATTTAGTTTCCAGTGAAATCGTTCAACGAAAAGCCTTTGTTTAGTTTTACCCAATTAAACGTAGTGAGAATATAAATGGAACCAGATTTTTAATATTCTGGGAATTGTGATAAAATGTAAATCCAAACCACACCCTGAAAACTTCGCTGTCACTTCATACAGATGAGCTCGCTCTGACAAGAAGAGGTACCAAAAGTACAGGTTTTGTACCGATGTACTAAGCCGTTCTTGCCATTTCAGTACCCGGGTACGGATTCCAGACAAGTACCGGTACTCCGCCGAACAAGTAACCGTACCCAATTCAGGTACTTATGAGAATGCCTATCCCTTTTAATACATATGTTTCCTCACTCTGACAAACGTAAATATTTGTTTGGTACCGGTATGATACCGATACTGATTAGAAAGTGATAAGTACAGGTACTACATCAGGTACCGGTACCAATAGCACAGAGTACTAATCTTCTTATCGTGTGGGCAGCAAGCCCTGGTGTCAGAGTTTTTTCAGACCGTCTTACGACCTCTGACCACTAGAGGACTATAATTACTACGTACGCAAGTAAGACGCCAAAGCCGGTACTGGTTTCCAAAAATACCGGTATTCAAGACCTGGGTAGTACGTGCGATACTGATTTACAAATTTCCGTTTAGATTGTTCGTAAATTTCAATGAAATTTTATCGTTCACAAGCACGGAGCGAGTGCAGTGAAATAATACATATATCAAGCTTAGAATAAACCCTCCGACCGACGACGAGGCAGCCATTATCTAGAGTTAAAAAATGCTGTATAAGAGCGAGCCAGGCGTAAGCATTGAGGGTTCTGCAGGAATACCTCATAACATATTTTTGAGTACCTAGCTCGCTGGTAGTTTGAACTTTGAAAGGAATTGTGTAGCGTAAAATTCTAAAGGCCTTTGCCCAGCAGTGGGACGAAAGCGGTTGAAAAAATAAATATCTTCCGGTAAAACTTTCGCGGTCACTGATGGAAGTAGTAAAGGTGTACTTCCGATGCCAGCGGCCGATGCGTCTAACGCGGTCGGCTCGCGGCCACCGGCCGATGCAATAGACATATGACGGAACCACGCGTCAGACGCGCGCGTCAGTCGCATCGGCCGCTAGCATCGGAAGTCGACCTTAGCTGAGGTTACAGAAGTAAGCAAATCTTGCTATGGAGAAAATCGCTAAGTAATAGCAAATAAAAAGTGGAGCCGAAATCTACAGGATTTATTTGGACGTGGTAGTAAGGTCACCGTAACCGTTGTAGCTACAGGAAAACGTTCTTAGGAGATTGACGCCACTAGCCATACAAAATTACACAAACCACTTTCAGTTATAGATAAAAGTTAGCATGTAGAATCCTACCGCAGGGCAAAGGCCTCCTCTCGCGAATAAGGGTGTGAGGGAGTGGCCCATACCACCACGCGGGCCCAGTGCAGATTTGATTTCAGAGAATTTTCAAGCCGCCTTAATAGGCCTCTGACCTGGCTTAACAAATAGTTACAACGCCATCTGACGGAACTATTCGAGAGCAACTGCTTAACGTGCCTTCCGAAGTACGGAAACGCTCGAGATGAAATACCACTAAACGGTCACCCATCCAAAGACTGACCGGACCTGGCGTTGCTTAGCTTCGGTGATCGTTTCCAATACCGAAGCTTCACTACGCCAGCGAGCGCTTCACTTTTCAGTTATACTCACAAAGGCGACGCATTGTTAAACAATAATTCTCATACCGGGTACGCGCGCCCCGCAACCCGCACACACCCCGATAAAATGGTTTTTGTTATTTTATTTAGTTAGAAACTATTATTTGGGAAATTCCTTCTACTATTTTAAAGAGTATATATAGACTCATCTACGGAGAAAGTTAAGAGGCTTAAATCGGTCCCGTTTGCTCATAAGATGTGAATCTCTTTTTAAAAAGAGGTATGTTTGATATTTTTTTCTCTGTTACAAAAGTTAACTAATCATATATTGTAAACTAACGAAATAAGGTTTTATCATGAACTATCAGGTTACCAACTTATATTTTCATTCGTTTTGTAATTACTGACAAAAATTGAGATCATTGACGTCAAAATTTCAAATACGTCCTCTTAATAACTGTCGTTAGCCAGAAAATTTGACTAGACTAATAGACAAACGGAAAAGCAAAAACGAACCTAACAGGAATCTTGAAAACAGAATAATCTACAACTTGCAACTCGAAAAATTCGGTTGCGGATCCCTAAAAAAACGTCATAACGCTTAAATTGGTAACAGGGTTAATGGCGTCCAAAAATGTGGGTTCCTTTACTTTAAGTGAGCATTCGCAGATGTTTTATAGCGAGGTTAAGTACACACATAAATTCACGACCGTGTTTCATTTTAGGGGTTGTCACAAACTTCACCACAACAACATTCTACCTTTAAAAGTTCACTTTTATTATTTTTATAGCATAGCATAGTTTATGCTCACGACTATATTCCCCGAAGGGGGTAGTCAGAGATATTCTGAAACCACAGAACATCCACGTTTCACTAGTACCGAAATACCGTGTATTTTATATCCTGAAATAATAGATAGGTAGGCCTATACTATCTAGACTAACCGGATACTAAAACTTTTAAGGGTTCCAGAGTCTAACATGAAACCTGATTGTTTCGTCCAATTCTGCATGTCTGTCTTTGAACCTGAATAACGATCTTATAGTCTAGGAAAAATAAGGTTTGAGATTGCATTAAAGCACTTTTGTAAATTGTGTTTGAAATAATATTACTGTTAGTTTATAACACTTTTATCGAGATTTCGTGGTTATATTATAGGCTCAGGAACCTGAGAAATACCTTAAAATTTATATTAATGTACAAATGGCAAGCTTATTTCTAAAAATATTTCGACCAGCATACCAGCAATAGAGACAGTTAATTATCAAAAGGCAAATTTAATGTGTAAAAACAAACAGTAAATAATTTAGTTATGAGGTTATAATTTTTGAAGACTCACAAAATATTTAATATCTACCCAAATTAACGATATTAACCGTGGATTATTATTGTTATAAGTAAAACGTATTGAACGAAGCCATCCTGTACAAAATCACCAGTTTTTCATTTTTTGTTCATACATAAATTTAATGGTTTGTAAATGTCTTAATTATTCAATAATACAACATAAAAATCGGGGATTATTGAGAATTTATGTCTTTCAGGTATGTATCTACTATATTCCAAATTTCCACCAAAAGTGCAATTAATGCAACCTACTCCATACAAAAATCCGTAGATTTCCCCGACTATTATTATTGTACAAATTGAAACAAAATTTGGTACGACGTAAACAGATAATAAAAAATCACAAATGTAAACGTTTAAGTACAATGAAAAGGTGTCGGACCTAACCCACCGACCGAATGAGGTATCGTTGGATATAGTTCTTATAAAGTGGAACAACACGGTTTTTGGGACTATGTCATATTAAGGCGTTTGGTAGTTTAAGGAAAGTGTCTGTTCACCTAGGGAAGTTGAAGTGAGCTATACCTACGAATATAAAAACTCGACAATCTTGACATATGAAATAAAAACTGGTCAAGTGCGAGTCGGGCTACTCGCGCACCGAGGGTTCCGTATTACCACACAAAATATTAACTTACAAAAAAGTTTTGTTATCTCCGGGACCTTTAGCGCGAGAACGACTCACGCTTGGTCAGTTTTTATTATTTGTTGTTATACTGGAGAGTTTTTTCTATAATCACACCAAGTTTGACGCTTGTATGTATTACCGATTTTACGATAGAGCGAGAAGAAAAAACTTTGATAAAAAAATTAAGGGGGGTTCTCGACAAGAAACTAGTTCTTGTCGAGAACCCCCCTTAATTTTTTGTAATGTTTATTATTTATTAAAAAATAAAAAATCACAAATGTAAACGTTTAAGTACAATGAAAAGGTGTCGGACCTAACCCACCGACCGAATGAGGTTTCATTGGATATAGTTCTTATAAAGTGGAACAACACGGTTTTTGGGACTATGTCATATTAAGGCGTTTGGTAGTTTAAGGAAAGTGTATGTTCACCTAGGGAAGTTGAAGTTAGCTACACCTACGAATATAAAAACTCGACAATCTTGACATATGAAATAAAAACTGGTCAAGTGCGAGTCGGGCTACTCGCGCACCGAGGGTTCCGTATTACCACACAAAATATTAACTTACAAAAAAGTTTTGTTATCTCCGGGACCTTTAGCGCGAGAACGACTCACGCTTGGTCAGTTTTTATTATTTGTTGTTATACTGGAGAGTTTTTTCTATAATCACACCAAGTTTGACGCTTGTATGTATTACCGATTTTACGATAGAGCGAGAAGAAAAAACTTTGATAAAAAAATTAAGGGGGGTTCTCGACAAGAAACTAGTTCTTGTCGAGAACCCCCCTTAATTTTTTGTAATGTTTATTATTTATTAAAAAATCCACCGTAATAACGCATATTCGGTGAAAATTTCAACTATCTAACTATCTAGTTCAAAAGTTACAGCCCTAAATATGTAGGACGGACGGACGGACAACGTAGACTTGTAATAATGTCCCGTTTTCACTCTTTGCGTACGGAACCCTAAAAAATAACGTTTATTTTATATATTTTTAACACATACACATACGAAAAAATCACAAAGTCAGTGTAAAACAATACCGATTGATTGATTGAGGAAATTCTCTATAGCATTTATTTCAAAAAGACGAAAGATTTATGTAGTCTGTCTGTACGCGTTATAAAATGAAACGCGTAGGTAGGTACATCGCGAGTGCCATGAAAGTGCCAGGAATATGAGAAATTGCTAGCATCGCTTTGAAAAATGTACCGCAGAGTGTAATTTTACACGGACGGATTACATAAATCCCTATTGTTTTATAAATTATTGAATTGTTTGTAGATTCATTTTTTGACGTGAAAAGTTAATTGAGCCAGGTTTTCAAACTACATGCATGCATGCATATACTCACGACTATATTCCCCGAGGGGGTAGTCAGAGATATTCTGAAACCTCAAAACATCCACGTTTCACCAGTAGTACCGAAACTCTATCCAGTGTGAAGGGGGGTGAGTCCGTCGCCACATAATGGACAGTGGGTACAATACATGCCTCGAAATTGAAGCATGCAGGATTCCTCACGATGTTTTCCTTCACCGAAAAGCCAATGGTGTTACAAATCGTACATAAATTCCGAAAAACTCATTGGTACGAGTCGGTCTGGACGGGGATCGAACCATCGCCTCCTGCACGGCAGGCAAGGTTGCTCGCCACTGGACCACCACGGCTTTTCAAACTGTATGAGACTCTAACATGTACAGAATAAAACGGACTGATAACTCAGTAGATCGTTTTTTTTTTAAATGACAATTACAGCGTTGCTCAGGGAGAAGTTACTGCTTTTTACTGCGGACTATTGGAGGGACCGCGAAGGGTCTACCAAGCCAAATAAATGAACTTAAGCAACCGACCTAGGGGCACCCAGAGGGGTACGGACCTCAGCATGGGACGTTGCTGGATTGGGTAGCGGGGATCGGTGAGAAACAGTAGACCGAATAAACGTGGTATCTATATACAACGTGTTAATGAATTAACGCAAAACTAGAAAGTTATCAAGATAGAAAAATTATCATGGTTTCAATATAGATAATTTTTTTCTAAATATTAAGTAATTTGTTTGTAAAATTTAAAATTTACTTAAATCGATCTCACCCCACTGCTCGAGCACTCTCACCCTACTTACTACCAAAACAAGATTCTTAAAATGTATCAACGAGCACGCCTAGCGCTTTCAGTCAGTGCTGAAATGTTAACAAATCATTTTTGCCTGAATACTTAAAATGTGAATAACTTTAAATTTTAACTCTCCAAATAATGAAACTATTTTTTTAATTTGAAATTATTTTGTTATAAATCAGTTGGGGTGTATGAGGTTTTGCACTTATTCATTAACACGTTGTATATAATATCTGTTGGTAGTGAACCTTCCTGTTCATCCAAACAGAGGTAAAATATTCAATTCAATTAAATTAAATTATTTATTCAACAACTTACACAATACTCAACTCTACTACTTACTCAATATTGGAATGATGAATATGAATCTTTGTTCCTGAGTCATGGCTGCTTTTAGCTTTGACTATTTATATGTGGACTGGTTACGCGCGTAATTCTACCAACAAACATTTCTGCCACTTTTTGCGGGGGGCGAGGTAACATGAAATCCGCAACTTTGGATTTTATTCCCCATAACTTCAGATTCTAATTTTGAATGTTAAAAATCATGAAAAGTAGTCTCGTGTGAACCCCAAACGTTCTAAGTTCGAAGTTATTATTTCGCAATTATAGGCTGTCTCGTTTAGTGATAAGGTGTAAAATTGAATGTAAATGCACAAGATCAATTGTGCTTATACCGTGGCAGAGGGGAAATGCTACCGCAAGGCTAGTCCTTATAATAATTAGTCAAAGGTTTATAGTTATACATTATAGGTATATTTCTTCTATGTCATTGTCTAGTCATCATAATATACAGGGTCCTTCTTAATATGCTGACACTTTTTAAAGGGATGATCAGACCATCAAACTGAATAACTTTCTCTATGGGACCAACATCGAAATCGCGAAAAAAAAATCAGTTGTCCCATACATTTGGCTCGAGTATGTTTGCATTTTTGTATGGGATATATGATTGAGAAAGTTGTTCAGTTTGACGGTCTGATCATCCCCTTAAAAAAGTGTCAGCATATTAAGAAGGACTCTATATAAGTTCGGGCTAGATTCTGGAAATTTAAAAATTGGATTAGATAATCTGTGTGACTATCTCTAAGATATTTAATAAGAAATGGTAACTAATAAGCTTTCAAAAAAATCTAGACAAAATACGCTACGTACTACGTATAGAAGAAATCCATGTGTCGAATAGTGAAGTCCGAAAGGTAGGCGAGATTCAACCTCCGATCCTCAATTGTGTCTCGCAAATTTTTTAAACATTCAACTAATTTACACTATATTTCCTGTGAATCAGGATCAACAGCGGCGACCGCTCACACTAACTAGGCAATGAAGTCCAACGTGCCCGGGAATGACCTCAACCTGGCATATTTTTTTAAATTTTCCATTTTGTCATATGTTCTAAAATTGTATTTACATATTTACACAATAGACTTAGAGCATAAGCATATGCTCACGACTATATTCCCCGAGGGGGTAGTCAGAGATATTCTGAATCATCAGAACATCCACGTTTCACCAGTAGTACTGAAACTCTGTCCAGTGTGACGGGGGGTGAGCCCGTCGCCACTTATAGTGGACAGTAGGTACAATACATGCCTCGAAATTGAAGCACGCAGGGTTCCTCACGATGTTTTCCTTCACCGAAAAGCCAGTGGTGTTACAAATCGTACATAAATTCTGAAAAACTCATTGGTACGAGTCGGTCTGGACGGGGATCGAACCATCGCCTCCTGCACGGCAGGCAAGGTTACTCGCCACTGGACCACCACGGCCACTAGACTTAGACTTAGAAAATATAACAAAACAAAAAAAAAAAATACTAAGCTAAACCTGAAAACGCCGTTCCACTTTCCCCATAGCATGGCATGGAGCCCGCAGGACGCTGGCCCCATTCCGTCACTAAAAACCGAGGCTGATGCACGAGGTATGCACTGGCTCCGAGGTCCACGGAATGTTGAACTATCCTGGTGGAAAAGGCTTTAGTTAAGAGACATAATTTTGGATGACCACGGACGGCCATTGTCTCAAAAGCAAGCAAGCGCCGCAAAGTTTCTTTTTTTTAAAACAAGGCTTTATACAAGGTGTTACAAAAGTAAACATACAAATATAAATCTTTTATAGAGGTTGTTTAGACCATCCAACTGAACAACTTTCACTATGGGACCAACATCGAGGTCACGAAAAAAATATCTGCTGTCCCATACATTCAGCTCGAGTAGATTTGGAGTTTAGTATGGAACATCATTTTTTCATCATTATGGAACATCATTGATATTGGTCCCAATGTGAAAGTTGTTTAGTTTGATGGTCTAAACCAACCCCTTAAATGTTTATTTGTATTTTCGTAACACCTTGTAAACCGGGTCCGGGTCCTTCTTAATATGCTGACACTTTTTGAAGGGGATGATCAGACCATCAAACAGAATAACTTTCTCTACAGGACTAAAATCGAAATCGCGAAAAAAAAACTATTCCATACAAAACTGCAAACCTGCTGGAGCTAAATGGGACAACTGATTTTTTTTTTGCGGTTTCTATGTTTGTCTCGTAGAGAAAGGTGTTCAGTTTCATGGTCTGATCATACCCTATAAAGAAGGCCCCTGTATGTCTTGCTCCAGACCGATTTCGCGTTGTTGGCGTTAATGAACTCTCATGTGGCTAACAAGACCTTATACAATGGGAAGAAAACAAAACTAAAGGTAAATAACATTGAAAGAAATAGGAAGCCAAGTGAAAATAACAGTTCCATTGTACAAACAATGATGTTTGTCCTGACCAACCAATAATAACCTATCAATAAAAGTTTATTTGAGCAATTTCTGGCTATTGTTTGTATAAATGTTGATTAGGTTTCTTTGGTCTGAAAAACACTATTCCATGGAATAATTTTTTTTTTTTCTCATGATTTCAATATGGTCCTAACGTGAAAATTTATCAGTTTGTTGGTCTTGAAGTCAATACTGAAAAATATTGTAATTTTTACATCTTGAGCAATCCGCGAGTTTCCAACTAGTCAAATTAACAACTCTTTATCAAACGTCAAAAGGCGTGCATTGTATGAAATATTGTACTAAAAATTGAATAGTCACTATTAAATTTTTAGTACAATATTCATTGTTTTTTGTCGTCTTTTTGATACTTTTTATAGTTTATCCAACTATTAAAAATATTATTCAAGCAACAAAAGTACTGAAAATGTAAGTTTAGCGTTATTTTTAAACGGTTTATTTACTGAGCAGTTAAAACTAAAACATATTTTATGTAGTCAACTCCCCTATTGTCACACGTACCAGTCTAGCCAGGACTTGTTGTGTTGTAGAATTTCTGGCCGCATCTTCTCTGTAACGGAACACCTTCCGACACGGTGGTAGATTCAAAAACATGACGTCAGAAATGATGATGACGTATGTGATATTATTTTGAATAAATAATTTTGACTTTGACTTGTATCAAGATGACTAGTCTATACTGTAGTGTACAGCAATAAAGAGTAGTTAATGTGGAAAGCGCCGTTAGCGCCATCTATCGGCAGGTGCGGTCTATGGTAAATATCTATCGTGCATTCGCTTGGTATTCACTCACCGACCGCCGTGCCGTGCGGACGTACGCCTAGCCACATTCACTAGTGAATATTATATCTGTGTTTTATTATTATACATCAACCTCAACCAACCCTGTAGAAAAGGTGTATTCTACATTGGCGACGACGGGATTCGAAATTCACGTGAGTAAAGTGCTTATTAGTTTGTTGAGTGTTGAAAAATTTTAAAATTCAAATTGCGTTTGCGTATAAACGCCACTAAGCGTTTTATTTATTTGCTACACAATCGAAGACGGTGTCTGCTAGCGTTGTTTTGTTTGTTCCCTACAGTTACACAGTGTTAAAAACAAATATTTCAAAAAGAAAAGTAAATATAGTTTTCAATCCCGATTGGAACTCTATTTGATTTGATTATGCTCACGACTGTATTCCCCATAGGGGTGGTCAGAGTTATTCTGAATGAAGCCTTGGAACGTCCACGTTTCGCTAGTGGTCTGTCGAGCTCTGTCGAGTGTGATGGGAAGTTAAAGCCGAGCCGTTAAATCGATTTATTTGGAATTACCTACATACTGTGTTTCTTTTCCAGGATGTCGACTGCCGAGTGCTGGAGGAAATAGGGGAGACTCGAGACAGGAGGAAGGTGTGGGACAACACGTGACGACTACGCCTACGATGAACAAACGAACGCCAGCTGTGGACATCAATCTTTAAGGTCACGTGATCATTCCTTATTCTTCTTATCGAGTTTTTCAGACCGCCTTAAGGCCTTACATGGGTTTTTGTAACGAGTACTACCGTGAGAGATAGTAGCCGAAACCAACGGCTTGACGTGCCATCCGAAGCACGGAATCATCTTTCTTTTTAGACAATGAGGTGATTCGGCCTGCAATGTCCTAACCAACTGGGGAGGAACGCACGAATTGAGGTGTCACTAGGTGTCCCCCGTGGGAATCGAACAGGCTAGTCATGTTGTAGTGTAACCATGATATGCTAAGTGAGTTTATTTCGATAGCTATTTATGCCTAGTGACGCATTACGAAATTATGCCAATGTTTATGCCATAATACCAGGTTGGCGTAGAATTAAACATTCTGCGTATTGACCATTATGCGGATCGAACATTCTACGTATTAATATTCTACGGATCGAACATTCTGCATAATGAACATACAGATTTCACAAAATCAAAATAGTAATCGTCTGTTCTATTTCAATTCAAACCTCAATTGTACCAACATAATTTGTTACCGGAACTTATTTGTCGTATCCTATCTTTATAAATTTGAAATCCAGTTCAGTGACCTTACGTTGATCTTATCTTTGCAACATTGTTGTTAGGGTCATATGGATACAATTACCCCAGTACAGGTGAAACTAATTCGTTTCTTTTGCTATTTAAGCAAAGAATTGGATGTTCGATCGATTCGATTTTCAGTCAACCTGAATCTTGTACCTCTTATAATACCAAACGGTACTAAAAAGCTATGCAATCTTATGATCAAACCTATATTACGAAACGTACTGTAACTTAAGGTTGAAGATCGGATTGCGGCCTGAAAATGATCAGGTGATTTCATATTAAATTGAGTGTTTCTGAAGTACCTGCCTACCCCCATTTTAACAAAGAACATTCATCTCTGTTGAGAGTAGATTACAGATAAACCTCAGTGATTCAAGCATCATAACTGAACCGATAATACTGCTTCGAAATTTTGTTCTCAGATTGTATGTTCCTAGATGTCACAGGGAAATCAGCCTCCAACAGGACCACTGCCAAGGCGCCGATTGAACCATACCTACTTGCTTCAGTGCATAATAAAGAGGAAATGTCTTCAATTAATAGCTAAGAGTTTGGAAATGGTCAGAGCAATTACTCTCATATTGTCAGTCAGCTTGTAGCTGTTTAATCAGTTGCCATATATAACAAATAATTATTACAACGCACAGCTGGTCATTCAATTGACATAAGCAGCTTTTAGCTGGTCATTCAATTCGATTTAGCAACTTGTAGCTGGTCATTCAATTGACATTAGCAACTTTTAGCTGGGCATCAAATGCTGTCAAATCAAACAATTTTACTATCAGCAGCTTGTAGTTGGTCATTCAGATGACAAGTCAAATAATTAATAAAATAATTATTAGCAACTTGCAGCTGGTCATTCAATTGACATTAATGGTGCTATGCTATACATGATTATGCTTAGTTACGCAAGGAAACTCTAAAGGTATTAATGACGTATTGCAATATCAATACTCAATATTCAATATTTTATTGCATTCCATAATGTACAACAAGATGTTAACTTATAAGCTATAAGATCATTATGGACCCTGTAGGGCACAGCAACTATGAACATTACAAACGAGTAGGTAACTTATGTGGTGTGGTCTTGTTTGTATAGATTAATTATGTATCTTACCTAGTCACTGCAGGCACTTCACTGCACTGTTACTTTATTCATTTGTATGTGTTAAAGTACACTATACTGTACTTGAACCAAATCGGTTAATCATCAGTACCCTACCTGTAGGTATACGATTATATAGATAAATTATTATCATATTTTAAATGTACAATGTATTTCTAGTGCCAAATAGTCTTCTATAATATTACGCCACGCAAACAGTTGCACATAATTCATGTTCATTTAATTAAAAATAGTATTATTTTCCTAAAGCTTACCCAATGATATATATTTATGGTTTTTAGAAGGAAAACATTATTAGTGTAAATATATTTAAAAGTACCTAATATTTTAGGTATATACTTATACTTTATTCCAAGAAAGGAGGACAATATTTAATTATTTTCCTATTCCTATTTAGCTTTCTGGCCAATTCTGATTACCAAATGCAATTAGTTTATTGGATAAATATACTATCCGACCTTTGACTAATTATTATAAGGACTAGCCTTGCGGTAGCATTTCCCCTCTGCCACGGTATGAGCACAATTGATCTTGTGCATTTACATTCAATTTCACACCTTATCACTAAATGAGACAGCCTATAATTGCGAAATAATAACTTCGAACTTAGAACGTTTGGGGTTCACACGAGACTACTTTTCATGATTTTTAACATTCAAAATTAGAATCTAAAGTTACGGGGAATAAAATCCAAAGTTGCGGATTTCATGTTACCTCGCCCCCCGCAAAAAGTGGCAGAAGTGTTTGTTAGTAGAATTACACGCGTAACCAGTCCACATATAAATAGTCAAAGTATCCGACAGATCTTGGAGGTTCAAAAGCTGTTCTAGGAATTAGTGAGAGTAAGTGTTTCAAATCTCTGTTTCTGTAATGCAAAATAGCCCTAAAATTTCGTTGCTGTTCTGAATGGAGTATAGGTATATCTTACATTTCTTTTTATTTCGTGGCGTATCATGTAGCTAACAACTAGTTCCTAATTTGGTCATCATGTCGCGTTAATTTTGATGTTGTTATAGAAATATGGAGGTATGTAAACAAACCAAATTACAAAACTACTCTTTGTAAATTACCAAAGATCATTTGAATTGATCATTATCATTGGAATTGTAATAATAAATAATGCAATGACCGAGATACATTTTAACTACAGATAACATGATACAGTTTTGCTCTAACGGATGTTGATATGAAGTTGTTGAAATGTATGTATAGGAGTAATTAACTATACCAAGTTAATCATTGTTGAACTGTAGTAATTATTTTGCCCATTTATAAATCTGATTCAGAATACTGCTTTAGTGACTGAATAGGTATTGTAGACAAAATAACTCCCTCATAGGGTAGGTCACCATCAGACCCTTTGATACATCAATCTTCGTGAGTAGGTACCAAGATAGCGGAATAAAATCCCAGGTTTCTAGTCTAGCAGACTGTTGTAGTAGGCTAGACTTCTTTTGTATTTTAGGTGTTTATGGACGGAATGATTTAACAAATGGTAAAAGAATGACAAGCCTTTCATCCACATAAAATTCAGTCCAATTTCAGGAACAACCAAAGCATAGCATATCTAATGGGGTAGATCTTTTACAGACCAAAGGGGAAATAGAAGAATAAGATTTAGTCGAAATTCATCTCACTATGGATGCCCAATTCGGCCCAAGGCAGGGGAACTCGGGGCACAGGAGAAGTAAATGAGACATGCGCATTAGATTGCGAGAAGCCAGCCGGAAAATTTAGTTACGAATGTGCGGTGTATTCAATTAAAAGTAGCCATGCATTTAATTACGGGTGCATTTAATTGCGTATTTGTTATGTAATTGCGTCGCTGTCAAAGAAAAGCATTAAATTGGATCAAAGATCATTCAATTGCGACTGCGCATTAAATTGCGAATATGTATTTGTTATGTAATTGCGTCGCTGTCAAAGAAAAGCATTAAACTGGATCAAAGAGCATTCAATTGCGACTGTGCATTAAATTGCGAATCTGTTAAGTAATTGCGACGCTGTCAGAGAACAGCAGCAAAGGTCAAAGAGCATTCAATCGCGATGTTGATATCGTCAACATGTTTTAATGTTTTGAATGTAATGAAAAGTTAAATTATTACGATTATTATTTCAATTTAGATATCAGCATTTTATTTGTATATTTTGAGTAAAATAGTACCTATTTAAACTGATCCAATAAATAGATACTGCTGATTTGTCAAAACTAGTCTCTATGCAACATTCATGAATTAAAATGTATTATACAGTACTTCTTATGATTCTTTAGTTATGTATTATGTATTTTAAGTAACTACTGAACATAGCTGACAACAAAATCGACCTAGTGTACCTTACCGTGTATTGTTGTTAGTCAAAGTTATCTCAGCATTCATGCAGGTATAATACACATCAAGTATTTATATTTATTATAACCAATAACAATATTCAATAATTCAGAGAATAGCCAGGAATCGTCGTATTGATAACTTATAGTCTTTGCGAAGGTTAATAAAAATAAAAAAAAATAAAACCTGGAAAAGCTAGTGATAAAGATAAGGATAAGTAAAAAGGTTTCTTAATATTTATTTCTGGATTTAAATTTTATGTTGTCTATCTTGTGGTGATTAAGAATTTATTTCAAATTAAGAATGAATTCAACTGAAATTTACTTAATGATCAACTAGATGTTTACTCACACTAAAGTACCTCAGAATTATTATAAAACAAGGTATACTTTACTTATCTACTTATCAATAGAAAAAAAAAACATTTTTTTTCACAAGGATGGGTAATATAGAACAGAAGTAACAAATAATTGAAATGTGTTGATACGATGAGATTGCATATTCCGTAGACATTGTTTATCGTTGAATTTAGTGTTTGACAATTTCAAATCAATATTTGAAAAATCTATTTTCTGTAAACAAAGTAGTCTCAATAAATGTTCAGTGATTTGTTTGAATGTAATAGCATTGATAACAGTCAACATGTATTGTTAATATGGTTTAAGAAATTAGTTTAACTGTGGAGTTTCTTGCGCCGCTTCTTCTCCACGGTTATACCTTCCGAAGCGGTGGCAGATTCAAGTAAATATAAAAATTAAATTAAAACAAGAAAGAGATGTAGTGTACAGCAATAAAGAGTAGTTAATGTGGAAAGCGCCGTTAGCGCCATCTATCGGCAGGTGCGGTCTATGGTAAATATCTATCGTGCATTCGCTTGGTATTCACTCACCGACCGCCGTGCCGTGCGGACGTACGCCTAGCCACATTCACTAGTGAATATTATATCTGTGTTTTATTATTATACATCAACCTCAACCAACCCTGTAGAAAAGGTGTATTCTACATATACTATATAGAATACACATATAGATACAAATTTCCGTGACTTGGGTACAATTATTTATCCACATTCATAATACAAATATTTCACCTTTACGGATTTCGAACCCGAGACCCTCGGATTCACAGGCAGGTTCACTACCAACTGAGCTATCTTTTGTAGCTGAGTTACAAAAGTAAAAATAAACATTTAAAACTTTTAAGGAGGTTGTTTAGACCATCAAACTGAAAAACTTTCACTATGGGACCAACATCGAAATTGTGAAAAAAAAATCATTTGTCCCATACATTTAGCTCGAGAAGATTTGTAGTTTAGTATGGAACATAACATTTTTTTCGCGATATCTATATTGGTCCCATAGTGAAAGTTTGATGGTCTAAACCACCCCCTTAAATGTTTATTCTTATGTTTGTAACACCTTGTATACAGGGTGTAAGTGACACCCTAGCAAATACTGAAACTGTGAACTCAGACCATCAAACTGAACAACTTTTACTATGGAGCCTACATCAGGAAACGCAAAAAAAAAAACATCTGTCCCTTACTTTTGAGTCGGGTAGGTACAGCAGTTTTGTATGGGACAGCTGATTTATTTTTGCGTTTCCTGTGGTAGGCTACAATAGTGAAAGTTGTACAGTTTGATGGTTTGAGTCCACCGTTTCAGTATTTGCTAGGCTGTCACTTACATCCTGTATTATGTAGTTTTGAACATCGATTGATCAATGTTAATCAAATCTAATTGAATTAGCATTTGAATGTACTTATAACGTAGCATACTAATTAAAACAATCAATCGTGTTGTTGATCCTGCCTTGAGTAGAGTATTTGTTTATAATACGGAAAACAAACAATTCAAATTGATAAGTATTAATACCGACATACCTATATCACATTTTGTCTATCTTTGGCTCGGTATTAGAAGGTATACTTCGAAAGTTACTTTGTGTCTCGTCTACAAGGTGTAACAAAAGTAAATATATTAAGGTGGTTGCAGAGTTGTCAATTTCATACAAAAGTTTGACGCGTCATACGCGTTGACGGTACAATTAAAAGTAATATTTTATATATGGAAAAATAGTGTTGAAAATCTATATGCCGCGTATCTAATAAAATTTGCAATTTATAATATAATTACGAAGATATGACGCTTTGAAACTTTCTATGAATAAGTTAAAAGCTTTATATCTTCGTAATTATATTATAAATTGCAAATGTTATTTGATGCGCGGCATCTAGATTTTAAACACAATTTTTCCATATATAAAATATTACCTTTAATTGTACTGTCAACGCGTATTACGCGTTGAACTTTTGTATGAAATTGACAACTCTGCAACCACCTTAAGATCTATGAAAGATTTCCTTGCTGTGGACTACAATGTAGCAAAGCAATAAATATTTTGAATTTGAATTTGAATTTTTGTAACACCTTGTATATTTAGGAATATACTTTCTTGTTACTAACTTATAATTTAAGTAACTGTTATTTTAGCTTACCTTTTGATAGGTAACTATCATTGTATAAGCTTTGCAAGCACTTTTCATTTAATTTAAAATTAATATTAGCGGATTCCTGTAATTGTTCTTAATTTGACTTAAGGTACATATTAATTAACCACAGAAGAACCAGAGTAGCTGACATAGCCCAAAGAATTGCTAAACTAAAGTGGCAGTATTGCTCGCAGAACCGATGGCCGATGGGGCCGAAAAGTTCTCGAGTGGCGACCGCGTACCGGAAAGCGTAGGCCCCCCACACGGTGGACCGACGACCTGGTGAAGGCGACGGGAACCCGTTGGATGAGGGCAGCGCAGGACCGGTCGTTATGGCGATCCTTTGGGGATGCCTATGTCCAGCAGTGGACGTCCATCGGCTGAGATGATGATGAAATATTAATTATTTATTTATTGATTTGATCCTTTCCTTCCCCGTTTGAGAGGAGTCGTCGGAAGTTAGAAACGTCATTGGGTAGATGGCATGTGGTCCGTGCGGATTCGAACCTGGACCTTCGTGATTGAGTGTCCATACCTCTCCGCAACGCACCACCGACGCTCCTTTTCATACAAATGATATCTATTATAAAAACAAAACTAATTCCAACCAGGTGATGCTGTCTGAATACTCTAGTATTTAATATTTCCAGGCACAAAGGTAGAAAAGCAATCCTAGGGAATAGCACTAAATATTTACGTGTCAACGTATTATGACAAATTACTCTTTTGTAGAGGGATGGTGGAGTAAGTTAGAAGCTTCTTGAGGCTTTTATTTAGTAACTTGAATTGTTGTATGCTTCGCCGAAATATAACGCTTTCAGAAAAATATATTTGGCCGCCTATTATAAAATGCAGCTTGGCGGCGGGCCCATAGGCAAGATTTGTGCTAGCAAAGGATTTATGACACACTAATTCTATGCAAATCACGACAGGAGCGAGCGAAGCGAGGACCAGCGTTTTTGGATCGCTCCGCTCTGTCGTGACTATCTAGGTACTATACACATTGAAATCGAGGTCGTTTTGAAGCCAAAACAGAGTGCGTCAGCCGAACAAAATGCGAATCAGAAATAAATATCATAAACCATCAAACTCAACAAATGTCACTATGGAGCAAAATACGAAATCGCACAAAAGTAATTTGCTGTCCCATCTTATCTTATCTTGTTGTGGGGGCTGGTAAACCAGCAACACTTCGACCCAATGGGATCTTTTGTGTTAGCCCCAATACTGGTTTGCTTGGTTTGGTCAATGAAGGAGGTAATACCATTGAGGGGAAGAAACCTAAGGTCTCCTGGTTTTGGATATCCATCTCCGAGGAGGCACATGCGTTTTGCCGCCAAGACATCACAGTCACAAAGGATATGTTCCATGGTCTCTTCATCCTCTCCGCACATATTTCATTCATCTAGGGTGAGCTTCATTTTGTGCATCATCGTTCCTGTGGCGTAGTACCCAGTGAGGGCTCCGACGATGGCACGAGCCTTGCTGTCCCATACATTTGAATCGAGTTGGTACTGCAGTTTTGTATGAAACAGAAGATTGTTGTTTGCTATTTCAAAGATTGTCTCATAGTAAAAGTAGTTCAGTTTCAAAACGACCCCGATCCTTTGACTATTTATATGTGGACTGGTGACGCGTGTAATTCTACTTACAAACATTTCTGCCACTTTTTGCGGGGGGCGAGGTAACGTGAAATCTGCAACTTTGGATTTTATTCCTCATAACTTTAGATTCTAATTTTGAATGTTAAAAATCATGAAAAGTTGTCTCGTGGGAACCCCAAACATTCTAAGTTCGAAGTTATTATTTCGCAATTATAGGCTGTCTCGTTGGCACAGGACCGTGAGGAGTGGCGCAATAAAAAGGAGGCCTATGCCCAGCAGTGGGTTGATGTGGGCTGATTTGATTGATTGAGGCTGTCTCGTTTAGTGATAAGGTGTAAAATTGAAATGCACAAGATCAATTGTGCTTATACCGTGGCAGAGGGGAAATGCTACGCAAGGCTAGTCCTTATAATAATTAGTCAAAGCCCCGATCCCACGGTGCATCGGTTTTTAATAAGCCAGAATCTTGTGGTCCCTGGTTCCTAAGTATTTCTTAAAATGAACATCCCATTTCTACCCTTGGGTACGGTATAAGAAAAAGATCTACGTACAGTACGAACCATCTCTGCCCTCCTACCAACCAGAATAACTTAGCACAGTTTAAATAGTTTCTGAATTCTATTCGGGCGGTTATACTGTCAGAAATTATCTTTTCTACAAATTTCTTAAGACCTCGCGGCACTATTGTCTGTCTTTGTCACTTAAGGGCAGACAATGTGAATAAGACATACAAAAGTCATATCAAAACTCTGTTGTATTACTAAGAAGTTATACATCAAACAAAATCCCTGAAAACAGAATGTACAATCTAATTTACTAATGAGTTATTTCTTCAGTTGGATGAATCTACGAGTATTTCATTTATGTTCGCTCATGCTGGAGAAGACATTTAAGTTGCATCTGAAGTCGTACGAATGTCTACGTGTTGATGTTGAAGACATCAGCTAATAATAATAAATAATACATTTATTCATATAAAACTTAAAACACAAGAAAATACAGATTGGGAACCTTTGACTATTTATATGAGGACTGGTTACGCGTGTAATTCTACTAACAAACATTTCTGCCACTTTTTGCGGGGGGCGAGGTAACATGAAATCCGCAACTTTGGATTTTATTCTCCATAACTTTAGATTCTAATTTTGAATGTTAAAAATCATGAAAAGTAGTCTCGTGTGAACCCCAAACGCTCTAAGTTCTAAGTTATTATTTTGCAATTATAGGCTGTCTCGTTGAGTGATTAGGTGTAAAATTGAATGGCAGAGGGGAAATGCTACCGCAAGGCTAGTCCTTATAATAATTAGTCAAAGTTGGGAACTTATTATTATAGATTTATGCTACTTAGGTGAAATTTATCCTAAGCCTATGCATACCGATGACCAAGCTAAGCTATCTAAGTATATACAATGATGCTTGTGTGGCCATCGGTCGCTTACAGTGTTTACATACTAAAACTGCTTATTTTATACATTATTAATATATTACAATTTACATGGAGATTAAGAGTACATTTTTATCGGTAAGGTAAGGGGTTTTTGTGAAAGTGATAAAGGGTGTGAGAGTCCCGTCTGTGTGGGGGTGAGTTTGTGAGCGTGTGTGTGTGAGTGCGCGCACGGTATTTGTGCGTCTGTGGCAATTTCATTTTAATAACAAAAATAATTTTTTTGTCTCCTTATAGCTCTGGGTTAAAAGCCACTCAGTCATTTTTTGTTTGCATTGGTACTTACATAGGTGGACAAGATTATGAATTTTATTTAAGATGTTGTAAAGTCTAGGACCTTGATAATTAAAAAACCTTTTTAAAAGATCAGCCCCTCTGAAAATAAATTAAATATTTTATTTGCATAAATACTTCTAGCATGATTTCTCTATTCGCGGGCGCATCTTCATTACATACCAAAGGATCATCACGCGCACACAGTTAGTGCAAGCAGGTCTTGCCGCGAAATCTAGTCAGGAAAAAACAAAAGTAGAGACATCATTCTAGAAGGGCAGATATTTGTATCAATATGTTTTAGGAACTTTTGTGACAGAGATAAACAGTAACTAACATGGAGTACAAAATGTATAACTTCCAACGACTAACAGTTTAATAATTTGCGTTATTATTTTCAACTTCCTAATAAACTCATTGCTCCATAGTGAAGTATGAATGAATGAATGAATGAAATATTCTTTTATTAACGCCACGGTACAGCATTAAACAGAAACAAGAAAATAATGGTACTGTGGGGACTTGCCACAGATGTCAACACCCACAAGTTATAGCAACGAAGCTAACAGATGGCGCTACGGTCGCACTCACAAATGTGTACGTAAGACAACTTGCTATGTCACATTGGTAACCCGTTAGCCGCTACACATAAGGTTCACAATTGTATACAAGACATGAATCGCGCAAGAGAAATAATCACAGAGATTCGATAAATATACAAGGTCCAACTAAGATCTGTTGGACCACGGCCGGTCCCCGGGCTTCACACCTAGCCTGGCGGAAGATCTTCTCTTTTCACCGGAGGAACCTTCCACAGTAGTTCCTCCACAGTACAAATAAACGATTTTATCGCTAAAAAGCGATTGCCAAATCATGTCATGCCTGCTTTTTTTTAAAGACCAAGGATTCGTCACACTCTGCTCATACTAATGACAGTGATAGCATCATATTTAAACATGTTTTAGCCTTAATACCTACTTTTTGGTGCTAGCCACCCTTTTGGTTTTGATCCTACTAGTGTTGCTATAATAAGTAGTTGTCACATACCAACATCACTATACAAGGTGTTACAAAAATATAAATAAACATTTAAGGGAGTGGTTTAGACCATCAAACTGAACAACTTTCACTATGGGACCAACATCGAAAAAAAAATCGGATGTTCCATACTAAACTGCAAATCTACTCGAGTTAAATGTATGGGACAGCAGATTTATTTTTTCGCGATTTAGATGTTGGTCCAATAGTGAAAGTTGTTCAGTTTGATGGTCTAAACAACCCCCTTAAAAGTTTTGTATTTTTATTTTTCATTATGTAACACCCAGTACATTACCTACAAAATTCTAGTAAAAGCGTTTAAATAATTCTGTGATGAGCTACACAAGCTATTTACACACATTTGAATACGGTCCTGCTAAAATAAATAGGTTTCACATAATGTATAAAATAAATAATAAAAGCAACAAAGGAGTCAGTCAAATAACGTATATTTGATTGATTGAGTGAGTCACGTTGCAAGTTCTGACACGAGCACTTGTCTCGCGTGGTGTTCGCGCGTCACGTTTTTGCCTGCCACGAGGCTCCGCAATCTTCAATCTCTTCTTGTTCTTGATCAAAAACAATCCCTGAGATTGGGATACTCCCACAAACTACTTGACATTGGTCGTAATGCAGTGCTAACGCACAAGGAAGAGTCCATTCATTTAAAAAAAAACAGCAACAAAATATTTTTCACCAAAAGATAACAACTACTTTTTGGTATGGCTTATTTCAGCTCTGCCAATCGCTTCGTTAGCCAGTTTTCAGTTAATAAACAATCTAATTAAAATCATGCAATCTCAAATCCGCTTAAACGTTATATGTACCTGATTTGCATTCATCATTTTAGGATCATGGTGCAGGAAGCCGTGGTAGTCCAGTGGCGAGTAACCTTGCCTGCCGTGCAGGAGGTGATGGTTCGATCCCCGTCCAAGCCGACTCGTACCAATGAGTTTTTCGGAATTTATGTAACACCACTGGCTTTTCGGTGAAGGAAAACCTCGTGAGAAAACCTGCATGCTTAAATTTCGAGGCATGTCTTGTACCCACTGTCCATTTTAAGTGGCGACGGGCTCACCCCCCGTCATACTGGACAGAGTTTCGGTACTACTGGTGAAACGTGGGTGTTCTGAGGTTTCAGAATGGGGGGGGGGGGGGGGTACCCTCGGGAATATAGTCGTGAGCATACGTATGTATGTATGTATAGTGCAGGAAGTCCAACCTATATGCGAAGCATATAAGGTTCAATTTCGAGGTGTCAATCGATATGAAAAAGGACCTTTAGGATATTGGTATTGTGTTCACCTGCACGGATAGAAAAATGTTGACTCGTTTACTGGAGTCTATGAAACTTTTAGTAGACCGTGCTAAGAACATGACTAAGATTGTAACGATTGCCAGGTTATCCGAGTGCAAGCGACTCATTAGTCATCCCGCTTCAATTGAAAGCATATCTAGTATGATTTCTCTACACGCGCGCGGCGCGTCTTCACTGCATAGAAAATAACCAGTACGTCTAGCATGATTTCTCTACTTGCGCGCAACTCGGCTTTTTCCCATACTACAAGTCGCGGCAAGCGCGGCTTTCGCTCTCTGAAAAGCGCGGGAACAGGTTATTTTCTATGCAACAAAGGCGCGTCGCGCGCGTGTAGAGACATCATACTAAACGTGCTGTTCCAGCGCTGTTCGGAGAGCGAAAGCCGCGCTTGCCGCGACTTGTAGTATGGGAAAAAGCCGAGTCGCGCTCAAGTAGAGAAATCATACTAGACGTGCAGGATCGCAAAAAAACTTATTTTTCATCAATATCGCTTCTCATGGGTGTTTATAAACTCATTTAATGTATTTAGTTAAGTACACAAATAAAAAGTTAAATATCAGCAGTTGAATAATAATATTGCTAAAATATTACAAAAAAAAGGGATAACTTTGGGATTTTTTTCTACCTAGTAAACTTCTAACTTAATCTAATCGTGTTATTGAGATCGCTTATCCGGATTCTTAAATAAAACATAATTTGGTTTCTGACTTTAAAACACAGTTTTTCATGTTTAATTCGTGTTCAAAAAACTAGTGAGCGCCACCTCGACCGGATCATACCGGTGTGAGTAGCTACATCGCTACAAGCTTATAACTTGTAAACCACGTTTCTTCCCGGGACAATACGATGATTGATGACATAGCTTTCTGTCTGCAAAAACCTACTTTTTTTTCATGATATTGCGAAAAATTTCTGAAAGGTAAAATCGGTCGGCTTTCTATAGAATTCGTGAGGTAATTTCTATTGAAGCGATTATTTAAAAGTCAGTTAAATGGAGGCATTCAGATAATCTTAAAAGATGAGGCTGTCTTTGTAATCTCGCGGTTAAAGATCTTTTTATTAAAGGCTTAATTAAATATTTAGGAAAACTTTTTCGCGTCGAATGAAATTTTTTGAAATCTTTCTTCCTGTGGATATCATACAATGCTCCTAAAGCATATAGGTAAATCTTAAGGAGTGTTTTTTTGGGTGAATGGCTAGCCATAATTTGTAGCCGTAGCAAAGATTCTGACCACCCCGAAAAGGATTTTGATCGTGTGTTTAAGTAAGATACTTTACAAAACCGTGTAGCCGTGGTGGTCCAGTGGCGAGTAACCTAGCCTGCCGTGCAGGAGGCGATGGTTCGATCCCCGTTCAGACCGACTCGTACCAATGAGTTTTTCAGAATTTATATACGATTTGTAACACCACAGGCTTTTCGGTGAAGGAAAACATCCTGAGGAAACCTGCATGCTTCAATTTCGAGGTATGTATTGTACCCACTGTCCATTATAAGGTTCCCGTCGCCACTCGGGAAGTTTATTTGATTGATCACTTTGTTGTCCGTCTGTCGGTTGATTAGGTCATAAAGACACCTTATAAAATACACAATACACTCAAGAGCAATGAATCCGGGTCACCAACATACCTTAATATCTCGGAAACTAAGAATCATAGCTTATTCAAATAAAAAGTATTTTATAGACTATTTAATATTTCACTTAAATTATTAACATTTTTTTTTTTCATTTTTTAAAAATTATTCGTATACAGGGTCCTTCTTAATATGCTGACACTTTTTTAAGAGGATGATCAGACCGTCAAACTGAACTACTTTGTGTTTTTTGATGTGTGCATATAAATACCTTTTACAAATATATTTTTTATTATTCCTTATAATAATTTCCACGCAGATGATTTTTTTTTTGATCGCCGATAAAGTGAACTCAATATTATAACAATTACATATAATGACAAAAGGCGTGCCACCTCCATTAAAGGCAACCACGGCACGCAATACACATACGCAGGTTCGAGGCTAGTTGCAATAAAATATAATAATCTGTTTGTTTCAGTGAATGCTGTATTTCCCTTTAATTAGTTGTATGTTTCTGAATATACAACGTGTAAATGAATTAAAGCAAAACTAGGAAGTAGTTTGTTTAGAATCGAGAACAGAATCGAATTATCATATTTTCGACATAGGTAATTTTTTTCAAAATATTAAATAATTTGTCCGTAAAATTTTAAATTTACTGAACTCGATCTCAACACACCGCTCGGGCCCTCTCACCCTACTCACTACCAAAACAAGATTCTTAAAATGTATCCATGAGCACGTTAGCGCTTTCATTCATTGCTGAAATGATTACAAATCACTTTTGCCCTAAAAACTTAAAATGCGAATAACTTTAAATTTTAACTATTAAAATAATGAAATTATTGTTTCAATCTCATTATTTTGTTATAAATCAGTTGGGGTGTATGAGGTTTTGCGCTTATTCATTAACACGTTGTATATTGTTGTGTTTGTTTTAGTGTAACAACTGATGGGAAATCAATAAAGAAAATAAAAATTAAAAAAAAAACAATTTCTAAGAAATTTAAAGAAAAAAGACTAGTTGAATCCAAAAACTAAAATAAGTAAAATACAAAACACAGTAGTTTGAAATGCGCACAAAATTATAACTATCATACCATCCCTCAACTCCGTTCACCCCCAACCCGGCGCTTAATAAACATTTATTCAACATTATTGAATAATATCCGTGATCATCTTATATTTACTCGAAATTAATAAAGAAATACTGAGTAGGATAATCATATGGCGCATAAGATAATTGGATCCGAGCCAATACCATTTTCATTAATATTTATGGAACAATAATTCGGCTATTTGGGTGTAAATAAATAATCAAATACTTATTCATTTAATATAGGCACAAATGTAAACTTTTCGGTAAAGGAAACATCTTCATCATCTGGTTGTTTGGAAGAAATCACTTTTAATGATAAGGCCGCATTTTGTACCATTCTTGTTCGTGTATATTGTTGTTTTTTTTTTGTGTATTTTGATGTGCAAATAAAGAATATTTATCTTATCTTAATTTATTGTAAAATAATCACCAAAAAGCATGAGTCTGTCTGTCACTTTCAATCTAAACTTAAAACACTGTATAATGAGTGTCCTTCTTAATAATATGTTGACGGTTTTCTATGGGGATGATCAGACCATCAAACTGAACAACTTTCTCTATGGAACCGACATCAAAATTACAAAATCAAAATCTGCTTTTTCAAACAAATCGTTCCCTTCCCTTATTGCAAAAACCAATTATCTGCACCAAAATTTAACCAAAATGTTTTTGAGATTAATTTAAGCACATTAAAAGTTTGACTACACAAAAATATATTAGAGTAACGTTTATTTTATATATTAATGGTTTTTAAATAAGAAATTATTCTAGTTTCATTAAGTAGGATAATAATTGAAGAAAACTGACTAGATTTTATAGAAAAATCAGGGTAGTTGGTTGCAGATAATTGGTTTTTGCAATAAGGGTACGAAATCTGAACCTACCTACCCGACCCAAAATTTAAAGGACAGCCGATTTTTTTCGTGAGAAAGTTGTTCAGTTTGATAGTCTGACCATGTGTAGTATAAATTTTTATGACTGTATTTATAACTTTAACTTGAAACTTAACGTATCGTTTCAACTTGAAACTTTCAATACGACATGAAACTTTCTCTAGAATGACGTGTAAAGAAGTGATAAGTGGCTAGCCTTCCCTAATACGACACCTAAGGGCAGAAATAGAGTGGTCCTCTGACCCAGTCCATTCCAAGCTGCAACCACACATTGGATTTTAAAAACACAGTTTAATTTATACAGTTTTTACAAAACATTGAACGTGACTGTACATAAACTCTTTTGCCTGAATTTTTAGCCGCAAAAACAATATCCATACAAAAAGAACACGCCTTACAAATGAAAGCTTTTACACTAACACATACAGTCTTTATACGACAAAAAAAGTTGTTTATGTCTCTTTCAAGCTTTAACTAAAACACGACCATTCGTGGTTTCCCAAGGGATGGAACTATAAAAGTGCTTGGGGAAGAAACACGTGGTAAATAAGATTTTCTTGATGAAAAGAGATGGGGATATAAAGACCGAATTTAGTAATAAGATAGCTACTGTGATGAAGATGGATTTTCATTGGATAGATGGATGGTTCTTGAGTACTTACTGATTTATTTTGTTCTTCTACAGGGTGAAATCGATATCGTTAACATCCTGATTTTTTTTGCTACGAAAAGTTGTTCAGATTGATGGGTAGACTCTTAGTTTAAAAGGTTGCTAATGATATCAATTTCACCCTGTATAGATACGTCTATCTATTTAAGCATATGCTCAAGACTATATGCCCTGACGCTTAATGTTGGAAAAACGAAATTCGCACCTTTCTCAATTAAAAACACACGCATGTCCGTACATGAAAATTACTGCATTAAAACTCATCCATATATATATATATATATATATTGTTCATCCGGTCAGACTTGTTCTTGTAATCAGATTACATTAGCTCTCAGCATTAAGTATCTGGGCGTTGTGATCGATAATACCCTAAGTTTCAACCACCACCTTGACCTTCTTTCAGCTAGAACCCGTAAATTGATTTCATCTTTAAGAACTTGCGTCACTTAGCCGACACAAATGTCATTAAAATGGTTTACCTAGGCTTATGCCAGTCCTTCATAAGTTATTGTATCACAGTGTGGGGACGTTCATCTAAGACTAAACTGATAAAACTTGAAAGAGCTCAAAGAGCCGTGCTGAAGGTGAGCTTCTGTCTGACGTCCTTACTGTGAGGCAACTCTTTGTACTTAACACTGTTTTAAAACAGCATTCCCTGCTTAACTTTGATCCCCTAATTAACGAAAATAAGCGACTGAAACATATTATAGTCTGCCACTCTACGGATTCATGGTCTACGGCCATGGCCGGTAGGTTCTTTGGCTTTCTAGGAGGGTATCTCTATAATAAAATCAACAAAAATGTTGAAATCTATCCGCTTACTAAATTTAACTGCAAAAAAGCTAATATTACCTGGTTAAAGTCTCTTAGTTATGATGACACCGAAAATCTCCTAATTGTCCCGTCCTAAGTCCTAATTTCTAAAAATCCATACCTGCAAAAATTGAAAATCTTAATATTAAAACAAATTTTACAATCAATTTAATGTCGTTTGTATCACCCATTCACGCACACACACACATCCACACCCCAAACACAAGCCCACACACACAGACAGTGGGTAAAATACATGATTCGAAATTCAAGCATGCAGGTTTCCTCACGATGTTTCAGTTCAGAAAAACTCATTAGTACAAGTCGGCCTGGACGGGGATCGAACCATCGCCTCCTGCACTGCAGGCAAGGTTACTCGCCACTGGACCACCAAGGCTTTTCTGATTATCTATATAATTAATTATAATAGAATCGTAAACTATAAATTGACGATATTTTCAAAAATATTAATTGGGGGCGTTTAGGACACAAGTATTGAGACCATTTTTAGATTTTTTGTCCGTCTTGGTTGTATGTGAAGGCATCACTTAAAAACTACTTAACCGGGTTTAATGACATTTTTACAGAAGCATAGGGTTTAGCTCAGTTTATCATTTAAGTGTTATTTCATTGCAGTCAGTTCATTCAAAAGTTAGTTTTATATAGTATTTAAAAACATAGGTCTGGGCGTACGAAGTCGCTGGAGCCGCTAGTTCTTCTTCTATAGAGTCGATGGCATGTCATTCTAAATCTTTCCAGCCCAGAATTTCG
Organism: Agonopterix alstromeriana; assembly: GCA_963924505.1. Classification (NCBI taxonomy): domain Eukaryota; kingdom Metazoa; phylum Arthropoda; class Insecta; order Lepidoptera; family Depressariidae; genus Agonopterix; species Agonopterix alstromeriana. The sequence continues at coordinate 2,104,432 of OZ004676.1, read as the reverse complement.
CCACACTGATATCATTTTCGGCCGCGTTCATAAGCTCCGTTCGCGTGCAGGTGTCCGGGCAGGAAGGGCACGATACGAGATGGGCCTTCTGAGGAGTAGCACCACATTCACGCCTAAGGTCCGTCCCGTCTGTGTAACCCCACTTAAACAGATTGTCTTTTCTCCGGCCAACCTGAATTCGGAGTCTATTCAAACATCCGCTATTTGATTCAATATGATTGATTATACTAACAATATGACTGTTTGGATGCAAAAGTACATCAGTGAAACGTTCTTTTTTAACTTTATCTTGGCACTTGAAATGAGGATCTGCTTTCCACTACCGTACCTTTTGACGAAGAGATTCGGCGTATTTTTGAGCGCTCATTACTTCGGTCTGGATAGTACCTGTGAGCTCAAATTTTCAGGACAGAATGAAATCACTCTCTTATGAAATGTACGCAACCTCCTCTCGCGAATAGGGGTGAGAGGGAGTTGTCCATACTCCACCACGCGGGTACAGTGCAGATTGGCGGAGGCAAGTTAGTGGTCAACTTGCTGTCAGATAATTTTCAAGCCGCCTTAACTGGCTTAACGAATAGGAATACCGCCATATCAAAGGCAAAGTCAAAATTGTTTATTTAAAATAATATTCCGTTGTAGAGAAGATGCGGCCAGAAACTCTACAACACACTTCTTTTAAACAAAACAAAATTTACAAGGTTCAATTAAAAAATTCAATATTAAAATACATAGTGTAACATTGTCAAAACCAGACATTTTGGTCATTCAAATAATCATCGAGTTTATAGTAACCTTTTTTACAGAGGACTTGTTTAACACGGGACTTAAACTTTTTGTCTGTCAAGTTTAGAATATTCTCTGGTATCTTATTATAATAACGGATAAATTATAATATGACGGAACTATCTGGAACCAACTGCTTAACGAGCCTGAAGCACCGAGAAGCTCGGGAAGAAGTACCACTAAACGGTCACCCATCCAAGTACTGACCGGACCTGACGTTCGTTAACTTCAGTCATCGTTTCAATACTGAAGTTCTACTTTGCCAAAGAGTAAGTAAGCTACAAGTACAAAGTATCTTCAAAGTGCAGTTGCCGCATTCAGGATGTTGTGACAAGACAAGCTGTTGCAAACGTCGCGTCGTCAAACTTTAGAGGCGAATTATGCCACCAAACTTACCAACTTTCTCTACAGGACCAATACCGAAATATGAAAAAATATCACTGATATCGTAAAAGTTGCGGAGATAATGTTTTATCACATAATATACAGGGTGTAAATTTTTAAATATGTTGATACTTTTTAAGGGGATGATCAGACCGTCAAAATGAACAACTTTCTTTATGGCACCAACATGAAAATCACGAAAAGAAAATCTGCTGGTCCATACAAAACTACTCGAGCCAAATGTATGGGACTGCTGATTGGTTTTTTCGCGATTTTGATGTTGGTCCTCTTAAAAAGTGTGAGCAATTATTTAGAAGGACACTGTATTTATATAGTAAAATAAAAGTTATCCATGCAATTCTTAAATTAATCCTAGCATTGAAACCATAAATTTGAATGGAAATCTGACAAATTAAAAGCACAGATATTGGTTTCTAGATCGTGTCTAAAAATTTTCATTGACTTTAATTGGTTAGTATTGAAAAGACAACCAGACTTCGTTTGTATGGAGTGCGCAGCATAAACTATCCTCCGACTACCCGAACGATATAGGCGTGCATTCGCCATTTTGATTACTTATCGTTCTATGGCCTACCCGGGGTGCTACCACAAAAATAATCTAATATCAGTTTCTCTCTCTCCCTCAGGTGATATCAGCTTTATCCGTCTTCTTCATCTGCATCTCAGTCCTCTCTTTCTGCCTGAAGACCCATCCAGATCTCCGGGTTCCAACTCAGACACTACCTATAGAAGAGAATACAACAGTGAATCAAGAAGTGGATAGGTATCAGTGGCAGGATAACGGGCAGCCTCACACAGCGTTCTTCTATATAGAACTAGTCTGCAATGTGTGGTTCACTATTGAACTGCTTGTCAGATCTGTGGTAAGTTTATCTTTTTGTATTCTTCTTTGGTAAACTGATAGTGAAATAATTATTTATTTAATACAACAAACAGGGTTCTTCTCATGCTGGCGGTCTTTTTAAGGGGATGATTAGACCAACTAATTCTCATTTTTTCTTCCTCTTCCTCTTTCTCTTTCTCTTTCTCTTTCTCTTTCTCTTTCTCTTTCTCTTTCTCTTTCTCTTTCTCTTTCTCTTTCTCTTTCTCTTTCTCTTTCTCTTTCTCTTTCTCTTTCTCTTTCTCTTTCTCTTTCTCTTTCTCTTTCTCTTTCTCTTTCTCTTTCTCTTTCTCTTTCTCTTTCTCTTTCTCTTTCTCTTTCTCTTTCTCTTTCTCTTTCTCTTTCTCTTTCTCTTTCTCTTTCTCTTTCTCTTTCTCTTTCTCTTTCTCTTTCCAGTTCTCATAATCAGCTGAAATAACGCATTATAGTCGAGATACTTGATATTTGAATGTGCTTGCACATTTCCGTGCTGTTGAGACGGTGAAAGACTTATGTTCCGGCATAAAATATAATAATTTATAGACATTTTGCTTCGGAATAAAAGCTAAGAAAGGCAACTTGGTATTATACAGTTCCTTTCAAGTGCAGTGTTTTTGACAAATGGATGTGCTACGGCGGAAACGGCGAAATACTCCACTGGAAAACATACAACGAGAAAATATTTTTGATCTCATCTACATGCATTGTACTTTACAAGTATAAACGTGATTTCGAATGGATACAATGACTGTATATATTAAAAATTTAAACTAGTCAGGCACGAGCATAGGATGTGTTAAAGTGGAAAGATATAAAAGGTATCTACTCTCTGACTTTTATAGTGTTGGCGCGGTACTAAGGCAAATGAGGTACTTTTATTCGTTTAGTACCTCTTTTGGGTTTAACATTTTTGGACCAATAATTGTGCATCTAGTTCAGTCCTATATAATATATCCATGCTTATAAGGAATTTAAAATTAGGCAAAAATGTTCAAATGAAATTACAATCGAATAGAAATCGGTTATGACGTCACTTCTCTTATACAGAATGCATGTGACAGCCTAGCAAATACTGAAACTGTGAACTCAGACCATCAAACTGAACAACTTTCACTATGGAGCCAACCTCAGGAAACGCGAAAAAAATCAGCTGTCATAATTATACATTTGAGTCGGGTAGGTACAGTAGTTTTTTTTTTGCGTTTGCTGAGGTAGGCTCCATAGTGAAAGTTGTTCAGTTTGATGGTCTAAGTTCACCGTTTCACGATTTGCTATTCCGTCACTTACACCCTGTATATGCCTCTCGCTCTAATTGTAAATTTTAAACACTTATATTTCAGTTATTTTTTAAGTTATTCTAAAATTTATTTCACTTTAGTGTTTAAGATATCAAACAAGTTTAAAAAAGTAGTAAATATTTTTTTTCATAATTTCGTTTATTATCCGATTATTTGCGAATAATATGACCACTAATGTAACCAAATATGAACTCATTTTTCTTACAAAAACATCACATTATCTAGAATACTTCCAATAAATAAATCCATTAGCTAACACAAGACAGACAGTGTGTGTGACAAACTGACAATGTATCAAGCAAAACAAGCTCTTTATATACATACAAAAGAGTCGGTCTGTTGTGAAGGACATGTCGAGTGCAGCGCGCAATATGAATGAAAACATAGGGGAGGATATTGTAGGAGATGACGTGACGATTATTTTAGAAAAACCGAAATTAATATTTGTAAAAACTGTCAATTACAGTAGCTATAACTTTTGATAGGAAAATTAGTGCGTTACATGGTTAATATTATAAATATAGCCTCAGAATTACGAATATCTTTCTTCTCTTGAGTTGATTTTCTTTTCTTCTTCTTCTTCCGATAGGTGCATGTTAATTGCCTAGGGTGTGTTCGACGTACCTGGGATTTAGTACGAACATCACACGCCAGTTGCAAATCGGAAATTATTACTAATAAAACGAAATAGCAAACAAAACGTTCAGTACAACCTTTTCAAAAATTTTCAGTATTTTTCAAATAACTCGAGAAATAAGGGATAGAAAAATATGATAATTTTATTTAAGTCTCGAATCTCAAAATCTCTAAATGTTTTATGAATTAAGGTACCGTTCATAAAATGAAATGTCGTCCATTCATGATTTTACTTTGTGTTTACTATAATGCTACCAATTCGATAAAATTTTTATTAAACATTTTATCTCAAATACTATCGATTATTAACATGCTACAGTCATGTTGTGATATTTGAAATCAAATTAAAGATTGAAAAATAAGTATTAATAAGAAGGGACTTGTCGCAAGAACACAGATTGCGGGTTCAAGTCCAAGCCTGAGACTTAATTTTGCAATCTTTAACTTTGATTAAAAATTGTTCTATCTGTAAATAGTTCAGTGTAACTAATAAAAATACTGGTTCGATGTGAATTTAATCTTCCTTATAGATAATATGCTTTGACTAATTATTATAAGGACTAGCCTTGCGGTAGCATTTCCCCTCTGCCACGGTATAAGCACAATTGATCTTGTGCATTTACATTCAATTTTACACCTTACCACTAAACGAGACAGCCTATAATTGCGAAATAATAACTTCGAACTTAGAACGTTTGGGGTTCACACGAGACTACTTTTCATGATTTTTAACATTCAAAATTAGAACCTAAAGTTATGGGGAGTAAAATCCAAAGCTGCGGATTTTATGTTACCTCGCCCCCCGCAAAAAGTGGCAGAAATGTTTGTAAGTAGAATTACACGCGTAACCAGTCCACATATAAATAGTCAAAGATAATATGGTTTGGATACACGTCTGAAATATCTCACCATGTTTTTACAAAGCTAGTCCTCCAGACTGGCGAACAATGTGGCGTAATGGAATACCTAACGTTTTTGTATGGACATTGCATGTACAATAACGTTTTTTGGACAATAACATCTCAGCGGTTTGGCTCTCAGCCAGAAATAAAGGTTCCAATTATCGCTAAAAGAAAACAACTAATGTTATTTCTAGATGTTTCTAGAAGACTATTATTGTTATGATGGACGACATTATGTCGTTAATGAGCTTATACAACGTGTTAATGAATAAACGCAAAACTAGAAAGTCGTTGGTTTAGAATCGAGAGCAGAATCGAATTATCATGTATTCAACATGTTTTTTTTTTTTTTCAAAATACTAAATAATCTGTTCGTAAAATTTAAAATTTACTGAACTCGATCTCAACCCACCGCTCGGGCACACTCACCTTACTTACTACCAAAACAAGATTCTTAAAATGTATCCATGAGCACGTTAGCACTTTCATTCATTGCTGAAATGATAACAAAACATTTTTGGCTCAAAACTTAAAATGCAAATAACTTTAAATTTTGAGTTTAAAAATAATTAAATAATAGTTTCAATCTAATTATTTTGTTGTAAACGAGTTGGGGTGTATGAGGTTTTGCGCTAATTCATTAACACGTTGTATAACTTATGTACACACGGCGACCCATCTAGCTGCACATAACCAACATAAGCTGGTCGCACGTATGTTGCATAATGTATAACGTCTCGCGGTCAGCTTATTTTGGTTTTACGTAGCTTGATGTGTCGCCGTCTGTACGTAATACCGACTATTCTCAAACGGTGAAGGAAAACATCGTGAGGAATCATGTGTATGTTGAAGACAAGTTTCTGATGCATGTCTAGTCCACCAGTACACATTGGGAACGCGAGGTGGACTAACGCACATATATCCTTGAGAAGCCCGTAAGCCCGTAACATGTCCAGCAAGCGTAAAATTTATAAACCGTTTCGTGAAATAGAATAATACATTGAAATGTATATTTTGGAAAGTAACTTAAACAAAATATTTGTCTTTTTCAAACAAATTGGTCTCTTCAGTTTCAGAGTTTCCCTGTGAAAGCTAAAAAATGTTGCTGGATGAAGTTTCATATTAAAAATTTGTTCTACGAATTCATCATCAGCCTATACAGAATCTTAGGAAAAAATCAAAACGGCGCATTTTATATTCATTTCATAATTGCGTTTGCGTTTTTACCTAATCTTTCGTCTGCTTCTTCTTCTTTCAGCCCGTATCCTATTAATTGGGGTCAGCACAATATGTCGTCTTCCTACATTCATCTCTTTTAACCGTCATTTCAGCGCACACACCTTTTTTTACACATGCCATCTTGCACACAATCCATCCATCTTTTCTTTGGTCGTCCTCTCTTCATGCAGCCATCCACATTCATCTTGTAATATGCCACTCATCTCTTCTCATCACATGTCCATACCACGATAATCGATTACCTTATCTTTCGTCTGTTGACTACAATAAATTAAATTATGTTTTAAGAGTGTAATACTATCAATAAACGTTACCGTCTGTGGGCCTAGAATAAATTAACTCCTTTTACAAACAAATTATTAAATATTTTAAACAAATTTTACCTCTTTTGAAAACTTAATAATTCGAATCTGCTCTCGATTCTAAACAAACTATTCAAACTCAAACTCAAAATGTTATATTCAAAATAATATCTCATGGATAGCTTTCTGACGTATTTTCTAGCTTTGCGTTTATTCATTACTACGTATACAGGGTGTAAGTGACAGCCTAGCAAATACTGAAACGGTGAATTCAGACCATCAAACTGAACAACTTTCACTGGAGCAACCCTCAGGAAACGTAAAAATAATCTGCTGTTTCATACATTTGAGTCAAGTAGGTACAGCTGTTTTGTATGGAGCAGCTGATTTTGTTTCGCGTTTCCTGAGGGTGGCTCCATAGTGAAAGTTGTTCAGTATGACAGTGTAAAGTCACCGTTTCAGTATTTGCTAGGATATCACTTACACCCTGTATAATTTATTTCTATCACTTCGTGATTTTTTTAGTTTTAACTTTCTGACCGCCCTGAAAGGGATTATGGTCGTGATCTGAATGTTTTTCAACGAGAAACTTCAATTTCAAACTTTCTATTCAGTATTAAAATAACATGCAAAATTTCAAAATTTTCAAACTTTGTCACGGATGTAACAATAGCCATTGTAAACTTATACAATCGAACTTGGTAGAAGCAATTAAAAATTAATTACGCCAAAGAAATGGAGGCTCGACGTCACAAAGGATCGCGAAATGTTTTGTTACCCTACTAAGGGGTAGGCTACATCGAGACGTTAAGGTGGTTGCAGATTTGTCAATTTCATACAAAAGTTTGAAGCGTAATACGCGTAGACGGTATAATAAGCATATGCTCACGACTATATTCCCCGAGTGGGTAGTCAGAGATATTCTGAAACCTTCAGTACATCCACGTTTCACTAGTAGTACCGAAACTCTGTCTAGTGTGACGGGGGGTGAGCCCATCGCCACTTATAATGAACAGTGGGTACAATACATGCCTCGCAATGCAATTGCAATTGAAGCATGCAAATCATACATAAAGTCCAATAAACTCATTGGTACGAGTCAGCCTGGACGGGGATCGAACCATCGCCTCCTGCACGGCAGGCAAGGTTACTCGCCACTGGACCACCACGACTATAATTTACTCGCGACTTCGTCCGCACAAATCATATACTAGATTTTAAACCAACTCATAAGCTATTAAACAAAGAAAGGTTCATCAAAATCGGTTCAGTAGTTTTTGCGTGATGCTCGAACAAACAAACACACAAATAGACAAAGATACTAAAAATGGTTGATTTGGAATCAGGGACACCTAAAAACCATTTCGTGATATTTTTCTTGTTAATAGCTTTAATGTACAGACACACTTCTGTTACAGTTTTATAATAGTTAAGATTTAGATATGCGGGGAATTTAGATCTAAGTCATTTTTCAGGAACAAGATGAATTTTACGAAAATAGGAAAACCAACTAATAATGTATTGTCTTGTTAAGAAGATTCGAAAATTTCAATTTCTTTTGATAAAAATATTAAAAATATTACAACTGGCTGAAATAGAAAAGGCTATAACTTTTGAAAAAAGATTTTGAGAAAAGCAAAATCACTTCTCATGTTTAATAAAAAAAAAAATTCTGTTTAAAAAAGGACCATATTATTAATGTAAAAATTGCTATGTAGTCCCACAATTTTAACGATCGTATCGAACGGTTGAACCTTAAATGGGATTCGATTTGCAGGTTGGTGAGTATTGTGCTTTAGAAACCTAAAAAAGTAAATTGATGAGGTTTCTGAACAGGGTAAAGAAAGATTCTAAGTTTATATCAAGCCGTAAATAAATTACGAATGAGGTACCTATTGCAACTTGACGTTCATTTTAGGTTTATTTTGCACGGCGATTTTGTAAGCAACGCTTAGTAAATGTTCGATGTTGGCTCCATCCCGAAAATTTTTCAGTTTGTTGGTCTAAAGCAATTCTATCTAAAACATAATAAATGTATCTAAAACCTGTCCTAAAAACCTTAATTTTTAGCTATTACGGTTCAAAAGTTACAGTCCTAAATAGGAAGGACAGACAGACGGACGGACGGACAACGTAGGCTTAGTAATAGGGTTCGTTTATTACCCTTTGGGTACGGAACCTAAAAATTACCGGAGACTTACAATGAGATTTAATATAAAGTCAAGCCTTTCAAGTTACTCCTCATCTAGGTCATAGAAAGCAATAAGCCTTGACCGACATCCTCATTCCAGTGTTAGTCTTCTTAGTGCTTATTTGCTATAGTTATGGATCCTTAGGGATTTACACCCGTATTCAATTCAATTCAATTCAATTATACTTTATTGCACACCAAAACAGAACATACATTTGAATACAGATAAAGAATTAAAAGTAGTTACATACATACATATCTTTTTAAGTGACTACTACATACAACAAGGAAGGAACTGTAAGAGGAGAAAACGAAATAAAAGTGAAGTTGAAAAGAAATCTGAGGTCAAGGAAATGATCTTTGACTTTCGACTTCGACTTTGGCTCCAGTCTGATCAAATCTGGCAACGAGTTCCAGAGCCGAACAGCTTGCACGGAGAAGGGAGTATTCCCAGTGGCTTCTACGAACTCCTCGACTCAACCTCTGTCATATTCCTAGACTCGACCTCAAAATCTGTATTCTGCTCAGTCATAATCTTGAGGTTCGGCTTAGGTTGAGTCGAGGAATTCAATGGTAGATTATGAAGAAGTTTTTCTCTTTTTGTTGTCTTTAGAACAGCAAACCACAAATTCGAATTAGTTGGGTTCAACGATTTACCGATGCGGAAGTTCTACGAAAAGTCAGGAAATCCCGGGACCTTCTGCCAACGATTAAAAGGAAGAAACACACCTACCTTGGTCATATCTTGAGGAATGAGCGATACCAACTGCTCCAGACTATAGTAAAGTAGAAGGAAAAAGAAGCAACTGTAGGCCACAAATGTTATGGCTCGCAAACCTGAAAGAGTGGACAGACATCGTCGAAGAGCTGTTTTGTTTGGCAAGAGATTGACAGGGATATGCGGAGCTGTCTGTCAACCTTTAGTAATGAAAAAAAAAACAGAAGAAGAGGATGATGCTTCAGCAACTTAAATGCATTTCAAGGAGACCGTAGAGCTACCTCGATAGTTACCTCGAGTTTGACGTTTGTTTCCTTCTTTCTTCTTTGATTCGACGGAGGAAATTTCTCTCGTCGAGGAAGTTTTGGTCATTTTTGACTTACAATTAGACAGAATGGAGATCAACTCGAGCGGAGAAAATCTTAAGGAAGCAAAAGAATTTCGGGTATTCTCCATGAGATGGAGATTTTGGCCAAGCTTAGTAGCTTTGTTTATTCCAGGAGTATAAAGTTATTTCCCAAACTCTCTGGACTTTGTAGTCCATTGTTGTGAAGCCGCCATTGTTCCTCAATATTCCTCTTTTGGAAACATTCCTCAAGAAGTTTGAATCGGTTTAAACTACAATAAGTTCTACAAGACTCGAGTTGAGGAGATTTCACACTCTCTGACCTGTTTATTTTACCAAGCGCCATAAAATTTAAACTGATACGTGGTGTTTCGATATTGGAAACGGTTACCGCGATGTAACATCGCCCGGTCAAGTCAGTTTATCTCGAGTCCTTCCGTGGATGTTCTGGTCCCTATTTTAAGAATATCTTTGACTGTTTCGGGTAATGCGCTCTAAATTATGTAAAAAAACACTCTATAGTGCGTCCAAGATAGCTCCGTGATTTTGACAGCGGGTTTTAGAGATTTTATTTTACTTTTTAAATCTGCTTGAGCCGTCAGAACTTTCAAATACACTAAAATGTAATACTAATGTAAACTGCTCTAAAACGATCTGTCAAAATCACGGAGCCATTGTGGCCGCACTATAGTTATATTTAAAGGGGTGTTAGACCATCAAACTGAACAACTTTCACTAGGTATGCAGATTTTATGCTGTCACATACATTTGAGTCGAGTAGTTACTGCAGTTTTGTATGAAACAGCAGATTTTATTTACGATTTCGTATTTGGCTCCGTAGTGAAAGTTGTTCAGTTTGATGGTCTTAAGCACTAGTTTAAATTAGTAGGGTGTTTTGTTACATCCTGTCTTTTTTTTTCAAATCTTAAAAGGTAACTGGAAACTAAAACTTCATAATAAAATAGGTAACTTTCTTACTTTCATTAATATTTGGTATCTTTTATTTCGTATTTCTTAAAGCACAGTGGGATCATTTCGTAGTAAAGGAAATGTACCCATATTGAGTAGAAATGTTCCTGGAACCTCAATAATGTTCAATGTTTAAGGTTACGACCCTTTTTCGACCGTTTTGTTGCCTGTTTTTACATTCTTATCTCAACATTTTCCATTCTAGTTTCTGTATTTGAAGCTTAGATAAAATTTGAAGTGTTAGTCTAATTATGTGTACAAATGTACGAAATATTTTAAAAATATATTTCTTCAACATTGATAACCGAACAACATTTGAAAAAAAAAAGAGACCGGTCGAATAATAATGATAAAAAACCTATTATAATTTAGTCACTCTTAACTATTATAAAACTGTAACAGAAGTGTGTTTGTATATTAAAGATATTTACATGAAAAAGATTACGATATGGTTTTTAGGTATCCCAGACTCCAAATCAACCTTTTTTAGAATTTTTGTCTGTCTGTTTGTTTGTTTGTATGTTTGTAACAGTATCACGCAAAAACTACCGAACCGATTTTGAAGAAACTTTTTTTGTTTGATATCTATAATCTGACTTAAAATCTGGTATATAATTTGTGCGGACGACTAATATAACATAAAAATAAAAATTAGCAATGTGGGAACAAAAATCATCCCGTTACAAACCATGGTTCCGCCCATGAATCAACCGACTTAAAATAATCTACATTTGCCACGTTTTTTCCCGAAACTCCCAGGCCGTGTTTATAACAAGTAGGCGTGTTTCACATAATATAAGCATAATCACAGTACAAACCCGCGTCTGCCTGTAACAAATTGCTTGAGATTCTCCCTTTGACAGAGGCTGGGGCAAAAAGGTTCGTTCGTGCGTTGAAATTTTTAAAAATTTATCATACACGTGTTGTGTCGAGTGATCTTTGTTTTGACGTAGAATACTATGGACGCCGTGTTTAGTACAAAATTATCGAAAAAGTGTCTGAAGTGTCGAAAATGCTAAAATTCTTTTCGATCCCACTCACCCGCGCGTGCGCTTAGTCGGCCGATCAAATGATGACTGTCGCGTAATTGGTTCTCTTTTTACGTTTTGGTTCTCTTTTGGTTCGGATACTTTTGAGCGCGGACCCTTCGTCCAGTAGTTGGTCAAGTCAATGTTGTTTTGAGATATTTATTAGTTTGACTTAATTTGTACCTATGGCAGATAAAATGCCTTTTGTAAATAGTCGTTTGTGGCACCTATCGAACATGGAATCAAAATCAATATAAAGGGTAAGCTTAACTACGTTACATACTCTATGGGGTACTTCAGACCATCAATCTGAACAACTTTCAGTGTAGGACCGTCATTGAAATTGAAAAAAAACTGTTCCATACATTTTTATCGAATTGCCATTGACGTTTTCAATGGAAAACTCATTTTCATCGCGATTTCGATATTGGTCCCAAAGTGGTAGTTTCGTCATAGTCACTTTTCACAACTGCACTTCCATACAAAGCGGTCAGACGCGTAATTCGATTCCATATTAAAAAACCTATAACTATGATATTGCGATGAGAGGAATATGCGTGCGTGAATTATGTGTGCGTGCATTTGTGTGCGGGTGTGTGTTCATTGTTTGTATTTTTTTGTTTTCCGCGGACTTTATTATTTCATTTCTTTTTTCCTTTTGGTGCCTGGTTGCATGAATTATCTGCTACCGAAGTTCGAACAATAGGTAATCGAATGTATTTCGATGATGCAGTGCCACTACTGCTGAGTTTGTGTTTGACTTTAACTTTGACAGTAAAAGCTCCGCAAAATCCCTATAGAAAAGAAAGTTCACTACTAATTATTAGTTGCGTACAAAGAACAAATCTTTTCCTTGTAATTTCCCGTCCTCGGGGGACTTTTTGGCTGAGTTTTATTAAGTTTTATCAACAGAGTACCCAAAACTCTGTTTCATTTAAGAATTCCTACAAATTAGGACATTTTTGTCCTAGTTGCATGGGTATAACAGCTTTTTTTTTTTTTGACTTACATATACAGTTTGCTCAGGGAGCATTTACTGTTTTTTACAGCGGGCTTTTGGGGGTGGCCATACCAGTGACGGCGAAGCGCCCTAGTAGGTCACCGAACCAGTGATTTAAGCAACCGGCCCAAGGGGCACTCCAGGGGGGTACGGACCTCGGCAAAGGGCGTTGCTGGGATTACGCGACGGGTTGGGAAGCGGGGATCGGTGAGAAGGGTATAAGAGCTCTCTTTGCCACGGTTTATACAGAATAGACGTGTGGCGGTGGCGGATAATCTAAGTAACACAGTATAAACCTTATAGTACGTAGCAAACCGTAGCGCGCGTAGTGTGTGAGGAAACCTGCAAGCTTCAATTTCGAGGCATGTATTGTACCCACTGTCCATTATTTGGTGACGGGCTCACCCCCCGTCACACTGAACAGAATTTCGGTACTACTGGTGAAACGTGGATGTTCTGTGGTTTCAGAATATCTCTGACTCCTTGCCCCCTCCTCCCTTGGGGAATATAATCGCATATGCATGTACGTAGCATAGCGTCGTTTTAGTCGTGAAGGATAATCGCGCTCGCGCCTCCAGGTGACGTCGTCTGGAGGCGCGGGCGTAATTCTCCAAACGTCGCTATGCTACGTACTATAAGGTTTATAATTGTGTTACTTTGACTATCTGTCACTGCCACACGTCTCTTCTTTATAGACCGCGCCTTAGGGTCAATCTGATGTGAGTTAAAGTCCGGCCGCTGAAAGATTGCGTTAGACAGTTACCATAAAATTGTAAAAAACTGAATGAAAACTATAAATGCCGATCATTATTTAGTAACTTTTTGAACTTAAAAGGGCAGCTAGTGCCCTGTGTACTAGAGTGAGCACAGGTAAACAATATTTTCATTCAGTTTTTTACAATTTTATGGTAACGGTCAAACGCAATCTTTCAGCGGCCGGACTTTAACAATAGATAATACTATTTCTCAGGTTAGTCTTGATTACTTAGTTCATTTAGGTCGGGAGCCACGTAAGGATATCCCTTTATAGTCCACGATAGATATGTGATTGTGACACATCATTTTAGAGATGTGTCACGTCCACTTACACTGATAAAACTGTTATAGGTGGACCAGAATCTGATTGCAAATAGTGTAGGGAACGTGGCCTACCGGTGTTTTATTTGGCTCCGCTGGAGAGGTTTTAGTGGACTGTAGTTTTTGTGGTGGCATGAGTGGTTCGATGTAAAGGAAAGTCTTGTTTGCAGCACTGGAGGTTTATTTTAGTGATTTTTACATCAGAGTTAGTTACACGCACAAGCACCGTACCAGTATGGAAGGCGGAAACGGAAATACAACTTTTTTAATTACTACATTTTATGTTGGTGTTGCCAAAAAATAGGGATATCAAATTTTAAAGTAAGCAACACTGGGGTAATTCGATTAGGACCCTTTACACACTGCGACTGTTTGCAGCGCAGAAGTGCTGCAAAAAGCATCGATTGAGTAACGATGCAGCATCGAAGCAAACGCGATAAAGCCACGATGCAACACTTCCATAATATTTGATCAGTTATTCGTCAACAGCCTTTGCCTCAACGCACACGCGCGTGTGCATCGATACAAACACGTGTGTGACGTCATTTCAGTGCGGTTGCGACATCGACTATGCTCAAAAATTGCTTGTTTGATAGGCCTCTCACTTAGACAATATAACTAGGAACCAGCCTTGCGGTAGAAAATTAGAATCTAATGTAATGGAATAAAATTAAAAGTTGCGGATCTCGTGATACCTCGTCCCCCGAAAAAAGTGACAGAAAAGTTTGTTAGCAGAATTACACGCGTAACTCTTCTATAGTTATATTGTCTAAGGTCTCTCAAACAGCTTGTTAAGCAGTATTCGTATTATAGTATGTGAAACAGCTAAAGAATAATATCCAATTACAAAAAGGCGCTTTTGTTCTATTATTTTCCTTCATAAAAACCATGTTAATATCGTGCATCGCTTAAGCATTAAGACGGATATACATTGATGCCTAAAATACCTACACAAAGTTAATGGTAAAGGGAAGTCAGTCATTCGAAAATTCACGATAAGTTTACAAAGCACCGACCGCTTTGAATGCCAAGGGTTAGTTTAAACACATTCTGTGTAACATATCCGGGAAAAGATGTGATAAAGGAGTAGGTAGCCTGTGAATTTCTAGCGTATCGTTATTTTTAACAAAATTAAATACTAGCTTTTACCCGCGATTACGTTTTTATGGAATTTGGAAAAGTTGCCGTTGCATGCCTTTAGGAGATGATTTCTTTTAAGAATTTCATGACATGTACGGTAAGCACAACAAATGAACAAATCCCGACTGCATAAAAACATAAATTATCCATCATGGCTCTGTATCTTATCTATCATTGGCTCTGTATCTTATTTATCATTGGCTCTGTCTCTTATCTATCATTGGCTCTGTATCTTATCTATCATTGGCTCTGTATCTTATTTATCATTGGCTCTGTCTCTTATCTATCATTGGCTCTGTATCTTATTTATCATTGGCTCTGTATCTTATCTATCATTGGCTCTGTATCTTATCTATCATTGGCTCTGTATCTTATCTATCATTGGCTCTGTATCTTATCTATCATTGACTCTGTATCTTATCTATCATTGGCTCTGTATCTTATCTATCATTGGCTCTGTCTCTTATCTATCATTGGCTCTGTATCTTATCTATCATTGGCATTGTATCTTATCTATTATTGGCTCTGTCTCTTATCTATCATTGGCTCTGTATCTTATCTATCATTGGCTCTGTATCTTATCTATCATTGGCTCTGTATCTTATCTTTTTTCATTTGTACGTGTTACATTGTAGTAGCTGTAGTTGTTGCAAATAAATAAAAATAACTTTAAATAAAAACTGAAAAGGAAAAAACAAGTCCACTAGTCTAGAATTTTGTTAAGTAACAATGAAGCTACTTGGGGAATATAGTCGTGAATGCTATGCTTTGCTTAAGACGATTTTCAAAATTTTTGTCTATTTGTTGTTTGTTTGTGCACACATCACTTTGGGTGCGGTATTCACTAAAGCATAAGGTAGTTTGGAATCAAATATAGGCAGCATCACAATCTGTTCATTCAATAAAAAGTTATGAGTATTTAAAGTCAGTGGTCCGCGCGTACGTAGTCACGGGTCCCGCTAGTACAGTCACCATCAGATATATCATAGCCTTTGACTAATTATTATAAGGACTAGCCTTGCGGTAGCATTTCCCCCTGCCACGGTATAAGCACAATTGATCTTGTGCATTTACATTCAATTTTACACCTTATCACTAAACGAGACAGCCTATAATTGCGAAATAATAACTTAGAACTTAGAACGTTTGGGGTTCACACGAGACCACTTTTCATGATTTTTAACATTCAAAATTAGAATCTAAAGTTATGGGGAATAAAATCCTAAGTTGCGGATTTCATGTTACCTCGCCCCCCGCAAAAAGTGGCAGAAATGTTTGTTAGTAGAATTACACGCGTAACCAGTCCACATATAAATAGTCAAAGATCATAGCAAACTGGTGGTCGTATATTTGTAAGCAGTTCTTACTTTCAATAATTTCTTTACACATAACCAATCAAAAATATCTGAACGCCTAGACTAGAACATCAAATATATCTACGCAGTCAGGGTGATCATAAACATCTGAGCAGCTAAGGAAAAAAGATCTTATTCCGTTACTATACATTTCAATTTTAAATAACATTGTATAGAAATTATTGAAAATTAGCCGTTCAGATATTTATGACACAATACACGTTTAGATATAAACATTTATTGTAATTAATTTATTGAACATTAGCACTGCTCAGAAATGTTTGACCACCTGCTATATAATTTTATGAACACCATGTCTGAAATAAAATATATTATTATTATGTATCTCTGGAAGGTACTTCACGGGCCGCTGCCCGGACCTTTGGAAGGCTTGCGTGGGGACACAGATCAAACACGTAGAGGCCCCTTTGAGACACTTTTATCTAAATGTGAGGGGATGCACCAAGCGTGGTCTATATCTGTATGCAAATGCACCAGAAGACAAACCACGTTCGGTGCAGAGACTATTGCAGAAAGTATAGAAAATTACTCGAGTTATGGGGGTGAACTGGGTGGCTCGGGAAATCTGGGTTATTGCGGAGAGACTCGGGATGCCTGCCGTAAAAAATGTCTCGTTATTATTATTATTATATGCTACGATATATCTGATGGCGACTGTACCAAATATTATCGCTACTTCTTGGTTAATGTATTCGGCTCGAAATCGATCGATGTCAAAAAACTTTCTCAACTGATTGAATGGATCTTCGGTTGTTTTTCCTTCCAAAAGGAAAAGTTTGAGAATTTTTGTTATGGGATCAAAAGATTCGCTGCCATCAACCAATAGATTCTTTGTTATGTGTTTTATTTGTGAAGACTTGTTTTTCTCTTTCTTTATCATCTTAATTCTTTGACTAATGTACCTGTTTTTAGACTTGAAAAAAAAACAATGTTGGTCCTATAGAAAAAGTTGTTGAGTTTGATGGTTTGAAAATAAAACCGGCGAAGTGCGTGACGGCCCACGCCCAGGATAGGGTTCCGTAGTTTCCCGTCACAATATACGGACTAAAAACAAAAAACGAATACCAACAATAAAATATAGGTAATTTTGCATAGATGAATTGCAAATAACGAACTTTCTATAAACCTTTTCCTTTGCCATTTAATAATCTGCATTACATACTATTATTTCCATATAGTTGCATATGTGTACACCGGTGGCCTAAGTTTCATTGGAAACCTGGCATTGTCTTTTGAAAAACTTCTTCTACAGAGGATGTAGTGCACTAAGAAACTGTTTTTCGGAATCCAAACCCTAACGCAAAGAGTACCGAATTTTTCTGAACTCTTTCCTACGCAGTGGTTAGCGTCACTAACCACATATCTAATATCTTTTTGTTTTTTTAATAACACGCCCATTTATAGCGGTTTGGATTGAATTATTGTGAACATATACACTCCCTTTAACATACATACTAGTGCCAATGCGTGGTGTTTTTTTTTACAAAAAGAGTGTTATATTATTATTTACGTTAAAGTGTAAATGGAAAAGTTAAATGATGGGGCTGCTCCGGTACTGCAGCGCTTCGGAAATGATCACGGCGGCGCCGGCGCACGTCCACTGTTTTTACACGACCATGCGAAAACGCGCCGCTTCCCTGGTGCGTAGGGTGTGGGCCAGCCCCAACACCATCCTGAGCATGATAGCGGACAGACTGGACTGTCCCTTCAAACTACTAACACTTAGGTTTAAGATATTGTTACTAACACGCTTTGACTAATTATTATAAGGACTAGCCTTGCGGTAGCATTTCCCCTCTGCCACGGTATAAGCACAATTGATCGTGTGCATTTACATTCTATTTTACACATAATCACTAAACGACACAGCCTATAATTGCGAAATAATAACTTCGAACTTAGAACGTTTGGGGTTCACACGAGTCTACTTTTCATGATTTTTAACATTCAAAATTAGAATCTAAAGTTATGGGGAATAAATCCAAAGTTGCGGATTTCATGTTACCTCGCCCCCCGCCAAAAGTGGCAGAAATGTTTGTTGGTAGAATTACACGCGTAACCAGTCCACATATAAATAGTCAAAGTTAACACGCTATGAGTCGTGGTGGTCCAGTCGCGAGTAACCTTGCCTGCCGTGCAGGAGGTGATGGTTCGATCCCCGTCCAGGCCGACTCGTACCAATGAGTTTTTCGGAATTTATGTACGATTTGTAACACCACTGGCTTTTCGGTGAAGGAAAACATAGTGAGGAAACCTGCATGCTTCAATTTCGACGCATGTGTTGTAGCCACTGTCCATTATAAGTGGCGACGGGCTCACTCCCCGTCACACTGGACAGAGTTTCAGTACTACTGGTGAAACGTGGATGTTCTGAGGTTTCAGAGTATCTCTGACTACCCACTAGGGGAATATAGTCGTGAGCATATGCATGCATACGCTATGAGTCCCATGTTGCTCGAAATAAATTATTTTTATTATTTCAATAAATCTCTCACACGAAGTTTCGAGCAAAAGGCTAGTCTAGTCTATTTATTTATTTAAATCAAACAACTGAGATTCTGTACTCTCGAAATTCATTTCTCTCAATTTAAAAGCTTTATTATTATTTATTGTTCTTATTAAAATACATCTAACGGATTAAATCTGTTGTCTTCAAAAGGCTTATTTTGGATTCTGGGAGATTAATTTAACTTCCCTGTTTAATAAATACTTTTGGTACGGTCAAAGAGACGTAAAATATTGTCTTCGGAACATTAAATGTGTTTATATGGATACACACTTTTTTTTTCTTTTTTATAATTAATGGACTTTTTGCTTATGCGTTAGCACCGCATTTCCGCCAATGTCAAGTAGTTTGTGGGAGTATCTATCCCAATCTCAGGGATTGTTCTTGATAAAGAACAGGAAGAGATTAAGGAATGCGGAGCCCCGTGGCAGAAAAAGACGCGACGCGCGAACAACACGCGAGACAAGTTCTCGGGTCAGAACCTCCAAGGTGACTCCTGGATATACACTTCTGGATAAGTCGTTAGTTTATATGACAGATAATTTGAAGTATCTTTCATACGAAATATGTCAAACTATCTGTCAACTATGCTAACAATGACTTATACAGAAGAGGTGAAACAGGCCCAAAACTTCTAATTTTATGATACGTTTGTAGATTGAGCTTAAGAATTTATATTGTAATAGTTATTAAGTCGTGTTATGTTGTAGAGTTTCTGGCCGCATCTTCTCTACAGCGACAACACGTTCCGACGCGGTGGTAGCTTTAAAAAGATTTGACGTTTGATAAGTGTGCTGCAAGCTCCTATATTGAATAAATTATATTGACTTTAACTTTGACTTTGAGCATCGCAATTTCACAATAATTATGTGTCGGGGAGTCACGTTGCAGGTTCTGACCCGAGAACTTGTCTCGCGTGTTGACCGCGCGTCGCGTCTTTGCCTGCCACGAGGCTCCGCATTCCTTAATCTCATCTTGTTCTTTATCAAAAACAATCCCTGAGATTTGGATAGATACTCCCACAAACTACTTGACATTGGCGGAAATGCGGTGCTAACGCACAAGCAAAAAGTTCATTAATTATAAATAAAAAAAAAATTATGTGTCGAAAACTCGAAACTTGTATTGGAAAACCGACAGCAATAGGATAAAGTAGTTACACAGATAGGAAACAGAAAGCCGATTATAGGTTTCAGATGTTAGAAACAGAAGAAATTGAATTTTTTTTTAGAAAAATTAATCATAGCATAGCATATAAGCATACGCTCACGACTATATTCCCCGAGGGGGTAGTCGGAGATATTCTGAAACCTCAGAACATCCACGTTTCTCCAGTAGTACCGAAACTCTGTCCAGTGTGACGGGGGGTGAGCCCGTCGCCACTTATAATGGACATTGAGTACAATACATGCCTCGAAATTGAAGCATGCAGGTTTTCCAAAATTTAAAGGTATAATATGGCTTAGTTTTAAAATTTAAACCAGGATACATTTTTAATCAGTACGGATACTTTGACCATGCATTTTACTTATCAAACTGAAAATCTTTTATTACAGAAACAAATTCAAAATTTGAAAAGAAACCAAGCTGATCCATACATTAAAGTAGAAGTAGGTCTTGCAGTTTTGTATGAACCAGCAACATTTTTTTTTCAGTTTGGTTAATAAAATCCTTGGTCAAAGTATCCGTAGGTACTGACTAAATATATATCCCGTATAAACGCTTAGAAAGTGGTAAAACCGTTTTATATTTGTGTATCGCGATTGGCTACATATACATATACAGGTACATAGTCTTCTTTACTTTTATCTTTGAAAATGATAAGTAGCTAATCTGAAAATTGAAAAAAAATACAACAAGTATAAATTAACAGAGAGTTCCAGTTCTAAGTAAATATGTTATCCGTATACATAAGTTTTCCACTAAGATGTTATCAAAGGAGGAAGAAGCCGCCTTTACTTTACAGATTTTCGTATGATTAAATTCGAGTAGTAAGACAACAAAAATTGCTTGCAAAAGAAACTCGGTAAATAAAAAACCTATTGCGGTAAAATCCGTTCGCCTCTTCTTTCAATACGGGTACTGCAAACCCTTTGGGTCAGTTTTCTCAACAGAGAACAATGGGTTTTAAATATAAGTGAAGATTAAATAGGCTGACATTTTCTACCAGCTATAAAACATTTTTGTTTTTGTGATATTATGTCCTTTCCATCAAGTGACAATTTTATGTAGATATAGGTGTATGCTCATCGTAATAAAAATCTTAAATGAAAATGGTCTCTCTCATCTTTAGTAACAGTAGGTAGGTATTTATATGATGCATTCAGTTTCAAAATGTTTTAAGAACATTTTATTTGATTGCTGTTTCCATCGCTGCATGTTCTCCTTTTTTGTTTTATCTACGATTTTCCGGGTGCAGTGCCGAAGTTTCTACCGAGAAGCCTCAAGCATTGTGGTCTAAGTTACAAGTTTAATATCACTGTTCAAGTAAGTTAGTTCCAGTTTTCGAGATAGTTTGTTTGTTAAGAGACATTTTGAGGACAACTTTTGATCAATGATAAAAACATTGAATGTGCTCGAATCAATGTGAAGTTTGATCTGGTTTTGATAACCTTAGATATGATAAGATGTAGAGAGATAAACATTAGAGATTTTTTGGATTTGTATAAAGAAGAACGTATGATTGATGTGGAACTTCTACTTTAGAGTCAGGAATGACCTGAAATGTGCTTGTGGCGACTTGCCACAGATGTCAACACCCACAAGTTATAGCAACGAAGCTAACAGATGGCGCTACGGACGCACTCGCAAATGTGCACGTAAGACAACTTTCGACGTCACATTGATAACCCGTTAGCCGCTACACATAAGGTTCACAATCGTATACAAGACATGAATCGCGCAAGAGAAATAATCACAGAGATTCGATATATATACTCGTACAAGGTCCAACTAAGAACTGTTGTCACTTATCCCAGCTACCCAATCCGCCACGTAGCCCCAGCAACGTCCTATGCCGAGGTCCGTACCCCTCTGGGTGCCCCTAGGTCGGTTGCTTAAGTTCATTCATTTGGCACCATAGATCCTTCGTGGTCCCTCCAATAGTCCGCCGTAAAAAGCAGAAGCTGCTCCCTGAGCAACGTTGTATTAGTCAAATCCACAAAAAAAAAACTAAGAACTGTTGGACCACGGCCGATCCCCAGGCTTCATACCTAGTGGCGAAAGATCTTCCCTTTTCACCGAAGGAACTTTCCAGTTGTTCTTCTACATGCTTGAAACCAACAAGCAATTGAAAAAAGCTGTCGAAAACAGATTTAAATAAATAGCAAGAGTCGCTATCGTTGTCCGTATCGCTGCACGGCAATAAGGTGCAAAGTTATTCGCACCCGTCCTATCGTACAATTCTCTAATAAATATAAATATCTTGGACATTGTCACACAAACTATCTAGTCACATTTAAAGTACCAGAATCTAGCCTGGACTTGTATTATGATGACTAAACAACGATATAGAATACATATATAGATACAAACATCCATGACTCGGGTACAAATATTCATATTCATCATACAAATATTTGTCCCTTACGGTATTCGAACCCGCCAACTACTAATAACCCACCAATTGTCACAACGACACGTGTTCAAAATAAAAATCTTTTGTTCTTTCATGTGCTGGCAGCGTGACATAGCTAGGGTTTTCAAGTCTCGTATTGCCTATTCTTTAAATGGCGGCAAGTCTAGCGATTTGACCAAGAAGTTTTCATGGTATACCTAACCTATTGCCATTCACCCCTCGGTGGGGATCGGCCGTCAAGCATACCTGAGCTGTGGAGTGAGACAGGCCTGCCGGTTGTTAGTACCTACCTCATAAACAAATTTTGTATGTTATGGAACCAGTACAGAATATTTCACTCCACAGTCTCTTCTCGCTTTTACCAAACTATTCCAAGATGGCCTAAACCACTGCGGCATAGTTTAATTATTATACTAGTAGTAGTTACTGCGCAAGCTCGTTTATATGGAAATTTTTGATACTGAAGGAAGCGTTTGAAACTGGACTGAAATCCCAAGAGAGCATTGTTGCATATCTGTATAAATGGTTATTATAATATTTCATGCTGTTATGTAAATCAAAACCAGGTAGTCTCTTCGCTAGCAGATTATTTTGGAGTCCCACAGGGGATAGTATTGGGCACTATCTTCTTTCATTAGTATATAGGGTCCTTTTTAATATGCTGACACTTTTTTAGGGGAATGACCAGACCGTCAAACTGAACAACGTTTTCTATGGTACCAACATCAAAATCGCGAAAAAAAATCAGCTGTTCCATACAAAACTGCAAACCTACTTGAGCAAAATGTATGGGACTGCTGTTTTTTTTTTTCGCGATTTCCATATTAGCCCCCATAGAGAAAGTTGTTCAGTTTGATGGTCTGATCATCCCTTAAAAATCCATTTTCTTAAGGTAGTTGCAGAGTTGTCAATTTCATACAAAAGTTTGAGGCGTAATACGCGTAGACGGTACAATTAAACGTAATACATATTTTATGCATGAAAAGCTTTGAACTTATCCATAGAAAATTTCTAAGCTTTTTATTATCTTCGTAATTATATTATAAATTGCAAATGTTATTATTTTGATACGCGGCATTTAGATTTTCTAATAAAAAATTCCATGTATTACTAAATATTACTGTTATTAATACCGTCTACGCGTATTACGCTTCAAACTTTTGTATGAAATTGACAAATCTGCAACCACCTTAATCGATTTTTTGTAAGGAAACGAAAGTCATCAACATAGTATCAGCACAGAATAGTAGTTCTATATATAGAACGGCCACTCGCTTATGCGGTTTAAAGGTTAATTATACTTTTTCTTAATCCCTGTATAGTTATATAGGGTCCTTCTTAATATCCTGACACTTTTTCAAGGGGACCATCAGACCGTCAATCCCACCATCACCAACATCGAAATTGCGAAAAAAGTCTGCTGTTCCATTCAAAACTGCAAAACCTACTCGAGCCAAATGTATGGGACAGCAGATTGTTTTTTTCGCGATTTCGATAAGATAAGATAAGATAAATATTCTTTATTTGCACACCAAGAATAGAAAAATACAATTTAAAACAAGAATGAGAAGGGTCCCATAGAGAAAGTTGATCAGTTTGATAGTCTTATCTCATCTTAAAAAATGACAGCATATTAAGAAGGGCCTTGTATTGGGACAGCTGAATTTTTTTTGTTCTGCCACGTTTGCTCCCATAGTAAAAGTTGTTCAGTTTGATGGGTGGAGTATGTGGTGTGAAGGTTAATGATACTTTTCCTTACACCCTGTATAGTAAATACATGGTTTATTTTTGTTTGATGTTCATGAACCGAGAATGTATTTGGTGCATTCAGCTCGTATGTAATTCGTTAAACGTGTGAAAATTTACAACTAGCTAAGCTATACCTAACCTAACTCGCCCGCCCACTCGGTGAACTCAACGAGAATTAATTGAAGTCCTAACTAAGTTGTCATTTCTGACAAGGGTCTTGCCTAAAAAATTTCCTTTTGGCACAAGACATTCGTCTAGGTGGCTTAGGAAATAAAAATTTACCGACCTTCACATGTTATGAATATAGAACGATGTACGTGACAGGCAGAGGTACTGAATATCTAGGTGAGCTATTGAAAAGGGGAAAAGCGTAGTTTATTTCTTTGATACTACAGCAGTATTTTATTTTTCAAAACACGACTTTTACATAATGTCAGCAACGTAGGCTTCGTCAAAACAAAAATATATTTGATATATTTAATAGTTCTTTTTTCTAAATTATGTAAGAAAAAATTAAGAAATTAAATATTTCAAAGATGTTTTAAATATAGGGTCTTTCTTAATATCCTGACGATTTTTGAGCAGATGATCAGACCATGATCATGACCATGACCATGAGTTTTTCGGAATTTATGTACGATTTGTAACACCACTGGCTTTTCGGTGAAGGAAAACATCGTGAGGAAACCTGCATGCTTCAATTTCGAGGCATGTATTGTACCCACTGTCCATTATAAGTGGCGATGGGCTCACTCCCCGTCACACTGAACAGAGTTTCGGTACTACTGGTGAAACGTGGATGTTCTGAGGTTTCAGAATATCTCTGCCTACCCCCTTGGGGAATATAAATCGTGGTAAATACGACCGACACAACGACGATCGGGGGCCGGGAGTCGTTGGCCGACGGCCGGCACAAGAATCTTGTATGTATGTTCTGTTTTGGTGTGGAATAAAGTATAATTGAATTGAATTGAATCTTTCGATTATTAATATTATGGTATTAATTCATACATCCGACGATGTATAGGATACTAATTTAATTTTCGAAACGAAAAAACAAATATCAAGGTCATTCGGTGCGATACAATGAGCGCGAGACACTCGACTGAATTAAGCCCCGACGTCAAGGCTCGACATTTTTATACCTGACGTGCGGAGTGAGACAGACCTGATAATATTTATAAATACCAAACACAACTAATCCAAAACGTTATCGTGATAAATAAAACAATATATTCGAAACAGTAATACCCATAGGGTTAGTCGCGTGAATTATTCATAGAATTGTAAATGTCGCCGCGTATACACCAGAGGTAGACTTTGCTTTCAATTTTGTGCAAACATTTGGTGCCTAGGCAATCTGGTAGAATCTTGTAGATATGAACATTGTTATGAACTGTAACATGGGTTCGTTGGATGTAGTAATTTTGATTTCTTTGGCAGTTTCTTCTACACGTGATATTGTTAAAGAAATTTTTTTTCCGTCTTCAAATATAGGGAGTTTTTGCTCTTCTTTATGTAGTGCATGTTTGCGATGTTCTCGACAACTATTGGACCGATTTTGATGATTCTTTCACTGTTGTAGTCAGTTGTAGTCTTTAAAATAGTTCTTGTATTATAAAGTGATACTGGTATGGTGTAATTGATGAAAAGATATGGGTCAAATCAAAGTACCTATTTATTCTTCATCGTAGCTTCACTGCAGTGAATTTTAGCCTTAAGCCTATTCTCAAGACTTTGATTCACTGCAGTCCCTTGATCATCATCAATTGTATCTTAAGAGGATATAATTCGAAGCGCGCTCCATACAAACGTACTATGGTGATATTTTCAATACTAACCAATTAAACTCAATGAAATTTTTCAGAATCAATCTAAAAACAAATTTCTATGCTTGTATAGAGTCAGATTTTCGTTAAAATGTTTAGTTTTAAAGTTACAGTGCCTCAACGATTTCCATACAAATCTTAAATTAATCCTAGCATTGAAACTGTATATTTTAACGAAAATCTGACTCCACATAAGCATAGACATTTGTTTCAAGATTGTTTCAACAAAATTTCATTGAGTTTAATTGGTTAGTATTGAAAATATCACCATAGTACGTTTGTATGGAGCGCGCTCCGAATTATATCCCCTTAACCATTATCATCAGCCTATCATCATCCACAGCCCAACACAAGTCTCTCCTAAGCGCCACAAAATTCTTCCCCCGGCCTTCTACATCCAGTCGTACCCTACGTGGGTTTATTACATAAATGCTCAAAAGTATGTCTCTCTTTATCTATCTATCTTATAATATAATCTGTCTACCTTTTAAGTTTTCACGGCTAAATATCGGAACCGATTTTGATGAAATTTGGTGAGTATATAGGGTCCTTCTTAATATGCTGAAAATTTTTTAAGAGTGAGGATGACCAGACCAACATACTGAACAACTTTCTTTATGGCACCAACATCAAAAACGCGAAAAAAAAACGGCTGTTATATACAAAACTGCAAACCTACTCGAGCCAAATATATGGAACAGCTGTTTTTTTTTGCGATTTATATATAGGTCCCATAGAGAAAGTTGTTCAGTGTGATGGTCTGGTCATCCTCTTAAAAAGGTGTCAGCATATTAAGAAGGATCCTGTATAGGTCGCTTAAACCATGAGGAAGGACATAAGAATCAAATCCTATGCAGATAAAGTATTGGGTAACAGACTTTGTATATTGCGAGATCTCATCACCTCTTTTAAATCCATCAGTGCACACAATTTGGGACACCACCGGGCGGAACAAGATGAAAGTGCCTTTTGAAACCTAAACTCCGGCTCAAGGTCCGGCAGTAGGTATCTTGTATCATGATGTTGCTATGATTGAAGCACTCTGAACACTCTCTGCGACTTTCCTTCACCACTAACCACCATCTGATCTGATCACTCATTAACTTATTTATACAAAATAAAAAAAGAAGCTTAAGTATAAGCATAATGCTCACGACTATATTCCCCGAGGGGGTAGTCAGAGATATTCTGAAACCTCGGAACATCCACGTTTCACTTACCGAAACTCTGTCCAGTGTGAAGGGGAGTGAGCCCGTCGGCACTTGTAATGGACGGTGGATACAATACATGCCTCGAAATTGAAGCATGCAGGTTTCCTCACGATGTTTTCCTTCACCGAAAAGTGGTGTTATAAAAAGTGAACTTTAAATAAAAACAGAAAAGAAAAAACTTCCAGTAACGCACTCGCACGCACGGTCTGGCAACCCCACTCCACAAACTGCGCCGTCATCTTGACAGGACTTTTTTTGACATTTTGCGTCTAAAACTCCTACGCATCATAACCAAATTGTTTTTTAAGGGGATATAATTCGGAGCGCGCTCCTTACAATCGTACTATGGTGATATTTTCAATACGAACCATTTAAAGTCAATGAAATTTTGCTGAAACAATCTTGAAACAAATATCTATGCTCGTATGGAGTCAGATTTTCGTTAAAATATACAGTTTCAATGCTAGGATTATTTTAAAATTTGTATGGATATCTTTGAGGCACTGTAACTTTAAAACTATACATTTTAACGAAATTCTGACTCTATACAAGCATAGAAATTTGTTTTTAGATTGATTTTGTAAAATGTCATTGAGTTTAATTGGTTAGAATTTAAAATATCACCATAGTACGTTTGTATGGAGCGCGCTCCGAATTATATCCTCTTAATTACTGAAAAGCATTTTTAAAGTCAATAAACGCATTATATTTGCGGAATAATCTATTCATTTCAAAGACTCCCATCAAGAAGTAGAAACAATCGCACCAAGTATTATAGAATTATGTTAAGTAATATTGAAGCGACTGTAACAGCGACTTCCTTTGCGTCGCGCAGTCGGGTAATAAAGGTCATGTTCCATTCTTAATGAATTAAATTTAATCTTTCACTCTGTTGATTTGGGTTGACGTGTACACTGGTCCTATTAGCATTGTACAAATTTCATAAGTCTCCCCAACTAACTTCTATGCCATTGTAACAAGAGTGAAAGCTAGCGAATTTGTGGGACTTCCCTACGTGATCATACTAAGCCTGTATGAATTCATAATGAATAAAGACGTGACATTGCGAAAATTGTTTGTGATGACTGTATGTTAAATAAGGATAGAGGTAACGTGATAATTTACAAGTTGAGTGTAAATATACAGGGTGTAATCTTATATGAGTTACAAATATTTTTTAAGGTGCTTCAAACTAATTTTATTGTTGAGCCAAAATGGGGTCGCAATAAAAACAGTTGTTCCAAAGAAAACGTCAATGGCTAATGGACCCAATTGTATGGAATAGCTGACTTTATGCGATTTGTAACTGATTTATGTTTACACGTTGTATAACACTGGTATTTGATGTATATGGACACATCGAAATCGCAAAAAAACCAGCTGTTCCATATAAAACTGCTAACCTACTCGAGCCAAAATGTATGGGACAGCTGTTATTTTTTGGCGATTTCAATGTTGGTCCTATAAAGGGTGTTAGGGTAAACAGTTGCATTACTTTAAGGGGTGATTGTACCCATGATACTGAACTACTTTCCCTAAGAAACCTATATGAAACACATAGGAAAAAAAAATTTTTTGCGTGTTTCCTATAGGTTTCTTAGGGAAAGTATAAGCATATGCTCACGACTATATTCCCCGAGGGGGTAGTCAGAGATATTCTGAAACCTCAGAACATCCACGTTTCACCAGTAGTACCAAAACTCTGTCCAGTGTGACGGGGGGTAAGCCCGTCGCCACATAAAAGGAAAGGCGGTTCTTAGGGATAGTTGTTCAGTATCATGGGTACAATCACCCCTTAAAGTAATGCAACTGTTTACCCTAACACCCTGTAGAGTAAGTTGTTCAGTTTGATGGTCTGATCATCTCCTTAAAAAACCAACGGCATATTTTAAGAAGGACCCTGTACATTTTGTAGAATATCTCCGTAACTCCAACAAAACACTTCAGGGAATACAAGTGTAACCACGAGCATTTACATGCAAACACGATAGTGAGGGCAGTTTTTAAATTTCACAACTTTCCGCTTCAGCAGACGTCTGGCATATTGAACGGCAAAATGCTAAAGTTAACGGAATCCAGTGCCAAAACGTTCATTGAATTTTGAACTGAGGACCCACCCCGGCCTACATTTGGCATTCTCCCAAAAAAGTTTCATTTTAAAATTCAATGCACGTTTTTGGAAAGCCTGTTTTATGTTTAGCTTTTCAACGCATCATTAGCTTTTGGTTCACAACTAGCTTTTGCCCGATACTTCGTCTGCGTAGTCTTTAGAAAGGAACCTGTTTGTTAATCCAAAACATATTCTATCTGTGGCAAAAGCCAATGCCTAAAAATAGAGCCTTTTTTAGAGCGGCAATCAATCAAACTTGAATATTATAAAAGTCAAAGTCAATATAATTTATTCAATATAAGAGCTTGCAGCACACTTAACAAACGTCAAATCTTTTTAAAGCTACCACCGCGTCGGAACGTGTTGTCGCTGGAGAGAAGATGCGGCCAGAAACTCTACAACATAACACGACTTAATAACTACTACAATATAGTTCAGAATAAAGTTGCAAACAAAACTTGTTATTACAAATATCTCTAAACTCAGTCCGAACGGAGACATAAAGGCTTGAAGTAAACGTAATTAATATATTTTCAACTTCAAGCCCTAGACTTAGTTCGGACTGAGTTTAGTGATATACATGTAGTAACAAGTTTTGTATGTTACTTTATTCTGAACTAAAATATTCCAGTTTAGTTGACGGCTGTAACAAACTTTCTCATATATAATGTTAGTAGATTCACGACCATAGGACGCTTCGACGGTTTATACAATTGGGCTGACAAGAAGAGGCTAGCATATTGTATGCTGAGTAAGTGCGGGTGAGAGAGGAATACGCCATTGTTATTCTGAGACAAAAACGTCTCAAACGTTTGGTACTAAACTACCGAAATACTAGACGAGAACAAGCGCTAGAAATATAATCCTCACTTTACACGTATTTGATTTACCTGAGATTTCAAACACAACGTTTAAGCAAACACATGCCCCAGAAAGTTAACCGAACTCTTTGACACAAATGTTTTGAGGTTTTCGGAGGCATGAAGCTGAAAATTTATTTGAATTCCTTGAATTTACTGAGCAATTTAAACCATCAAAGTGTAATTTAATTGAAATTTAATTGAAATGTTCTGTTGAAAGGGTCTTTAAATAAATTAATTCCTAGTTCGGATATCTTCTTGAAAACTAAGTTAAGGTACGATCACTTTAAGTAAATGTCAAGGACGTTTGTCAACAGATAATCTAGTGCCAATCTGGTAACCTTGTATTATGGTGTCTACACACCGAAACCGCCAACATGTCGCTGACAGCCGCCGACACAGCCGTTTCTGTTGGCAACACCAACATAAAATGTAGTAATTAAAAAAGTTGTATTTCCGTTTCCGCCTTCTATACTGGTATGGTGCTTGTGCGTGTAACTAACTCTGGTGTAAAAATCACTAAAATAAATCTCCAGTGCTGCAAACAAGACTTTCCTTTACATCGAACCACTCCGGCCACCAGAAAAACTACAGCCCACTAAAACCTCTCCAGCGGAGCCGAATAAAACACCGGTAGGCCACGTACCCTACAGTTTCCATGTAATTTGTTCCTTTGGGCTGTGTCGGCAACATGTTGGCGGGTTCAGTGTGTCGGCCCTATTAATGATGACTAGACAACAATATCACATGAGTAAATAGAAAAAAAGCTTCAAGACAAAATCTTCAAATAATTTCGCTAGTATAGACAATCTTTTGGAGACATTGGGCGACATGATGACATGATCATTTTGTGCGCTCCTAAAAACTTTGTTTCTTTAGGACCATCACCCCGAGCATGATTTCACTTCTTGCGCGTGACTCGGCTTTATTTCTTACTACTTGTCGCGGCAAGCGCGGCTTATTCTCTCTGGAAAGCGGAGAATTGGTTATTTTCTATGGTGCAAAGGCGCGTCGCGCGCGTGTAGAGAAATCATACTAAACGTGCAGAGGCGAACAAAATGACGCGCTCGACCAATGTCTTCCATAGATTGTCCACTACCGTGATTGTTCAAAGCTTTGTCTCGTTGTATCAGCTGTTCCATACATTTGAGTCAATTACACATTGAAATAAGCAATCTACTTTTTTCGCGTTTGCAGTATTGGTTCTGTATTAAAAGTTTTTCAGTTTGATGGTCTGAAGCACTCCTTAAGAGAAGTTTATTCCGAATGCGTGAATGCGCGCTCCATACAAACGAAGTCTGGTGATATTTTTAATACTAACCAATTAAAGTTAATGAAATTTTTCTGAAAAAATCTAAAAACTAATCTCTACGTTTGAATGAAGTCAGATTTTCCTTAAAATGTATCGTTTTAAAGTTACAGTGCCTCAAAGATTTCCATAAAAATCTTAAATTAATCCTAGAACTAAAACTGACGAACTGGCTATTTTAACGAAAATCTGACTTCATACAAACATAGATATTAGTTTTCAGATTGATTCTGAATAATTTCATTGACTTTAATTGGTTAGTATTGAACATATCACCAGACTTCGTTTGTATGCAGCGAGCATTCACGCATTCGGAATAAACTTTTCTAAGTATGTAACGCATCAGATGATGCATGCATATCCATCTGATGTTTCCACCTCAAAAAGGATAATAGTCGTAAGTATTATTTTGTTCACAATAGAAACTAAAAATAACTTTCTTTTGTTACAGGTAGCCCCAAACTTAATCGAATTTATTAAATCCCCAGTGAACCTAATAGATTTCATAGCAACATTAAGTTTTTATATGGACGTCGTGGTTGAACTAACAGTGGTACGAAGAACGGTAGATAAAGCTAATATATTGGAGTTTATATCAATTATAAAGATCTTAAGGCTGTTTAAACTGACGAGGCATAGTCCTGGACTTAAGATTCTGGTGCATACGTTTAAGGCTTCGGCCAAAGAGCTGACTTTGTTGGTGTTTTTTTTGGTGCTCGGTATCGTGATATTTGCTAGTCTCGTGTATTATGCTGAGAAGTCTCAGGTGAGTAAATAATTTATCTCTTTAATCTATCTTTATTTTGTCCGCCTATGATCATTCGTTTACAGTGCAGTCTGTCCGATTATGGAATGATCTGCCTCTTATTATAAGACAAGCTCCTTCCCTGCCCATTTTTTAAAAACGAGTGTGAGATCACTATCTCACCTTCTGACTCATTATTATTAATTTGACATTTTGATCCATTACCTATTATATGTTTATTAATGTTTTCATTATTCATTGTTAGATATTATGTATGTATATATATATATTTATGTGTGTATTATAATATACTCGTATGTATTGTAAGCTATTTTTATTTTATATCTTATTTATTACACCGCCATAGCAAGTTTTTTTACTTAAGAGTTCTTCCATCCTATGGTTGTCTGGAAGAAATCGCTTTTAGTGATAAGACCGCCATTTGTACCCTTACGGTCTAGTATTCTGTTTTGTTGCTGTATGTTTTTGGTGTGCTAA
Organism: Agonopterix alstromeriana; assembly: GCA_963924505.1. NCBI lineage: Eukaryota > Metazoa > Arthropoda > Insecta > Lepidoptera > Depressariidae > Agonopterix > Agonopterix alstromeriana. Next base: position 2,071,766 of record OZ004676.1, on the reverse strand, counting down.
TAAAGAATATTTATGTTATGTTATGTTATTGCATCGGAAACGCCAAAAAATCTGCACATCTGGTCCGAGTATGTTTGCTGTTCCGTGTGACGCAGCCCTTAGACAATATAACTATGGACGAGTTACGTGTGTAATTATACTAACAAACTTTTCTGTCACTTTTTGCGGGGGACGAGGTAGCACGAGATCTGCTACTATAAATTTTATTCCATTACTTGAGATTCTAATTTTGATTGTTAAAAATAGTCTCCTGAGAACCCAAAAAGATAATAGTTTGAAGTTACTGTTCCGCATTTATAGGCTGTCACGTTTAGTGATAAGGTATAAAATTGTGTACAAATATAAAAGATCAAATGGTCATGTAACGTGGCAGAGGGTAAATGCTACCGCAAGGCTGGTCCCTAGTTATATTCTCTAAGGAAGCAGCCATTTCGATTTTAGTTATAAAGTTGTTTCATGTTTTATTTAAAAACCGACACCATAATATTAGGTGCGTCTGCACTGTACAAATTATTTGCGAAAATAAAGGGTGTTGCAGACCGTCAGTTGTATTTGGAAGCAAAACCAAAAAATTGAACTTGCCATACTATAATAAATGCATGGAGAAAAATATCAAGTAGTGTGTGTATACCCTACTATTTGATGATTTAACCTTTCGCCCACAAAACACTGCATAAAAAGAAACTCTTGTCCCTTAGTCGTCTCATACAACACCCACTGGAAGAAATGGGGTGGTCAATAGGGTATTACACCTTTTTTTGAAAACTGTTTTAAAGTAAAGGAAGGTAAGTAGGATGAATGAAAGTCGACTTACGAAACAGATATATACGGCGTGTTTGGAAGGAAAAATTGGTAAAGGCAGACCAAGTAGACCTGACCTAGACCAGGTCAGGGACGTCATTAAAAAATGCCAGGTTAAAAGTAGCCGAAGTCGAAGGGAATGTATGACAAGATGAATGGACTTAGAGGAAGCAAGAGAAGTGTGTCAGAACCGCCCAAAGCGGAGATCTATAGTTTCTGCCTACCCCTCTGGGAAAAAAGTAATCCTGGGGTTTAAAGTAATCCTGGGATCGTAATGAACCAGTAGAATTTTAATTTAGCCAAAAATGCCTTAAAACTATATTTATTATGAGTTTTAATTATTGCGCGGAAACGCTAGCCGCCATGCTGTCCCGCTCGTGACGTCACTCCGTTAGTAAACAATACGACTGCGAAAGACCAAAGTAACAAGATTTGTGAAGTGCCTTAAAACTATATTTATTACGAGTTTTAATTTTTGCGCGGAAACGCTAGCCGCCATGCTGTCCCGCTCGTGACGTCACTCCGTTAGTAAACAATACGACTGCGAAATACCAAAGTAACAAGATTTGTGAAGTGTCGCTATCGGAGTGACGTCACGTCAGAATTTAAAATGGTGAATGACGTTTTAGACATTTGAAAAACAGATTTAAAAAGTCGATTTTTAAAATTGAATTATAAAATGTAAACTGCATTTTTATGAATAAATATCGACGTTTCTCGTTTTTTTTCGAAATCTGCATGCATGCATATGCTCACTACTATATTCCCCGAGGGGGTAGTCAGAGATGTTCTGAAACCTCAGAACATCCTCGTTTCACCGGTAGTATCGAAACTCTGTCCAGTGTGACGGGGGGAGAGACCGTCGCCACTTATAATGGACAGTGGGTACAATACAGGCCTCGAAATTGAAACATGCAGGTTTCCTCACGATGTTTTCCTCACCGAAAAGCCAGTGGTGTTACAAATCGTACATAAATTCCGAAAACTCATTGGTACGTGTCGGCCTGGACGGGGATCGAACCATCGCCTCCTGCACGGCAGGCCACTTCAGGCAAGGTTACTCGCCACTGGGCCACCACGGCTTTTTGTTTAAGCTGTTTGTATGAAATCTATCATAAATATGCATTTTTATATTTTTCTTACGTGGTGTAAAATACCATATTCTAAGCCGGAACCACACGGCCTTCTCTGTATGTAAATACGGCACTTCTCTGTATGCAAATTGCACAATTTATCTCCACCATTTAAGCATACTGCAACACACAAATGAAACATGCACCAAAGCGTAGCGTATGATTTCTCAGCAAATTTACATAAATAACTTTACTGTACTCACAACTTGTTCCAATTTTAAGCACAGTGCAATAATTTTCAGTGCAAATAAGATTGGCTGTGGTCCAACGACTTTAAGTTAAGCCAAATAGATTAACGTTTGAGACTTGATACTGTGATGCCTAGTTACATTGGGCTAGTATTTTAGTCTAGACAAAAGAAAGTGGTTAGTAAAATGTGCACTTGTATAAATTCTTCGCACGTTTGTATTTCGAAGTTCAGTTAATATTTAATAGTGGAGCTACGATGTTTAAAACTATCGCCGAAGCAACGGCTTACTTCTTTGAATGGGTGCTTGGTTTATTGGTATTTAATCTCGAGTGCCTCGGAAGCTTTGACGAATTATTATGAGGACTAGCCTTTCGGTAGCATTTCCCCTCTGCCACGGTATAAGCACAATTGATCTTGTGCATTTACATTCAATTTTACACTTTATCACTAAACGATACAGCCTATAATTGCGAAATAATAACTTCGAACTTAGAACGTTTGGGGTTCACACGAGACTACTTTTCATGATTTTTGACATTAAAAATTAGAATCTAAAGTTATGGGGAATAAAATCCAAAGCTGCGGATTTCATGTTACCTCGCCCCCCGCAAAAAGTGGCAGAAATGTTTGTTAGTAGAATTACACGCGTAACCAGTCCACATATAAATAGTCAAAGCTCGGAAGGTACGTTGAACATTTGTTTAAGGATAGTCTTGTTAAACAAAACAAAGCTTTTTGTTAAGCCGGTAAACCTATTAAGGCGGCTTGAACATATTCCAACAATGGATAGTTGAGACTTACCTATCTCCATTGATCCGCTCTAGGCCAGAAAGAAAGACTTACTCTCTCTAACCCAAAAGCTAAATTTGTTTTGCATGTGCCATCTTCTCTCAGATATAGTAGCTATCATTAGGGCTTTCGGATTTTAGAAACTTAAGCCCTGATTAGAGACAAGTTGTTTCTGAACTTACTTGACTTACTAGCCTAAAATACTAGCTCGGTGTAAACATGGCAAAAGGTTCAATGCGCTGCAATTTAAGTCTTGAAAGTAATTTTACTGATGAAACTAGACGCTTTCTTATTTACTAATTTTCAAACAAAAGTTATGAGAACATTCAACCATTCCGACGTTTGTATGAAAATGGTATGAAACGTCGAATTAAGATGCAATATTTTTATTTGAATTTGCTCTTAATCATCATAATCCTCTCCATTACTGAATTGAATTTTATAAGGTCACAAGTCGTAGAACATTCTAAAGAGAAAGAAACCTTAGATTCTCAATTTTTGAGAGTTACGCGGTTATTAATTAAGCTAAAGTTAATCATTCACCATCATCACCCAGAACCCGTTAAAATGATTAACTTTAGCTTAACCTTAGATTCGTTGAAATAAGCCTTAATTTATAGTCATTTATTTTTCTATTTCATCATTCTCTATTAACTAGTTTTTGTAATTAATAATATAAAGTCTGTGAACCTATCCAAAAGAAAAACCCACACAGCGACATGGCCTCAAGCCAAGCTCTTTAATATAGATTTAAAAAAAAAAAAAAATTTAGAACCTCGATAATTTAGACCCCTGATGACGTCAACGTCATAGTAGGGCACCGCCGTAACGTAGACGTAATTTCTGTCTCCAAATACACTATGTAAACTAACTATAAGCAATCCTTCGAACCACGTACTCTACCCATCAACCTGAACAACTTTGACTATGGGAGCAAACCTGTCAGGGCAAAACAAATCTGCTGTTCCATACTAAACTGCAATGCCCACATGCCTTAAACGTATGAAACATTTGTTTTTTTTTTTGTTCTGCAGGTTTGCTCCCATAGTAAAAGTTGTTCAGGTTGATAGTTTAAAGGTATGCCTTTAGTTAGTTTGCATACTGTATTTTATTGCCAATATGTAATAATATAACAATTAAAACAGAGACTGACCATTCGAAATAGCAACGAAATTTTAAGGCTATTTTGAATTACAAAAACATCGATTTGAAACATTTACTCTCACTTTATTCTTGGAACAGTTTTAGTAACGTTCAAGATAAATATCGGATAGTATATCTTTATGATAAATAAATTATATTTGGTAATCAGAGTTGGCCAGACAGCTAATTATGAACCGGAAAATCTCGTCTTTATATGCAATGAAGTAGGTAGCTTAGAAAATTGATCTTTTCAAATTTCGTGAAAGAGTAAAAAATTCGACAGAGTGAGAACAACTTTCAGATATAATTACTTCCTTATAGTACCTACTATAGCATAGCATATGCTCACGACTATATTCCCCGAGTGAGTAGTCAGAGATATTCTGAAACCTCAGAACAACCACGTTTCACCAGTAGTACCGAAACTCTGTCTCGTGTGACGGGGGGTGAGCCCGTACCTACAGATAAATACTTATTATGAAATAGGTCCATAGCTAAGCAATCGCTGAATCACAAAAAGATAGACAAACTAAATCTTTCTTTTACGTACGACCCTCTAAAAGGAAACCTCTGTAAGAACGTGCCTACATTTTCTTTTTCCGAACCGTTTTCCCGATAAAAAAGTATCTGTTCATCAGTGAGTCAGTGATAGATTAACTAGGAAATGTCTTCCAATCAACTTGTGACGATATAAATCACAGATGTCTACTAATTAAGGCGCTATCTGCACAGACATACGTACATGATCTTGAAAGTAGATTGATTAGTATTAAATAATAAAAAAAACTGGCAGCATGTTGACCACTAACTTGTTTCCACCAATCCACCCTGGACTTGCGTGGTGGAGAAAGGCTCACTCCAATTCTCACCTTTATTTGTGAGAGGGTTTTCTTCTGCTATGGAATCCTACAGACTATAACTTAATCCTCCTTTTTTGTATTGAGGAGTCAATTTGTAAATTCTAGCAACATTTACAATATAAAATATTTTTGAAGTTAGTTTTTTTTTTATCACATACCGAAATTTTCATTTAAATGTGAACAAATTGTTACTTTCTCCTTTTTTTCGAAGACGATTATAAAAATTTACAATTCCGTCAACAAATTATTTTTGCTGTTTAGGTACATAAATAAAATTAAGTAGTCAACGCGTACGACGCGCCCCACAGCCACTTGTGAATATAAATTAACACCATTATTATATTTTTTACTAGAAGCCGTGGTGGTCCAGTGGCGAGTAACCTTGCCTGCCGTGCAGGAGGCGATGGTTCGATCCCCGTCCAGACCGACTCGTACCAATGAGTTTTTCGCAATTTATGTACGATTTGTAACACCACTGGCTTTTCGGTGAAGGAAAACATCGAGAGGAAACCTGCATGCTTCAATTTCGAGGCATGTATTGTACCCACTGTCCATTATAAGTGGCGACGGGCTCACCCCCTGTCACACTTGACAGAGTTTCGGTACTAGTCGTTAAACGTGGATGTTCTTAGGTTTCAGGACATCTCTGACTACCCCCTCGGGGAATATAGTCGAGAGCATATACATACATACAAAATTTTAATAGCGTATAATAAAACTAATCGTTTTTCTATGGTAGTTCCAAAAAACATTTTCGTTTTTCGGCTCATAATCTTCAGGAACGGGGCGACACGGATTCACTCCCCGTCACACTGGACAGAGTTTCGGTACGTGGATGTTCTGTGGTTTCAGAATATCTCTGACTACTCCCTGAGGGAAAATAGTCGTGAGCGTGTCGTGTCGTGTATGTAAATTATTCTTCAGGAAAAGTATTGAAAAATAAAAGTACTTAAAATGTTTCTAGTAATTAAAACGTAGGGGTACAGTAAACAGTTGTAAGTGGCGCCTTAATGATATGATAAACCTAACTTAACTATAGAGAAGTGTTCATTTGATGCGATTAAGTAGTTAGAGGTTTACTGATTACATGATTGAGTGTCAATTTGAACATGGATTGATGTGATTAATAATTATTAAATTTGAAACTTTGATATTGATTGATCTTGGAAAATACAAACATTACCTAAACTAAATTCACTGGCTCTGTGACCCAAAATGGGTATTGACTTTCGAAACGAAATAGTCTATGTATTATTGTATACATAGCTTTAGCTTAAGAATTTATATTGTAATAGTTATTAAGTCGTGTTATGTTGTAGAGTTTCGGGCCGCATCTTCTCTACAGCGACAACACGTACCGACGCGGTGGTAGCTTTAAAAAAAGATTTGACGTTTGATAAGTGTGCTACAAGCTCCTATATTGAATAAAATATATTGACTTTTAAGTCTAAAGTCGACTATTAAGTCGTCGTCGTCGTCGTCAGTCATTAGACTATTACAGTATAAATTCTTAAGCAAAAGTTATGTATACAATAATACATAGTCTATTTAATAAAATAATGATACTATACAGTAAAGTAAATAAACTATAAGCTAGTGACCTCAGACCCAAGCATTTTGATCATTTAAATAATCATCCAGTTTATAATATACGTTTTTACAGAGGACTTTTTTGAGATTTCCAGAGAGAGAACCAGACTTCGTTTGTCAGGAGCGCGCCATCGGTAATATACCCTTAACGTGAAAAACTATCCACACATTCCAACAAACTGAATTCACGTACGTTTTTAAAGCGGACAGTTCTATCGTACATAAAATTCAATTAGCACTAGTAATTTACATGCGCAATTTATTTTCATCAAATAACATTCGATGGCGCGTCCCATGCAAATTCCGAAACATTTACAAATGAATTTTTCCGAACGCAAAATGTTCGCTGGTTGAAAAACTGTCATGTTACTATAAGGGATGTACATCTGTATAAACCCACAGAATAAAGAACAAGTAGAAATCGCATAAGGTCTATTTAGTTCGAGAACGAGCAATAAATAGTATTTTATTGTAAGTGACAACATGACCAAAAAAATAAAAAAACTTACCAAATGAAATTCCACCTTGTCTACTTAATACAGAGTGTGCACATTTGCACTACTTTAATGGGTGTGTAATGTCTAATGTGTAATTTTACTCACGGTACTAAACAACTTTTCCAAAGGGACAAACGGAAATGCGCAAAAAAAAAACTATTTACTTTCATACAAACCTTCGAACAGCTGATTGCATTTAGTACGGAAAGTCCAAATTTTAGAGGAAATTACTCATTAAGTAATTGCTTTAGGATTTGGTCCTTCGAGCCGGATCATAAAGTCTTACTTAATCTACTTCATGAATATTTATTAATATGGTAAACGAAATTAATAAATAACCTTGATAACACACACATAAATAAAAGAACACAAATCCTCGCAGATTACTTCCGGGTAGGCAACACATAAGCCGGATATATCCGGATAAATCCGGACGCACCAACCCTGTAGCTGAATGTGCAGGTATAATTGCCTGTCAATTTGATTTCAAGCAAAAACATTGGTTGTCTGCATGGGTCTATTGAAACGAATGACTTTCAAAAATTAAATCCATTCATCACATCCGACAGTTTTTCCGAAAACGAAGTCGATTCGTTTTTGTTTATTACTGATAGAGCAAAAAGTTATTTTACTATACCTATTGTAATAGCTGGCAAACAACTTGGCAAAAACTTGACTGAGCTGCGCTGAACATAATTTTATGGGCGAAAACGCTACTGCGCACACCACTCACCAGCCCCATTGGTTGCCGGGTCCACTGAGAAAAAAATGCTACGTATACGTAGCCCGTCACAGCTTACTTGCCACGTAGCTTACGACGCGATAATGATTACGAGTGTTGTATCAGCATTTCTTGAAGTGTGTCGACCCAATTCAAAGTGAGGGTTCTCTGGCTAGAGTCGGTCTTTGGCGGGAAGGTACCGCACTACCTGACCCGTTTGTTCCTCCCATGGAAAGCCTACCCCCAGGACAGGAGCTGTGCTTGCCTATCTGGAGATGCTTGAATAGACTCCGAACACAGTTTGGCCGGAGTAAAGACAATCTGTTTAAGTGGGGTTACACGGACGGGACGGACCTTAGGTGTGAATGTGGTGTTACTCCTCAGACTATGGCCCATCTCGTATCGTGCTCTTCCTGCCCGGACACCTGCACGCGAACAGAGCTTATGAACGCTGCCGAAAATGCTATCCGTGTGGCGAAATTTTGGACTGGAAAGATTTAGAATGACATGCCATCGACTCGATAGAAGGGAAGATCAGCATTTAAGTTGCCTCGTACTTCACAATGAAGTTTCAGTATGAAGTACGAGACAACTTAAATACTGATGCAACACTCGTAATCAGGATCGCTTCTTAAGCTACGTGGTACGTTAGCTGCGACGGGCTACGTATAAGCTGCAACGGGCTACGTATGCGTAGCATTTTTTTCTCATTGTAGTTCACTAGTCGAAGTATTCATACATCCATTACTGCCCTTGATCAGCCCGTCTTCAACCATAAACCTCCTCCATATTTCTCCATGACGTTCTGTCTCTCGCCCTCTGCATCCAGTTGGGCCCCACGTGTCTTCTAAAATCATTGACCCATCTTTCTGGTGTGCGGCCTCTACCCCGCGTGGTTTCTCTGGGTCTCCAGTCCAGTGTTCTTTTGGTCAAACGCTCAGTACTCATACGGGCAACGTATTGAATTATTATCTCGACCAGGCATGTCAAACTTGCGGCCCTCCAGGCATTTGACTGCGGTACAATCCAATTCTAAGAACATCTTCCTGATTCGGTTTTGTACCAAGAAATACAGCAATTCAATACAACGTGTTGAACAAGCAAATTGCTGTATTTTGCCTTTCATAGGGAAACAAAATCGCGATTGACTGGCGCTTGAATGCAGTGTCGATGTTGATTTGCGCATATAAAATAGCTCAAATATAGACAACATATTAAAAAAAGAGAACGAACTTGGAATTTCTGGGAGTTTTACCAATTTTCTTTGCGGCCCAATGACTCTATGATTTTTTATGAATTTCGCCTAACGATGACAATGAGTTTAACATGCCAGATCTAGACTTATTTAGTATACAAAAAAACAAAATCAAAAAAATTTTTATAAAATAAAATAATAATTTATTATAAAAATTACTTAAATTGATTTATGGAATCTGCCTAAATGTTGTAGCTTTTACAATAAATATCAATTGATAATTAAATCACTACAAATATCATGATTTTTTTTATAAGCTCACGACTATATTCCCCGAGGGGGTAGTCAGAGATATTCTGAAACCTCAGAACATCCACGATATCATGATATGTATCGTTATTGAGTGAACCCTGAGTAGTATAGTAGTGTCACCAAATTGTTGCATAACCTACTAGTATAAGAGATAAGAGGAGTTTTGGTAACCATCAGCTGCAAGATTGATTCGGTATCCATAGGGTGTAGAGCATCTCTGTGATGGGGATGGACCAGGTCTGCCTGCATAACTCCAGTCGGTTTAGGAGTTACAGCCATTCAAAGGTCTGATATGGTTGCTAAAAATGAATTTGCATGAATATGCAGGTATTATTGTAATATGCACCGTAGCTATGCGAACAGTACAAAAACTGACATGGCCTATCAGTCGGTTTAGGAGATACAGCCGTTCAAAGGTCGGAACTTTGGATGGCTGTATCTCCTAAACCGACTGGCAGAACATGACAGTTTTTGTACTGTTCACAGAGCTACAGTGCATATTACAATAATAGCCTATGATCAGCCTTGCAGCTGACAGTTCATTTGATACAGACCTTTGCACGGCTGTAACTCCTAAACCGACTGGAGTTATGCAGGCAGACCTGGTTCATCCCCATCACAGAGATGCTCTACGCCCTATGAATACTAAATCAGCCTTGCAGCTGATGGTTACCAAAATTCCTCTTATCACCTATACTATACATACATAACAGCGATACAGATGATCGAATCGAAGCGTAACTTCGATTATCGTTTCCAATAACAAAGTTCCAATGCTAACCAGTGCCTCTAGCTACAAGCTTTAAGTTTGACAGTTTTAGTACAGATTATAATATAATAATAGTTCGTTTTAGTAACATTATAGCAAATTCCTCCCCTAATTCATTGACTGGAAGCAAGTTCTAACATACAAGATTAATAGATAAACTAATCTAGACATAAAGCGAGATTTGATTAATGGTTTTGCTTTGAATTTGCTTAGACTTTACAATCTTAGTTAACTTGATTATGATGTGAAAATTTTCTGCCTAAATTCCACTAATTTCTACAGTCTGTGATTTATATGGACTTAAAAACGTTCCTATAAACATTGAGATTGTGTAAAAATCATTAAAATCGGTCCAGGAGACCGACTGCGCTAATTTAAAACATCGAAGTTCTATTCTTATCCAATTTCAGTTCTAATCACATTGCAATCCAATTACTATTCAACTGTGCTGAATTCCGTATGGCGCTAAACTCTATGTAACTGACAGCCTTTAACGTCTTGAGCGATATGTCAAAACGGCTCTAACAGCTGTCATGAGCTGTGCCACGATTAGTGCAATACCAAATTTGTCAAAAGTTATGGTTCGTACGTAGTCCAGTAACGGTTCAATCACTGAATATTTACCACGATTGCAGCCACGAAGTATTTAAGTAAATCGCGACTATAGGTGCGGTATAAGTATATTCGTATTTGTGGGCGAAAGTCTATCGCTTTACACATTTTCATCTTGAAACCTTCAATAAAAAAAAAATAAAAAAAAATAAAATATGCATGCTAAAAGTGAGCCATGCTGTAACTGCATGCAAGAGAGCTGGTAGCTGTAGCAATATTTCTGACCACCCTGATAGAGTTTACAGTCGTAAGTTTTTGTATGTGTATAACTACAGCGTGAAATTGATATCATTAGCATCCTTTTAAGAGTCTACCCATCAAACTGAACAACTTTTACGATGGGAGCAAATCAATCGGAGTAAAAAAAAAATCTGCTGTTGCATACATTTGAGTCGAGTAGGTGTTGCAGTTTAGTATGGAACAGCTGATTTTTTTGCTCCATTCGGTTTGCTCCCGTAGTAAAAGCTGTTCAGTTTGATGGGTAGAAACTTAGTTTAAAAGGATGCTACTCATATCAATTTCACTCTATATATGCTTGGTATTCGCAACAACAAGAAAATATGTTGAGACATAATTTTTGTTCCTAACGTCTTCATATAGCTACCAAACAATTACTATTCAAAGCGTAACTTACACGCATGAACATTTTACCAAACGAAAACATAAAAATGTACTGTTCAATATCTTGTAGAAAAAGACATAAATTCAAAAAATCTCTCCCTATACACTTTCGGCCGAGGAAAAAAGGTTACAGCGCATGTTTATTTTAACACCCCGTATAGTCGTACGTGACATTATAAAAATGCCTCCGGGGCTATCTCGTACGCAGCTGTGGCGGTATATTTCTCAAGCTAAGAATGTAGAAACTTTGTCAATATGCCAGCCAAGTTGGTATTGAAATTTGGCCGCCAGTGTTTTCGTTGTTTCGATTTTACGTTTGGTAATTTTTTGTTTAACATTGGAGGGCTTTCCTTTTTTCTTTTTTTGGTACTTTTGGTTTAAAGATAATATTGTTTATCTTATGAGATAAGTTTTGGGCCAAAAAGCAGAGCAGAAACTCGTTTGAAAACTTTCATCCTGTATATTCCAAGACATCGTTCCAAGTTTTCATATTATGTTGAAGCAATGATACTCCAGTAGGAAAATTATAATTTAAGAGTTCCAAAAAAATTTAGGGTCCTTCCTAATATGCTGACTGTTTTTATGGGGATCATCAGACCATCAAACTGAACCAGGCTACTAGGGGTCGCGGCCTTTGACTATTTATATGTGGACTGGTTACGCGTGTAGTTCTACTAACAAAAATTTCTGCCACTTTTTGCGGGGGGCGAGGTAACATGAAATCCGCAACTTTGGATTTTATTCCCCATAACTTTAGATTCTAATTTTGAATGTTAAAATCGTGAAAAGTAATCTCGTGTGAACCCCAAACGTTCTAAGTTCGAAGTTATTATTTCGCAGTTATAGGCTGTCTCGTTTAGTGATAAGGTGTAAAATTGAATGTAACCGCACAAGATCAATTGTGCTTATACCGTGGCAGAGGGGAAATGCTACCGCAAGGCTAGTCCTTAAAATAATTAGTCAAAGGTCGCGGCAGGCCTAAGTCGGGATACCATACAGAGTTTAACTGTATTACAGGGTGAAATTGATGTCATTAGTATCCTTTTAAACTAAGAGTCTACCCATTAAACTGAACAACATACATTTCTGAGCACAAAAAAAATCAGCTGTTCCATACTAAACTGCAATGCCTGCTCGACTCAAATGTATAACAGCAGATTTTTTTTGTTCCGATCGGTTTGCACCCATATGAAAAGTTGTCCAGTTTGATGGGTAGACTCTTAGTATAAAAGTATGCTAATGATATCAATTTCACCCTGTATACTGACGGTTTTCATATGATCAGATCATCAAAAAAGTAACTTTCTGTATGGGACTAAAAGTGAAATCGCGAAAAGCTGTTCCATACATAACTTCAATCCTACTTAACCCAAATATTATTTTCGCGATTTAGAAGTCTCCTTAAAAAACCGTCAGCATATTAATAAGTTGGACCGTATTTATTACGAGAAATATTTTCCCCTTATTACGGGATTCGAACCTGCGACCCTCGGCACAGCAGATAGGTTCGCTAACGACTGAGCTATCGGGCCGTCATAATTATGCTGGGATTAAGGATCACAATCAAAAAATGGTATTCCACTTAGGCCAGTTGCAACCTCCTGGCAGCCGATTGCAAACATGAAAGCTGCCTTCTGTACTTTAGAGGATATGTGAAAAAAATAAGATTCTTCAAAGCATCATATATCATGAAGTACTAACAGTAGGAGTATGATTTGCGGCTATGTGTAAATTGAACATATAATTGAAGTTTTGATTAGAGCCAAAACACGATTAAGATACTTTTCTCGATAGAAAAATAAACCAAACTAGCCTCCGTCTTTATAGATAAACGCTTGGAACTGCTAAACGGTGAATAAAAGAAACACGAGACTTGATTTAAAAAAAAGAGATTGATATTTTATAAAGTTTGATTAGAGCAGAAATGAACTTACATAATTAAATAAAGTTTGTTTTACGTTTGCGTCGTTTCAGGCGCGCGCGCCGCCCCATCTCTTTCTCTCGCATCATGCAGTAATATAAGCTATCACACACCCATTTTGCTTCAATAATTTTTCGACATAGGCCCTTTTGCTAAAACAATATTTTCTTTTCGCAGGACAATCCTGATAATCAATTCAAATCCATACCCCTGGGGTTATGGTGGGCCATCGTTACCATGACGACGGTGGGATACGGCGATATGGCTCCGAAGACTTACCTCGGGATGTTCGTCGGGGCATTGTGCGCTTTGGCCGGTGTGCTGACCATAGCGCTACCTGTGCCGGTCATTGTGTCTAACTTCTCTATGTTCTACTCTCATACGCAGGTAAGTGGTAGTTAAGTTTAATATAATAAGGTTTATTTTGGCTTGTATGCGGCTTTTAAAATTCTAAATATACAGGCTATAAACTTAAATTCGATGCATATCGAACAGGGTGCTTCAGACCATCAAACTGAACAACTTTTAGTATTGGGACTAAATTTGAAATCACGAAGTTGAAATCAACTTTTTCATACATCAGATACTTTTTATTCGCGATTTCGATGTTGGCTCCGTACCTAGTGCAAGTTTTTCAGTTTGATGGTCTGAAGGTATGTATCGATATGTAACGCATTAAATTTTACACACTGTATATTTTATATTTTCTGCATGTGATCAACACCAAAAATCGAGTGTTCAATTTTTATAGGTTCATAAACATTTTATTCTTACTATACAAGGCTTCAAAGGTAAGAAAACCTATATGATTGTAATGTATTTTACTGCAATGAAATAAGATTTTTATTCATTAACTTTATATAGTGTCCTTCTTAATATGCTGACACTTTTTTAAGGAGATGATTAGACTGTCAAACTGAACAACTTTCTCCATGGCACCAACATCGAAATCGCGAGAATACAAAACTGCAAACCTACTTCCGCCAAATGTATGGGACAGCTGTTTTTTTTTCGCGATTTCGATGTTGGGCCCATAGAGAAAGTTGTTTAGTTTGACGGACTGATCATCCCCTTAAAAAGTGTCAGCATGTTAAGTTGGACCCTATATTATACAAGTGTTTATAATCTTCTCGAAATTTCCGTGAGATCAGATATCAGATATCTCTGTTATATTTTTTACTTATATCAAAGTAGGTCATAGTATCAGTATACTATGGTTCGGTTACTCTTTTATGAATAAATTGGTGCTCTTACGTTAGGTTTTTCAACTTCAGATAATATGTGAAGTTGTCTTGTTATTAGCCTATCACTGTCACCCTTTTACAACGGAGGAAAATGATTTCAATCCGTTGATCTGAAAACGTTTATCCCGGGTGATTTTTTTAAACACTTCGCTATTTTTCAGGGGTGGTAAACTGGAAATCGCAAAAAAAATCTGCTGTTTCATACATCCAACATTTATGTACTCTAATGACATATAGTCCCGTCAAATCTTTTTCCTAGTCCTCTTTGATTAATCAGTATTTTGATCTTATGCCTTGTCAAAACAAAATATTAACTGTGTAGATTTAACAAAAAAAGTAATGAACTTCCAGTCGCAAAATGATACTTAATATTCTTCCTTCTTATTAAAAGTTGTATTAAAACTTGTCAAATCTTTTCTTTAAAGAGCGTTCACATCGGTAGCATTCAAAACGAGTAAACGAATATTAGAGAAGCATTGCAAAACTTGTACCTTCTCTGAAAATGTTATTTATATTTTCCATTAGGTTTACATATTGAGACTGGAGGATAAAAATGTTGGACTTTCCATACTAAATGCATCGTTTGTGTTCCTTATGTTCCATTGGAAAAGTTATTCTGTATTATGAGTGCGACTGTATAGCGGCATCGGGTCAATTTCACGAACTCTCTTGTACTGGGATTATCAAGAGTCTAGAGTGCAATTCTCTAAGCGTCATATCGCTGTCAAAAACATCGATGAGCTCACAAATCTAACATCCTTCTTGCATCATTCAGATCATTGAAGTTTTTATATGAGTTTGACACATTAGCGAATACCGAATTGACAGATCGCCGATATTTCAACGACGAATATTAGGTTGTGACGATGTTTGGGCTGAGAGAATGCATTCCTGGCAAGAGGCCATTAATTAATAAACAAATTATAAGGTCTTCATTTATGACACGCTCCAAGTAATGCCCGTTAGTTTTAAGCATTCAAAGACTTGGATCCATAATATAATAACACACGTTATTTTTTATGCGATTTCGCAACTACACCAACGCGACGTCGTAACTGAATCGCCGCGATTTTTCTATTCCACCGCGACCCTGATTAATCTCAGAAATATCGTCGCAGTTTCGCGTCGAAATTGTAGCGATATCGCGGTGGAATTGCGACGGTGTCGCTACGATATCGTCCAGTTAACGCCTACGCTCAGAAATCGTTATTGTGGTACAGCTCTTTAGTAACTAATTCCGGTGAGGTCCACTTTTAAAAACAACAAAACTTTTTCCCAATTTAAAACATCTCTTGGAGTAGGTATAATATTTATTTCTTCAAACCCAGTTTGGAGCAAACAAGTGTTAAAGTCGGTGCTAAGTTAAATGAAAGTGGATTTTTCTCTTGTTCTTACGAACTCAATATAAAGTTTCGTGTGACTGAGCAGCCGGGGGAAAATAGCACTCTTGACGTTTTACTTCAAATTGCTTTAGAAAAGATAAAATTTGCAGTTGCATTTCCTAGGATTTTGATTGGAATTTTCTTTCAATAAAAATGCACTCAATAAGAGATGCACATAGCAAATTCGTTCTAGTTAAAAAAGGAGATGGCTATCTTTTTGCTGTCCTTATCGACGAATAGCGAAGAGAGCTAGCGACTCAATCATAAGGCGGTGATTCTATTCCTGGCCTGTACCACTAAGTTCGACAGAATTTATGTACGGTTGTATTTAGCTAACTAAGAGTAGCTCGGCGATGAAGGAAAACATTGTGAGGAAACCTGCATACCCGAGAATGAGAAAAAATATGGGTGAGCTTGGGGCGAACACAATAGATCAGCAATGGTCGCAGTGTTATATAACGACCCTTGCTTGCAATAGCCCAGCCAACAATAATTTTTTGACGGTCTTGTATTGGCTTAAAATTAGCTCCAATTCTCTTCATGAGTGGCGTACAAGACAAATAAGGGATACGGTTTCATATATACTTCATTTCAAATAAGGACGAAAAGATTTTCCGATTCCTATACAATTTTAGGGCTGTAACTTTTGAACCGTAATAGATAAACAGTTATTTCACAGAATATGCGTTATTATGGCGGATTTTTTAACGAATAATAAAAATGACTAAACGTTAAAAATTAAGGGGGGCTCTTCATACAAAAACTAGTTTTTATCAACGTTTTTTCTTCTCGCAATAAAGCAATTTTTTCTATCTTAATAAAGGTAATACATACAAGCGTCAAACTTGGTGTGATAGTAGAGCAAGCTCTACAGTATAACAACAAATAATATAAACAGGCCAAGTTTGAGACGGTCTCGCGCTAAAGGTCCCGGAGAAAAAACAATTTTTTTAAGTTAATAATAGTTGCGTCGTGGTTTGGTACGGAACTCTCCTTGCGCAAGTAGACCGACTCGCACTTGAACGGTCTTTATTATTTAGTTTATACAAAGTCAAAATAAAATTATTTTAACAATGAAACACCCCGACATGAAAAGGCAACGAAAGGTAATGAAGCGTATAAATTCAGCGGATCGAAAAACCAAAGCTTATCTGAAAGAAATACTCGTTTCTTAAAAATTAAGAGAATTAACAATTTATCAATTAATAACTGGATTTTCCTTGTGTATGAAATTACGAAAAAAAAAGGAACCAATACAACGAGTTAATGAATTATCGCAAAACTAGAATAGTGACAGTTTTCCTTTTAAATTCGTTATTTATACACTACTGCCGTGAATTTTTTCACGTATCTACAAACAACCGTTTAGGCGGCAGGGGGGGACACTGGACTCTAACAATTTTTTTTACTTTAAAGCTTAATATTTCGCTAACGGATCCCTAAATCGAAAAATGGTATTTGATTTATTTTACCACTTTGTCGGCGTGATAAATATGTACCTATACCCATGTCAAATTACAGTTTTCTAGTGCTAAGCGTCTCTGAACTAAGCCGCGGACAGACGGAGACAGACAGACGGACGGACATGTCGAAACTATAAGGGTTGCTTGTTGATTTCGGAACACTAAAAATGGCTACACAGCTTTAACATCCGCGGGCTGTACCTACATGTTACTTATATTACTGTTCCTTATTCTATACAACGTGTTAATGAATTAACGCAAAACTAGAAATTAGTTTGTTTAGAATCGACAGCAGAATCGAATTATCATGGTTTCAACATAGGTAATTTTTTTCAAAATATTAAATAATTTGTTTGTAAAATTTAAAATTTACTGAGTCGATCTCAACCCACCGCTCGGGCACTCTTACCCTACTTACTACCAAAACAAGATTCTTAAAATGTATCCATGAGCACCTTAGCGCTTTCATTCATTGCTGAAATAATAACAAATAATTTTTGCCTCAAAACTTAAAATGCGAATAACTTTAAATTTTTACTTTCAAAATAATGAAATTATTGTTTCTATCTAATTATTTTGTTATAAATCAGTTGGGGTGTATGAGGTTTTGCGCTTATTCATTAACACGTTGTATAAATTACTTTAGTATCTTCAACCTAATAACTAAGGGTGCGAGGGAGTAGGCCATACTCTACCTCGCGGGCCCAGTGTGGATTGGTGGAGTCAAGTGGTCGTTGATAAATTTGTTGTCAGAGCATTTTGAAGTTACCGTCTAATATCATCTAAAGGCAAAATCCGAGATCTACAAAGCCGCATCGAGTCAGTCGGCACAGATTACTAGAATACTTTGTAATAGATACCATCGCTTCCTTTCCTTAGAAAACGATAAGTTTTCATGCTTTAAGCAGTTACTGCTAGAGGCTATGCGCGAAAATGTATCTATAGTCTAGGAAAAATAAGGTTTGAGATTGCATTAAAGACACTTTAGTAAATTGTGTTTGAAATAATATTACTGTAAGTTTATAAAATTTTTGTCGAGATTTCGTGGTTATATTGGCTGAGGATCCTGAAATATACCTTAATATCGATATAAATGTACAAAGGGCAAGCTTATTTCGAAAAATATTTCTTTCAGCATACTAGCAAAAGAGAAAGTTCATTATCACAAGGCAAATTTAATGTGTACAAACAAATAGTAAATAATTTAGTTTTGAGGTTATAATTTTTGAAGCCTTACAAAATATTAAATATCTACTCAAATTTACGATATTAACCGGGGATTATTATTGTTATAAGTAAAACGTATTGAATGAAGCCATCCTGTACAAAATCACCAGTTTTCCATTTTTTGTTCATACCTAAATTTAATGTTTTGTAAATGTCTTAATTATTCAATAATACAACATAAAAAATCGGGGATTATTGAGAATTTATGTTTTTCAGGTATGTATCTACTATATTCCAAATTTTCACCAAAAGTGCAATTAATGAAACCTACTCCATACAAAAATCCGTAGATTTCCCCGACTACTACTGGTGCTTGACTCAGCGCTGTTATTACTTTGAACAGCGTGCGACGTATGCGACGTTGCCGTCTGGAGCAAGTGGTAGAATTCATACAAGCGCATCGCTTACGATGCGCCAAAGTATAGGTACTTATCTCGGTTCTTACGGCCGAGTGGAGGCCTGGCAACGATGGAGTAAGGCGGTCTGAAAAAACTCTGACATCAGGGCTTGCTGCCCACACGATAAGAAGAAGAACGACGGGGTGTCTATGTTTAAGGCCGCAGGCTTTTGTACCAGTGCAGACCAGTAATTGACTTTCTGTTAGCCATATAAACTGAATTATGCCAACAGCTATTTGGTCAAACAAAACTATATCGAGTACAGTCACCATCAGATATACCGTAGCAAACAAGGTGGTCAAATATTTCTAAGCAGTTCTTATTTTCAATAATTTCTTTACACAAAATCAAAAATATCTGAACGCCTAGAATATAAAATATATCTACACAGTTATGGTGATCATAAACACCTGAACAGTTTAGGAAAAATGACCGTAATCCGTTGTTATACATTTAAATTTTAAATAACATTGTAAAGAAATTATTGAAAATTAGCTGTTTAGATATTTATTATGCATATATATTTGGTTACATTTACTGTAAAGAATTTATTGAAAATTAGCATTGCTCAGAAATATTTGAAGACCTTGTGTGCTACGATATATCTGATGTCGACTGAACTAAGGCTCAGCGCAAACGAGCTACCGACCGCAGCCACTTGTTACTGTTCCGGTTGCAGACACTGCTGTAGCACGTTTGCGTCGAGCTTAAGTATAAAATATTTTCAATTCAAATTAAGCTGTCATAAAAAACGTTCAGAAATATTTTAATCCACGAATAACCATTCACACTTTATTCAATGACTATCATAATTCAAATTTAACAAAAGGCACTTCCCATCGTTCGAACTTATATTTTTACCACACGATTTATATCTCTATTAGAGTAGTTGAATAAAATTGAATTTTCAATAAAACTGTCGTTTTAATTGGTATATTTCGAATGAGATATCGGATAATAACTTTTGAGGTAGTGATTTAATTAATGTCTCTATGTCTCTGAAAGTTTTTAATTATCGGGTTTGGTAATTGCCTTTATCGTTCAAGTTATAAATAAGCTATTTTGAAGTTTATTTTAGTGATAGCAAACTAGATTGTTAAAATAAAGACCCTGGATTCGAATCCCGGTTTGGTCATCATAGCATTCATGTGAAATATTGATAGATTTTGTAACCCAGTTTCTTTTGTCAAAATAATATTTGTACTGAAAGCATTTTTTTTATATAACCAAACTTTATTAATTTCGAGGCATGTTTACGTTATGTTACGTTTTGTCATTGTACCCACTGTCCATTACAAGTGGCGACGGGCTCACTCCCCTTCACTCTGGACAGAGTTTCGGTACTAGTGAAACGTGGTTGTTCTGAGGTTTCAGAATATCTCTGACTACGGGGAATATAGATTAGATTAGATTAGATTCATTTATTTCATATTATAACATGTCACATTGTCACATGTCCATTCATAACATGATCGTCAAATTGTATAATAAAATAAAATTATCAATGTCAAATAAGAATAATTATACAATAATAAAAAGTTAAAGTTAAAAATAGTCTAATGACTACTTCTAGAATAATAAATAGAATGTCAACAACAATAAACAAATGAAAAACAAAATATACAATAATTAAGTAGGTACTTCAAAACTTTTTGTCAAGAATTCGTCAACAGAATAGAATTCATTATCCAATAAAAAGTTTTTCAATCGGCGATCAAATGTTTCGTCGTTAGTTTCATTTCGTAGGTAGTATAGTCGTGAGCATATGAATGCATACTAATCAAAGTCTATTTATATTTAATTTAATCAATAAGTGTCAAATGCAATCAATACAGTTAAATTATGTCAAATGAAATCAATACAATAAAAATAGTATCTTTTTGCCCTTTTATTACTAAATGATATGCTCTTGAATAAAATAATCCACAAAAGAACAGTTGTTCTAAAACGTACTTGAATTTTAGTTTACAATAACGAAATATGTAACAGCGGCAGGTAAAGCCTACATTAGCAATACAGACTAGAATATCTAGACAGAAATTAGGTTTTGCGCTAAAGCTGACCTGGATACTGTTATAGCCTAGACTGGAAACTGAAAGGTCAGCCTAGATTGTACATTAGCGATTGTGAATTTTTTAAGAAACAGTCTTCATTTAAAATTATGACATGAATGACTGCTATGTAGAATTTATAAGCCTCCATTAAACCTCTTGGTGTCACTTTTTGTCTTGGTGACGTAGTAAAAACTAGCAAGAGTTTTAATGGAGGATTAACGCTAATGAACGTACGTGCAACTGATTTTTAGACGATAAAACTGAACAACCTTCGGAATTGCGAAGAAAAATCGCTGTTCCATACCAAACTGTACCTGCAGTAGGTATCAGACTTAAGAGGATAAAATTCGGAGCGCACTCCATACAAACGTACTATGGTGATATTTTCAATACTAACCAATTAAACTCAATGAAATTTTTCAGAATCAATGTAAAAACAAATTTCAGTGCCTCAAAGTTTTCCATACAAATATTAAATTAATCCTAGCATTGAAACTGTATATTTTAACGAAAATCTGACTCCATACAAGCATAGATATTTGTTTCAAGATTGTTTCAGCAAAATTTCATTGACTTTCATTGGTAAGTATTGAAAATATCACCATAGTACGTTTGTATGGAGCGCGCTCCGAATTATATCCCCTTAAATGTATGAAACAGCAGTTTTTTTTCCAATTACAAAGGTGTAAGAGTGAGAGTTATTCAGTATGATGGTCTGATTTCACCGTTTCAGTTTTTGCTCGGCTGTCCCTTACACCCTGTATTTTGTACATTCATAAAGCATCAACACATAGTACTTCCAGATTATGTTTGCTAGATAGCAGAAGCTGTCTATGGAAAAATATACGTCCTACTTCGTATGTACTAAGATAACATACATACAGACATACATACATATACTCACGCCTGTGTCCCATTGGGGTAGGCAGAGACAATTGATCGCCATCTGCTACGATCCTGACATACCTCTTTTGCCTCTTCCACAGTCATAAGTCGTTTCATACACGCTCGTCGGTTTCGGGTACATTTGATCTGACCCTTTTTAAGTAAGCTATCGATTTGGTCTGCATACTTACGTCTAGGGCGACTCCTTTCGACTGTTCCATTCACTCTCGCTTTATTTATTTCATACGTCAGTCTACTATTACTCATCCTTTCCACATGACCAAACCATCTCAACATTCCATTTTCAATCCTTGTCACTATATCCTCTTTCAGTCCACACTTTTCTCTAATTACACTGTTTCTTATTCTATCATTCAAAGTCAAACCACACATACTGCGCAAAGAACACATTTCGACAGCATTTATCCTAGATTCATTCCTCTTCTGCCATACCCAACATTCGCTGCCATACATCAAAGTTGGTGCCAGCTACTACAACTAAGATAACACAGCATGGAATTATATTCACTAACAGTACAAAAAACTGGTCAAGTGAGTGTCGGGTCATGCGCAGTGTAGGGTTCAATCAACAATCAATTAAACTTTATTTTACACCAAAAACATAGTATACAGAGAGTAAACAGACAGGTTCCGTAGGTGTCCGTCACAATTATTTGGATTGTGGACTTTAACAAAAATTTTTAGTTTGAAGCTTATGATTTCGCAAACAGATCCCTGAATCAAAAAATGGTTTTACACATCCGCAATGT
The DNA here is from genome assembly GCA_963924505.1 of Agonopterix alstromeriana. Taxonomy (NCBI): domain Eukaryota; kingdom Metazoa; phylum Arthropoda; class Insecta; order Lepidoptera; family Depressariidae; genus Agonopterix; species Agonopterix alstromeriana. The sequence continues at coordinate 2,049,189 of OZ004676.1, read as the reverse complement.
TTATAAACGACTTATCCAACGACACTAAAAAAATGCATCCTCACGTCAAGCCGAAGCCGCGGACAGACGGACAGACGGACGAACCGTTCCTTGTTGAGTACGGAACCCTCATTAAAATGATTTTATAACATGACCAGTGAGCGGTATCTAATGGCAAAACAATTGAAATGTATGTGTTGGGACATTATTTTTTATCGTGTTTTAAGGCGAGGTCGATACGTTTTGATTTTGATCTTAATTGCTTAATAAACTTAACACGTACATAAAATTTTTATTATTAATTATATGACAAACAAATAAAACAAACCTTTTTTTCTTATCTATCAATACAATTCGGATAACTAACGCGACTTATGAAGTTTACCCTATGACCTATTATGATATCTCTCTCTAACTCGCTTTATATTACCGTATTGTATAACAATGAAAACAAATGAAGTCATGTCTAACTAAAAACTATCGATACCTTGAATACTCGATAAAAAACGATGACCAATCTCTATGTCATTTCAAAAGGGGAGTTGACTACATAAAATATATTTTAGTTTTAACAACTCAGTAAATAAACCGTTTGAAAATAACGCTTAACTCACATTTTCAGTAATGCTGTTGCTTCAATACTATTTTTAATAACTGGATAAACTATAAAAGTATCAAAACGACGACGAAAAACAATGACGTCACTATTCAATTTTTAGTGCAATATTTCATACAAAGCACGCGTTTTGACGTTTGATACAGAGTTGTTAATTTGACTAGTTGGAAACTCGCGGATTGTTTTGTGATTAGACTCCGCTCCCTGAACATGACACATGCAAACCTAACTGTTTAGTAAATGAGTAGTAATTGTAATCGAAATCATTAATTGTTAATCACCAAAGCATTAGTGGCGCCCGCGACTTCGTATACAACGTGTTAATGAATTAACGCAAAACTAGAAAGTTACTAAATTACTAAAACTAGTTTTTTTAGAATCGAGAGCAGAATCGAATTATCATGGTTTCAACGTAGGATTTTTTTTAGTAAAACTTACAATTTACTGAACTCGATCTCAACCCACAGCTCGGGCACTCTCACCCGACTTACTACCAAAACAAGATTCTTAAAATGTATCCATGAGCACGTTAACGCTTTCATTCATTGCTGAAATGACAACAAATCATTTTCGCCCGAAAACCTAAAATGCGAATAACTTTAAATTTTATCGATCAAACTAATGAAATTATTGTTTCAATCAAATTACTTTGTCATAAATCAGTTGGGGTTTATGAGGTTTTGTGTTTATTCATTAACACGTTGTATACGCGCAAAATAATGTCCATGTAAATGTGATTTATATCCTTTATTTAACTCATAATTTTACATAAAGCACTCACTAAAGTTAACAAGTCACACAAAACATAACACACTTTCCACTTTAGAAAATGCACTCTTCCATAAATTCATATCATAACTTCACGCGATATGTCTTGAGAGACCTAACATTAGTTCTTACTAAAGTCACGAGATTTCTGCTATTTTCACACCTATTTACCTGGCCATAAAGGCCCCTTCAGGGGATGTTAAATGTTTTGAGAAACGTAATAATAGTTGCAATGCTGCACAAGTTTGCTACACGTGGTCTACGGCGTAGCAAATAGTTGCTACGAAATTGCTACGGTTTGGTTACAAATGTCGTTGGTTTATAATCGGCTTGGTAATAATTTTGAAAGATATTGTCAAGTAGGTTAATTGTGTTGTGTCTTTGTAAGAACGCAAAATGAAGTAAACTGTTGCTATTAAGGTAAGCGCAAATTACAACAGATCGCATCGGGGCGGAGAGGGCCGCATCGCAGCGGAAAAGGCGTAATTCGCACACTAGAACATACTACTGTGGTGCTAGGGCGTAACGCATTGACGGATATTTAGTTTGACGTAATATTGCAGAAGTTGTAAGAAGTTCTACTTGGTATGACACACTAAGACAGGCCGTATGGCACGGAAAGAAATCTTCTCTTAACTTAAAATCTACCTATTTAATGGGAGTTCAACACGTGACAAAAGCATAGTGGTTAGTTTGAATTAAAATGTAGGCTTTATTTCATCACAATCGGTTAATTTAATCAATAGCTATGAGTATTTAAAGTCAGTGGTTTGCGCGTACGATATCGCGGGTGCCGCTAGTATTAAATAAATAACGTTAATTTTGACTAAACTTAATTAAAATTCGTTTGATTTATTTATCTAAATACTTACCCATTTTTACCAAAATAATGTGTTTGTTGTTCTTAAGGTGGACGCATATTTATCCGCGGCGAACGAGCCGAAGGAGGCGAAAGAATCGAATTTTAGAATTCTTTGTATGAAATTCTATGACACCTCGCACACTTATCCGCGGCGAATCGGACGAATCGTATGAAGAATTAGAAGTAAATTCATTTTGTTCGCCTCCATCGACTCCTTCGCCGCGGATAGATATGCGTCCACCCTTAGTTGTCATTCTATAAATCAAATTTTACCCTCCAAATTGTATTTACGTATTCATCGGCATCCGAATACTTAACAATCAAAAAGTTGAGTATTTCTTCCCCTTATTTAAGATTTATTACTTTGTTTGGTTCACTAATACCGAACTATGATAATAAATTATCAATGCAATAAATATTTGGTGTTGGGACGATAATAACGATTTCCTGAATAGAGAGATCCAGTGAGATTTACAAAAATTTTGTTGTTATTGACTTATTGTGTTGTAATTTTATCACGACTTTTTTTGCTATAGTCGACTGCAGAGAAGTTTAACAAAATTAAATGTCACAAATATTTTATTCTAATTTTAAAATTGTGGCTAATTTCCAATGACATTATATAATAAGGACTTCGCATCAATGCGCTATTAACGGGACCGTTAAATTGTCCTTAATTGTTTTACATTACTATTTTGTGACTGAATACATTTGAAAGGACTGGAATGTCAGCGGCAATATATGACAGCCGGACATAACTGATACATACAAAGGTGACATTAGAAACATGTTTTGTTTTGTTTTTATTGTATGTCGTGGTGAGTCCATTTATATGAAATGTCATTGCTAATTTCGATGATTTTGCCATTTTCAGGTTAAAAAGCATTTATGCTTGCAACTGTACGATAATATTTGCATAAAATCGTTCCACCATTGTTCCCTCTGCTACTTGATCATTCAGATTAGGTTATTCGCCGTAAGCCAGTGAGATCCTACTAGGAGAAGTTACTGACAAACTCCCAGGATACACTCGCTCTTACCTACTGCTTTTTCCTGCGGATTCATCCAAAGGGACCAAAAGCACGTGGGCTCTCGTGTAGGTCACCCCACCCCGCCCGATGTAACCTTTTGAATATCATAATGAATTAGTTATCGTTTTTGACTACTATATTCATTTGTAGCAGCATCTTTTACGCTTTTGTTGGTGGATAATTCGCCAAACCAGTCTCTTTTTTGAGTTTCTTTAATTTGACACGACATTAAAATTTTCTTTCCCCTGTGCTAGGTAATTCTGTTTATGCCTGCCTCTGCTTTTTAAAACTTGTGATTTGCATATATTATACTTGGACAGGGTAAATGTATATCTTTAGCATCCTTTTAAACTAAGAGTCTACCCAAGAAACTGAACAACTATTAATATGGGAGCAAATTGATCGGAGCAAAAAAAAATCTGCCGTTACATACATTTGAGTAGATTAGGCATTGCAGTTTAGTGTGGAACAGCAAATTTTTGTTAGTTCCGATCGGTTTGCTCCCATAGTAAAAGTTGTTCAGTTTGATAGCTAGACTCTTAGTTTAAAAAGATGTTAATGATATCAATTTCACCTTGTAGATATATGCATAACTACAACTTTTTTAGTATTGGAAGTTTTTGAATTTTTTAAATATTTTCTCTTGTTTTATCCAATAACTTTAACAAATAAGTAGCCTTTAGAGTTGAACTGTAAATAAAGATACCATTAAAATATACAATTGTTTTATTTATTAAGTATCTCTACACAGCTGAAAAAAGGCCGAGGTTTTTTGACGTCAAAACAAACAAACGCAATGGAGCGAGAAATGAAGGGAATCGGTTATTGATTGATCAGCCACTCGATTATTCACTGAAGCCTTTTTTGAAAAAAATATCATAGAAAAGGATATTTTAATAAATACAGGGCTGGCCTTTTTCTGCACAATGTTTTATGAAGGTTTCATCCCTAATTTATATTTTAACAAAGTAAACAGTACCCTGGGAAATCCAGCAAGCTTCGAACACTGGTTGGCCAATCTGTTTAGGATATCTTTTCTACGCGTTTTTTGACGTTTGGTCCTTTCTTGATTATTGTCGTATCTTTCAGGATATTTCACATTTCACAAGACCTGTTAGTTCTGTAATATATGCCTAAGTTTACCCTTTTACCGCGACTTAACGCTACATGCTATAACACTGTGACAAACGTAGCTGACTTACGGTCAGTTGCACGTACGTACATTAAATTTAATCCTACATTTAATCTCTTGCTAGCTTTTACTACGTCAATAAGCCAAAAAGTGACAGCAAGAGATTTCATGAACTTTAATGAACGTACGTGTGCAACTGGCAGTGAGCTATACTTAAGTTAATTATATTATTAATAGATTATTCTCTCTCTTGTACGGCTCTTACAATGTGTGGTTTCGACCTACATTCCTATCTCATTTCAGTACTACCAGAAAGCAATACAAGACAAAGTAAAAATTTTGAAACGACTTATGACTGTGGAAGATGCAAAAGAGGTATGTCAGGATCGTAGCAGATGGCGATCAATTGTCTCTGCCTACCCCAATGGGATACAGGCGTGAGTATATGTATGTGTATGTATGTATGTAAAAATTTTCAGGTCAATAAAGTATTATCTGTAGGACTGTCCGGAAACGAAAATCAGGTTCAACACAGAATAAAGGTACACAAACGACACATTACCTTTTGCCGTAATTACGATTAGTAAACAATAAGTTAACTTTAACACGATTTCATAAAGGAATACGATTTAAAGTGATAGGTATATTCATAACACTAGCGGTGCCTAAACTATCCAGTTTGACAAGCAATGACCCCATTACTTTTGCGTAATAGAACTATTACTAATAAATTAAAACATTGAGAGCAAAAGTGGTATATTCTTCTGAAAGCTACTAAGTTTAAGCATATGCTCACGACTATATTCCCCGAAGGGATAGTCGGAGATATTCTGAAACCTCAGAACATCCAAGTTTCACCAGTAGTACCGAAACTCTGTCCAGTGTGACGGGGGGTGAGCCCGTCGCCACATAATAGACAGTGGGTACAATACATGCCACTAAGGTGCTTATATGATACTTTTAACTTGGTAAAAGAGGTGTCACTTTTTTTAGCCTTCAACTTATACCATTTTTGCTCTCAGTACCTCAATTTAACCATTATACATTTTCTTACGATATTTTTCCTTCACTGAAAAGCAAGAGCAAAATTAATTAGTCCTGTATTCTTTTTCAGTCCTATCAAGCTCCTGATGGAGTGTTCTTCTTATAGTGTGGGCAGCAAGCCCTGGTGTCAGAGTTTTTTCAGACCGCCTTACAGCCTCTGGCGTGGTTTTTATGTAACGACTACTACCACGAGAGATAGTAGTCGGGACCAACGGCTTAACGTGCCATCCGAAGCACGGAATCATCTTTCTTTTCAGACAATCAGATGATTCGGTCTGCAATGTCCTAACCAACTGGGGAAAAATGCACAAAGTGACATATCACTAGGTGTCCCCCGTGGGAATCGAACCCACGACCTCCGTGTCAAGAGCCTAATGCTCTTAACCATTAGACATAAGATGAAGTGTTAAAAAGAAAAAAAAACGCAAACAAGTCCAAACGTTCAATCAGTCAGAAGGCAATGGTGCGAGAATCGGTACGTTTCCAAAATCAAATTGACGATTTCCTTTCGAGCTCGTCTTAATGTTTTATCGGATAGCAATTTTAGAGTTCCTCATTTTGAGAGATTTATGTTTTCGCTTCCATTTTATTTAAGGTCTACTTCCATTCAATCTTTCTACAGGCTCTAATCAAAGTATAAAAACTTTGAAGAAGCAATTGACTCTCTTTTCTGTGTCATTTGTATTGTGTATAAATTGAGGGTTAAGGAACTGCTGTTAAAAATGTCCTACAAACTGTCAAAAAAACTTAAACTAAGAGTATACACATCAAACTGAACAACTTTTACTATGGGAGCAAACCGATCGGAGCAAAAAAATCTGCTGTTCCACACTAAACTGCAATGCCTACTCGACTCAAATTTATGCAACAGCAGATCTTTTTGGCCTTGATCGGTTTGCTCAGATAGTAAAAGTTGTTAAGTTTGATGGGTAGACTCTTAGTTTAAAAGGATGCTAATGATATCAATTTCACCCTGTATATTATAGCAGTATTAACAATTATATGGTAGGAATATTGGTAATAATTGCCGTGTGGTTCCGGCTTAGAATGGACCACCCCAATTCTTCCCGTGAGTGCCTTACGAGGCGACTAAGGGATTAAAGGTTTCTTGTGCAGTGTTTATGTGGGCGAAAGGCTAGCCACCTCTCACCACTTGATACGTAATCACATCCTGAAACTTAAATAGCTAGCATTGCTATAACGACGTTTTTATACAGACAGTTTGTAGTTTGTAGTAAACAGTTGCTTTCAGAGAAGTTTATTCCTAAAGTTCCGAATGCATAAATACGCGCTGCATACATATGAAGTCTGGTGATATTTTCAATACTAACTAATTAAAACCAATGAAATTTTTAAGAGACAATCTAGAAAATAAACTCTATGTTTGTATGAAGTCAGATTTTCAGTCTGATTTGAATCATCTACATACTTTACTAGGGCATCAAAACTTCCCCAAAAAACGTTTGTCTCCGTATCGCCGCTTTACCTTCGCACTTTATATTATTATCTGCGTAAAAAAAGGATTAAATTTTTTTGTCAAGGTTACCAAAGTAATTCCATTAGGTACCAACAAAGCTTTTCACGAGAATAAACGAAACCCACATTTCATTTTCCATACTCTATTTGACGGTCCTTTCATTATTTAGAGTCCTTCCTAATATGCTGAAGGTTTTTAAGGGAATAATCAGACCATCAAACCAACCAACTTTCTATGTGGGATTAACATCGATATTTTGGAAAAAAATCTACCGTCCCATATACTTGAATCGACTAAGTCTGCAGTTTTGTAAGAAACAGCTGATTATTTCGCTTTGAAAATTTTCAAGTACCGAAAAAAAGTGCAGATATTGTTTTTCAGGTGTTCTTGACTTCAAACCACCTCACTTCAAACTTCAGATTTTTTAGAATAATTTGTTGTCTGTTTTTTTTGTTCGAACATCATGCTAAAGCTATTGGACCGATTTTGATGATACATAAGCATATGCTCACGACTATATTCCGCGAGGGGGTAGTCAGAGATATTCTGAAACCTCAGAACATTCACGTTTCACCGTTCGTCTTTTTACCCGACTGCGCCAGAAGGAGGGTTATGTTTTTCGAGCGTATGTATGTATGTATGTATGTATGTATGTATGTACGTATGTTTGTATGTCTATTTCTTTGGCACGGCCTACAGCCCAAACGGCTTGATGGATTTTAACGTATGAGGTGTCATTGGATTCGCAAAAATCGTGAGAGTGACATAGGGTATATTATTTCAAGATGGCGTCTACGAATTAAAAAAAAGAGGGGGAATAAACAATTTTTTTTTGTTAAAAATTATTGATGATACTTTCTGTCAAATTAAAACAACACAATACAACACATACACAACAACACACAACATGGCTGGAACATGTTTAAAATCAATAATATTTTGATACTTTCTATGTTTCTATGATTAGACTTAAAAAACTGGTATAATATTTTATCTCGCTACCATGACGGGAGCCGGTGTCGATGAAGTCGCGGGCACAAGCCATTTTAGGATATAAAATTGTCCCTCAAAGGACATTTTGCGATAGTTGGAATATAGATAACTGACCTTCTACAGGGACCTCTATCATTTAGACCCTTGGGATTGTGTAATAGTCGTAACTGCTGCCTAAGATATGGAAAGTTTCATGAAGTAGGTCAACTGGGTATTGTTCGAAATCAAAGCTGATAGTGCGTAAACCCATTTCTACCCGTGGGTCACCTATGAAGAGACTAGGAGATAATATTTCTTATGCTGTGTTTTTCTAGAAATCAGAAATATCATTTATTTGCCTTGAAACAGGTATACAAAAGATGGTAAAATATAATAAAAGAAGCTTCTTCTGTTCAGCTGTAGCAACAGCATGAAAATGTGTAACAACTTAAAAAACTAAAACCTATAATACTAACATTCTGTAATTATTTAACATCTACTATTTAAAATTTGAAAACTCTTCAACGCTATAAAAACTATGTTGCACTAGCCATCTGTATAAATTATTTAACATTAATTTAGTGTTTTGTTGTTTAAAGCTTTAGGGAATTTTATTATATATTTTGATACTCATATATCTAGGTGAAAGGCTTAGTCACGTATCAAATTCAAACATTTTCATTCAAAATAATAAATGACACAAAGATACATGTCTACGACTGCTTCAGAAGGGGTGTTATGTTTTAGAGAAGATGTAGCAAGAAATTGTACAAGAACAACATTTAACAAAATATACAAAGTACAACCACCAAACAGCCAAGCGATGGGATTAACATCGAAATCGCAAAAAAAAAATCTGTTGTTGTACTTTAGTATGCATGGATATGCTCACGACTATATTCCCCGAGGGGGTAGTCAGAGATATTCTGAAACATCAGAACATCCACGATTCATCAGTAGTACCGAAACTCTGTCCAGTATGCCGGGGGGTGATCCCGTCGCCACTTATAATGGACAGTGGGTACAATACATGCCGCGAAATTGAAGCATGCAGGTTTCCTCACAATGTTTTCCTTCACCGAAAAGCCAGTGGTGCTACAAATCGTACATAAATTCCGAAAAAGTCATTGGTACGAGTCGGTCTGGACGGGGATCGAACCATCGCCTCCTGCACGGCAGGCAAGGTTACTAGTAACTGGACCGTAGTGGTCGATACTACTGGTGAAACGTAGATGTTCTGAGGTTTCAGAATATCTCTGACTACCCCCTCGGGGAATATAGTCGTGAGCATATGCTTATGCTACAACCATCAAATAAATTGTAAGCTACTAGACTTTTTATTATGGATATCATACAACAACGGCACAGAAATATAACATCCATGACCGAACTGGGATTCGAACCCAGAACCATGGTTTGGCAGTCCAGCGTGGTAACCATTACACCAACCGGATCGTCTACCATTATACAAGGTGTAAGGGACAGCACTCTGCATACTGAAACGGTAAACTCAGACCATTAAACTGAACAACTTTCACTATGGAGCCTACCTGCGGAAACACGAAAAAAAATCTGCTATCCCATACAAAACCGCTGTACCTACCCGACTCAAATGTATAGATAAGATAAGATAAGATAAATATTCTTTATTTGCACACCAAGAATAGAAAAATACAATTTAAAATAAGAATGAAAAGGGTACAAAGTGCGGTCTTATCACATAAAGCGACAGCTGATTTATACAAAACAAAATCAATTATTCACTAAAATTAGTTAATACATTTGGCTTACTTGCGGACCCGTTCAAGGAAATGCCAGGAGCACGATGATCCAAAACAGAGGATTACAAATATATATGTTTACAACACAACTCAGAATACGGTTAAACTAATATAAACACAGATTAAATTTAGCTACAATTCAGTTGAAGTTAGACTGATGCTAGATAACTAACGAGCGAATAATCTGAGGTAATTTTTTACAAGCGGGAAAATTGAAACATTTTCCCAGAGAAAAGAGCATGCATGTGAAGTATGAGGGTGTGTAGGGGTTTTTGTGTGTGTGTGTGTGTGTGTGTGTGTGTGTGTGAAAGTGTTTGGGTAAATGTGCGTACGGGGATTTTTAGAAGAAACTCTCTCATTTATTTTCGCGTTTCCGGAGGTAGGCTCCATAGTGAAAGTTGTTCAGTTTGATGGTCTGAATTCACCGTTTCAGTTTGCGGAGGGTTGTTACACCCTGTATCATGTATGTAGTTAACTCTGTTCCATACCTTGTTTTGTTACACTTTAACTTATCATGGGTGTTTGTTTACGTTCTTTATACATTCGCATTATACAGCCGGTACGCGTGAAGCAGAAGAGTACGGTAATAAAAACATATATGTTCCGTCTCTGTCACACTTCCTTAAATTGTGTTGATCAAATTAAGACAGATCACTGAGCGAGCAGTAAAAAAGGGAATACAATTTTGTTTAAATGCAACTTTTCCGCTTTCACTCATAAAAAGATGGCGGAAATGTGTTGCGTACCAAAAAATAAATTTTACTCTCGGAAATAACAGCAACATTTTTTACAAAGAGTGTGTTTTTCTGTTTGAAAATGAATAGAACGGTGCTCAATGGAAATCCTAGACAATTTCACTTGTTTTTTTATCCTAAATTACAGCGTGTTTGTCAGGGGCCTCTTTATTCAGCGTTGAGTGAAGGAAATTCTTTTTTTTAGTTTGTTAAATGTGTTCAAGTACAAAAATGTAAATACGGAGATCTAAAGTGGTTGACATAGCTTAGGAAATTAGCAAGCTGAAGTGGCAATGGGCTGTGGTCATATTTGCCGAATAATTGACAACGGGTGTCAGAGTTTTAGACTACGAACTGGCAGGCATAGTGTGGGACGCTCTGCAGCCTGCTGGATAGACGACCTGAGACAGGTAGCGGGGAGCGACTGGATGTAGAAGGCCTAGATAGGGAAGGGCGAGAAGGATGTGGCGCACCTTGCAAGAGGCCTATGTTCAGCAGTGGACGATGATAAGCTAATGATGATGATGATTGTAAATACTGAAATGTCAAAACATTTAGACGGCTTGGAAACTTTTAACAAATATAATTTAGGGTACATAACGCTTACTTTTGGCGTTAAAAAACATTGTCCTAACATTCTCAGTAATATGTGTATCTAGAACTGTCATTATTAATAACCTTTGATTTGAGGGTTCATTTTTAGTTAGAGTCTCCTAGGGTGCTTGCATCTATGGGGCAAATGCGTCTAGATAATTTTAAAAACTAAATTATATGGAATCTTTATACAGGGTGTTCGTGTAGACATTTGCTTTACTTTAAAGAGTGATGAGTACTAATGATACAGAATAATTTTCAAATAAAATTAAATTGTGGATTTGTCATACTAAATGCAATCAGCTGATGAAACGTTTGTATGAAAAGTTATCTTTTTTTTGTGAATGTTGTATGTTGGGAAAATTGTTTTGTATCATGAGTATAATTTAAAGTTTAATTAAAAGAACCCTTTAATTTTAATTACCCTTTAATTAAAAGTAATGAAACTATCAACCGACGTTTACACCCTGTAGAAACAGCTTATTCAGTCATCTAGAATCTAGATGTTAGTAAAGAAATAAGAGAATTACCTACCCCTACTACCTTTTTAATAGTATGCATTTTTTGTCCCATAAGAAAGAAAAATTACCCCATGGATCCAATTTAACCCGGAGGTACCAAAAGTAAAACAAAGTTTTCTTTTTGTAATCTTCATCAGAAAGAAAAATTATAAAGAAGAATTGTTTGAACGTTACCGTATTTCATGCAGCGGCGTATTATTAATCAGCTCCTTTGACTGATGCTTTCCCTTGAAACATCTATCAAACCGTCAAAATAAAAGTTTACTAAAAGCCTTCAACTTTCCAACGCGTCAACAAACAAAAAACACCCGTCATGCAACAAAGTTTTTGGCCACTTTAGTAAATCGATGATTTCAAAAATTCGAGACGTCTCGAGTTCAAAAATATTAATCTATTGTTAGTGTTTTATATTGATTTTCAAGACGTTATCACTTCAAAATAATTAGACTTAACTTGGCGTAACATTTAATTTTCGTCGCAATTGACTAATCGAAAAAGAAGATACATAGGGTTCTTCTTAATATGATGGGGATGATCAGACCATCAAACTCAACAACTTTCTCTATGGCACCAACATCGAAATCGCGAAAAAAAATCTACTGTTCTATACATTTGGTTCGAGTTGAAACAGCTCATATCTTTTTCGCGATTTCGATGTTGGTCTCACATAGAAAGTTGTTGAGTTTGTGTATTAAGAAGGACCCTGTACATATTATGCGTATTTTATAAATATAAGCTCACGACTATAAATTGGTCTAAAACATTGCTACAAACTACCTTAGCTAGCTGTCTTGCATACTAGATGTAAAAAGGCTCACTTTTAGCACACTTACCTACTTATGCGTATTTTAAAGTTGTGAAAATTACGGCAGCGCATAGCTAGTATAAGTAGGTACATACATAAAGTCACGCCTTTTCTCAAAGTAGTAAGTAGTAACTATGGATCTATGCTTTACATGGATCCATACATTCCATCTTACTTATAACTTTAAAATGGATGGTGGATGTTCTAAGGTTTCAGAATATCTCTGACTACCAGCTCGGGGAATACAGTCGTGAGCATATGCATGTATGCTTATAACTATATTAATGTTATTTTTGGTAAATATCTACGTCATTTGATACATCTGAGACAATCTGGGTGTTGTAATAGGGGGTCCTTCTTTTTGCGTCAGGATTAAAAAAAAGCTACCGCGCTAACTTCATTTGCTCAAAGAATAAAAAGGAAAAAAAGCATAAAGTACTAGTGTGCTATACTTGACTCGGATGTTAAAAGAGCTCTCCATTCTAAGTGCTTTTGTTCTTCGTTGTTTGAGTTAAGACTTCGGTGTCTTACACTAGTGACGATGAGGGTGTGATTCGACATGGAGGGGAAAAGTTAGGCACATTATCAGGATTTAACTATGCATAACATATTTTAGAGAGTGCTTCAGATCATCAAATTGAATAACTTTTCTACGCTGCTAACAGTGAGACAGATTTTGTTTTTTTTATATTGTATGTATAAATCGGTAAGACAATTTTATGTTATAAGAAAAGCCAAAATTGTTTAGAGACAATAGTGCTGAAAATAAATACACCACTATTATTTAATAACCCAAAAAGTTTGAAGGGTGTAATCAGATAACGAAAAAAAAAACTAGAAATAAACAATATCTCGTTTTTCTACCTTAGACCATATAACTAGATGCCGACCCTGCGGTAGCATTTCCCCAGTGCCACGTTACAAGATCAATTAATCACGTTCATTTACATAAAAATGCATACATTATGCTAAACGAGACAGCCTATAATTGCGGAACAATAACTTCAAACTAGTCGCGTTTGGGGTTCACACGAGACTATTTTAACAATATTATATCAAAATTCGAATCTAAAGTAATGGATAAAAATCCAAAGTTGTGGATTTCATGCTAGTTCGTCCCCCGCAAAAAGTACCAGAAAAGTTTGTTAGTAGAATTACACGCGTAATTGTTGTATCGTCTAAGTTTTCGACCCATGCTCCTTAGGGAAAGTTTTTTAGTTACGTTATATAAATACACCTTTAAATTTTTTTTGTATTTTAAAAATAGTTACGTTAGAAAGGAGGTTGGTATTGTAGCGAAGATTCTGACCACTCTTCCAAAGGAAGGATACGGTCGTGAGTATAATTATGTGTCTTAAAACTTTAATATCAGATTATAGCTGTATTTCAAACACTTATCCCTGCTTAAAATCTGGGTCATTAATATTTATAGCTTGCTCATAAGTTAGTAAAAGCTTATTTCGAAATGCAGAATTTAACGAGACGAAACGGAAAGGTCATTTGAAATGTACTGTTTCATAATTCAGTTTTGTTTAAAATTATTTCTGGAATAATCTGCGTGTTTGGGACAGAGTGAACGAAAGTGGTGAAGCTTCAAACAAGCGTTCCAAAATGTCGGACACAAGCGCGGTGTATTGTACACCCGTGCACAAGCACACAGAGAAGAGAAGTAGGTACGAAAATATCACGTTATTTTCTACGCTTCTTCGTACTATGCACGCTTGTTACGATTTGCAACACCACTGCTTTTTTGGTAAAGGAAAACATCAAGAGATCTAGCATATGCTTACGACTATATTCCCCGAGGGGGTAGTCAGAGATATTCTGAAACCTCAGAACATCCACGTTTCACCAGTAGTACCGAAACTCTGTCCAGTGTGACGGGGGGTGAGCCCGTCGCCACTTGTAATGGACAGTGGGTACAATACATGCCTCGAAATTGAAGTATGCAGGTTTCCTCTCGATGTTTTCCTTCACCGACAAGCCAGTGGTGTTACAAATCGTACATAAATTACGAAAAATCATTGGTACGAGTCGGCCTGGACGGGGATCGAACCATCGTCTCCTGCACGGGAGGCAAGTCTACTCGCCACTGGACCTCCACGACAAGAGACCTGTATGCTTTAATTTCGAGGCATGTATTGTACACACGGTTCATTACAAGTGGCGACGCTCACTCCCAGTCACACTAGACAGAGTTTCTGTTCTACTAGTGAAACGTGGGTATTCTAAGGATTCTGAATATCTCTGACTACCCCCTCGGCGAATATATTCGTGAGCATAAGGTAATAAGCACATGCTTATGTTTATGTCTTGTTTGTTGGAAAAAGCTGATGTCGTGTTGTATCAAAAACTCAAGACACAAACAGAAAAGAGATAGATTTGGTGAATACTCCACTGACAAGAGCGTAGCTCTTAGCCACGATTTATACAGAAGAGACGTACTGTGGCGGTGGCGGATACTCTAAATAACACAATATAAACCTTGCAGTACGTAGCATAGCGTCGTTTTTGTCGTAAAGCAGAATCGCGCCCGCGCATCCAGGTGACTCGCCTGGAGGAGCAGGCAAAATTATCCAAACGACGCTATGCTACGTACTATAAGGTTTATAATTTTGTTACTTTGATAATCCGCCACCGCCACACGTCTCTCCTCTTCTCTAATAAGATAATGATGATGATATTCGGAGGCCAGGGAATCCAGCTAGTGTAATGTACTCGTAAATGCACAAAATCGGTTCATAAAGAACTAGTTTCTTGCTCTGTATACCTACTTGTGTAACCAGTGACCCAGCTAAGTGAAAGCTATTTCAGTCAAGTCTCGACGGCGACCCCGAAACGTCTGGCGCAAAGAACCTCTTATGAACACTAGGTTTTGTATAAATGTTGTGTTTGAGTCTAGTTGAAATGAGTTATGATTTCAAAAGGATTGTTTATTTAATTTAAATTTTAACATTAATTGTCCTTATCAACTTCATAATCCTCCGTGGTCTAATGGTCGATAGCATTGGGCTCTCGTCACGTCTCGTATGTCACTTTGTGCGTTTTTCCCTACTTGGATTGGACATTGCAGGCTGAATCACCTGATTGTCTGAAAGAAGGATGATTCCGTGCTTTGGATGGCACGTTAAGCCTTTGGTCCCAGCTACTATCACTGGTGGTAGTATTCGTTACATAAAAACTACGTCAGAGGCTGTAAGGCGGTCTGAAAAAACGTTGACACTAGAGCCTGCTGCCTACACGATAAGAAGAAGATCAACTTCATAGGCCTTACATCATCTGCAGCAGATGATTCAAGCAGTGTTTTTGGAGAAGAAACTTTTTCTCAGGGCAGTACAGTCCTATACTAGAGCCGCACACACTTCCATAGCTTCTACAACAGAACAGTAGGCCTACCATGAGTTTTCACTATACTTTACTTTTAGCTTGGGCCTTTAGTTACACCGCCATCTAATCAGTAAGGTAGCTTGCTTTCTGACAGCATGTTGATCACTAACTTACCTCTACCAATCCGCACTGGGCCCGCGTGGCCCACTCCTTCACACCTTTATTCGTGAAAGGAGCTAGCCTTTGCCCTGCAGTGGGATCCTATAGGCTATAGCTTCATCATCATCTCAGCCGATGGACGTCCTCTGCTGGACAAAGGCTATAGCTTACTTTACTTTTAGTACCTAGTATTAAAATCTCTGAAATCGACTCTAAAATTGTTTAACAAAATACAGCTCTACTTTACTGTACTCATAAAATATTTTCTTGGTAAATCTCAGCGGTAGTGAATTTTATAAGCTATTGTATGAAAACTCTTGAGACGCATAATAACGGGTATACATTGCTTGCCAACTTGTTTAACTATAAACTAGAGGGTACAGTGAAGTACCTACAGGGAACGTCGAAAGTTTTCTTTCTCTTTTGGGTTTACCTACATACTAATCTTATGCATACATTGGGAGAGAGTAGAGCTTCAGAAGTACACATTAAAGGTGCGTGTTTATTTATTTTATTTTTATTTAATTGGCACACAAAACAGCATCCGCATTGCAGCGAACAGAAGCGGACGGATTTCTTGCTTTGTATGGTTTTCTATTGAACTACGTCCACTGCACCCGCAATATTCCGTGAATCCGTAATGGGCGTCGATATTTTTGAACAAGAAATTCTAATGACGTTTCCTTTTTTTACTAAATCTTCGGAAAAATAACTTAAGTTACGCGATAAGAACCCGTTAAAATGCTTAATTCTAGATTATACTCTAAGTTGGCATCTTTCGCAAAAATACCGATGCGAAATCCGGATGCAATGGACGCACCCCATCAGCAAAATCTGTAAGAATGCGGACCATGCCTCCGCTCCGTCCGCAGCGTACATCGAAATATCTTTTGATACAATCGGCATGAGCTAGCCAAGTGTCTCGAATAGTTAGAAGCTTTACCGTTTGTCAGACAAAAATATCATTGTGTCGGACAAGCTTTCATTAGATCAATAATGTAATTCGGACGACTGTTCGTCGAACAATGATGTCAAAAATCGTAATCATCGTCGTCATTCTGCGCAAGCGTTTAACACCGACCCGTTTTTCTTTTTTGAAATTTCCTCCACTCTAAGGTTGTCTGGAAGAAGTCGCTTTTTAGCTATAAGACTGCCTTATTTGTACCATCAACGTTTTTTGTTTCTTTTTTCTATGTTTTATCCTGTATTTTTTGGTGTAAATAATAGTTATTTGATAAACAAGAGTGCAAAGTTGCTGTTTAACCGCGTGATCAATTTTGAATCAAAAGAGCACGAGGTGAAAAATCTTTGCACTCGAGTGCAACACATAACTTTTCATTCCACCTCAGCGAGGAAATGACTAGATGAAAAAATAAGGTATGATAAATTCGGCACCATGGAGGGAGAAGTAAATAGGTATAATGATGTTTTGATTTCTCAAACTTAGTGCACACGATGTTCTAAATTCAATTTAATTTATCCTCTAGTGGATAAAAACGGCTTTTGCACTCAGATATCGAAGAGCAAAAATACTCTTTCCGAGATGGGGGGATGAAAAAGTATATTTCATTCATTACTTAGGAATCTCTTAGGCATGCTAATGTCTTGCTATGAAGCACCCCCTTTAGTAATACTAGGTTGTTTTGTTACATCCTGTATAAAACTGAAACAGATTTCAATATCACTTTACTGATCTCTTTTCAATGATCCAGTTCACAACTTAATTCTGCAATTGAACTTTTCCCATTTAGAAATCAAAGATCCTTTTGAACGGTGGCACGTGCTGCCTGCAATCGTATTAGTCATCGCTCCAGGCAATTGCAGTTCACGCTTGTGTTGCCCCTTTGAGATCAACTTAGGCTTGTATTGCACATAGCAAGAGTTACGCTTTTATTAGGTTTTAACTAATGAATGCCTGAATGAATGAATATGAATATATAGAATTTGAAACTATTATAAATATAACATTGAAGATATTTACAAGAAAAAGATAACGATATGGTTTTTAAAAGTCGGGTCAATTTAATAGGTAGTGAGGTGACCTGCTTAAAAACATCTATTAAAGTGAATGAATCGATGCGGATTTCAAACATACGCGAATCGAATTATATGTGAATAACGCGGTTTGTTGGAACTACGTATTACTTAGATTTTTTTGGGTTACATCCCTAGTGTTAAAAAAGTAAAAGGATTCACGGACGAAACATTGTAACGACGTTCAGTTCTTTAGAACAGAAATCTTTGTGTTATGTTTAGAATGGTTTATTTGTGGAAAATCTTAAAATTACCTTCTTGGGTCATTATTACAATAAATATGTAATCGTAATTAAAAAGAGTAAAGCAATTGTGCAGTTCTAACTTCGAAAAAATATATATTATTCGATGCCCGCCATTACAAGGTTACGTTTGGTGAAGTATCAATAGATGTCAAATGTGACCTATTAAATTGGCCCGACTTCAGGTGTCCCTGACTCCAATAGCTACGGAACACTATCATGAGCGAGTCCGACACGCTCTTGTCCGGTTTTTTATTTAGAATTTTTGTCTGGTTGTTTGTTTGTAACAGGCAAAAACTACTGAATCGATTTTTATGAAACTTGGTTTGTTTGATATCTTTTGATTTGACTTAAAATCTGGTATACCTATAGTAGTAAAAAGAATGTATGTCGTAGGCAAAGCGATTTTTGAGCGTAAGCGATTTCGCAACTGCACTGTAACAACTTCGAAACTGCACCCCCGCGACTTCGCTCCTAAATCGCGGCAATCTTTACTGAACGTTATCGCCGCGACTCTGATTTATCTCAAAAATGTCGCGGCGATAACATGACGCGGGTGGTGTCGCGGCGAGTTGTGGGTCCGATTATTTTTTATTCAGACTTAAATGTTTTGCTGTACAGTCGCCATCAGATATATCGTAGCATACAAGGTGTTCAAATATTTCTGAGCAGTGATAATTTTCAATAAATTCTTTACAGTAAATGTTACCAATTATATCCAAACGTGTATTGTGTCATAAATATCTGAACAGCAAATTTTCAATAATTTCTTTACAATTTTATTTGAAATTGAAATGTATAACAACTGTGATAACAACAGAATAAGGTCTTTTTTCCTAAACTGCTCAGATGTGTATGATCATCATGATTACGTAGATATACTTATACATATTGAAGAGTTCTTGAGACCATAAAACTGAACAAATTTCACTATGTAGTCAATATCGAAATCTATACCTATAGTTACTCGACCAAAACGTATGATGCAGCAATATTTTTTTCGCGATATCATTATTTGGTGTTATAGTAAACGTTTTTCAGTTTTTTAGTCCGAAGCACTAATATGTAATGCATTTAAGGGAATATAATTCGGAGCGCGCTCCATGCAAACGAATTCTGGTGATATTGTCAATACTAACCAGTTCAAATCAAATCAAATCAGCCCACATCAACCCACTGCTGGTGCTGGGCATAGGCCTCCTTTTTATTGCGCCACTCCTCACGGTCCTGTGCCGACCTGATCCATGTACGACCCACAACCCTTACAATGTCGTCTGACCATCGCATCGGTGGTCTACCCACAGACCTCCTTCCTTCTCTTGGCCACCATTCCGATATTGCCTTGGTCCACCGGCCGTCTTCCCTTCTAGCCAAATGTCCCGCCCATCTCCACTTCAACTTTGTAATCCGGTCTCCAACGTTGTCGACCTTAATTCTTCGACGGATTTCTACGTTGGGTACGCGGTCCAAAAGCGATATTCCCAGCATGGTACGCTCCATGGCTCTTTGTGCTACTTTTATTTTGTGCATGTTTTGCCTAGTCAGCGTCCATGCTTCTGCACCAGTTAAAGTCAATAAAAATCAGAAACAATCTAGAAACTAATCTCTATACTTGTATGAAGTCAGATTTTAGTTAAAATGTATACTGAAAAATTTCGTTGTCTTTAATTAGTTAGTATTGAAACTAGTAGTATAGTAGTTTTTCTCGTTTGTTAATTCCTCTACCCTAAGGTTGTCTGGAAGAAATCACTTTGTAGCGATAAGACCGCCTTATTTATACCTACTTTTAATTCTTTATCTGTATTAAAATGTATGTTCTGTTTTGGTGTGCAATAAAGTATAATTGAATTGAATTGAATTGACATATCACCAGACTTCGTTTGTATAAACTTCTCTTAAGGGGATATAATTCGGAGCGCGCTCCATACTAACGTACTATGGTGATATTTTCAATAATAACTAATGGAAGTCAATTAAATTTTGCTGAAACAAGCATCTATGCGATCCTGTATATTTTGTATCCTCTATTATTACTTTTACACACAGATAGTGTGTAAAATTAAACAAATTAACATCATTTCAGTAATCGTATCGCTTGCTATGTAACATAAGTTTAAACAGAATTAATTCAACAACAACTTTGTATGAACATTGTTACGTTTGAATTAATAGAGCCTTATGCATTTAACATACATACATGCATAAGCGACGACCATTACTCCGTGGTGGTCAGAAACTTTGTTACAGCATAGCATATGCTCACTGCTATATTCCCCGAGGGGGTAGTGAGAGATATTCTGAAACCTCAGAACATCCACGTTTTACCAATAGTACCGAAACTATGTCCAGTGTGACGGGGGGTGAGCCCGTCACCACATAATGGATAGTGGGTACAATACATGCCTCGAAATTGAAGCATGCAGGTTTCCTCACAATGTTTTCCTTCACCGAAAAGCCTGGTGTTACAAATCATACATAAATTCCGAAAAACTCATTGGTACTAGTCGGTCTGGACGGGGATCTTGCTTTTGGGGACTTTGCTACAACTTTTTTTATATGATCAACTGATTTTGAATAAATAATGCCATCACAAACATTTCATGTAAAACAGTAGCCAAGACTCACAACCCTTTTACCCTACTCTGAAAAAGTTATGAGATCCAATTTTAAGCCAAGTCTAGAGTATGTGTTCATCTCGGTCAAATAAAGATAAAAGGCTATTAAGGCCGACATCGTCATCCTACTTTCGTATAGTATTCTATTTAGTATAGTTTTCTATTTAGTTATACGCTAAACCTCAGTATGCCAAGTTTCAGCTTTCTAGGACATCCTGAAGTCCCTGTTAGGTTTTGGTGATCAACAGTGCGTGAGTGAGTGACGAAATCAACGGAGTTTGCGTATTAATAAAATCGATAGTAGCAGGAGCATGAATATGAAATTAAGTACATTTTATGACCACATGCTGTACTGAAAATTTTAGATCAATTTACTATCCAGACCGAAGTTATGAGCGTTCAAAAATACGCCGAATCTCGTCGAGAAAAGGTTCGGTAGTGCGCCGCTTTTTTGTCTCGTCTTGGCTGGGGCACTAACGTGCCCCCAGATAATAATAAATCTTTATTTCTTCTCACAGATAAAATTCGTTCACAAACAAAAGAGTTTAAAGATTTAGCTTCTGGGAATCTGAGTTCTGGGTTTCTGGATAGATGGATGATGTGTCAAGTTGTGGTGGTGGCTAATAGTCTTTGACTGTGACCCACGAAAAACCTAAAAGAAACCATTTCGACGACCCAGGTCTGTTTCTACGCACGTCGTTTTATGTTGTTTTAGGGTTCCGTAGTCAAACAAGGAACCCTTATATTTTTGTCCATTCTGTCTGTCCGTCTGTGTGTCTGTATGCCCCACCTCAATTACTCGCTCACTTTTGCACCTATTGAATCGAAATTTGCCATGAAGCCTTATAACAGTAAACCAAAAATAGAAATGTATTAGTTATGAAGAAAACAATTTTTTTCGATCCCCTCCCATGCACCGAAAGAGGGTTTGGACAAAATAGTGGTTTTTTCTAAATCGTGTGTGGTGAGGTGTCGTTGGATACTCGTAGGTCTTGTCCAATGGAACAAAACTTCTATAGAAACTAAATCGATATAATGCTTCTGTCATGCCTAACCCTATCATGGGCGAGTCCGACTCGCTCTTGGCCAGTTTCAAGGTATTTTCTTAGTTGTTCTAGCGTTAGTCCAGTCTATTTAGTTTTAGATTTGTTTTTTTACATACGAAACCATATTCCAAAACGTGTCTGTCACTTTATACAGGGTCCAACATAATGCTGACACTATTTTAAAGTGATAATCAGATCATCAAACTGAACAACTTTCACTATAGGACCAACATCGAATTCGCGAAAAAAAAATCAGCTGTCCATTTAGCTAAAGTAGGTTTGTAGTTTTGTATGGAGCAGTTAATTTTTTTTTTTTGCTATTTTGATTTTGGTCCCATAGAGAAAGTTGTTCATTTTGACGGGCTTGTCATCCCCTTAAAAAGTTTCAGCATATTAAGAAGGATCCTGTATATTTTAGTTTCCTCATCCATTCCCAAGTTATTATATAATGACAATTAGCCTTTGACTAATTATTATAAGGACTAGTCTTGCGGTAGCATTTCCCCTCTGCCACGGTATAAGCACAATTGATCTTGTGCATTTACATTCAATTTTACACCTTATCACTAAACGAGACAGCCTATAATTGCGAAATAATAACTTCGAACTTAAAACGTTTGGGGTTCACACGAGACTATTTTCATGATTTTTAACATTCAAAATTAGAATCTAAAGTTATGGGGAATAAAATCCAAAGTTGCGGATTACACGTTACCTCGCCCCCCGCAAAAAGTGGCAGAAATGTTTGTTAGTAGAATTACACGCGTAACCAGTCCACATATAAATAGTCAAAGCAATTAGCACGTTGTTGGTTACTAATTACGCTAAACATGCAGTAGGTAACATGTGTCCTAACATTGTCGGCAATGTACTCTGAATTGTCATGTTAAATTATAATTGTCATGTTTATTAAATGGGGCCCGGAAGGGCAGGATAGAAGGTGGGTCATAGTCAGAGGAGCAACGTTAAATTTTTCCCAGTCTGCCTTCCCCTTAAGCCTCAAAGGGGCATTGACCAAAAGCGGTACAACAAACAAAGTATTTAGAACCGCAAGTACGTACAGACCGCGGTAACATTTTAACCTCAAAATGGACCGCAATAGAGCACTTTATGCTTGTTCCTGCTGATATTAATGAGGTAATAAATTAACCACATTAAGGTTTACATTTTGATGTTATTTTCTTTTTATACGGCGCCGGCGTGATGGAAAATGGAATTTAGTAGGATGAGTGAAAGGCTGATATAATTTTTTGGTTTGTTAGTTACCCAAAATGAATTATGTAGACTCGTTGTATTCGTAAATAAAACACCCTAGTAATATACAATAAGGTAGTTTAAACCAACAAACTGAACAACTTTCACTACAGAGCCAAAATCGAGAAAAAATTACAATAATTTGCTGTTTCATACAGCACGTACTCATTTTATTTTACTTTTTTCCATTATTTTCTTCATATAAAAGTTGTTGTTTTTGTTGTTTGTAGGTTTTGATCTTTAAAATTTTTCTACACACTTTATATTACAACTTAGATATTTTTCTCCGTGGAAGATAATTTTATCATTTTGAAGGTTTCAAGCTGGAATTACGTCTCAAGTGCTGATAGTCTGGATAGCCATTCGCACACAGAAACACTAGATTGGAAACCCTTGTTAGGTAAAATCAATTACTATTTATTTACTTACAAGACGTAAGGAAGCAGACCTACGATTAGGAAGGGGTAGCCAAAATGTACAAGTAAGAGGTCTACATTGAAACTCTATTTATTCCTGCTGGCGTCTACTTTTAAGAACAGTGTTTCAGATATTTTTTATTCTATAAACATCTTATATTGGGCTGCTGGTAGTTTTTTGGCATAGTTAAATGCTCGTCTCAAAGAGATTATACATAATAGAGTGAGCCATACCAATTGTAAAGTGTCCACTTTTTTTTGACGTTTAGGTTTGAGTGTGTTGTGTCAAGTAGTATGGACAAAGGGCACCAAGTGACATATGGCCTTATGTTTACGGTCACTTTTCACACACACTAGCTCAAAAAAAAGTGGACAGTTGCATAAACAAATATCTATAGTTCCATCTCCTTCCACGATTAAAGGTACTCGTACGTCATAAGACAAAAGAGACTAACTACAATCGTAAATTTATGCGGACTCTATGGAGATCCTTTCTCTGAGGCTCGTCTGTAAACTGAGATCGATGTTTCATTTTTATCGCATTCATTGTGGAAAAAGCTGCTTCACAAATGCGTCACTATCCCAAAAACACTGTCAAATATAAAGCTACTTTACGTATGAAAACTTGCGACAGTTACCAATAATCTTAGTACCGAAAGCTATTATCAGATAAATTATTGTACTTAAATTTTAAAAATATATTATTGAACTCTTCACGGGCTACAATAAAAGGCGGCAGCTACTACGATTTCTGGCCGCAGTAGGCATTAGTAGGGAATTGTAAAATGTTCACAAAGGACCAGCGATGTTCTAAGTGGAAGAGGTGCAAGCCTGTCAAGGCCCCAAATCCCCAAATAAATAAAAATAAAACCGGTCAATTGCGAGTCGGGCTATACGCGCACCCAGTGTTCCGTACCGCAACACATGCAGGGTGTAAGTGACAGCCTAGCAAATACTGAAACAGTGAATTCAGACCATCAAAATGAACAACTTTCATTATGGAGCCACCCTTAAGAAAAACGAAAAAAAAAAACGACTGTACCTACTCGACTCAAATGTATGAAACAGTTGATTTTATTTCACGTTTCCTGAGGGTGGCTCCGTAGTGAAAGTTGTTCAGTTTTATGGTCTGAATTCACTGTTTCAGTATTTGCTAGCTATCATATTCACTTAAAAAAAGTTGTTTTTTCTCCGGGACCTTTAGTGCGAGACCGACTCATACCTGGCCGGTTTTTATTATTTGTTGTTATACTGTAGAGTTTGCTCTATAATCACACAAAGTTTGACGCTTGTATTTATTACCGTTTTTACGATAGAATGAGAAAAAAAAACGATGATAAAATTAGTTTCTTGTATGAGGGCCTGCCTTAATTTTTAATTTTTAAAAATTTTATTACTTGTTAGGAAATTCGCCATAATATCGCTTATTCTGTGAAAATTTCATCTGTCTAGCTATTACGGTTCAATAGTTACAACCCTAAATAGTTAGGACAGACCAACAGACAGACGGACGGACGGACGGACAACGTAGGCTTAGTAATAGGGTCCCGTTTCCACCCTTTGTGAATGTTGTTTAGTTTGATGCCCTGGTCCCGTTATCACCCTTTGGGTACGGAACCCTAAAAAGAACACGGACGTCTCGTAATAAATAGGCAACTACCTAATTGATTGTTTTATTGATCTTAAGAGAAGTTTATTCCGAATGTGTAAATGCGCGCTGCATACAAACGAAGTCTGGTGATAATTTCAATACTAACCAATTAAACTAAATGAAATTTTGCAGAAACAATCTAGGAAAAATCTTTATGCTTGTATCGTTTCCGATTTTCGTTAAAATATACAGTTTCAATGCTAGGATTAATTTAAGATTTGTATGGAAATCTTTGAGGCACTGTAACTTTAAAACTGTACATTTTAAGGAAAATCTGACACGATACAAGCATAGAGACTTGTTTTTAGATTGTTTTGGCAAAATTTCATTGAGTTTAATCGGTTAGTATTGAAAATACATACATTCACTCTCAACTTTCGATTTGTTCAAGATCAGCTCTAAACTTTGGAACTGATCTTGAACGCATCGAAGGTTCACAAAGTAAATATAAAAATAATGTAGGTTCTTGACCACCCCGCAAGGGATTATGGTTGTGAGTTTATGTATATACTTATGTATAAATTTAATATGAAAGAGTGTTAGTCGAACTTCACCTAAAGCTAACAATAAAAGTAATCTTCAGGAATGTAAAATATTATAATACAAAAAAACTATAAGTTTAGTGTATCGCTCGCATGTACTTACAAACTGTCATTATGTAATTATAGATAAGAGCGTATCGCCAACAAACTGTTCTGCAGTTTGTGCGAATTTGTATTTTATTTATAGCAGTTGTAAGAATGAAGTCAAATAAATAAAAAAAAAAAAAAAAAATATATTACCAGACTTCGTTAGTATGGAGCGCGCCAACAGTAATATAGCCTTAATTAATTAAATATAAAACACAAAGCAGAAAAGCTGACGAAAGAGGAGTTAAGTCTCTATTGCCCAGCTATAAATAAAGGTTGACCCGTTAACCCTTTTGGCGCGAAATTTAATGTTCAACATTAACTGGGGGTTGGCGCTAATGATCCGGGTTTTAACCTATTTTTCTTTTCATAAATAAAAAAGAAAAGTAGTCTAGGAAAAATAAGGTTTGAGATTGCATTAAAGACACTTGAGTAAATTGTGTTTGAAATAATATAACTGTTAGTTTATAACATTTTTGTCGAGATTTCGTGGTTAAATAGGCTCAGGAACCTGAGAAATGCCTTAAAATCGATATAAATGTACAAAGGGCAAGCTTATTTCGAAAGATATTTCTTCCAGCATACTAGCAAAAGAGACAGTTAATTATCACAAGGCAAATTTAATGTGTACAAACAAACAGTAAATAATTTAGTTTTGCGGTTATAATTTTTGACGACTTACAAAATATTAAATATCTATTCAAATTTATGATATTACCCGGGGATTATTATTGTTATAAGTAAAACGTATTGAATGAAGCCATCCTGTACAAAATCACCAGTTTTCCATTTTTTGTTCATACCTAAATTTAATGTTTTGTAAATGTCTTAATTATTCAATAATACAACATAAAAAATCGGGGATTATTGAGAATTTATGTTTTTCAGGTATTTATCTACTATATTCCAAATTATCACCAAAAGTGCAATTAATGCAACCTTCTCCATACAAAAATCCGTATATTTCCCCGACTAAAGGTAATTATAATTGTTGTAATTTATGAGAGCGTTTACCTATTTAGGCTTCTAATCTTTTCACGAAATTATTTAACGTTAGTCGTTACTTTTTGAGTTTTTGGTTGACATACCTTATTGTTATCATACAAACTCGACAACTGAGTAAGTAACGGTCAGTTGTACGTACGTTCATTAAAGTAAATCCTCCATTAAATGTCTTGCTAGCTTTTACTACGTCAACAAGATAAAAGTGACAGCAAGAGATTTAATGGAGGATTAACGTTAATGAACGTACGTACAACTGGCAGTATGTAAATTTGTATGGGATGGAAAATATACTTAGGTATTTACTGCCTCACATATTGAATGAACTTCCTGAACTACTTCCCTTCCTGTTTTGAATGATCTCTCTCAAATTAAAGCTCTATTCACTTTAAGACGTGTGGGCGCTGACGGAGGACGGAGGGTGTAATGTAAAATAATACCTATTTCAATACCGATAGAGTTCACAAAGAATGTTCTGTGTGTATCCGTCCTCTGCCCGTGTGTAGCCCTTATGGGCATTCTCTCTGTCGACTCTATCGGTATTGAAAAAGGTATTATTTTACATTGCACCCTCCGCGCTCGTGCGTCGTAATGTGAATAGAGTTTAAAAATAATATCTATAGTTAAAAACTTAAAGCAACAGGGCAGGTCCATCACCGAGCCGTGTTAAGGCGCAATAGTAAATACCTTGGAGTCATCATTTATTTTTAATTTTTCGACTAGATATATACAATTTACCGAAACCAAAGTCATACATCGGTATTCTTGGATAATTTATCTAGAGTAATCATAAATGGAATACACGATTGGAATTATTTCACTTGATAGAAAATCGTCACAAAAATTACGTTTTTTCATGTATTTTTAAACAGTTTTCTCGTTTTAGAAGAACTTAATATAGTTTCAGATTTTTGGTATTTATACTCACATATTCACCATTAGTTTATCTACAGAAATCATAAAAAAATATATAAAAAAGTACTTTTGTTAATTCTTTTTAATCGAAACGGCACACGCGCGCTCTTTTGTTCTTGGCAATCGCGTTTCTCATAGAAAATATTCGTCTGCGCAAATGGCCCCTTAAGGTTAAAAAATACTACCTATCAAAATACACCCCTACTTTTTTTATTTGTCCAGCTATTACGGTTCAAAACTTACAGCCCTAAATAGGTAGAACGGACGGACGGATAACTTAGGCTTAGTAATAGGGTTTTCACCCTTTGGGCACGGAACCCTAAAAACGTAAGAAAATAGAGACAAAACTGTAATGGTAAACGAGACAGAAGACATGTATTACGTAAGCTCACGACTTATAAATACCTAGTAGAAACCAACAAAAAGCAATACAACATTTCTAATTGACGGCTGAAGAAAGATTGTCCTAGTTATTCGAATTAATTTCCACCAAACTCTATTACTAGAGCTGACTCAAGGCTGACTCATTATTCAGTAGACTTAAAAAGAAGATAGACAGCAATTTTAGTACCCGGATAAAACGTGGCTTTCCGTCATCCCGCAAAGCCTCTCCACAGATTATAAAGCCCTAACAATAAACCTACTAAGGCCCACAGCTTTACGTCGTGTCTAGTATTACAAGATCCTGTTACAAGTTTTCCACACCCATGTGTTTAGGCAATGATGTACATATTCCAATTGAAAATGTAATAGTTTCCTGACGTCACAAATGAAATATTCTCTCTCCTGGAAAGTGTTTAATGTTATAATGCACATCAAGATCAACATTTTTTGCAATCGGCTGTCTAAAGGGTAGGGCCCTTAATAAGAAAAATTCTGCCGGTCATTCCAGGGCCGCATTGAAATGTTTATAAGAGGGTCCATACCCTCTTTTAGATATAATAATGTGACAAAGAATGAAAGACAGAAACTGATCTCCTTGGCATCAAATCTCTATGAAAACTAGCAAATAAGCGTACTCTTCAAAAAAATAAACGTTCATCCTCATTTGCAATCAATTTATGAGAGATTAATGACTTATGGTAAATAAATATTATGTCCAATTTACATCACCATTTACGGCAATTCATTACCAACATTGCTTTAATTATGTTTAGGCAAACCCCTTCGTTTAGTCCGACAACAATTAAAAAATGGCTTCAGGAATATCCAGAGCTCAAATATGACGATGTTACTCTAACATCCATTACTGAGCGTATCATTTACTAGCATTGTAAATTTTTCATAATTTTTGGCATTCACATTTAAAAAAATAGTTTCCATGTAAACTTAACAACAATGCGGCCCTGTAATGACCGGCAGAATCCGACCTCTGATTATAACACTTTCACTGGTATACGTGCCATTGCCTAAACATATGTGTGTAGAAAACATGTAACGGGATTTTAGTCTATAGTGTCATAACCGGTTAACCGGGTAAAACTGTAGGATTACCCGGCCCGGGTAAAACTAAATTTAGCTTGTCGTAAAAGCTAAACAAGTACCTAAGTAACCGGCTGTTAACATTTTTACCTTTTAATCAAATTCAATTTACTTCGGTAAAAAATATTTGTTGTCCCATACATTTGAGTCGAATAGGTAAAACAGTTTTGTATGAAACAGCAGATTTTTTTTCGCGATTTCGATGTTTGCTACATGATGAGAGTTGTTCAGTTTGATGAGTAGAATAAATGGTAAAGTTATCTGCATTTATGAAATTTACCCCCTAGAAAGTAATGAAAACCGGGCCAAGTATGAGTCGGAATCTCGCTTAAGGATTTTTTAAATGTTTTGTGTGGCGGGTACGGAAACCTCGGTGCGCAAGTCCTATATAGGGTCTTTATTAATATGCTGACACTTTTATAAGGGGATTACCAGACCGTGAAACTGAAATATTTTCTCCATGGGACCAACATCGAAAACGCGAAAATAAACGATGTTGGTCCCATGGAGAAAGTTGTTCGTTTGACGATCTGATCATCCCCTTAAAAAAGTGTCAGGCTATTAAGAAGGACCCTATGTATCTTCTTTTTCGACGTGTGTTGACAGGCTTTTTAAATCAGTCTTTTTAAAATTTTATTTAATAGGTACACCAATAGCATAACGTATTTCGAATTACAAATAAAATTTATATACAGGGTGTAACTACTCATACAATACAGCTGTATCTACTCGACTCAAACGTATGAAATAGCTGATTTTTTTTCACGTTTCATGAGGGTGGCTCCATAGTGAAAGTTGTTCAGTTTAATGGTCTAAATTCACAGTTTCAGTATTTTCTAGGCTTTCACTTACACCCTGTATAAATGGAGTCGCCAATACACAAGCCAATTAAAGTATACACAACATTCAAAAATCTCATGTAAGTATAATAATCTAAGATATTAATCAAAGTCCAAAATTTCGTTAATTTGTTCATAACTTCTTAATAATTTAATTTCCCTGAGGATGTGATACTCGTTAAAATTTTCCAAAACTTGTAAGCAAAAGTTAAGGGAAGCACATAATTGATTTAGTGTCCAATTTGGAAGCCAAAACAAACTTTGGGCACAGTATAAGAAATAGTACTACCTACTTACAGTACCTACGGACCATAAAGTTATTATACCTTACAGGAGTACACGAACTAACATGAGTTGTCAAATGAAACCGTTTTGGAGGTTTTCAGGAGATTATCGGCAGGGTAAAAATTGGCGTTCTGTATACAATTCTGAATCTAACGTGAAATCGTGGATAATTTAATTAAATAGAGTTAGTATATTTTACAAAATGATCTACGATTTCACTTTAGATGCACAATTTTTTCACAGAAACCAAATTTTTACCCTGCGAAAAGATCCCAAAAACGGTTCTATTGCCTCGCGTCACGTATCTCTTTCTGTTATACAGTGGTGCCGCTAGGTACATCTCGCTCTCTCAGCTGTTAGTTACTCTATTAATAACTTTATGGTACCCTGTCCCTACCAATTTTGACTTTGACCCCTCGGTGGTACGGGAAGTGGACTAAAGTTAGCAGGCGTGTAGTCCTTTCTCAGTCGCACTTATTCATATTCATTTATTGCCATAAATTGTATAGTTCAATTACAATTTTACCCTTGCGGTTGTAGCAAACATGACGATAACACAATGATTTATTGAAATTAATTATAAGTATGTAATTCATGATTCAGCTTGCTTGCAATAGCCCAGCCAACAATACTAATAATAATGTCATTCAATAATAATAGATTAGTCACAGAAGACACAACACAAAATGAGATATTTTACAATTATTTTACAGTAAAATTATAGGCCATTAATTAATAAGTATGTCATTCAATTTAATAGTAACAGATTAGATTTACAATAAGATTATAATTGGATATGTCATTGATAAGGAGAGACTTACTCAACATACATGTGCTAGCCTCTTCTTATCAGTGAAAGCCCGTTTATATAATATATACTGTTCAGGGTATGCTTTGGGAACACTCTAGATGTATGTATAGTATTATATAGAGACAAAATAATTTATTCAATATAGGTACTTGAAGCCCACTTACTAAATGTCAGACCTTTTTTCTTAAGACGGCCCGATAGCACAGTCTGTAGTGAACCTGCCTGTTGTGCCGAGAGTCGCGGGTTCGAATCCCGTAAGGGACAAATATTTGTATGATGAATATGAATATGTGTACCCGAGTCATGGATGTTTGTATCTATATATGTATTCTATATTGTTGTCTAGTCATCATAATACAAGTCCAGCCTAGATTTTGGTACTTTAAATGTGACTAGATAATTTGTGTGACAATTTCCAAGATATTTATTTATTTATTTTCTTTTATTTATTTTCTTTTATTTAGAACCTACCACCGCTTCGGAACGAGTTGTCGCTGTAGAGATGCGGACACAAATTTTACAACATAATACTACTTAATAAGTATTGCACTAACATAAATCAAGTGAAACCAAGAACCTAAGTTTCATGGACACCCTATATCAAACTAAATAAAAATAAGTATAGTCATTTCTTACAGTCGCACGAGATAGTAATAAAAGTGACAGAGCTAGATAGTTGTTAATCTGTTACGTCAGTTAAACAAATGTCTCTACTTTTCTCAACCTACGTTTTTCTCTTTTTTCTAATGCGTACCAACTTTAAAAAATAATTACTGTTTATTTTCTTAACTCAAAGGTTATTTTTCTAATCTAATTAAAATATTATCAAATTGAGGAGTTATTGTACTAACATACACAACTAATTAGGTACAATAAGATACAATTCTATGCGAAGTCTTCCAGTTGGAGGACCTGAAAAGTGGCGACAATTCTAGCTTTGTTATTATCCATCTACCCCTATAATTTATCTAAGAGCAAAACTGTATCCATCCAGCAAAATTGCACTGCTAGTTTAAAAGTTAGTTAAAAACCAATTTTGAATTTAAATTCGCTCTAAAAGTCTCTGTTTACGCTCTAAATCTCTCAACTGTGAAACAATATTTTAACATCAAAGTTAGTTAAACTATAGATAGATAATAAAAAAAAAGTAGTGTCGATAGTTTATACAGGATGATTTTAAACTATTTTGAAATTTTCTAGTAAAAGTTGTTCAGTTTGATAGTCTGAACATCACTTGACGGTCAAAAAAATCGCGACTCATGTTTCATGTTTCACCGCTTGTACAGTCTGCCCTCAAGACTCCCTCTAGCATGATTTCTCTACTTACGCGCGACTCGGCCTTTTTCCATACTAGTTGTCGCGGCAAGCGCGACTGAAAAGTGCGGGAAGGGGCAATTTTCTATGCAGCGAATCGCGTCGCGCGCGTGTAGAGAAATCATACTACTTCCTGCTCTGCATGTATCCATATGCAGGGGTTAGTAAAACCAAATCGGCTTGGCCTTAACTCTAATCTGTTAAACTGAACTAATCTCCTCGGTTAAGTTAAATTAAGTTAGAACTTTTAATGGGCCATAAAGTGGGCCTATGTTTGCAATAAGTCTAGGTCAGTCATGGTGATCCACTGTATACAACGTGTTAATGAATTAACGCAAAACTAGAAAGTAGTTTGTTTAGAATCGAGAGCAGAATCGAATTATCATAGTTTCAACATAGGTTTTTTTTTTAAATTACAAATAATTCGTTTGTAAAATTTGAAATTTACTGAACTCGATCTCAACCCACCGTTCGGGCACTCTCACCCTACTTACTACCTGTTAGGGCTTTCATTAATTGCTGAAATGATAACAAATCATTTTTGCCTCAAAACTTAAAATGCGAATAACTTTAAATTTTAACTATAAAAATAATGGAATTATTGTTTCAATCGAATTATTTTGTTATAAATCAGTTGGGGTGTATGAGGTGTTGCGCTTATTCATTAACACGTTGTATAAAGTATGTGTATACGGCAAACAGTCTATTTTAGTTCAGGAGTATCACCGTAGTAACTAATTATTATAGTGCGTCCAAGATAGCTTTGTGATTATGACATATCGTTTTAGAGATGTGACATGTCCACTTTTACTCATAATCATAAGCATAAGCATATGCTCACGACTATATTCCCCGAGGGGGTAGTCAGAGATATTCTAAAACATCAGAAATCCACGTTTCACCAGTAGTACGGAAACTCTGTCCAGTGTGATGGGGGGTGAGCCCGTCGCCACTTGTAATGGACAGTGGGTACAATACATGCCTCGAAATTGAAGCATGCAGGTTTCCTCACGATGTTTTCCTTCACCGAAAAGCCAACGGTGTTATAAATCGTACATAAATTTCGAAATACTCATTGGTTCGAGTCGACCTGGACGGGGATCGAACCATCGCCTCCTGCACGGCAGGCAAGGTACTTTTACTCATATAACTACTAATATAGTAAAATACTAGTATAGTACTAGCTACCAATTTATAATATCGGATACTACTTACCAATATACGGGAATGAGTAGTAGCCATGTTTGATAGGCTTATTCCCGTGTTAATAAGGGAAAGCAGTATCATTCGGTCATGATTTTGAATCTCACGATTCAAATTATTCAATTAGCACTTCAGGTGTTTTCTATTTGAATGTGGCCCAATGATGTACAAACGTAGTACTAATCTAGGTATATAAGGTTACCTGTCGTATTGGCACTATATGAGATACAAACCCTCCCTGTTAGAACCCTAAGGAATTCCTGAATGCAATGGAGATTAATAGGAAACTATAAATTGTATTTATGTGTGAAAAGTCTGTGTGTTAAGTCCCCCACCGCGTTTTTCTGTCGCCATTTCTATCTGTAGGTAGGGTGAAATTGATATCATTAGCATCCTTTTAAACTAAGCGCCTACCCATCAAACTGAACCACTTTTACTATGGGAGCAAACCGATAGGAGCAAAAAAAAACAGCTGTTCCATACTAAACTGCAATGCCTACTCCACTCAAATGTGTGCAACGGCAGATTTTTTTTGCTCCTATTTAAAGTTGTTCTGTTTGATGGGTAAACTCTTAGTTTAAAAGTATGCTAATGATATCAATTTCTCCTTATAGATTGATCTCAAAAACTACTGTAGGGATTATGATACAGTTTTCAGAGGAAGGTTTGTGTTCTCGTGCGAAGCCAGGGCTAGTCATCAGTGTTAACTATAAAATTTGCATAACCCTATTCTAGCTGGCAATAAAAAACGATGTGTCGTTTTGTCCCAAAACAACATGAAAAACAAATAACACTCTGAAAAAGATTTTGCCATTTCTGTTCTTGGTAATTAAATGCACCGGGTTCGGTGCGCGTATGTTTGTAATTATACCCACACTCCCCCGAAAATTTCTAACATTTTCGGGGGACAGTGGCTCGCT
Source organism: Agonopterix alstromeriana (assembly GCA_963924505.1). Classification (NCBI taxonomy): domain Eukaryota; kingdom Metazoa; phylum Arthropoda; class Insecta; order Lepidoptera; family Depressariidae; genus Agonopterix; species Agonopterix alstromeriana. Next base: position 2,014,729 of record OZ004676.1, on the reverse strand, counting down.
ATGTTCCATTGTGTTGCCCAAAGAAACGATGTTAATATTTTAGACCGTTTTGAGGGCAACTATGATAAATTTAAACCCTTATCAGCCAATTGGTTAAATGACACTACTGGACGGAAAAATTAGTAGTATATATGACAATTATTTATTTTAGCAGACTTTACTACAAAATGTGTTGTTATGAGTAGATTTATGTTAAATCTACCTGAATTAAATTTACAAAAAAAAAATTGTTATCGAATCGGAGCAAAAAAAAATTGTTTTCTATACTATATTGCAATGCCTACTTGACTCAAATGTATGCAACAGCAGATTTTTTTTTTGCTCCGATCGGTTTGCTCCCATCGTAAAAGTTGTTCAGTTTGATTGGTAGACTCTTAGATTAAAAGTATGCTATTGGTATACAAGGTGTTACAAAAGTAAAAATAAATATTTCAAACTTTTAGGTGGGTTGTTTAGACCATCAAACTGAACAACTTTCACTATGGGACCAACATCAAATCGCGAAAAAGTAAATCAGCTGTCCCATACATTTAGCTCGAGTAGATTTGTAGTTTAGTATGGAACATCAGATTTTTTTTTCGCGATTGTATGTTGATCCCATAGTGAATGTTGTTCAGTTTGATGGTCTAAACCACCCCCTTAAATGTTTATTTGTATTTTTGTAACACCTTGTATATAAATTTCACCCTGTAGATAGTTATTTTTATCTTCTAGCTCTCACTAACGGATCCCTGAGTCGAAAAATGGGAAAATTGTGAATGTAAACTATTGTAATGAACTATTATAGAAACCATAAAAACTAATTGTAAACTTCACATAGCAAATAAGTATATAAAACTAACGCACCTTCTAACTTAAGAGCAACTGTCGAAATCAACACCCAGTGCTACGAAAAGCTCAAATTAATGACCAAAATACAACTGTACAAATTGTACAAACTCTCTGCATCGTCCGACAACGTTTACAAATGGCCGCCCATTGGCTTCCTACCAAATGGCTGGGCATTTATAACATTTGTCCTTTCAATTAATATAACGGCGAATGCTCCTAATGTGTATAGAAAATGAGAGGCATTAGACAACAGTTTGTGATCGTTAGTGAGTTTTCTGGTTCCTTCGTGATACTATATTTTTCAGAAATGATAATGTATTATTATTATTTTTTTTTAAATGATTGTTTTTTTTTTTTTTTTTTATTTTTACGATATGTTTTCTATTTTTTAAATAGTGGAACATAAAAAATGTAATTTCAAAAAACACCGAATCACGATTTAGATTACCATTTCCTACAGGTAATGCTCGTAAGTGCCCGGAAAAACCCATCTCTAGGCATAATATCTAAAAGACCCTTTCGCTAACATGAAACCTTTTAATTTGGTCAAATTAAAATGCTGAATCCATCAGGATTTGCGATTTGTCGTTCGTGAAATATTCAAATTACTTTGTTTTTTTTAAACAACCGAATTCTCATCTATCTGTCTCTTTTTCAACTCCACTATAATGTAAAAAACTTTTACATTATAGTGGAGTTGAAATTCCCTAAAGTACCGAAAATCCCGGTATTCCGGGATCCGTTGGCCGCAATTCCCGGAAATCCCGGTTCATTGAAACCTTTCCGGTTCTGCATTCCCTAGTAGGTGTAAATAACATACTGTGTTGACAACGGATTATTACACCGGTTCAGATCATCAAAATGAACAAATTTTACTAAACTGCGATACCTATGTACTCAACTCAAATGTACGACACAGAGATTACTGTTGGCGCGCTCCATACAAACGAAGTCTGGTGATATCTTCAATACTAACCGATTAAGCTCAATGAAATTTTGCAGAAACAATCTAGAAACAAATCTCTATGCTTGTATCGTGTCAGATTTTCCTCAAAATGTACAGTTTTAAAGTTACAGAGCCTCAAAAATTTCCATACAAATCTTAAATTAATCCTAGCATTGAAACTGTATATTTTAACGAAATCCGGACACGATACAAGCATAGAGATTTGTTGTTTCCTAGATTGTTTCTGCAAAATTTCATTGAGTTTAATTGGTTAGTACTGAAAATATCACCAGTCTTCGTTTATATGCAGCGCGCATTTACGCATTCGAAATAAACTTCTCTTAAGGCGAGCTAAAACCAAAATAACGAAATTAAAAAATTATTTTATTTTATTTCAAAAATTATTAATTGAATTGTACAATTCACAAAGAATAATAAACAGTTTGTAAAAGAAATGAAAGCTTCATATCTGTAGTCACTTGTGATCTGGGACTATTTTTAGGGTTCCATAACCGAAAGGGCCGACCTGGGCAGAACGATTTGGAGTATTGCGCTCGTTTTTATGACTTTCGTGTATATACATAATTAAATTTTTTAATCTGTTGCTGGTCTTTATATTTTTTCTAGAAAGAGATAACATTTGACCTTGAAGTCTGTACGAAAAATTTGAAATATTTTTGAAATGTGTCCCCCGTCCCGTGGGAATCGAACCCACGACCTCCGTGTCAAGAGCCCAATGTTCTTAACCCATTAGACCACTGAAGCAGTTTAGTTATGACAAAAAGTGATTCTCCTACGACACTGCTTAAATCATAACAGCCTATGTTGATGATTAAAATTGAACCCGAACCTTGATACCACTGCAGGATCAAAAAAACCAGCCAAGAGCGTGTCAGACTCGCCCATGATAGGGTTCCGTAGCGATTTCTTATGTAGAATAAGAAAATAGTAGTAATGTCGATTCTCTTACCTAAAAGAAAATTTGGAACCTAACGATAGCACGATTTATTTTAGAAGTTGAGGGGGGGGGGGGGGGAACTTTGAGCGCAGATATCTCGAGACTATGGATTCTATGGGAGTTTTGTTCCATTAGACATGACCAATCCGACGACACACACCCGATTCAAAAAAAAAACATTTTTTTCCAAACCCTCTTTCGTCGGCTCTTTCTACTACTGACTAACTACTATATTTCTGTTTTTAGGTTCAATAGGTGCAAAAATGAGCTACTTATTGAGGCGGGGCATACAGACATACAGAATGGACGAAAGTATAAGGGTTCCTTGTTTGACTACGAAACCATAAAAAATTACTGTTTTTGACCATTTGAAGTTCCTTACTTCCACAAAACGGAGATGCAGCCGCGAGTTTTTATAAATACGGAGGCTTTTCTCTAAAAACATCGCACTGCGACAAAGTGACGATGGGGGACTGGAAGCTTTCGTCTTGATGCCTTTTATTTAGGTTTAAATGCTATTTAATTTGGAACGATACGTTTTTACTGTAGACTTCGAGGAGACATTTAAGCTACTATGTTTTCTTTCTTTCGAGTAATTGATTTCGTAAACAAATTAGACTAGTATTTTAAAAGTAGACTTTTAATATTTGTTTGTAAGAAGGCATTTTACAATTTTCTTCTTATTTTTATGGCGCTTTTTTCTACTGGGGATTACCAATCTTTGGGGGCTATTTGAACTTTGAAGGCTGCAGCCTTGCACAAGGAGACTAAGGTTGTCTGAAAGAAATAGCTTTGATAAGACCCATCCACCGTTTGGACCAGTAAGTATCTGTTTCATACATTGCACAAAAGATTGCATTGCATATGGTATATTACTCCATGTAAGAAAAAATATAAAAATGCATGTTTATGATTGATTTCGAAAAAAGTTAACGAGAAACGTAGATATTATTTACTTATAAAATGGCAGTGTACATTTTTATATTTCAATTTTTAAAATCGTCCTTTTTAATCTTTTTCATATGTATATAACGCCATTCGCCATATTGGATTCCAACGTGACGTCACTCCGATAGTACACAATCTAGATTATTGTCGTGCTCTGTGTTATTTCTGTAACTTGGTCTTTCGCAGTCGTATTGTTTACTAAAGGAGTGACGTCACGAGCAGAAACAGCATGGCGGCTAGCATTTCCGCTCGATAATTCAAACAAAATAAATAAAAATATTGTTTAAGGCATTTTTTGGCTTTATAAAATTAAAATTCTACTGGATCATTACGATCTTAGGATTAGTTTAAAACAGTTTAAAAAAAAGTGTAATACCCTATTGTGTCAGTTACAAAATCTACAAAATAAGGGTGGTGTCCCTCGGCAATGCCACACGGAAGGAAAGTACCTTAAATATTGTATTGATTTAAAAAATTAAGGCCAGTCTTTTTATTCGTAATTTTGATTTAATGCCACTATTTTATGTATATTATTATGTTGTTATAAAATATTGCCATTTACAATTCAAAAATAATTTGATCTGCGTTCAAAGATTTTTAAACAATCGCCGGCCTGAACCAGAAATTGACGCAATTTGATCAGCCGAAGAATCGGTTGAATAAATACAAACAATAATTCGCCAGTCAAGCCAATTTGGTACCTTTTAGAGAAATCTAAACACTCGATCGTTTGAAGGAGCGGTTTAATTTCCGCAATTTATCGCGTCGGCCCACTGTGCAGTAAACAAAAGTAATTTTGTGAAGCATTTTCTTATTACTGTGTTAAAATACTGCCAGGAAAATGCGAACGCGGTGGCAAGTATCTACGGATAAAATATTGAAATAAATCAGGAGCCATTGACTTAGACTGGTTCATTAATATCGCTGTCGGGGGCCTATGTTTTGATAAAAATGACAATAAGGAACTTGCACAGTTTTATATTTTAAGGGAATCCTAAAGATTTAAGGTACGCCTACATAAAAATACCAAAAACTAAAATGGTAAAATATGCACAAATAATTTATTTGATTGCGATTTATGAAACTCACACGCACTCTTATTAATATGAAAATAGTAATTTACAATAACATTTTTTTAGGTACATTGCTAGTTACTTAATATTATGGCTTAAATAACATTCTCAGTAATTGTATATCATTCTCAACATTCTCAGTAGAGTCATTATAAAATTACAATGGGGAACTTGCATCAGGCTAAAACAACATTCTCAGTAATTTTATTTCATTCTCAACATTCTCAGTAGAGTCATTATAAAATTACAATGGGGAACTTGCATCAGGCTTAAACAACATTCTCAGTAATTGTATATCATTCTCAACATTCTCAGTATAGTTATTATAAAATTACAATGGGGCATTAGCATCAACATTATAATGAGAAATTATCATAATAATTCAATAATAATAGTTGTGAATAGAACATTACTGAAAGATTTATTCTCAAGTTTTTATTTTTTACGAAATAATTCAATTATAAGTTACGTGGATCGGAACGTTATTTCAAACCCCAATCAGCGCAAAGTTACGAAGCGTTTAGCAACTAGCGGATGATTTGTGATGAGCTTCACGCGTCATGAAAAGGAGAGACTGAGAGAGAATGCCTGGAGTGCGATTTTTGAAACACAATTTTAAAACGTTCAAATCAGTAGTAGAAAATGTCAAAATTATTATGGAGATTATACCTATGCATCTTTCTACTGCTGATTTGACTTTCAAAAATTACAATCCAGGAGTGCAATTCATCATCAGTAGAAAGATGCATATCTCCATAGTAATTTAGACGTTTTCATCTGCTGAGTTCAACGTATGAGTTTCAAAAATTTTACGGTTTGGTGGAGGCACATTAGTATTATGTATAGCATTATATTATCTGTGCTTAGATAAAGTACATGTCTAGATTGAGCCTCACGCTTCTACCATATAAAACAAAAGGGGCTAACTTTCTTAGGTTGGTGTGTAAGAGGCGTCATACAAATTTTGCCTATGCTATATAGGTTTTAGAGGCCACCGCTGGCTGCGATTTTTTCGACGTGTTCGTTGCTCCGTGATTGGACTACGTACGAACCATAACTTTTGTCAATTTTGGTATTACGCTAAACGCGGTACTGATTTTAACAGCCGTTAGAGCCGTTTTGACGGATCGCTCAGACGTTAAAGGCTGTCAGTTACATAGAGTTTAACGCAATGCGGAATTGAGCACAGTTGAATAGTAATTGGAATGCAATGTGATTAGAACTGAAATTGGATAAGAATAGAACTTCGATGTTTTAAATTAGCGCAATCGGGCTCCTGCATCTCTTGTTAGACAAATATGTATTAAAAATTACTATAAATCACAAAACCGACGCTACATCGTTCAGTGGAAACTACGCCTTTAGAAGTAATTTTGCACATAGAAGTAAATGTTTTTTAAATGTATACATTTAAAAGCGCCATTTAATTTCCGCAATTTATCTCGTCGACCCACTGTGCAGTAAACAGAAGTAATTCTATGAAGTAAATTTTCTTGTAGCGGCTGTATTAGGGGGTTTGTGCGTTCGCTTCTATGTGCTACATTAATTGCGGTGTGTGTCAGAAGAGATAGCGTTTCTAATTTAAAACTTTTATTGAGACGAAGGGCTGCTACGATGGGTCACTGTATACGTTGTTATAATAAAATCCCCGAGACCATTTTGAATCTTTCCGAAAACATGTTTAAAACTCAAATAATAAAAATCCTTTGTAAAAAAGCATATTATAAACTGGATGATTATTTAAATGATCAAAATGCTTGGGTCTGAGGTCACTAGCTTATAGTTTATTTACTTTACTGTATAGTATCAATTATTTTATTAAATAGACTATGTATTATTGTATACATAACTTTAGCTTAAGAATTTATATTGTAATAGTTATTAAGCCGTGTTATGTTGTAGAGTTTCTGGCCGCATCTTCTCTACAGCGACAACACGTTCCGACGCGGTGGTAGCTTTAAAAAAGATTTGACGTTTGATAAGTGTGCTGTAAGCTCCTATATTGAATAAATTATATTGACTTTGACTTTGACTTTGACTTTGACTTTGCTAGTTAGTGAGACGATTTTTGGTAAATAAGGTTTATTTAGAATACATAAGTACTACATATATCTAACTACCCCCTAGGCAGGCAGATTACACTGCCAGTCTCTAGACTGGTCTTTACACCCGCGTTCTTCAAGATACGCACACAGCCGAGAGCGTTTTACCAGCACATAAAATATAAATTACAAATACATTTTAATATCTAAAATTACAATTATCTGACGAGAAGACCCTCTAGTATCTTTTTTTTAGATAATACAGTTATTTTCTTTGTCATCGGGTAATTTAATCGAAAGGACAGGCTGACGTTCGTAGGTAAGTACTAGCTATTTCCCACGCCTTCATTCCCTTCATCATTCCCATAGTACCTGCAGATATTAGTTTCGCTTGTGGGATCAAAAGAATCATATGTCATATGTTATAGGATATGTACATACCTGGCACGGCAACTCCCTGATCTGTATACATATACCTACATTACAATTAAAACCACGCATGAAAAATATGTTTTTATAGTTGGTAGTTGTATTTATAAATATTACGTAGGTCAATAAAGGACTCACAATTTAGAAAATGATGTGCAGACAGTAAATAAATGTATCCATAAAAAGATATAAAACAATCTTGTCTCCTTTTACTTAAAAACCCATTCACTTTGTTTTCGCCTCACATTTACAGCTCATGTAATAAGTTTCAAAGACAATTACATAAAATTTTATAAGACCCGTAGCAAAGTGTTATACAGGGTGAGTCAAACGAACATAATAAATGCTATGGTGATGAAACTTAATTTATTTTTCAAGAGAAGGAAAACCGTACTTTAAGACACTATTTTCGAAATTAGGTTTCGAAAATAGGTTTGTTAATGGAATTTTGAAAAAATTCTTGCTAGATATCCATACCTGTCATTGTCCTGTTAAAAGTATTTTTATAAATATCAACCAGGAGGTATGTATTATTTAGTTTTAGGAAGAAAATGAATATATATTATTTTATTTTATTTATTTATTGCATTTATACTTAAAGATAGCAAAGTAACGAGCGTGAAAAAATTACAATAAATATTTATATCACCAATATTCAAAATAAATACAATTTACATAACCTGCTAACCACTGTATGTAGTGACGGGTCCGCCCGCTCTGAACTGACTGTGGACTTTATCTGACTCACCCTGTATACCACCACTCGTTGTTATACAACGAAAGCAACTACGTGATAAGATATCTTTTTCAGTGTTATTGTGAACAAAAGATACAATTATTTTTGGTCGTAGCTACGTTTATTATCATGACGAATAGGATATTTCCCATCCAAACTTTTCCTAGGTCTTAATGTTTTTTTTCTACTTGTTAGCATTTTTTTTTGTCAAAATAATCTACATTGCTTCAAGGCCAATTTCCAAAATCAAATATCTTGTTTGACATAAGATTCCGGTCAACCTTTACTAAATGTTTAAAAAGCTTTTAACCTTTAAAGATCACAAGAAAAAAAACTCAGTTTGTAAAATAATTTTCATAAGTAATGAATGAGGGTAAAAATATAAAACTCAAAGATCTGAAAAGAAAATCCTTTTAACACAATACTCCCTTAATGGAAGAAAAATATTATTTAATATTAAAGTGTTACTAAGAGCTTTATTATTCTCACTCACAACTCACTTTTAAGATCGAAGCGATCATAAAACGTTAATTTGACTTCTGTAAGCGTAAATTGAATGAAGACGTTAATATTTTAATAGCTCTTGTGTCTTTCTTAATAGAGCAGTTAAAAATTTTATGGATAGGCCAGTACATTACTAGTTTTATACCCTTTTTATAGGTCCTATACAATAATTGTTAATACAGTCATTTTAAATTCATTCAAGGTTTCAGTGATTTGTAACCACGATTTAAAAAATAATTATTATGTCTATGTACACAAAAAATACAAAAATATTTATTTCAATGAGCACTTGTTTTACATTTAAAATAAGTTCACAACAATCTAGGCATAGGCTTGCACTTTGACAACTCAGGACTTTATACAATTTAACGGTACACTAGGCTAAGCCTGTCCATGTGGAGGGCAGGAATACGCTTCCCAGTATGAAATTACGATACGACTACAGTTACAAGTCAGTCAGCACACACGGCGACACATCAAGCTATACAAAACCAAAGTAAGCTAGCCGTGCAAATTTATAGCTAAATGTCGCCGTGTGTGCAATATTCAATTTTGACATCAGCCTTCTTGTCAATATTCAAGATTAAATTTTTGTATTTAGAATAGGAGCTTCTAGCCCAATTATTAAATGACAAGTCTTTTTTTGAAGCTACTACTGCGTCAGAAAGTGTAATCGCTATTGAGCAGATGAAGCCAGAAATTCTACAACTTATTTTGTAGACTTTCTTATGTTGTAACTTCTTATAAACTATTACATTACATATTCTAAGGTTATGTGCCTAAAACCATGGTTATAAAAACATTGAAACCCAAACTCACAAAAAAGGTAAGGTTGGAAGTTCAGGAAACACAACTTAACATAAACTCACGATCATAATCCGTATCGGGGTAGTCCTTAGAACCTTTGCTGCAACGGAAATTATTGTTAAGTTTAGTAAAGTTTTAAAAACGAACGCGAAATCGTTTTACAGAATCAATGACTGATTAAATTAATATTTGGTAAATAGTTAATGCTCTACTGTACTCGATTTTACTGTAAATTTTTTAACTTTGTAACCATTTTATATATTAACAATGTCACTTTTTAATCATAAAACAAAACTGAACAATCTACAAGACATGATAAGTGATTTCGATTTTCTCGAAACCTATTTTAATTAATAAAACTGAAGAAAAAGGAATCTAAAGGCGCCTCTTTTTTTCCAGTTGTAACCATTTTACTCTTACATTGTTGATAGATCGAAAATAAAAATTTACAATATACTTCACAATACAACATAGAATGATTTGGTTTTCAAATTGTTCGAAAATTCACAAAATTATTCTCATTTTTAAAAGAAAACGGCTAACTTCTGACCGGAGCCACGCGCTAGTTCACATCGATCAATATGGAGAGTCGTGGTCCCGGGCGGATACACCTTAAGTACTCACTTAATTAAAGGTTTGGCACTTTTTAATTCTTTAAAAATGGTTTCGGAAGTGCACCGCACTAAACAAGAAACGTACATATTTCCGGACGAATTTACAATGAGTTCAAAACCAATAGTACCACAAAACCTCTTCTCTATCCGTTGAACCTCCATGTTAACTATAAAAAACCCAATTAAAACTAGTATGGGTACGGGAGTCTACTAATTGGTCCGCCTAACGACCACACGATATAATTTATAACTAAGAATGGATTGAAGCGAAATCGACGCCTCTTACGTCTAATGCTGCTTTACAATATAATAGAATAATTATTTATTTGTCTAAACAAGAAATTACTAAAATAATATAATTACACACAACCAGTACCTACTTACAAATAGATAAACATCATAAAACCGATCACGTGCGAGTCGGGCTACTCGCGCACTAGGGTTCCGTGCTACTCCACCGCACAACACAACATATTAATTTACAAAAAAAAACGTTTTTCTTCGGGTTATTTAGCGCTAGACCACACACACACACTCACACTTGGCCGGAGTTTATTATTTATTGTTATACTGTAGAGTTTGCTCTATAATCGTACCAAGTTTGACGTTTGTATATATTACCGTTTTTACGATAGAGCGAGAAGAAGAAACGTTGATAAAACTAGTTTCTTGTATGAGCCCCCCCCCCCCCCATAAATTATTTTAACTTTTTGAAATTTGTATTATTTACAAATCCACCGTAGTAACATTCTGTGAAAATATTTCGGTTCAAAAGTTACAGCCCTAAATAGGTAGGACGGACGGACGGATGGCCAACGAAGGCGTAGTAATAGGGTCCCGCGTTTTCACCCTTTGGGTACGGAACCCTAAAAATAAACACGTAATCAAGACATACCATTTTTTATAGTCAGATCTTAGAAAACCAACAATATTAATGTACCAGTAGGTGCATGGTAAATTAATGTAAAAATACGTCCGCATATTAAGAAGGACCCTGTATGTTTATCACCTCGGTGTGGGTCCGTCCGTCAATCCGACCGTCCGTCTGTCACAGGCATTTTATATTGATGTAAGAAATAGCTCATAAAGGTGGACTCATATTTATTCGAGCCGAAAGAGGCGAAAGAATCGAATTGTAGAATTCTTTGTATGAAATTCTATGACACCTCGCACACTTATCCGCGGCGAATCGGACGAATCGTCAGAAGTATTAAAAATATATTCGTTTCGTTCGCCTCCTTCGTCGCGGTTAGATATGCGTCCACCATTAAAGTATTCGATTAAGGACTTGTTTTTTTTTAACAATTCTAAGAATACAGGGTCCAACTTAATATGCAGTTTTTTAAGAGGATGATCAGACCATCAAACTGAACAACTTTCTTTATGAGACCAAAGTAGAAATCGCGAAGAAAAATCTGCTGTCTCATACAATTGGGTCGAGTAAGATTTCAGTTTAGTATGGAACAGCTGATTTTTTTTTCGCGTTTTCGACATTGGTCTCATAGAGAAAGTTGTTCAGTTTTATAGTCTCAGCATCCCCTTAAAAAAGTGTCAGCATATTAAGAAGGACCCTGTATAAGTGAACCTTTCTTTGTGAAATGTGGTTGATAGTTGTAGTGGCAGTTTACCCACCCCGAAATGGGAATAAGGTCCAGAGTTTTTGTATGTTGACGACATTTCGCTAATTAGACTTGACTAATTTTATTTGTCCAAAATAAGAAATGAGACCGGCAAATAATGAAATGACCGTGTACATAAGAAGCTAAGTGAAATTTAGGACTGTAATAAATAGGTATATTTTCCAGACCTAGATAAAAGTATATTCTTTTATGTCTGAAACGTTTTCGTTGAAAAAGGTTTCTTTATTTTCATGGAATTATGATGAAATGTTGTATAATAATAAACTATACATTACAGTTAGTTAGGAGGCGTCCATTAATTACGTGAGGTGATTTTGGTAGGTTGAACACTACCGAGGAGTATGTTCTTGTTTCACCGCTTGTAAAACAGTCTGTACTCCAGGTATAGATACTACCCGGGACTTTGAATTACCAATAAGATTACCGAATAGTAAGACAGTCTAAAGTTGTCATACAAAGCTATAAGATTAATCAAAATTGACTTTTTTATCTGGTCTTATTATTATTAATGGGGGGGGGGGGGACCCACGCTCGGGAGCCTTTCTGGTACAGAGAATTTCTTTGGCCATACAGAGGGGCAATGCGGCTAGTATCTTTGGGACCTTTGAGCCGGGGTTGCGAAGGGCAGTGCCTTTAGATTAGTTAGTGATAGTCTGACGAAGCTTGCATGCGGATTTTATCTTGTGTGCTGCCATTGACGAAGCTTGTAGCGGATATGGATGTATGTGATTAAGATTTGTTTGACGAAGCCTGCGTTGCGGACAGTCTAAAGTTGCCATACAAAGCTATAAGATCAATCAAAATTGACTTTTTTATCTGGTCGTATTATTATTAAAAAGCATTTAAAATATAAGCATTTATATCGACTAAGGGGGGGGGGGGGACCCACGCTCGGGAGCCTTTCTGGTACAGAGAATTTCTTTGGCCATCCAGAGGGGCAATGCGGCCAGTATCTTTGGGACCTTTGAGCCGGGGTTGCGAAGGGCAGTGCCTTTAGATTAGTTAGTGATAGTCTGACGAAGCTTGCATGCGGATTTTATCTTGTGTGCTGCCATTGACGAAGCTTGTAGCGGATATGGATGTATGTGATTAAGATTTGTTTGACGAAGCCTGCGTTGCGGACAGTCTAAAGTTGCCATACAAAGCTATAAGATCAATCAAAATTGACTTTTTTATCTGGTCGTATTATTATTAAAAAGCATTTAAAATATAAGCATTTATATCGACTAAGGGGGGGGGGGACCCACGCTCGGGAGCCTTTCTGGTACAGAGAATTTCTTTGGCCATCCAGAGGGGCAATGCGGCCAGTATCTTTGGGACCTTTGAGCCGGGGTTGCGAAGGGCAGTGCCTTTAGATTAGTTAGTGATAGTCTGACGAAGCTTGCATGCGGATTTTATCTTGTGTGCTGCCATTGACGAAGCTTGTAGCGGATATGGATGTATGTGATTAAGATTTGACGAAGCCTGCGTTGCGGATTAGATTATTTTTGTTATATTGTTTTGAATTTGAAATACACTTAAAATATTATTAAAAAAAAAAAATTTTTCGCCCTCGAAAAATATGTTAAATGAAAATATCGATTAATTGAGCTCTGTCGATAACCAACTCGTAGAGCAAAGAAAAGTCGAGCTCGCTTCACTCGCTCCAAGTTTAGTTTTTACTGTGCCTACACATGATCCCAATGAGTTCTGACCACAGCTAAAACGTGGTGCTAAAATTTCTATCCTGCTTCGCTCAATCCATAGCTTTTCCTTAGGTTACACATGATTCGTACGTAAAAATCTCTGGCTCTAACCGATTCGTATTGCGGAGAAAAGTCGAGCTCGCATCGCTCGTGGAATTTTCTATTTTGCATGGATAAACCATGAGAGGTCTGACCACAACCTGAAAAGATGTGCAAAAAATTTCGAGCTAGCTTCGCTCGCTCCGTTATTTTTTGTGTAGGTCTTCTTATCAAGATAAGGGATGGCAAAATCGTTCTTTGCCCCGGGCGGCAGAAATCCACGCTACGCCACTGATCTCTATCTATATACATTCTACCTCAGTGTGATTTTCAGATGAAACTATTTTAGAAGTCAGACGCAGCAACCATAGAGTAATAATAATAAATATACAAGTATAAGTTCTGTTGCTGACCCGCTGTTTCCCAGTTCCTTCGAAAGTGCAGAAAGTTCATTAACACAGTAGGAAAACTTCATTCCACTATAAACTTTATCTCAATAGAGCAAGGTTGCAACTAAAGGAGAATAACAGACCGGACTACTAACGTCAATGTCCATTACTACCTATCTGAAAGTTTCCTGTAATGTTCTCTATTTAACAGGTAATCAGAAAGAGAATTAAACTAGGTCAGATGCAAGTTGGGTACTGATTAAATAGGCAAAAGAAAAGTGGCGGAAGGGCCTTTTTATACAACGTGTTAATGAATTAACGCAAAACTAGAAAGTAGTTTGTTTGGAATCGAGAGCAGAATCGAATTATCATGGTTTTAACATACGTAATTATTTTCATAATATTAAATACCTAATTAGTTTGTAAAGTTTAAAATTTACTGAACTCGATCTCAACCCACCGCTCGGGCACTCTCACCCTACTTACTACCAAACCAAGATTCCTTAAATGTATCCATGAGCATGTTAGCGCTTTCATTAATTGCTGAAATGATAACAAATCATTTTTGCCTCAAAACTTAAAATGCGAATAACTTTAAATTTTAAGTATCAAAATAATAAAATCATTGTTTCAATCTAATTATTTTGTTACAAATCAGTTGGGGTGTACGAGGTTTAGCTTATTCATTAACACGTTGTATAGGTAACATTTTCAGATATTTTGTACTTTAAGCGCAGATAGGTATCTCGAGACTAAAGCATTATAACTATTTAGTTTTTATGGGAGTTTTATTCCATTGGACAAGACCTATCCAACGAAACCTCACTCATATGAGGGGGTCGAAAAAATATTTTCTTATTCGATTACATTTTTAGGATTATTACTTCATATATTTTTCGATTCTTTTCAAGGTGCAAAAATGAGCGATTTATTGGGGCGGGGCATTCAGACAGACAGTATAAAGGTCCCTTGTTTGACCACGGAACCCTAAAAAAGTATAATTCGTTGTAACCTGCAAAAGTTGGTGGAAAGGACTTTCCCCTGTAAACACCTTTTGCTTCAAACGTGTGAATCTGATGGGTATTTTTTTCTCATTAGATAGACTTCTCAATATTTCTATTTATTCATGTTTTCTTAAGGATAATTTATGATTGCGTCTTGAAAACAAATAACACAAGATTCAAAAAGCCATACTAAGAACAAAACTTCAAAATAACATTTTCCTTAACGCCTGCCACAAACACACGGAATTCCGATCCGGAATTCGAAATTCCGTGTGTGTGTGTGGCAAGCATAATACCGCCGAAGCAATTGAGCGGAAGTGTATATTAGCGTAGCCAAGGGGAATGTTTTCTTAAGAATAATTTATGATTACGTCTTGAAAACAAATAACACAAGATTCAAAAAGCCATACTAAGAACAAAACTTCAAAATAACATTTTCCTTAACGCCTGCCACAAACACACGGAATTCCGATCCGGAATTCGAAATTCCGTGTGTGTGTGTGGCAAGCATAATACAGCCGAAGCAATTGAGCGGAAGCGTATATTAGCGTAGCCAAGGGGAATTATGTTACGCGCCAATAGCAAATAGTTTTAGTGAAACACTGGGCCAAGTCATAAGCGTGAGCGTCTTAACTGAGAATTGCTATAGATTTTGAATAATTCAATTAGTTTCATAGCATATGCTCACTACTATATTCCCCGAGGGGGTAGTCAGAGATATTCTGAAACCTCAGAACATCCACGTTTCACCAGTAGTACCGAAACTCTGTCCAGTGTGACGGGGGGTGAGCCCGGCAGTAGTCAATTAGTTTCAATTATACTTTATTGCACATGAAAACAGGACATAGATATGAATAATTAAATGTTGATCAATTTATATCAATAAATTACAAATCATATAGTCATCTTACATCCTATGTAAGTAAAATATAATACCTAAATGTCAAGATTTATGTTTAAAAAGTAATAAACAAACATAGTAACATTTAAAATTTCGAATTTAAAGTGTAAAATAAAATTTGTCTTTGCCCTGAGAATATAACTGGCGATAGATAGGACACTCGATCTTGCCTCCTATCACCTTCTAACTTTGACTGTTTATTATAAGGGCTAGCCTTGCGGTACAATTTCCCCTCAGCCACGGTATAAGAACAATTGATCACGTGCATTCACACTCAATTTTATACCTTATCACTAAACGAGACAGCCTATAATTGCGAAACAATAACTTCGAACTTAGAACGTTTGGGGTTCACACGAGACTACTTATCATGATTTTTACATTCAAAATTAGAATCTAAAGTTATGGGGAATAAAATCCAAAGTTGCGGATTTCATGTTACCTCGGCCCCCGCAAAAAGTGGCAGAAATGTTTGTTAGTAGAATTACACGCGTAACTAGTCCACATATAAGTAGTCAAAGCTTTCTAATCATAATATTATACTTAGCTCCTACATCTCTTGCCTTGCGGCTTACAAATTTGTTATTACGATAATGTCAGAGATGCTAATTACAATGTCAAACTAAGTCATGAAAAAATCTTACACTAATTATAAATTCATGGCCAAGATTCGTAGATAACAATTAAGCGGTCATAATAATTTAATTATTAAAGTAATAATAAAAAAAAATGTTTTTCAAAGTAACAAAATTATTATACACGTTAATGTCTAAAACTGTATAAGATAATAATTATTGTATGACAAAAACTAAATATATATTTAAAAATGTCATAGTAGTATAGTCAGGTATAATGTAATTGTAATGATAGGTTTATATCTGTGGCATCATTTTCAATTGTGACAGGTAGTGAGCCAAACGCCACGATCAGTCGATAGCGCCTCTAAATTGAAACAAGCACCAATAAATTCAAATAAAATCGAACTTGAAAAACTTCCATAAACCCAAGATAAAACTCACGACCTCACGATTGGAAATTGCAACGTAGTCAGGAGATGCAAAAATGTGCAAACGACGACGAATGAAGTTAAGCATCCCAATAGCAAATAGTATTTGCAGAACATTGGGTTGAATCATGAGCGTGAGCGAGTTTTTCAATCGTACTAACAATTCCTAAAAAGATATATTAAGAGCGCCTTTAAAACGGAATAAATACAAGCCTATACTATAGGAATGTTTTGCCCAACCCCGTCTTGACAGACGGAAGCAAACAACAATAGGTATTATAGTCAATGACATTCTAGACACATGGACTCGCCAAGTCATACAAAAATAAAAAAATTCCACATGTCTCTAATGTCACCTTAATATACCTCAGTTATGCTCAGCTGCCATACATTTGCTTTGACATTCCAGACCATTCAAATATCCTCTGTCACAAAGCAGTAATGTAAAACAATTAAGCACATTTTAGCAGTCCCGTTCAAAGAGATTATACCTAATAGAGTGAGCCATACCAATTGTAAAGTGTCCACTTTTTTGACGTTTAGGTTTGAGTGTGTGGTGTCAAGTAGTATGGACAAAAGGCACCAAGCGACATATGGCCTTATGTTTACGGTCACTTTTCACACACACTAGCTCAAAAAAAAGTGGACAGCCGCATAAACAAATATCTATAGTTCCATCTCCTTCTACTATTAAAGGTACGTCATAAGACAAAAGAGACTAATTACAACCGTAAATTTATGCGGACTCTATGGAGATCCTTCCTCTGAGGTCTCGTTAATAGCGCACTGATGCGAAGTCCTTGTTTAATGTCATTGGTTAGAATTTATTTCTCTTTGACAGTATAGTCCTATCTTACTGGCACTCACTCAGTATCGCACATGCCCAGTCAGTTTTTCCCATTTGTATGAAATAACAGCAACGTGTCCAGGGTTTGCTGTAGGCACAGAATAGGATAGGCCCAGTATAGGCCTTTAGCAAATTATTTTTGTGAAGCTTAATTTAGCAACTCATTAGTGAATAAATAAAAATATCTTGGAATGGACATCGGACACTTGAATCAGAAACAGAAAAAGAAAAGACTACGAGATTACCTATATGCATGCAGTCATTTTATTAACATTTTATACAACGTGTTAATGAATTAACGCAAAACTAGAAAGTAGTTTGTTTAGAATCAAGAGCTGAATCGAATTATCATGTTTTCAACATAGGTAATTTTTTTAATTTGATATTAAATAATTTGTTTGTAATATTTAAAATTTTCTGAACTCGATCTCAACCCACCGCACGGGCACACTCACCCTACTTAAACCCAAAACCAGATTCTTAAAATGTATTCATGAGCACGCTAGTGCTTTCATTCAATGTTGAAATGAAAACAAATCATTTTTGCCTCAAAACTTAAAATGCGAATAACTTTAAATTGTAACCATCAAAATATTGAAATTATTGCTTTAATATAATTACTTAGTTATAAATCAGTTGGGGTGTATGAGGTTTTACGCTTATTCATTAACACGTTGTACAACATTCTATGTTGACGAATATCGCTGCCGTCTCTGCCTTGTACCTTTAAAAACCCTCGTTCTACTTAATTTATTCGGAACCAAGAGTTCCTAAACGGCACGCGGGTTTCACTTTACATGGAATTGTAATTCCAAAGACTTCCACGTGGAAATGCGTCTCTTTAAAATGTCTCAGCACTCGAACAACTCACAATTCTCGTTAGTATTGTTACGAGCGACGGGTTCCGGGATTGGATTGAAACGCCAAGTCCAAATTTACAGAGTTTATTTGGGTTTCTCTTACTTACGGTTATCCGCGCAGGGATTCCCGTTACACCACATTTCACTGTTCACTACGTCACTACTAAAACGCACTACACTGTCACTTAACTGTTCACTTTGCACTTGTCACTATTCACTTTTTCACTTTGACTTTTCTTCCTTTTGTTTAGCACTTTTCACTGTTAAACTCAATACTGCCCTGTGGCCGCAAACTCACCGGTTTATATACCCCTTAGAATGTTCTAGACAGATTGAATTTCGATCGTCTTTTCGTTATTCCTTTGTCGTCGTCCTAGCTCAGTCGGTAGTGAATAGCTGGCTGGACATATCTGTCGAAGAAGCTACAGATGGGGTGTAGAGTTCTAGAGTGGAGACCACGAACTAGCTGCCGTAGTGTGGGATGGCTTTCTGCCTGCTGGACTGACGACTTAAGAGAAGTTTATTCCGAATGCGTAAATGCGCACTGCACACAAACGAAGTCTGGTGATATTTTCAATACTAACCAATTGAAGTCAATAAAATTTTTAAAAACCAATATAGAAACTAATTTCTATGTTTGTATGAAGTTAGATTTTCGTTAAAATATACAGTTTCAATGCTAGGATTAATTTAAGATTTGTATGGAAATCTTTGAGGCACTGTAACTTTGAAACTATACATTTTTAACGAAAATCTGACTTGATCATACCATACAAACTTTGAGATTAGTTTCTAGAATGTTTCTGAAAAAATCTGTGACTTTAATTGGTTATTATTGAAAATGTCACCAGACTTCGTTTGTATTGAGCGCGCTCCGAATTATATTCCCTTAACTGGCAGCACGATAGCTCAGTTGGTAGTGAATGGCTAGCTGGACATATCAGTCGAAGAACTGGCAACAGATGGGGTGTCAGAGTTCTAGAGTGGAGACCACTAACTGGCAGGCGTAGTGTGGGACGCCCCGCGTCCCGCTGGACAGACGACTTAAAAAGGTGGCGGGAAGCGACTGGATGAGGAAAGTCGACGATAGAGTTTTGTGGCAGAGCGGTTTGGAAAGCGGTTCCAGTGTCCCATTATTGGGCATTGGAATATCCTGCATAGAGGCTCTAGGCCCCCTTTTGTTATTCTTATCTTAACTATTATTAAACTGTAACTGAATTATGTCTGTACATTGAGATAATAATAAATAAATAAATATCTTGGACATTGTCACACAAATTATCTAGTCACATTTAAAGTACCAGAATCTAGCCTGGACTTGTATTATGATGACTAGACAACGAGACAGAATACATATATAGATACAAACGTCCATGACTCGGGTACAAATATTCATATTCATCATACAAATATTTGTCCCTTACGGGGTTCGAACCCGCGACCCTCTACACAACAGGCAGGTTCACTACCGACTGTGCTATCGGGCCGTCTATAAAAAAAAACGATATGGTTTTTAGGTGTCCCTGACTCCAAATCAACCTTTTATAGAATGTCTGTCTGTTTGTGTTTGTTTGTGCGAGCATCACGCGAAAAGTACAGCACCGATTTTGATGAATCTTCTTTGGTTTGATAGCTAATGATCTGAATTAAAATCTGGTATATAATTTGTGCGGACGAAGTCGCGGGTTAACTCTAGTGTTATATAAACACCTACAATCTAGATGATCTACGATCTGAAGTGCGATTTTTGAAACTCATTCGTTGAACTCGGCAGTTGGAAATGTCAAAATTTGTATGGAGAAATGCATCTTTCTACTGCTGATTTGACTTTCAAAAATTATACTTCAGGAGTAGAAAGATGAATGATGATGATGATTTTGATTGAAAGTCAAATTCAATCAAAATCATCATCAATTCAACGTATGAGTGTCAAAAATCGCACTCCTGAAACAAAAGTAATAAGTACTGCACTATAGTACAAAATAGCGCTTAGCAAGTTTGCTCTAAAATTTTGCTCCGCTACAAAATTTGAATATTTGAATGTAAAATGTTTGAACAGTAATAGCTTATTGGTCAGACCGTACAATAGAGATAAGAGTATTTACATACTAAATTCAATAGTTTGACCAAAATACACGTTGACATAGCAATTCTGAACAATTTTCACACGATGCGATTTCTGTTGTACACATACAAATTAACAAACAATAGACTCCTAACGTTATGCAAATATTCTCATAAAAAAACGGTCAAGTGTGAGTCGGGCTCTTGCGAAAAAACAACTTAATTTTGGTAAATACATAACACAAATAACATAATTTATTTAAAGACAACTTACACTAGGTTGAAAATAAAACTAAATAAACTAATTAAACAGAAAATAAAATATATTATATACAGAAATTATTAAAAACGAAATGCTAGCCACTAATACCTTCTTTACAACGTGTTAATGAATCAACGCAAAACTATACTTCATTCCAAATAAGGACAACGAGATTTTCCGATTCCTATTTAGCTTTCTGGCCAATTCTGATTATCAAATGTATTTAATTTATTGGATACATAATTTTACTATCCGACATATCTTGGACGTTACTAAAGCGTTATAAGAATAAGTGAGAGGCAGTGTTTCAAATCTCTGTTTCTGTAATTCAAAATAGCCCTAAAATTTCGCTGCTATTTTTAATGGAGTATAGAAAACAGTTTGTTTAGAATCGAAAGCAGAAACGAATTATCAAAGTTTCAACATAAGTTTTATTTTCTTAAAAATATTTAATAACTTGTTTGTATGATTTAAAATTTACTGAACTTGATGTCAACCCACCGCACGGTCACTCTCACTACTTACTACCAAAACAAGATTCTTAAAATGTATCCATGAACACGCTTTAACAAATCATTTTTGGATGATAACTTGAAATGTGAATAACTTTTAATTTTAATTAATAAAATAGTGATACGAGTATTATGATTCCAATGCGATTATTTCTTCGTCAATCAGTTGGTGTATAATGAGGTTTTGCGCTTATTCATTAACACGTTGTATAATAAACATCTTCATACTTCCAAAACATACTCACGCTCCTTGTACATAATAGGGATACCGAAGCTTTATCTTCTTAAAACTTTATTTAATTTGATGGAATAATAACTAAGAAAAGATAAAATGCAAACGCCATATTTTTATGAAAAGTAATTCATTTTAGATATAAAAGGAATGCGATATCGAAGATCCTTTGTGGACTCAATTATGGAAACGATCTTTGTAAAAGACGTTATAAAGGAAAGACGATTTAAGAATAGCTCTAACCTTCTGCAAAGATAAAAATACCTTATACTATAATTATATTTAAAATATATTTAAGTTATGTGGTGGTCCAGCGGCAAGTAACCTTGCCTGCCGTGAATGAGGCGATGGGTCGATCCCCGTCCAGGGTCCCTAGACAAAGTATCTTTTGATTAGCGTTAACGACAGTAGAAATGTAGAAATGTTTCGATCGCTAATGTCAAATCCGAGAGTCACGTTGCAGGTTCTGACCCGAGCACTTGTCTCGCGTGTTGTTCGCGCGTCGCGTTTTTGCCTGCCACGAGGCTCCGCAATCCTCAATCTCTTCTTGTTCTTGATCAAAAACAATCCCTGAGATTGGGATAGATACTCCCATAAACTACTTGACATTGACGGAAATGCGGTGCTAACGCACAAGCAAAAAGTCCAGTAATTCTAAATAAAAAAATACAAATAAAATGTCAAATCCATACATTCTGGCATTTCTACTAGCGTCTACGCCAATAGAAATGTCACTTTGTCTATAAGCCCAGGAGACCGATTGCGCTTTACGTTGCAATCCAATCACTATTCAACTGTGCTGAATTCCGCATCGCACTCAACTCTATGTAACTGACAGCCCTTAACGTCTGAGCGATCTGTCAAAACGACTCTAACGACTTTCAAGAGCAGTACCGCGATTAGCGCAATACGAAATGTATGGTTCGTACGTAGTCCAGTCATGGTTCAATCACCGAATATTTACCGCGATTGAAGCCCAGGCCGACTCGTACCAATACGTTTTTCGGAATTTATGTACGATTTGTAACATCACTGCCTTTTCGGTGAAGGAAAACATCGTGAGGAAATCTGCATGCTTTAATTTCGAGGCATGTATTGCACCCACTGTCCATTATAAGTGCCGACGGGCTCACTCTCCGTTACACTGGACAGAGTTTCGGTACTACTAGTGAAACGTGGGTGTTCTGGAGTTTTCAGAATATCTCTGACTACCCCTTCGGGAAATATAGTCGTTACTACAGTAGTAACACTGTATTGACTGACAGCAAGTTGAGCACTAACTTGTTGGTAGAGGACCAACACGCACTGGGCCCGCGGGGTGGAGTATGGCCCACTCCCCCTCACCCTTATTAGTGAGAGGAGGCCTTTGCCCTGCAGTTGGATTCTACAGGCTATATCTTCCTTACTTTTAGTTTTATAATAGTGTAGATGTACTTATAACTTACATGTGTGTTTGTTAATTATTTGTAGTCTCTGCTGAAACAAGTGCTTTTCCGTCACATGTTGAATTTCCATTAGACCTTTCACTATTTCAAACTCTGTGTCGTGTAGGAGACAATTCGCGAGCCCGGAGAGTAATTCGATAGGCACACGCATTTGGTATTTTCTGAAACAAATAAACAGCAGAGTAATTCTTTTGAAAAAGTGGTCTCGATCAGTGGAAATGAATAGAAATAAACAGTGGAACTTACGGCGGTAGTTCTCTGGCCATATCTTGTAATTGTTCAAGTAAAAAGTAAAGTTTCCTTTGTAAAGCTTCTGGAGTCGGTTCGTATGGTTCCATTTTTTTAAATAAGAGCACAGTTAAGTAAAGTTATAATATAATATAAGTAAATGAATGGTGCCGGAAAAACTTTACAAGTTTGTTTTTCACTACAGTTTCACCAAGAAGAATTTCACATCACAGTAACTGTCGCGGGGTATTATGCTAGCACTGCAGGGCTTGCTCATACGATAAGAAGAAGATTAGAAAAGCATAGCATATGCTCACGACTATATTCCCCGAGGCGGTAGTCAGAGATATTCTGAAACTTCAGAACATCCACGTTTCACCAGTAGTACAGAAACTCTGTCCAGTGTGACGGGGGGTGAGCCCGTCGCCACTTATAATGGACTGTGGGTACAATACATGCCTCGAAATTGAAGCATGCAGGTTTCCTCACGATGTTAAACAGAAAACAGATTAGAAAACATCCCTTTAAATCTAGATCTAAGTCAATAAATACAAAAATGTTCAAGTGAGTAACAATTTTATTCCTAAAAGAGTGTTGACTTTACTTTGAGATTGCTGCAACTCTTTGACTATTTATATGTGGACTGGTTACGCGTGTAATTCTACTATCAAACATTTCTGCCACTTTTTGCGGGGGGCGAGGTAACATGAAATCCGCAAAATTGGATTTTATTCCCCATAGCTTTAGATTCTAATTTTGAATGTTAAAAATCATGAAAAGTAGTCTCGTGTAAACCCCAAACGTTTTAAGTTCGAAGTTATAATTTCGCAATTATAGGCTGTCTCGTTTAGTGATAAGGTGTACATTTAAATGTAAATGCACAAGATCAATTGTGCTTATACCGTGGCAGAGGGGAAATGCTACTGCAAGGCTAGTCCTTATAATAATTAGTCAAAGCTGCAACTGCAAGATTGCAGTGTAACTTTTTTAAGTAGAACGAATTAGCAAAATTAATAAAGTATCGAAGAAAGTTCACCGACACCTGCTTACAAATAACAGATGGCTGCAGTTTGCTATTAGTTGAATTTCACGGGAAACTGTGCACCTTGAACATTCACGATCGGGTCCTAAAACTGGCGTTTGATGTTGATCCCGTAGAACAAGTTGTTCAGTTAATTGTCTGGACATGTTCTTAAAAAACCGTCTATAAAGAATGATCCTATTATTGCATCAAAAATGGCGTGGCTCTAAAATTTCCATACAAATCTTAAATTAATCCTAGCATTGAAACTTCATATGCAGCAAGGTAAAATTTATATCATTACCACCTTTTAAACTGTATGCCATGTTAGCTGAATCAAATTAAAGATTGAAAAAGTCGGGCGGCGAGCGGGATTCGAACCCACGACCTGCCTATCCGGGGCATGCTCCACTCCAACAGATCTGTCGGCGCCCCGCAAGCCACGAAGCCGCCGCCGGCCGCCGGTAGCCGTTTTTTAAGAGTCTACCCATCAAACTGAACAACTTTTACCATGGGAGCAAACCGATAGGAGCAAAAAAAAAATCTGCTGTTGCATACATTTGCGTCAAGTAGGCATTGCAATATAGTATAGTATATAACAGTCGATTTTTTTTGCTTCGTTCGGTTTGCTCTTATATGTCATTGGCTCCCATATCAATTTCACCCTGTATATTTAAAAAAAACGTGACAAAACACAGACACAATGATTCGTTTCTAGATCGTGTTTGAAAAATATCATTGACTTTAATTAGTTAATACCCTTCATTCCGACCTGCGGTTAATACTGAAAATAGCACAAAACTTCGTATGTATGAAGCACGGTCGGAAGGCCTACCATGAGTTTTTACTGTACGGTGTTACTACTGTAATATCGTCACCAATTTTGTATTGAATTTCGTACAGCGCTCCTAGTGATTACGTCGAGAACTAATTTCTGCCATACGAAATTGGCGACATAACTACAGTGGTAAAAAGTAAATTATAGCTTGTAGAATCCCACTGCAGGGCAAAGGCCTCCTCTCACGAATAAGGGTGAGAGGGAGTGGGCCATACTCCACCACATGGGCCCAATACGTGTTGGTGGAGGCAAGTTAGTGGTCAAGTTGCTGCCAGAGAATTTTCAAGCTGCCTTAATAGGCCTCTGACCTAGCATAACGAATAGTTTCAACGCCATCTGACGGAACTATCTGAGACCGACTGCCTAACATGCCTTCCAAAGCATTGAAACGCTCGAGGTGAAATATCACTAAACGGTCACCCATACAAAAACTGAACTGACTTGACATTGTTTAACTTCGGTGATCGTTTTCAATACCGAAGCTACAATACGACAACGAGCACTTCACCGGTGGCCTCAAAGCTTTATGAAAACGCTCCGCTATCAGCGTCTATCGTCCGCCCATTTCATGGCCCACACTAAGTAGTCATCGTAAGCAGCCCCATAATTCAGGGGATAACTCTTCATCCCCTGAAAGCTCGCCGTGCTAATAATCTCCACTTTGTTTTTGTTAGTATTAATAGGTTAATTCCTTCTTACGGAGGTGCTGAATTTTGTTTTTTGGTGGTTATTTGTTTGTCGCGCTCCATACAAGCAAAGTATGGTGATATTTTCAATACTAACAGATTAAACTCAATTAAATTTTGCAGAAACAATCTAGAAACAAATCTCTATGCTTGTATCGAGTCAGATTTTACTTAAAATGTATAGTTTTAAAGTTACAGTGCCTCAAAGATTTCCATTCAAATCTTAAGTTAATTCTAGCATTGATACTGTATATTTTATAGAAAATCGGACACGATACAAGCATAGATATTTGTTCCAAGATTGT
The DNA here is from genome assembly GCA_963924505.1 of Agonopterix alstromeriana. Lineage (NCBI taxonomy): Eukaryota > Metazoa > Arthropoda > Insecta > Lepidoptera > Depressariidae > Agonopterix > Agonopterix alstromeriana. The sequence continues at coordinate 1,988,877 of OZ004676.1, read as the reverse complement.
TTCTGCAAAATTTCATTAAGTTTCATTAAGTTTTTTCAATACTAACCAATAGTATTGAAAATATCAACAGACTTCGTTTGTATGCAGTGCGCATTTACGCTAGCGAAATAAACTTCTCTTAAGGGAATATAATTCGGAGCGTGCTCCATACAAACGTACTATGGTGATATTTTCAATACTAACCAATTAAAATCAATGAAATTTTGCTGAAACAATCTTGAAACAAATATCTATGCTTGTATGAAGTCAGATTTTCGTTAAAATGTATAGTTTTAAAGTTACAGTGCCTCAAAGATTTCCATACAAATCTTAAGTTAATTCTAGCATTGATACTGTATACTATACAGAAAATCAGACACGATACAAGCATAGAGATTTGTTCCAAGATTGTTTCTGCAAAATTTCATAAAGTTTCATTAAGTTTTTTCAATACTAACCAATAGTATTGAAAATATCAACAGACTTCATTTGTATGCAGTGCGCATTTACGCATTCGGAATAAACTTCTCTTAAGGGAATATAATTCGGAGCGTGCTTCATAAAACGAACTATGGTGATATTTTCAATACTAACCAATTAAAGTCAATGAAATTTTGCTGAAAAAATCTTGAAACAAATATCTATGCTTGTATGAAGTCAGATTTTCGTTAAAATTTATAGTTTTAAAGTTACAGTGCCTCAAAGATTTCCATACAAATCTTAAATTAATCCTAGCATTAAAACTATATATTTTAACGAAAATCGGACACGATACAAGCATAGAGATTGATTCCAAGATTTTTTTCTGCAAAATTTCAATAAGTTTAATTGGTTAGTATTGAAAATATCAACAGACTTCGTTTGTTTGCAGTGCGCATTTACGCATTCGGAATAAACTTCTCTTAAGGCGTATCCGCCCGGAAACACGACTCTCCATAGTAATCGATGTAAACCAGCGCGTGGCTCAGGTCAGAATTTAGCCGTTTTCTATGAAAAATAAGATAATTCTTTATGAATTTTCAAAAAATTTGAAAACCAAGTCTTTTTAAGTTGTTTTGTGAAGTATATTGTAAATTTTCATTTTCTTCCGATCAAAAATGTATGAGTAAATAGTTACAACTGGGAAAAAAGGGGTGACTTTGAGGAAATTTAAATAATTTGATCGTAATTTATTTTTTTGAGTTTATATTCCTGAGTATTCCTATTTATTTGAGTTCCTTTCTCTTCAGTTTTATTAATTAAAATAGATTTCTAGAAAATTGTTCAGTTTGATTGTCTGATCTTCCTCTTTAATAACCGTCAGCTTATTGGACTATTAGTTAGTATTGGAATTTTAGTTGGACCCTCTATGTTTGTAAACTACGACTTTTCACTTGGACATTGTTTACTACCTTTTGCCACCAAATTACTTCCAAAGGATTCCACTACTCTAAAACAAAACAAAAACGAAGCACTTCGCAACTAAATAAAACATTCCTAACTACTTTTAACAAAATTGAAAGCTTTTAACTCGGAGTGCAAGTACGAAAATAAAAGTTCAATATGGGATGTACAGATTTAGTTAGCTACAGTATCCGTTGAGTATCAGAGTGTGAACACAGAGGGCTTTGATGTGGCGGGGGGTTAATTGAGCGATCGGGATTGGCTTCAAGTGTTTATCCACCGGTTACGGGAGCTACGATGAGCTAGGCAAGACAAGACTAGACCTTTGAAATCATCATCATCACCTTATACAAGGTGTTACAAAAAACCATTACTAATTTACTTACAAAAAAACTATTACTAATTTACTTACAAAAAACTATTACTAATTTACTTACAAAAAACTATTACTAATTTAAAACTTTTAAGGGGGTTGTTTAGACCATCAAACTGAACAACTTTCACTATGGGATTAACATCGAAATCGCAAAAAAAGAAATTAGCCGTCCCATACATTTAGCTCGAGTAGATTTGTAGTTTAGTATGGAAAATGATTTTTTTTTCGCGATTTCCATATTGGTCCCATAGTGAAAGTGGTTCCGTTTGATGGTCTAAACCACCCCCTTAAATGTTTATAAGTATTTTTGTAACACTTTGCATACGTTCCACTGCACTACCCTCAGGGAGGGAATATAGGCGTTAGTCCATCACGCGTGCCCAATGCGGATTGGTAGACTTCACAGAAATATTCTTCAGCGTTTGCAGGTTTCCTTACGATATTTCCCTCGCCGTTTGAGAGCAGTCGGTGTGCTCCGTCTAGACAATACCTATGCGAGCTACCTGGCTCCATCAATCGCGTTTGACAGCTGCGATAAGTAACTATGGCGCCGTGTATCTCATATGAGACATAGACAGGACGCGCATTACCATAAAGTGCATTTCAGCTCGTCGTTCCTGAAACGCAAAATTCGATAAAGGCGCGACATTGGGCAGTTATCTATTACGGTAGTAACTATTGAACAATCTGTGGTACATGAGTGAAAATGTCATAGGTACGTGGCATGTTGGCAAATGTCGTCCGTGCGTATTCAAACCCGGATCTCAAGATTGAGTTTTCATACATCTCTGCAACGTGCCACCGACGCTCTTAAGTCTTTGATATGGTGGAGGTTAATTGAGTGATGAGACCGGTTTAAAGTGTTTTTCCACCGGCTAGGTTGCGGTTAGGATGGGCCAGAGCTAGTATGATCTAGCCGAGACAAGATGAGACGAACTTTAAGAAATTTTAGCATAAGCATAATTTTTCTCACGCTTCCCTAGTTTCCCGAGAGTGCGATCAGAGGTATCCTAAAGACGCTATAAGCATAAGCATATGCTCACGACTATATTCCCCGAGGCACGACTGACTACCCGTCAGAGATATTCTGAAACCACAGAACATCCGTTTCAAGATGCTATACCTATTCAGAATTTCTAAGACCCCGGTTGGCGTTATGGTTACAATGCTTGACTGCTAAACCAGAGGTGTCGGCTTCAAATCCCGGTTTGGTCATAGATATAAGTAATTACGTTTGTGTTGCTGGTGGTCTGATTTAGAAACGTTGTTTGGGATCAGAACGATGTCCTAAACCAAAAGCAATCCCGTTATCAAAATATTATCAAAGATTAACTGTAGTTGTAAAAAATTTCTTTACACGTTATCTTTGTCACACACGATCACAAACAAAACACTTGATAGATAATTGGAATCGTTATCAACATCTTGAACATCCATATAAAATCTGTTAACAACCAAATTTATCATTCCATTCACCATGGTAATCTTAAATAGTTTCATTTTCTCGTGTTTGGTTGCTCTTGCAGTATCAAAATCAACACGTCAAACACTCTCTGCTATCGAAGAAGTGGAGAGGTACATAGAAGCCAAGAAACCAGAGATCATCCAGAGATATAGGCCCCTATATCATGTGGCTGGACCAGTCGGATGGATAAATGACCCCAATGGATTTTCATTCTACAATGGAGAGTACCATCTGTTCTACCAATTCAATCCTTATGACAGCGTTTGGGGCCCGATGCATTGGGGACACGTTTCAAGTCCTGATCTTGTGAACTGGAAGCAACTACCAACAGCGTTGCTACCAGAAAAGGAAATGTGCTTCTCTGGTAGTGCTGTCGTTGTGGAAGATACCTTGGTCCTTATGTACACCGGTCATATAGTCTCTGATGACAATCCAATCGCGAACGAAACCCAATACCTGGCCTACAGTAACGACGGTATATTTTTCACGAAGTATGAAGGAAACCCAGTTATAACTGCAGCTCCAAATGCATCACCTGATTTTAGAGACCCTAAGATGTGGAAACACGGAGACTATTGGTATGTCGTGATTGGAAGCCAAACTTCAGATGAGCGTGGAAGCGTGCTTCTATATAGATCATCTAATTTGGTCAAATGGGAGTTCTTGACAGTATTAGCGGAATCTGATGAAGACTTCGGCTACATGTGGGAGTGTCCTGACTTCTTTGAGCTGGATGGGAAGTTTATTTTAATCATATCTCCTCAAGGCATAGAGCCACAAGGAGATCGATTTAAGAATGAGCATCAAACAGTGTACATAATCGGCAGTTTCAATTATGACAATTTCTCTTTTGTGCCTGAAGTTGGTTTCCAGGAGCTTGATTATGGTCATCACTTCTACGCTGTTCAGACTACTGAAAATGAGGGTAAAATATATTTAATAGCTTGGTTTAACACGGGGGAAGTGATGACACATCCAGAAGCCGTTGATGGCTGGGATGGGACTATGACAATCGTCAGAGAATTGAAGCTTGAAGGCAGCCGAATTCTGATGAAGCCAGTAGTAGCAATGGAAAATTTGAGGGAATCCTCTAAAGTATTTGAATTAGATATAAATGAAGAAGTTGAATTATCTAAGGCAACAGAACTTATAGTAAATGGAGAATTAGACGAAAAGATTGAGCTTTTGTTTGAAGGTCAAAATGGAGGTGAAACGGTTTGGCTTCGTTGGAATCCAGAGACTGAAAAAGTGGTTTTAGACCGAGGATCTGACGATGTGCGTCACGTGGAATGGAAAGCAATTGGGAGTACGACTTGGAGGATATTTCTGGATGCTAGTTCTTTGGAACTGTTCTGTGGGGAAGGTGAGGTGGTCTTCAGCGCCAGGGTGTACCCTGAAGGTGGGTGGAGGGTCAAGAATCTAAGTCCACAGCCTTTATCAGTTGAAGCTTTCTTGTTGAGTCGAAGTGTTCCTGTTTAACTTGTGATTTGATAAGTGCTGCGTCTGTGATTTTAAATAATATATGTATTTATGAAGTTCATGTTTTTTCTTACTTTGTACTCAACACCCCATATGATTATCATGCTGTACATAACTTGAGCACTGGTTATAAAACGTGTTAATGAATTAACGCAAAACTAGAAAGTAGTTTGTTTAGAATTGAGAGCAGAATCGTATTATCATGGTTTAAACATAGGTAATTTTTTCCAAAATATTAAATTATTTGTACGTAAAATTTATAATTTAGTGAACTCGATCTCAACCCACTGCATGGTTACACTCACCTTACTTACTACTAAAACAAGATTCTTAAAATGTAGCCATGAGCACGCTTTGGTGGCATACCACACACCTACGATATTGAGATAAAATTTATTCTTATTGGTTGTATATAATGTCCAAGATATTGAGGATTTATTTATTTATGTTTTAGATCACACGGAATTATTTCCAGAAGATTTGTATGGAAAACTTTGAGCCACGATAATTTTAGAGCTAAATATTTAAAAGGAAATCTGACAAATTCAAAGCACAGCATTCTTTTTAGAAAGTGTTTAAAATTCTCAGACTTTAATTGGTTGATATAGAAAATATGACGGAACTTCGTTTCAATGCAGCGCGCTCGGAAACTTTCGCAATAAACATTTCTTAAAACCAAAACCTCCCGTTATGACAACAGCTTTACAAGTCTGATGCTTAACAAATGAAGGGCAGTTTGTGACACTGTAATGCTTCTCTGGTCCGATTGACTTTGATTATAGTACTGTAGCCCCTGGATTATTTAATTACCAAAAATGTTACCGATTTCTGTTTTTAAATTATTGTAATGTACGATACTACTAAAGCGAGATTTACACGGGTCGAATTTTGCCGTGCGGCTAAGTGCGATTTGAAGTACATTGCTGCGTGAGAGTGTTCAAGTTGATGTCGAAACTTATCAGTTGATGCACTTCAAGTCTCACTTAGCTGCATGGCGAAAATGGACCTGTGTAAATCCACTCAAGTCTTAAAGATCACAACCTGCCGCAACCATATGTAGTGACAAAACTAACATTCAAAATTGGTCTAAGAAATTTAAATATCGAGGTTACCGCTTTATTTCTTCACTGACATGTTCTACACCTTAGTTAAATACCCATACGCAATAGTAAGACGTACTATTATGGTTATTGAACAATACATAGTATGGATATTGAACATGACAGTATATAAAAAAGCAATAACCTGAAAATTAAAAATTTAAGAAAAATTTTCAGTTTTTTTTATTACTGCGGATTGTGATCTTTAAGGTCCGCCACATACATAAGGATTACGATTTCGGATGAATTTTCCCACTCGAGAATTTCGCTCGGAATTGCGTAGGTATCAAATCCTATACAAAATCACGATCGTGAATTGTGATTTTGTATAGTATTTGGAGGGGGTCTCAAATTAATACGAAATCGTAATCCTGATTCGGAATTCTGTATGTGTGTGGTAAACCTAAGACTTAGGTTTTTATATTAGTAATGTCGTACCTAACAACAATTTCAAAACGGCAATCGGTAACCTTTTTTAGTAATAAAATAGTCCCGGGGCTATTGTACTATTAGTGTCAAGGAAAGTAGGTCACGGTACGGGATAGATAAGTTTTCATTTCTGATCTTTATTAATCTTCGATCAAGAATAAAAAAACTTGTATTTACATTTGATCGATGGAAAGATTGATTTTTTGAACTTCAATTTCTAGACGGAAACCAGTACTCCACCGAACAAGTTAACGATAACCAAAATAGTACCCGCCGCGTATGACAATGTCTATCCTTTTTAATACATCTGTTTTCTCACACCGATATTGATTACAAAGTAATCATTACAGGTACTACATCTGGTACCAGTACCAATAGTACAGGTTAGACGTCTGGTACCGGCATCACACCAATGGCAATGGTACCAGCACAGAATAAATACTAGTACCTACCGGTACAGAAGAATCACTTCGAAAACAGATTTAAATAAATAGCGACTCTCTCTACACGACAATAAGGTGCAAAGTTATTCCCACCCGTCCTATCATACAATTGAGCCGCCAGAACGACGAGCGACGTGCCGGGAACTGAAATAATGCTTCGAGCGATATGATGGGCATAAAACCGAGAGGCACATCTACAAAAGCGGCGTCATGGGAAGCGGCATTAGGGGGGAATGATTCTTCGCGAATAATCTACAAACCGTCACAACGGCGCGTGAAAACAAAAATTAACCGAATCAGACATGAAAGCAGTCTTTCATTCTTTCACGTGTTGACAACGTGACATCGTTAGGGTTTTCAAGTCTCGCATTGACTACTCACAAAACGGCGGCAAGTCTAATAAGATTTGACCAAGAAGTTTACACGGTATACCTAACCTATTACCATTCACCACTCGGTGGGGATCGGCCATCATGCGTACCTGAGCTGTGGAGTGATACAGCCCTGGTACCAGTTCCAAAAAATTCTGGTACCCGAATTGGATCTTCTATAACTTAAACAGAAATATTTTTTTTAGATTCTACTATTGTATGCATACATGCGTGTATGCTCACGACTATATTCCCCGAGGGGGTAGTCTGAGATATTCTGAAACCTCAAAACATCCACGTCTCACTAGTAGTACCGAAACTCTGTCCAGTGTGACGGAGAGTGAGTCCGTCGGCACCTATAATAGAACTACTACTATAGTGGCGACGGGCTCACCCCTCGTCACACTGGATAGAATTTCGGTTCTACTGGTGAAACTTGGATGTTTTGAGGTTTCAGAATATCTCTGACTACCCCCTCGGGGAATATAGTCGTGAGCATATGCTATGCTATAGTAGAATCTAAAATAAGTTTAAGGTATAGATAGATAAAGATTGTACTATGGCGAGAAGACCGGGATACCTTAAATAAGTGAATAGAGACATAATATAGAACAGTAGTTACACATATTTAATCATTTTATCAAAATTAACAGTGTCCATATTCTTAACATAATCCTGCCCTTTCCTAACACTCTGCCAGATTAGAGGTATAGCAGCGGAGACAAGTTTCTGTTCAAGATTACTCAGCTTTCCATATCCAAGGTTCCTTGAAACACCTTTCTTCCCAAATAATATTGGCGTTGAGAAATAAGGACATGAAGTGACACTTGACTTGACGTACGCAGACTCGATCACGTCGTTGACACCCTGTAATAATTGATCTTATACAACGTGTTAATGAATAAGCGCAAAACCTCATACACCCCAACTGATTTATAACAAAATTAGTAGATTGAAACAATAATTTCATTATTTTGATAGTTAAAATTTAAAGTTATTCGCATTTTAAGTTTTGAGGCAAAAATGATTTGTTATCATTTCAGCAATTAATGAAAGCGCTAAGGTGCTCATGGATACATTTTAAGAATCTTTTTTTGGTATTAAGTAGGGTGAGAGTGTCCGAGCGGTGGGTTGAGATCGATTTCAGTAAATTTAAAATTTTACAAACACATTATTAAATATGTTGAAAAAAATTACCTATGTTGAAAACATGATAATTCAATTCTGCTCTCGATTCTAAACAAACTACTTTCTAGTTTTGCGTTAATTCATTAACACGTTGTAGTGTTGCCAACATGTAAACTTTTACCCGAATAATTTGAACATTTATTTTATAGTTTAAGTTACTGTTAAAATAAGTAAGTAAATTTTGAACAGCGTTAGCATTCCCCTGTGCCAAGTTACAATATTAACAGGTCACGTGCGTCCAATAGCGTGCATGTGCACATACGATTTATATCTTATTACTAAACGAGACAGCCTTTATAATTGCGACACAATAACTTCAAACTTGTATGGTTTGAGGTTCATATGAGACTGTTTTAACAATCAAAATTAGAATCTAAAGTAATGGAAAATAATCCAAAGTTGCGGATTTCATGCTAACTCATCCCCCGCAAAAAGAGTCAGAAAAGTTTGTTAGTAGAAATACACAAGTAGCTCGTCCATAGTTATATGGTCTTAGAATATAATGATTATACTATCATTTATTCAACTGTTATTCTGTAACGTAGATCGTTAAGTCGTATACCAGGCCATAGCGTAATTACGAGTATAATAGTAGTGAGTACGCTCAGCGGTCGCGGGGCAGGTCTATGCTGGCGCGGTGTGCGGGGGACGGGGCACCGGCAAAGTCGGTTCCGCGCGCGTATGTTAATCGGTACCGGCTCGTACTGGGACACGCTCCTCCCCGCCCGCGCTCACCGCGCACGATTGACCAGGCAGTGTTTTAAAAATCTGTTTGTAATTACCGATAATCCACTTAGAATAGAGTTGGCGAAGCGTGCCGCAGCAAATGCCATTGTAAGCGTAGATGAACTGGTACAATTTTTTGCTCTGGCCACCTGTCGAAAGTTTGTACTGAATATTTTCATCTTTTACACTCACTTTAAGAACGACTTGTACCTCGGACGAATATTATAGGAACGCATGAGGGACGTCGGTACATAAATTTCTTATTGTATACAATCGCCTGTTAGCAGTGTATTGTTTTGAGTGTAGGTAATGTTTTTCAACAACAAAATGTAATACAGTCTTGATCCCTTTGTATTCTTCAAAATTGAAAAAAGAGAAGTTCCAAATTAAACTAAAGTAACGAGGCAAGTTAAATAAAAAATATAATTATTAATCAGAGGAACCAGGGAAGCTTAAATGCCCAAAGAATTGTAGGCAATGGGAAGGGCATATTGCTCGCAGAACCGATGGCCGATGGGGAAGAGTTCTCGAGTGGCGACTGCGTATCGAAAAGCACAGCGTGCGTAGGCCCCCACAAGGTGGACCGACGACCTGGTAATGGCGGCGGAAACCCGTTGAAAGAGGGTAGCGCACGACCGGTCGTTGTGGCGATTCTTGGTGGGAAGCGTATGTCCAGCAGTGGACGTCCATCGGCTGAGATGATGATGAATTTTTATTCAGAATATACTTACTTCGGCATAAGCGATATTGACTTTCTTGGTCAACTTCTTCATCCATGCCTCGTCGCATTTGAGCGGTGGTTTGCTCTGACTAAACAATGGTATGATGGTATTCTGAGCGTTACCACCGATGACAGGTACGTTCACTGTAGCTGGATTAATTTCGTTCACTTCACCAACGAAGGTCGCTGTTCGTATCACGTCTAGGGTTGTCACGCCGAGGATTTTTGATGGGTTGTATACTTTGTTCTGGAAATTTTAAAATTAAATTTCATCGACTTATCTCTGTTTGTAGAATATCACAAGACACAAGTTTAGAAATTTTATATTAATACGATTGACAGATTATTAAATAATGTAGAATGGATGAATGATTGTACTTTATTATAGTGTCTATCTTAATATACTGCCGGGTTCTTAAGGTCTGATCAACCCCTTAAAAACCGTCAGTATTTTAAGTATAATAGGTGATTTAGTTTTCACTTTTAAACCATTATACCTATTGAAAATCTTTCATTGTGGGAGCAAACCTAAATTCTCAAAAAAAGCTTCGATCCTACTGTACTGCGATGCATAGAAGTTTTATACGTAATGAAACCTACAAATATAAGACAAGTTGAAGATCCTACCTTCTTCATAATCTCAGCTATAACAGGCACTAAAGAATCAATAGGGTCTGTCATAACAGCTACGATTGCATCAGGTGCTATAGTAGCTATATAAGTCGCTATCCCTGCGACTATATGCGCGTTTGTATCAAAGAGGAACTCTGGTGGTATCCCTGGATCACGAAATGGGACTCCAGCTGCTATCATTACTAAGTTAACATCTGAAAGAGACAATCATGTTTTTACTGCAAGAAGCCGTGGTGGTCCAGTGGCGAGTAGCCTTGCCTGCCGTGCAGGAGGCGATGGTTCGATCCCCGTCCAGGCCGACTCGTACCAATGAGTTTTTCGGAATTTATGTACGATTTGTAACACCACTGGCTTTTTGGTGAAGGAAAATATCGTGAGGAAACCTGCATGCTTCAATTTCGAGGCATGTATTGTACCCACTGTCCATTATAAGTGGCGACGGGCTCACACTGGACAGAGTTTCGGTACTACTGGTGAAACGTGGATGTTCTGAGGTTTCAGAATATCTCTGACTCCTCGGGGAATATAGTCGTGAGCATAAGGTAATAAGCTCATGCTTATGTTTATATCTTGTTTGTAGGAAAAAGTTGATGTTGTCTCGTATCAAAAACTCAAGACACTAACAGAAAAGAGACAGATTTGGTGAATACTCCACCGACGAGAGCGTAGCTCTTAGCCACGGTTTATCCAGAAAAGACGTACTGTGGCTGTTAAAATGTATCCATGAGTACGTTAGCGCTTACATTCATTGCTGAAATGATAACAAATCATTTTTGCCTGTTTAAAATTATTTTAACTACCAAAATAATTAAATTATTGTTTCAATCTAATTATTTTGCTATAAATCAGTTGGGGTGTATGAGGTTTTGCATAGCATAGCATAGCATATGCTCACGACTATATTCCCCGAGGGGGTAGTCAGAGATATTCTGAAACCTCAGAACATCCACGTTTCACCAGTAGTACCGAAACTCTGTCCAGTGTGACGGGGGGTGAGCCCGTCGCCACTTATAATGGACAGTGGGTACAATACATGCCTCGAAATTGAAGCATGCAGGTTTCCTCACGATATTTTCCTTCACCGAAAAGCCAGTGGTGTTACAAATCGTACACAAATTCCTAAAAACTCATTGGTACGAGTCCTATTGGTTGATGAGGTTTTGTGCTTATTCATTAACACGTTGTATAGCTTGTCGCGGATATTTGACTGTACATCCTTTTGGACGACGCATGTTGCTAATTTTATAATTAATCATTTAGTAATCGTTTAATATTTAAATGGAAGGATTACCAGCCAATTACGTAGATTAATAATCTTTTGAAATAAATTCATTAGTCCAAATTATAGATGCTTGCAACAAAATATTAAGCTAAAATAAGCATTTGAAGTTTTTTAGACGTCATTTTAACAACAAAAACAATCTAAAGAGGTATTCCGTATGCGGAAGTTTCACTAATTTAAACTTAAAACAAGAAAGTTGGAGAACTAACGAAGCTGTTTCAGAAATTTTAGATGCAACTGCATTTTCCGCTTCTTATTCTATCTTGTTTGGCAAAATGGCTTTAGCTCTTATTTTGAAATTAAGAACATTTTAAACTCAGCACTCATAATCATAAATATCCTTTTGGAGTGGTTAGAATATTTTAAATCCACGGCATCAACATTGTCTACTAAGACTATTTAGAAGCGGAGGTCTCGACACAATCGTGTCATCTACCTGATTTTATTATTATTATTGTTATTTGGTGGCTAGGGCTTGGGCACTGACCAATAGCTACCGTGACCTGGATTGATCTAGTTTAGCTATAACCATTCTCTAACTCAAACTCAAAATGTTTTATTCAAAATAATATCACATGTAAATCTTTCTGACGTCATTCTTAACTCTACCACCAGTGTTCCATTGTAAAGAAGATGCGACCAGAAATTGAACAACCCTATCTTTAAAAAAAACACAATATACAAAGTAAACTTACAAATACAGTATTGAATTACATAGTGTAACATTGTCAAGACCAGACCTTTTGGTCATTCATTTAATCATCGAGTTTATAGTAACCATTTTTACAGAGGACTTGCTTAACATAGGAATTAAATTTTTTGTCTGGTATGTTTAGAATATCCTCTAGTATCTTATTATAATAGCGTATACAGTGCCTTATGAAAGATGAGTTGACTTTACTAAGTCGAAAATGACATTTATCTAAAGGGGATTTCATGTACCGTGTTATGCTTTTGGAGGGGAGATTCCTAATCTCAGAAGGTGTTTTCCATGTATTCACCTAGACGGTGTCTCTTGCTTTGCTTTGTTCTTGGTTTCACGATGAAATTACGTGCAGTAGTAACAGGTGTTTAATCTTCATTCTTAATTATAAATGCCTTCATTTTTATTATGAACTTAGTTTCAGGATTGAATGTCGCACAAAAGTCAAGTACCGATACGCACAGGATTTAATCTGAGAAGGCTAAATCTTATGACACTTAAGCTTGCAGTTACACACATGGGGTTTCTGGTCATGATGATGACGAAATCAATGATGAGAATAATAATGATATTGATAATAATGACAATGATAAGAACGATAAAAACAATTATAATGACAGACCTTTTAAAGCCTCACTAATACTATTTAGACCACAATGTCCAGTCACAGTTGTCTTCGTGTCCATGTGAGACAAATCTATAGCAATTCCTTTTACAACTGGAGCCACATCATAAAGGGCTAGGTGGGATATAATGGAGTTCTGCTTCAGAAGTAAACTAAGAGATTGGCCGACACAACCAGCTGCTCCTGCTACCATGACCTTGTAGTTTCTCTGTAAAGAGCGAAGGCGAATTTAGTTCTTCGGCAAAAAGTCTCAATATACACATAAGTGCGAATATGATCGCCCGCAGGTTTGCAAGATGTACATTAGAAGTTAAAAAAACTCTTTTTAGAGCTTCTGTACATCATGTTCAAAGTCAAAGTCAATATAATTTATTCAATATAGGAGCTTACAGCACACTTATCAAACGTCAAATCTTTTTTAAAGCTACCACCGCGTCGGAACGTGTTGTCGCTGTAGTGAAGATGCGGCCAGAAACTCTACAACATAACACGACTTAATAACTATAACAATATAAATTCTTAAGCTAAAGTTATGTATACAATAATACATAGTCTATTTAATAAAATAATTGATACTATACAGTAAAGTAAATAAACTATAAGCTAGTGACCTCAGACCCAAGCATTTTGATCATTTAGATAATCATCCAGTTTATGGGCAACATTCTAAGAAATCTTATGGGGCCTTTTGTATCCAGTATAACAACGCGTTCAGGGTGCTGATAGGGCTGATTAGGGCTGATAGGGCTGCCCCGGTGCTGCAACGCCTCGGGACTGTTCGCGGCGGCGCACGTCGACTGTTTTTACACGACCATGCGCAAGCGCACCATCCCCTGGTGCGCGGGTGCGGGCCAGCCCCAACACCATCCTGAGTATGATAGCGGACAGACTGGAGAAATCCAATGAAATCGAAATCGAAAGTGGGTATACTTAGTTGCTGTTATATTCACCAGTTTCAAAATTCAGATATCTAACAAAACCGTTTTCTGAATCGCTAGATGGTGACTCAGAAGAATTTTAAGGCTCAAAAATACTGGGACAGTTGCCACCTTTTCACCGTATTCTTCTTCTGTCGAGTTTGAGTTGCTATCGTGGTGAAAAGATTTGCCAATCTGGAGGCTTGCAGATTGACCACGATGCGCTGGACGTGGGTCTTCTTCTTCTTCTGCCTCGCCTTGTCCGTTACACGCTTTCCCAATCATGCGACGCCATTCATGCCTTTGGTAGACATCTTGTTCGCGGAGTCCTAACGCTTTCATGTCTCTCTGGACATTCGTCAACCAGGCGGTTTGAGGTCTCCATCTTCCCCTTTTCTTTGTAGCAATGGAAAGGCATTTTTTAACGGCTAACGATGCGCTGGACGTGGGTGTTTATGTTTAATACGTTTAAAAACGAAATGCTTTCGCATGGTTAGGAGGATGTGAACCTATGTGAACTCCGCCTATCCTCATGGTCGAAAAGCAACGAAGAATAGTCATAGGTTAAATATAATAAAAAGATAAAAGGTGTTACCCGTGTTTCGTAATGGCGTTGAACACAAACTTACCTTTGTTAAATTGAATATTTTTGTTGCATTTTGTACGACGACGTGGACTCGAGTGAATCTCAAAAACATAGTGTTTTGTTCTTAATTCTTGGAACTTAATAGTGTAGTTTTAATTTTGCATTTCTTTACTTAAAAATATTAAATTGGATACACAAAGGTAATTTGGTACTTTAAAATGACAAACTGAAAATTGGAAACTGCATGAGGAAATGAGAATGACGTAAATTATTCTACATAATTTTCTGTCAATATAATTAAGATTTTAATAAACTATTCAAAGCAAAAAGTTTGCATAGAATTGTAAGCGATCACCAGGAAGCTGGAAATCAGCTAGAAATCAGCTGGAAATAGGTATTGTGCAGGAAGCTAGAAATAGGTATTGTTTAGTATTGTGCGATCACTCTAGACCGACCAGAAGGTTTGAACCATTATAATAAATTTATGGTTTGAACGCTGTCTTATTCAGGACGTAAATTGAATAGTGGAGGGAAAAAGTATCTGAGAAGTTTCAGATAGTACACAGGGGGGCATGGGGACATTTTCAGATAAATTTCATAGGTACTACGAATATTTTCAAACCAAATAACTGATGTCCAGCGCCACTGATTTTCATGGATCAAAATGTGGATATTCTGAATAAGGCTTATTTAAGTATAGTATCTCTACTCTAACTACCCCCTGGGGGATATCGTTGTGATTGCTCTATAATAACACCAAGTTTGACGCTTGTATATATTACCGTTTTAACGATGGTGCGAGAACAAAAAACGTTGATAAAACTATCAGGACCCCCTATTTTTTTTTTTTACTTTTTTCCCATAATAACGCATATTCTGTTAAAATTACAACTGTTTAGCTATTACGATTCAAAAGTTACAGCCCTAAATAGGTAGGACGGACAACGTAGGCTTAGTAATGGGCCCCGTTTTCACCCTTTGGGTACGGAACCGTAAAAAAGATTATGGTAATAATATGGTGTTCAGGTGTCACCGAGTTTTAGATTTTTAATTTTGTTGTTGTTCGAGCGTCACGCAAAAACTAGTGGATTGATTTTGATGAATCTTTTTGTGTCTAAAAGCTTATGATTAGACTCAAAAGCTGGTATACAGAGTGTATACTTAAATGTGTTACATATTTCAAGAGGTCGTTCAGAAGATCAAACTGGAGACCGATTGCGCTAATTTAAAACATCGAAGTTCTATTCTTATCCAATTTCAGTTCTAATCTCATTGTAATCCAATTACTATTCTACTGTGCTGAATTCCGCATCGCGCTTAACTCTATGTAACTGACAGCCTTTAACGTCCAAGCAATCAACAAAGGCTCTAACGGCTGCCATGAGCTGTACCGCGATTAACGCAATACCAAATGTGTCAAATAGTCACGTTACAGGGTTTGCCACGAACACTTGTCTTTCGCGTGGTGTTCGCGCGGTTCGCGTTTCAGCCTACCACGAGGCTCCGTAATCCTTCTCAGTTGTGTTCTTACTCAAAAACAATCCTCGAGATTGGATAGATACTCCCTCAAACCACTTGACACTGGCGGAAATGCGGTGCTAACGCACAAGCAAGAAGTCCATTAACTATACAAAGTATTTTTTTTTTTCAAAAGTTATTGTTCGTACGTAGTCCAGTCACGGTTCAATCACGGAATATTTACCGCGATTGCAGCCTTGAATAACTTTTACAGTGGGACCAACACTAAATTGCGAAAAAAAATATTTTTAAATAAACTTTTACAGAAACAAATCTACAATCCGCTTAGTATCTAAGTTTGAAACGCAGTATTAACCTTTAAAATACGCAATCTATGATCTCACTTTCACCAGTTATTTTCTTTATCTTTTAACTCACTTTTAAAAACAAAGGAGAGTGGGTAATTTATATCCTTTCATTGTCTGAACGTAAACCTTTACTCTTGGAATATGATAGAGGTAATATTTTTTACTGGTGGATTTTGTGAGAATCTTTATGGACCACCGTATGAATTCAATCGTGGTATCAATTTATGCCCATTGTGTTTTTTAGATTAAATGGCTTCTTGTTATTCAAATACTGTATGTATTGAAATGTGAATGAATTGAATAGGACATGAACACAATAAACATGTATGAACACATATGAAAATGACTTATGAAGCATCATAATTACAGGTTTTTAGGGTAAACAGTTGTATTACTTTATGGGCTGAGTGTACCCGTGATTCTGAACAACTTTCCTATAAGAAATTTGCAAATTTTTTTTTTACTCTCTATAATAAATTACACCCGGTAAAACATACAATAATTTACATACTCCTAGTCTAAGAAAAGTAGAGTACCTAGTGGTTTTCTCATCGTCAAAGTCAAAGTCAATATAATTTATTCAATATAGGAGCTTGCAGCACACTTATCAAACGTCAAATCTTTTTTAAAGCTACCACCGCGTCGGAACGTGTTGTCGCTGTAGAGAAGATGCGGCCAGAAACTACAACATAACACGACTTAATAACTATTACAATATAAATTCTTAAGCTAAAGTTATGTATACAATAATACATAGTCTATTTAATAAAATAATTGATACTATACAGTAAAGTAAATAAACTATAAGCTAGTGACCTCAGACTCAAGCATTTTGATCATTTAAATAATCATCCAGTTTATAATATGCTTTTTTACAGAGGACTTTTTTGATTTGAGTTTTAAACATGTTTTCGGAAAGATTCAAAATGGTCTCGGGGATTTTATTGTAACAACGTATACAGTGACCCATGAAAGACGTGTTGACCCTACTAAGCCGAAAGTGTGGAAATATTAGTTTATTTTTGTTTCGAGTGTTGTAATTATGGACATCAAAATTTTTTGGAAATAACGACAAATTTTTTCATACATATAAAATGTTTTCATAAATAAATACGTCGAAGTTAATGATATGTAAGGTTTTCATTTATTTATTTATGCCACCATAATCCCTTGCTAAAAGTCACCTTTGCTATAATTAAACGCTTTGGTACATTTAGCCGAGTTCCTAACCACACAAATTAATCCAGCAAACTTGAATGCGTTTACATACATACTAACTTTTTCTATGGCACCAATATTGAAATCGAGATTAGGAAATCTACTTTTTCATACATTTTGGTCATTTACATTATCTGTGGAACAGCAGATTTTTTCGCAATTTCGATGTTGGCTCCACAGAGAAAGTTCTTCAGTTTGATAGTCTGAAGCGCCCTATTTAATATTATAACACGTAAAATTTTACACCCTGTATAATTTATACAGGGTGTACAATAGAGGGTGTACTGTCTATTACCTTATGATATATCATGTGTATGAAATATTGTAACAACTCGATAAATGAAATAAAATAAATAAAATTACAAGTAGCAATGGGTTCACTCCCCGTCACACTAGACACAGTTTCGGTACTAGTGAAATGTGGATGTTCTGTGGTTTCAGAATATCTCTGACTACCCTCTCGGGGAATATACTCGTGAGCATATATGCTATGCTATAATTTATAATGTGGATTAACAAATCGTTAGCATGCGATCATTATTCATTGATGTACCTAATTCGTATGAACGCTTCCGTGCCCACAATATTGCTTGACTCTATAGTCTGGCAATACATAAATTACTCTAAGACTTTTAACACCACCCTACTATCGGTTTATGATTATTTGGCGAGTTTTTAATGAGTCTCGTAGGAAGTAAAGAATTTTTATTGTGATCCCACTGTGCACTAGATTATGTTATCACAGAGCCGTTCTCCCTTTGGGGGGTTGTAGTTAGCCACTCTACTTCCGTGGTTGTTTTTTATTTTTTTATTTCAGTGCCCTAATTTAGTACATCATATTAGTTCTCTAGACCGTATTCTTCTTAAATATTTAAATATTCATTCATTTTTAATTATTTATATATTAGAGATATTTGCGATCAAAGTCTAAATTAGGCCTTTTAACTTGTAAAATACTAAGGAGATAAACATAAAATTAAAGATTGACAAAATTTTCTCGGACGGGACTTGAACACGCAACCTGCTAAACCGGTGCATTGATTTCGTCCAATTAAGATACCGAGCCAATCAGAGGCTCAAATACAAATTCATCTGAAAATATGCAAGAGTGTAGCTTTTACTCTCAATAAAACACTATATAAGACGCTGTATCGAGATCACTGCATCAAAAATGGTGCTAGTGAAGATTACTGATATTTACACGGACAAAGACGAATCAAAATAGATAAACTATCACTATGCAACGGGCACAAAAATCTTGCATGGTCTCTACAAGAATCTCTACAAGAATGCAATTAAGTGTTGAGTATATATCTCGTTTCTGTATCAAATTCCAACTCACAATTAAGTCACTTTAAAACTAAAACAATTAGTAAGGGTTTCAAAGCAAGTGTATTAGAAGCTCGTAAATTAGGCTGTGGCGGGCAATCTGCGCCACCTTTGATTAAATCCCCCACCTTGAAGGTGATTTGTAGGCTCAATTTGCTTCTTATGTAGCCAATATGTTAGGCTATAGGGGAATGTTAATAGTACTTCATGCGTTTGGTGCATGATAGGATTGTGTAATATTAATGCTCCTATTGTTACCAATATGTAATGCTTTAGCTGTGGAATATTAGATTAGATATTCATCACTGTAATAAGCCTGATATTGAATGATAGTCTATTTGGACCTAAATTAAAATCGGAAATATTTATACAAATGATTAACCAACTTCAATACTAAAAGACGAACAGACGAGTTATAACACCACCGATGTCTTTCATTGTAGTTTTACATTTAGTTTTATTTTATTGAAGTCTTTGACTAATTATTATAAGGACTAGCCTTGCGGTAGCATTTCCCCTCTGCCACGGTATAAGCACAATTGATCTTGTGCATTTACATTCAATTTTACACCTTATCACTAAACGAGACAGCCTATAATTGCGAAATAATAACTTCGAACTTAAAACGTTTGGGGTTCACACGAGACTACTTTTCATGATTTTTGACATTCAAAATTAGAATCTAAAGTTATGGGGATTAAAATCCAAAGTTGCGGATTTCATGTTACCTCGCCCCCCGCAAAAAGTGGCAGAAATGTTTGTTAGTAGAATTACACGCGTAACCAGTCCACATATAAATAGTCAAAGATTGAAGTCACTGTCAAAGTCACTTCATGAATAGTCCAAAATCTTTAGAGTTGAGAATCTGGTAAATTGAGAGTCTGGTGAATTTTATGGACTTGGTTGCTTCGCAGTTAAATTGTTTTTAAATAAATTACTGGGAACTTCCTTTTTCATTTCCGCCAGTGTCAAGTAGTTTGTGGGGGTGTCTAACCCAATCTTAAGGATTGTTTTTGAGCAAAAACACAGCTGAGATGAGAACGCGAGACGCAGGAATACCACGCGAAAAATAACTGCTCATAGCAAAACTTGCAATATGAACTCCATGATTTGCGTTTCTTTTGAGAAATACAATTGTCTATCTCATAAGTTCTTTCACAAATTGAAATGGGACTGCCTTAAACTAATTGAGTGCGAGTGAGAGAGAACTACACTGCTTACTGTCTCCCTCCTCAAGTGCCACCGAGAGGTGGTAGTCAGTCAGAAGCTTTAGGAGAGAATGAGGTCATCGGTGGAAGCAGGGAATGACCGTAGTGTATCTTAGTTACGTACTATTTCTTAAGACGCTCCCACTATGTAAACGCAGGGCCGGGCCACATTTTTCTGATTTTTAGAAGCTATCTTCGTGTTATTTGAAAGACATATAAATTAATGAAAAATATAGCAATGATCTTCAACATCTCGGCTTTATGTGCTATGAAAAATAAATCTTATTTTTCTATAAAATACATACGAAACCTTTGTTCAAAGGAAAGCCTAAATATTTGTATTACGTGCATCTACTTTATAAGTTGAAGTAACTTTTACTTGTGACCAACATCGACACACACCATTGTGTAGAAAATTTTAAGATCTCAAATAGCTTCAAAGTAATTTTTATTAAGACCAATATTTAATGAGTTAATTTCAAACTTTGGTGCAAATTCTTATGATTTTCGAATTTGATTTCCATGGATTAGAAGGTACCACAGTGACACAATGAAGGACAAGCCAGTCTGCATGGGTTAGTGTTATAATAATAGGCATACCTACATACTAAAATAACGTACTTAACTTGGCTCTGAAAGGGTCAAGGTCATTCAGCGGGGGATACGTCTTAATACAATAGGTACATTTTGTTTGACTTATACGAAGGAAGCCTGAAAGCAACAAGCCTATTTCCTCAATATCTCATATCTCGTGAGCCGTGAGTGTCATATCGTTAGACGTTGGTGACAGTGACTAATAAAAGGGAAGGCCTGCAAGTGTCACGTACCTACGTACGAGTATTTTGATATTAGTACGATTGAGGAGCGGTGGCGGATTAATTTAATAATTACTTTTTTGTCCTTGGCTTAATTCGCGTGGAATTCGATTCGACATCGGAATAATAATTCTTCGTTTTCAGGTAGCGTGGTATGGACTTGTGATTTTGAGAGTCGAGTAATAGAACTATGATACAAGTGATTTTGGAACATAGGCCACGTCGTCTCTGCACTGCTGCGACGTCACCACTAAATCATGCTATGTTATCTTAGTAAAAACTATGTGGAACGCTTTAAGGGGATGACCAGACCATCGAACTGAACTACTTTCTCTATGGGACCAACATCGAAATCGCAAAAAAAATATCAGCTGTCCCATACATTTGGCTCGAATAGGTCTGCAGTTGTATGGGACATCAATTTTTTTTTCTTGATTTCGATGTTTGTGCCATAGAGAAAGTTGTTCTGTTTGACGGTCTGATCATCCCTTTAAAAAAGTGTCAGCATATTAAGAAGGACCCTATAGACAGCTTCCGACATCTATCGGTGACGTATCGAAGCACGATGTATTGAATTTGGGTTCGTATCTAAAATGGTGCGATAGCGCGATGTACCTCACCGCTCTGTAGTAGTGAGAGATTTCGCTCATATCCATCACCGTCTTGTTGGTTTAGTAGTCTAGACAACCGGCTCACGATTCGGGTGGTTATGGTTCGATCCTCGTGTCGGCTGACCGTTTACAATTTCTTTCATAATGTGGCTCCCCCTGGTGCTACTAAGCGGCAACGCTAATAATTAGACGTCCTGAAATCCCAGGTGACTTACCTATCTATAACCATTATACATATTAATCTATGAACTAAATATCTGTCATTAAACTGAGCGTTTTGGCCGCGACTTTGCCGCGATTTGAGCTTTTCTAGTCTCGGAGACTTTCTCAAACTATGCAAAAAACCAAAAAGGATCCCATAAAAACTTAGTAAAGTAGGTTAGGCTATTTTTGTAACATTTTCCCACATAATGATAATTGTTTAACGCGCCAAGCCGTGGTGGTCCAGTGGCGAGTAACCTTGCCTGCCGTGCAGGAGGCGATGGTTCGATCCCCGTCCAGGCCGACTCGTACCAATGAGTTTTTCGGAATTTATCTACGATTTGTAACACCACTGGCTTTTCGGTGAAGGAGAACATCGTGAGGAAACCTGCATGCTTCAATTTCGAGGCATGTATTGTACCCACTGTCCATTATAAGCTGCGACGGGCTCACCCCCCGTCACACTAGACAGAGTTTCGGTACTACTGGTGAAACGTGGATGCTCTGAGGTTATACATACATACATACATTCATTAACGCTCTACCCTTTGATCTTGTTCTCTATCTACCCTCAATTTTCTCATCCTCATTCTCATAAATACGTTACGTCGTGACTCGAACGTTTGTGATCGAGCACCTCTTTAGTATAACTCATTCATTCACTTGTCCCCTGATTGAACGCTTATGTCTGTGTAATAAATACGAAAATGACTTGATATGCTAGACTTGTGTGGAACGAACGGTAAAGGGCAAATCTTATTATTTCGCTCCAAATATCCAACTTCAAGAAGAATATATTTTTAATACAATTTTCTCAAGAAATTTGGTCTATATAAAATAAGTAAGTTATAGCCTGTAGGATCCCACTGCAGGGCAACGACCACAAATAAAGGTGAGAGGGGAGTGAGCCATAATCTACATGGTATCACGCCATGTCCAAATCCCAGAAGAAGTCCCAGCAGTCCTGGGTTCGAATACCAGGGCTGCAATCACGGTAAATATTCGGTGATTGAACCGTGACTAGACTACGTACGAACCATAACTTTTGACATATTTGGTATTGCGCTAATCGCGGTACAACTCATGACAGCCGTTAGAGCCGTTTTGACAGATCGCTCAGAGGTTAAAGGCTGTCAGTTACATAGAGTTTAGCGCGATGTGGGGTTCAGCATAGTTGAATAGTATTTGGATTGCAATGTGATTAGAACTGAAATTGGATAAGAATAGAACTTCGATATTTTAAATTAGGTCTCCTGCTCGGGTATATTCGATTTTTTAAATCACAGCAATCAGTCTCCTGTTTGGGTATATGATAGGATGTTTGGATATTCGATGTTTGTGTCGTTGTTGTATGGTTTCCATACTAAAAAGCCAAGCAGCTTACTTCTTTTTTCGGGTGTAGGCCCGATGCACATTGACCCTCATAGAACAAATTCGGAACTAAATCCCAGACATACTCGCATCGTTCTAGGACATGGGGTCCCGCTGAGTGTAGGCACATTCCTGGAAATCCTATAAACCAGTATCAATATCGGCGACCACTCACAGCA
Source organism: Agonopterix alstromeriana (assembly GCA_963924505.1). NCBI lineage: Eukaryota > Metazoa > Arthropoda > Insecta > Lepidoptera > Depressariidae > Agonopterix > Agonopterix alstromeriana. Next base: position 1,965,713 of record OZ004676.1, on the reverse strand, counting down.
CTAGACAATGAAGTCCAGCGAGCCCGGGGGATGGCTCTAATCTAGATTGAAACTCGCAACGAATTCCATCAAAGAGATAAGAAAAATAAATACCAGACCTCCCATCTCTAAACCTCTAGACTTAGTTTATGTTTAGGATCAGAGCAATGAATATGCCTACGAGTGTTATTTCATCATCATCATCAACATAAGCCTATAGGGTCCTTCTTAATATGCTGACACTTTTTTAAGGGGATGTTCAGACCGTCAAACTGTACAACTTTCTGTTTGGCACCAACATCGAACCGCGAAAAAAAATCTGCTCTTCCACAAAACTGCAAACTTACTCGAGCCAAATGTATGGGACAGCTGATTTTTTTATCGCGATTTCGATGTTGGTCCAATAGAGAAAGTTGTTCAGTTGGATGGTCTGATCATCCCCTTAAAAAGTATCAGCATAATAATAATGACCCTGTATACAACGTGTTAATGAATTAACGCAAAACTAGAAAGTAGTTTGTTTAGAATCGAGAGCAGATTCGAATTATCATGGTTACAACATAGGTAATTTTTTTCAAAATTTGAAATAATTTGTTTGTAAAATTTCAAATTTACTGATCTCGATCTCAATCCACCGCACGGGCACACTCACCCTACTTACTATCCAAACAAGATTCCTAAAATGTATCCACGAGCACGCTAGCGCTTTCATTCATTGATGAAATGATAACAAATCATTTTTGCCTCAAAACTTATAATGTGAATAACTTTAAATTTGAACTATCAAAATAATGAAATTATTGTTTCAATCGAATTATTTTGTTATAAATCAGTTGGGGTGTATGAGGTTTTGCGCTTATTCATTAACACGTTGTGTAAATCCCACTGCAGGGCACAGGCCTACCCTCAAGGGGGAAGGGAGTGTAATTTTTAAATAATAATACCTAACTATAGCATCCTATTCAATAACTAAAGTATCAAGTTCACAAACACAAAAAGCCATTGTTAGACGGTGAGTCAACAAAACTGGCAATAACCCGTTACAACCCCCCGACATATAGGAAGGAATCCCTTATTTCTCACCTATCACTCTTTTCTTAGGAGATCTTGAGAGTACACGGGTTGTTATTACGACGAACAAGATTTAAATAGTTTGGGTTTATGCCGTCAAAAAATACCAACCATGACAGGTGTCGTAAAAGGCGACTAATCTTATCAGGCATAGTTAACATTTCTGATAACCGCCGGCTAGAGCTTCTGGCTGCCGGTTAGAGTCTCTGCAATCGACTTCGCATCTTATTTAGCAAATTCGTTCTATCAGATTCAGGAGGGCCCAGGGTCTTATCTTATCTTATCTTGTTGTGGGTGCTGTCAAGTCAACATATCGAACCAGTGGGAGCGTTACCACCAATACTTTTTATTTTCTTCACCCTTCAAATACATGGTCGATGAATGAGGCAATACCATTCAGGGAAAGAAACCTAAGATCTCCCGGTTTTGGATATCCATCTCCAAAGAGGCTCATTCGTTTAGCCACCAAGACATCACAGTCACAAAGGATATGTTCCATGGTATCCTCACCGCACGCTCGGCAGCTGAGATCTAGGGTGAGTTTCATCCTGTGCATCATCGTGTCTGTGGCGTAGTGTGGGTTTTGCGTTTACCACCAGGGCTCAGATCATATTTCGGGTATCTACAACTTGGCAAAAAATGTTGAAAAAAATGAGGGCACTGCCTTCACGCAACAATTTCAAAATCACGCATAACCTGGCAACGCCACCATACTAAAATGATTAGTTCCATCTGTTATCACCACCAAGAATTTTTCGCCAAGCTGTAAACATATTGCAGTAAAGTCTAGAGCTCGCTTCGTTTGCTCCAAGTTCTAGAACGTGTTGCGACGGTTTCATCATATTGCAGTAAAATCTCGAGCTTGCTTCAAAAGTTATCATTAAAATTTTTTTTTTTAGTATGTTATGAATGTTTTACGGTCAGCAGGGTTCCGTTTAAAATAGGACTCGTCTTCCCTCACGTTAAAATCATGGATACGCTGTTGGAGATGTGCCCTTAAAGTCATAATGCCACCCTTGCCTCTAGCCCAGTTCGACCCTGGGAGGGTAAATACGAGAAAGTCCATCTGTATTTTGTATGGTTCACACATTTACGTACAACAATATTAAATCTTGCGTCGACGAAATCTTTTTTGAGCACATACTCCAACATCTTCATGAATATCATGGAATCGACAATACGTTGGAAACTTATTGTCGATTGTATAAAATTTAACTGTATCGTTTTATAAAAAATTGTAGGGACTATGCCCCTTATGTTTACACTCAGAGACTTGAGTGGAAAACAAGATAAGAAGTGAATTCCGCCGCTTTATTGAATTACCACCTAGAGTGTGATGCGCACCCTTAACTAATTCAAAGCTACAAAATTCCTAGAATTTCTAATTTTAGGCTGTTAAAAAAACTACATCTACCTGAAATTATTATTCTATACAGGGTGTAACAAAAGACCCTAAATATATTGTTTTGCTACGATATATCTAATACATTGTAGCCTGTACATTAAAGATATTTAAAAAAAAAGTTGGCCTTTATGGTTTTTAGGTGTCCCTGACTCCAAATCAAGGTTTTTTAGAATTTTTGTCTGTCTTTTTGTCTGTTTGTTTGTGTGCTTGTTTGTGCGAGCATCACGTGAAATATACTGAACCGATTTTGATGAAACATTTTTTGTTTGATAGCTCATGATCCGAATACCAATCTGGTATATAATTTGTGTGGACAAAGTCGCGGGTTAACTCTAGTTTCATATATAATTGGAGGTGCGTATCACTGATGGGTTATTCAGAAGATGTACCTTTGTAACGCGAGAAAAAAATTAATTCAGTTGATGAATCATTTTCAATGTACCCGAAGGTCGTGGAAGACACGAGGTATGTGAATTTTTTTAGTGTATTAAGAGGTTTCCCTGACCGAACGACCTTGACCCTTTTAGAGCCGCTTCACCTTTACTAAACTACGTCATTTTATTTGGTATATCTATTTTTGTCTAGCTTGTACTTCATTATGTCACTATGGGCCTTCTAATCCAAGGAAATCAAATTCGAAAATCATATGAATTCGCTACAAATTTTACAATTATCTAATAGCATTTTTAGAACTTTTTTATTGACCACACAATGGTGTGTGTCGCAAGTAAAAGTTACTTCAACTTATAAAGTAGATGCACATAATACAGATAGATGGTTAGATGCTTAGATGGTTCGGTCACGTAGAGAGAATGAATGAAAGAAGACTTACGAATGAAATATACCAATCAAAGGTGAGCAGAAGTGTTGGGAGAGGCCGTCCGAGGAAAACATACCATGATCAAATCAATGATCTTTTCCGAAAAGGACAAGTGCGTAGCACCCTCAATCGACGGAAGTGCATGAAAAGATGTATGAATGTGAATGAGGCTAAAGAGGTGTGTCAGAGTCGTAGCGTGTGGCGGTCCGTGGTCTCTGCCTACCCCCATGGGAAAATGGCGTGAGCTTATGTATGTATGTACATGATACAGATTTTTTCCCAATATTTAGGCTTTCCTTTGAACACAGGTTTCATATGTATTTTATAGAAAAATAAGAAATATACTTCATAACAAATAAAGCCGAGATGTTGAACATCATTGCTATATTTTTCATTAATTTGTATGTCTTTCAAATAACGAGAAGATAGCTTCTAAAAACCAGGTAAATATAGTCCGGCCCTGGCATTTACCTATGGGGAGCGTCATAAAATTAATTAAATTACATTTTCACGGTACTGCAACCACAGAAGAAGAAGAAGCCGTGGTGGTCCAGTAGCGAGTAACCTTGCCTGCCGTGCAGGAGGCGATGGTCCGATCCCCGTCCAAGCCGACTCGTACCAATGAGTTTTTCGGAATTGATGTACGATTTGTAACACCATTGGCTTTTCAGTGAAAGAAAACATCGTGAGGAAACCTGCATGCTTCAATTGCGAGGCATGTATTGTACCCACTGTTCATTACAAGTGGCGACGGGCTCAATCCCCGTTACACTGGACAGAGTTTCAGTGAAACGTGGATATTTTGTGGTTTCAGAATATCTCTGACTACCCCCTCGGGGAATATAGTCATGAGCATATGCCATGCCGTGCCATGCCACAACCTAAGAATAGATAATAGTATCCACAACAGTCAAACCACGAGTCTTAAAATATTTCAAAGCGTTCGAAAACTTTCCCTAAAGCGAAACGTTTCAACCTGAGCCGTCTGCCATCACTCCTAATCCCCTGACATATAGCGCTTCCAACAAACGTCAGTTTCACAATATCCGTGAAAATCCACCGCTTTGGCATTTTGGGGCTTTGAACCGGCTTCATATCCTGCGCCCGGATATTTGGTAATCACTTTATTTCAAGTTATGTTTGGGAAGTGGGTATTTGTTGAAGTGTAAAAACTAAATGATGAACAGTCGCCATCAGGTATATCGTAGTACTCGTATACAAATATTTCATACTAGCTTAGACCGTAGACCTTAAAAAAGTATCCTATGTGTTAATCCAGATCATATTCTATTTTGTGTGTCAAGTTTCATCAAAATACGTTCAGTAGTTTTTGCGTGAAAGAGTAACAAACATACATCCATCCATACAAACTTTCGCATTTATAATATTAGTAGGATAGGATTTCTGAGCAGTGCTAATTTTCATTAATTTCTTTGCAATATTATTTAAAAATGGAAATGTATGTATGTATGTACTTTTGTCCTAAACTGCTCAGATGTTTACGATCACCCTGACAGCGTAGATACATTTGATGTTCAAGGCGTTCAGATATTTTTGATTGGTTATGTCACAGAATAGGTAATAGTATATAGTTATATATACAGAATGGCCATTCCCCGCCCCCCTCTGACTTCAGATCACCCACCTCACGTCATATTTTCTGAGAAGCTTGAGGGAAATCGAGCAAGGGAATGCAGTCAGGCGCGCGCACCCGTAGTATTTGACTTCGTAAAATTGAGTCTTTTCAGTGCATAAAAAACGTTGAAAAATAACGCAAAATTCACATTTTCAGTAATTCTTTAGCTCAAATACTATTTTTAATAACAGAAAGAACAATAAAAAGTAAGGAAATTTAGATGATGTTCATACGATGCGTGGTAAGTCAACAATACATAAATGTCAAAGACAATTTGCATCAAGTGCGCATGTGCGAATGTCATCATGTCAAATCCAAAACATTGTTTGAAGTCTTTGACTAATTATTATAAGGACTAGCCTTGCGATAGCATTTCCCCTCTGCCACGCTCATAAGCACAATTGATCTTGTGCATTTACATTCAATTTTACACCTTATCACTAAACGAGACATCCTATAATTGCGAAATAATAACTTCGAACTTAGAACGTTTGGGGTTCAGACGAGACTACTTTTCATGATTTTTAACATTCAAAATTAGAATCTAAAGTTATGAGGAATAAAATCCAAAGTTGCGGATTTCATGTTACCTCGCCCCCCGCAAAAAGTGGCAGAAATGTTTGTTAGTAGAATTACACGCGTAACCAGTCCACATAATAAATAGTCAAAGTTTGAAGTGCCGGACCTGCGGTTATGTGTAAAGAAATTATTGAAAATTTATTGCTTGCTATGATATATCTGATGGCGACTGTATGTTAGTTGTGTATACCTACTTTTAATAATACGAAAATAAAAAGAGGAACCTACGTAGGTATTTGGCTAAGAGGAAGGATCTCTCTTTAAGACTAGAGTGAGCCATACCAATTGTAAAGTGTCCATTTTTTTGACGTTTAGGTTTGAGTGTGTGGTGTCAAGTAGTATGGACAAAAGGCACCAAGTGACATATGGCCTTATGTTTACGGTCACTTTTCTCACACACTAGCTCAATAAAAAGTGGACAGCCGCATAAACAAATATCTATAGTTCCATCTCCTTCTACTATTAAAGGTACGTCATAAGACAAAAGAGACCAACTACAATCGTAAATTTATGCGGACTCTATGGAGATCCTTCCTCTTAGGTATTCGGATTAGGTTGCTCTTTTTGTTTTTGGATTGACATTTATTTGATGAATGATGATTTTGCGGTAGGCTTCAACTCTGCCATAAATTATCTCTTGATTCTGTCTCCCGTTTGCAATGGAGGGACGTGTCATACTTCATTTTTCCTGCTACTATCTTAGATTAAATTCATTGCGGGTTCCAAGACAGATGATATGAGCCATCTGCCGTCAGCCGGTGTTGATCTTTGGTTTTAAAAGGAGTGACAGTTGTGGGTTTATGACCTATCCTACTACACATAATAATATAGAGTGTAAGGGACAGCCCTCCACAAACTAAAACGGTGAACTCAGACCATCGAAATGTTCAACGTTCACTATGGAGCCTACCTCAGGAAACGCGAAAAAAAAATCTGCTGTCCCATACATTTGAGTCGGGAAGGTACAGCAGTTTTGTATGCTGATTTTTTTCGCGTTTCCGAGGCGAGCTCCATAGTGAACGTTCAGTTTGATGGTCTGAGTTCACCGTTTCAGTTTGCGGAGGGCTGTCCCATACACCCTGTATATTCAAATAAGCTAAAACTCTTACAAGTATAAATTCAATACTGAGCTCATGTACAGGGTCGTTCTTAATATGCTGACACTTTTAAAGGGATGATCAGACCATCATACTGAACAACTTTCTCTATGCCACCAACATCGAAATCGCGAAAGAAAAATCAGCAGTTTCTTACGAAACTGCAAGCCTACTCGAGCGAATTGTATGGTACAACTGCTATTTTTTCACGATTTCGACGTTGGTCCCATAGAGAAAGTTGTTCAGTTTGATGGTCTGATCATCCCCTTAAAATGTCAGCATGTTAAAAAGGACCCTTTATATTGGTCAAGTTATACAAGGTGTTACAAAAGTAAAAATAAACATTTGAAACTTTTAAAGGGGTGGTTTAGACCATCAAACTGAACAACTTTCACTTTGGGACCAACATCGAAATCGCGAAAAAAAAATCAGCTATCCCATACATTTAGATCGAGTAGATTTGTAGTTTAGTATGGAACATCAGATTTTTTCGCGACATCGATATTGGTCTCATAGTGAATGTGGTTCAGTTTGATGGTCTAAACCATTAAATGTTTATTTGTATTTTTGTAACACCTTCACCAGTTTCATCTTCAAGTTATCGAAAATAACAAAAAATAAATTTTAGTTTTATAAAATGCTAATAAACAAGCTCTTCGAAAATATCCATTCAACACGACCCAGAAGCCCGCAAACTGCAATATTTCACATCATTAGCATAAATTCTGCCTCATAACATGTTATGCAACTGAAAAGTATGCGGAAAATATTTGCTGCTGAAAGAGATGAGACTCTGTAAATATTTACTTCGAAACCTTTTGATGGGATGACGAGAATGTTTATTCTGTAAAGGCTTTCGTGTTTTGTGAAATTGTTGACATCTCTATGCTTATACAATGTTTTACAAAGTTCCTAAAACCATTGTGTTCGGCTTCACTATCACTACATAGTATAAAACAAAGTCGCTTCCCGCTGTCTGTATGTATGTATGCTTAAATCTTTAAAACTACGCAATGGATTTTGATGCGTTTTTTTTAATAGATAGAGTGATTCAAGAGGAAGGTTTATATGTATAATATATGCATAATATATAGTAGTGAAACACTGATAATTTTAGAGGCTTCTAAGTGAAGTCATAAATAAACAGATTTTTTTGCGCTTACATTGCAAACGCTGGCTGAACCCTACGAGATGGATCAAAAAATGTTCTACAGTATTGTACACCTTAAAACTTTCTACAAAAAAGCTCATGATAGTATATGTCTATCTATTAGGGATAACCCACAATAAAAAATTTTGTATTCTTTACTTTTTACGAGAAATAATGGCTTACTTACGAAGCAATTTTAAGCAATACAGCATTAATCCTTATCCAATTAAGTACCTTAGATATATTGTGCATTTAATATAGATCAATATGGCCTTTTACCATATGTCATTTAAATGAATATTTTCGAAGATATTACAGCTTTAAAATGCAGGGACAGCGGTTGCGGCGGTACCGGCCGGGGCCGGCGCCGCGTTTTGTAATATATTTAGTATCAGCATTGCACCCGAGCGAAGCCGTGGCGAGTCGCTAGTCAAATATAACCAACTCTTCATTCTCTTCTTATCGAGTGGGCAAGCCGTGTCAGAGTGTTTTCAGACCACCTTACGGCGTCTGGCGTGGTTTTTATGTAACGACTGCTACCACGAGAGATAGTAGCCGGGACCAACGGCTTAACATGCCATCCGAAGCACGGAATCATCTTTCTTTCAGACAATCAGGTGATTCGGCCTGCAATGCCCTAAGTGTCTAAACACACTATACCGAAAGTACGCGACCGAAGATCCGCGGCTGAGTTTACGTTCCGACCATGTTCCGACGTATTCGGGTAATATGACACACCATAAGCGCCGAACTTACGCGGCAGAAATTCAGTTGCGTAAACTTGCGTAACTTTGTTCAGTGTCTCTAGCGCTGTCGTGGCGTTGTGCCGTATTTCTACACGGACAGACAGACGGGGAAACAAAGTGATCTTGCGTTGGTTCCGTTATTACTTTTGATGTGCGAAAAACGAAAAATGGACTATTTTACAGTAATAGCAATTGCTGAGGCTTTAGAAGAAGACAAATACAGGAAAGAATATTGGGTGCACCCATTGAATTCTACGAGACTACAAGATGGCCAGTTTCAACGTTATGCAAAGTACAGAGCCTTTCCCGATAGGTTTTTCAATTATTTTCGCATGACGATACAATCTTTTGATGAACTGTTATTTCTCATCAGTAACAACATTTTGAAAAAAGATACTACATTCAGAGATTCCATTTCACCTGCAGAACGATTGATGGTCACTATAAGGTAAGTAAATTAATGATCCATATTTGCAAATCTTCATTTATTTATAGGTATACACTTATATTATTATATTCATATTACTCCTAGACATTATGACTGCTTATTAAATGCAGCAATTTACGATTCGCTTTCATCACAGTTGTTATTAGGCAATAAGCCTGATTGAGTTTCAATATTATGAGTTTGTAATATATCTTCAATGTCTTCAGTTGAATAATGCGAATGTGCGGGTGAGTCGATACTATCGTCTACGTAATCATGAGTACGAGTCGTATAACCATAATTATCTGAATTGTTGTTGGAGCTAATTTTTGAAGGATTATATTCATATGCACTGGTAGATGGAGTTGATGACAATGATGTAGGTTTGCTATACTTTATTCTTTTTATTGCAGTCATAATTTCAAATTTAAAATCGAATTTTTCACTGTCTGTCATTGTTTTCATGTCAGGTAATAATGAAAGCAAAAAATTTTTATCGGGATCATTTTCTTCATTGACAGACATTCTATTTAATATAGATTTTTGAAATGGTGTCAAATTCTTATTCCTACGCTCAGAATTGGTCAGTGCGTTCGACGGTAGAGATGGCGAACTAGTGACTAGCGGTGGACTAGTAGTTGGTGGTAGCGTATCACAACTGGTACTATTTTCATCTTCGGGTAAACTGAGGTTGCTATCATTATTTCGATGTTCTATAGTAATATCCAAAAAAGACAACATCTGAAAATATGAAGTGTTTCTTTTCTTGGCTGGCGCGGCACTACCACTCTTTAAACTGTCTTTTTTCTTCTCTCTTATGTAGTAATCTCTCAAATGTTTCCATTTCTTTTGTAAGTCATCAACTGAAATGAAAAAAATAATTTTATTTTTTGTTCACAGGTACTTGTCAACTGGAATGACCTTCCAAAGTTTATCAGAAGATTTTTTAATAGGCCGATCAACTATTGCTCATATAATTAAAGAAACGTGTGTTGTAATTTGGAAGATATTACAACCAATTGAAATGCCTGAACCTACCAAGGAAATGTGGCTCGACATAGCAGAAATTTTTTTTTCTACAACCAATTTTCCAAACTGCATTGGCGCCCTAGACGGCAAGCACGTGCGGATTGAGTGCCCAGCACTATCAGGTTCTCGTTTTTTCAATTATAAAAAATATTTTTCAATTGTTTTATTGGCACTTGCTGATGCCAATCTAAATTTCATTGTAGTTGATGTAGGTGCTTACGGCAGGGAGGGAGACAGTGCCATTTTCAAAAGATCAAATTTGGGAATACGATTGGGAAGTGGAACATTAAATTTACCAGTTAATAGAGAACTACCTAACACAAATGAACCAAAGCTTCCATTTGTAATAGTAGGCGATGAAGCGTTTGCTCTTGACAAACATTTAATGAGACCATTTCCAGGTAATAATTTAACCAGAGAAAAACGCACGTTTAACTATCGTCTCAGCAGGGCACGAAGGTGTGTAGAATGTACATTTGGTGTTTTGTGTAATAAATGGAGAATCCTACATACTCCAATTTTGACTTATCCTGATTTTGCAACTCACATTGTAAAAGCAGTTTGCGTACTTCACAACTTCGTCAGAAAACGTGATGGATACAACTTTAAGGATCAATTATTTGTAGACGACTTAGAAACAATATCATCACAATCGTCACATCAGAATATCACTAATGCCACTAATGTTAGGCAAAAGTTTACGGAATATTTTAACAATGAGGGGCGGGTAGTTTGGCAGGACCGCATTGTACATTGATTGCTTGTGATAAATAATAAAAATATTTAATAAAATCTATAAACTTACTTGTTTCATTTTTCTTTTTGGCACTATAAGTACTCCAATCTTCGTAGAATTCTTCACCTATTTGTTCCCAAGCAATTTTTCTCATTGATCGATTACTATAGCTTGCATCTCCATTGTTCCATAAACACGGTCGCGACTCAACCGCGATAATTAATTTTTCTGAATCAAACATGACGTAGGTGTAGGATACTACACAATAATGATCGCAAGTACAATTCGAAGCTTATATTTTTTGAGATGCAACGGTAACTAAGTAAAGTAAAGTAAACAAGATCGCGCATGCGCGGTGGTGTTCGCACGTGTGTCATGCGCAGACAGAAGCAGCGAAATGAACGAGCGAGCAAGAGACACGCGGGGTGCGGGGCTCGGGCGGGCATTACTGCCTCCCCGCTGCACCCCGCCCCCGGATTTTCGTCGGCAATCGAACCGAACTTCGGTCGCGTAAACTCGCGTATAATGTGTGCACTACAGACTAAGTTGCCGCTGAACTTACGCCCGACCGAAGTTCGGCTGTACGCTATAACGCAACGTAATTTCGGCATAATGTGTCGTCGTTCATTCAAATAGCATTGCTGGCGTAATCGTGCCGAACTTCGGTCGCGTACTTTCGGCATAATGTGTTTAGACACTAACACAATGGGGAAAAACGCACAAAATGACATATCACTAGGTGTCCCCCGTGGGAATCGAACCCACGACCTCCGTTTCAAGAACACAATGTTCTTAACCATTAGACCACGGAGGCAGTGCGGCGACTGCTAATCTTTATAAAAAGCTGTCAGGTAGGTACGTAGGATATTTTGATGAGCATAATTGTACGCGCTAAACACAGATGTACTTTCTCGTCCTTACCCTTTTATGTCTGATGAAATGGGAGACTGATACGATCAGAGTTGGGGTCAGATGCAGTGGCTATAACGGTTAAGAACCATTAGACCACGGAGGCAGTTTACTAGGACACTTCATTAAGAGGAATGGTGGTCTGCAAGAAAAGATAATGCGGGTTTTGTATGGAAGGTTGTCGCCTTATTGTTCGCTGTTGTTTTTGGCGCGGCCATCAACCAAACTTGAATATATTTGTTCAGAAGTTGAAAATATATGCATTACGTTTACTTCAAGCCTTTATATTTCCGTTCAGACTGAGTTTCGAGATATTTGTAATAACAAGTTTTGTTTGTAACTTTATTATGAACTATAATAATATTCAAGTTTGATTGATGGCCGCGCTAAAAAAATGGGCGATAAGAAAAAAGGCGCCCTTTTTAGGCATTTGCTTTTGAAGAATAGGTTTTTAACAGATCTATTACTGTACACCGTGTTGGTCCAGTGGCGAGTAACCTTGCCTGCCGTGCAGGAGGCGATGGTTCGATCCCAGTCCAGACCGACCTCGTATGAGTTTTTCGGAATTTAGGTACGATTTGTAACACCACTGGCTTTTCGGTGAAGGAAAATATCGTGAGAAAACCTGCATGCTTCAATTTCGAGGCATGTATTGTACTCACTGTCCATTATGTAGCGACGGGCTCACCCCCCGTCACACTGGACAGAGTTTCGGTACTACTGGTGAAACGTGGATGTTCTGAGGTTTCAGAATATCTCTGACTACCCCCTTGGGGAATATAGTCGTGAGCATATGCTATGCTATTACTGTCGCACTGTTCCCGAGCAATAACCATTTGACAACACGATAAGTTCTTAGATTCTTTATTGTACACAAAAACATTATAATTTTGAAAAATTACAATAAGTCGTGATGTACAAACGCGAGCTTAACTCTAAAAGAGTTTTTCCAGCAAACCGTTGAGTAAGAGGAAAATGTGTATAGGTAAAATCAGTGTGCACAAAAATAAAGATCTGCAAAGTTTTTGCTACTCTATAGAACTTCCTATTCGAGCCACTGACTGTGTAACCAACTGATATTGATTTTGGGTTAGATCGGCTCAGTGGTTTAAGCCCTGGCTCGAGTGACACTTTTAGACTCGGTTGGTTTTATGGCACGGTTAGTGATATGCTCAATCTATTGTAAATCTCGAAATAAGACTTCAGAACTTAAAGTATGTTTATAACTATGATGACCTGTTTAACTACCTCACGGTCTTCAAAGTCAAAGTCAAAGTCAATATAATTTATTCAATATAGGAGCTTACAGCACACTTATCAAACGTCAAATCTTTTTTAAAGCTACCACCGCGTCGGAACGTGTTGTCGCTGTAGAGAAGATTTCATTAAAGCTATTCCCTCATGATATCTCAAAGACAATAAAATCCGGCCAAGTGCGTGTCAGGCCACGCGCAGGGTAGGATTCCGTAGTTGCCCGTCACAATATAAGAACTTAGAAGGGGGCTCTTTGCTTTATACTATACGATTTAACGGCTAATAAAGTCTAAAATGTACATTTTGCAATTTGGTCTACTATTAACTCGATAACTTGAACTACTTAGCGGTGATAGTTTTCCTTTTAACTTCGTTATATACGCTACTGTAGCGTTCCAGACCAGCGACCTCCCCAGTTTCCAAGGAATGAGCGTCATTCCATCAGGCCTCTTGCCATCGCTCTGTCTCTGTGCTCATTGACCCGACTGGCTCCATCCACGACGGATGATGTCGTTCAATGTTGAGTTGCGTGATTAGCGGCCAGCGCTCCGGGAGCAGGAGAGTCCGTAATGGGCGGTGGCCGAGTTCGTCGACGGCCTCACCGCATCGGCAGCGGTGAACCCTATTGGTCCGGACGCCCAGACGGAGGCCAACGCGCTCTGTTTCATTCCTAGCAGTCGACAGAAGATCACGCTGGATCTGGAAGCAGAGTGACTCATCCCGCTGTCTCTGGGACTGAGGATAGAGATAAGATAGGTATTGGCCATTGTCACACAAATTATCTAGTCCCATTTACCAGAATCTAGACTAGTCTTGTATTATGATGACTAGATAAAAACATAGAATACATAGATTCAAATATCCATAACTCGGGGTACAAAATATTTGCCCCTTACAGAATTCGAACCAAAGACCCTCGTATCAGCAGGCAGGTTGACAATTTAGATGTGTTAGATAAGCTACACTTCATTCCAAATAAGGACAAAAAAAATTCCGATTCCAATTCAGCTTTCTGGCCAATTCTGATTAGCAGATATAATTTATTTATCAGAAAGATATACTATCAGACGTATCTTGGGCGCAACTAAAAACTGTTCTAAGAATAATTGAGATAAATTTTTTCAAACCTCTATTTCTGTAATTCAAAATAGCGTTAAAGTGTCGCTGCTATTTAGAATGGCGTATAGGTATTTATATTATCCACCAAACTTTACTACATTTTCTGCAAAAGATATCCCTTTTGTGGTGAAGATATTGTATTCTTAAAGTTCTAAAATTTTATTGAAAATATTAACACATAGATAGGTTTTTGACGTCTTTTGTTTGACTATACAACCGCGTCGGAAGGTGTTACCGTGTTACGTTACGTATACGTAGCCCGTCGCAGCGTATACGTAGCCCGTCGCAGCTTACGTACCACGTAGCTTACGGCGCGGTACTGATTACGAGTGTTGCAATGAAGCTTCATTATAAAGTACGAGACGTGCTCTTGACGCAACACTCGTAATCGCGTCGTAAGCTACGTGGTACGTAAGCTGCGACGGGCTACGTATACGTGGCATTTTTTTCTCAGTGCGTTAACTTAAAGTTTACTGTATAGAATCAATTATTTAATTAAATAGACTGTATGTATTAATGTAAATGTATATAATCTTAGCTTTAGAATTTATATTGAAGTATAAAGATAACAGCCCTTTATATACTAGTACAGACGGACGGACAGCGTAGGCTTATGAATACGGTCCCATATACGGTCTTTGGGTACGATAAAAAAAAATTATGTAAAGTACTTCAAAAATTAATAAATTATTTTGACTTTGACTATGACTTTGACTTTGACTACAAATAAGTAGGTACAACTTATACAACGTGTTAATGAATTAACGCAAAACTAGAAAGCAGTTTGTTTAGAATCGAGAGCAGAATCGAATTATCATGATTTCAACATAGGTAATTTTGTATTAAATATTAATTAATTTGTTTGTAAAATTTAAAATTTACTAAACTCGATCTCAAACCACCGCTCGGGCACTCTCCCCCCACTTACTACCAAAACAACATTCTTAAAATGTATCCATGAACACGTTAGCGCTTTCATTTATTGCTGAAATGATAACAAATCATTTTTGCCTCAAAACTTAAAATGCAAATAACTTTAAATTTAAACTGTCAAAATAATGAAATTATTGTTTCGATCTCATTATTTTGTTATAAATCAGTTGGGGTGTGTGAGGTTTTGCGCTTATTCATTAACACGTTGTATAGGTTCCTTCTTAATATGCTGACACTTTTTTAAGGGAATGATCAGACCGCCAAATTGAACAACTTTCTCTATGGCACCAATGTCGAAATCGCGACAAAAAAATCAGCTGCTGCATACAAAACTGCAAACCTACTCGAGCCATATATGTATGGGACATCAGATTTTTTTTTTCACGATTTCAATGTTGGTCCGATAGAGAAAGTTGTCCAGTTTGATGGTCTGATCATCCTCTTAAAAAAGTGTCAGCATATTAAGTTGGACCCTGTAAAGGTAGTACTCTGACACTGTAGTTAAAGTAATGTTGGTCATAATGAAAACTCAAAACTCAAAGCATTTAGTTGTTTCTTAATTGTTTTAAATTCGTTCTGGTAAAAACTTTGAAGTATATTGTTTCTAAAAATAAATAGGACAGGCTTCTTTGTAATACGATTTATTAACTTTGTTCTCTTGTGTGGCCGCAGCATGTTGCGAGTAATAATGGCAACATTAACATAATACGGTGTTAAGTGTTAATTTTAAGATGCCATGTGGCAACATTTTTCTGTCATGTTCTCTTCCTTCCGGTGATCTGAACTGAAATACAGCCTTTGAAGATTCCTTCTAGTTTTTATTTATATTACGTGCATCGCGGACTCCAGCTCCTATCAACAACACCACATACAGTCCATCAAACATGTACTACGCACATTATTTCTGTTCTTAATAAATATATTTTAAACTCAAATGTTTAATTTGTGTTAACTTTACAATCTCTATAACATTGTTCGATTGAGCTTTGATCTTCTTCTGAATTCAATTATAAGCCAATCGGTTGAGCAAATCGGCTTCAGTAATTTAATATGAACGATATTTAGATTGCTTCTAAATTAAATTTCAAGAGACTCGCCGTCTCAGTTATGGTTTATTATAAAATTGAGTTTATTAACCTATGTACTTAAAAATAAGTATATTTATTTATCGGGGTTTAGGTGTCCCAACCAACGTTAACTCTTCGAACACTCAAGTCAAAGTCAAGTCAAAATTGTTTATTCAAAATAATAACTTTTTGACGTCATGTTTTTGAATCTACCACCGCGTCGGAAGGTGTTCCGTTGTAGAGAAGATGCGGCCAGAAACTCTACTACACACTTCTTTTAAACAAAACAAAATATACAAAGTACAATTACATAAATTCTCTAATGGGAGAATACGCTATCCTGAGTTATCCTATTATGATTAGATTATAGTAAAATTTGACACGGAGAAAAAAATATTTAACAATATTATTCATAAGCATATGCTCACGACTATATTCCCCGAGGGGGTAGTCAGAGATATTCTGAAACCTCAGAACATCCACGTTTCACCAGTAGTACCGAAACTCTGTCCAGTGTGACGGGGGTGAGCCCGTCGCCACTTACGAGTATAATGGACAGTGGGTACAATACATGCCTCGAAATTGAAGCATGCAGGTTTCCTCACGATGTTTTCCTTCACCGAAAAGCCAGTGGTGTTACAAATCGTACATAAATTCCGAAAAATTCATTGGTACGAGTCGGCCTGGACGGGGATCGAACCATCGAACAATATTATTGTTGTTATAAAACTTATTTCAATTCAATTTTTGTTTAGTGGCATCCGATGTGTTATCACAATTCAGCCAATGTTTCGTTATGTGGATAGTATATGAAGGAAAATGATCAGTAGTATTTATTAAGTCTAGAGTGGCAGTTTTGCCAATGTAAGTAGTTTATAATCTCAAGTGATTGTTTTAAGGTTAAAACACAAAAGAGTTCACAAAATGGTGGAGCCGCGTGCAATCCTAACGCGCAGATACGCACGCGTCCGTACTCCGCCAAAATTGCAGCGCGACTCTAAAACTTATTTAAACTAAAAATCGCACGTGCTGACACGAAAGAAGTAGAAGAGTAACAGCATTGCTCTCAAACAAGTATTATTTAAATTTAAGAAAACTGATTTTAGACACAATCTTTAAAGAAATATTTCAGCATGAAAAATAATGAATTTAAGCAACTTTTCTAGCAAGAACTATGCCTAGGACATGCCTTGATGCAAGGGCATCTAGTTGTGACCTTGTATCTAGTGATGACCTTGCATTCGACGGCCCGATAGCACAGTCGGTAGTGAACCTGCCTGCTGTGCTAAGGGTCGCGGGTTCGAATTCCGTAAGGGACAAATATTTGTATGATGCATATGAATATTTGTACCCGAGTCATGGTTGTTTGTATCTATATATGCATTATATATCGTTGTCTAGTCATCATAATACAAGTCCAGGCTAGATTCTGGTACTTTAAATGTGACTAGATAATTTGTGTGACAATGTCCAAGATATTTCTTTATTTATTTATCTAGTTATGACCTTGTGTCTAGTCGTGACCTTCTAAGTATCGTACCTATGTTTTTTTTACAAACGATTAAGTATGTGTCCGGGATTGTATAAATATTTTCCTTCGCTCCATTTATTTTTCCATACTTACCTACCTACATTGTTCGCATTCCTGGAATAAACCGATATTTGTCTTTAAGGGGATATAATTCGAAGCGCGCTCCATACAAACGTACTATGGTGATATTTTCAATACTAACCAATGAAAGTCAATGAAATTTTGCTGAAACAATCTTGAAACAAATATCTATGCTTGTATGGAGTCCGATTTTCGTTAAAATATACAGTTTCAATGCTAGGATTAATTTAAGATTTGCATGGAAATCTTTGAGGCACTGTAACTTTAAAACTATACATTTTAACGAAAATCGGAATCTATACAAGCATAGAAATTTGTTTTTAAATTGATTCTGAAAAATTTCTTTGAGTTTAATTGGTTAGTATTGAAAATATCACCATAGTACGTTTGTATGGAGCACGCTCCGAATTATATTCTCTTAATACGGCAATTTTCCTTTATGAAGCGCTTACGGCGAAATCTCGCGTTTCTTCTGATTATTTAGACGTGTTATTCTTCTTTATTATAATTAAATTAAGAGTGAGTTTTGTTTACTTTTGATACTTTGTTGTTCCATTTTATTAATATACAAAGTTATTGGTCCGTAAAATTGAATGAATGGATAACCATAAGCATATGCTAACGACTATATTCCCCGAGGGGGCAGTCAGATATACAGGGTCCTCCTTAATATGCTGACACTTTTTTAAGGGGATGATCAGACTATCAAACTGAACAACTTTCTCTATGGCACCAACATTGAAATCGCGAAAAACAAATCAGCTGTCCCCATACATTTGGCTCGAGTAGGTTTGCAATTTTGTATGGAAGAGCTGGTTTTTTTTTCGCGATTTCGATTTTGGTCTCATAGAGAAAGTTGCAACTCAATGCAAATGCCGTCCAAAAATAGGGTTGCAAAATTACGTAGTTTTACCGAAAATACGAATAATTTACGGTAATGTAAATATAGATTAAGGTAAAATTACCGGCGACTTTGGGCGGTATTTCGATTTCCTTCTAATTTAAAACAAATAGATCGCAAGTTTTCCAAATTATCAAATTGTTTTTAGAGACGTGTGAAGGCTAAAAACGGAAATGCTCAGGTATCTACAATTTTACAATTGACTTTAATGTTTATAACCTACCTACAACGTGTTAATGAATTAACGCAAAACTAGAAAGTAGTTTGTTTAGAATCGAGAGCAGAACCAAATTATCATGCTTTCAACATAGGTCATTTTTTTCAAAAAAATAAATAATTTGTTTGTAAAATTTAAAATTTACTGAACTCGATCTGAATCCACCGCAAAGGTACACTCACCCTAATAAGTACCAAAACAAGATTCTTAAAATGTATCCAAGAGCACGCTAGCGCTTTCATTCATTGCTGAAATGATAACAAATCTTTTTTGCCTCGAAACTTAAAAAGCGAATAACTTTAAATTATAACTATCAAAATAATGAAATTATTCTTTCAATCTAAGTATTTTGTTGTAAATCAGTTGGGGCGTATGATGTTTTGCGCTTATTCATTAACACGTTGTATAATCCATATCAAATATCAACGAAATTTCAAGGCTGTTTTGATTTCCAGAAACAGAGATTTGAATCACTTCCTCTCACTTATTCTCAGAACAGCTTTACCAACGTTCATAATATGTCGGATAGGATATCTTTTTGATAAACCAATTATATTTGCATATCAGAATTGGCTAGAAAGTTACTCAGGAACTGGAAAATATTTTCGTCCTTATTTGAAATGAAGTATAGTAAAGTCTAAAATTAAAACTACCCACACAAAAATCAAACACAACGTTCCTCCCCCCTTTCCCCGCTCTCACACCTGAATTTCAATAGTAACGTTTACGGACTCTGCTTTTAGTTACAAAAAACCTTTGACTAAAGTAAAATAAACGAGCTGAGGTGAGCGATCACCCGACTACCGGACAAAACGGAAATAAAAGTATTTTTTCTGAAAATCACTTACAATATTTGAATTTTACCGTACTGTACTGGGGTAATTTTACCGGTTTTCATCTTCTACCAAAAAATCATAGACTATTTTGTTATCTGCTCTGGGCTTAGACGAATTATATACGGACCCGCCTCGCCTTAGCATTTCCCCTCTGCCAACGTGCAAGATCAAAAGATCTTACGCATTTACATACAATTTCATACCTTATCACTAAACGCGACAGCCTATAATTGCGAAACAATAATTTGGAACTTATGACGTTTGAAGTTCACACGACACCGTTTTTCATGATTTTTAACATTCAAAATTAGAATCTAAACTAATGGAATTAAATTCAAAGTTGCGTATCTCGTGCTACCTCGCCCCCCGCAAAAAGTGGCAGAAAAGTTTGTTAGTAGAATTACACACGTAACTTGTCCTCATATAAGTAGTCTAGGGCTCTGGGTAACAAAGAATCTGGAAAAGAATTGAACAAGAATTGCTGCACATTTTCTGAAGGTCTTCGCTCGATCGATCTTTAACGCGCCAAAGTTGGCTAAGTAACATTGACAGATGAGGCTCTGTTTTCCTTTTCTTTTGTTCTTTTATTTCCTTTATGAACTTATTCGTATTTTATTAGTAGTAAGTATACCTTCTATTGTAATATTTATTAAGTCGTGCTATGTTGTAGAGTTTCTGGCCTCATCTTCTCTACAGCGACAACACGTTCCGACGCGGTGGTAGCTTTAAAAAGATTTGACGTTTGATAAGTGTGCTTCAAGCTCCTATATAAGCATAAGCATATGCTCACGACTATATTCGTCGAGGGGGTAGTCAGAGATATTCTGAGACCTCAGAACATCCACGTTTCACCAGTAGTACCGAAACTCTGCCTGCTCTGCCTGGAACTCTCGAAGCTCCTATATTGAATAAATTATATTGACTTTGACTTTGACATATAAGGTCCATCTTGATATGCTGACGGTTTTTTAAAGAGATGATCAAACCATTGAACTGAACAACTTTTATCTATGGGACCAACGTCGAAATCGCGAAAAATAAACCTGCTGTCCCCTAAAAAACTAAATCCTACTCTACTCTAATATATAAGATAGCGAGTTTTTATCGCGATTACAACTTAGGTTCCGTAGAGAAAGTTGTTAAGTTTAGAGCGCCTGATCATCCCCTTAAAAAACCACCCGCATATTATTATTAAGTTGGAGTATGTGGCAACTATTTATTTTAGCAAGATTTTATTACTAGAAAATGTGTTGTTATAAATCGAATTCTGGTAGATTTAACTAAAAACGAAAGTATCAAGTAAAGTCTGCTAAAATACGGGGTCCAACTTAATACGCTGACAGTTTTATAAGAGGATGATCAGACCATCAAACTGAACTACTAACTCTATAGGACTAATGTCGAAATCGCGAAAAAGAAATCAGATGTCCCATACAATTGGGTCGATTAAGATTTCAGTTTAATATGGAACAGCTGATTATATTTTCGCGATTTCGAAATTGAACCCAGAGAGAAAGTCGTTCAGTGTGATGGTCTCATGATCCTCTTAAAAAATTTCAGCATACCTATATACACCGTGTTAATGAATTAACGCAAAACTAGAAAGTCGTTTGTTTAGAATCGAGAGCAGAATCGAATTATCATGGTTTCAAAATAGCATTTTTTTTTCAAAATTTTTAAATAATTTTTTTGTAAAATTTGAAATTTACTGAACACGATCTCAATCCACAGCTCTGGTACTCTCACCCTACTTACTACCAAAACAAGATTCTTAAAATGTATCCATGACCGCGTTAGCACTTTCATTCATTGCTGAAATGATAACAAATCATTTTTGCCTGAAAACTTAAAATACAAATAACTTTAAATTTTAACTATCAAAATAATGAAATTATTGTGTCAATCTAATTATTTTGTTATAAATCAGTTGGGGTGTATGAGGTTTTGCGCTTATTTATTAACACGTTGTATACGAAGAAGGAACCTATATATTTGTCACATAATATTTTCCTCCGTGTACCTGATAAGATTGTTTATCATTATCATTACATGCTTTCTGAACTACACGGCTTATGTCATTCATTACCAACTTATTAGTCGTATGTGGACCAATCGTCCACCACTTTGAAATTCTTCTGCCTGTCGCAGTTATCTTGCAGCCAGGTGCAAAAGGTAGTTGCGATAGGAATAAAGGAGGTAACGGAAGGTAACGGACGGAACCTTTAACTGCGAAATTTCCACTGGAGTAGGTATCAATGTCGAAACGTATGAAAGGAGACCACTTTTAGTTGGATCTTTGTCTAGATTTGTAGCCTATAGGTACCAGGCCTGGCGGTCCCTGTCGATCCTCACCGAGCGGTGAATGCCAATAGGTTAGGTATACCTTGTAAACTTCTTGGTCAAATCTCATGAAAAGTCAATGCGTGACTTGAAAACCCTAGCGATGTCACGCTGCAAGCACGTGAAAGAATGAAACTGTAAAGGAATGATGTCTAATGACTCGGTTCATTTTGCACGCGCGCCGTTGTGACAGTTGGTATACTCCATTCCAAATAGCAACGAAATTTTAAGTATATTTTGAATAAAAGAAACAGAAATTTGAAACACTTCCTCTCGCTTATTCTTAGAACAGCTTTAGTAACGTCGAAAATATGTCGGATAGTATATCTTACTCATAAATCAATCATATTTTCCAATCAGAATTGGCCAGAAAGCTATACAGGAATCGGAAAATCTTTTCGTCCTTATTTGGAATGAAGTATAGGTTAGAATAACTTTGCACCTTATTGCCGTGCAGAGAGAGTCGCTATTTATTTAAATCGAAGTGATTCTCCTATACGGGTAGTACTAATAATTTTTCTGTGCCTCAACCTTATCCTCTGTATAACGCTTCATCTTTAGCTCCCTTACTACTGGCCGTCCCTTACGTTCCTCTAATAATCTCTCACTCAATATCCCATCCCACTCTTCCGACTTCTACACCCATTCCTTTACAGTCCAAGCTGCTCGACTTTGGAACTCGTTGCCAGAGTCGATCAGACATGCTCCTTCGGTGGATGTTTTTAAATCGAAAGTCAAAGCACATTTTCTGGACCTCTGTTCCTGATTTTTTTTTTTTTTTTTTTTTTCCTTTCTCCCCTCTATTTTTCTATCTGAATCATTCCGGCACGGGTACGTGTATTCTGTTGCAGCATGTATGATTATATATAATTAATTATGTATATATATATATATTTATGTATTCTGTTATATTAACTTCTTTTCCATCTATAATTTTATTTTGATTATTTTTTTTTTTTTTTATTTACACCGACCCGTTCTTTGTTATATTTCCTCTACCCTAAGGTTGTCTGGAAGAAATCGCTTTTTAGCGATAAGACCGCCTTATTTGTACCATATTCAGTTTTGTTTCCTATTGTGTATTGTATTTTGTTTGGTGTAAATAAAGTATATTTCATTCATTCATTCATTCTGTTTATATTTGTATTTCATTCTAATAACATTATTATCATAAACATTCCCAATTATTCGAGTCAGCTCGTTGGTTTAACTATGAATATGGTGAAGAATGTTTTTTTTCTCTCCTAATGTTATTATTTCATTTCCTTCGTGTACTTTCCTAAAATTAAGGTTCCGTACCTGAATACAGTAAAGGACGGCTAATAATTAAATACCCACTTAAACTCATGACGATATTCCCTTTCGAGATGGTTTGAGACTTTCAACTACAGGTAATTGAAATGAGTCGACTAATTTAAGAGGATATGTGAAACAAATAGGATTCTTCAAAGCATCATATCTCATGAAGTTCTAACAGTAGGAGTATGATTTGCGGATATGTGTAAATTGAACATATAATTGAAGTTTTGATTAGAGCCAAAACACGATTAAGACACATTTTCTCGATAGAAAAACAAGCCAGAGTAGCCTCCGTCTTTATGTTTCTTGGAAGTGCTAAATGGTGAATATTAGAAACAAGAGGCTTGATTTAAAAAAAAGAAATTGATTTTTTTATAAATTTTGATTAGAGCAGAATTGAACTTACATAAATAGTACAATTACAATTAAATAAAGTTTGTTTTATGCTTGCGTCGTTTCAGGCGCGCGCGCCGCCCTGTCTCTTTCTCTCGCATCAGGCAGTAATATAAGCTATCACACGCCCATTTCGCTTCAATTTTTTTTCGACATACGCCCTTAAGGGGTATTCCAGACCATCAAACTGGACATTTTCTAAGCGAGCAAACCTGAAACCACAATAAAAATCGGCTGTTTCATACTAAACTGCAATGCCTACTTAGATAGATATAAAATTTATTAGCATAAGTAACACATACATAATTTTACAGTTTACAACAGCCAACAACTAACAACCACCATTTAAAGTTGTATCTAAGGTTCACACTTAGAATTTTTTCGAGCATTCCGGATGATAAAATTTGAAGTGTCTGTCTAGCTAGCCTTCGACCCACCAAACACTGCATTAAAAACACCCTTAGTCGCATCGTACGACACAAAAGGCTAGAAATGTGGGAGTCTATCATAAGCTACACCGTAATCACTTTGCCAATAATGTATGAAATCATTGTTTCAATTATTATTTTACGAAAATTAACGCATCATTACCATTGTGCTTTAAATTATTTTGTATTGTATCCAAAACGAAGACCCAAATAATAAAAATAGAAAATTATGACCTTGGGACCTTAGAGCCGGAGTTGCTCAGGGCAGGGCCTTTCGATTAGATAGTTATAGTTTACGTAGCTTGCAGGCATTATACAGGGTCCTCCAATGCTGACGGTTTTTATGAGGATCATCGGAAAAATCCCTTGTGTGATATGTCTTTAAGTACAAATTCTAAGAAATTAATCGCTTGATTGACTTTAGTTTTTCCTTTGTGAATCACACCCTAAATTGACAACATAATATATTTTTTTAACCACCTGTTTTTAATAAAAAATATAAAAATAGGTTAAAAATAAGAGATTCTTAGTTTTCTGATTTAATTTTAACCGACATTTTTTTTTTGTCTTTAATTTGTGGTTTAAAATGTTCCCTTTATTTATAAACTTTTGATTAAATGATTAGAAAATTACATAATTCGGAGCACGCTCCATACAAACGAAGCCTGGTGATATTTTCAATACTAACCAATTAAAGTCAATGAATTTTTCAGAAACAATCTAGAAACTTATTACTTATTGACGAAACTTGTAGCGGTTATAGATTTATTTGATTAAGATTTGACGAAGCCAGCGTTGCGGATTCGATTTCAATAAAAATCTAGAAACTAATCTCTATGTTTGAACGAAGTCAGATTTTCGTTAAAATGTATAGTTTTAAAGTTACAGAGCCTCAAAGATTTCTAAACAAATCTTAAATTAATCCTAGTACTAAAATTTTTTATTTTTACAAAAATCTGACTTCATACAAACATTTAGATTGGTTTCTAGGTAGATTGTGACGGCCCGATAGCACAGTCTGTAGTGAACCTGCCTGCTGTGCCGAGGGTCGCGGGTTCGAATCCCGTAAGGGACAAATATTTGTATGATGAATATGAATATTTGTACCCAAGTCATGGATGTTTGTATCTATATATGTATTCTATATCGTTGTCGAGTCATCATAACACAAGTCCAGTCTAGATTCTGGTACTTTAAATGTGACTAGATAATTTGTGTGACAATGTCCAAGATATTTATTATTATTATTATTATTTAGACTTCGTATGTATGCAGCGCGCATTTACACATTCGGAATAAACTTCTCGTCAACTATACTGAACCCACATTTAAGTTTCACTCGCACTTAACGTGGTTTTATTTTATTCCCTTTCTGTACATAAATGTTCCATTGTTTTTCTTGTTACGTAATTTGTAGGTTCCGAGGACAGGATAAACACATTTTAGTATGAATTATAATACAGGTATGGTGGTAGTATTATGCTGTCCAAAGAGTGTCTCAACAAAACAATATAAAAAACTAAGAAAGCTATTAGCGGGTCACAAAAATTCTGTTTTAAAATCTTATTTTGAGTTTTTGTTATTTTTAATCACATTACCTTAATGTTAATGGTTTATAAAATATAATTGTAGGTTAAGGGCCTATGTCGAAAAATAATTGAAGCGAAATGGGTATGTGATAGCTTATATTACTGCCTGATGTGAGAGAAAGAGATGGGGCGGCGCGCGCGCCTGAAACGACGCAAGCGTAAAACAAACTTTATTTAATTGTGATTGTACTATTTATGTAAGTTAATTTCTACTCTAATCAAAATTTTATAAAATATCAATCTCTTTTTCGAAATCAAGTCTCGTGTTTCTATTATTCACCGTTTAGCAGTTCCAAGGCTTTATCGATAAAGACGGAGGCTACTTTGGCTTATTTTTCTATCGAGAAAATGTCTCTTAATCGTGTTTTGGCTCTAATCAAAACTTCAATTATATGTTCAATTTACACATATCCGCAAATCATACTTCTACTGTTAGTACTTCCTATTTTTTTCACATATCCTCTTAATAACCTTCAACCTCTGGCACTTGCTGACATGGTTGTCTGGAAGAAGTCGCTTTTCGTGATTAGACCGTATTCTGTTTTTTATTATGATTATGTTCTTGGCGTGCAAATAAAAGTATTTATGTAATTGTGTGTTATGCAGGACACAAATAAGAGATATAAAAGAGAAAAATGTCATATTCCAACACGCGGGCCCACTGCTTATCGGTGGACGCAAGTTAGTTGTCAGTGGTGAAGTACCTAATGGCCACCATATTCCACCCATATTCATTAGAGGTCGGGAGAAGGCATGTGGCCTGTACTATGATGTTAATGGTACTATGACTCTGTGCTTTAACCCTTAGTAACTACTATGATGTTGTTATAACAATTCGGTATGTTGGTGAAATATTGTATCTATCTACAGGATGTTAGGGTAAACAGTTGTCACTCACTACAGTTTTACCTTTACGCTATTAATATTAAGTTTATGGTATTACCACAACTCATCACTGTGACCATAGAGTACTATAAGCTGTGACCCTGTGACGATGCAGAAATAAACAAAACTGTCTTCAAAAACTAACAACGCCATCTATCAACAGGCGCGGTCAAAACTACCCAAGAAGCGTCGCAGAGTTCTACCAGTGGAGCAACCCCGAAGGAAACGCGACACTGGCGCCTCCAACCGGAGGGTGAACGCAGTTAAACATCCTGTGGTACTAAAGGAACTGTCGCCAGGCAGTAATAAGTTCGGTGAGTTTCCGCGCTGGGAATGTAGATGGCGCTAATATGATAATGTAAATATATGATAGTTTTGTATTAGGGTCGATTCACACCAGAAGAGCATCGAAGAGCATTTGCTTGCAGTGGCAATCTTGTCACTAGTGAATAAAAGTCAAATTTATTTGAAGCGATACAATCAGCGCGGCGAACACACGCGCGGTCGCCTCGTCGGTGACGCGCAAATAAATATAACCTTTATTTACTAGTGATAAGATTGCTGCTGCGAGCAAATGCTCTTCGATGCTTTTCTGGTGTGAATCGACCCTTAATCAAGACAGAATACTATAATTACTGCGTATTAAATTGTTAGTAATAATTACATTAAACTCATACAAATAACTACAATTCAAAAGTTATCAAATTGCAAATTGCATAATTTTCATCTGAAATCTTTTAAAAGAAATTCTGTTCCTTATGTACCAACCTAATTATTGTATGCGACACCTACCAATCCCTATTGAGCATGCGTGGTGGACTAATGCATAAATTTCACCCTAACCAAAGCATATCTGAAGGCCCATCCCAGCAGTAGAGGGGATGGCTAATGATAAATTATGATATTTTCTTCAGACTTGAATTTAACACCAATAAGTTTATGTTTTATCATCCACTATTATCACCTATTATGATGACATTTTGCCTGTTCGTTTGATTCTCTCAAATTGCAGCTCACAAAATACTTTGCCAGAACATAATTATTTTAGAGTATCTATAATTGAACATATTTGTAGAGACGATTCTGACCATCCCAAAAAGAAAAACTGTCTAGGCTTACGTATGGATTTATTCTGTGTTTGAAATACCTCATCGTCATCCGTCTAAACTTTAAATCGTGTCTCAATAATTCCAGGAGTGAACGGCATGAACATGATCAGCCTGGCCCTACAGGCCCCACCGAGCATGCTTCGAGCACCTGCAGTCAATCCTCTACCGCTGCAGGCCAGAGCCCCTATTGGTAAATCTCATATTCTGTTTGACTATACAGTCGAAATGATTTCTTGATTGGTTTTTTTGGTATACAAGATCAATATGTTAATTTCTAATCCAATTTGTCTCTACTGTTATCATGATTCTGTGTTACTTTCTCGTAAAAGATAATCAACGTCTTGTCTAGTCCCAATCGAATAGTCTTAGATTATGGTGACTAGGTGATAACTAGATATTTTTCTCTTGTATTATCACTGATAACATTGAAAAATATCGTGTGATCTATCTTATAAATGTGACAACTATTTATATTAGCAGACAGTTTTAAGTAAATTTTTGTTAATTCTACCAGAATAAGATTTATAACAACAAATTTTTGAGTAGTAATTAAGTCTGCTAAATTGAATAGTTGTCACGTATACTATATATATATTTTTTTCTCCGTTCAGATGTAAGTGGTTAAGTGTGAAAACCCTATTGTTCATTCTGATAGTCCATCTTTACTGTTAACCATACCACATACTGTAACCATACTAACAACAAACCATGATTCTATTCTGTTTTATTCCATAAATTGGATTAAAATATTTTATTTCATCATACGAATAAATTGCTTCTTTCGGGTTTCAAAGTTTATGTTTATCATAAATATTAGTTACTTATGTTTATAACGTGGCTCGTATTTGTCAGCATGCATATTTTTGGTTATTAAATACCCAGTTCACTGCATGTGAAATAGTCTGTTCGTGTAGTTGATATAGTTAATTGTCCATGAATGTAACTAATAAATTAAAAAAGAAGACCAAGCACATTGTCAATGACCCTTACCTTGTCTGTTCCAGTTGAAAGCCCAATAATCAACACACAATCCGCAGCCATATCCCTTGCATCATTACAACCACCACTGATGACCGCCCCACCTCTGCAACCAAGACCTGCAACCACTGGAGCTCTAGACCTAATGCTGCCACTACAGCCAAAGTTACTACCTGGTTACAACCTTCAGTCTTCATTCCTATCCAGTACTTTATCTACTGTTAGACCTCCAGACCTACCAGGGAAGATAGAAGACTTCAAATCAAATGTTGAAGTTATTTTAGAAAGTAATGATTCTGAAATGCCAAATGAAGAGAACAGTTGTGACAATTTAGATAAGGTTACAGATGGTATAGATATAAATAATGGTATTGAAAGTGTAAATGAGATTTATGTTGAAGTTGATAATGTATGTTCTAACGACGAGGTTAATTCAAATGTGATTGAATCTAAAACTGAAACAAGTATAGTTAGTAGTTCAAATGATAACAGTCCTAATAACAATTCGTATTGATTTGTTAAATGTGTACATTTGATTGTAAGTTTATGAAATTTTCTAATCGTGAAACCCCAGAGTTAGGTGTTATCGACATGTCTCCCATTAGAATAATTAAGAAAAATCTGATAAGCTAATTTAAAAAAATCTTTGTCTCCTTAAATTTATAGTCATACAAAAATATTACTGAGATATTAATTTTGTGCCAAAGCATAGGAAGTTCCATATTCAGTTTTTTTTTAAATATACATAATTAAATTTAGGGTGGCTTGCACCACAAAGTAATTTAAACATGTTAAAATAATATGATTTTGTCACTGTCATCAATATGAGCAGTAAAAGAAACAGAGCGTTCACTAAATATGTTTCAGCCTAAATATATTTTGGTGCAAGCCACCTTACGTATGTGTTTGATATTGCAAAATAAATAATGTTTGTATACATGAGAAATATTGCCTAGAGCCATATTTCCGATTTAATTCAACCCTTTTTGACCAAAAAGATAGTGTAGTTATAGGTTGAAAAAAAAACACTTTTTGTATATTTTGTAAATGAAAGACGCGACAGTGATAAATTGTACTTATATTTCAAAATAAATTTTCAATGTATTACACAATTATGTTCCTAATAAAAGATTTTCTTGCATGAACATAAATTGTTTTTGGTGTAAATTAGATGCATGATTCAATTTTAATGTCAAATCTTAAAATTTGTAGTAAATAATAGACCACAATAATAAACACTTTTGTGCCAAATGAACAAAAAATGTAAATTGTAGATAATTATGGAAAATCATAAAAAAAACTAGATTATAGAAGAAAAGATGGCTGTTCAAGATTTAAGTGGATAGGATACTTCAGAATTTATAGTTATAAGTATGAAAAATTAAAAAACATTTACTGAATTTTTGTGAATTGAAATCATTAGGGCTACCGACCGAAATCTGATATTGACTATTCTAAAGGAGAAACTACGAATAAATATTATTTTTATTCATAGGAAAGCTTCTTATAAACAAGCCGTGGAAACGGTGGCTAGTTGAAGGGAGACCAACAACCCGTTGGTACTGTCAGTTGGTTCAACTTTTCGTAAATTAGTGAACAAACTGTGAACGATGTAGATACCACGAGAAGAAGAAAAAAATAGTGATAATTTGGTATTTTGATTGTTCACAATCAATTATGTTTTTCAAAGATCTTTTCAACCTTCGTACTAAAGTTATTGGAAGAAGGGGAAAAAATGTTAAATGCGATAAAGATGCCTGACATTCTGATTTCAATTTCAATTCACACAAATTTTGTAATAACTAAATAACATGATACGTTGTAAATTTCGCTGGTCTTTAAAATTAATTAACATAGATATTAGAATATTTTTCTAATGTTACAATTTTTCATTGATTTTCTTATGATCGTTATTGAATTGGTTTTTCCGTTTTTAAATAGACCCATGCTTCAGATAGTACGTCAAGCCGTTTTGGTTCCAGATATTACAAATTAGACGTTATTTCTTAAAACTTTTTAAAACTGCTAAATAATTATATTCTAAATAGTAAGTTTGTCCTGCCATGAAATTCTAAAATCTATAAATTAATTTTATCTACTACGCCTCTTGCCCAATTCAAACTTACTTATAATGGAATTAGAATGAAGATAAAATCGAAAGCATGAATATTTATTTTAAAAATCTTAATTTTGAGAAAAGGAAAAACTAGTTCAAAAATGACAGAAAATGTTTAAATTAAGTAATACTACATTTTGATTGTTTTAATAAACCATGAATCAAAAAGAGAAATTGTTGTTTGATTTGACCATTTCGAAAACATCGACTGTTTAGTTACAAAAACAGTGAGATAAGCAGGTAATATTTAAGTAGTCGCACGGTGGGGAGATCAGAGATGTTCACGATAATTTTCACTACGCAAACTGATTATTTCTACCACTACTGGAACTCTTTTCCCACACCTCCACTCTTCAAATTGTACGTCAAAAACGTCCTCGATTTGACAAATTTCCCCCAACGAGTGGAGGAATGAAACGCTATACTCTAGGTTCACGACCTATCTTAGGTTTCCTCAAGATACGTTATTTGGACAATAATGGAAAAGTAATGGAATTGATTAATGTTTTATGCAATAGCACAAGGTAGGTATAACGCAAAGGTATGCAAAAGGAATTAAGATCCACCATTTCCTTGCTTCAATCCTGGTAAACGTCGAGATTATTACTTCTTTAACACTTTATTTTACACACGGAAATACAGGTGAATACAGCATAATAGACAAGTACAAAGGGCGAGCTTATCTCTGAAGAGAGAGAGAAGAGAATTACTGAGGAACACAGGTGTCAAGGATGTGTTGAGGATTTTCTATTGAAGTTGAGTCGAGTCAGAGTTCAACAGAAGGGCGGATCCAAGCCAAAAAATTGGTGCACACATAGACGCGCACGTATAGGGATAGGGATATACAGGGATACAAAATTAATATAATCCTAGCAGTATCTACTGGCGTTCGACCAAACTGGTCCGAGATCGAAGAACGTGGGTATCTATGTGTGCGTGCACCTATTTTTCTTGTTTATATGAAGCCGCCCTTCTGTACCTATCTCTTTTGTTGTTCGAGAAAGCTACACAAGCTAGTGAATACAGGTCTCCACAAAATGTCTGATTGAGTCAGCTTTTACGAAACCATTTTGGATTATTCGAAAACAATATGGATTTTCAAAATATCAAACTTTCACGTGTAAAACCCGGAACAACGCTATATACCGTCGTAAATACAACGAAAACTAAGCTTTGGAGGATTTTAATTAAATTTTCGAAGCTCCGTCTATGTACGGCCGTCAAATATTGGCTAACGGGGCAGATACAAGGCCGGTAGGAATTAGGTAGACTAATTAACTCTGGGCTTGGCGAAGTTTGGTGTATGATATAGATCATGTTTTTTTAAGGTTTAAACTCCTTTCATCATCATTATCATCATCAGCCTATAAATAATTACGTCCCAGGGGACAGGCCTACCCACAGGGAAGGTGCATGGGTGTGAAGGATGAATTATGCCCTGCAATGGGTGGGTAGGTACAAGCTAATGATGATGATGATGTCTAATTAATCATGATGCTGTCGCAGTCAAAAGTTTTTAAATTTTAAATAGTATATGTAAAATAATTACAGAATGTTAATATTATAGGTTTTAGTTTTTTAAGTTGTTACACATTAGCATGCTGTTGCTACAGCTGAACAGAAGAAGCTTATTTTATTATAATTTACCATCTTTTGTATACCTGTTTCAAGGCAAATAAATGATATTTCTATTTCTATCAGAATAAGTGATGCGAGATACATAGCGTTCACTATATCCGTTTAAGCATTACATTTTGGTGTAAGCCACCCTTAGCAAATTACGTCTTCGATTGAGTTATGTGAAGAATGGGACTTTTTGAGCATATGAGACAGTAGCGTCATAGAGAAGAGACATACCTACATACACACAAACATATTCTTACGCCTTTCACCCACTGGGGTAGGCTGAGACAACGTAACGCCGCCTGCTACGATCCTGAAAAACCTCAATAGTTTTCTCCACATTAATAAGTCCTTTTATGCATGCTCGTCGATTTTGGGTAGATCTGACTTGGCCCTTTTTACCACACGAAAAGAAGAAAAAGATGCTTGAGTAAAACATTTTACTACAAATGACAACATGCGTCCAAGTATAGGCCGTTCGGCTAAATTGTGATATGCATGTGATAGCTTTGATATACGCATTATAATATAGACGAATATGATAGAAATGCAATCCAATTGCAAAAATAGCCCGAAATAAAGTAGTTTTGTGTTTTAAAATATTCAAAGTAATATTATGTCAAAAAAACGATGTTTCCACTAAATCTGACCCGATTTTTTTCGGCCATTTTTGTACAATTTGAACAACAATATACATCATGAAATTCAAGATATCTCTTTTGTACGACACAATATATCGTTGAAATATAAAGTTTTAGTAATATGTTTATGGAAACTATTATTACCATATTTTCATGACGCCGCACATAACATTAGATCTTTGACTATTTATATGTGGACTGGTTACGCGTGTAATTCTACTAACAAACATTTCTGCCACTTTTTGCGGGGGGCGAGGTAACATGAAATCCGCAACTTTGGATTTTATTCCCCATATCTTTAGATTCTAATTTTGAATGTTAAAAATCATGAAAAGTAGTCTCGTGTGAACCCCAAACGTTTTAAGTTCGAAGTTATTATTTCGCAATTATAGGCTGTCTCGTTTAGTGATAAGGTGTATAATTGAATGTAAATGCACAAGATCAATTGTGCTTATATGGTGGCAGAGGGGAAATGCTACCGCAAGGCTAGTCCTTATAATAATTAGTCAAAGGTATTTGGAGATCTCGTCCACAAATCAGCGTTGTAAGTAAAGAGGCAACAACCACAGATCACCTTGTAAACCTGTAACAAATTGTTACGCTATGCTAATTTGGAACGATTGTAAATCAGCCTTGTCCCCATTTAGTTAAAGTCCCAAATTAATTCACGCACGTACAGGGTTTAAGCGGAATTCAATATTCTAATCCTGTGCCATTTGTTGAGTTTAGGTACCCGTCAGGAGGACTTTGGCTAGACATGAAAACTTAATTTATACGAAGGTTAGCTAGTGATCTTATTAATTTTATACTTTTAAATAAAATTTACTAAGTAATTTACTACTTAATAATCATCATCAATAACATGAAGTTTACTATTGAGACATGCTATACATGTATTTTTTGAACACTGCAGAATATTTTCCCCCTAGACGCTCCACCAATAATGTATGTTTGTGCCATTTACAAAAATGATATATCAAGCAATAGTGAATATCAATGTCATATACAGTTTAATGGTCTGAATTCACTGTTTCAGTTTGCGGAAGGCTGTCCCTTACACCCTGTATAAATATCCTGATAATAGATACTGGTAAATCGGCACATGCAATAGGGTGACATATGATACTGAACTGGCGACGGGCTCACCCCCCGTCACACTGGACAGAGTTTCGATACTACTGGTGAAACGTGGATGTCCTGATGTTTCAGAATATCTCTGACTACCCTCTAGGGGAATATAGTCGTGAGCATATGCATGCATGCATGATACTGAACTTTAAACTTGGTGTAATTTTGGCAGACCGTTCGTAGTTCGAATTGGGGACCACAAATTGTTACAGTTATGAATTACATGAACTGTTGCTTCTGTGAAAATGATTAGCTCATTATTTTTGTACCATACTAAAGAGATTTTTGGATGGTCCTATTCAAGAATCTGCTACGATTCATTTAGGTGAGTATAATGGTATAATGGATATGTGGTAATGGACTGATGTCCTCTACCAAAGATCTGATAACCTTGAGATTAAGAACACTAAAAGTGAATAAATGAGAACGAGTAATTTTGTCTTATTTCAGTATGTATTAGGTTAAGACACGACCAGCATCAATGATATTTTCCTTGAGATTAAAAGCTCTATAACAGTAATTTAATGGCAGTAATATAGAAAGGTAATTTCTTCTAATTATATGTCCTTTTGTTGCCAACTACGGGTCAGTAAAATGTATGACTTAGAACGTAGAATGAATTTGCACTTCGTCTATGCAATGTAATGCATACTAATTTTACTAAGGTTTCGTTCACACCGAACGCTTATCGTTTAGCCTTTATAGTACTGTAGCCCCGGGACTTTTTAATTACCAAAAAGATTAGCGATTGCCGTTTAGATATTGTTGTAAGGTACGAAATTCCTAATATAAAAACCTTAGTCTTACAGATCACAACACGCCTTAAATAAAAAAAACTAAAAACATTATGTGAAATTTTTCAATTTCGAGTTTACCTTTTTTTTTCTATACCGTCATGTTTTTCACTTTAGTTCAATACCCATAAGACTATCTAAAGTTGCCATACAAAGCTATAAGACCGATCAAAATTTACTTTTTCATCTGGTATTAAAAAGTCCCCGGGCTACAGTGCTATTATGCATCTCATTGCAGAACACATTCCTCCTCTCGCGTATGAGAGTTACACCATCATTCAGACCTAATGATGATAGCAGAGGGAAAATTACTAGTCAACTTGGTGTCAAAGTATTTTCAAGCGCCTCAATAAACATCTGATAACGAATATCTACAACAGTAGATTAAGAATGCCACCTCCGAGAAAAAGAGAAAAATCGGGATGTGTCTCTGTCTCTATACTATTCCGCATAATACCGGAGTTTTCCAACTATAGTATAGACCTTGTGGTCATAGAATACAGAACAAAATCAACACATATCCGCGAATAACATAAAATCACTCAGCCAAAAGCATAATAAAATACTATAAACTTTGTATCCAGTCAATCGAATAAGATAATAACTAGAAGAATTCAATGAAATTACTCTAACAACGAGTGAACGAACAAGAAGGGTTTTCCGCGGAGCTTCTCACATCGTTCGAGTACCGTCTGACAGGTGACGTGCCCATTTGAGCTTGATTGAGGAGTGAGCAACGAGGAAAAAGGCAGGGCTATTTGTGAACTACCCTTTTTTGCTTTCGAGAGGAGAGTAAAGTATTTAGAAAAAAAAAAATTGTAGGATAATATATGAACCCTCACCACAGAGTACTGCGTTAATTTTCATCAAACAAGAACCATGTTTTAAATAAATCGTTTTTTTTTCTGCGCTAATTAATATCATTCACTGTATACCGGATAGGATGACAGTAATACACTTTGTCGTTAAACGAACTTTACATACTTTAGGGGATTGAGCTACAGAACATAAAACTAAACAACATTCACTAAGCCCTACTTGCGTCAACCGGTTAGCAAAAGGTTAGTATTTAACTCCGGGTAAAATAGCTCTCTCAATTTTTTTCCTATACGAAAAATCATGGGTTACCAACTTTGCGGTGGCGGATAATCTAAGTAACACAATATAAACCTTATAGTACGTAGCATAGTGTCGTAAAGGAGAATCGCGCCCGCGCCTCTAGGTGACGTCGCCTGGAGGCGCGGGCGTAATTCTCCAAACGACGCTATGCTACGTACTATAAGGTTTACAATTGTGTTACATTGACTATCCGCCACCGCCACACGTCTCTTCTGTAGAAACCGCGCCTAAAAGACCACTTCAAAATCGATATCGTAAATTATCTGGTTATATTTAAGCTCATACTAAAAGTATGAGAGCTGTGAGCGTGCCGTTTCTTCAAGAAGTAATAAAGATAAGGATAAAAAGTGGTATACGAATCGAAGGTAGAGCAATAACTTAGGCTAAATCTGTTCTGTCGAATCTAGAGAGGTAATCTGCCTTGGAAAAAATATACGCTATTGGACTATCAGGACTTAAATTTTGAAAAGTTTAGCTTTAGGAGCCTTTTTTGTTAAAAATTAGAGTAAAATAAGGAAAGGAAAAATTTTTTGCTTAAAAGTTTTCGTCGTAACGCCTGAAAGTTGGGCATTTAGACGAAATCGAAACAAGAAGAAGCGTAATTATGCAAGTACGTGAAATTGAGTTCATGCTATTCTATAAAGCACTAATAGTCTAGGAAAAATAAGGTTTGAGATTGCATTAAAGACACTTTAGTAAATTGTGTTTGAAATAATATTACTGTTAGTTTATAACACTTTTGTCGAGATTTCGTGGTTATATTGGCTCAGGAACCTGAGAAATACCTTAAAATCGATATAAATGTACAAAGGGCAGCTTATTTCGAAAGATATTTCTTCCAGCATACTAGCAACAGAGACAGTTAATTATCACAAGGCAAATTTAATGTGAACAAACAAACAGTAAATAATTTCGTTTTGAGGTTATAATTTTTAAAGACTTACAAAATATTAAATATCTACTCAAATTTACGATATTAACCGGGGAATCTTATTGTTATAAGTAAAATGTATTGATTAAAGCCATCCTGTACAAAATCACCAGTTTTCAATTTTTTGTTCATACTTAAATTTAATGTTTTGTAAATGTCTTAATTATTCAATAATACACAATAAAAAATTGGGGATGATTGAGAATTTATGTTTTTCGGGCATTTATCTACTATATTCCAAATTATCACCAAAAGTGCAATTAATGCAACCTTCTCCATACAAAAATCCGTAGATTTCCCCGACTATAATTATAAACTCCACGTAAAGTCGAAAATAAGATGTCAAAGCCTCACTAATTTGAAAGCTCACTTCCAAGCCATAAGGTTTTTTGCATGGCAAACTTGACAGCTCACTTTCGAGTTCACGTTCGGGATTTCAGTTTGAAGAGATTTGATAAGCTCGGGGTGCACTATACATCACATTAATATCACCAGCCTATCATCGTTGACCTTTGATTATTTATATGTGGACTGGTTACGCGTGTAATTCTACTAACAAACATTTCTGCCACTTTTTGCGGGGGGCGAGGTAACATGAAATCCGCAACTTTGGATTTTATTCCCCAAAACTTTAGATTCTAATTTTGAATGTTAAAAATCATGAAAAGTGGTCTCGTGTGAACCCCAAACGTTCTAAGTTCGAAGTTATTATTTCGCAATTATAGGCTGTCTCGTTTAGTGATAAGGTGTAAAATTGAATGTAAATGCACAAGATCAATTGTGCTTATACTGTGGCAGAGGGGAAATGCTACCGCAAGGCTAGTCCTTATAATAATTAGTCAAAGTCGTTGACTGATAAACAGCCAAGACGCCATAAAACGTTGTCATGTTTTGTTCATCCAGTCACTCCCAGCTATCTGTCACAGGTCATCGATCCAGTGGGCCTAATGGCCTGTTACGCTACGCCTGACAATTTCGTGGTTACTATTCTAGAGCTCATCCACACTACCACACAAAGAAAATAAAGCGCAACAGGGATCTAGCCTTTACTCGCGTACCTACCAATGTGTAGTATAATTCTCGCGCTACTGTGCGTGCGTTTCGGAACGCTTTTTTAAAGTTTCTCCACTATCGTATGCACTGACTTTATAATTGTTGTTGGCATCTTTGGAAGATCTCAAACTGCCGGGTTTTAGCAGAGGCCTAGTAAGTACAGCAGTACCAGTTTTATAATTCTTACCGATGAACCTGCGCAGTTTACAAATTTTAATGCATACATGCATATGCTCAAGACTATATTCCCCGAGGGAGTAGTCAGAGATATTCTGAAACCCCAGAACATCCACGTTTCACCAGTAGTACCTGCATATGCTCACGACTATATTCCCCGAGGGAGTAGTCAGAGATATTCTGAAACCCCAGAACATCCACGTTTCACCAGTAGTACCACTAAAAAATAAACTAGTAAAAAACTAGTAAACTCTGTCCAGTGTGACGGGGGGTGAGCCCGTCGCCACTTATAATGGTACAATACATGCCTCGAAATTGAAGCATGCAGGGTTTCCTCACGATGTTTTCCTTCACCGAAAAGCCAGTGGTGTTACAAATCGTATATAAATTCTGAAAGACTCATTAATACGAGTGGGCCTGGGCGGGTATGGAACCATCGCCTCCTGCACGGCAGGTAAGGTTACTCGCCACTGGACCACCAGCGCGCAAAATTATATTAACCAATCAGAATGTGCCACCTTCGCGGGCCTGAAGTGTGCTGCGATTGGCTAATTGTTTTTGCGCCCTTTTCGGTGCTATTCAACTTTGTACCCTTTAATTACTAAATGACTTCGGTTTTGGGACTCGGGTCTGCTCTGCGCAAACGAAGATTTACGATCGGATTTATTTTCCTGGTCGTACCGTACCTCAGTGATGAATGGCGTAATCAAAAACAGACCTATATCTGGTGGGTTGGTTTGATTAATAAGATAACAACATTTAAAGAGTTTTCCCTTTTCTGGTTTAATCCTGAGGATAACCTAAAAATTCAGGGAACTTTTATCTTAATCAAACTTTGCTAAAATAAAGTTAATAAGTAGATCTAACTTAGAAGGATTAACCTAGTTTAAAAAGCCTCCATTACTCCAAAACTGGTACTCTGAAAGGTTTAAAGATATTGTAAATTCTCATAAATTTGGTTTTTTTCCAACACTTTGTAGTTTTTTGGGTACCATTTTACCATAGAGCTAAAACACATCACGCCGCCACGATTTCGGTCTCGAGCTCCGATCCGACGTCGTAATGTGGAAGACTTTTGGTACGTGTACAGCGTGCTTTAGTAGTGTACGAAGGTACTTAAAAAAGTCATTAAGAAAAGTCACCCGTGTGAACAGCTCGTAAGTCTGGACCAAGAACAAATGGAACTGCTAATGAGAACTCGAGGGAGCCAATTAGCGGACTTGGTTTTTAACTCAGTTTTGTAATGTTAAAAATATAATGGTTTATTTCTGGTTGGCCTTTATAAAAGAGTCTCGGGTTATACGCAACGATAACTGTTGAAAACTTTTTGAAAGATAACAATACAAACAGCAACGCAAACACAACACAAACAAAACACAACTGGTTAGCACAATGGCAAATTATTAAGAAAAACAAAAAACCCGACTGCATAAAAAACCTATTAACTGAAAAGTGAAAAACAAGCTCTATAATCACTAATCAGCTATAACAGCTTTATTTGAGCTAATATAATTTGAATGTTATTAAGTAGGTATCGCAAACGGGGACGTTGTTAGTTTGTCCCCGCCTGCTGTACGTGGAGGCTGAAGGCTGTGCCAAAGAAATAGACATACAAAAATACATACATACATACATACATACATATATACATACATACATACATACATACATACGCTCGAAAAACATAACCCTCCTTCTGGCGCAGACGGGTAAAAATCTGGAACCCCGTTTTGGTCCTCTTAAGTTTCCTCAGTTTGGGGTTCCTAAGTTTCTGGTTCCAGTTTGGATCTGATACGTATAACCTTTAAGGGTGGGCGCATATCTATCCGCGGCGAAGGAGCCGAACCAAATGAATTTACTTTTAATTCTTCTGACGATTCGTCCGATTCGCCGCGGATAAGTGTGCGAGGTGTCATATTTCAAACAAAGAATTCTAAAATTCGATTCTTCGGCTCATCGAAGTACAATTTTAGGATTTTCTCCTATAGTAAAAGTTGTTCAGGTTGATGGGTCAAAGTTAGTTTTGCTGACACCCACATTGAAAACCCTTCAACTCATTACTGGTAATGTTAAGTGGTACAATAGTAGATACAATATCTTAACTAAGGTATCTGAATTAACAATTACGTACAGCTAAAGACATTCTTAAAAGATTAACGGAGTAACAAAAAACATTAGAGGAGACTTAAACCGTTTAATTCATAATTCAAAATCATTTATTGCTTCATGTGGTGTACATAGATCTTATACAGGTAACAACAGTTCGCGTGCCCTTACATGAGCCCTGTAAGGGCACTGCAATTTACATTTGAATGTACAAAATATTATAAAACTAAGAAAAAAAGAAACAAAATTTACTTTTCATGCATAACATAATTATTTTAGGTACCTAACTACATAACATATTATCCATATTTTTAACACAACACAAAAATCATTTCATTATTAGTATTAGATAAAATTAATAAGCTTTTGTTAAATTTATAAATGTTTGCTTAAACTGTTTTTGTAAGGAAGTTTTTAAACAACTCCAATTTTTGAGATTTTAATGGTAATTTCTGAATAAATGTACCTAAATCTTTATTTAATGTTAAAATTTATGTTTCATTAAAGAACATTGTATATAAGGTCAGCTATTATAAATATACATATATATATATACATTATGCGTGTAGTGAGAAAAAGGCATTGCGTAAATGTGTGGCACGCGCCAGATTTAGGCGCGGTTTATACAGAAGAGACGTATGGCGGTGGCGGATAGTCAAAGTAACACAATTATAAACCTTATTTATCGTCGTTTGGAGAATTACGCCCGCACCTCCAGGCGGCGTCACCTGGAGGTGCAGGCGCGATTCTCCATTACGACGAAAACGACGCTATGCTACGTACTATACGGTTTATAATGTGTTACTTAGATTATCCGCCACCGCCACACGTCTCTTCTGTATAAACCGCACCAAGGTTAGTGAACTAAAGCTGGTGCGTTCACAGACAGACAAATGCGTTTTTCCTGTCACTGCGTCCGTGCTTGATAGAGATAGAGAAACTTTTCGTTATGCGTGTAGTGAGACAAAGGCGTTGCGTAATTGTGTGGCACGCTCCAGCTTTAGTTAACCGACCTGGTTTCATTACTTTTTTGCTTTATTTTTTTCTGTCATCATTTTTTTAGTTTCTTCTGGCGTCTCACACATTTTTGACGCCCAACCGTGTGGCTGTCGGTTATAGCCACTGCATCTAACCCCACTTCTATCATATCGGTCTTGTGTCCCATCAGACATATGAGGTAAGAACGAGAGAGTGCTTAACGCTTAAACTTATGCACATCAAAATATCTTGCGTACCTACCTGACAGCTTTTCTATAAAGATTAGCAGTAGATGTAGTCGAAATATACTAGGAATCCATCCATGCACTCACATAGGTACATAAACAAACAAACAAACAAATTTTACAAAACAACGTTGACACGAAGGATTAAGAGGATATGTGAAAAAAATATGATTCTTCAAAGCATCATATATCATGAAATACTAATAGTACGAGTATGATTTGCGGATATGTTTAAATTGAACATATAATTGAAGTTTTGATTAGAGCCAAAACACGATTAAGAAAAATTTTCTCGATAGAAAAATAAGCCAAAGTAGACTCCATCTTTATCGATAAACGCTTGGAACTGCTAAACGGTGAATAATAGAAACACGAGACTTGATTTAAAAAAAAGAGATTGATATTTTATAAAGTT
Organism: Agonopterix alstromeriana; assembly: GCA_963924505.1. Classification (NCBI taxonomy): domain Eukaryota; kingdom Metazoa; phylum Arthropoda; class Insecta; order Lepidoptera; family Depressariidae; genus Agonopterix; species Agonopterix alstromeriana. The sequence goes on along the minus strand of OZ004676.1, from coordinate 1,923,843 downwards.
TGATTAGAGCAGAAATGAACTTACATATATAGTAAAATCACAATTAAATAAAGTTTGTTTTACGCTTGCGTCGTTTCAGGCGCGCGCGCCGCCCCATCTCTTTCTCTCGCATCACGCAGTATTATAAGCACTTCAATCACACGCCCATTTCGCTTCAATTATTTTTCGACATAGGCCCTTAAGGCGAGTGACGTCAGCTGTGCTGTTCCGAAACCGTGGGCAGCGCCGTTTTTCAGCCACCTCCACCTTCTCCCTGAGATGATACGCGGGAGACAGGTTCAATAACCGTGGGCTGAACGGTCTACTATGAGCTAAATTTGAGTAACAATAGGCTCAAAAATAAACAAAGCAACAATAGTCTCGGAAAAATAAAACAATAATAGGTAATTTATACAAAACAATAGTTGGCAGCAACATTATAGCAACGAGTGTAATGAACCAGATAAGCTATCACAACAGTAACTGTGCAAATATTTAAATGCATGAATTAACTAACGTCATCCACTGCTTGTAAAAAATACAGCGGGATACTTAAAAGGAATTTTATAAATTGAAATGCAAATGATGATGATGACGGTGATCTTTAAACACTTTCCATATTTTCAGGGGTGGTTTATACCATCAAACTGAACAACTTTTACTATGGGAGTAAGCAAGCATTGTAGTTTAGTATGGAACAACAAATGTTTTTTGCGATATTAAAAAAAAAACAGTTTCATGTTTTGAACCACACCTGAAAATTTGGAAAGTGCTCACTTTCCGTGACGTAACTCACTAAACTCTTCACGATATAAGAGTCTACTGAGTTTACAGATATACAATGTAATAACAAGTTTTGTTTGTTACTTAATTCTGAATTAAAATATTTAAGTTGATGGCTGCGCTAAAAACAACGTCGAAAAATAAGGCGCCATACAAAACCCACATTTGGCAAGAAGACAGGAGCTCAGTGTTACAGAATAAAACTCAGACGCCCCATCAGTTTTTTTTATTTTTTTTTGAAGCGGAGCAGTTACTGCTTTTTACTGAGGGCTGTTGGGGGAACCAGACCAGTGACGGCGAAGCGGCCTGGTAGGTCTACCGAATCAGTGAATTAAGCAACCTTCCCAGGGGGCACCCATAATGGGTACGGACCTCGGCAATGGGCGTTGCTGGGACTACGCGACGGGTTGGGTAGCGGGGATCGGTGAGAAGCGGCCAGCGATGTGCCGTTAGCGTCTGCAGACGCCAGAAGAAAAGGGAGTTGGCAGAGCGCGACTGTCCCCTGCGGCGGCGATGGGGATTACGAGTATTACGGCGACGACGCAACATAGCTATGCGCCCCATCAGTACATACCAGGCATATGACAGCTTTAGTTCCGTTTTGGCGCTGAAGTCACATTTTCCCATGAAACGCCATCATTGGACAATGATGGGACTCCATATTGAACTTACAGCAACAGCAGCGTGCGTGTTGTTGCGTCAGAAGCTTATATCTTGTGTTTTTCCTGGTATTTTCGCTTGAGTTGAGAATCCTTGAGAAGCCCTAATTCTTCTCCGTTGTATGACATAATAATATCGTTGATTACGTTGTTCCTTGGTCAAATATCCCTATTTTTGCATTCCGGAATAACTGTATAAATACCAATAACTACAAGTTCTGTTCAAACTAGCTTGATGATAATAAGAAATTGTTATTTAATTTAATTATGAGTTTACGTTTGCTTTGTAATGTAGATTATTATTAATTAATGATACTCAGCATGTTGGCATGATATACAAATAATGTTTTCTAATTACAATTAAGGAAGGAAGATGTCAGTGTAGGTAACTGAATAATAAACCAGTCTAAACCGAACCGTGTTTTGAATTACACGTCACCTGTACCTTGACAACGACAGCAGCGCCAAAACGGAAATGTTGGAACTTAAGTGCAAATTTCACTGTCGCATCTGTAGCTTGCTACATATAGGGTCCTTTTTAATATGCTGACACTTTTAAGTGGATGATCAGATTGAAATCGTGAAAAAAATATCAGCTGTTCAATACAAAACTGCAAACCTACTCGAGCCAAATGCGATTTGGATGTTGGTCCCATAGTGAAAGTTGTTCAGTTTGATGGTCTGATCATAAGCATATGCTCACGACTATATTCCCCGAGGGGGTAGTCAGAGATATTCACGTTTCACCAGTAGTGCCGAAACTCTGTCCAGTGTGACGGGGGGTGAGCCCGTCGTCACTTATAATGGACAGTTGGTACAATACATGTCTCGAAATTAAAGCATCTAGGTTTCCTCACGATGTTTTCCTTCACCGAAAAGCCAGTGGTGTTACAAATCGTACATTAATTCCGAAAAATTCATTGGTACGAGTCGGCTTGGACGGGGATCGAACCATCGCCTCCTGCACGGCAGGCAAGGTTACTCGCCACTGGACCACCACGGCTCTGATCATCCCCTTAGAAAAGTGTCAGCATATTAAGAAGGACCCTGTATCAATAATCTGTGGTACATACTAACTAGGGTCACAGAATATATAATAGTATATACTAGGGTATCAAATTATTAAGTTATAACACTGTTTAGTAACCCACTGTATGTCATTCACATTCAGCAATAAGTGTTGTATGGATGTGATAGCTATTCAAATTAGTTCAACAATTTGCACATGCTCTTCAACTTTTTAGTTCTAACTAGTACCTTTATTAACCTTGTATTTGAATATAATTTTTTATCAAAATAAAATAGCATTGTATATGCTTAGGAATACACAAGCTATGCAAGATGTTACAAAAATACAAATAATAATTTAAGGGGGTGGTTTAGACCATAAACCTGAACAACTTTAACTATTGGACCAATACCGAAATTGCGAAAAAAAAATTGGATGTTCCATAAACTACAAATCTACTCGAGCTAAATGTATGGGATAGCTGGCTTTTTTCGCGATGTTGATGTTGGTCTTACAGTGAAAGTTGTTCACTTTGATGGCTTAAGCAGCCCCCTTAGAAGTTTTAAATGTTTATTTTTACTTTTGTAACACCTTGTAGAAGAAACAAAATCTAAAGAAAGGTCTTTTTTTTTAAAACATGGAGGCTAGAGAATTAGTGACAAATATAACAATAGTGCAAAGTGCATTACAAGTTGTAGCTACTTTACAGCTAACTTCAAATCTGTTTCCAAAACAAGCAATTCTAGAAGGTAAGTAAATTATCATAAGAAAGTTTGAAAGTAGCACCTATGACGGAAAAATTGCAGGGTAATAGGTTATCGTGGTATGGTCATGTAATGCGAAGAGACGAGTGTCATAGTACGAGATGAGTGTTAAGCATGAAAGTGGATGGCTACGGTAGGAGAGGAAGGCCGAAGAAAAGATGGATGGATTGTGTGTAAGATGATATGCGTAAGATAGGAGTGAGTGCTGAAATGAATGGAAGAGGATGACATATTGCGCCGACCCCAAATAATGGGAAATTGGCAAGAGAATGATGATGATGATGCTGAAGTAAATTATCATGAGACAATCTTTGACAGTTGCACAAAAGCACACCGCCTCCGCTAGCTTGGCCATCTGGAAACCATGCGTTACATATCAAAGTGGCGGCTTCACACCATCAATCTGAACAACTTTCACTATGGAGCCAGAATCGTAATCGTGTAAAAATAATCAGCTGTCCCATACATTTGGGTCAAGCAGCCATTGTCATTATCGATGGCACAGCTGTTTTACTTTCGCGATTTTGATGTTGCCTCCATAGTGAAAGTTGTTCAGTTTGATGGTCTGAAGCATCCTGTTTAAGATGTAACGTATTTTAATTTACACCCTGTATCGTGGAACAGCTCAGCGGTCGCGGCAGGTCAACCGGGCGCGATGTGCGGGAGACGGGGGCGTACCCTAACTGAATTCACTATTAAGAGGTATCCCCGACCGAACGACCTTGACGCTCTCAGAGCCGCCTCACCTCTACTAAACTACATCATTTTAGTAGATATACCTATTTTTGATTTGTTTGTCCTTTATTATGTCACTGTGGTGCCTTCTAACCCAAGGAAATCAAAATCTAAAATCATTAAAATTCGCACCAATTTTTAAATGTATCTATATAACTCATTAAATATAGGTCTTAAAAAAATTTACTTCATAGCATTTTAGATCTTAATATTGTCTACAAAATGGTGTGTCGCAAGTAAAAGTGACTTCAACTTATATAGTAGATGCACAAAATACAGACTTTTTCCAATATTTACGCTTTCCTTTGAACAAAGGTTGCATATTTTTATAGAAAAATAAGAAAGAGCATTGCTATATTTTTCATTAATTTCTATGTCTTCCAAATAACGAGAAGATAACTTCTAAAAACCAGCAAAATATGGCCCGGCCCCGGTTACTTATGGGGAGCATCTTGATGATATTTAGAGCGTTCAGTTATAAAGATTAAATTGAAAAAGTCGATCTTTTACTATAATTTATTTCAAGAATATTATCGTGAGCACATTCTTAGATCAAAACACATTATGATATGCTAATGAAAGCCTCAAGCATTCTCCTCATAACGAAGAAGAGAAGCGATCTGCTGAATGCTTAACTTAAAACATTGTTCAACTTTTCAAATTGCTGTTTGAAATCTGCTTCATAGGTATAAAAGAAGCAAAATAAACTAAGCAGAATGTTTATTTAACAGATTGCGATGAATTCGACTTCATAATAGTTGGTGCTGGATCGGCAGGTTGTGTTATTGCTAACAGGTTAACAGAAAATGATAAATTCAAGGTATTGCTGATTGAAGCTGGTGGTGATCCTCCTTTAGAAGTTATGGTAAGGATTGTTTCTAGAGACTTACATTTACATAATAAAATACAGAAGGTAAACAAAACTGCAATTTATGATTGAGAAGAGACCATTAAACAAAGAGTCCAAGAGAACTTTTTTCAGCTGAGATTATTTCTAACAACAGATATTACAATCAAATCTAGTACTAGAAAATCCGTGGCAATTAAATATAAAAATAAAGACTGTTTCATGGCTCAAATAGTGATGCATTATGAAACGCGCGAAAATGTGGGACATTACCTGTGCTATTTTAAATTGAATTATTCTCTTTTCTTCTTATCGTGTGGGTGGCAAGCCCTGTTGTCAGGGTGAAAGAAGAAGAGAAAGAGAGAGAGATGAAAGAGATGTGAGTGATTGAATTTATTGATCTTTAACGATAGAAAATAATTAGTACTAGATGTGTTTCATATTTCAGTTTCCCTCTACAGCAAGATACATACCAAGAAGTCGACTAGACTGGAACTATGTGTCGAAAATACACGACAGTTCAGCGCAATGTCATAGAGGCCAGAGTTATCAAGTTGTTCGGGGCAAGATGTTAGGAGGGACAAGTAGTGCTAATGGCATGATGTATGTACGAGGGAATCCTAAAGATTTTGAAGCATGGGCTGAAGCCGCCAACGACTCAACATGGAATTGGGATCATGTTCTCCCATTTTTCATCAAGAGCGAAAGATTACAAGATTGCAAAGTCCTCAATTCGTCGAATAAATATTTTCATGGATCTGATGGTTATTTGGGAGTAACAAGACCCACAAATGACAATGTTCCAGAGTACTTAGCAGCATTCGAAGAAGTTGGACATAGTAATACTTTAGATATTAATGGAGAAAATACTTTAGGATACACACAGCCTATGTACACTATAGCTGATGGTCTTAGGCAGAGTACTGCGTATGCATTCTTAACACCAATAAAAAATAGACCAAATTTATACGTTTTGAAGAATACTATAGCTACAAAAATAATATTTGATCAAAATCGTGCTATTGGTATTGATGTCATCACTGAAAACAATATCAAAAAATATTTCAGAGTAACAAAAGAGGTGATTGTATCAGCAGGAGCTATCAACAGCCCACAGCTACTTATGTTGTCAGGAATTGGACCAAAATACCTTTTAGGACACTTTGAAATAGAAGTAATCTCAGATCTTCCAGTCGGACAAAACTTGCAAGACCACAAAGTAGTAGTCTTAACAGTAAATTTGCAAAAAGATGCTGATGCACCACCGGTGGCCTCAGAATATCCATCCGCCGTATTTATAGGACTCGCAGCAGTAAACAAAACTCAATTACGACCACATTACCAAACCATATCTTTTATTATCCCGCAAGATTCAGTGGATTCACTCCGAGTCTGCGTTTTTTATTTAGGGATAGAAGAAGAAATTTGTCAAAGAATTTACGATGCTACTAAAGGTACAACTTTATCTACATCCATCATACATCTTCATCCGCAAGCAAGAGGTCAAATTACATTGAAGAGCATGAACCCTACAGAACCGCCTTTGATCGATTTAAATTTCTCCGACAATACAGATTTGGAGCACCTAGTAAAATATATTGAAGATTTCACCCTTGTTCTCAATTCAAGTTATTTTAGAAATGCAAAAGCCAAGTTGGTGACTCCAGTGTTACCGATATGCGATGGATTAGAACTTGGTAGTAGAGAATACTGGCTTTGCTACGCCCGTTGTATGATTGTCTCTGGTTACCACTATGCTGGTACTTGTGCCATAGGGTCAGTGGTAGATGCAAGGCTTCGGGTTCGTGGGGTTCATGGGCTTCGTGTGGCTGATGCCAGCGTTATGCCAACACTAACTAGTGGCAACACCAATGCTCCAACGATTATGATCGGGGAGAAAGCTTCTGATTTTATAAAACAGGAATACTGCGTTTAATAAACGAAATGTGTTGTTTCGTTTTTCTTTTATTTTCCATCATATTCATCCGCCTATCTTCGTCCACTGCTGAACATATGGCAAACATGGCCAATGGGGTATTTTCAATAATTGGTTTTAATTCCGCTTGAGTACATCCCCTATAGCCCTAAACATGAAGTATTGTAGATCTCCAAAAAGGCTTCAGCATTATATGTTGTAGTTAATAGTTATAAAAAGATTACAATGCAAAGAGCACGTACTGTGCCGCCCCTATGAATATATTAAGGAAAAAACACAGAATGTATTATTAAAGAATTGGCTAAGGCCTTGTTACTGGATTATTACTGAAAATTATTTACGACTGATCAGGCAGCACGGGCTATGTTCCCTTCGCCTTTCCATTTCCTAATGGAAGAATTTACCAAAAAAAAATGACTATGATCCGTAGTGTGACTGATGCCAGCGTCATGCCATCACATAAAAGTCGCAATACCAATGCTCCAACGATTATGATCGGGTAGAAAGCTTCTGATTTTATTAAACAGGAATATTGTTGTCATTAAACACTCTCCTGGTAGGTTTGGTTTTATTTTTACAACCTTTTTACAATGAGTGAACTGTTTTGGGAAAATTATTGATTATGAATTGAGGAAAATACTTGTCGTAAAAGCAATTTTTGGATCTGAAAGATCACAGCCAAGAAGCGAGTGCCTTCTTTCAAATATATGCTCAAATCGAATAATTTTTAATTCCCTGGAATGAAATATCGAACTTCAAGCTCTAGATTTAGCTGATTGACGTCCTTTTCTTGAAATGGAATTTCGGTTGATAAATGTTTTCATATTTAAGTCTATACAACGTGTTAATGAATTAACGCAAAACTAGAAAGTAGTTTATTTAGAATCGAGAGACGAATCGAATTATCATGGTTTCAACGTAGGTAATTTTTTTCAAAATTTTAAATTATTTGTTTGTAAAATTTAATATTTACTGGACTCGATCTCAACCCACCACACAGGCAGACTCACCCTACTTACTACCAAAACAAGATTCTTAAAATGTATCCATGAGCACGTTAGCGCTTCCATTCATTGCTGAAATGATAACAAATCATTTTTGCCTGCAAACTTAAAATGTGAATAACTTTAAATTTTAACTAGTAAATTAATGAAATTATTGTTTCAATCTAATTATTATGTGACAAATCAGTTGGGGTGTATGAGGTTTTGCGCTTATTCGTTAACACGTTGTATATTAGGAGAACGCTTCAACTTCTGAAAAAGGTCAGTTTTTTCTGATCAATTTTTTCATTCCGAAGGATCGATGATTTACTTTGAGTTCGAACCCCATTACTTCGAGCTCTAGTAATTTAAATATGGAAATTGTGCAATTTGTTCTTTTGAACGCCGTCTGAAGAAAATTGTGGGTATATTTTGGAGATGATATTGGCACTTATTTTTCATTCATAAATTCGAAGAGGCCGTATTCTATTTGATGGAAATGGGGTGACTAAGAAATAGTCAAGATCAAAAATTCCTAGTTGGTTGTCTAACATCCGATTGATATTCTAAATTCTAATAAGCATATGTTCACGACTATATTCCCCGAGGGGGTAGTCAGAGATATTCTGAAACCTCAGAACATCCACGTTTCACCAGTAGTACCGAAACTCTGTCCAGTGTGACGGGGAGTGAGCCAGTCGCCACTTATAATGGACAGTGGGTACAATACATGCCTCGAAATAGAAGCATGCAGGTTTCCTCACGATGTTTTTCCTTCACCGAAAAGCCAGTGGTGTTACAAATCGTACATAAATTCCGAAAAACTCATTGGTACGAGTCGGCCTGGACGGAGATCGAACCATCGCCTCCTGCACGGCAGGCAAGGTTACTCGCCACTGGACCACCACGGTATTCTAATATAATTCTAATATAATGCATAATTTATACTTTGAATGAATGAATGTAAGTAAGTTACAGCTTGTAGAATCCCACTGCAGGGTAAGGCCTCCTCTCACGAATAAGGGTGAGTGGGAGTGGGCCATACTCCACCGCGCGGGCCCAGTGCCTGTTGGTGGAGGCAAGTTTGTGGTCAACTTGCTGTCAGAGAATATTCAAGCCGCCCTAATAAGCATCAGACCTGTCTTAACGAAGAGTTACAACGCCATCTAACGGAACTATCCGAGACCAACAGCTTAACGTGCCTTCCGAAGCACGGAAATGCTCGAGATGAAATACCACTAAACGGTCACCCATCCAAAGACTGACCGGACCTGACGTTGCTTAACTTTGGTGATCGTTTCCAATACCGAAGCTCCACTACGCCAGTGAGGGCTTCGAACAAATGTAATATACTTTTATTTATACTAAAACATAGATACAGCATAGAAAAGAGAAACAAAAATGATAATGGTACAAATAAGGTGGTCTTATCGCTTCATACTTTGCCAGTTATAAAGTTTTCTGTGACACGGTTTCGCTTTTACTAGAACTTGTGTCGCTTATTATTTTATTATTTACGTGCCCAGTCTAGACAAGTTGAACTTTAAATGTGTCGAAGTGAAGTATCCAGATTAAGAAGACCAGATGTCGAAACTCTAACTTAATTGTTTTTATAAAACAAATTAAAAACGTAAAAAAGATAAAACCTTTTTATCTTGGAATACATATAAGCATATGCTCACGACTAAAATAGTGAAGGAAAACATCGTGAGGAAACCTGCATACGCTGAAGAAGAAATTCTGAAACGGAAGTAAAAAATTAAAAAAATTGGCCAGGTGCGTATCGGGCCACGCGCACGGTAGGGTTCCGTAGTTGCCCGTCAAAATATATGGACTTACAAGGGGGCTTTTTGTTTTATACTACGGTTTAGCGGCTAATGAAGTCTAAAAAGTACATTTTACAAGTTGGGCGACTATTACTCGTTTACTTGTAAATTGTTTTCTTTTTAAATTCGTTATACACGGTGTTACTAAAATGCAAATACACATTTAAGGGGTGGTTTAGACCATCAAACTGAACAACTTTCTCTATGGGACCAAGATCGAAATCGCGAAAAATAAATCAGATTTTCCATACTAAACTACAAATCTACTCGAGCTAAATGTATGGGACAGTTGATATTTTTTTCGCGATTTCGATGTTGGTCCCTTAGTGAAAGTTGTTCAGTTTGATGATCTAAACAATACCCTTAAAAGTTTTAAATGTTTATTTTTACTTTTGTAACACCCAGTATACACTACTGTCGTGGATTTTTTCACGTTCATGCTCATTTTCATGTTCATGAATCAAATATTTCACGTTCATGCTTAGTGCTATGCAGAAAAATATTATCGCTTGGCATATGAACAGAAAATTCATAGTACAACGTGTTAATGAATTAACGAAAAACTAGAAAGTAGTTTGTTTAGAATCGAGAGCAAAATCGAATTATCATGGTTTCAACATAGGTAATTTTTTTTCTTCAAAATATTAAATAATTTGTTAGTCAAATTTAAAATTAACTGAACTCGATCTCAACCCACCGCAAGGGCACAATCACCCTACTTACTATTAAAACAAGATTCTTAAAATGTATCCATGAGCACGTAAGCGCTTTCATTCATTGCTGAAATGATAACAAATCATTTTTGCCTCAAAACTTAAAATGCGAATAACTTTAAATTTTAAGTATCATAATAATGAAATACGAATAACTTTAAATTTTAAGTTAGAAAATAATGAAATTATTGTTTCAATCGATTTATTTTGTTATTCAAAATTCAAAATTTTTTATTCAAAATAATATCACATAGATAACTTTTTGACGTCATGTTTTTGAATCTACCACCGCGTCGGAAGGTGTTCCGTTGTAGAGAAGATGCGGCCAGAAACTCTACAACACACTTCTTTTAAACAAAACAAAATATACAAAGTACAATTACATAAATTCAATATTAAATTACATAGAGTAACATTGTCAAGACCAGAAATTTTGGTCATTCAAATAATCATCGAGTTTATAGTAACCTTTTTTACAGAGGACTTGTTTAACATGGGACTTAAACTTTTTGTCCGTCAAGTTATAAATCCGTGTATAAATCAGTTGGAGTGTATGAGGTTTTGCGATTATTCATTAACACGTTGTATAAAGCCCAGACTGCACACCTAGCTCCTATACTTGATCATTATAGGAGCTAGGTTCACAGACTCACCACTAACTCCTACACTTGATCATTATAGGAGCATCTATATTCTAGAAAATAGACGGCAGATAAACTAGAATAACGTCATAAGGAAATCTACAAGAATATTCCACATGCATTTTAAATCCCCATATTTTCTTTTAGGTCAATTTGTAAGTCACGTATATTCTATAAGAATGATACCGTAATATCATTTGTATTGGTCGACCTACATGTCTCTGGATGTTTTATTCATTCTGCTCGTACCCTTGAGGTGTGGGTTGATGGTGTATTGAATGGACTTTGATATTATGGAAGTAAGTTACGTTCTCATTTGGTGATATTGTTTTGGTCTTACGGTTTTAGGAGCTTTTGGTTGAATTCAACACGTGAGAGTAATTTTTATGTAATTTTCTTCTTCTTTTCGTGTCAATTGTTCTGTGATGGTATTTTTATATTTAATTGACCAGATATTCGGCTTTTCGGTGAAGGAAAATATCGTGAGGAAACCTGCGTGCTTCAATTTAGAGGCTTGTATTGTACCCACTGTCCATTACAAGTGGCGACGGGCTCACTCCCCGTCACACTGGACAGAGTTTCGGTACTAGTGAAACGTGGATGTTCTGTGGTTTTAGAATATCTCTGACTACCCCCTCGGGGAACATAGTCGTGAGCGTATGCTATGCATGCATGTTAAAGACACCCTTATACATACTAAAATCCATTCTGTCAGTCTATACAACGTGTTAATGAATAAGCGCAAAACCTCATACACCCGAACTAATTTATAACAAAATAATTAAATTGAAACAAATATATCATTATTTTGATACATAAAATTTAAAGTTATTCGCATTTTAAGTTTTCAGGCAAAAATGATTTGTTATCATTTCAGCAATGAATGAAAGCGCTAACGCACTCATGGATACATTTTAAGAATCTTGTTTTGGTAGTAAGTAGGGTGAGAGTGCCCGAGCTGTGGGTTGAGATCGAGTTCAGTAACTTTTAAATTTTACAGACAAATTATTAATTATTTTGAAAAAATTACCTATGTTGAAACCATGATAATTCTATTCTAAACAAACTACTTTCTAGTTTTGCGTTAACTCATTAACACGTTGTATATCTGTCTGTGTACCCTATTCAATTACACCCTCATTTTTAAACCTATATTGAATTGAAATTTGACATGAAGTAACCCAAAAACAGAAATATTGTGGTTAATAAAAAGAATTTCATACAGGGTGAACTTGATATCATTAGCATCCTTATAAACTAAGAGCCTTCCCGTCAAACTGAAAAACTTTTACTATGGGAGCAAACTGATCGGACCACAAAAAAAACATCAGCTGTTGCATACATTTGAGTCCAGTAGGCATTGCAGTTTAGTATGGAAAAACAGATTTTTTTTTTGCTCCGATCGATTTGCTCCCATAGTAAAAGTTGTTCAGTTTGATGGGTAGACTCTTAGTTTAAAAGAATGATATTGATATCAATTTCACCCTATATACAGCATTAGAGCTTTTTTGATCATACCTATATTTCCTGAATAGCTAATTGATTTTGTTACACTATGTAATTTAATATTGAATTTATGTTATTGTACTTAGTATATTTGGTTTTGTTTAAAAGAAGTGTGTTATAGAGTTTCTGGCCGCATCTTCTCTACAACGGAACACCTTCCGACGCGGTGGTAGATTCAAAAACATGACTACAAAAAGTTATGTATGTGATATTATTTTGAATAAACAATTTTGACTTTGACTTTGATTTTGTAAAGCAGTATATCAAAATTTATCATGAGCAATCAAACTATTATACAGGGTGAAGTAGATATCATTAGCATCCTTTTTAACTGTTTTAAAATTGTTCAGTTCGATGGGTAGACTCTTAGTTTAAAATGATGCTAATGATATCAATTTCACCCTGTAGATGCTATTGGCGCACGATCGAGAAGGATGAAACAATGGGGAGAAAGCTTAAGTCTTGCAGTGGGTAGATACGGGCTGATGATGATGATGAATCAAAAAACGATTGCTTGTATCAACAAAACATATTATTTTCCCTTTAGCGTGATACCTCTCTGTCTATTATGGTACCAGTAAAGTAATTTAGTTGATCAAAGAAACTAGGGCACGGACTTTTATCTAATGAACACGTTAATATAATTGTGGATGGATAATTATCCAAAACGTACACAATTACTCAACCTTCCCTGGGGAAATTTCAGTTATAATGAGTGGCAATACCTTACTGACGGAAGCCACATACCGTACTAGCAATTGGGTAACATAATTTTGTAATTAGAAGCTATTTGTCTTCATCATTATTTGTCTATACCATCGACTTAACAACTACTGGACGTCGGGTCCGCTCTCAAAAGTGTCCGAATCAAAAGAGTAACAAAACTAATGCAGTTGAGACACATTACCCGACGGCGACCGACGGCCGGCCCATACAAAAATGTAATTTAGTATGGGAAACCGTCCGCCGTCGTCGCCGCGTTGACGATACTAAATGTAATTTTTGTATGGGCCCGCCGTCGGTCGTCTTCGGGTAATGTCTCTATTTGATCGACCGACTCCGCGCACGTGTATAAGGCCGGGCCGCGGTGCTGTAAAAATTTGTAAAAACTAAGCACGCAAAATGGAAAAATAATGTCAAAAGTTTCAATGTTTTAGTTGGTTTATGTTACTAACACGTACTTACGTTTATGTTGGTTGGTCTGGGACACTTTCCGACGACTTTGTACTGGGTTACCTATGTTACTGCGAAAGTCAACACTTAGATTGTCGCTTCATCGAGCACTGTTCATAAGCTAAATCGAAAGTCTCGATATGGAATGGATTATATATCGATTGGTCAACACAATGAATGCACTGAGAAAAAAATGCTACGTATACGTAGCCCGTCGCAGCTTACCTACTTACCACGTAGCTTACGACGCGATACTGTATACGTACACATACGAATGAAGCCTTCATTATGAAGTACGAGACATCTGAAATACTGATGCAACACTCGTATTTTAATCAGTATCGCGTCGTAAGCTACGTGGGACATAAGCTGCGACGGGCTACGTATAAGCTGCGACGGGCTACGTATACGTAGCATTTTTTTCTCAGTGTGTCTTACTACCGAAAGGTTGCTTTGTAGATTCGTTGTTGCTTTGACACCACAGATAGCCGAACTCTACGTCCATGAGTATAAAATAATAATGGTATATTTAGTTGGTCCGCTCCACCGGGGGAATCGAAGAAGAGGCGTCCATAATATCAGCAATTTGCAACGTCCCGAATGTAGAAAGAAGTAGTTACAGACCAGAGGTTTCTTTTTAATTGCATTCTATCAAATGAATGGTGTGACCAGGTAGGCTGATGATGATGACTCACCATGAGCGCTTGAAAGAGTTAGCGATTAGGCCTAGTATGCCACGCACGACAAAGCGACAAAATAAGATAACCGTTATAAAGTAACAAAGGTAGAGACACGACTGGATTTTTGTCGTTTTCTCTGGCGTAGCATGTTAGAGGGGCTGTAACAGGAATGATCGAGTAATTAGTGGTTTATACTTTACGTGTTTGTGCAAAAAAAACAAACAAGACATTGAGCTATTTTTATAATTACGTTAGTATTTAGTACCTAGCTAATAATGATGTAGAGTCACGGAATATACTGAATGAATTTTTTTACTGTTTCGAAACATTCAACGGTGGTTCAGACCTTCAAACTAAACAACTATGGAAGCATACCTGATTTGGAAAAAAAAATCTGTCGTCTCTATACCATATGACTAGATGATCATACATTTGAGTCGAATAAGGCATTGCATATTTTTTTGCGATTTCAGGTTTGCTCCCATAGTTTTTCAGTTTGATGGTCTAAACCACCCCGGAAGGATTCGGCACGGTATGAAAAATCATCCGTTTTAAGAGTAACTACCGTAGACAATGACAGAGTTAAAAAGAAATCTAGTTTTGATTTTTCACAGCAAGTGAATAGATCTTCATTTGATATTGCTAATAATTATTCTAGAACACTGTTTTTGAGAGTTTCGCGGTTATTAATTAAGCTAATTAAGGGATGACTGACTCAGTTATGCCGTGATCATGGCAGTTGCAACACTGCTGAAATATCGGGAACACCAAAAACAATAAAAACGCGGTAAGAACCCGTTAAAATGATTAACTTTAGATTATTCTAGAAGACTAATGAATTCAAAAAGATGAAGAAATTAGTGTCGTAGCAAGTGTCAGTGGCGCGTTGCGGAGATTGTGGTGCTCAATTATGATGGTACCTTTGACTAATTATTATAAGGACCTTGCCTTAGCGGTAGCATTTCCCCTCTGCCACGGTATAAGCACAATTGATCTTGTGCATTTCCATTCAATTTTACACCTTATCACTAAACGAGACAGCCTATAATTGCGAAATAATAACTTCGAACTTAGAACGTTTGGGGTTCACGCGAGACTACTTTTCATGATTTTTGACATTCAAAATTAGAATCTAAAGTTATGGGGAATAAAATCCAAAGTTGCGAATTTCATGTTACCTCGCCCCTCGCAAAAAGTGGCAGAAATGTTTGTTAGTAAAATTACACGCGTAACCAGTCCACATATAAATAGTCAAAGGATGGTACGGGTTCTACTTAGCACAGACGACATGCTATGTACCGCGTGTTATTTCTCTGTGCATGTACCAATGAGTTTTGACAGGTTAAATGATCAAAATGCTTGGGTCTGAGTGTCACTAACTTATAGTTTACTGCATAGTATCATTTATTTAATTAAATAGACTATGTATTACTGTATACATAACCTTAGCTTTAGAATTTATATTGTAATAGTTATTAAGTCCATACCACCGTCCAACATACCGTTAGTTTTTTTATAGTTACATTTTTCACTTTATTAATAAAGAGCCTTCAACGTATAATGATAACAAGTCTTGATAAATTAATAATTAACAAACATTAACACACTTTTTCTTAACACATACATTTTTAATTAATGACCAGATTATTAATTAGACGATCCTCGTTATACTTTTCAATTAGACTCATTATTTAGGCACGGGCTTTTGATATGAACGAAAAAAGTTCAAAGGCTTCATAGCTTCGTATAGTTTGTAGCTATACTGCATTCCAAATAAGGACGACGAGATTTTCCGACTCCTAGTTGGCTTTCTGGCCAATTCTGATCACCAAATGTACGAGTAAATTTATTGGATACATATACTATCCGACATATCTTGGTCGTTACTAAAGCTGTTTTAAGAATAAGTGACAGTAAGTGTATCAAATCTCTGTTTCTGTAATTCAAAATAGCCTTAAAATTTCATTGCTATTTGGAATGGAGTATAGGTCAAAGTCAATATAATTTATTCAATATAGGAGCTTGCAGCACACTTATCAAACGTGAAATCTTTTTTAAAGCTACCACCGCGTCGGAACGTGTTGTCGCTGACACGACTTAATAACTATTACAATATAAATTCTTAAGCTAAAGTTATGTATACAATAATACATAGTCTATTTTAATAAAATAATGATACTATACAGTAAAGTAAATAAACTATAAGCTAGTGACCTCAAACCCAAGCATTTTGATCATTTAAATAATCATCCAGTTTATAATATGCTTTTTTACACTTTTTTGATTTGAGTTTTAAACATGTTTTCGGAAAGATTCAAAATGGTCTCGAGGATTTTATTATAACAACGTATACAGTGACCCATGAAAGACGTGTTGACCCTACTAAGCCGAAAGTGTGGAGATATCCGTTTATTTTTGTTTCGAGTGTTGTAATTATGGACATCACGATTTTTTGGAAATAAAGAAAAAAAATTATTACATATAAAATGTTTTCATAAATAAACTGTCCATAAACTGTTAAAATATTAATTTCCTTGAAAAGGTCGCGAAGCGAATCACTACAGCGCAGACCATATACAACGTGTTAATGAATTAACGCAAAACTAGAAAGTAGTTTGTTTAGAATCGAGAGCAGAATCGAATTATCATGGTTTCAACTTAAGTAATTTTTTTCAAAATAATAATTAATTTGTTTGTAAAATTTAAAATTTACTGAACTCGATCTTAACCCACAGCACGGTCACACTCACCCTACTTACTACCAAAACAAGATTTTAAAAATGTATCCATGAGCACGTTTGCGCTTTCATTCATTGCTGAAATGATAACAAATCCTTTTTGCATCAAAACTTAAAATGCGAATAACTTTAAATTTTACTATCAAAATAATGAAATTATCGTTTAAATCTAATTATTTTGTTGTAAATCAGTTGGGGTGTATGAGGTTTTGCGCTTATTTATTAACACGTTGTATAGCTCGAATTGCCCGTTTCAGTATCAGGTAATCATATTATTGCAAAACACAACAAGCACATTCGTATTTCTATTCAATTCAAATTCAAACGTTCAGATCTCGAGAGGGAACGGGACGACGAATAATTTTCAACGATTCCACCCTTTATTTTACTTGCCAAACAAATATCAGCTTTAGTGGTAAAGTTTTAGGGTACAAAGGTGCAGAAGGGTGTATATTTCAGTTCATTACAAAATGAAATGTGCTGTGTGTAAAGGCCTTTCACATTTGCAGTGGTTATGTGATTCATTTGATAGTTTAAGGGTATATTACTGTTGGCGCGCTTCATACAAACGAAGTCTGGTGATATTTTCAATACTAACCAATTAAACACAATGCAATTTTTCAGAAACAATCTAGAAACAAATCTCTTTGCTTGTATCGTGTCAGATTTTCCTTAAAATGTACAGTTTTAAAGTTACAGTGCCTCAACATTTCCATACAAATCTTAAATTAATCCTAGCATTGAACCTGTATATTTTAACGAAAATCGGATACGATACAAGCATAGAGATTTGTTTCTGCAAAATGTCATGGAGTTTAATGGATTAGTATTACACATTCGGAATAAACTTCTCTTAATATAATTATAGGGGATGATCAGACCGTCAAACTGAACAGCTTTCTGTACGGTGTGAAATTGATATCATTAGCATCCTTTTAAACTAAGAGTCAACCCATCAAACTGAACAAATTTTACAAATATTTAAAAAAGTACCTCTATCTTCTAAAATAATGGAGTAAAAAATCTGAAAATGTTTATACAACTAACCTAACCTAACACCCTGTTTGTTAAGGTATACAGTTGCATTACTTTAATTTAAGGGGTGATTGTACCCATGATACTGAATAACTTTCCCTAAGAAACCTATAGGAAATTCGCATAAAAAATTCAGACCTTTCAGATCATTCCATACCAAATGCAATCAGCTAATCGAACGTTTCAAAATGTTACAAAAGTCACAATAAATATTTAAAACTTTTAAGGGGGTTGTTTAGATCATCAAAGTGAACAACTTTCACTATTGGACCAAATCGAAACCGCGAAAAAAAACAGCTGTCCCATAAATTTAGCTCGAGTAGATTTGTAGTTCAGTATGGAACATCAGATTTTTTTTTCGCGTATTTGATACTGTTCCCATAGTGAAAGTTGGCCAGTTTGATGGTCTTAACCGCCCCCTTAAATGTTTATTTGTATTTTTGTAACACCTTGTATAAAAAGTCGAAAAAAAATATCGAATTTCCTATAGGTTTCTTAGGGAGAGTTGTTCAGTATCATGGGTAGAATCACCCCTTAGAGTAATGCAACTGTTTACCCTAACATCCTGTATAGCTTTCGGTAAGTACTTTCAATGAAAATTATAACGGATGCTGTAATTAAATCACACTATCGTTATGTTTCAAAATTTTCTTTTAGGTAAGATACTGAGTTTACTACTTTTTTCTTATTATACTTATACAATGGCTACGGAACCCTATCATGGGCGAGTCCGACACGCTCTTGGCCGGTTTTTTTACCATTTATCAGCGAATCCGCAGTAATAACACCAAGGAATCATAGCAATAACGCATATTCTGTGGATAAATCAACTGTCTTGAACTATATTTTCAAAATAAATTCTTAAATAAGGCTATGTACTCAAAACAATACATACCAACAGGGCTTTGACTAATTATTATAAGGACTAGCCTTGCGGTAGCATTTCCCCTCTGCCACGGTATAAGCACAATTGATCTTGTGCATTTACATTCAATTTTACACCTTATCACTAAACGAGACAGCCTAAAATTGCGAAATAATAACTTCGAACTTAGAACGTTTGGGAACGTTCACACGAGACTACTTTTCATGATTTTTAACATTCAAAATTAGAATCTAAAGTTATGAGTAATAGTCAAAGCTACAGGGATATTTAAACTTAATTATTATTTTTTAACATTAGGTACAGTATAGTAACTATCAGACCGAAACATTTCAATAATTTAAAATAATCATCCAGTTTACAGTTAAAGTAGCACAGTTCTTTTCAGTTGCATATCAGATTTTATTTTATCCTATAGTTTTATCCTTTCCGTAAAAAAAATAACCCTCCTTCTGACGCAGTCGAGTAAAAAGTGATTTAATTTCCTAATATTTTAATAAGTCGGCCTCAAAGTAAAGGCACAGTTAAACTATTTCTTCACCGATCGATTCTATCAAAACTTTATATAAAACATTTCAAGGTCACCCAAAACTGAATCTAATGTGTAAGGTCTTTAGTACCGCAAACACTTAGGGTTGCCACCTTTATATTATTTATTTAATGTGTTCTGTTTTGACTGTTCGCAGATTATATTTAGACAGAATTAATACGTAGTATACAAGGTGTAACAAACCACCCTGGTAATATTTAAGTGAGTGGTTTAGATTAGATAACCAAACTGAATAACTTTCAATATGGAGACAACGTTGATAAAAAAAAAAAAGTCAACTGTCCCAAAATCCCATGCATTTGAGTTGAGTAGGTACTGCAGGTTTGTATGAAACAACAGATTTTTTCAATTTTCACATCAAACTGAACAACTATTGCAAACCGATCGGAGCAAAAAAAAAACAGCTGTTCCATACTAATGCAATGCCTACTGGATTCAAATGTATGCAAAATCTGTATTTTTATTGTTGTTCCAATCGGTTTGCTCCCATAGTAAAAGTTTTTCTGTTTGATAGGTAGACTCTTAGTTTAAAAGGATGCTAATGATATCAATTTCACCCTGTATACATTCATTTCTCAGAACTAATATCGTCCCGCACAACTCCCTAAAAGTATCTTCGGACAGCATTGACTAAAGTACACTAAAATGTGCAATGTACCAAAGGGAAATACATAGTTCTGTTATCAACTTCACCCTGTATATTTGTAGACTTCAAAAATAAAAACACACTTTTTCTATTCAAATAAAGTTGGCAACCCTAAACACATTTATTATACGACGCATGCGTGAAAACCAATGGACTTCAGTGACGCGAGGTACGCCGACCCAGGCGCACGCAGCGCCGCCAAGCGGCCGAACACAGAATTAAAACATGAAATTCGAAAATATAAAGTGAAATAAAATAGAAAACTAACTTAGTTTTCCGATAAGTGTGTTTTTAAGTGTATTTTAAAAGTAAAAAGTGTGAATCGATATTTTTTCTGAATTTTTAATATGAGTGCTGCAGTGGCGTGTGGGCCCGAATGTGGAACTATTAAGTAAAACCTTCCGAATCAGGTTCGTAAATTGAATAATTATGTTATTTTATGTTGTATGGACCCGGCTTCGAATAGTGGGTGTCGTACGAGGCGACTAATGTATAAAGTTTCTTATGCGTTGTTTTAGTGGGTGAATCTCTAGCCACCTATCACCAATGTTTAATTCGAAAATTTGATGACCCTAGAAATATTAAAAAGGGTGGGTGGCCAACATTGAGAAAAAACCGGTTAAGTGGAGTGGGAACTCTGGCAATTAGTGTTCCGTATTACCAGTTGTTTTACATCAGTCGAAGGTAACAAGTATAAAATGATACTTACTAAGTATGTAGGCTCATAGTAAGTGAAGATCAGTTTGGCAGTACTTTTTCGGTAAAACCATTAAAGTTAGATCCAACCTGATAATTTTCCCGTCATCTACACGTTTATTTCGATTGTTCATGATTTTTTAGATTTTCATGACTCTAGTTTTTTGAAATATTGGTGAGCAGCAGTTTTTCTGGGCATTTTTTAATCTCTTTCTTTGCCCTCAACATAAACATTAAGAGAAGTTTATTCCGAATGCGTAAATGTGCGCTGCATACAAAGGAAGTCTGGTGATATTTTCGATACTAACCAACTAAAGTCAATGACATTTTGCAGAAACAATCTAGAAACAAATCTCTATGCTTGTATCTTGTCCGATTTTCGTTAAAATATACAGTTTCAATGCTAGAATTAATTTAAGATTTGTATGGAAATCTTTGAGGCACTGTAACTTTAAAACTATCCATTTTAATGAAAATATGACAAGATACAAGCATAGAGATTACTTTCTAGATTGTTTCTGAAAAATATCACTGACTTTATTTCGTTATTATTGAAAATATCACCATACTTCGTTTGTATGGAGTGCGCCAACAGTAATATACCCTTAAGCTTTTTTGACTTCATTAAAACATAACTGTAAAACCTTTTAGCTTCCTGTCTACTAAATACCTGGGAAAGACGTACGGACAGACAGATACTGAGGTGATTCCATACGTGTTCCGTTTTGCCAATTTTGGTACGGAACACTAAAAATGATGCTGTTTCATAAAAACTGCAGTACTCGACTCTACCTACTAGATTGTTTTGTTACACCTTGTATATTTTATGGAGTGTTTCATTAAACTATCAAACTGAATAACTTTCACTATAAGCCAACAGCAAGCAGGAGAAAAAAAAATGTTGCTTCATAGAAAACGCCAACCGGCAACGCGATCTAAATGTACAGGTACCTATAGTCAAGTGAATAGCAGTTTTTTTTTCTATTTCGATGTTGAAAGTTGTTCAGTTCGATGGTTGAAACCTCCCTCTAGAATTACAGCGAAGTTTATACCCGTGGGCCTCAGAAAGGACCTTGAGCTCAAGGGTGACAGCTACCATAGATCTATCCAGGTCGCAGAAGCTAGTGGTTAATGACCAAGCCCTGTTAACTATATAAATAAAAACCGGCCAAGAGCGTGTCGGAATCGCCAATGATAGGGTTCCGTAGCCATTGTATAAGTAGAAAAAGAAGAAATTTTTTAAACCTGTTTATCTTACCTAAGAGAAATATTTGAAACACAATGATAGCACGATTTTATTTTCTTGCAACGCCTTATAGTTTGTCATTATATGAACTTTATTCCAAATAAGGACGAAGAGATTTTCCGATTCCTATTTCGCTTTCAAGCCAATTCTGAATATCAAATGTAATTAATTTATTGGATACATATACTATCCGACATATCTTGGACGTTACTAAAGCTGTTCTAAGAACAAGTGAAAGGAAGTGTTTCAAATCTCAGTTTCTGTAATGCAAAATAGCCTTAAAGTTTCGTTGCTATTTTGAATGAAGTATAGAGAACAACAAATTTTTTCCAGCCCCTCTTTCGTTGTATGGGATTGGACGAAAAATTTGTTTTTCTTCATAACTACTACATTTCTTTTTTGGGTTACTGTTATCTGTCTTCATGATAAATGTCGATTCAATACGTGCAAAAATGAGCGAAATATTGAGGTGGGGCATACAGACAGACAGAATGGACGAAAATATACAAGGTGCTACAAAAGCAAATAACATATTAAAAACTTTTAAGGGGGTTGGTTAGACCATCAAACTGAACAACTTTCGCTATGGGACCAACATCGAAGACGCAAAAAAAATTAGCTGTCCCATAGATTTAGCTCGAATAGATTTGTAGTTTAGTATGGAACATCAGATTTATTTTTCGCGATTTCGATACTGGTCCCATAGTGAAAGTTGTTCAGTTTGATGGTCTAAACCACCCCCTTCAATGTTTATTTGTATTTTTGTAACACCTTGTATAAGGGTTCCTTGTTTGACTACGGAACCCTAAAAATACAATATACTTACGCTAAAGATGAGATTTAAGCTACAAAATATCCACGCTTTTAAAGTAGTTGGTAGTTGTAGTCAAGTTTCTGACCACCCCGAAATATGGTCTTGAGTTTATGTTGCGTGAGTACCTACGTATATACTTTTTCAGTTATTTCATTAGAGGTTTTCGTGTTTATGAGCGATATTGAGTTTCCTTTCATGTTTCACCGAAATAATGATTTCGTTTTAAAAGCGTACATTTTGTTCAAATGTAGGTTAACACTTTACTTGTAAACGTATAAAATGTATTTGTGAGACGGTACTTTCGTTTTCATTTTCGTTATTGGTTTTTCTGTAATGTATAGAATTGGTTTATTTTATAATTTAAATGGGAGATTATAAGATAAGGGTATATTACTGTTGGCGCGCTCCATACAAACTAAGTCTGGTGATATTTTCAATACTAACCAATTAAACTCAATGAAATTATGCAGAAGCAATTTAGAAACAAATCTCTATGCTTGTATCGTGTCAGATTTTCCTTAAAAAGTATAGTTTTAATGTTACAGTGCCTTAAAGATTTCCATAAAAATCTTAAATTAATCCTAGCATTGAAACTGTATATTTCAACGAAAATCGGACATGATACAAGCATAGATATTTGTTCCTAGATTGTTTCTGCAAAATTTCATTGAGTTTAATTGGTTAGTATTGAAAACATCACCAGACTTCGTTTGTACGCAGCGCGCATTTACGCATTCGGAATAAACTTCTCTTAAGAATGGGGTTTGAAGATTTGAGAGACAAAGTATCTTTCGATTAGCGTTAACGACAATAGAAAACATAACAATGTATGGGACTGTAGAAAAGAACGAAAACCTAGACAACATACAGTTTTTGATGGTTCCTTTCGACAGTGAGCGTTTAATTTTGAATGCTTCCTGTCGATTGGCCAGACCTTGTAGATAACGCTAGAAAATGGCGGGCGGCAAAAATTTGAAGCAATTTTTTTTTTTTTTAAATCGAACATAATCTCAGAGGAAGGATCTCCATAGAGTCCGCATAAATTTACGATTGTAGTTAGTCTCTTTTGTCTTATGACGTACCTGTAATAGTAGGAGATGGAACTATAGATATTTGTTTATGCGGCTGTCCACTTTTTTTTGAGCTACTGTGTGTGAAAAGTGACCGTAAACATAAGGCCATATGTCACTTGGAGCCTTTTGTCCATACTACTTGACACCACACACTCAAACCTAAACGTAAAAAAAAGTGGACACTTTACAATTGGTATGGCTCACTCTATTAGGTATAATCTCTTTGAACATAATTTAACGTATAAAAAATAAAAAAGAGTGAATGATTGAGTGAACTGAACGCTAACCATAGAGCAGATTTAGCTTTATTTCTCTAATAAGCGATTGTCAATAATTTGTGACATTGTCTAGCATTCTGTCAATCTTCTATATTCGATAACGCTGCGGCGTTGTCGTTTGTACAGTCGGGACAATTTAAAAAGCCACATTTGACATCTATTGATACTTCATCAATCATAACCTTGTAACGGCGGGCATAGAATAATATAATTTTTTTCGAAGTTAGAACTGTACAATTGCTTTACATTTTTTTATTACGATTACATATTTATTGTAATAACGACCAAAGAAGGTAATTTTACGATTTACTTTCACTAATAACACATACTACACATAATAAACAATTTCTGTTCCAAAAAACTGAACGTCTCACGTATGTTTGAAATCCGTATCGATTCATTCGCTTTAATCGATGTTTTTAAGCAGGTCACCTCACTACGAAGCTTAAACTGACAGATGTCAAATGTGGCTTATTACATTGTCCCGACTTTAGAATAAGAAGCGTGTGCACTTTGTCTAGGCCCCCTGGTATTTTCGAGACGTCTTGAATTTTTTGACAATAGTAGTGTCGCAGTCGGAACACTATTTATATCGAAAGAAGATACCTAGGTGATCAAAAAATACAATACAGAGTGTATACTTTTAAATGCGGGTGCGGAGACCGTCAATCTAAACAACTTTTACTATGGGACTTTGAAATCACGTAAAAAATCAGCTGTTCCATAGAAAACTTCAATCGCCGCTCGACCTTTACGATAGAGCGAGAACAAATAACTTTGAAAAAATTTGTTTATTGCATGAGAACCCCCTTAATTTTTTATCTTTTTGAAATAGTTATCATTTGTTAGCAAATCCACCATTCTCGTAATAACGCACATTCTGTGAACATTTGAACAGTGGAGCTATTACTATTCAAACGTTACAATCCTAAATAGGTAGGACAGATGGATGGACGGAGGACAACGTAGGCCTTCACTTTCACCCTTTGGGTACGGAACCCTAAAAACTAGATAAGTACACACTCAAAAATAACAGATTTAGAAGTATCCTCAAACGAATTTCGTGAACTTTAGTCGTAATACTACACCCGTTTTCTCGATTGCTTCCTCACGATATTTTCCACTCGAGTTTACATACTGTCACTCTTTGATGTCAAAAACGTCCTTGAAGAACTTTCTTCTATCGTCGAGTTCAATAAGAATGGAGGAAAGAAACGTCTACTCCTCCTTGAGATGCGCAAACGTCGTTGAAGCATAGTTTTTCGTAAAATAATGAAATATTATGCTTTTTGCTATTCTCATTCATACTGATATATTTGCAGACTCAGTAAACTCAATTATTAGTTTAGAAAACCAACTAATGGTTGACGGCTGCTACGTGTACCTTGTAATAGTTTTCTAAATGACATTGTATGTTTTTTGTTTAGTTGTCTTTTTATTTTGTCTTTTTTTAAAATAACATAAGACAAATCCTTTGACTAATTATTATAAGGAGATCTTGTGCATTTACATTCAATTTTACACCTTATCACTAAACGAGACAGCCTATAATTGTGAAATAATAACTTCGAACTTAGAACGTTTGGGGTTCACACGAGACTACTTTTCATGATTTTTAACATTCTAAATTAGAATCTAAAGTTATGGGGAATAAAATCCAAAGTTGCGGATTTCATGTTACCTCGCCCCCCGCAAAAAGTGGCAGAAATGTTTGTTAGTAGAACTACACGCGTAACCAGTCCACATATAAATAGTCAAAGGACAAATCTTATTAATATAATCCTTCGTCTTTCGTCCTTCTTAATATGCTGACAGTTTTTTAAGGGGATGACCAGACCATCAGACTGAACAACTTTCTCTATGGGACCAACATCGAAATCGTTAAGAAAAATTTTGCTGTCCCATACATTTAGCTCGAGTAGGTTTGCAGTGTTGTATGAAACAGCTGATTTTTTTCGTGATTTCAATGTTAGTGCCATAGGAAAGTTGTTCAGTTTGACATTCTGATTATTCCCTTAAAAAGTGTCAGCATATTAAGAAGGACACTATATAAAATATTATAGCGAATGTTGTGTTTGCTTATAATATTTCATCTACTTTAAAACCAGAATGTGTTTAAAAATATCTAAAATTGTGAATGTATCGTTAGCAAACCTTTATCAATTAAAATTAATAACAACGAAAAAGGGAAAAAACTTAATTAAATTTTCACCATTATTACTTAATTCCTTGACTCAACCTCGAGATTATGAGTAAGAATACATATTTTGAGGTTGAGTCTAGAAATTCTTGAGGGCTGAGTCGAGGAAAACTTCAAGGAACATGGAAGTAGAGACAGTCTATATCATCCAAGCTTCTTGTTTAAATCCCACAGTCCGTCATGTTTTGTGATGTGACTATAGCATAGCATATACCCACGACTATATTCCCCGAGGGGGTACTCAAAGATATTATGAAACCTTAGAACACGTTTCACCAGTAGTACCGAAACTCTGTCCAGTGTAACGAAGAGCGAGCCCGTCGCCTATAATGGGCAGTGGGTACAATACATGCCTCGAAATTGAAGCATGCATGTTTCCTCACGATATTTTGATGATGATGTGAAATCTGTCTATAATGTGAAATGTGTCATGAATACATGTAAAATTAACTCTAATCAATTCTCTACCTACTGCATCAAACTCTTCCAAGTCCGTCTAGTCTGGGAAAAATAAGGTTTGAGATTGCATTAAAGACACTTTAGTAAATTGTGTTTGAAATAATATTACTGTTGGTGTATAACATTTTTGTCGAGATTTAGTGGTTATATAGGCTCAGGAACCTGAGAAATACCTTAAAATCGATTATATTAATGTACAACTGGCAAGCTTATTTCTAAAAATATTTCGACCAGCATACCAGCAATAGAGACAGTTAATTATAAAAAGGCAAATTTAATGTGTAAAAACAAACAGTAAATAATTTAGTTTTGAGGTTATAATTTTTGAAGACTTACAAAATATTAAATATCTACCCAAATTAACAATATTAACCGTGGATTATTACTGTTATAAGTAAAATGTATTGAACGAAGCCATCCTGTACAAAATCAGCAGTTTTCCATTTTTTGTTCATACCTAAATTAAATTTTTTGTAAATGTCTTAATTATTCAATAATACAACATAAAAAATCGGGGATTATTGAAAATTCATGTTTTTTAGTTATGTATCTACTATATTCCAAATTTTCACCAAAAGTGCAATTAATGCAACCTACTCCATACAAAAATCCGTAGATTTCCCCGACTAGTCGTATAAAGGGTTTCCTCTTGAAATTGTTATGTAATTATCTCAGGAGCCCGGAGTGCTTGATTGATCGCCTGACAGCGGCAGAAGGCTGTTTTGTTATATTAATCAGTTTTCTCTGTTATGTTAGCTGCGGTTAGATGTTGTGCGGTTAGGACGGGAAACGAAAGACCCGGCAAAGTACAGTCGCCATCTGATATATCATAGCAAATAAGGTGGTCAAATATTTCTAAGTAGTTCTAATTTTCAATTGTTTCTTTACACATAACCGATAAAAAATTTCGGAACACCTAGAACATCAAATTTCTCTACGCAGCCAGTGTTGTCATAAACATCTGAGCAGTTTAGAAAAAATGCCCTAATTCCGTTGTTATACATTTCATTAAAAGTCAAAAGTCAAAAAAAAGTCAATATAAATTATTAAATATAGGAGCTTACAGCACACTTATCAAACGTCAAATCTTTTTTAAAGCTACCACCGCTTCGGAACGTGTTGTCGCTGTAGAGAAGATGCGGCCAGAAACTCTACAACATAACACGACTTAATAACTATTACAATATAAATTCTTAAGCTAAAGTTATGTATACAATAATACATAGTCTATTTAATAAAATAATTGATAATATATTTACATTTTTAAATAACATAGTAAAGAAATAATAGAAAATAAGTTGTTCCGATATTTATGACAAAATACACATTTAAATATTACAACATATACTAACATATCATAACATTACATAACATTTACTGTAAAGAATTTATTGAAAATTAGTACTGCTCAGAAATATTTGAACACCATGTATGCTACGATATATCTGATGGCGACTGTACACGGAGAGACAAATCTTGACACTTTTACTGGGATATTACATATTGTCATCATCATCATCAACCTACAGGATGTAAGGAAAAGTATCATTAACCTTTAAACCACATACTCTACCCATCAAACTGAACTGAACTTTTGCTATGGAAGCAAACCGGTCAGAACAAAAAAAATCAGATATCCCATACGTTTGAATCGAGTAGGCATTGCAGTTTAGTATGTGGTTCAGTTTGATGGGTAGAGTATGTGGTTTAAAGGTTAATGATACTTTTCCTGACAACCTGTATACGTCCCGCTGGAGGGTACAGGCCTACCCTCAGGGAGTCATACATCCATTTGGGCTATTCACCACGTGTGCTCAATGCGGATTGGTATAATCTTCCTCTGCTTAAATCCATTTCAACCTGTCCTCACGATGTTTTTCTTCGACCACTAATCATTTTAGAACACTAGATATTTTGGGACTAGAGGATTTGGGGAACTATTCCCTTCGGTACAATGTAAATTTTAGTGTACTTTAGTCAATGCTGTCCTAAGACACTTTTAGGAGCTGTGCAGGACGATATAGTTCTGAGAAATGAATGTGAAGGGTGAAATTGATATCATTAGCATCCTTTTAAACTAAGAGACTACCCATCAATCTGAACAACTTTTACTATGGGAGCAAACTTATCGAAGCAAAAAAATCTGCTGTGCAATACTAACCTGCAATGCCTACTCGACTCAAATGTAGGCAATAGCAGTTTTTTTGTGCTCCGATCTGTTTGCTCCCACAGTAAAAGTTGTTCAGTTTGATGGGTAGACTCTTTGTTTAAAAGGATGCTAATGATATCAATTTCACCCTGTATACATTCATTACTCAGAACTAATATCGTCCCACACAACTCCTAAAAGTATCTTAGGACAGCATTGACTAAAGTACACTAAAATGTGCAATGTACCAAAGGGAAATACATAGTTCTAATATCAATTTCACCCTGTATATTTGTAGACTTCAAAAATAAAAACACACTTTTTCTATTCAAATAAAGTTGGCAACCCTAATCAGCAAATAAAGTTGGTATGCTAATGATATCACCTTGTAGTTATTAGGTCAATTAAAAAGACATTAAACTGATAAATCTATCATCCAATCCAAAATCTATAAATTCACTAAGACACTAGTCTATGAAACAATACGTCCAGTTGTTTATGAAACAAACAAACAGACACGCCCATAGTGAATGTAAACATGGATAAAAGCTTTCACGGAAAATGAAATGCCATTGTGTTCAGATTTTATGTAGCGTCTGTTTTCATGACATTTTGCCTGAGTAATATTTTCTTGTAACCTATTTCGTTTCTAGATGCATATTCAAAGCTATACACCGTGTTCCTGAGGATATGCATTAACTTTAGCCTGTTGTTCAGACCATTAAATTGGACATTTTTCACTATGGGACCAATATTGAAATCACGAAAAAATATAAGGTCCTTCTTTATATGCTGACACTTTTTTAAAAGCATGATCAGACTATCAAAATGAATAACTTTCTCTATGGGATCAACATTAAAATCACGAAAAAAAATCAGCTGTCTCATACATTTGGCTCAAGTAGGTTAGCAGTTTTTTATGGAAGAGCAGATATTTTTTTCGCGATTTCGATGTTGGTGCCATAGAGAAAGTTGTTTAGTTTGATGGTCCAATCATCCCCTTAAAAAAGTGTTAGCATATATTAAGAAAGACCCTATATAGGGTCCTTCTTTATATAAAGTTCCATGCATTTGGGTTGAGTAGGTTTGCAGATTTGTATGGAGCAGCAGGTTTTTTTTGCGAGATCTGCGTTGGTCCCATGGAGAAAGTTGTTCAGTTTGATGGTCTGATCATCCTCTTCCAAAACCTCCAGCATATTAAGAAGGAGCCAATGTATTTTATTGTGATTTCAATATTAGTCCGATAGTGAAAAATGACTAATTTAATGGTCTGAACCACAGGCCAAAGTTAATGCATATCCTCATGAACACGGTGTGGAAATTATCTTTTGAAAAAAATAAAAGTTTCTACTCAAAAGTACAGTAACCCATTTCTTTATTTCATCTATGATGTCGGTGCCAAAAAACATTTAAATGTCGCATTTATCTTCGCAAAATATTTAAATTCACTAATAGATCTGATATTCTTTAAAGTCAGATAGCCTTTAAAATCTTATCATAGGTCTTAGACAATATAACTTGTTACTATGGACGAGTTACGCGTGTAATGCTACAAACAAACTTTAGTGCCACTTTTTGCGTCGGACGAGGTAGCATGAAATCCGCCACTTTGGATTTTATTCCATTACTATAGATTCGAATTTTGATTGTTAAAAACAGTCTCGTATGAACCCCCTTACTAGGGTGTTTTGTTGCA
This sequence comes from Agonopterix alstromeriana, assembly GCA_963924505.1. Lineage (NCBI taxonomy): Eukaryota > Metazoa > Arthropoda > Insecta > Lepidoptera > Depressariidae > Agonopterix > Agonopterix alstromeriana. Next base: position 1,893,146 of record OZ004676.1, on the reverse strand, counting down.
CCCTGTAGAAAACCCGTAAAAATAGTCAACTGCCCCATACATTTCCGTCGAGTATCGCTCGACGGGCTAGCATGTCACACAACAAAGCGACAAAACGAGAAAATTGTCATGCTTGTTTTTTTTTTTGGCATATATAAAGTAACAAAGAAAACTAAACGAAATTCGTTTCGTTCTTCGGGTAGTGAGCTCGGTGGCGAAATTCTTCTTCTTATTCGTAACCTCATGGCTGAGGGACGTGACCATCATGGGCCGCTAGTGCCACCACAGCTCTCCAGGCCGCTCGATCTTGGGCCCGGTGTATGCTGGCCTGTAGTGCTGTCCCGATAATTTCTTTTACCGCATCGGCGAAATTGGAGAAACACAATTCCCCGATTTGGAAGAGTGCGGGTTAAAATCCCGCCCGAGACTTAATTTTTCAATCTTTAATTTGAAATGACATGCTGCCCTAGTGATGGAGACACATCTCTAATTTTGTCGTTTTCTCGGGGGTGGCATGCTAGGCCTATTATTTTGTATCAAAAAGTAGATTTACAGAATGTTTTTCAGTTTGATGGTCTGACCATTCCGTTACAAATACGTCAGCACATTTAGTGTTAGTTTTTTTCTATTTCTCTCATTGGATCATACTGATTGTCACTGCATTTCCACGGTATCAAATAACAACACACATCAATGCACTCAAATAATTAATTCTGCGTCAACAGCGACTGATCCGAACATAACCGCACCATAATCAGATCATTGGTTTGCAAACAGATGAGCGTCGATTTTAATTAATTCGTTATTTTTCAACATTACAGTTGTTGATTGCATTTGTACCTACATGTTGAATACTTTTGAACTTGTTGGATAATAAGCTTTGACTATTTATATGTGGACTGGTTACGCGTGTAATTCTACTAACAAACATTTCTGCCACTTTTTGTGGGGGGCGAGGTAACATGAAATCCGCAACTCTGGATTTTATTCCCCATAACTTTTGATTCTAATTTTGAATGTTAAATATCATGAAAAGTAGTCTCGTGTGAACCCCGAACGTTCTAAGTTCGAAGATATTATTTCGCAATTATAGGCTGTCTCGTTTAGTGATAAGGTGTCAAATTGAATGTAAATGCACAAGATCAATTTTGCTTATACCGCGGCACAGGGGAAATGCTACCGCAATGCTAGTCCTTATAATAATTAGTCACAGGATAATAAGAGATATACGTACTTTTTGTTAACATCAGCTGCAAAGCTGATTCAGTATTATAAATAATAAATAAATAAATATCTTGGACATTGTCACACAAATTACCTAGTCACATTTAAAGTACCAGAATCTAGCCTGGACTTGTATTATGATGACTAGACAACGGTATAGAATACATAAATAGATAGAAACGTCTATGACTCGGTTACAAATATTCATATTCATCATACAAATATTTGTCCCTTACGGGATTCGAACCCGCGACCCTCGGCACAGCAGGCAGGTTCACTACCGACTGTGTTATCGGGCCGTATGGCCGTTTGGCAGTATTAATAGGATGAAGAGCATCTCTGTGATGGGGATGGACCGTGTCTGCCGGCATAACGAAGTCCGACTTTAGAATGACTGCATCTCCTAAACTAACAGACAGACCATGTCAGTTTTTGTACTGTTCGCATATCTGACCAACTGCGATTACGCGACTCTCCGTTTAGATGAGGTATAGCTAATATTACCACTAAAATCTAGAGATTATGAGAAACAAATCGACAAGATTTCCATAACTATGCGTCCACTATACGCTAACATTTTTTGGTGGCCTATTTCCCATAGCATGAGAAATTATATTCTTGCATAGCAAAGCATATACTCACGACTGTATTCCCCGAGGGGGTAGTCACAGATATTCTGAAAACGCAGAATATCCACGTTTCACTATTAGTACAGAAACTTCTGTCCAGTGTGACGGGGAGTGAGCCCGTCACCACTTGTAATGGACAGTGGGTACAATACATGCCTTGAAATTGAAGGATGCAGGTTTCCTCACGATGTTTTCCTTCACCGAAAAGCCAGTGGTGTCACAAATCGTACATAAATTCCGGAAAACTCATTGGTACGAGTCGGGCTGGACGGGGATCGAACCATTGCCTCCTGCACGGGAGGCAAGGTTACTCGCCACTGGACCACCACGGCTTATCTTTAGTAATCTTCTTTCCTTTTTTAAATTCTCGTATTTTTCGATACGCATTGAACATTTTTGTACTAAACAATTCAGCATCAAGTATAAAGTATTTGAGTAAGAATTCAACCCAGTTATACGAAGAATTTCAGGTCAAACATTTTAAACTTTCGAAGGCTCTGTAGGAGTAGGAATGAAGCTGTGAAACGCAATAATTCAAATGTTCACTACATTTTCCTTACGCTACGTCCAGAAAACTTGAAATATGTTTCTACAAAAGCGTTTAGGAATAAGATACTTATACAACGTGTTAATGAATAAGCGCAAAACCTCATACACCCCAACTGATTTATAACAAAATTATTAGATTAAAACAATAATTTCATTATTTTATTAGTTAAAATTTAAAGTTATTCGCAATTTAAGTTTTCAGGCAAAATTGATCAGATGATGTTTCGGTACTACTGGTGAATCGTGGATGCTCTGAGGTTTCAGATCATCTCTGACTACCCCCTCGGGGAATATAGTCGTGAGCATATACATACATACATACAAAAATGATTTGTTATCATTTCAGCAATGCATGAAAGCGCTAAAGTGTTCGTGGATACATTTTAAGAATCTTGTTTTGGTAGTAAGTAGTGTGAGTGTGCCCGTACTGTAGGTTGACATCGAGTTCAGTAAATTTAAAATTGTACAAACAAATTATTTAAAATTAAAAAAAAATTGCCTGTGTTGAAACCATGATAATTCGATTCTGCTCTCAATTCTAAACAACCTACTTTCTAGTTTTGCGTTTATTCATTAACAGGTTGGATACAAAGATATCATTAGCATTCTTTTACATCAAATTGAACAACTTTTACTATGGATATGGTAGCATTCCTTAGACTTCTTACGCATTTCCCCTCTACCACGTTACAAGATCAATTAATCATGTGCACAATACAATTTTATACCTTATCACTAAACGAGACAGCCTACAATTGCGGAACAATAGCTTCACACTAGTCTAAATTTTTCATGGTTTTAACAATCAAAATGGAATAAAATCCCAATAAAGTTGCGGATTTACTTCGTCCTCCGCAAATAGTGACTAAAAACGTTGTTAGTAGAGAATTACACGCGTAACTCGTCCATAGTTAAATGGTCTAAAACGTTGCATTTCATTTTCCATGAAAAAGAACATATTTCACAAGTAATAAGCATATGGGCTTATATCAAACAATACATAAGCCTGGTCTGATAGTGTATCAGAGTTTTTATGTACAACAGGCACGCAAACTTTCGACGTTTACTTTATTGATTTGTTAGTCGTAACTTATGTTTTGTTAGGTTAATTGTATTTTCTGTTGATACTTGAGTTTAGGAGCTCGTTGGATTAGTGGAACTTCGATAGGGCATGTAAATTGATTGAATAATCAATTTACCATCACGAGTCTTTCCCAGTGTAAGTATAGACTAATTCTAGTCTATACTTACACTGGGAAAGACTCGTGATGGTAAATTGATTATGATAGTGATGAAGTATACAGGGTGTTAGGGTAAACGGTTGCATTACTTTAGGGGGTGATTGATGATACTGAACAACAGACAGGCCGACACTTTTTGTGTCCATGTAAAAACCGATTATTTTATAAACAATATTATAAAAGCTTTAAAACAAATGTTACCGAAAATTAAGTACCATACAACGTCTGAAGCGTTCATAATTTTGTTTGTTATTCTATTTATTAAACAAGCGTGATCTGTTTTTTTTTTAAACAGTTAAATTTCGAGCTCGCTTCGCTCGCTACAGGTTTTTCTTAGTTTGATAATTGGATCAAAACTACTTCAATTTATGAATAAATAGTAAAAATTAGCGTATAGCGTTTTTTTTTTTTAAATAAATTTTGTCGTAGGAAAATTTCAGATTTTATGCAATGTCCGGGGATTTTAAAGTCTTTGTCCGGCGACGGCGATTTAGGTGATGGCAGCCCTACTAAGTTAGATATTCTGCTAATAAAGAGCAACTATGTATGTATATAGTTAAAAAGATATTTATGTATGTATGTATTTATTATAAATTGTTTTATTTTATTTGTAATTATATTTAAACACTTATTGCCATTTCTTTATTTTGAGCTACACCGCATACCTATTTTTTTCGTTTGTTAATTCCTCTACCCTAAGGTTGACCGCCTTATTTGACGCACTATGGCAATACGTAAAACTTGTATACGACTAAAAACTAGATTCACGTATTCAAGACTTTTACTACTCCATAACGTATAATCTAAGGAATAAAAAGTAAAGGTTTTTCTATCTTTATTGCGTCGTAAACCTGAGCCGAGTCACGTATTTGACGTTATGTGTGATAAATAATTAGGATAGCTTGGTAGCCTTTGCGTTTGTTTTATGGGATGGTAAAATTTTAGTTTTCTTAGTTATTCGTAATACATACATACATGAGCTCATAACATAATGGACAGTCGGTACAATACATGCCTCAAAATTGAAGCATGCAGGTTTCCTCTCTTCAGTGGTGTTACAAATCGTACATAAATTCCGATAAACTCATTGGCACGAGTCGGTCTGGACGGGGATCGAACCATCGCCTCCTGCACGACAGGCAAGGTTACTTGCCACTGGACCTGGATATGTGGCGACGGGCTCACCCCCCGTCACACTGGACAGAGTTTCGGTACTACTGGAGAAATGTGGATGTTCTGAGGTTTCAGAATATCTCTGACTACCCCCTCGGGGAATATAGTCGTGAGCATATGCATGCATGCACATAAGCTCACGCCATTGTCCCATGGGGGTAGGCAGAGACCACAAACCGCCACACGCTACGACTCTGACACACCTCTTTAGCCTCATTCCCATTCATACATCTTTTCATGCACTTCCGTCGATTGAGGATGCTACGCACTTGTCCTTATTTATTCTATATATATTATATAGTTATTCGTAATGTTATGTAATTTTTTTTTTTTTATTCTATTTATATATATATATATATATATTTTTATAGGGGCTTTTAACCCAGTTATGTAAATTTGATTGCTTTTATAGTCTGAAACAACTACTACTAGAGTAATAGTATCACCGTTAGAGATCAGCCCTACAGACCAATTCCACGGGTCAATTTACCCTCGGGGATCCCGTTTGCTATCCCGTACGCACTGTTGCGCGGGCATCCACGACTGCTATTTGGAAGATTCGACGGCCTGCACCTGCCGTGGACATCGAGGCCTGTGATCTAAAATCTACTTATATACGACGGAAACGAATTTTGTCTAGTAGGTGAATGAAATTTTGGCAAATTAAAGGTTAATTCTACTGTAACCTTGTTGACTCACTACCTGATGGCCTTAGGACCATCAACAAACAACTCAAACTCTGTGACGTTAGCGTCACAGAGGCAAAGCACTACTACTAATATTACTCTGGGTTAAATTGTTGACCATTTGTAAAATATTTGGTTTAAAATCAACAGTAGAGTAGTAAATTTTAAAATGTTAGTAAGCCGATGGCGAAGAAATAAAAAGTAAACGGTCCACCAAAAGTCCTATGGTTTTCTATAAACCCTATCTTCATTGGTACAGTTATGTTCATGTGACGTATTGCAACTATCTGGTTAAATGGTGGACTAATCGTGATTCTTCGTCTTCTTCTTCTTATTGTGCGGGCAAGCCCTGGTGTCAGAGTTTTTTCAGACCGCCTTACGGCATCTGACGTGGTTTTTAAATACCGAAATAAATGATTTTTTTTTTTTTTTTTTTTTTATGTAATAACGACTACCACGAGAGATAGTAGCCGGGACCAACAGCCACCTCACCAATAAATTGATATTAAAACAATTTTTTTCTGCACAGTTGTATATCTAAACAACAAACAAATGTATTTGACACTATAAAGGAAGAATTAAGTAGCTACAGTAATATTAGTTATATAGGGTCCTTCTTAATATGCTGACACTTTTTTAAGGGCATGATCAGACCGTCAAACTGAACAACTTTCTCTATGGCACCAACATCGAAATCGCGAAAAAAATCATCTCTTCCGTACAAAATTGCAAACCTACTCGAGCCAAATGTATGGGACAGCAGATTTTTTTCGCGATTTCGATGTTGGTCCCATAGAGAAAGTAGTTCAGTTTGATGTTCTGATAATCCCCTTAAAAAGTGTCAGCATATTTAGAAGGAACCTGTATATTAGACACAACTTTTTATAATTTTACATTTTAAAGATTTATTTTACATTTATTTTGACTTGTTACAAACGTTATACTACACAATCCTGGTCTTAAAATTCTTTGATAGAATAGGGCTTCTGCTAAGCTAGGTGTGATGAATGCGGATCAGCCGTGATCTAACAATTTTCTGTTTGAATTATTATAAGATCACTCAATGCTTGTTTAGTGCGTTATAATACTTCGATAAAGTGACTCAAGATCTCCGTGGCCAAGTGGATTCCGATTTAAAATACCCCACTCCAAGTCCCCTTCATGACCTGGATCGATGCCAAGCAGACGCTCAGACAGCTAGGGACTGGTAGAAGTTGAGGAGACTTGTGAGGGTTTTTTTTTCTTTTTTTAGGCCCACCACACGTTCCCACCGCTGTAACAAAAATCTGACCTCATATAAGCATAGAGATTAGTATCTAGATTGTTTCTGAAAAATTTCATTGACTGTAATTGACGGCATTACATTTTTTTAACCACCTGTTTTTAATAAAAAATATAAAAATAGGTTTAAAAATAAGAGATACGAATTTTTGTGATTTTTATTTTTGACCGATATTTCTATTTTTAATTTACTTTTGAATTTTCTGAAAAACGTCGGATTTATTGCTAAGATACCTTGGCCGCAATAAAATTAAAAACTGTCAAATACAATAGAAAAGCCAAGCAGGCAAAGGAATAAAATCTTATTCAACCTCTATTATATTTTTCAAATATCTCGAGAAATAATGGACAGAAAAATCTGATAATTTTGATATAAGTTTTGAATCACATAATCTCCAAATGGTTTTCTTATTTTGGTACCTTTCTTAAAATGAAATGTTGTTAATTGGTTAGTATTGAAAATATCACCAGTATTTTTTTACGTATACAACGTGTTAATGAATTAACGCAAAACTATAAAGTAGTTTGTTTAGAATCGAGAGCAGAATCGAATTATCATGGTTTCAACATAGGTAATTTTTTTTTAATTATTAAATAATTTGTTTGTAAAATTAACAATTTACTGAAGTCGATCTCAACCCGCCGCAAGGGCACACTCACCCTACTTACACTTACTACTTAGCAAAACAAGATTCTTAAAATGTAACTTAAAATTTTAAGTGACATAATAATGAAATTATTGTTTCAACCTAATTATTTTGTTGTAGATCAGTTGGGGTGTATGAGGTTTTGCGCTTATTCATTAACACGTTGTATATGGAGCGCGTTCCGAATTATATTCCCTTAAGCTCTCTCAGCCTCACTAAGTATTAATATCGATAGAAGGATAATACATCAAGCCCAAGCGTCCAGAGAAGTAACAATCGCTTATCCCACTTACCACTAAGAACCAATGACTGAACAAACGGGATCAAATGGTGGCACTGTGTGAGGCCATAAGATAAGCGATAGCGATAAATAATTGGGTATTTGACTACATATGTCTCGTTATGTGGAGAGTATACGAAGGAAAATGATCAGTAGTATTAAATCTAGCGTGGAAGTTTTGCCAATGTAAGTAGTTTATAATCTCAAGTGAATGTTTTAAGGTTAAAACACAAAAGAGTTCACAAAATGGCGGAGCCACGTGCAAGCCCAACGCGCCGATACGCACGCGTCCGTACTCCGCTAGACTTGCAGCGCGACTCTCAACGCTAAACTCCCATTTTCATTGAGTGTTTAGCTTGAATACTATTTTTGATAATAAGATAAACTTTAAAAAGTAATGAAATGTTGATGACGTCACAACTCAGCACTGAGTACAAATTTCATACAAAGCGCACGTTTAGACGTCTGATAAAGAGTAGCTGATTTGACTAGTTGTCAAGTAGCCTATTGCTTGCCCTTAAGTTAAATCTTTTCTTACCCGCGCCCTTTTTACAATCTTTACTCATCCAACGGGTTCTCGCCGCCTTCACCAGGTCGTCGGTCCACCTTTTCGGGGGCGTACCTACGCTGCGCTTTCCGGTACGCAGTCGCTACTCGAAAAATTATCGGCCCCATCGGCCATCGGTTCTGCGAGCAATGGGCCAACTGCCTCTTCAGTTTAGCAGTTCTTTGAGCTATGTCAGCTGCTCTGGTTCTTCTGCGGATCTCTTCGTTTCTGATTCGATCTCTTAGGGAAACTCCGAGCATAGCCCTCTACATTGCCTTTTGGGTGAGTTTCAGCCTTTTAATAAGGCCTTGAGTGAGCGACCACGTCTCTGTTCCATATGTCATCACTGGCAACACACACTGGACGAAGAAACGGACGGAGTTTGCTTGGCGCCATTGCTCTTGTTGTGTTTCGTGTTATTTGAAATTCGTAAAAAATTGGTTTTAGTGATATTTGTGACATAATTTCATGCGGATTGTGTACCAAACAGTTGCGTAAAGCGACCGACGTAACAGGAATCTCAAATAAATACGATAACAGAACATAAGTATTGGTTCAAGTTAACTCGTACATGGTCATTTTGGCGGCAACGCGCTAGCTTACGAAATCGACCACAGATTCATCATCTATCATCCCATCATCAAAATAAAGAATATAAAGAAAAAAATAACGAATGGTTCAAAAGGACTAGTATCCAGAGCCGTTAAAGACATTATAACAACAACAACGAAGAAACGGACGGGACTGGACGGACATATTATGTTCTTCTTGCCTTTGCGGAGAGAACAAGAGGTATAACCAGTTTAAATAAAATATATACAGGGATTATCTATACAGGGTCCAACTTAATATACTGACAGTTTTATAATAGGATGATCAGACCATCAAACTGAATAACTTTCTCTATGGGACCAATGTAATAATAGCGAAAAAAAAATCAGCAGTCCCATACAATTGGGTCGAGTAAGATTTCACTTTAGTATGGAACAGATGATTTTTTTTTCGTGATTTCGTCATTGGTCCCATAGAGAAAGTTGATCAGTTTGATGGTCTGATCATCCCCTTAAAAAAGTGTCAGCATATTAATGAGGACCCTATAATATCTTCCCTTTCTATAGCCCTACATCTGATTCTTAATTGACCGAGTTTAGCGCAGATCGTGCGTTTCAGAGTCTTTGACGTTCAGTCAATCGAGATATTAATTACATGTAGGTGAAATGATAGCAGTAGACTTATTGGTAATGGAGAAGTTTAATGCTGTCAACTTCTCGTATTTTATTTTACAGATAACGTTGGAACCACAAAACATTATAAGAGGGGTTAGAAATTGCATTTCTAACCCCTCTTATAATGTTTTGTTGTAGCGATTGGATGAGGAAGGCTTAGGACAGAGTTTTGTGGCGCGCCTTGGGAGAGGCCTATGTTCAGCAGTGAACGATGATGGGCTGATGATGAGGTTTAATGTGTTACTTTATTCTGTAAATTAAATGCTTTACAGAACTGTGTCAAGGTATGGATGTATGAAAAAGTATCATTAACCTTTAAACCAGGTACTCTACCCACAGAACATTATAAGAGGGGTTAGAAATGCAAAGTAGCGCTTTTGCTTCGGAGACGGCTGTCGCCAGTTGTCTTCCCGCTCACGCTGCTACAATTACTCATGCCCTCTCGCTCGCACAACGCCGCGCGCCTTATGGTGTTATGCAAATTATTGCATAACATGTGGCGACACGTTCCACGCCTACTTTGCATTTCTAACCCCTCTTATAATGTTCTGTTCCTGGAACATAGGGAGTAGGGACCCACTTTATAACCCAGCCATTTTACGGAGTTTTGTTAGAAGGGGTGGGGAGTCATTACGAATGGGACTTTTAAACTGTAACCGGCACCATTTAGTGACAAAAAGACTATCTTAAAACATATTTACATAAAAGTACTATAATATTTATATATTTGGAATCGTCTGATTACTAGCTTTCATTTGATACCCATATTGTAATTTTTAGCAAAAAAAAACTGTTTATTCCCCCTCTCTTTTTTAATTCATAGACGCCATCTTGAAACAATATGTCACTCTCACGATTTTTACGAATCCAATGACACCTCATACGCTAAAATCCATCAAGCCGTTTGGGCTGTAGGCCGTGCCAAAGAAATAGACATACAAACATACATACATACATACATACATACATACATACATACATACTTACATACATACATACCTACATACGCTCGAAAAACATAACCATCCTTCTGGCGCAGTCGGGTAATAACTGCATTCGATCACCTTCCCTTATCGTAGTAGTATGATTAGGGAAGGTAAGGGCAAAATTTACTCCATTTGAGTTTAGCGTACACTCTCATGTGCCTACACTGTGTCAGGCCTGTCTCACTCCACAGCTAAGGCACGGTTGACGCCCGATCCCCACCGTGGGGTGAATGGCAATAGCTTAGGTATACCGAGTAAACTTCTTGATCAAATCTCATTAGACTTGCCGCCATTTTGTCAGTAGTCAATGCGAGACTTGAAAACCCTAGTGATGTCACGCTTTCAAAAGGAAGCTTTCATGTCTAATGACTTGGCTTATTTTTGATTGCACGCGCACCGTTGTAACGGTTGGTAGGTTATTCAAGAATTGTACGACAGGACGGGTGCGAATAACTTTGCACCTCCGTGCAGAGAGAGTCTCTATTTATGTAAATCTGTTTTCGAAGTGATTCTTCTGTATGGGTAGTACTAGTATTTATTCTGTGCTTTCACTAACAAAACATAAAAAAGAACATTTGTCCCTTATAACAATAACCATACAAAAACAATAATTTCGAACGAAAAAGTAGCTCGCAAACAATTACGCTCGATGACAAAAGAAAAGAATACACGCAAAATTAAAGGGCATTCTCAAACCGCCTGGAGATGTAAATGGATCTTTAATCTATAGGGCGTGTAAACAAGAAAAGGACGAGTTATGGAGTGAATGGGGAAAATACGGGATGAAATAAAATCTCGCTTATCATGGCGAGATTGCTCTGAGGGAGTGGATACTACCTATAGAATGGACCTGCTTTATGAGAAATTTATGAGCTTTGGAGGATTTGGTTGTAACTTGACCTTGGACGCGAATGCTGTCATCTTATTTAAGGGGCTATAGGTTCAAACGAATATTTTCTATGAGAAACGCGATTGCCCAGCCCTCCCAAAAGTGCGTGCGTGTGCCTTTATTGTAGTGTATTTTTGATTAAAAAGAATTAACAAAAGTACTTTTTATATATTTTTTATGATTTCAGTAGATAAACTAATGGAGAATTATTATTTATGTACAAATACCAAAAATCTGAAACTATTTTTAAGTTTTTCTAAAACGAGTTAATGTTTAAAAAACAAGAAAATACGTCATCTTTGTGACTATTTTCTATGGCGTGAAGTAATTCCAATCGTGTATTCAATTTACCTGCATGCTTCAATTTCGAGGCATGTATTGTAATTTGTACCCACTGTCCATTGTGTGGCGACGGGCTCACCCCCCGTCACACTGGACAGAGTTTCGGTACTACTGATGAAATGAATGAATGATGAAACGTGGATGTTCTGAGGTTTCAGAATATCTCTAACTACCTCCTCGAGGAATGTAGTCGTGAGCATATGCCTATGCTTATTCAATTTATGATTTCACTAGATAAACTAGGTATGACTTTGGTTTCAGTAAATTGTATAAATCTAATCGAAAAATTTAAAATAATAGATGCCTCCAAGGGATATTTCGTCCTACTATTGCACCTTAAGAGCTTGTCGGTGGAGTATTCGCCAATCCAGTATCTTTCCGCTAGGTCCTTGAGTTCTTGATAGTCGAGATCAACCTTTTCCTTCACTTGGGCTAGATAACTCTGTCTAGGTCTTCCTATGCCTCTCTTCCCCTCTATTTTCCGTTATTTTAGTATAAAAATCCAGTCCACTTTTATATTTGATGACTACGAGTACTCGTATTAGCAGATGACGACATTATCATCATAATCAGCCAACAGAAGTCCTACTGCTGGGCATACATAGGACGGACATAGTGCCACCGTGAAATTTATATCATTAGCATCCTTTTATACAGGGTGTTACATAATTAACCAAAAAAAATAAAATCCGTCATCGAAACCAATTATAAACAAATCCCAACTCTAGTGTGACATTTGAAACATAGACTATTTTTTCAGAAGGGTAGTGTTTGTAAGTCATTTGTACCTAAATAGTAAGAGACGAAGAAGCTTTCTTTGTCGATAAAACCGAATTGTAAGACGCTTAAATTATCTTACATTATGACAAATATGAATACTTTATTGAAATTATTCTTAATTTTTTATTTTTGTACCAATAATTTAAATATTTTGTCAATCTATTTTGATTGTATTTTTTTTGCATTAAATAGGTCTTAATAATCATGTTAGCTTTAGTAATAAAGATAACTTAGAGAAAAATCATCTTTTAAATTAAGTACTTAGAAGATAGGTAGTTACATCGCGGTGACCTTAGGACGTATCTACTGCCGTTTAGTCTTTGAACTACCGGCAGTCCGTAAAATAGTGCTGTGCTTCAACGATTACTATTTTATTATTTTATTATCGATAAATTTTTTTTCGGTAAATAATAATATTATACTACGGTTGTCATACATTGACAATAGACTCTTTACAAGAGACCCTTTAACACCCTTTTTTCTTTAGGGGTATTTTTGTAACACCCTGTATACTATAGTAAAAGAAATGCAAAATTTTTTTTTGCGAATTTCCTATAGGTTTCTTAGGGAAAGTTGATCAGTATAATGGGTACAATCACCTCTTAAAGTAATGCAACTGTTTACCCTAACACCCTGTATACCGTGAGCGCTAATTCAAATAAACAATCAAACATTGCTTAGGTATAGGTAGTATATTAATTGTGCCATTGTGTTATTATATACGGCATAGCATAAGCATATGCTCACGGCTATATTCCCTGAGGGGGTAGTCAGAGATATTCTGAAACCACAGAGCATCCACGTTTCACAAGTAGTACCGAAACTCTCTCCAGTGTGACGGGGGGTGAGCCCGTCGCCACTTGTAATGGACAGTGGGTACAATACATGCCTCGAAATTGAAGCACGCAGGTTTCCTCACGATGTTTTCCTTCACCGAAAAGCCAGTGGTGTTACAAATCGTACATATATTCCGAAAAAACTGGTACGAGTCGGCCTGGACGGGGATCTAACCATCGCCTCCTGCACGGCAGGCAAGGTTACTCGCCACTGGACCACCACGGCTTTTATTATATACGGAAGCCGGGATATTTGTGTTAATTGGTTTATTAAAAAGCTTGCTCTCTTAAAAAAATAGAGCAAGGTTTATTTCTCATGGGCGAGACGATAAAATTCCTATTAGTATTGTCTCGACCGATTTTAAATGTTATTTATGGTTTGGCATTAGTGTTTAATATTCTACTAGTGGCGCTCGCGTCTTTGTACGCGCAGACCACTGACTTTAAATCTCAAACTTGAATCGATTGCGATGAAATGAAGTTGAAATGGTAATCCAAACTAAGGGCCTATAATTTTGTGAAAACCGCATCCAAATCGGTTTAGTAGTTTTTAAGTGATGTGTGCACAAACAAACAGACCAAAATTCTTAAATGGTCTCAATGCATCCAATTATTGTACCCTAAATTTATTAATATCATACTACTATTTTTGCAAATATATTCAATGTACACACGGCGATACATCAAGCTATTCAAAACCAACATAAGCTGGCCGCGCGACCTTATACGTTACTCGACCTACGCGCGGCCAGCTTATTTTGGTTTTGGATAGCTTGATGTGTCGCCGTGTGTACGTCCACGCCAAATTAACAATTTCATTATAATTGAATAAAAGAAGATTAAAATGACTTATTCAGCAATTGATTTAAACCGATCCGAATTTGTGTGCTATTTTCAAAGCTAAAATAATCTCTTTTCCGCACATACCGAATGAGGATTAGCACGATGCCGAATTTGTAAAAACTTGTGATTCGAATCAGGTCCAATGACGCTTCAGTTTAGATTTATTTAGCGCGATCGACCCCCAGCGACCGTAGTATGATGCGCGTGATAAGGCTATATCACGCCATTTATCTCGTTGGTTCGCGCGCAAAGTCAAAGTCAATATAATTTATTCAATATAGGAGCTTGCAGCACACTTATCAAACGTCAAATCTTTTTTAAAGCTACCACCGCGTCGGAACGTGTTGTCGCTGTAGAGAAGATGCGGCCAGAAACTCTACAACATAACACGACTTAATAACTATTACAATATAAATTCTTAAGCTAAAGTTATGTATACAATAATACATAGTCTATTTAATAAAATAATTGATATCATACAGTAAAGTAAATAAACTATAAGCTAGTGACCCAAGCATTTTGATCATTTAAATAATAGCATATAGAAAGAGAGATAATATGGCGCGATAGCGCTATATCACGCTGCCATACTACGACCGCAGGTGGTTCCACAATGCTATAGTCCGCGAGATAAGAATAGGATTCAAGTCTTCATAAACTTGGGTTTGTCATTTGCCGCGATCTTATCTGTTAAGACGCTCCCCATACCTATAGCTAAACGCAGGGCCGGGCCATATTTTCCTGGTTTGTAGAAGCTATCTTCTTGTTATTTGAAAGACAACACACACATTTGATTTCATTCACATTTGATTTTAATAATGTACCTGCCTAATTATAACGCATGATGCACTAAAATCAAAATTTTTGTATGCTCCTTGCAGCAAAACATAGAGCTCTATATTATAACTATAAGATCTACATTGTATCCACCTATGTTTACGAATAAATATAATTTCAATTTTAATTTCAATGAAAAATATAGCAATGATCTTCAACATCTTGGTTTTATTTGCTATGAAGTATTTCTTATTTTTCCATAAAATACATATGAAACCTGTGTTCAAAGGAAAGCCTAAATATTGGAAAAAATCGGTATTATGTGCATCTACTTTATACGTTGAAGTCACTTTTACTTGCGACAAACACTATTGTGTAGACAATATGAAGACCTAAAAATTGTATGATATAATTTTTTTCGACCATTATTTAATGAGTTAATTAGATAAATGTAAAATTTGTTGCGAATTCTTATGATTTTCGAATTTGATTGCCTTAGATTCGAAGGCGCCATAGTGTCATAATGACGTACAAGCCAGTCAAAAATAGGTACACCTACTAAAATGACGTAGTTTAGTAAAGGTGGAAAGGGTCAAGGTCGTTCGGTCAGAAACCTCTTAAATACGAATATTAAACCGATTTTACCCGACGGCTGAATCCTATTCTACAGGGTGTTAGGGTAAACAGTTGCATTACTCTAGGGGGTGATTCTACCCATGATACTGAACAACTTTCCCTAAGAAATCTATAGGAAATTCGAGAAAAAAATTTAACTATTCATACAAACGTTCGATCAGCTGATTGCATTTAGTATGGAAAGTTCGAAATTTTTTTTGCGTATTTCCGTTAGTTTTCTTAGGGAAAGGTGTTCAGTATCATGGGTACAATCACCCCTTAAAGTAAAGCAACCTTAGACGAATTATATCCGGACTCGCCTCGCCTTAGCATTTCCCCTCTGCCAACGTGCAAGATCAAAAGATCTTACGCATTTACATACAATTTTATACCTTACCACTAAACGCGACAGCCTATAATTGCGGAACAATAATTTCGAACTTATGACGTTTGGGGTTCACACGACACTGTTTTTCATGATTTTTAACATGCAAAATTAGAATCTAAACTAATGGAATAAAATTCAAAGTTGCGTATCTCGTGCTATCTCGCCCCCCGCAAAAAGTGGCAGAAAAGTTTGTTAAAGTCCGGCCGCTGAAAGATTGCGTTTGACAGTTACCATAAAATTGTAAAAACTGAATGAAAACTATAAATGCCGATCATTATTTAGTAGCTTTTTGAACTTAAAAGGGCAGCTAGTGCCCTGTGTACTAGAGTGAGCACAGGTAAACAATATTTTCATTCAGTTTTTTACAATTTTATGGTAACTGTCAAACGCAATCTTTCAGCGGCCGGACTTTAGTAGAATTACACGCGAAACTTGTCCTCATATAAGTAGTCTAAGAATGCAACTGTTTACCCTAACACTGTACGCTCACGGACTGTACCTGAAACGATCAAACATTAAAATGTATCCGAGAAGCAGTGTAACCCCACGCACCGCATTAATTCGACCGCCCCCGCACCACACAACGTGAATATACATAAATTTATGTACTTACATCTCAGCCTAACGGTCTCGTGTTTATGCTAGCTGAATTATTCTAGCGAACCAAATGTATACACTATAACATGATAGGGAGATACTTTTAGAAACTAAATTGGGAAAGACTAGAGAAATGTGGTAAATTATGTTATTTTTATATTGAGGGCGTTTGTTTTTAGAAGAGACTAGTTGTGCCCGCGACTTCGTATAGGCTGACAACTGAATAAGATTACGTATTTTTTTCTCGTAGAGGGAGTAGAATTCCTTTCGTGTTTTGTCCTAAATTGTCAATTAGAGACGCATATAGCTTTGCTCTAGTTATAACCTTCCTTCCGGTGCAGTCGGGTAAAAAAGAGAGAGCCGTCCTTATCGACGTTACCATAATTGTTATAGATACTATGGCTGTAAATTACGGCGACAATTGTCATATTAATTGTATGACTTACGCAACAGATTTATTTCTCGCACGTCTAGCATGATTTCTCTACTTGCGCGCGACTCGGTTTTTTCTCATACTACTACTCGTATAGGCTGACAACTGAATAAGATGGCGTGGTTTTCTTCTTATTATTTTCGTGTTAATTGTTTTACAATGGTGATTCTTGTAGATGGCGAAGGAATAGTCCATTCGCGATTTGTTCTCTTCAGTCATTCAGATATAGCTTTGCACTAGTTAGGCGTATCCGTCCGGGCACACGACTCTCCATACTAATCGATGTGAACGAACGCCTGGCTCTGGTCAGAATTTAGCCGGTTTCTTTGAAAATTGAGATGAATTTTCATAAAATAAGAAAACTTGGTTACAATGATCTTGATGCATTCTATCACTTATCCTAGAATATTTATTTTTCTTGCAAAAATGTTCAACGATCAGACATACAAAATCTAAAAATGTTGCTGTAGGTATGTAAGTATAGAATAGAGATATATAAAATACATTCAATTATGACTACTAGCGTAGTAATAATTCAATGATAAAATGAGATGTTTTTAATAGTACTATAATTTGTTGGAATTTTAAGATCTTACTTTAAAAGACTGGGTGATAATAAAAACTTTTGATCGAGTCGTAAAATATTGGTTTAAGAAGATTTGAAGTGCTTATTAGAGGAATTAATGATCTAATAACACGTGACTAGAGTTCTTTATCTCCCGACCAATCGCTTGATTGAATGATTATACTCCATTTCAAGTAGCTACGAAATTTTAAAGTTATTTTGAATTAAAGTAACAGAGATTTGAAACAGTTACTCTCACTTATTCTTAGAATAGCCTTAGTAACGTCCAAGATATGTCGGATAGTATATCTTTCTGATAAATAAATTAGATTTGCAAATCAAAATTGGCCAGAAAGCTATATAGGAAGCGGAAAACTGAACAACTTTCTCTATGAGACCAAGGTTGAAATCGTGAAAAACAAATCAGCAGGTTTTCAGTTTGTACGGAACAGCAGATTTTTTTCGCGAGTTTTGGGTCTCATAGTGAAAGTTGTTCAGGTTAACGGTCTGATCATCCCCTTAAAAACTGTCAGCATATTAAGAAGGACCCTGAACAGGTTGTAAGGAAAAGTATCATTAACCTTTAAACCACATACTCATACCAAACTAAACAACTTTTACTATGCGAACCAACAGATCAGATCAAAAAAAATCTGCTGTCCCATACTAAATTGCAATACCTACTCGATTCAAACGTATGGGACAGATGATTTTTTTGTTCTGACAAGTTTGCTCCCATAGTAAAAGTTGTTCAGTTTGATGTGTAGAGTATGTCTTTTAAAGGTTAATGATACTTTTTCTTACACTCTGTATATTTTGCTTGATAAGGAACTCCTCTCATTATATCCCCACACTCCACATTCCCTCTAGGTATGTTTATATTGTAATACTTACTAAGTCGTGTTATGTTGTAGAGTTTCTGGCCGCATCTTCTCTACAGCGACAACACGTTCCGACGCGGAGGTAGCTTTAAAAAAGATTTGACGTTTGATAAGTGTGCTGCAAGCTCCTATATTGAATAAATTATATTGACTTTGACTTTGACTTTGAGTAAAATTGTACACATAAGTACCTAACCTAAAATTTTATTCTATCGCCTAATCGATAATATACCTATCAGTAGAAAAAACAAACAGATAACTTTAAAGACATACCTGTGATTCCTTCACAAAGGCCTCAATCAATGGTAAAATGTAGGTCAATCTAAATGGCCGCCCGTCATTTTGAATTGACTAGTCGTTTCACCCCTATCTACCCTTTAATCTAAATACTTTTATATATCGGCCTGAATAACGCTACCTTCGAATTTTTTACATTCACTTGCAAAGAAAAATGCCTAGATAAAGTTTTATGAGTTGATGGAAATTGACAATCATTAATAAAGTTACTTGTCCAACTTTTTTTCGTGAAACTAATTTTGATATTAGGCGCTTTGTAAAGGCTATTGGGCTTATATTATTACAGTAATGGACAGGTATAAGAAAATAAAGGTTTTTTGGTAGGCTTTTAATGAAAAAGAGCTCGCTATTTTTTGTTTTTTGGATAGTTAGTTGTATATTATTGTTACCTAATAAACCACCAATAATAGATTGATCTAGCGTCTTTTGTTATCATGAGAAGTATCTTTGTGTTTCGGTGAACAAATTAAAATAATGATTCCCAATGTTGGCCAAATGTTTATCTCAAGAACTTCAGCCCTTACTGTATTCCATTCTATAAAATGACAGCCCGTTTTAAAACATCTAGCGGCCGTAGCACGACAGCGCGCTCATTTTCTATTTGCGCGCGAACGAGCTAGATAATAGACGGATTTCCAAATCTCGCGCC
This sequence comes from Agonopterix alstromeriana, assembly GCA_963924505.1. Lineage (NCBI taxonomy): Eukaryota > Metazoa > Arthropoda > Insecta > Lepidoptera > Depressariidae > Agonopterix > Agonopterix alstromeriana. Next base: position 1,873,806 of record OZ004676.1, on the reverse strand, counting down.
ATATTATGTTTGTAGGATGCATTATCAAAAATTCCAAACCATTGATTATTAAACGGTAGAATACGGTGATGTGATGAGTAGAAGTATTTCTATGGTATGCTGAAGCTCATGGAGTAACATTTAGTACCATTTTACAGTAGCCTGGCTCAAATGACGCAATGTCACAGAATACCTACTATGTAACAGATACATCACTCTCATGGAAAACGAATAAATTCGCATGATTTAATTAACTACTGCTACTTTTTCTCGCTGCCAGACGAAACGCGCAAAAATGTTCTTCGTGTATCGCGGGAAAATCTGTCCGGCGCATCGCTTACGATGCGTCAAAGTTTAGGTGCGGAAGCATATCAAAGTCCAGCAATGGAATTCTCTAAGCGCTAACATCGTCACAACCTTAACTTCATCGTTGAAACGTCGGCGAGCTGTCAATTCGTTATTCGCTAAGGTTATGTCATGCGTCAAACTTATATAAAAACATCGACGATCTGAAGATCTATTACATTTGTGAGCACATCTATGTTTTTGACAGCGATGTGGCGCTTAGAGAATTGCACTCCAGCACGTCTAATATGATTTCTCCACACGCGCGCGACGCATAGTTTCGACGCCTTCGCTGCATAGAAATAACCTGTTCCAGCGCTTTTCGGAGGGCGAAAGCCACGCTTGCCGCGATCTGTAGTATGGGAAAAAGCCGCGCGCAAGCAGAGAAATCAGAAAGAAACAAGGAAAACAGACCCTACTCAGTCATACAAAAAATCCATGCGTATACTTTTCGTAACCTCCAGTGTATCATAAAACGAAGTATATACGTTTTGGATAAAGTTAACCCTCCAATATGGTCCTTTGTTTATAATAAGCCGAGTGGAAAATTGTAGCACGAACCCCGAAGGTAAATTAAATTACTTTGACCTCATGTTTCATATTCAAGCCCTCTTAGTCTAGGAAAAATAAGGTTTGAGATTGCATTAAAGTCACTTCAGTAAATTGTGTTTGGACTAATATTATTGTTACTTTATAATACTTTTGTCGAGATTTCGTGGTTATATCAGGCCTGTCTCACTCCACAGCTCAGGTACGTCTGACAACCGATCCCCACCGAGGGGTGTGTGGTCGATCATTGACATATGGTGCATTTTAGTTTTCGTTCCTGAAGCGCAAAGTTCGAAATTCGAAAAATCTGGTAGAGTAAACAATCTGTTACGGTAGTAACTATTAAATAATATGTGGCTATATAGGCTCATGAACCTGAGAAATACCTTAAAATCGATATAAATATACCTTTGTACATTTATACAGGCAAGCTTATTTCTAAAGATATTTTTTCCAACATACCAACAAAAGAGACAGTTAATAATCACAAGATAAATTTAATGGGTAAAAAGAAACAGTGGATATTCTGAGGTTTTAGAATATCTGTGACTATCCCCTCCCCTCGGGGAATATAGTCGTAAGCATGTGCTTATGCTTATGCAAACAAACAAAAATAATTTATTTTAGAGGTTATAATTTTTGAAGATTCAAAAAATATTAAATATCTACTCAAATTTACGATATTAACCGGGGATTTTTATTGTTGTAAGTAAAACGTATTGAATGAAGCCATCCTGTACAAAATCACCAGTTTTCCATTTTTTGTCCATACCTAAATCTTTTGTAAATGTCTTAATTATTCAATAATACACAATAAAAATCGGGGATTATTGAGAATTTATGTTTTTTAGGTATGTGTGTACTATCAAATTAAAGATTGAATAGTTATGTCTGGGACGGGACTTGAACCCGCACTCTTCCAAACCGGGATTGCGTTTTCCAATTTCGCCACCGAGCCCACAACCCAGAGAACGAAATTTTCAGTCTATTGCGTCCTAAGGGACGTGATCTACTAAATTACAAATTTTAACCTAAAGTGCAATTACTGGAACCTACTAAAAATCCGTAGATTTTCCCGACTATCAAACTTTTCTATTATTGTTTAAAGTTATACTTTCCGAGTTTATTATTAAGTATAGTCCGCTTTCTCAGTTTGTAATAGGTTGAGCTCTTTGAAATAAAAGTTGAATGATGTTGGGAAAGTTTTCCAATGTTGGTTTAAGACAGTTTTGCATAGTAATCCTTTAAGGCCTGTTTCCTTCTGAGCTACCGTGCTCTGGTAAATAAAAATTAACATAAAAACTTACTGACAAAACTCTGCCGCGCTTGCGATAACAGCAGTAAGTACGATTTTTGACGAAATTGAGTTACATATTGATTTTGAACATAAAGTTACTATACCTATGTTGTAGAGTTTCTGGCCCCATCTTCTCTACAGCGACAACACGTTCCGACGCGGTGGTAGCTTTAAAAAAGATTTGACGTTTGATAAGTGTGCTGCAAGCTCCTATATTTAATAAATTATATTGACTTTGACTTTTGACTTACCTTACAGGAATATAGGAATTGACATGAGTTGTCAAATGAAACCATTTTTTGGGAATTTGTCGGCTCCTATCGGCATGGTAAAAATTCGAGTTCTGTGTATAATTGTGGATCTAACGTGAAATCGTAGATCATTTAATGAAATAGTGTTAATTTATTTCACAAAATAATCTATGATTACACTTTAGATTCACAAATGATTCACTGAGCTCGAATATTTACCCTGTCGATTGTGCCGATATGTTCCCAAAAACGGTTCTATTGCCGCGTCACGTATCTCTTTCTATTACACAGTGGTGCCGCTAGGTACATCTCGCTCTCTCAGCTGTCAGTTCCTCTATTCTTGTTATTATACCTTTATGATTCTGAATCATCATAAAGAGCTCTATATTATTTTATGACTCTTAGGGAACCTGCGTTTTACAGAAATAATAAAAGCAGTAACTCTGAATTATAGCAGTAAGTATACCCATAGTTACAGCTGGTTTTTTAGTAATGCGCTAACATTTATTTTATCACTACTTAGAATATGCGTGCATGCATATGCTCACGACTATATTCCCCGAGGGGGTAGTCAGAGATATACTGATAACTCAGAACATCCACGTTTCACCAGTAGTAACGAAACTCTCTAAAGTGTGACGGGGGGTGAGCCCGTCGCCACATAATGAACAGTGAGTACAATACATGCCTCGAAATTGAAGCATGCAGGTTTCCTCACGATGTTTTCCTTCACCGAAAAGCCACGTGGTGTTACAAATCGTACATAAATTCCGAAAAACTCATTGGTACTAGTCGGTCTGGACGGGGATCGAACCATCGCCTCCTGCACGGCAGGCAAGGTTACTCGCCACTGGGCCACCACGGCTCACTTAGAATATAAGCAGTAACTTAAAACTACTGCGGAATAAATATAGGGTCGTTCTTTATATACTGACACCTTAGACTACTTATATGAGGACAAGTGACGCGTGTAATTCTACTAACAAAATTTTCTGTCACTTTTTGCGGGGGGCGAGGTAGCACGAGATGTGCAACTTTGAATTTTATTATATTAGTTTCTTAGATTCTTTGAATGTTAAAAATCATGAAAAACAGTGTCGTGTGAACTCCAAACGTCATAAGTTAAGTATAAAATTGAATGTAAATGCGTAAGATTTTTTGATCTTGCACGTTGGCAGAGGGGCAATGCTAAGGCGAGGCGGATCCGCATATATGTTTATGTTTAAGACATTTATTTCCCATAAGATTACAAATCACTTATATGAGAAACTTAAAATCTACTCTTAAAATAGTATGGTACAGTGCAAACATACATCCAAATTGAAGGTAATTCAACAATATTAAACTCGGACACAGAATAGGTAAGTTCCACATAACAACACAACACGGGGCAAAGTAACAATCTAAGGCCGGATCAACAAAACATTAAGTTAATTGGTAGTTAACGGTAATCAAGCGTTCAGCCAGTCTAGCATTAGGAACTCGTTAAAAAGTGGTGTTTCAAAGCTTTTTTAAAAAGTGTTAATGATTTTATTTCTTTGATGTCTTTTGTTAATTTATTATATATCTGTGCTCCCTCGTTTACAATAGTTTTTAATCCATAATTGGTTCTTGGTACGTACAACATTAGATCGTTAGCTCGTCTTAATATTCTTTTCTGTATTTGCGACTTTTTGGTGAAGGAAATACGACAGTGAATATCCTTGTTAAGTATTTTTCGTATCAAAATACAGGTTTTATAGGCATAGAGTTGAGAAATATTCATCAGCTTAGTTTGTTTATACACTTTACTTGTCGGAGTTTGATATTTAAGGCGAAATAAAACTTTGACTAGCCGATTATGTGCTGTATTAAATGTTTGCATGGTTGTTTTTGGAGCACTCCCCCATAATTCTATCAGGTAGTCAAGATGAGGTTTGACAAGTGAGTTATATATTGTATATCTTACCCTAATTGGGAGACATCGTACGATACCACGCAATGCGCCAGTCAGCGACAATATTTTGGAACGAATCTTTTCGATATGTGGTTTCCAGGACAACTGACAGTCTAATAGCAATCCAAGATATTTTTCGACGTTCGATTTTTCGAGTACTATATTATTAATATTCAATGGAAGATGATCATTAACTATTTTATTTTTTGCCGCAAAAATAATGTATTTCGTTTTAGAGGCGTTAATTGTTAAAAGATTACAGAGAAGCCATTCATGAAGACAATTTAGATCACTTTGAGCCTGCTCCAACATGGTATCCAAATTTGCTCCGAAATAAAATAAACACGTATCATCGGCATAAAGTGTTATTTGTCCTTGCAAACCAATATTTTGTATGTCATTTACGTAGATCAAAAACAAAAGGGGACCCAGAATTGATCCCTGAGGAACACCATAGGTAATAAGTTTAGCATCGCTAGTGCTCTGCCCTAGTTTTACTACTTGATATCGGTTTGCAAGGTAAGATTTGAAAATTTTTAGTGCAGTACCAGTAATGCCTATCATACGTAATTTATTTAGCAATATTTCATGGCTAACGGTATCAAACGCCTTTTTTAAATCAATAAAGACTCCTACTGCTATTTGTTTTTGGTCTATTTTAAGCTTTATTTCAGTAACAAGGTCTACAGTGGCAGAGAGTGTGTTAGATTTTGGCCTGAACCCATATTGTCTTTCAGAGAGAAAGTGTATTGAATCTAAATACTGAAAAAGTCGCTTATGTAAAATCTTTTCAAAAATTTTGGATATAACCGGTAAAACCGACACAGGACGATAATTTCCAGGATCCTCTCTCGAGCCATTTTTGAATATAGGAGTGACTTTGGCTATCTTAAGAGAATCGGGGAAAGATCCATTGCGAAGACATTTATTTATGCACTGAGTTAGTTCTTCGGATATCAGGTTTTTGACTACTTTTATGCACTTAGTGCTTATACAATCTATACCTGCACTAGTATTAGAATTTAGATTATTCACTATCGTATTCACCTCATCCACAGTGGTCGGATTTAAGTAAATTAGGTCAAGAGAAGTCTTATCCTTTGCGTTATTACTTGCTAAATCAACATTATGATACTCTTTAGGTATTTGGTTTGCTAGGTAAGTTCCTATGTTTGCAAAGAAATCATTAAAACATGCGCATATTTGTTTTTCATCTGTAATAATACCGGACTCTGTGTTTAATTTTGAGGGGGTACGGTATTCTTTTACTTTATTATTTGATAGGCTACTAATTAGTCTCCACATTTTGAAGGGTTTCCTTTGACATTCCTTAAAAGCCCCATAGTAATATTCTTTTTTAGCAGTCTGTATTTTTTGAAAAACGTTGTTTCTCTCCTTCACAAACTCTTTCTTCCCAGGATCATCTGAAGGTAAGTGCTTGATACGATTCCACATTAAATTGCGGTTGTTTATTGCTTCTATCAAATCCTTCCTGATCCAATCTTTACGGGGAGGATTGAGCAACTTTTTTTTTTTAATTTTATTCTTATTGATAGTATGCAGCAAAGTATTCTCTAATATTTCATAGTCGTAATCCGGGTTACCAAATTCAGTATCACTCATCATTTTATATAATTTTTCATAATCTATTGCTTCATATTCTTTTTTCATTACAAGATTTGGTTTTAATTGCTTCAATTCAAAGTAGATTTGTTTATGATCTGATAATACCGAATTGATAATAGCCAGGTGAAAATCGTGCTCTTTCAAATTAGTTGATATATGATCTAGGATTGTTTTTGTCGTCTGAGTTTCACGGGTGCAGTAACTATCTTCAATCTTATTCAAAATGGAACATCCATTCTCTTTAAGTGTCTTTTTGTAGTCTTTGGTATCCTGATCAGCTTTGAGAAGGTTGATATTAAAATCACCAATTATAATTAGCCGCTTCTTATTTTGTAGTTGTTCAGACAGATGTTCAAGAAATTTTTTGTTGTTGGTTCGATCCGGTTTGTAGATTACTCCTATATCCAAGCAGAATTTTTCAACATGGACCCAAAGATAGTGGTTGTCATCCTCACATTTTGAATCAATAAAGTTGTGTTTAATGTTATTGTGAATATAAAGAGATACGCCACCACCTCTGCTGTATGATCTAAAATTATAGTAATGTTTGTAATTTGGTATACATAATGTTTGGGCTTCACTATCTGTTTTTATCCACGTTTCAGTCACAGCGATTATGTGAATGTCTTTCAATTTATGCAAAATGCATTTGAGTTCATCTAATTTGCCTGGCTTGACAAGGCTACGAATATTGGTGTATAAAACTTTTAGCGCACCTTTACTGGTTGTTAGGTGCGAATAACTAGATGTAATCTGGTACGTAATGCTATCTCGCCCTGCCCCTTGTTTTGTGGAATTTTCCTTGGTTACTAGTTTTTTGGCTCCTGCCTTTGCATAATCTTTGGAATACCTTTAACATATTTTATGGTTAAATTTTCCTCTCCGTTATCAGTACGTGTCTTAATCTCTTCTTTCATATCGTGCATAACCTTTTGTTGGTAGGGTGTTTGGTCCGAGTAAATTTTTATTCCATCAATGTTGGCTTTGGATTTGTTTCGTAGTATAGATTTGACTATGTCCGATGTCTCGAAGAATGCTTTTATAGGGCGTTTCTTGTCAGGGTTGTACTTTCCGAGTCGTATAGCTTTAACAGGTTCAGGGCAATTCGCGATGATTATTTTTGTAATATTCGAGACCTCAGTAACATCAAAAGAAGATCGTTCCGCTTGTTTAGTCGAATGTAATTCTGGAACACCTGTTATTATAAGGTTTTTCTCTCTTTTATTCCGTTCTTGAAATTCTGACACAATCTCCTCACAATTTAGAGATTGCTGAGGAGATTGTTTTGTTTGTGAACCAGTCCCATCCTGGAGACTTTCTATTTTACCTTCCAACAGTTTAATTTTTTCTTCTGTGTTATTTTGGGTCTTTGTTAGATCAGCCAGCTCAGTTTTAATTTTACTTTGTTCAGATATAAGATTTTCAGTTGTACATTGCAGTTTCTTTAAATTATCATTTATAGCTGAGACATCCTCAGAGATTTTAGTTAATTTTTCATTTTGCATTTTCAGAAAGTCTTTAAAGAAACCCGACATTTGCTCCTGAAATTCATTGAATTGAGATTTAATGTCATCATCCGGTTGCTTTCTTTTACGCGGGGGGAAATCAGTCTCTTTATAGTTTAATTTTGATAAGTCTGGTTGAGATCCTCCCGGGCCAGTTGGTGATTGTAAAGTGCTCATTATGTGGTTGTTAGTGCAACCGGGCCTTTTCGTTTTAGTTCAAATCAAAGTAAAATCAACACAGCTTACTATCCGCAGTGTTCGTGCAGTACAGGTTCCGAAGTACAAGCGAGACGAATTATTTCTTTGTCTGAGCCTGTCTCGTTTACCCGAGGGGGTGAAGAGGGGTTCGCTTCGATGCTCCGCTATGCGGTCCGTCGAAAAAGGTCTTGATTCACAGTCACCGTATTTAGAGAAAGTGTTACAATGTGGATAATGTTTTGGTTTAGTTTAGATTGACAAATAATTATTGAATTTTAAAACAAATTAGCAACACGTCTGCTCTGTATGCTTGCTTGTAAAAATATAAGTAGTCTAAAGCTGACACTTTTTAAGGGGATGATCAGACCTTCGAACTGAATAACTTTGTCTATGGCACCAACATCGAAATTGTCCAACAACCAACCAACCAACATCGAGCTTTCTGTCAGTCAGTCATGGAACTGTTTTATAATTCTGTATACAGGGTGTTGGCTAAATAGTTGCATTACTTTAAGGGATGATTGTACCCATGATACTTATCAATTTTCCCTAAGAACCAACAGGAAATTCTAAAAACTTACCATACTAAATGCAATCAGCTGATCGAACGTATGTATGAAAATTCGATTTTTTTTGACACCTCATTCGTTGTATGGATACGAAAAAATTGTTTTCTTTATAACTCTTACATTTCTGTTTTTGGGTTACTGTTATCTGTCTTCATGCAAAATTTCGATTCAATAGGTGCAAAAATGTCAAGTAGTATGGACAAAAGGCACCAAGTGACATATGGCCTTATGTTTACGGTCACTTTTCACACACACTAGCTCAAAAAAAAGTGGACAGCCGCATAAACAAATATCTATAGTTCCATCTCCTTCTACTATTAAAGGTATGTCATAAGACAAAAGAGACCAACTACAATCGTAAATTTATGCGGACTCTATGGAGATCCTTCCTCTTAGGATTATGTATTAGACTTGGAGTCTACAGTTTTCAATAGATATAACTTACTTCAGGTTGGTACCGGATACACTACTGCCACTATCTGTCTGAGATAGACAGATAATGGCAGATGATTTACCACTAGATGAAACCATAATGTGGCCGCACATGGAACAGCAATGGTTTTGATTCCCCAAGCTTGACATTTTGACAATTATACAAAAACAAACAAAAAATTATATTTTCTTTTTTATTTACATAGTTATAGTCTTATGACGTCATAAGACAAAAGAGACTAACTACAATCGTAAATTTATGCGGACTCTATGGCGATCCTTCCTCTGAGGGCGGGGCATACAGACAGACAGAATGGTCAAAGGTATAAGGGTTCCTTGTTTGACGTAGAAACCATAAAAAGTAACTTAGACAGAGGCACATCTCGATTTTTCTCGTTTTATCAACCGAAGGCGACATGCCAGGCCACCAGAATTTCACACCTTCCTGTCTTTATCTCATAAAGAATAAACATTTATCGTATAAATTATCCAAAATTATTCATATACGTAACATATTCCGTTATTTCTCTCAGTACATTACGTCAAAGGTAACCGGTGAAGATTGATGTGAACATAAAACGACTTTGTTGTATTTTGCGTCTGTGCTGGTAGGCTCCTGCAATATTTCCTTACTCTATTGGACTTGTTTGTTTTATAGACTTCGGTTATGACGCTATTGTTTTATGTCTTTTGAAATTACTTTCATTGGTTTAATGTGTTCCTTTATTCTGTAAATTAAATTGCTTTACAGAACTGTGTCAAAGTATGGGTGTATGATAAAGTATCATTAACCTTTAAACCACGTACACTTATTAAGGGGATGACCAGACTATCAACCTGAACAACTTTCTCTATGAGACCAAAATGGAAATAGCGAAGAAAAATCAGCAGTCCCATACATTTGGCTCGAGTAGGTTTGCAGTTTTGTATGGAGCAGCTGTTTTTTTTCTCGATTTCAATATTGGTGCCATAGAGAAAGTTGTTCAGTTTGATGGTCTGATCATCCTGTCAAAAGTGTCAGCATATTAAGAAGGATGGATAGGAAGTGTCAGCCTGTATATAGCAAACTCATGATGTCTAATAGTTATAATAAATAATAAATGTTATTTTTTTTAAACCGGTACATCATAATGTTCGAATCAGAACTAGCTGTCATAAAATCGATATTTACATTATTTATAGTTACAAGTATAACTTTTGTGACATCTAACCTACGTCATGTCACTAATTTGCGTCATTTATTGTAATGACTACTTCGTCCACCTGGACACATAGTTTATTTACAGCCTAAAATTGACCACTCAAAGTAGTCTAGGAAAAATAAGGTTTGAGATTGCATTAAAGACACTTTAGTAAATTGTGTTTGAAATAATATTACTGTTAGTTTATAACACTTTTGTCGAGATTTCGTGGTTATATAGGCTCAGAAACCTGAGAAATACATTAAAATCGATATTAATGTACAAATGGCAAGCTTATTTCTAAAAATATTTCGACCAGCATACCAGCAATAGAGACAGTTAATTATCAAAAGGCAAATTTAATGTGTAAAAACAAACAGTAAATAATTTAGTTTTGAGGTTATAATTTTTGAAGACTTACAAAATATTAAATATCTACCCAAATTAACGATATTAACCGTGGATTATTATTGTTATAAGTAAAACGTATTGAACGAAGCCATCCTGTACAAAATCACCAGTTTTGCATTTTTTGTTCATACCTAAATTTAATGTTTTGTAAATGTCTTAATTATTCACTAATACACAATAAAAAATCGGGGATTATTGAGAATTTATGTTTTTCAGGTATGTATCTACTATATTCCAAATTTTCACCAAAAGTGCAATTAATGCAACCTACTCCACTCCTACACTAAAGTGGAAATGCCTAGCAAATGACAGGGATGGGTGGAGAAATGTTTTCGCAGACGATTGAATAACCCACGATGACGTCTGGTCATCTCAGGCCACATCAAGGATTCGCAAGGATCAAACCGTCAAACTGAACAACTTTCTCTATGGCACCAACATCGAAATCGCGAAAAAACCTACTCGAGCCAAATGTGTGGGACACCTTTTTTTTTGCGATTTCGATGTGGGTCCCTTAGAGAAAGTTGTTCAGTTTGACGGGTTGATCCTTCCTTTAAAAAAATGTCAGCATATTAAGAAGGACCCTATTTAAAAGTTAAGGAATTAGAAGTTAAGTCAGTAAGTCGATGAACCAGATTGTGTATATAAAAGCCAATGCCTAAAATGGCGCCTTTTTTCTTTTAGCCAGAAAATCTACTTCCTACCATAGAATAAGTAATAGTATATAGTTCTACATACAGAACGGCCACTCCACGCCCCCTCTGACTTCAGATCCCCTACCTCACCTCACACTTTCTGGGAAACTTGAGGGAAGCCGAGCAAGGGAATGCAGTCGGGCGCGCGACCCATAGTATTTGATTACATTAAATTGTGTCTTTTCAGTGCATAAAAAACGTTGAAAAGTAATTCTTTAGCTCAAATACTATTTTTAATAACAGAAGAACAATAAAAAGTAACGAAATGTAGATGATGTTCATACGATGCGTGGTAAGTCAACCCTACACATATGATAATGACAAATTGCACCAAGTGCGTATGTGCGAACGCCATCATGTCAAATCCAAAACGTTGTTTGAAGTGCCAGACCTGTGGTCTTACTTCGTGTGTACTAATAAAGATTTGACAGTCAGCCGGAAGATACGGAAACAGCTAGTGTGTATGAGCCCTAATGCTCCTAAACGCATTTACTCATAAAATTTCTATTGAATAAAATTTACAGCGTACGTTCTCACAGTCATAATTATTATTATAGTCATTTTACGACAATACGGAAGGATGACCCCAGTCATAAATAGATCATAAATACAAAGGTTTCGGGTGGATTCGTAGTTAATGTCGATTTTACGGCGAGAGTTATAAATAGTCGTGTGGTTCCGACTTTGAATAGACCATTTCTTCCCGTGAGTGTCGTAGGCAACTAAGAGATAAGGTCTCATAAGCAGTATTTTCTTGGGCGAAAGGCTACCGCCGGTATCAGGCCACTTGTACGAATCCATTTGCACGAAGGACATTTGCGCGAAAAGACACGTACCTACATGACCGAAAAGACAAATACTGCGAAAAATTTTGCGCGAACGACTCTTCTCGATTCGACGAGTTAACTCCTCGAAAAACGTCAATTTCGCGTAATTTTTATCCACTATATGTGCAAAATGGCTTTTTCAGACAATCAGATGTAGAGTAGACGTTTTAAAGAAGTAGTTTAGTGAAATATCTATCATTATTTTAAGACAAAAATATACTATAAAGTATAAACATTACTTAAATTGCATTTGCATTACATTTGATATGTTATTGTGCCCAATAAAGAATCTAAACATTATTTTTATCGGAATTACGTAGTTTGAGCTATTGGTTCATGGAAATGGAAATTTAGGCATTCTTCTCGTCAAACTGAACAACCGTCACTATGGAACCAACTTCGATATCACGAATAATAAAATCGGTCTTTTCATACATTTGAGTCAAGAACGAAAGCTGGTACCGCTGCAGTTTTTTATAGAACAGAAGATTTTCTCAGCTATTTAAGCCCGCCACATACTCCGAACGTAATCACGCGTGCCGTGCTACGCGTGCCGTGTTAAGCGTGCCGTGCTACGCGTGCGATGCTACGCGTGCCGTGCCACGCGTGCGATGCTACGCGTGCTGTGCTATGCGTGCCTTGCTACGCATGCCGTACTACGCGTACCGTGCTACGCGTGCGGTGCTACGCGTGCCGTACTACGCGTGCCGTGCTACGCGTGCCGTGCTACGCATGCCATGCAACGCGACTATGCAACGCATGCTATATTAATATTGTGATAAGGCATATTACCATAATGCTATGTCCCTTTCTTTTTTAAGGCCGCTGCAAACCGGATTCATACGCTTAGACGTGCACGTTCTACTGCGTTTTAATCTATGGAGCTGTATGTGACACGGTACACTGCTTGCGTATAACGTGGACGCGTACATGTCACGCAAGCGGTGTACCGTATCTCATACGGCCTTTATCTGACACCGACTAAAATGGAGGGTGATTTATTAAAAATATTTTCCTTCGCCTGTAAGGTCACTATTATTTAGGAGCTTCTTTATATTAGGAGTGGTTTACAAATATTTACCTTTGTGTAGATAACACCTTTGTGCCCGGGCCGGTCTCCAAACCCTGGCACTTTATCGTTCCTTTATTAAATATCTTGACTCAAAAAATCTCTTGTTGAATTATAATGACTTTAGAATATTTTTAGAATTATGAATAGTCTGGGTCAAAGTCAAGAATTTTTCATAAGAAGACAGCTTCTTTGACGTAGTAGTAAACACAATAGACAAAACTTTAATAACTATCTTTTTCATGATCCTACAGCCTTTATCCAGGCCTTGTCGTTGAGATAATTATGTACTACGTACTAGAGATGACACTGCACAACGCTGTCCCATTTAATGCGGCGATATCGCCACACCTCTATCATTAAATCTCTAGATTCTCTTTCACCCGCTTGCGGTTTTCCTACCCGCACATGGCGCGTGATGTTTGTTAGTGACTCTAGTACACAATAACTCAATGGGCCGCAATAACACAGCGAGACATCAAACTACACAAAACCAAAATAAGCTGGCCGCGCGACGTTATATGTTATTCGACCTGCGCGCGGCCAGCTTATGTTGGTTTTGTGTAGCTTGATAAGTCGCCGTGTGTACATAACTGATCAGAACACCCCCATTTTGTTAGCAGTACCCAAACACTCGTATCATCGCATAATGCCAACTTCGCAAATTGCTAACCGCTCGCAAAATACCAACTTTACATTATGTTAATTTCTCGAAATTACATCTTCTCGAAATGACAACTACTCGAAATGCAAATTTCTCGAAAATGACCACTTCTCGAAATTAGGTACTACTTCTCGTAATAACAACTTCTTGAAATGACAATTTAATTTTATCTCGAAATTACTACTCGAAATGCCAATTTCTCGAAATTACAACATCGATGAATGATAATTTACAGCGTGAAAGTCTCATGTTTTTGTCTCAACGTTTATTTTTACGTATGTACGCAATACTCTATTAGCTCAGAAAGCAACATCAACTACTATCAGATTATCCGTTAAAAATCATCAATAACTATAACACGACAGGACAAAGTACGCCGTCTGCGATGAAAAGAGTTCGATACGGCCCCATTCAGCCTAGCTTTATCATAATGTTCTGAGCGATAGATATGGAAGGGCCGTGCTTTAAGGAAAATGGCAAAAATCTTAACTTTTCACCGAGAAAACAGGAAAAATTAGAGGTTTTGTAGAGCTGGTGTTACTTTTTTTGGGGAAATGTTAGATTTTGGTTGCCTTGGCTCCATAGTGAAAGTTATTAATTTTTTTGGTCTAAACCACCCCTTCAAATAAAACTATACTTTATTTCAAATACGGACGAAATGATGGTCCGATTCCTATATAGGGTCTTTCTTAATATGCTGACACTTTTTAAGGGGATGATCTAACCATCCAACTGAACAACTTTCTCTATGGGACCAACATCGAAATCGCGAAAAAAAAATCATCTGTCCCATACTAAACTGTGAACCTACTCGAGCCAAATGTATGGGACAGATGATTTTTTTTCGCTGTTTTGATGTTGGTCCCATAGATAAAGTGATTCAGTTTGATGGTCTGATCATCTCATTAAAAAAGTGTCAGCATATTAAGAAGGACCCTGTATAGCTTTCTGGCCAATTCTGATTTACAAATATAATTTATTTATCAGAAAGATATCCGATGGACGTTACTAAAGCTGTTCTGAGAATAAGTGAGAGGAAGTATTTCAAATATCTGTTTCTTTAATTCAAAATTCTAATTTCTTTGCTATTTGAAATGAAGTATAGGATGTTTTTAAAACGCCCTAATAATATTGAAAGGTTGAACACTTATGGTGGGTGGTGGTAGAACACTATTTTATAACACCTTGTAGTTTTTGGTATTTTTTAATTAAAAATGGGTTCGCTCTTGACCTCAATCCAGTCCTCAGGACAAAGATGGGGTCGAAGATGTAGCGAGCTTACCCAGAAGAAGCCTATTCACTCGTACTTTAAAATAATTCGGGTTGTAAGAGCTCGGAAATACTGACGCAGGCAGGGCATTCCACTCCTTGCCTGTGCGCATTATAAAACAATCAGAAAGGTTCTGAAACATCACTATATAGGGTATTTCTTTATTAAGATGCGTTTCTTTTAAGGGGAGAATCAGACCATTAAACTGACTCATAAAATTTTCACTATAACTTATGACGTTTTTGTGAACCAAATAAAGGAATAGGTGCGGGGTGGCAACCCTACACCTACATGCTACTCTACTTCTATAAAGGTGGAGCCGGGTTATGTAGTACTTGATACTCTTTCTTATACTGTGGTCGGGTTTCTTCTACTGTGATATATACATACACTCGGGACAATTTAAAAAGTCACATTTGACATCTATTGATACTTCATCAATCATAACCTTGTAACGGCGGGCATAGAAAAATACAATTTTTTTCGAAGTTAGAACTGTACAATTGCTTTACTTTTTTTTATTACGATTACATATTTATTGTAATAATGACCCAAGAAGGTAATTTTACGATTTACTTTCACTAATAAACCATTCTAAACATAATCAAAAATTTCTGTTCCAAAGAACTAAACGTCGTTACAACGTTGCGTCTGTGAACCCTTTTTGTTTTTTAACACTAGGGATGTAACCCAAAAAAATCGATGTAAAACAAATCGCGATATTCACATATAATTCGATTCACGTATGTTTGAAATCCGTATCGATTCATTCGCTTTAATCGATGTTTTTAAGCAGGTCACCTTACTATGAAGCTTAAACTGACAGATGTCAAATGTGGCTTATTACATTGTCCCGACTTTAATTTTGGCCCATCCTTATTCGGGAGAGTAGTAATTCGCTCTGTAATGACAGTAATGTCATCTCGTGGAATTTATAGGCTATAACCATTGATATCTTATATTAACAGAACTAGATTCACAATCAACTTTCGAGAAATGGCAGAAAAAAAGAGCCAGAAGTAGAAAGTACTAGACTTCATTTCAAATAAGGACGAAACGATTTTCCGGTTCCTATATAGGTTTCTGGCCAATTCTGGTTTGCAAATATAATTTATGTATCAGAAAGATTATACTATCCGACATATCTTGAACATTACTAAAACTGCTCTAAAAATAAGTTTTCCCAATCTCTGTTTCTGTAAATCAATATAGCCTTAAAATATTGTTGCTATTCGAAATGGAGTTTAGCTGACAATAAACATGCCAAATACGAATAAGTGTATTAATCCATAAAAAGCAACATATTCGTGCCACCCAACAGCATGCATATTTAATTTGTGTGAGTTATGTGTCAGATTCGGACAAGAATTTGCTAAGATTTTGTCTAAGAGGAAGGATCTCTCTTTAAGACTAGAGTGAGCCATACAAATTGTAAAGTGTCCACTTTTTTGACGTTTAGGTTTGAGTGTGTGGTGTCAAGTAGTATGGACAAAAGGCACCAAGTGACATAATCTTATGTTTACGGTCACTTTTCACACACACTAGCTCAAAAAAAGTGGACAGCCGCATAAACAAATATCTATAGTTCCATCTCCTTCTACTATTAAATGTATGTCATAAGACAAAAGAGACCAACTACAATCGTAAATTTATGCGGACTCTATGGAGATCCTTCCTCTTAGGATTTTGTATAAGACTTGGAGTCTATAGTTGTCACTGGCTATAACTTACTTCAGGTTGGTACCGGATACACTACTGCCACTATCTGTCTGAGATAGACAGATAATGGCAGATGATTTACCACTAGATGAAACCATAATGTTGCCGCACATGGAACAGCAATAGTTTGGCTTTTGCAGCCTAAAAGACAATTTGTTTGTAAAACTGCCAGTGGCACGAACGTTCAGTAAAGTTAATCCTTCATTAAATCTCTTGCTGTTACTTTTTGTCTAGGTGTAGTAAAAGCTAGCAAGAGATTTAATGGAGGATTATCTTTTATTAACGTACGTGCAACTGGCAGTAAATTCCCCAAGCTTTACATTTTGACAATTATACAAAAACAAACAAAACATTTAATTTCTTTTTTATTTACATAAGGTTTTATAATTTGCTATCACGCTCTCTCATTTCTTGTCTCCATCTTCAAGAAAAAGCTTCAGCGAAAAGTTTTTAATCTAATAGTACTGTAGCCCCGGGACTTTTTAATTACTAAAAAGATTACCGATTGCCGTTTATAAATTGTTATAAAGCACGAAATAACTAATATAAAAACCTAAGTCTTACAGATGATGAAGATGAGATACCCGCCGTAACAAAAAAGAAATTAAAAGTAGTCTGAAATTTTTAAATTTCGTGGTTACCGTGTTTTTTCTATGCTGTCATGTTCTTCACCTAAGTTCCATACCCATAAGTAATAGTAAGACAGTCTACAGTTGCCATACAAAGCTACAAGACCAATCAAAATTTACTTTTTCATCTAGTTTAATAAGAAAGCTCCCTCTACCGAGACTTTCGTACTGTCATTAGACTGGAGTATTTAAGGGGATATAATTCGGAGCGCGCTCCATACAAACGTACTATGGTGATATTTTCAATACTAACCAATGAAAGTCAATGAAATTTTGCTGAAACAATCTTGAAACAAATATCTATGCTTGTATGGAGTCAGATTTTCGTTAAAATGTATAGTTTTAAAGTTTCAGTGCCTCAAAGATTTCCATACAAATCTTAAATTAATCCTAGCATTGAAACTGTATATTTTAATATCTATCCTCTTAAGTATTAACCCTCAAAATGTGGTTCCATTTGATAGTTAAAGAAGCGTCTATACACCCTGTACTCTTGTAAACTCTTAACCTATAAGAACAAAGAAAATTCTGTTGAATTTTCAATCCAACCCCCAACAGTCTCATTTGAAAGCCAAAGAAGACAAAACAGCGATTCAAACCCGACTACTTTGTATATGTCGGTACCAAGTACCCAATTCACTTAGAAAGCTCGCTCCGACATCCGGTTGGTTAGTAGAGCGTAACATTCGTCCATGAAATGTCCCGTAAAGGGTATGTGTTTGTGTACAAGTCAACGACTATAATATACAGGGTCCAACTTAATATGCTGACACTTTTTCAAGGGGATGATCAGACCATCAAACTGAACAACTTTCACTATAGGACCAACTTCGAAATCGCGAGAAAAAAATCAGCTGTCCCATTCATTTGGCTCGAGTTGGTTAGCAGTTTTGTATAGAACAGCTGATTTTTTTTTCGCGATTTCTATGTTGGTGCCATAGAGAAAGTTATTCAGTTTGATAGTCTGATCATCCCCTTAAACAGTGTCAGCATATTAAGAAGGATCCTATATACAGGGTCCTTAAGGGGATGATCCTCGGTAACTCATAACCGGTCAAAACACCTTTTCACTGATTTGCAGTCAAAAGTGGTTTTGACCGGTTGAGTTTTGACTGTGACTTATAGATGGATAGATAGATAGAAGATACAAGAAGATAGATATACCGGATGATTTTTTACCTTTCCAAAAGATTTAGGGGTGGTACAGACCATCAAACTGAACAACTTTTATTATGGGACCAAAAATGAAATCGCAAAAAAAAAATCTGCTCTTCTATACTAAGCTGCAGTGCCTTCTAGACAAATGTATGAGACAGGCGATTTTTTATTAGGAATTCAGGTTTGCTTCCATAGTAAAAGTTGTTCAGTTTGATGGTATGAACCACCCCTGAAAGGTTCGGAATGGTAAAAAAATCAACCGGTATAGATAGAAGAAGATAGATGACGTAGCCTCGAGACAATTTTTTTTTTCTTCATCGATGTAAGCTTTTAGGGTTTTGGTCTCTTACACTAGAATTTATTACAACAATATATCTACTTTTACATTGTTAAATATTGTTTTCTCCTTGCACGGCAGGAAGTATAAAATCCGGAAACATATTCTCTCCAATATACTATCCAGACCATATTTTTACGTACCCATTTATAGCCCATAAGGCTTCTTCGGGCGGGAAACCGGTTGGAAAATCGGTTCGCTCCGATTTCATCACGAGTAATCGGATTCGCGCTCTTGTGCCAACGAGCTTAGGTTCACTGATATTTAGGCCGGATTAGCTGTTAAGGATCTACCGCCCGATTTTACCGTAAAATTGCGTAACTTTGTAACCAGTTTATACATTAACTATGACACTTTTAAGCAAAAAACAAAACTGAACAATCTCAGTTTCTGGCCGCATCTTCTCTACAACGGAACACCTTCCGACGCGGTGGTAGAGTCAAAAATGACGTCAGAAAGCTATCCATGTGATTATTTTGAATAAAACATTTTGATTTTGAGTTTTGAGTTTTATTTGGTTTTTCTCGAAATCTATTTTAATTAATAAGACTGAAGAAAAAGGAATCTAAAGTGACCCCTTTTTTTCCAGTTGTAAACATTTTATTCTTACATTGTTGATCGGAAGAAAATGAAAATTTACAATATACTTCACAATACAACATAGAATGATTTAGTTTTGTTATTTTTTGAAAATTCTTCCCATTTTCCAAAGAAAACGGCTAAATTCTGACAGGAGCCGTGCGTCCGGAAAATGGAGAGTCGTGTGCCCAGGCGGATACGCCTTAAGGGGATATTACCGTTGGCATTCAAACGAAGTCTAGTTCTACAGGATATGCAAGGAAAAGTATCATTAACCTTTAAATGCATGCAACATGATGAAAAACTTTTACTATGGTAGTAAACCTGTCTGATGAACATTTTATTATTTAATTTAGGTAATTTGGGGCGAAATCTTATGATTTTCTAATTTGGTTTCTATGGATTAGAAGGCACCACAGTGACCTAATGAAGAACAAGCCAGTCGAAAATGACGTAGTTTAGTAGAGATGAGGCGGCTCTGAAATAGTCAAGGTCGGTCAGTGGGGGCGATTAGCGTTGAACGATATGGCGGGTGTTAAATGGCCAAATCATGAAATGCCCAGGCAGATCACGAATTAGATTGAACTACGATGTAATTAACTTATTTATAAAATTCCTCCGAAACGGCTTGACCGATTCTTATGAAATTTTGTGAGTATATTCAGTAGGTCTGAGAATAGGACGTAAACTATTCAGGGTAGGTGTAGGGTAGGTGTAGGGTAGGTGTAGGGTAGGTGTAGGGTAGGTGTAGGGAAGGTGTAGAGTGGGTGTAGGGTAGGTGTAGAGTGGGTGTAGGGTAGGTGTGGGGTAGGTGTAGGGTAGGTGTAGGGTAGGTGTAGAGTGGGTGTAGGTTAGGTGTGGGGTAGGTGTAGGGTAGGTGTTGGGTAGGTGTCAGCTAATATTTTATAAAATACACCTAAATCATTGACTAAAAAGAAACTTTATCTTTTGCAGGTATCGGAAACAACATTTTGGAGAGGACAGCTAGAATGTAAGAATTTATGTTTCTTGTAATTACATCGAATCTATTATAAAACTGTAACAGAAGTGTGTCTTTTCCATAAATGATATTTAAAAATAAAAGGTTCCAATATGATGTTTTAGGTGTCCTTGATTACAAATCACAGATTTTTCTTATTTCAAGACTCACGCAAAAACTTCTGGATCGGCGCTCCATACAAACGAAGTCTGGTGATATTTTCAATACTAACCAATTAAAGTCAATTAAATTTTTCCGAAACAATCTAGAAACGAATCTCTATGCTTGTATGAAGTCAGATTTTCGTTAAAATGTATAGTATTAAAATTGCAGTGCCTCAAAGATTTCCATACAAATCTTAAATTAATGCCAGCATTAACACTGTATATTTTAACGAAAATCTGACTTCATACATTAGTTTCTAAATTGTTTCTGAAAAATTTCAATGACTTTAATTGGTTAGTCTTGAAAATATCACCAGACTTCGTTTGTATGCAGCGCGCATTAGCACTTTCCGACGAAACTTCTCTTAAGCTTTTTGTGTTCAAAAGCTTATAGAGCTTATAGCTTATAGAGCAAGATCCCAAGGCCGCCAGACGTCACTTATTTTCTGATGCACTAAATGTGTAAAATTTAATACAACAAATTACTAAAAAATGCCTCAACTAAAAAATACAAAACGACCACGCCTCATCTGTCCTTTTCTGCCGCTCAGGAACGTCATTGGCTAGAGCGAGAAAGGTTACAGCACTGACGGTGCTGCCGCGTGCGGTCGCATTCCCGCTATCTTTCTCGCTCTAGCAAATGACGTTCCTGAGCGACAGAAAAGAATGGAGCGTCAAAAAATTCGATTCTGTCCTCCCAGATGAAGTTCAACCCTAAAACCTCTTTTGTTTTAAATTTAATATTTTTCTTTGAACCTAACAAAAACATTTTCTTTGTACGAACGAAACGGAACAATAAAATTAACCTAGTTACAAAGGATACTTCAGAGCCGGGCTAAATACTTTATACGTCACATAATTATAATTTAATTATAAAATGGAAAGCCCTGCCCCTGTATAGTTGAATTATAAACACTGTGGGTCTTGTTGTTGTACTTCGTGGGGTTGGGCCAGGGAATACGCTAGAGAGGCGTTATACAGGGTGAAATTGATATCATTAGCTTCCTTTTAAACTAAGGCCGAGATTCAGAGACGTATTATGGTGATATTTTCAATACTAACCAATTAAACTCAATGAAATTTTTCAGAATCATCTAAAAACAAATTTCTATGCTTGTATAGAGTCAGATTTTCGTTAAAATGTATAGTTTTAATGTTACAGTGCCTCAAAGATTTCCAAACAAATCTTAAATTAATCCTAGCATTGAAACTGTATATTATATCGAAAATCTGACTCCATACGAGCATAGATATTTGTTTCAAGATTGTTTCAGCAAAATTTCATTGACTTTAATTGGTTAGTATTGAAAATATCACCATAGTACGTTTGTATGGAGCGCGCTCCGAATTATATCCCCTTAAGCGTGGCGAAAATGTATGGATTTTGACATACGGGAGTTCGAACTATGACTTAAAAATCGTCTCTGAATCTCGGCCTAAGAGTATACCAATCAAATTGAACAACTTTTACTATCGGAGCAAACCGATCGGAGCAAAAAAATCTGATGTTGCATACGTTTGAGTCGAGTAGGCATTGCAGTTTAGTATAAAACTGCAGATTTTTTTTGCTAGGATCGGTTTGCTCCGATAGTTAAAGTTGTTCAGTTTGATGGGTAGAACCTTAGTTTATAAGGATACTAATGATACCAATTTCACCCTGTAGTGGAATTAAAACCGGCCAAGTGCGAGTTGGAATCACGCATAGAGGCATCCGTTACAATATTACCAAAAATTTTGTTTTCTCCGGGATCTTTAGCGCAAGCCCGATATACTTAACCGGTTTTAATTACTTTGCTGTTATACTGTAGAGTTTGCACTATAATCAAAATTATATCAAGTTTGACGCTTGTATGTATTACCGTTTTTGCGATAGACTGAGAAGAAGAAACATTGATAAAACTAGTTTCTTATAAGGGACAACAAACCTATCGGAACAAAAAAAATCTGCTGTTGCATTAATTTGCTCCCATAGTATAAGTTGTTCAGTTTGATGATCAGACTATTGAAAAAAAGTTACCACACCGCAGCCAGAGTAGGAAGGGACGCGCTCCTCCCTCTTCCGCACACAGCTGTCGACTGACAAATCGCGACCGCTGCGCTTCGCGTAATCACTATTATAATTTACTAGAGTATACCCGCGACTTCGTCTGCACAGATTATATACCAGATTTTATGTCAGATCATAAGCTAACAACCAAAAAAGTTTCATCGTAGTAGTAGTTTCAAGTAGTTTTTGTGTGATGTCATAAACAAAAAAAAAACAGACAGACAAAAATTCTAAAAAGTTTGATTTGGAGTCAGGGACACCTAAAAACGTAATTTTGTTGTTGTAAATTATCTTCAATGTAAAGACACAATTCTGTTACAGTTTTCTAATAGTTAAGACTTTCAACTATGGCAGCACTATTATCTCTGTTTTCCTGACCCTACAAGAAAAACTAAGATCGATATCTACGCGCAGCACGCCACAAAATAAAGGACCATCCACACGTAGTGTTTCAACGATTACTCCATACAATTTATTGCTCGTGTGAACGTCACGATAAAGCCACTGTGTACTTTTCGCTTCGAAAAATGTCTACATAGAATTTATGGGCTGGATTTCCAGGTTGTTTGTAGGCTGAAAATGTTTATGCTAGGCTAGTAAAGTTCTTTGCGAAGTAATTATGCAACTGCGAGCGGTTCTGACTTGCGTATCATTGTCTTTTTACCCGACTGCGCCAGAAGGAGAGTTATGTTTTTTCACTTTATTTTTCGAGGCCTGGATTGTATCGTCTGACCATTAAATGATTGACTGAAGTTATACAACGTGTTAATGAATAAGGGCAAAACCTCATACACCCCGACTTATTTATTACAAATAATTCGATTGAAACAATAATTTCATTATTTTGTTAGTTAAAATTTTAAGTTATGCAAAGCAAAAATGATTTCTTATCATCTCAGCAATGAATGAAAGCGCTAGCGTGCTCATTGATACATTTTAAGAATCTTGTTTTGGTAGTAAGTAGGGTGAGTGTGCCCGTGCGGTGGGTTGAGATCGAGTTCAGTAAATTTTAAATTTTACTACCTAACAAAATTATTTAATATTTTGAACAAAATTTCCTATATTGAAAACATGATAATTCGATTCTGCTCTCGATTCCAAACCAATTACTTTCTAGTTTTGCGTTTATTCATTAACACGTTGTATAAGGTGTAAGGAAAAGTATCATTAACCTTTAACCATATACTCTACCCATTAAACTGGGGAGCAAACATAGAGCCAAAAAAAATCCGCTGTTCCATACTAATCTGCAATACTTACCTACTCGACTCGAGTATGTGGTTTAAAGTTTAATGATACTTTTCCTTACACATTTTTTAATCTTTACTTATGCTTGGCTTGACCTGAGGCCATGTCACTCTGTACTCATTGATGATCCTGGTATACAGGAGTTACAGCGGTAAGAATGAGTGGTAGGCCTATGCCTGGATAAAAAAGGCAAAATTGCAACGCCCTATTTTAAAAGATGCCATGCCATCAAACACCTGTCTCCAGAGAGCCTCGCTCCACACATCCTCATCAGAACATGGAAGATCTCCTCATCTACACCTCCATCTTCACAATTGAGAGATGTGGTAATCCCCATCAGGTGTTAGTTGGATGGAATGTGAGCGAAGCAAAGCCTCATTACTATCAACATATCAGATCTGGCCATCGTCAGTTCAGGGGATTTTTGAAAACTTGGTTCGAGTTTCCTAAGCATTCGACATGCAAAACTAGAGATCACTTCGTACACCGCCTGCTTAGCGAGGAGTTTGGGCACTGATAGTGAGATGTTGATATTATGCATAGGTTTATGTATATTCTGAACAATCCGCTGCGCGGAGTATGCATGCACTAGCCCGGAAGTCCCCGAAATGTTGAACTAGTCCGTTGCTCCAGTTCCAGGGCCATTGTTTTAGGAGGAAGCGCCGCAAACTCATAGTCGCCCATCAAAGATGATTATTGATGGTGCTTCTGAAACTAAGCCAGGAGCCCGATTGCTCTAATTTAAATAATCGACGTTCTATTTTTATCCAATTTCAGTTCTAATCACATTGCAATCCAATTACTATTCAACTGTGCTACATTCCGCATCGCGTAACTGTCGGCTGTCAAGAGCTGTATCGCGATTAGCGCAATACCAAAAGTGTCAAAAGATATGGTTCTTTCGTAGTCCAATCAAGGTTCAATCGCCAAATAATTACCACGATTGCAGCACAGGTCCATCGCATATCGCAGATCTGTTGGTGGTGCTCTATAGGCAGATATGCTATAAGGCCAAAGTGTCTACCTACGTCACATCCCTGTTAAAGAAATTCAGAACAATATATTTCACCGAACCATTTTCTTTAGTGAGTTAAAATATACCAGAACGTCAAGCTGTCATAACGAGACGTTGAAAAGAGATCGCGCTAACAGTGTAAAGATGTGATGTATTGAGCGATGTGCTCAAAATATTTCTGACATAACAAAGTGGTTGGTGGGCAGAAATTTTGAGAGAGTTGGTAGAAAGGTAGAATTGTGTAAACCAAGAGAAAAGAAGTAGTTTATCTTATTTAAATATACATGGTGTAAACTTAACTTAAAAGCATTAAATAATGCTTCAAACCATCAAACTGAACAACTTTAAGTATGAAGCCAACATCAAGATCGCAAAAACATTGTCATTTGCTTTAGAAGAGCAGATTTCATTTTTGGTTCCATAGCGAAAGATGTTTGCAGTTTGATGGTCTGAAACACCCCGTTCTCCCCGCCATATGTTTTTGTCAAATCTGCTGCATACTTTGGTATGGTTTTCACTAACACTGTTTCATGAGGAAGGTTCTTGTAAAGCGTAGGCCGCTAGTTGATAGTAATTATCTTATGTCAATGGTAAAAACCAATAATTATTCTTCATCTTCATAGCACTTTTTTTTTAAATTTAAAGTTTATTACGCTTTTTCTTGTGCGCTAGCACTGCACTACTTTCAGTGTCAAGTAGTTTGTAGGGTATCTATCCCCTCACTACCGCTCGCGGAAAAACTTGCAGCGTGACTCTACTTAATATTAATATGAATGAGTATTGTCAGATATCAATATCACAATCATTTTACAGGGTGAAATTGATATCATTAGCATCCTGCTAATGATATCAATTTAACCCTGTATATTATGGCTAGCCGTAGTCTCTACCTACCAACTAGATATAATGAGGTCGTAGGTTCAATTCCCACGGAGAACACCTAGTGAAATGTCACTTTGTGCGTTTTTGCCCAGTTGGTTAGAAGGACATTGCAGGCCGAATCTCCTGATAGTCTGAAAAGAAAGATCATTCCATGCTCTGCATGGCACGTTAGTCCATGTCCATGCAGTAAGCCGTTGGTCCCGGCTAATATCTCTTGTGGTAGTAGTTGTTACATAAACACCACATCAGAGACCGTAAAGCGGTCTGAAAAATCTCTGACACCAGGGCTTGCCCACACGATAAGAAGAACTAGATATATGCATATTTATGTAACAAATTGTTTAATAACAAAAACAACGATAGCAAAATAAAACGTATAAACGAATTTATGTTTATTTTTAACCTAAAAAAATACACTCCAGGCTCTCTGAAAGATGTGAGCGGAAATCTAAACACTGTGCAAAAACAAATATAGGTTTCCAGAATGAATTCGACGTGTAAACATCATGGCTTCTGGCAGAGGCTTTGACTCGGAAAGCTTTTATATAAAACTGTATAAAGGAAAATGTATTTATTAAAAATCTTTGTTGTTGGTTGACATTTCGGTCCATTGTGAAAGATGAAGCCCAATTTTTTTTTATTAGAGGACGGCTGTCGCAAGCCTTGGCTTGTAATAGAGCGACCATTGGTCTATTGTTTTCACCTATTTCAAAGAGATTATGCTCAGGACTATATTCCCCGACGGGGTAGTCAGAGATATTCTGAAACCTCAGAACATCCACGTTTCACCAGTAGTACCGAAACTCTGTCCAGTGTGACGGGGGGTGAGCCCGTCGCCACATAATGGACAGTGGGTACAATACATGCCTCGAAATTGAAGCATGCAGGTTTCCTCACGATGTTTTCCTTCACCGAAAAGCCACGAGGTGTTACAAATCGTACACAAATTCCGTTCTTTTCGTTGAGATAGGTCTTGTCTAATGGAATAAAAACCCATGGAAACTAAATCGTTATAATGTTTTTGTCTCGAGATATCTGCGCTCAAAGTCAAAATTAGGGCGTAGCCCACCTATTATCGTACCAATGACTTTTTCGGAATTTATGTACGATTTGTAACACCACTGGCTTTTCGGTGAAGGAAAACATCGTGAGGAAACCTACATGCTTCAATTTCGAGGCATGTATTGTACCCGCTGTCCATTATGTGGCAACGGGCTAACCCCCCGTCACACTGGACAGAGTTTCGGTACTACTGGTGAAACGTGGATGTTCTGAGGTTTCAGAATATCTCTGGCTACCCCCTTGGGGAATATAGTCGTGAGCATATGCTTATGCTAAACAGTAAAAACCATTGCACAACGAATGAAAAGACAATGTGGGTTTGGTATGGAAGGTTGGCGCCAATATTATAGTTCAGAATAAAGTGACAAACAAAACTTCTTATTACATGTATATCCCTAAACTCAGTCTGAACGGAGATATAAAGGTTTGAATCCAAAAATATATTCTTTACATTTACTTCAAGCCATTATATCACCGTTCGGACTGAGTTTAGAGATATACTTGTTATAAAGTTTTGTTTCTAACTTTATTTTGAACTTATAATATTCGAGTTTGATTGATGGCCGCGCTAAAAAAAGAGGCGAAAACAAGAAAGGCGCAATTTTTAGTCATTGGCTTTTCCCCAATCATTCACCACTCATAAATTTGACTGAACTATAAAGTAACTACAGAATTATAAACAATATCTAAAGGAATGTATAAGCTCTAGAAACAGATTCCAATAACATCCGTCTATTTATTTAGAATTCGAGCTTTCGAGAGATCTGGGGTGTCTAGAATGAAATTCTAATTTATATTTCGATTAGTTGGCCGAGTGTAAGCGAATTCCTTGTGTCTATAATTCTTTGACTATTTATATGTGGACTGGTTACGCGTGTAATTCTACTAACAAACATTTCTGCCACTTTTTGCGGGGGGCGAGGTAACATAAAATCGCATCTTTGGATTTTATTCCCCATAACTTTTGATTCTAATTTTGAATGTTAAAAATCATGAAAAGTAGTCTCGTGTGAACCCCAAACGTTCTAAGTTCGAAGTTATTATTTCGCAATTATAGGCTGTCTCGTTTAGTGATAAGGTGTAAAATTGAATGTAAATGCACAAGATCAATTGTGCTTATACCGTGGCAGAGGGGAAATGCTACCGCAAGGCTAGTCCTTATAATAATTAGTCAAAGCTATAATTAGATTAGGTAATTTTATATCTATCAGATTGCATTCAAAGAACGTTCTAGCACGTACGCGCCCTTCAGTGGAACGTATACAGGGTGAAATATTATTAGCTTCCTTTAAAACTAAGAGTCTACCCATCAAACTGAACAACTTTTACTATGGGAGCGAACCGATCGGAGCAGTAAAAAACCAACCAAGTGCGTGTCGGGCCAGGCGCAGGGTAGGGTTTCGTAGTAGTTGCCAGTCACACGAAAAAAAAATTGCATCCCCACTTTTTGTGTAGGGGAGGTACCCTAAAAAATATTTCAAGATTTTATTTTACCACTTTGTCGGCTTGACAAATATGTATACCCATGTCAAATTACAGCTTTCTAGTACTAAGCGTCTCTGAGCTAAGCCGCGGACAGACGGACAGACGGACGGACATGGCGAAACTATAAGGGTTCCTTGTTGAGTACGGAACCCTAAAAATCTGCTGTTGCATACATTTGAGTCGAGTAGGCACTGCAGTTTAGTATGTATTGAACAGCAGAATTTTTTTTGTGCTACAATCGGTTTGCTCCCATAGTAAAAGTTGTTCCGTTTGATTGGTAGACTCTTAGTTTAAAAGGATGCCAGTGACATCAATTTCACCCTGTATGAGCTGATGATGATGATCATGTTAAAGAATAGCCACAAATGTGAGTTTAGCGTTATTTTCAAGCGTTCTTATTATTGAGAAGACAAACATTTTAAATTAAGACGCTCCCCTTTGGTAAAAGCAGGGCCGGGCCATATTTTCATGGTTTTTAGAAGCTAACTTCTCGTTATTTGAAAGACATACAAATTAATGAAAAATATAGCAATGATCTTCAACATCTCCGCTTTATTTACTTTGAAGTATATTTCTTATTTCTTTATAAAATATATATGAAACTTGTGTGCAAAGGAAAGCCTAAATATTGGAAAAAATCTGTATTATGTGTACCTTATAAGTTGAAGTCAATTTTAATTGCGACATACACCATTGTGTAGACAATATTTTTTAAGACTAATATTTAATGAGTTATTTAGATAATTGTATTTGGTGTGAATTCTTATGATTTTTGAATTTGATTTCCTTGGATTAGAAGGCACCATAGTGACATAATGTAATGCAAGCCAGTCAAAAATAGGTACATCTACTAAAATGACATAGTTCAGGCTAAAAATATTTGTAAGTGTAGGTAATTTGTATACAACGTGTTAATGAATAAGCGCAAATCCTCATACATCCCAACTGATTTATCACAAAATAATTAGATTGAGACAATAATTTAATTATTTTGATAGTTAAAATGTGAAGTTATTCGCAGTTTAAGTTTTCAGGCAAAAATTATTTGTTATCATTTCAGCAATGAATGAATGCGCTAGCGTGCTCTCTGATACATTTTAAGAATCTTTGTTTTGGTAGTAAGTGGGTAAGTGTACCCGTGCGGTGGGTTGAAATCGAGTTCAGTAAATTAGAATTTATACTAACAAATTATTTAATATATTGAAAAAAAAATCCTATATTGAAACCATGATAATTCGATTCTGCTCTCGATTCTAAACAAACTACTTTCTAGTTTTGCGTTAATTCATTAACACGTTGTATATTGTTTTCTTTTTAAAAGATGTGAATTGTACTTTGACTAATTATTATAAGGACTAGCCTTGCGGTAGAATTTCCCCTCTGCCACGGTATAAGCACAATTTATCATGTGCATTTACATTCAATTTTACACCTTATCACTAAACGAGACAGCCTATAATTGCGAAATAATAACTTCGAACTTAGAACGTTTGGGGTTCACACGAGACTACTTTTCATGATTTTTAACATTCAAAATTAGAATCTAAAGTTATGGGTAATAAAATCCAAAGTGGCGGATTTCAGGTTACCTCGCCTCCCGCAAAAAGTGGCAGAAATGTTTTTTAGTAGAATTACACGCGTAACCAGTCCACATATAAATAGTCAAAGGAATTGTAGAGTTTCTGGGCGCATCTTCTCCACAACGGAACACCTTCCGACGCGGTGGTAGAGTCAAAAATGACGTCAGAAAGCTATCCATCTAATATTATTTTGGAAAACATTTTGAGTTTTCATATTAAACTGCAGCGCCTACTCGACTCTAATGTATGAGACAGCAGATTTTTTTTTTCTGATAGGTTTGCTTCCATTGTAGTCGGGGAAATCTACTGCTTTTTGTATGGAGTAGGTTGCATTAATTGCACTTTTGGTGAAAATTTGGAATATAGTAGATACATACCTGAAAAACATAAATTCTCAATAATCCCCGATTTTTTATGTTGTATTATTGAATAATTAAGACATTTACAAAACATTAAATTTAGGTATGAACAAAAAATGGAAAACTGGTGATTTTGTACAGGATGGCTTCGTTCAATACGTTTTACTTATAACAATAATAATCCAAGGTTAATATGGTTAATTTGGGTAGATATTTAATATTTTGTAAGTCTTCAAAAATTATAACCTCAAAACTAAATTATTTACTGTTTGTTTTTACACATTAAATTTGCCTTTTGATAATTAACTGTCTCTATTGCTGGTATGCTGGTAGAAATATTTTTAGAAATAAGCTTGCCATTTGTACATTAATATCGATTTTAAGGTATTTCTCAGGTTCCTGAGCCTATATAACCACTAAATCTCGACATAAGTGTTATAAACTAACAGTAATATTATGTCAAACACAATTTACTTTTTTTTTTTTTTTATTTTTTTTCAACAAAACAGATACAAGAATATAATCTAGATATAGACAGCGAACGAAAACCGCGTACGATTTATCTGCCGCCGCTTATTCGCAATAACATAACACTATACTCCATTCCAAACAGCAACGAAATTTTAAGGCTATATTGAATTACAGAATTTTCGGATTCGAAACAATACTCTCGCTTATTCCCAGCTCCAGTAATGTCCATGATTTATGTCGGACCAGACAGTGTATCAAACATTTTATTTGCTAATCAGACTTGGCCAGAAAGCAAGAAAGGAATCGGCAATTCTTTTCGTCCCTATTTGGAATGAACCATATGTAACAACAAGATTTATAAATTTCAGTGGGTAGGCACGTAAAATGATTTGAGTATTTTTTTACATTTATCAGGATTTTCACATAATATTTGGTAGGTAGCAAGGGGTAGCTCATTTAACAATTGAGACAATATATATTGACAGGTCCGTTTACCATACACATTGTTATAATTTGGTAGTTCATATTTAGGTAAATAAGAAAGGTTACGTAACTGTTGGGATCTTGTTCTTTTCTTAAGTTTATTTATTTTATCTATTTCATCACACATGATCATCATTTTAATTTTATTGTGGACATTAATGATCTTACAATATTTAAAAAGTTCTGTCTCATCATTTCCTATTTTTTTTCTAATTGATATAGGAACGATTGTTTTAAGTAGACGTAACTGTAAATTATAGATGTTATCAATATAGGTTTTGTATGTTCTGCCATAACTACTTAGGCTATAGCTAATAACCGATTCCGCCAGAGACATATAGATCATTCTAAGCGTGCTATACGGTATTTTAAATTTTAGAATTGATAATTTACACATTATGGCTCTCAATTTGTTACAAACATGATGCACATGCGGCCCCCAATTCAGGTTGTTATCTATAACTAGGCCCAAGTATGTGTGCTGAGAAACTAGTTCTAGACACTCACACTTGCAGATAGTAGTATATTGATGTAAACAATCATGATTGTGCGCTGTTATTGTTGGCTTACAAAAGGTTTTATTATGAGTTGAATGAATGTGCATAATTTTAGTTTTTTGGTAATTAATAACTAAACCTACGTCATGTGCCCATTTACAAAGTAAGTTAAAGTTTTTTTGCATTATGTTTTGAGCTTGACAGATATCTCTTTGGGCTACTAGCAAACAGGTGTCATCTGCGAATTGGTACACTGACCCTTCAGTAAATATATTGCACATATCATTTACATAAAGTAGGTACTCAGTCGGACCGAAAATTTAACCTTGAGCTGTGCCTTCTTCCGTTGGAATCATGTCACTATATATATTACTTATTTTTACGGTTGTAAATCGGTTTGTATGATAGTTTTTGAAAAAATTTAAGATAGGACCTTGAATGCCATTTTGGTGAAGCTTAGAGTACAGGATATTATAATCCAATGTATCAAAAGCTTTACTGAAGTCAATGAAGACAGCAAGTACATGATTTTTTTCATTCAAGTACCTGTTGACCTCATTTGTGAACTTACAGAGTAATTGAGATGTATTTTTATTTTTTTGAAATCCATATTGTTTGTTATGTATGATACTATAATTTGTTAGATATTTACTAATTTCATTACCAAAATATTTTTCAATAATTTTATCGATACAGGACAGTATTGTAATAGGCCTATAGTTATTTATATCGCTATGACTACCTTTTTTATGTACCGGTCTTATCGTACCTATCTTCAACTTGTCTGGGTAGATAGATGTACTTATGCATGTGTTTATCAAGTGTGTAATAATAGGACTGATTTCGGAATTTATGCTTTTAATGTCTGTGGCACGTATACCATCAATACCTGGACTTTTTTTGACGTTAAGCTGCTTGATTATTAAGTAAATTACATCATTTTTGGCTTTATTCAATCTCATAGTTAAATCAGGACTACGAGTGTACATATTTGGGTCTATTAATGGTTTGTCACAGTAGGAAATAATTTTTTTTACATTGCCTCTAAACTCTTTTGCAAAGTTATTTACTATATCATTTACATTTGTTTTGTTAAAAGTTTTAATTATTATATCGTCAATTGACTTTGTTAATCTACCACTTATTTTATTCACAATTTCCCAGACTTTTTTTTGGTTCTTAAAGTTGTGACAAATTTCCGTTTTTATATATTTGTTTTTAACAGTATTAATGTATTTATTTGTTTTATTTCTAAATTTGTTATATATTAACCTATTTTTTACATTACTTTGGTCTTTATGCCAATTTTGAAATAATTCGTCTCTCTTTTTACACATACCCAATATCCTATTATTCATCCATTGTACATTTTTTCTTTTACTCGTATTTACATTGATTTTGTACTTACATTTCTCATATATGTTACTAAACTTATCCAAAACAAAGTTGAACACATCATTCGGGTTATTATAGGTTAGACCCTGGCTCCAGTCAGTCACACGCAGCTCATGTTGAACCTTGTTACTATCTAATTGAAATATAGTTTTTATTTGATTACACTTAGGCGCATCCATAACTATCAGCAAACCGGTTATGAAGTGATCTGCAAGCGCATTGTTTATTACAGCTGTTTTAATGAGTCGGTTCGGCTTATGACTGCGAATAAATATGTGATCTATACATGACCTCGTTATACGTCCGTTTCTCATTTCTATACGTGTATACTGACTGATTCCCGTTTCCAAGCC
This sequence comes from Agonopterix alstromeriana, assembly GCA_963924505.1. NCBI lineage: Eukaryota > Metazoa > Arthropoda > Insecta > Lepidoptera > Depressariidae > Agonopterix > Agonopterix alstromeriana. The sequence goes on along the minus strand of OZ004676.1, from coordinate 1,840,560 downwards.
ATTTGTACTTAAACAGTTGAGATACTGGGTAGTTACAGGATTCGATTTTTTTATATCGATGTTAGTATCGCCTATAATTACATAATCAGATTTAATACATGTTTTTGCGATAAGTTGAGATAATTCTAAGGTGAAAACAGTTTTATTTAATCTAGGGGGTCTATAGATTGCGCATAAAGTCATATTTAGGTTAAGAGTTGTTGTATTTTCAATTTGACCTAAAACACATTCAAAGCTGCGCGTTGACTCTGAGACCCTTGTGAACTTTATACTTTTATGTACGTAGACGATGACACCTCCTCCTTTTCTATTGTTTCGTAACTCTGGAAACATCTCGTAGTCTTCTAGCTCGAACAAATTGCTGCACTCGTGTGTGATATTAGCTTCTGTAATCACAATAACTTGCACCAGTCTGGGACTGTTCGTTATTATGTATTCAAGTTGTGAGAAGTTTTTTATCATGGATCGGATGTTGACATGGAGTGTTACGAGTGAGTTTAGATGTGGTTGTGTGTCAGCAAGAAAGTCGTTCCAGTCGTCTTTGTTAACTTCGAGGATTGATGGTGCGAGGTCGTCCATTTTTGATGTTATAGGTTAGACATATGATTCTAAATTGTTCGATTTCACTTTTGAAAATCAGCTACAGCTCTTTCAATATCCAAGACTGATCTTATGATGCGTGCTTTCTCCTTATCGGTCTTTCGCACTAGGACAGCTCCATTTTTACACCATACATATTTACAAAGATCAGGATCTTTTAGGAGTGTCTTGGCTTTCCAGAGCAAGAATGCAGTATTAGGTGTTAAAGACTCACGTAATATAATTTTCGACTCCTCAGCTTGACCTAGGTCTTTTGCGCTGATGTTTGTATTTTTTGCGGCTTCCAACCACTGATTACGGCGGCCATCACTCAGCAAGACTACAATCGGAGATTTTTTGTTTGTTGCAGGTCCAGCACGGCTTGCTTTTTTGCGGTATGCTTTGACAATGTCTTTAGGATTCTGGTTTATTTTTGTACAGAGCATATTTGTCATGGAGATAACATCTTCCTTTTCTTGTTCCGGTGCGCCGTATATTTCAACGTAATTGCACAATAAGTTTTGCTCAATATTGTTTACTTTTTGCTCGAGTACTTCATTTCTCAGCACGAGGTTTTTGCAGGTGTTTTTTAGTTCTGTGCATTGGTTTTCATAATCCTTCATTTTCAGTTCGTACTCATCCACTTTGTCAGAGTAGAACTGGAGGATACTTTGTAGGTTTTGTAGTTCACTACGGACGACGTCACGTACTTCACGTCTTATCTCAAGTACTATCTTTTCCTTCGGGTTTGTAGATGGTTGTTGCTCATTATCGCCATCGGTGTTCTCGTCATCCTCAGCATTAGGCATTATGAATGAGATCCGTTTAGGCTTCGCGTTCCCGGTACAGGCCCGGCATTTCCAGTCTGCCGATTCGGTAGCGAATAGCGTACTAAGTTGATCAGTAGATAAACTAGCACAGGCTCCATGCAACCACTTAGAACATTTGGTACACTGCAATCCTGGGTTCTTTTTGTTTATCAATTTAACACATTTAGCACATTTCACCATTTTGCGTTGTAGGTTAGGAATGTCGTTACAATGAAATTTTTAACTGCCTGCGTACGCGTCGGTTTCGCACGACAGCAAGCGAGCGAATGAAAAGTGTCTTTAATGCAATCTCAAACCTTATTTTTCCTAGACTATTGTAAAAGTTGTTCAGATTGATCGGTAGAGTATGTTTTTTAAATGTTAATGATACTTTTCCTTACACCCTGTATTAACCGATTAAAGTTAATGAAATTTTAATTACGATCTAGAAACCAATGTATGTGCTTTGTATTTTTCAGATTTCGTTTGATTTTTTTTTAAGACAGATCTTCGTTTTGTATGGAGCGCCGGCCGTAAGAATTATATCCTATTAAGTTTACACAGTTCAAATTTTCAGTAGAGCACTTGTTCTTATGTATTATAGAGAGGGATCAAATTCGCTTGGCACGAACTCGTAAAGTTTTTGATAGTGAACATTTTGTGGTTTAGTGTTTGCAAACCAAACCTAAGATGAGCTAATTGCCTGTTTGAGGTTTGTTTTTGGTAAAAGTCAGTTTTACTGTGTCTGTTGTTTTGAAGTAGTGGTTACATTCAAAACTCTTGATTTTGTAGTTTGTGGTATCTGCTGGTTTGAAGTTAGGTAATCAAATCGTAATAAAATAATAATAGTAAAAATTTATTTCACAATAAGGCACTTCGTTGAGATGACCAAATCTTTCTCACCGATCCCAGCTACCCAATCCGCCGCGTAACCACAGCAACGTCCTATGCCGAGGTCCGTACCCCTCTGGATGCCCCTAGGTAGGTTGCTTAAGAGGATATAATTCGAAGCGTGCTCCATACAAACGTACTATAGTGATAATTTCAATACTAACCAATTAAACTCAATGAAATTTTTCAGAATCAATCTAAAAACAAATTTCTATGCTTGTATAGAGTCAGATTTTTGTTAAAATGTATAGTTTTAAAGTTACAGCGCCTCAAAGATTTCCATACAAATCTTAAATTAATCCTAGCATTGAAACTGTAAATTTTAACGAAAATCGGACTCCATACAAGCATAGATATTTGTTTCAAGATGGTTTCAGCAAAATTTCATTGAGTTTAATTGGTTAGTATTGAAAATATCACCATAGTACGTTTGTATGGAGCGCGCTCCGAATTATATCCCCTTAAGTTCATTCATTTGGCTCGGTGTACCCTTCGTGGTCCCTCCAATAGTCCGCAGTAAAAAGCAGTAACTGCTCCAACGCAGCAACGCTGTATTAGTCATTTCAAATCTTAATTAGTGATTAAGTATTAACTTCATTTGTAAGGTTTTTTGTTTTTACCCCTATATGGAACAGTGATTTTTTTAACGTTTTCGATGTTGCTGCCATAGAGAAAGTTGTTCAGTTCGATGGTCTGAACATCCCCTTAAAATAGTGTCAGCTTATTAAGAAGGACCATGTATACAATTTTTGACTACAATATGATACTGAGGATTCAGAATATCTCTAACTACCCCCTCGGGAATATAGTCGTGAGCATATGCTTATGCTTATGCTATGATACAGGTTATGAGATCATCCAAGTGGAGATTGAACCCCTATTATGTGCAGGATAAAGTGATTCACAAAACATGTTCATATCATACCAATTTTAACTTTTTATTACTCCACAAAAGGTATACCTGTTCATACCTATTTGGAATATCTCAGACAGAAGAATGTGTTCAACTTTGAGGCTAAACTTAGAGCCGATCTCGAAGCCAAGCGTGATGACCTTAAAGGTGGACTTCCGATGCCAGCGACCGATGCGTCAGACGCGCGCGGCTCTTGGCTGACGGCCGATGCAACAATACTAGTTACTATGAAAACGTATGGCGCCGCTTTCGATGCCAGCGACTGACGCGTGCGATGCGATAGACATATGGCATATGACAGAACCACGCGTCAGACGCGCGCGTCAGTCGCATCGGCCGCTGGCATCGGTAGTCCACCTTTAAGCCAGAGCACCTGCGCTCATCCTGTACAATTACCAATTTAAATATATTCAGGCCCATCCATGGGGGCATGAAACAAAGGCTTTTGTGATCCAAGCCTATCTGGGCAATCGTTTAAGAGAGAGGGGAAATGATTTCCGTGTTAGGTTGAACTTGATCCAACGCGTGTCATTAACAATACCTACAACATGGAAACGGAGCAAATGGGCACGTTTGGGCCAGGTATGGCTAGGCGGTCTTTTCGATTAAGGCCGGATAGTACGATTATGATACAAGTGAGCAAAGTTGGTCATTACAGACGAGGGCAGACGAGTGCCGCAATTTAAGAGCCGAGTCTGTAATTACCAATGCTCACGCGTTTCATACGACGTTTTTCAACATACTTGCGAGGAAAAAGTAAAAAATTTCGTAAAACACGACTATTTTAGACAAATGTTTTGTGGAAAATGGCGCTTGGGCTTCTTTTTTTTACGGCCCGTCCCTTTGGTTGAGATAGCTATCCGCGCGCAGGTCGACGAAGAGGCAATGACTAAGCTGACATTCATCCAACGTCATCTTGTTACAAACAACCTAATATTAAAAACGGTATAAACATAATATTTAAGTAATAGAAATTAATTTTTTGTTTACTAGAATAGATTTAAAAACAAACTATAGAAAACACTAGCACTAGTGCGATATTATTAGCGTGTTCTTTAAACCGCATTATGTACCTAAAAGCGATGCAATAAGAGCCACTTTACGAGCAAGTATGTTGAAAAATATGCTATGCTACTAAATATGTTTCAGAACAGAACGTGTGTTCAACAAGTATTAACATCAAATCATATATTTTCTTTAATGTATTCACCCCAGAAGCGGCACAAAAACTTAGTAATAAATAAAGCAATTTTATGAAGGGATTTTTGTACTTACTTATTCCTTTTGAGGGTGAAGTGAATAACAGATGTTGCGAATGCTTATGTATGGTAAAATTTACGTTTAGGTTGTTTTGAATTTTTTGAATACATTCAAACTAGATGCAAAATTTAAGAAAACGTGTAGGAACGATTATTGTAAAAAAACAAGAGATGTTCTTACTTCTTTGGCAAAGTACTTAGGTATTTACAAGGCATTACAAAAATACAAATAAACATTTATGGTGGTGGTCAAGACTATCAAACTGAACAACTTTCTCTATGACACCAACATCGAAATCGCGAAAAAAAATCAACCGTTCCGTACAAAACTGCAAACTTATTCGAGCCAAATGTATGAGACAGCAGATTTTTTTTTTCGCGATTTCGATATTGGTCCCCTAGTGAAACTTGTTCAGTTTGATAAAAAAACGTTTGTTCCATACTAAACTACAAATCTACTCTAGGTAAATTTATGGGGCAGCAGATTTTTTTTTCATGATTACAATGTTGGGCCCGTAGTGAAAGTTGTTCAGTTTGATGGTCTTAACAACCCCCTTAAAAGTTATAAATGTTTACTTTTACTTTTGTAACCCCTTGTAAAGAAAATGCTCGCCGAAATTAAAAACCCATGACTATCATCATCATCAGGCTGTACTTCTGAATTTCGAAGTTTGGAATTGAGATTACGTTATTGCTAAAGTACGAGAGTACAACGAACGTTATCTCGAAATTTGGAATTGTGATGTACGTTATTGCTAAAGTACTGGAGTAGTTTCACTTACATTGTCTCAAAAGTATCGTATACCGATACAACCTACTTTATTTGGAATGTTTACGATCGAGACGGACTTACAATATCCTTAATTTCGAATGTTTTCTATAACGATATAGAATTAGTACCTACGTCAGTAACCGTGAATGGAGTTTCAAATTGGAAAACATCTTTAAATAACAAATGATTAGTATCTACTGCTGAATATAGGCACATATTATTAGTTACTTCGATACCTTTGACTAATTATTATAAGGACTAGCCTTGCGGTAGCATTTCCCCTCTGCCACAGTATAAGCACAATTGATCTTGTGCATTTACATTCAATTTTACACCTTATCACTAAACGAGACAGCCTATAATTACGAAATAATAACTTCGAACTTAGAACGTTTGGGGTTCACACGAGACTACTTTTCATGATTTTTGACATTCAAAATTAGAATCTAAAGTTATAGGGAATAAAATCCAAAGTTGCGGATTTCATGTTACCTCGCCCCCCGCAAAAAGTGGCAGAAATGTTTGTTAGTAGAATTACATGCGTAACCAGTCCACATATAAATAGTCAAAGTGTAAAAGGTTTAACATATGCATGTTTACATGGAGAAATTCTAATGCATTTGTGAAGTATATCAGCAGAAATCAAGCAAGCGCATCGCTTGCAATGCGCCAAAGTGTAGGTGCTTATCCAACGGCCGAGTGACAGAGGCCTGACATAGGCCTCTCCCAAGGCGTACCACAAAACTCTATCCTCGGCCTTCCTCATTCAGTCGCCCTGTCGTGATAATTATTTGTTTATGTATAACTATAGTGTACGTGGAAGCTGAAAATGATTGTTGTTTATCAAAATACGCTACCAACTCATCCGCTTCTACAATATTTTGTTTATATTATAGGAGGAAGTGATGCATTCACTTAATTCTATTTATAACGATAAGTTTCAGTTGGGAGCTGACGTTCAGATCTTTTATAAACTTCCATCAGTCAAAAGACTTTGTAATATAACATAATAATAAACTATTTATACCTTGACACACTCGTGTCAGAGTGAATGAGAGTGGAGAAACTTTATACAATCATTAAGAAACGCACGTACATAAGCGCAGTGTTCACCTATACTAGCAAAGACATAAGTTTTGGTAGGCTTACTTATTCTTTGTCGTAGCCTTATGGCTGAGGGACGAGACCATATCGTGGGCTGCTTGTATCACCATAGCTCTCCAGGCCGCTTAGGCCGATATGTGCTGGCCTATAGTGTTGCCTCTATAATTTCTTTGACTGTTTCGGTTCTCTTCCCATATACGGAAACGTTCGCTCCTTGTTGGCGACGAATTAAGTACCTACTTGATTTAACTTTTTAGGGTAAAAACATTTGACCGGATATCTTTATAACAATAAAATGTAAAGTGAACTCAAACTACCTATACAGGGAATAAATCTATAGTGTATTAGACGTAAGATTTTCTCCTTTCTTCCTTTGAATGTTAGTAAAAATTTAACCTTATTTTCAATTAAGTTAGGTCAAAGTTTCAAAGTAAGAAAACTCGGCAAGCTTATACAATATTTACGTAGATTGGTTGTTAATTTTTTTCAGTACAGTAATGGATTCAGTCAATCCTAATCTACGATGGATACCTTTCACTAACGAAGGTAAACAGCTACAGTAAAGAAGTAAAATTAAGTAATTGATTGATTGAAAATTTGAAAGGTTCAAAATTCATGTGCCGAAAAAGCCGTGGTGGCCCAGCGGCGAGTCACCTTGCAGGAGGCGATGGTTTGATCCCCGTCCAGGCCGACTCGTACCAATGACTTGTTCGGAATTTATGTACGATTTGTAACACCCCTGGCAATTTCGAGGCATGTATTGTACCCACTGTCCATTACAAGTGGCAACGGGCTCACCCCCCGTGATTTTCAGTACTACTGGTGAAACGTGGATGTTCTGAGGTTCCGTAATACAATTTTTTTTTCTCTTAACTGACAAATACAGCATAGCTCAGGGAGCGGTTACTGCTTATTACAGCGGACATAGGAGGACCCATAAAGTTATTATACCTTACATGAGTAGAGGAACTGACATGAGTTGTCAAATGAAACAGTTTTTGGAGGTTTTCAGGAGATTATCGGCAGGGTAAAAATTCGAGTTCTGGAGTGTGATTTTTGAAACTCATACGTTGAAATCAGCAGTTGTAAATATCAATATTACTATGGAGATAGCATAGCACAGCATAGCATATGCTCACGAATATATTTCCCAAGGGGGTAGTCAGAGATATTATGAAACCTCAGAACATCCACGTTTCACCAATAGTACCGAAACTCTGTCCATTGTGACGGGAGGTGAGCCCGTCGCCACTTGGAGATACGCATCAAAAATCATACTTCAGGAACGCGAATGAGTTTCAAAATTCCACTCCAGTGTACAATTCTGCATCTAACGTGAAATCGTGGATAATTAATGAAATATTGTTAGTATATTTCACAAAATTATCTACGATTTCACTTTAGATTCACTATTTATTCACAGAAACGGAATTTTTACCCTGAGATAAGATCCCCAAAAACGGTTTTATTGCCGCGCGTCACGTTTATTCTTTCCATTATAGGTGTCGCTAGGTACATCTCACTCAGCTGTTATTTACTCTATTAGTAACTATATGGGAGGACCACACTAGTGACGGCATACTTCATTGAAAAACTAGCATCGGCGTCCGTCTGCAACTTCGTAGGCGCAGACCACCGACTATCAAAATATTTGTTTTTATAAAACAAATAATTTATTTAAATAAATAAAAACATCAATCACAAAAATATAGCGGTCAGCACAAGCTTCGTCAATAACACAGATACACAAATAAACAGACATAAATCAGCAACAAGCTTCGTCAAAACATTGAAAAACACGCTCAGTCAAATAACCCGCCCCTTGTCGAACCTGGTGCAAAGGAGCCCAAAACGCTAGCAGCGTTGCCACGCTGAATTGCAATCGCTAGCCTCTGCACCAGAACCGACCCAGAACGGGGATCACAATTTCGCTCCCTCAGCCGACGGCCAATCTCCGCAACGAAGGTCTTTGCCTCGGCACCCCAAACCCCCGTGGACTCAACGGCGACTGGAACAAAAAGATAATCGGCCACCAGGGCCGAATACATTGCATATGTTCTTATTGCATTTTGTATCGTTACACATAGATAATAGTAACATAATTTATGCAACTTCTCCGTCAACTCATAAGCATACTTCCAGGATGATTTATTTTTACAGCCAGAACTAACCTAAAATAAGATCGTATAGTCTTCATGTTTGTATTCTGGAGCGTCATCTATTGTTACAGCTATCTTCCCGCAATTTATATTGGTGCTAAAATAAACCAGGTCTTGTGTTTAAACATGATGTAATATGTATTTTCGTTGGTAAATGAGATTAAATGTTTCTGTATAAAGGTTCAGCATTTTATTTGGTTTTAACAGAGAATTTTACTGGTCGAGGTATTACAGCTCTTAAAAGTACGGGTTTCCAAACCCTTTATCATATCGCGACTACAGAATAAATTTTTCACAACACCACAGATCAGGTAAGAGTATACAACGTGTTAATGAGTAAACGCAAAACTAGGAAGTAGTTTGTTTAGAATCGAAAGCAGAATCGAATTATCATGTTTTCAACATAGGTAAAAAAATATTAATAATTTGTATAATTTTTAAATTTATTAAACTCGATCTCATCTTACCGCACAGCCATGCCAACTTACTACCAAAACAAGATGCTTAAAAATGTATCCATGAGCACGTTAGCGCTTTCATTCATTGCTGAAATGATAACAAATCATTTTTGCATGAAAACTTAAAATGTAATTAACTTTAAATTTTAACTATCAAAATAATTAAATTATTGTTTCAATCGAATTATATTGTTATAAATCAGTTGGGATGTATGAGATTTTGCGCTTATTCATTAACACGTTGTATAGTAATCGGAAAATCATTTCATCCCTATTTCAAATGAAGTATAGTGCCTCCTTTATTTAGTACAACCATCGCATCTTAGCGGAGTACTTATTTGTCTTATAATTATTGGTTTTCAATTGTAATTTGAATTTAATTTAAACTTGTAAGGACACAGTCCCTCTCTCCACTGTGAGATAGTTTAATTAACACTTAACTCATTTAAATCTCAATTTTGTTAACTCATTATTAAATGTACAAGTTTGTAAAAACTTGTAACTGCCTCGCCGGTTCACTTAGATTGGATCCTTAATTGGATTTTACATTAAGATTGAGGTCTTATAGACCCTTAGGGCGTAGGCTTTCAAGTTCACATAACCATTGTGCTTCAAAGTTTAGGTTATTCAATTATCAGTACCTTACATGATGTGTAAATACCAAATAAAGGTTCTAATTGGGATGGATCCCAATTAGAATAGCTATGAGTCTACAAAGTAGTGGTAGAGTCTCCTGACCTATTTGTTTCGGAAAAAAATACCTATTTGAAATACTTGTAGCATGAGGGCTATGTGGTTCCAGCACTAACGTGACCAAAAAAACCAAAAAACTAATTTAAATCAAAATCAACCTTATCTTCATAAGTCTTAAGGTGGTTGCAGAGTTGTTGTGGTGTGATATAAAGCTTTGAAGTTATCCATAGAAAATTTCAAAGCTTTATATCTTCGTAATTGCCCGGCCCAAAACGGCCCGATAGCACAGTCTGTAGTGAACCTGCCTGCTGTGCCGAGGGTCGCGGGTTCGAATCCCGTAAGGGACAAATATTTGTATGATGAATATGGATATTTGTACCCGAGTCATGGATGTTTGTATCTATATATGTATTCTATATGGTTGTCTAGTCATCATAATACAAGTCCAGTCTAGATTCTGGTACTTTAAATGTGACTAGATAATTTGTGTGACAATGTCCAAGATATTTATTATTATTTATTGTTAATTATACTATAAATTGCAAATGTTATTTGATACGCGGCATCTAGATTTTCTAAACTATTTTTCCATATATAAAATATTACTTTTAATTGTACCGGCTTCGCGTATTACGCGTCGAACTTTTGTATGAAATTGACAACTCTGCAACTACCTTAAGAGTGAATCATCGTAAAATTTTCAAAGTGACTTATGACCTTTTTGTGAACGAAGTGTATGAACGTGATATACAGGGTGTTTAGGTAAACAGTTGCATTACTTTATAGGGTTATTGTACCCATTATACTGAACATTTTTCCCAAAGAAGCCTATAGGAAATTCGCAAAAAATAATTTCGGCTTTCCATACAAAAATTCGGTCAGCTGATTGAATTTAGTACGGAAAGTTAAAAAAACTTGTGGTTTACACAGGGGGTTAAGGTAAACAGTTACATTACTTTATGGGGTTGTTGCACCCATGATACTGAACAACGTTAAAGTAGACATGTACAAAGGGCGAATCTATAAAGAGATTTCTTCCAGCAGACCAGCAGACTTTTCATACAAACTTTCGAGAATTTCCTATTAGTTTCTTAGGGAAAGTTAAATTAGGATTATATATTTATTATACTTACGTATGTATCTATGTATCGGTATATATGAAATAATAAGTTTTTGTTCAGATTGTGTGTTTCAGTTTGTTTATTTCTTTGATTTGTGTACACCTAGCCTGCCTCACTTTGTAAACTTTCTCTTTATCATGGGTCTGCTGGAAGAAATCTCTTCAGAGATAAGCTCGCCCTTTGTACTTGTCTATTATGCTGTATTCATCTGTATTTCCGTGTGTACAATAAAGTGTTAAAATAAATAAATAAATAAATAATAAAGTTGTTCAGTATTATGGGTACATCAAATTCACTCATGGAAAATGAACAATTACATGCCTTCTGCAGATCATAATATGAACCATTAGAAAAAAACTGCTTCAATCTGCTTTTATTTTCACACAGAGTTGAATATTGTTCGATCAGTAAAGCGTAGAGTTACTGGAACTATAATAAATGTTAACACAATGATTCAGCAAGTTTACTGTTCAACGTTTGGCAAATCAGATTTAATGCTATGGTCCATCGCTGATTCTCTTTTTCCGTTATGTTTTTTAGTTTAGGTACCGCATTTTTTATACCATGCCAATTTTCTGTTTCTGTTCTATTTAATCTTCCTAATTAGAATGACCCATATAAAGAAGTTAAAAGGAAAACTATCACCTCCAAGTAGTCTTGAAAAGTTAACGAGTAATAGTCGACCAACTTATAAAATGTACTTTTTAGACTTTATTAGCTCCTAAACTGTAACAAAAATCCCAGAAATCCAAAAAATCTAAGTCCGTATATTGTGACCGGCAACTACGGAACCCTACTCTGCGCGTAGCCCGACACGCACTTGGTCAGTTTTTTTTACATTATCTCATAAAACAACGGCTACAATTCTGACGTTACTCATTGGCCCGTATGCGCAAGTCAGTTTAATTTCGTAGCTCGTTTATTTACATTAGTTACACTCTAATTACTTCGTTAAAGACGTGGACGAGGGACGTCTTACGTCAAGGTGAAGGTCTTTTAGTCTTCATAAATTTGCCTACAACTACAGCTAAACTCGAGAGCAATGAATCCGGGTCACCAACATACCTTAATATCTCCGAAACTAAGAATGAAAGCTTATTCTAATAAAAAGTATTTTATAGACTATTTAATACTTCTTAAATTAAATTAATCACATTTCTTAGTTTTAATTTGTTTTACACAACTACAATACAAATGCGTTGGTCCCGTAGAAAATAGTGTTCAGTTTGATAGTATGACTATCCCCTTCATAAACCGGCAATCTATTCAAGGTGTTACAAAATTAGAAATAAACAGTTTCGATATTGGTCCTATAGCGAAAGTTGTCCAGTTTGATGGTTTAAACCACACCCGGTTTAGACCATCAAACTAGAAAATTTTCTGATGTTCCATACTAAACTACAAATCTACTCGAGCTAAATGTATTGACAGCTGTTTTTTTCGCGATTTCGATATTGGTCCAAAAGTGAAAGTTGTTAAGTTTGATGGTCTAAACAACCCTCTTCAAAGTTTTAAATATTTATTTAACTTTTTTAACACCTTGTAGAAAGAGAAATTCTGATTTCATAAATACAATCAGCTTTACATTCGTCAAGTCCAGGTTAATAGACCTCATGATAAACTATTCACTACCTAGATACGAGGCCAAACAAATAATGGGTAGTTTCAGAAACCCAACTCTTTCGGTCGTACTGCACTAGAATACAAAGTGATATGTACTCAGTGACAATCGTGACTAGATTCTAAATCGTCTGATCGACAAGGTGGGTTGAGAGTAGGATACGTTCATTTGTTCTAAATTAGCTATTGATTTTAGAGTGCTATCACATTAGGTTTGCAAGGTTAAGGCACAGAATAAATACTAATACTAACCTTATACAGGATCCAACTTAATATGCTGACAGTTTTTTATGAGGATGATCAGACTATCAAACTGAACAATTATCTCTATGGGACCAATGTCGAAATCGCGAAAAAAATACAGCTGGTCCATACTAAACTGAAATCTTACTCGACCCATTTGTATGGGACAGTTTGATGGTCTGCTCATCCACTTAAAAAGTGTCAGCTTATTAAGAAGGACCCTATATAAGGCGCGGTTTAAACAGAAGAGACGTGTGGCGGTAGCGGATAGTCAAAGTAGCACACTTATAAACATTATAGTACTCGTACGTAGCATAACGTCGTTTGCAGAATTACGCCCGCACCTCCAGGCGACGTCACCTGGAGGCGCGGGCGCGATTCTCCTTTACGACAAAAACTATGCTACGTACTATAAGGTTTATATTAAATTACTTAGATTATCCGCCACCGCCACACGTCTCTTCTGTACAAACCGTGGCTAAGAATCACTTTGAAAACAGATTTAAATGAATAGCGACTCTCTCAGCACTACAATAAGGTGCGAAGTTATTGGCACCCGTCCTATCGTACAATTCGCGAATAACCTACCAACAGAGCGCGCGTGCAAACAAAAATGAACCGAGTCATTAGACATGAAAGCTTCCTTTACATTGGCTCCCTCTTTCATTCTTTCACGTGCTAGCATCGTGACATGCATCGGTAGGGTTTTCAAGAATTGCCGCCGTTTTGTGAGAAGTCAATGCGAGACTTGAAAACCCTAGCGATGTCACGCTACCAGCACGTGAAAGAATGAAAAAGGGAGAATATCAAAAGGAAGCTTTCATGTCTAATGACTCGGTTCATTTTTGTTTGCTCGCGCGCCGTTGTGACGGTTGGTCGTTTATTCGTGAATTGTACTGTAGGACGGATACAAATAACTTTGCATCTTACTGTCGTGCAGAGAGAGTCGCTATTTATTTAAATCGGTTTTCAAAGTGATCCTTCTGTACCGGTAGGTGCCGTACTTATTCTGTGCTTAGGCTCAGTTTTTCATATTGTGACGTCATCTTGTCATTTTCAGTCCTTTGTAGGCAGTGTCCGGGGTGTGGTTAAGGTATAGACTTACCTATCATAGAGATTGCGAACCAGCGTTAGAGATTTGCGGATTACCCAGGGGAGAGCTAGGCGTATCGGAGGATCAGTCCGTCACACAGATAGGCTCTTGTGTAATCATACTAGTACTAAAGGTAATAAAACTGTTTCAACAAGTGTAGAGTAGTAGAGTGATTTAGCTCTCTTTCTACGTACGTCCGAATCCAAGCGAGAGGGAAGGTCTCTGGAGTCATAAGTACTTTTGAATTTATTATGTTAACACTGAGAGATTTTCACATTCGCGCCCTATGTTCTAATGTGCAAATTTTACACTTCACAAACACTTTGAAAATGTTTACCTATCGATTGGTCAAGCAAAAAAAAAATCTACTGTTACATACTAAACTGCAATGCCTACTCGACTCAAGTGTATGCAACGGCAGATTTTTTGTTCCGATCGGGTTGCTCCCATAGTAAAAGTTGTTCAGTTTGATGGACTGTTTGATAGACTCTTAGTTTAAAACGATGCTAATGGAATTTATGAAAATTTCACCGTATATAGTGCGTCCAAGATAGCTCCCTGATTTTGACTGATCGTTTTAGAGCGAATATTTTACTGTTCCAAAAAATTTTGACTAGTAAACTCTTTAATTTTATGTTAAATGTTAATTAATCTTGTATATTTTTAGTGTATTATAAAGTTTTGACGGCTTAAACAGCTTTCAAAAGTAAAATAAAATCTCTAAAACCACCTGTCAAAATCATGGAGCTATCTATTGGACGCACTATAATATATGAACAAGATGCAAAGTCTCATGTAACATATTAGTACATTTTTGTTAGAATCAATTGATATGTTTACTGTTAGCAAGATGGAATAATACCAAGACAGTACTCGATTCGATGATATTTGTTTCTGAATTTTGTCATTTTGGACTGTTGGTTGTTTAGTATCGAAGTGTTTGTCCCAGTTTTTCTACATGAAACTGAAATTCTCAAAAAAGTAAACCAATCAATATACGTGTTAATGAATTAACGCAAAACTAGAAAGTAGTTTGTTTAGAATCGAAAGCAGAATCGAATTATCAAGGTTTCAACATAGGTAAATTTTTATAAAATTAAATAATTTGTTTGTAAAATTTAAAATTTACTGAACTCGACCTCTACCTACTGCGAGGGCATACTTAGCCCACTTCCTACCAAAACAATATTCTAAAAATGTATCCATGAGCACGTTAGCGCTTTCATTAACTGCTGAAATGACTGAAATTCATTTTTGTCTCAAAACTTAAGATGCGAATAACTTAAAATTTAAACTATCAAAATAATGAAATTATTGTTTCAACCTAATTATTTTGTTGTAAATCAGTTGGGGTGCATGAGGATTTGCACTTATTCATTAACACGTTGTATAAATCTATCACAATGCTAACAATTTTTTCCAGACTATTTCTGTTTCCCTTGTTACAACGTCTTTGATGTGGGTCTTCTATCTTTCGATGCTGACGTGACCGACTTGCAAATTGTTCTTCACTAGATAAAGGGTTGCATACTTTCTTCCTCTGCGGAATTATTTATAAGGTGTTGTGTAATAGAATAGGGAAGATTTTTTACTTAGTTTATATTATACGTTTTTAAAAAACGACAAATTGTGGCATAGGAGAATCTAATATTGGTAGTTCTTTGTTTCCGTCTTTCCGTCTCGTGCTGCGACGCTTTTATATTATTTTTCGCCACCCCCCTCCACCCCCTTTCACTCACTCTCTCTCTCTCACATACACACACACACACACAATGTAACAATCTCCTTCTTTATATTCAGAATCTGGCATTTACAGAATCTGTCATACATAGAATTTGTCATTCAAAGAATCTGTCATTTACAGAATCTGCCATCTATAGAATCCGTCATTTCCAGAATCGGTCGTTTATAGAATCTGGTGTTCTTAGAATCTCATCTATTTAGTTATTCAATGGATTGAGTTTAAATTTTGATCGCACAAACTAAAACTATGCTACACACAACTGACACAAAACAGATACCTACTTTATGTCATGAGTTTTTAAAATTAAATTGGGAAATTCATAATTTTGTAAAAGTTAAAAGCAATTTGTAAAACGAAAAGCCATTAATTTCCATTACGGAACATCGACATTCGATTGAACGAACGGTTTTAAATTTAAAATTACTTCTCCGAAATGATTTACAACATTGATGTATGAAACAAAATTAAATTTCTGATTTAAAAATTCAAACCATCGAAACAATACTGTCTGCATTCATTATAATAACAGGTAGTTGCAGTGACTCTATAATTAGCTCTAAAGCCTTTAACAGACGACCGCGATCGAGACAGTGGCGTTTCTTCAACATTCTTACGTTCGACATAATTGACAACATTTCATTTTAAGAAAGGTACCAAAATAAGAAAATCATTTGGAGATTAGGTATGTGACTCAAAGCTTATAAAAAATTATCAGATTTTTCCTAAGAGGAAGGATCTCCATAGAGTCCGCACACTCAAACCTAAACGTCAAAAAAGTGGACACTTTACAATTGGTATGGCTCACTCTAGTCTTAAAGAGAGATCCTTCCTCTTAGGATTTTTCTATCCATTATTTCTCGAGTTATTTGAAAAATACTGAAAAATATAATAGAGGTTGAATGAGATTTTATTCCTTAGCCTGCTTGGCTTTTCTCAACAAAAAAATTGCTTTTCTATTGTATTTGACAGTTTTTATTTTTAATGTTATTGCGGCCAAGGTATCTTAGCCATAAGTCCTTTGTTTTTCAGAAAATTCAAAAGTAAATTAAAATAGAAATATCGGTCAAAAATTAAATCGGAAAAATACGTATCTCTTATTTTTTAACCTATTTTGATATTATTTTTTAAATATTTTGTTAAAAAAATGATATAATGTCAATTATCAGACAAAGTAATATAATAAATTGCTCCAGTTATGGTTTATAGTGCGTCGATATTTGTTAATTTAATAACATGGTATTGTCATATATCAACAAATAAATAATAATAAATAGTCTCTCTTAAAAATTTAATTGAATAATTCAATTTTGTCTCTTTTTATAATATTGTATAATTGTTGCCTAAAATTATACAATGGTAAATGCTGTGTACGCATATAATTGACCCGCATGTAGGATATATTGCCTCTGTACAAAATATTGTAAAAATGTGATTTTATGTTGGTACCTGTTGGTGCGCCAAATAAATACAATTTTTTTAATTAATCAATCAATCAAATATATGGTCCTTCTTAATATGCTGACACTTTTTAAGGGGATGATCAGACCTCCAAACTGAACAACTTTCTCTGTGGGACCAACATCGAAATCGCGAAAAAAGCTGCTTTTTATTTATTTATTTTACAGCATAATAGACAAGTACAAAGGGCGAGCTTATCTCTGAAGAGATTTCTTCCAGCAGACCCATACAAAACTGCAAACCTACACTAACCAAATGTATGGGACAGCTGAGTTTTTTTCACAATTTCGATATTGGTCCTATAGAGAAAGCTGTTCAGTTTAACGGTCTGATTATCCCCTTAAAAAGAATCAGCATATAAAGAAGGACCCTGTATATTTATACGCCAATCATCATTCCATGCCATTTCATGCTTTACCATGTCCTATTTTTCAAAATTATTTCTACACACCATATGGGACGCATCATCTAATGCATTGTTGTCCATTATCACGTGTAAAAGAATTGCATTTTTCATCAGTTAGAGGCTAAAACCGATAACATCCGCCCAGTTTGGGATTATATTTCAGCCTCAGAGGATCTCCATAGAGTCCGCATAAATTTACGATTGTAGTTAGTCTCTTTTGTCTTATGATGTACCTTTAATAGTAGAAGGAGATGGTACTATAGACAGTTGTTTATGCAACTGTACACTTTTTTTTGAGCTAGTGTGTGTGAAAAGTGACCGTAAACATAAGGCCATATGTCACTTGGTGCCTTTTGTCCATACTACTTGACACCACACACTCAAACCTAAACGTCAAAAAAAGTGGACACTTTACAATTGGTATGGCTCACTCTATTAGGTATAATCTCTTTGATTGCAGCCCAGACACCATAAGGCAAGGTGCACCATAATTAAATCCATTCTCATGACTTGGTTTCCTGTTCCATCACATTCAGAAGAGTACGGACGAGAGAGTGCAGCTGTGTTTATGTATAAACACAACTACATAAAAGAACAAATAAAATCTCATGTCAACATTACCCATTCTTAGCTATAGCGTCTTCGTCTTATCGTGTGGGCAGCAAGCCCTGACGGTGTCAGAGTTTTTTAGACCGCCTTACGGCCTATGACGTGGTTTCTACGTAACGACCACTACCAGCAGAGATAGTAGCCAACCATCGTGCCAACCGACGCACGGAATCATGTTTCTTTTCAGAGAATCAGGTGATTCAGCCTGCAATGTCCTAACCAAATGGTGAAAAACACACAGTGTCATATCACGAGGTGCCCGCCGTGGGAATCAAACCCACGACCTCCGTGTCAACAGTTAAGTCGAAAAGTGTAATTGATTCTGTAACAGTTTTAGGTGGAACCTTCATTTGTTTTTCGTAGTACCTATACTTCATTCCATATAAGGATGAAAAGATTTTCCGATTCTTATTTAGCGTTCTGGCCAATTCTGATTAGCAAATATAATTTATTTATAATATCAGACAGATACTACCCTACATATATTAGACGTTACTAAAGCTGTTAGAAGAATAAGTGAGAGTAAGTGTTTCAAATCGTTGTTTCTGTACATCAAAATACCCTTAAAATTTCGTTGCTATTTGAAATGGAGTATAAGTACTAAAGTACTCTGTGGTGTGTACTACATTTGTTATGCATCAAACTCATTTAAATTGAAATGTTTTTTCCCAAATAAGCTTTAACAATCCCTGCATCAAAATTCATAGAAATTTTAATTAATGCGACGTCATACGTCCAACAAAATAATTTTAATTAAAAACCTGACCGAATGCTAAAAAAATACCCAATTTCATTTTACGTTTGGCGCGATACCAGGTAAAAAGAACATTATAAATTCAGTATATGGAGCTTTCTTTCATTTCAAGGCTATTAGAAAGAATTCATCTTCTTTTGACGAGTCATTGAGTTTGATTCTCCTTCGCCATCGTAGGGAAGACATTTTGCCATCAGAGGCTCGCTTATTGCAGGTGCACCAGATACCTCAGTTGTCAGTTCTTTGGAAGACATGACCAGTCCATTACGTCACTTTTATAAACAAGGAGGACAAATATTACTAAGCAATTCTTATTTTCAATAAATTCTTTACACATAACCAATTAAAAATATCTGAACGCCTAAAACATCAAATTTCTCTACGCAGTTAGGGTGATCATAAACATCTGAGCAGTTTAGGAAAAAAGACCTTACTCCGTTGTTATACATTTCAATTTTAAATAACATAATAAAGAAATAATTGAAAATAATTTGTTCCGATATTTATCACAAAATACAAGTTTCGATATAATTGGTAATATTTACAGAATTTATTGAAAATTAGCACTGCTCAGAAATATTTGAACACCTTGTATGCTACGATATATCTGATGGCGACTGTCCCAATGTTGGGCTTTGCCTCGCTCCGTTCTCTTCGAAAGTCCCTGTTCTGCGCTTCGACAGGCCAGTTCTTAAAGAAACTATCAATGTTGTTCCGCCCCTTCGTCTAGATCCGCCTCGATGCCGATTTCGTTTCGTTTCCGTTCTATAAGGCTATTACGCCTTGAAGACCTTCGTCACTCCAGGGACGTTCACCTTTAGGCAGTGTGGTCGGTTGTAGAATAGTAACGAAGTTTTCTGAAAGCAGCAAGCACACTCGAAACAAAAATAAACTGATATCTCCACACTTTCGGCTTAGTAGGGTCAACACGTCTTTCATGGGTCACTGTATACGTTGTTATAATAAAATCCCCGAGACCATTTTGAATCTTTCCGAAAACATGCTTAAAACTCAAATCAAAAAAGTCCTCTGTAAAAAGCATATTATAAACTGGATGATTATTTAAATGATCAAAATGCTTGGGTCTGAGGTCACTAGCTTATAGTTTATTTACTTTACTGTATAGTATCAATTATTTTATTAAATAGACTATGTATTATTGTATACATAACTTTAGCTTAAGAATTTATATTGTAATAGTTATTAAGTCGTGTTATGTTGTAGAGTTTCTGGCCGCATCTTCTCTACAGCGACAACACGTTCCGACGCGGTGGTAGCTTTAAAAAAAGATTTGACGTTTGATAAGTGTGCTGTAAGCTCCTATATTGAATAAATTATATTGACTTTGACTTTGACACATCCAAGCCGATTTCGCCTCCTTTTCGTTGATGTTTCTGCCTAAATAGTTTGCCAAAGGTAGGCTATAGGTACTTGCTAAATCATATCCGTGGAATCGGTGTCGGTTTGAAGCCGGAACAGGGTGTTTTAGACCATCAAATTGAACAACTTTCATTATAGAGCCAATGTCGAAATCGCGAAAAAGAAATCCGCTGTTCCGTGTTTTGTGAAAGTGGTGTATTGTGAATATGGTATCTTTAGAATGTAATATTTTGTGAATGTGGTGTTTAGATAATGTGTTATCTTGAGAATGTAGTATCTTGAGTATAATGAATGAATGAATGAATGAAATATACTTTATTTACACCAAAAGCAAATTACAATATACAAATATATAATGTTGTTTTGGGAACATGGCGTTTTGCGAATATGATAATTCAGACAAAAATAGCTTATTCCTTTTTGTATTAAAGTTGGTCTCACAGTAAAAGTTTTTCAATTCGATGGTCTGAAGCAACCTGTTCCGGCTTCAAAACTACCTCGATTGCACGGTGTATATACAGGGTGTAAGTGACAGCCTAGCAAATACTGAAACGGTGAACTCAGACCATCAAACTAAACAACTTTTACTATGGAGCCTACCTGAGGAAACGCAAAAAAAAAACCGCTGTCCCATACAACACTGCTGTATCTACCCGACTCAAATCCTGAGGTAGGCTATGCAGTGAAAGTTGTTCAGTTTGATGGTCTGAGTTCACCGTTTCAGTATTTGCTAGGCTGTCACTTACAACCTGTATATCAACAACTTCAGTTCTCTAAAGGTATCACTACATTTCTGAGATGTGATCTCTCAGAGAAACACCGAACCACGGCATGTAACAAACGATAACCCGACATTCGCAGTTAATTCGCAAACTTAAACAGTGCGTATCTGTCGTTGATGTCTCAAAACAGAAGTACCTACGTAGTTCCCAAACTAAATCCTCAAACTTCGCAGTAATTAGTACGCCGCGCCGGGGAGCGTAGACTAATGAAATTTCACTGGCTTTTGTCAGTGTGTTGTTATTTATGTTCTATGTGGAGGGTTTAGAAGTAATTTTTCATCAGTATCTTCTGAAAAGACCCAATGGGGAACAAGATCTAGTTATTTTTATAATTTCTTTAACGGCTCTGGATACTAGTCCTTTTGGGCCATTCGTTATTTTTTTTTTTCTTTATATTCTTTATTTTGATGATGGGATGATAAATGACGATGAATCTGTGGTCGATTTCGTAAGCTCGCGCATTGCCGCCAAAATGACCATGTACGAGTTAACTTGAACCAATACTTATGTTCTGTTATCTTATTTATTTGAGATTCCTGTTACGTCGGTCGCTTTACGCAACTGTTTGGTACACAATACGCACGAAATTATGTCACAAATATCACTAAACCCAATTTTTTACGAATTTCAAATACGACGAAACACAGCAAGAGCTTTATTGACAACGGAGGTGACGAGTAGTGCCTCGCCGGTGGCGCTAGATGGCGCCACATGTACCACCAGCTCAACCTTAGCTGCCGTTGAGACATGTAGTCAGCAAGCCGATAGCGTGCCGGTAGGGCATCTGTGATATAGATACGGTGCTTCAATCTCCGGATTTAAACTAAGTAAGGAGACAAAGGAAAAGTCTACCCTGAAATTAGTTCATCAAAATATTGAAGGCTTTTCCGGCAAAGAACTAGAGATAGAATTATTTTTGGAAAAATTTCAAATTGACATTTTATGTTTAACAGAACATTGGCTGCAAGAAAGTCAAATGATGTTCGGTTTTGAAAATTATTCTATAGCTAGTGCACTCAACCGAAAGACAACAACACGAGGTGGATCAGTTATATTTAGTAAAAATAGTTTAAAAGTGAAAGAACGAAAGGATATTGTTAGGCTCTCGGTTGAATGTAATATTGAACTTTCTTGTATTGAGCTAGAGAACCACATAATTTTGAGTGTGTATAGGCCCCCTAATGCCGAAAACTTTAATACTTTTGAATCTGTGATGGAGGATGCTTTAAAGTTGGCTTTTAAAAGTAGTAAATCCATAATAGTTTGCGGCGATTTCAATGTTAATCTGCTTGAAAACGATTCCCGATGTTGTAGATTAATAACCCTTTTTAAATCTTTTAATTTAAAAAATTTGTTTTTAGAGCCAACCAGAATCACAGCAACGACTGCCACATGCATAGACAATGTATTTTGTAACTGTGATTTTGTCGATAAAGCTGTAATTAATTGCTTAAAGTCTGATCATAGTGGCCAAACAGTTAGTTTTCCAGACATTAAAATAGAACCAAAAATTTCTATACGAATCAGGCCTGCCACTGTTAACAAAATAGAAAAATATAAAGAAACACTTCAACTTAAATTGCCATTACCATATTATCAGCAGAATGACCCAAATACACGCTACAATGAGTTTTTTAATATTTTGCAAAATGAATATGACAAAGTTTTCACAGTTCGGAATATTGTAAAATCAATTAAATTTAAATTCAGCGATTGGGCAACAAAAGGAATCCGTAAAAGTAGAGAAACCCTTTTTGATCTATATGATAAAAAGACCTATACTCATAATGATGAGTTTCTTGAATTTGTAAAACTTTATTCAAAAACATTCAAAAAAGTCTGTATCACAGCAAAATCACTACACATTAGCAGAAAAATTAAGAGTTCAGATAACAAAATCAAAGCCGTTTGGAAAGTAATAAATCATGAAACAGGCAAAACAAAACCACGTGATCCAGACATAACTATTCAAACTGATCACGGTATTATCAGTTCAGAGGCGGGAGTAGCTCAGGAATTTGAAACATTCTTTACAAACATTCCAATAAAGATTACAGAGTCATTAGGTTCCTCATCTGCTCTGGCCGAGACAATACTACAAAAGAATGTAAATGCATGCACTTCCGAATTCAGATTTAGGCATGTTGACCCTGATACAATTGTTAAAATTTATAAAAAGTTTAATCTTAAAAACTCGGAAGATATATGGGGTATGTCGGTTAAGTTGTTTGGATCTGTCATTGGTGTCCTGTCACCTTACTTGGCATCAATATTTAACATCTGCATCGATCAAGGTACTTTTCCCGATCTTATGAAACATAGTAAAGTCGTACCTCTCTTTAAATCAGGCAATAGACATGATCCCAACAATTATAGACCTGTCTCAATATTACCAGTTCTCAGCAAGGTTTTCGAAAAGATTATTCTCAATCAAATGCTGTCTCATTTCAATCTAAATAAACTGCTGCATGATCAGCAGTTCGGGTTTACCAAAGGACGCTCAACTACAGACGCAGGAGTTACTCTGATTCAGCACATCTTCAGCGCTTGGGAGGAGCACCAAAATGCGATAGGCGTCTTTTGCGATCTTTCCAAAGCATTTGATTGCGTTGATCATAAAACTTTGCTGTTAAAACTAAAACATTACGGAGTTAATGGCTCAGCTCTTGATTTGATGGACTCCTACTTAAAAAACAGAGTCCAAAAAGTTTTAGTGAACGGATCTAAATCATCTGGATCACATGTGCAAACAGGCGTGCCCCAGGGTTCAATTTTGGGTCCGTTCCTTTTTTTGGTCTACATAAATGATTTGCCACATATGGTACAAAACTTGTCGAACATAGTATTATTTGCTGATGATACTTCTCTGATTTTTAAAGTAAATAGGAAGGACCAAAAACTTGACGACGTAAATGATACCCTTCAACAAGTTTTGAACTGGTTTAACGCAAATAATCTCGCACTTAATGCAAAAAAAACGAAATGTATAAAATTTGTTTTGCCAAATGTACCAATTGTAGATAACCAAGTAACTTTGAACAGAGATAGTCTAGATTTTGTTGATAATACAGTGTTTTTGGGAATAACGATTGACTCTAGGCTGCAATGGGGTTCCCACATTGAAACTCTAGCTGGTAGGCTAAGCTCTGCAGCATATGCAGTCAGAAAAATTAAACAACTAACTGATATTGAAACAGCCCGACTCGTATATTTCAGTTACTTTCATAGTATCATGTCCTATGGTATTTTATTGTGGGGTCGTGCTGCAGACATTGAGACAATCTTTATCCTACAGAAACGGGCAATTCGAGCTATATATGGTCTGCGCTGTCGTGATTCGCTTCGCGACCTTTTTAAGGAAATTAATATTTTAACAGTTTATGGACAGTTTATTTATGAAAACATTTTATATGTAAGAAAAAATTTGTCGTTATTTCCAAAAAATTGTGATGTCCATAATTACAACACTCGAAACAAAAATAAACTGATATCTCCACACTTTCGGCTTAGTAGGGTCAACACGTCTTTCATGGGTCACTGTATACGTTGTTATAATAAAATCCCCGAGACCATTTTGAATCTTTCCGAAAACATGTTTAAAACTCAAATCAAAAAAGTCCTCTGTAAGAAAGCATATTATAAACTGGATGATTATTTAAATGATCAAAATGCTTGGGTCTGAGGTCACTAGCTTATAGTTTATTTACTTTACTGTATAGTATCAATTATTTTATTAAATAGACTATGTATTATTGTATACATAACTTTAGCTTAAGAATTTATATTGTAATAGTTATTAAGTCGTGTTATGTTGTAGAGTTTCTGGCCGCATCTTCTCTACAGCGACAACACGTTCCGACGCGGTGGTAGCTTTAAAAAAGATTTGACGTTTGATAAGTGTGCTGTAAGCTCCTATATTGAATAAAATTATATTGAATTGAATTGAATTGAATTGAGCAATGGCGCCAAACAAACTCACAAGACCTAGTTCTAGATCAGTGTTGCCAGATCCATGAGTTAAGAATTATCCCATATTTATAGCAAAATCATCGTGCTTTTATCGCATCTCAAATTCTTAAAAGTAGCGTATCTTGAGTCTAAAAGAGAACCAAATGTCCACATGATGCATGAAATTCAATCATTCTTACATTCATTACATGACAATATTTGATTTTACCTATAATTACCTAGTTTTTACTGAAATCCCCTAAATCTAAGTAAAATCTCTTGATTGAAACGACACAGTGAGGAAATATTGCTCTCTAAATTGTTCTCATTAGAACTTCCATTAATATTTGAACACAATTTTACCCAATACCAGAGTTTCGGTACTACTGGTGAAACGTGGATGTTCTGAGGTTTCAGATCTCTGACTACCCCCTTGAGGAATATAGTCATGAGCATATGCTTATGCTTTTACCCAATAGTAAACACCAGTATGATGTATTGTTAGAATTTGACGGAAAATATGGTTGAAGTCAAAGTCAAGTCAAAGTCAATATAATTTATTCAATATAGGAGCTTGCAGCACACTTATCAAACGTCAAATCTTTTTTAATGCTACCACCACGTCGGAACGTGTTGTCGCTGTAGAGAAGATGCGGCCAGAAACTCTACAACATAACACTACTTAATAACTATTACAATATAAATTCTTAAGCTAAAGTTATATATACAATAATACATAGTCTATTTAATAAAATAATTGATACTATACAGTAAAGTAAATAAACTATAAGCTAGTGACCTCAGACCCAAGCATTTCGATCATTTAAATAATCATCCAGTTTATAATATGCTTTTTTACAGAGGACTTTTTTGATTTGAGTTTTAAACATGTTTTCGGAAAGATTCAAAATGGTCTCGGGGGTTTTATTATAACAACGTATACAGTGATCCATGAAAGACGTGTTGACCCTACTAGTTGAAAATAGTGATTGGATATTGTATAGGTACAGGGAATCTACCCGGATATTCGAACTTATCAATAGCGTAAACGTTTTCGTTCCAATGTCAACTCTATTACAGAAGTTCGGTCCGAAACGGTTGCGATATATCGAGATTCGAATGTCCGGGTACAGGGCCACATTCATTTTCACCTGTAACAATTATCGTGGAATTTTTATGAATTATCGTGCGATACACGACTTTTATTTTCTATCGCATGCCACTCAAAACTATCCTGCATGTCTAGTATGATTTCTCTACCCGCGCGCGACGCGCCTTCGCTGCATACAAAATAACCTGTTCCCGCTATTTTCGGAGAGCGCAAGCCGCGCTTACCGCGACTTGTAGTATGGGAAAAAGCCGAGTCGCGCGCGTGTAGAGAAATCATGCTAGACGTGCTCGAAGTAGAATAATTATCGCTCGTCTGGCAACACTGTTCTAGATTACACAATCCTATAGAAGCTCTAGAGACATAAATAAATAGATTACCCACAGAGTCAAAGCTTCTATGGAGCACAGCTCAAAATGATTACGTCACCCGCTCGCATGATCTCGTGACGCCGCTAGCCTAGACGGTTTTGTCATTTGTGTCGGTGAACACAAAGTGTTCTAAACACATTCATCTCTTGAAACAGCTCTCTCCTAAGGCTCTCTGTGGCCAATTTTCAAATTGTACGCATCTAGTCTCCGTCCGCCTTTCAAAGACCGACACTCTATTACCCTGCGGCTCTGTTACGTTTTCCCAAATGCGGTCTGTACTCGGGAAATACATTTCAACAGATGTCGATTCTGCGACAGATAATCAACTGTTCCTTCAACTAGTTAACTCTTCGACACTACATCGGTACTTATACAACGTGTTAATGAATAAGCGCAAAACCTCATACACCCCGACTGATTTAGAACAAAATAATTAGATTGAAACAATAATTTCATTATTTTGATAGTTAAAATTTAAAGTTATTCGCATTTTAAGTTTTCTGGCAAAAATGATTTGTTATCATTTCAGCAATGAATGAAAGCGCTAACGTGCTCAGATACATTTTAAGAATCTTGTTTCGGTAATAAGTACGGTGAGAGTGCCCGAGCGGTGTGTTGATATCAAGTTCAGTAAATTTTAAATTTTTCAATCAAATTATTTAATATTTTGAAAAAAATTACCCATGTTAAATCGATGATAATTCGATTCTGCTCTCAATTCTAAACAAACTACTTTCTAGTTGTCCGTTAATTCATTAACACGTTGTATAGGTAAAACATCATGTGCAAATGTCATGCTTCATTTCCGAGGCGTGTTTTGTGTCCACTGTCCAGTAAAAACGGCGACGGGCTCACTTCTTAATTTCATTTGTCTGTTTGTTTTCTTTACCGTTCCGAAACTTTCAGTGGTGTTTCAGATCATCAAACTGAACAACTTTTACACAAACCTGAAATCTAAAAAAAAGTGCTGCTTCGACTCGAATAGCAAATATTTTTTTCAAAATCCGGTTTGTTTCCATGTTGTTTAGTTTGATGGTCTGAACTACTCCTGAAAGTTTTTTAAGAAACTGAAACGCTCTCACTATCGATTCTGTAATATTAGAGAGCAATTTGTTAATTCATAAATGGGATTATTTATGTATGTTTGTTACGATGTGAAAGACGTTTTGATACTCTGAATTGATCAACTTTTTGCACAGTCGATCTTCAAACCACCGAGTACCTACTACACAGGGTGTAAGTGACAGCCTAGCAAATACTGAAACGGTGAACTCAGACCATCAAACTGAACAACTTTCACGCAAAATAAAATTAGGATTTTATCAGTTTCAGTGTTTTTAGTAGGATTATATTACTAACACGTACTTTCGTTTTTGTAGTTTAGCCTGAGACACTTTTTTCGAGAATTTTGTATTAGACCCGGCGTCCATAACTTAGTAAATCAATGTACTAATCATAGCAAACGCCTCATCGGCTCGACAGAAGGCGATTACTGTATTGGGCGTTGTACCACAATCCTGAAATGCCCCCATCCCCATTATGTTCCCTAATCATTTATTCTCATTTATAATTTAAAGGACAGTTTTAATATGGCTAGGGTAAAGGTGCGTGCAAGGCACCACCACTGCTCCGCTAAGAAACATTTTCTACCCGATAACAAAGATTAATATCCGAAAACTTTCAAATCCCACTCGGGAGTAAATTAAGGGCTGTAATTGAAATTTATGACGGATATTTTGTATCCAAGATGTTTTCCTTTTATAAAAAGTATTTCTATCATAATAAAGCGACATTAGGAAATAATTTTTGCATTATAAGCATGAAGTCTTGTACCAACCAAGCTAAAAAAAAAAATGTGCTTCTCATTCCATTATTCACAAAGTTGTTTAGTATGATGGTCTGATCATCTCCATGAAAAACCAAGGAGGACACTATACGGTCCTTCTTAATATGCTGACACTTTTTTAAGGGAATGATCAGACCGTCAAGCTGAACAACTTTCTCTATGGGACCAAAATCGATATTGAGAAAAAAATCTGCTGTTCCGTACAAAACTGCAAACCTACTCGAGCCAAATTTATAGGACAGCTGATATTTTTTTCGCGATTTCGATGCCAAAATCGAAACCCATAGAGAAAGTTGTTCAGTTTGATGGTCTGATCATTCCCTTAAAAAGTGTGAGTATATTAAGAAGGACCGTATAGTGTCCTCCTTCCAATATCGAATCTACACCACGCCAACGAGCGTTACAAAGGAGCCGGAAAATAAAAGAATGAATTTAAACATACATATACATACATATGCTCACGACTATATTCCCCGAGGGGGTAGTCAAATATATTCTGAAACCTCAGAACATCCACGTTTCACCAGTAGTACCGAAACTCTGTCCAGTGTGACGGGGGGTGAGCCCGTCGCCACTTATAATGGACAGTGGGTACAATACATGCCTCGAAATTGAAACATGCAGGTTTCCTCACGATGTTTTCCTTCACCGAAAAGCCAGTGGTGTTACAAATCGTACATAAATTCCGAAAAACTCATTGGTACGAGTCGGCTTGGACGGGGATCGAACCATCGCTCCTGCACGGTAGGCACAGCTGTTTGAATTTGAAAAATAAATAAAATCCGAATCCCTAATATCAGAGCAACACTAGTCAGGTAAACTAAGGTGTTGTTTCTAGTTACACGCACGGTTTTGTATCAGGCAGGCTATGACACGGTCGCCATGGCAACGGATCGAAAACAAACGCCACAAACTTTTATCAAAGGTAAAATTAACGAATCGTTTGATAAATGTTTTAGTCAAGTTACTTTTTCAGTTCTATTGTAATTTCTTTCGCTGTAATATGGAGCTGTTATAATTATCTTTCAGTTGCCGTAGCATGTTACACGCTTTGACTAATTATTATAAGGACTAGCCTTGCGGTAGCATTTCCCCTCTGCCACGGTGTAAGCACAATTGATCTTGTGCATTTACATTCAATTTTACACCTTATCACTAAACGAGACAGCCTATAATTGCGAAATAATAATTTCGAACTTAGAACGTTTGGGGTTCACACGAGACTACTTTACATGATTTTTAACATTCAAAATTAGAATCTAAAGTTATGGGGAATAAAATCCAAAGTTGCGGATTTCATGTTACCTCGTCCCCCGCAAAAAGTGGCAGAAATGTTTGTTAGTAGAATTACACGTGTAACCAGTCCATATAATAATTAGTCAAAGGTTACACGTGTAACGGCCGTATCACGTCTTTTATCTCGTTCGTTCGCGCGCAAATAGAAAGAGAGCGAAGGTGTGATAGCGCTGTATCACGGTGCCATGCTACCTATGCCTTTGACTATTTATATGTGGACTGGTTACGCGTGTAATTCTACTAACAAACATTTCTGCCACTTTTTGCGGGGGGCGAGGTAACATGAAATCCGCAACTTTGGATTTTATTCCCCATAACTTTAGATTCTAATTTTAAATGTTAAAAATCATGAAAAGTAGTCTCGTGTGAACCCCAAACGTTCTAAGTTCGAAGTTATTATTTTGCGAATATAGGCTGTCTCGTTTAGTGATAAGGTGTAAAATTGAATGTAAATGCACAAGATCAATTGTGCTTATACCGTGGCAGAGGGGAAATGCTACCGCAAGGCAAGTCCTTATACTAATTAGTCAAAGACCTATGCTGATAAGTATAACTTTTTATCCTAGATTTGTTGTTAGGGTTCCGTGCCCAAAGGGTGCCAACGAGACCCTATTCAAAAGCCTTGGCTGTCCGTCAGTCCGTCCTTACTCTAAAGGGCTGTATATTTTGAACCGTAACAACTAACGAATTTAAACTTTCACATAATTATGTTCCATTATTTTCTGTTTGCTTATAAATAATAAAACTAACTAAAAGTAGAAATTAAGGCGGTTAAACCTGTTTTTTATTCGTAATTTTGTTTATAGAATAGAATAGTTTATTTTCAGGAATATCGTACAAAATATGTTTACAAAAATTCAGTTTATCCAGCATATTCTGCCCGTAACGGCGTGAAAATATTAGTAGGTAATGCAATTAATCAACAACTAGCAGCAAAAAAAAAAGAAAGACAAAATTACAGACAATAAGTTATAAACTTTTGATGCATTAAAATACTTACAAAAATCTTATTACTATATGCCTCGCTAAGTCACTATTGTCAATTATAAACAAATACACAAACACTAATACATAAATTACAAAATTTACGAATTATACAATGTCAGGTTACAAAATTTTCAAAATAATACAATGTCAGGTTAAAACCGCAATACAGTCACCATCAGATATATCGTAGCAAACAAGGTGGTCAAATATTTCTAAGCAGTTCTAATTGTCAATAAATTCTTTACACATAACCAGTTAAAAATATATGAACGCCTAGAACATCAAATTTATCTACGCAGCCGGGTTGATCATAAATATCTGAGCAAATTAGGTCCGGACTACAAATTAACCTTTTTAGAATTTTTGTTTGTATGTTTGATTGTAACAGCATCACGCAAAAACTACTGAACCGATTTTGATGAAACTTTTTTTGTTTGATAGCTTATGGTCTGACTTAAAATCGGAACATGTTCAGAAATAAAAATAATCGCTCTAAAACGATCTGTCAAAAATCATGGGTTGTTCCTGAACGCACTATAATTGGCGTCTTTTTTTTATTTACCGCTTCAGTGACAAAGTTGTCTCAAAAAATCAGGAGACATTTCTCAAATCGTATTCATTCAAGTCGTGTTTTATTCCTGCATCCCTTAACAAGGGTAACCAGAGTTTATTACCTTCGTCCGGATTCCACACGGACTCATTTCAGTCCGGATTATTTTACCGAACCATTTCTTAAGTATAATATATATTTACGTTTTGTTATAAGGAGATATGTTATTTTAATGACAAAACATTATTTGTTTTTTTTTTATAGATAACACTAAGTTACATTAATTTTACATTTTGAACCGTCCCAGCTAGCGAATTGAAACTTGAATACTAATATATAATTACATAATTTTATATAGGGTATTAAGAGGGTATTAAGAA
The DNA here is from genome assembly GCA_963924505.1 of Agonopterix alstromeriana. NCBI lineage: Eukaryota > Metazoa > Arthropoda > Insecta > Lepidoptera > Depressariidae > Agonopterix > Agonopterix alstromeriana. Next base: position 1,809,227 of record OZ004676.1, on the reverse strand, counting down.
GGTAATAAGAGGGTATTAAAAGTAAGTTAACTAATATTTAAATATGATACAAAATAATAAATCCGGAATATCTAAAGATCCGGATTTAGAACCGGACTTTCCCTCACATACTTACCCTACATTTAGTACTTAATTTACGTACGTCGTTCATTGAACAGGCATTCAAATCTTGTCGTAATGGGTCGTAACAGCGTAAGTACTCTGTCGTAAGTGCCAGATGATTTAAATGGGCGTATAAGGAAGCTTTTACATTCTAAGATTTGCTTTTGTGATGTCAGTTAAGTTTTAACATGTGTAATATTTTTAGAAGCTTTGAATAAGCTTAAAAGTTTTGCGTTATTTGAATGAATGCATAAGCATAAGCATATGCTCACGACTATATTCCCCGAGGGGGCAGTCAGATATATAGGGTCCAACTTAATATGCTGACACTTTTTAAGGAGATGATCAGACCATCAAACTGATCAACTTTTTCTAGAGGACTAACGTCAGTAAGCCAGCTCAAGTAGGTTTGCAGTTTTGTATGGCAGACCCGATTTTTTTTCGCGATTTCGATGTTGGTGCTATAGAGAAAGTTGTTCAGTTTGATGGTCTGATCATCCCCTTAAAAAAGTGTCAGCATATTAAGAAGGACCCTGTATTCTGAAACCTCAGAAAATCCACATTTCACCAGTAGTACCGAAACTCTGTCCAGCGTGAAGGGTAGTGAGCCCGTCGCCACTTGTAATGAACAGTGGGTACAATACATGCCTCGAAATTGAAGCATGCAGGATTTCTCACGATGTTTTCCTTCACCGAAAAGCCAGTGGTGTTATAAATCGTACATAAATTCCGAAAAACTCATTGGTACGAGTCGGCCTGGCCGAGGATCCAACCATCGCCTCCTGCACGGCAAGCAAGGTTACTCGCCACTGGACCACCACGGCTTAATTTGAATGAATGAATAGTAAATAATCTGCTGTCGGTAATGCTATCCGTGTGGCAAAAAATTGGACTGGAAAATTTTTGAATGGCATCGACTCGATGGAAGAATATTAATTATCAACATTATCACACATTTGTTACTGCCTTGTATTAGGATTATCATTGTGGTAACATTTAGATACAAGTTTACAATACACAGGGTCCTTTTAAACCAATGTATTTATTAAATTCAAACATTTTAGAAAAAATACAATATGCGTATCCACAACTGGCTTCGTCAAAGGTAATACAATACTCACATCCGCAACAGGCTTTGTCAATGGAAATACACCACTCTGATCCACAACACGTTTCGTCAATAAACCAATGACCAACCAAACCAAACAACCAATGTAAAATATTATAAAACGATGATCAGATCCTCAAACTACAAAACTTTATCTATGAGACTAAAACCAAAATCGCAAAAAAAATCAACAGATCCATACAAACCGGCAAACCAACTATAAACGTTGTAAGGGACAGCCCTTCGCAGACTGAAATGCTGAACTCAGACCATCAAACTGAACAACTTTTACTATGGAGCCTACCTCAGGTAACGCAAAAGAAAATTTCCTGTTTTATACAAAACTGTAGGGACAGTAAGGTCGTGTGCTTTTGCATCTCTTTTTCTGTCTGAAAATCCCCCATTATATTTGCAGTTTAGTTTTGCTACAGATGTTCCCTGAGAAGAGATTTAGCAGTTGTTCCGCGAAATGTGAATAAGTCGACTTTGACCTATTTGTCGCAGACCCTTTCAGTAACAAGCAAGCTTTATGACATCTTCACATAAAGGAAACTAGACTTTTCAAGGAACACATTATTTTCTACACAGAAGCTATGTCATAGAAAAGACAGAGTATAAGAAAGAGTATCTAGTACCTAAATACAGTACGGACATTCACCGCGGCGGAAAATGTAGGCAAAGGCGTATTCCTTTCTCGCTCGCAGACATTCAATATCGCACATACTTACCTCTTCTTGTCAATTTCAAAAAATCAACCTTATCTTCATATTCATATTCATACATTTATTGCTTTTCTATATGTTAGTTTACATGGTCTTAGGTTTTAGGTTAGAAGGTACAAGACATAGAAACTCTGTAAGGGCACTGCAACACAGTATAAGCGTAAAATACATAATTTTATAGGTGGGTACATTTTATCGGTAGCTATATTATTGACATGTCAAGGAAAAATTATAACAGAAACAATAGATAAAAAAAACAATTAAAATAAGAATAAATTAGGTCTTCATTATATCATTAGAAATATTATACTTATCATCTATTTATGCATGCATGTCAATATTATTATAATTCTGTAATCTCTACCTAATGTCTATAACCTACAAAGGATCGGCGAAAAACTCTTGCAGTGTACGAGTATAGTGATCAGAAATTCTTTAAGTTCTCTAACAAACGTCTTTTGCCCATGGGTCTTTATAGTTTCCGGGATTTTATTGTATATCTTGACACACATCGAATGCGGACCGTCTCTAACCATTTGGAATCTCGAGGAAGGTAAAGCTAATTTGTTTTATTCTTTCTTTAGTCTTCATTAGTACTATGATGGAATCTTCATAGAATTTTGATAGTGACCTTTTTTTGGACGAAATGTATGAAAAGATTTTGTCAAATAGACCATGCGGGCTGCACCTGCACTTCTGTAAGCCGGATTATCTGTTTTGTGAGTTATGTAAAACCCTGCAGTAATGGGGTTTCTGTATTTTACCCAGGACCCTAATAAATCATACGCTGATTGATTATTATTACCGAAATAATATACAGGGTGTAAACTTGAACGCGTTTTATACTTTAGGTGCTTGAGACTATCCTGGGGCCAACATTGAAATCGCATAAAAACCTCGGTTCAATACATTTGATTAGAGTAGAATTGACATTTGCTATGCAACAACCAATCAATAATTAAATTTCAATAAACTGCCTCCGTGGTCTAACTGCCTCTGTGTTCTAACTGCCTCCGTGGTCTAATGGTTAAGAGCATTGGGCTCTTGACACGGAGGTCGTGGGTTAAATTTCCACCACATATGTCACTTTGTGCGTTTTTCCCCAGTTGGTTAGGATATTGCAGGCTGAAACACCTGATTGTCTAGAAAAAAAGATGATTCCGTGCATCGGATGGCACGTTACCTCGTTGGTCCCGGCTACTATCTCTAGTAGTCGTTACATAAAACCCACGTCAGAGGCCGTAAAGCGAAAAAACTCTGACAGCAGGGCTTGCTGCCCACACGTTAAGAAGAAGAAGAGAAGAATAAAATCAACCGACTGCTGGTCACTGGCTTCCTTCCATTCCTCCTTGTAAGCTCGTTCGTTCCACGTTCTAAGACCAGGAGCACAAGACCTCGAGCTTTTTCTACAAAATTATTAGGTCGTTGCAAATCTGCAATAATCTTAATCATGGAGCGAGCTCGAGATTTTACTGCAATGCGACTATGCCACAAATAGTCAAAAATAAGGAGAAATGAGAGACGGCAGGTGGGTTGAACCCGCTTCCTTGCATGCTAAATGTATGTAAAAAGTTTGTCTTTGTAATACTAAAGGTTTGATTCTCGGGGCTCGTTCAGCCCCGGGGCCCTTGGCATTTTGCCAGTCCTGCCAACTAGTTACGCCACTGATTTCGATACTGCCTTGTTCAGGACGTTTTCCTAGACAAGTGCCATTTTGCCGTTTTCCCAACTCCACGCTACGATAATAGTTATTATTAAATATTACAAAAGATAGATAAAAGCAAAGTACCGAACCAAAGCCAGTTACCAACAAAGTTTCGCTAAGCCGGAAATTGGATTTGAGATAACGTAAAGGAATTTTGTGGTTCACGTCAATATATTGGCGAAAAAAGATTGGTTTTACCTTAAAATTCTATATCTTTCACGTTTTTAATGGTTCTTCCACGGGAAAGCTCTTTAACAGATAACGAAATAGAACATTGGAAACGATCACCGAAGCTAAGGAATTTTGGCCTTTAATAAATGCAATGTACGCTAAATACGGATTACTCTCTCATCTCATGCATTGATCTCATACATTTTAATTTTATACCAACCCTCCTAAAGATGATGGAATGGGAAACCACTACGATCAGAGAAAACGTCGGATGATGCAGTGAATCTAACTGGTTGCCAGTTACCAATCGCATTTACGTATACGAATTTTCGAGCTAATACAATTCGCACCCACCACTTTCGGCCTATCGAGAATATGAGCTTCGAACCCATGAGGTAATAAAAGTGTGCGTGCGACAACGGTATCTCACGCCTTTCCTCTCACTCGTTTTTGCGTCAAATTAAGGAGAGATAATGCGCGACTTTTCTATACTGACGCGCTTTCATGATATGATGATATTTCATGCCACTCCCGAGAAACCGAAAAAATCGAGACGTGGTCCTTGTTACTTTGCTTATGCGAAATCAAGCGCGCATGATCATTTTCTCGTTTTATCACTTTGTCGTGCGCGGCATGCTAGTCTTACTGGTATAAGAGATTTTGACTATACCTGATGAGATTAATCGCCTCTTACGTCACGACACGTCTGTGTTAATGCTATTTGAAACCGAACATCACACGCGTTTATAAAGTACCATGCCAATGAATAATTCAGTTACACTGAAACAAATGTAAATCCTGAAAACAAAACACTTTCATTTCAGATTCCTGTTCCCTAAATGTATTTTATTCAATTCTGTTTAAATAAGAAAATACAGCGGGAGCTTTAAATAATAGGCAGTCATAAAGATAGTCGTATATCTGCTGGGGACCTAAAATCGTAGGATGGGTTATCACACCGATATCTTGTTTACACTGGATGCGACTGGTTAGTGCACGCTACACGTTGGTGGTACCCGTAGCATCCGGTACGACTGGTTGGTATTACTATAGTCTTAGAGATGTGACATTTCCACTTTTAAAGATATAACTGCTAATACTAGTGATGATGATGTGATGTCCTCTATGACGTATCCGTCGATGGCGACCCTCATTGGTTCCTGGCGTGAGCTCGGATGTGACAGGAGAATCCAATTTTTGTCTTAAAGCCCCTGTTACACGCAGCACGGTATAGTTGTACGTGTAATTGTATGTTGGTTTGGGACGGGTCTTGCGGTCTTGGCGTTTGGCTTAAAGGGTGGCCAGCCTAGCAGTCTCGAAGTACTCGGGCCCTTCCCTGAAAGCTTTTCGCCACTCAGATCACATCTGCGCAAGTTTCTCCCAGGAGTTCGAGGCTATGCCGCTTGCTGCCTGCTGACGCTTCAGGACATCTCTGTACCGCAAATACGGCCCTTATCCAGACTTCCGCTTTCCAGTAGGTATCTCTGAGTAGAAGACAGACTAATGCTAGTATACTAGCTACCAATATAATAATAGGTAATTACTAGTAGTCATATTTGACAGGCTTATTTCCGTGTTAACTTGACTTAGCAGTCACTAATATAAAAATAATTCATCATCTCAGCCAATGGACGTAGGCCCCCCGAAGGATCGCCACAAGAACCGCTGCTGCGCTGCCTGCCAATAGTTAGACTTACCCTCTACCTCTCTTGGTGAGATGGGGAGAGGGTAAGTCTATTCTTGGGACGCCCCCAAAGGTCGCAGCACTGCCGGTGTTGTCGCACGCGGTTGCATTCCCGCTATTTTTCTCGCTCTAGCAAATGACGTTCCTGAGCGACAGAAAAGAATAGAGCGTCAAAAAATGCAATTCCGTGCTGCCAGATGAGGTTCATTACTCTTACTTCAGTACATTGTTCAGTGTCTAGACACACGGACACACAGACTTTATTCTGCTTATTAATATCTGCTCCACTTTGTCAATATCGACTGTATTCTTAGCATTATCAGCCTGTCATCTACCACTGCTGAATATAGGCATTTCCCAAGGCTCGTTCCGAAACTCTGTCTTCGGCAATCTTTCCCAGATTCCTCTCTCAAACCATCAGAGCATAAATTATCATTTTGTCAAAGTTAATCCCCCAATTCCACTGACTCATCTAGTATTCAGACAAATATATTCAAGTCGTCATACCGACGGTAGTCCGCACAATTTGCGAGGTCAAGGTCACCTCCCTTCACACCCCACCCTACATTGCTTACTTTATTTAGCATGTCCCATACATGACCTTTTGTTACGAAATCTCGTGTCAGCTTATTGTAAGGGGTTCTGGGTTTACAATTGATAATTTAAATAAATAGTTGTATGCTTATGGCTTTGTTTATAAAGGTACCTAAGTTGTTGGGTTTATGGGATAACTGTCACCGAGTAGTAAATACTACATAAACTAACAACAGCCTTTAGGGTGGCCAGAAATCGTTTTTTGACCGTTAACAAAACATAGCATTGCATAGCATAGCATATCCTCACGACTATATTCCCCGTGGCGGTAGTCAGAGATATTCGGAAGCTTCAGAACATTACGTTTCACCAGTAGTACCGAAACTCTGTCCATTGTGACGGAGGGTGGGCCCAACGCCACTTATAATGGACAGTGGGTACAATACATGCCTCGAAATTCCCTCATGATGTTTTCCTTCACCGAAAAGCCAGTAGTGTTACAAATCGTACAAAAATTCCGGAAAAAACTCAAGGCTATGAGTTGGCGGACGGAGACTGAACCATCGCCTCCTGCAAGGCAGGCAAAGTTACTCACCACTGGACCACCAAAGCAATACTTAATTACGTTTTTGACAGTGACACTGGCGATTCATATAGTCATACCCTATAATATCATTAGTCACTCCTATTAGTTAATTGTTTCATACTAGCATAAAGGAAAAACTTAAAAACAAGTCGCACGCGAACCTACAAAGTGCCAGATTTTTGATACTATTCATAAATGATCGATTTTCGGTTAAAAAGTTGTCAAGATGACATGACTTTTGAATCATCATTTAGTGGATGATTAGAACCTCAAATGATTCGCTCTAGCAAATGACGTTCCTGAGCGACAGAAAAGAATAGAGCATCAAAACATTTGATTCCGTGCTTCCAGATGAGGTTCAACCCTTACTAGGAAGGACAAGAGTTTACATTGTTCAGTGTCTAGCGCACATACTTTATTCTGCTTATTAATATCTGCTCCACTTTGTCAATATCGACTGTATTACATTATCATTATCAGCCTGTGATCTACCACTGCTGAATATAGGCATTTTCCAAGGCGTGTTCCGAAACTCTGTCTTCGGCAGTCTTTCCCAGATTCTTCTCTCAAACCATCAGAGCATAAATTATAATTTTGCCAAAGCTAATCCCCCAAATTCCACTGACTCATCTGACTTTTGAATCATTTGAGGTTCTAATCATCTACTAAAATTCGTCTAGTCTATAGTACTTATTTTGATTATTGTTTGTTTCAGATTTCGTGAAGGAAGTAAACCCTTTAAAGGGGTGGTGATATAACGGCGTTCGGCGCCAGAAGTTTCACGTGAGTTTTCGATAAAAAAATCTATACATATAACATAGTTCCGTAATTGACTGATAAACTGTCTGGCGCAGCCTAAACCGAAAATAATTCACGTCCTGTTTGCCTCTGGAGTAGGCAGAAAGAAGACATTTTCTCCTACTACGATTCTCTCTCTTTCTTCTCTTCAATGTTAAGGGTTACGACAAAAATCCATTCTGTTTTTCCGACGGGACAGGGGATCGGGAGTGACTAATCTGTCGGATAGATCTGACAGATTTGACATCACCGCCCACTCGATGAACTTTATTGTCTAGTGTTGTTATAAGTGGTCGCCGCTACTTATCGTGGTTTACACTCTTTGAATATTTATATGTGGACTGGTTACGCGTGTAATTCTACAAACAAACATTTCTGCCACTTTTTGCGGGGGGCGAGGTAACATGAAATCCGCAACTTTGGATTTTATTCCCCATAACTTTAGATTCTAATTTTGACAGTCAAAAATCATGAAAAGTAGCCTTGTGTGAACCCCAAACGTTCTAAGTTCGAAGTTATTATTTCGCAATTATAGGCTGTCTCGTTTAGTGATAAGGTGTAAAATTGAATGTAAATGCACAAGATCAATTGTGCTTATACCGTGGCAGAGGGGAAATGCTACCGCAAGGCTAGTCCTTATAATAATTAGTCAATGTTTACACTAGTCATAACGGTGGAAATGTGTGGTGGGTCTTACTTCCTCTTTTAGACCACAGCGTTTCCTAATATTAAGTTTTCGTAATCTGTCCCTCACAGTTACACCACAAACTTCTCAATGAATGCATTGCAAACATTAATCCTACTTTCGTCCTTCAGTAATCAGAAAGTTTATTCATAGAAATGGGTATACAACGTGTTAATTAATTAACGCAAAACTAGAAAGTAGTTTGTTTAGGATCGAGAGCAGAATCGAATTATCATGTTTTCAACGTAGGTAATTTTTTTCAAAATATTAAATAATTTGTTTGCAAAATTTAAAATTTCCTGAACTCGATTTCAACCCACCGCACGGGCACACTCATCCTACTTACTACCAAAACAAGATTATTAAAATGTATCCACGAGCACGCTAGAGCTTTCATTCATTGCTGAAATGATAACAAATCATATTTGCCAGAAAACTTAAAATGCGAATAATTTTAAATTTTAAGTATCAAAATAATGAAATTATTGTTTCAGTCGAATTATTTTGTTATAAATCAGTTGGGGTGTATGAGGTTTTGCGCTTATTCATTAACACGTTGTATAATGCATTAAGGTGACACATTTAAAAATAAAGTCTCTAAATCTTGCCGGAAGGTATACAAATACGCGTCCCTGTTTTGTACCCAAGATCCAAGATTCCGTGCTTCTTTCGTACCCGAGAGTACAAAAGAAGCACGGAATGTTGGATAAAAACATTACGCTATTCACCTGATATTTCCTTATATTATAATAAGGAAAACCATTAAAAAATCTTCAAGAACATAACACAACCACTTTCTAAATCAGATTCCGTACGTTTATCGTATTAAATATTTTAACGCGGTGATATGTAAATCTTTACATTTCTTTACGCAGTTGGTTCCCAGGATTGTAATAAACAACACGTTTTAACATGTTTTATTTGAAGAAAATGTTTTCTTTGTATGATTCTCTTTGCGACAAATCGTGGTTTGAATAAGTATGAGAAAGTTTCTTGGCTACATAGCGTGTAACAGAAGTAGAATCTTTGCTCGTTGTATACATAAAAACCGGCTAAGTGCGTGCCGGGCCACGCGCATGGTAGGGTTCCGTATTTGCACTTTGTTGCAGTTTACACTTGACTCTAACAAAAAATTCCTTAATATTGTGGCGAACTCCTTGGTCGACAGTGTTTAAAATGTCTATGAGCGTTCCGGTGTTTCCTGGACGACGGAACCGTGAGAATAATAACATACAAATTTTCTCTCTCGCTAGGAAAACGCGAATCCATTCGTTTGGTGTATATTTTCATGTTCATTTCTTTTACCATTATATTTTGAGTTTTAAATCCTATCTTATTATTTATAAGAACTTTCATCAGCTCCTCCGAGCTTCACCTGTACTTTCCGACTGCAAGTATCTACTCCACAGTGGTGACCCGCGTCACCCCGAAACATGGACGGTGTAGAATACACCTTTTCTACAGGGTTGGTTGAGGTTGATGTATAATAATAAAACACAGATATAGTATTCACTAGTGAATGTGGCTAGGCGTACGTCCGCACGGCACGGCGGTCGGTGAGTGAATACCGAGCGAATGCACGATAGATATTCACCATAGACCGCACCTGCCGATAGATGGCGCTAACGGCGCTTTCCACATTAACTACTCTTTATTGCTGTACACTACATCTCTTTCTTGTTTTAATTTAATTTTTATATTTACTCGAATCTGTCACCGCTTCGGAAGGTATAACCGTGGAGAAGAAGCGGCGCAAGAAACTCCACAGTTTAACTAATTTCTTAAACCATATTAACAATACATGTTGACTGTTATCAATGCTATTACATTCAAACAAATCACTGAACATTTATTGAGACTACTTTGTTTACAGAAAATAGATTTTTCAAATATTGATTTGAAATTGTCAAACACTAAATTCAACGATAAACAATGTCTACGGAATATGCAATCTCATCGTATCAACACATTTCAATTATTTGTTACTTCTGTTCTATATTACCCATCCTTGTGAAAAAAAAATGTTTTTTTTTTTATTGATAAGTAGATAAGTAAAGTATACCTTGTTTTATAATAATTCTGAGGTACTTTAGTGTAAGTAAACATCTAGTTGATCATTAAGTAAATTTCAGTTGAATTAATTCTTAATTTGAAATAAATTCTTAATCACCACAAGATAGACAACATAAAATTTAAATCCAGAAATAAATATTAAGTTAGGTTTGGTAAGAAACAGTACCATTCTTAAATAAGAAACCTTTTTACTTATCCTAATCTTTATCAATAGCTTTTCCAGGTTTATTTTTTTTTTATTTTTATTAACCTTCGCAAAGACTATAAGTTATCAATACGACTATTCCTGGCTATTCTCTGAATTATTGAATATTGTTATTGGTTATAATAAATATAAATACTTGATGTGTATTATACCTGCATTAATGCTGATATAACTTTGACTAACAACAATACACGGTAAGGTACACTAGGTCGATTTTGTTGTCAGCTATGTTCAGTAGTTACTTAAAATACATAATACATAACTAAAGAATCATAAGAAGTACTGTATAATACATTTTAATTGATGAATGTTGCATTGAGACTAGTTTTGACAAATCAGCAGTATCTATTTATTGGATCAGTTTAATTAGGTACTATTTTACTCAACATATACAAATAAAATGCTGATACCTAAATTGAAATAATAATCGTAATAATTTTACTTTTCATTACATTCAAAACATTAAAACATGTTGACGATATCAACATCGCGATTGAATGCTCTTTGACCTTTGCTGCTGTTCTCTGACAGCGTCGCAATTACTTAACAGATTCGCAATTTAATGCACAGTCGCAATTGAATGCTCTTTGATCCAATTTAATGCTTTTCTTTGACAGCGACGCAATTACATAACAAATACAGATTCGCAATTTAATGCGCAGTCGCAGTTGAATGCTCTTTGATCCAATTTAATGCTTTTCTTTGACAGCGACGCAATTACATAACAAATACGCAATTAAATGCACCCGTAATTAAATGCATGGCTACTTTTTATTGAATACACCGCACATTCGTAACTAAATTTTCCGGCTGGCTTCTCGCAATCTAATGCCCATGTCTCATTTACTTCTTCTGTGCCCCGAGTTCCCCTGCCTTGGGCCGAATTGGGCATCCATAGTGAGATGAATTTCGACTAAATCTTATTCTTCTATTTCCCCTTTGGTCTGTAAAAGATCTACCCCATTAGATATGCTATGCTTTGGTTGTTCCTGAAATTGGACTGAATTTTATGTGGATGAAAGGCTTGTCATTCTTTTACCATTTGTTAAATCATTCCGTCCATAAACACCTAAAATACAAAAGATGTCTAGCCTACTACAACAGTCTGCTAGACTAGAAACCTGGGATTTTATTCCGCTATCTTGGTACCTACTCATGAAGATTGATGTATCAAAGGGTCTGATGGTGACCTACCCTAGAGGGAGTTATTTTGTCTACAATACCTATTCAGTCACTAAAGCAGTATTCTGAATCAGATTTATAAATGGGCAAAATAATTACTACAGTTCAACAATGATTAACTTGGTATAGTTAATTACTCCTATACATACATTTCAACAACTTCATATCAACATCCGTTAGAGCAAAACTGTATCATGTTATCTGTAGTTAAAATGTATCTCGGTCATTGCATTATTTATTATTACAATTCCAATGAAAAGATCTGGTAATTTACAAAGAGTAGTTTTGTAATTTGGTTTGTTTACATACCTCCATATTTCTATAACAACATCAAAATTAACGCGACATGATGACCAAATTAGGAACTAGTTGTTAGCTATATGATACGCCACGTAATAAAAAGAAATGTAAGATATACCTATACTCCATTCAAAATAGCAACGAAATTTTAGGGCTATTTTGCATTACAGAAACAGAGATTTGAAACACTTACTCTCACTAATTCCTAGAACAGCTTTTGAACCTCCAAGATATGTCGGATACATTGACTATTTATATGTGGACTGGTTACGCGTGTAATTCTACTAACAAACATTTCTGCCACTTTTTGCGGGGGGCGAGGTAACATGAAATCCGCAACTTTAGATTTTATTCCCCATAACTTTAGATTCTAATTTTGAATGTTAAAAATCATGAAAAGTAGTCTCGTGTGAACCCCAAACGTTCTAAGTTCGAAGTTATTATTTCGCAATTATAGGCTGTCATTTATATAGTCATTTAGTGATAAGGTGTGAAATTGAATGTAAATGCACAAGATCAATTGTGCTTATACCGTGGCAGAGGGGAAATGCTACCGCAAGGCTAGTCCTTATAATAATTAGTCAAAGGTCGGATAGTATATTTATCCAATAAACTAATTGCATTTGGTAATCAGAATTGGCCAGAAAGCTAAATAGGAATAGGAAAATAATTAAATATTGTCCTCCTTTCTTGGAATAAAGTATAATTACATACCTACAATATTAGGTACTTTTAAATATATTTACACTAATAATGTTTTCCTTCTAACAACCATAAATATATATCATTGGGTAAGCTTTAGGAAAATAATACTATTTTTAATTAAATGAACATGAATTATGTGCAACTGTTGTTTCGACTTTATTGCGTGGCGTAATATTATAGAAGACTATTTGGCACTAGAAATATATTGTACATTTAAAATATGATAATAATTTATCTATATAATCGTATACCTACAGGTAGGGTACTGATGATTAACCGATTTGGTTCAAGTACAGTATAGTGTACTTTAACACATACAAATGAATAAAGTAACAGTGCAGTGAAGTGCCTGCAGTGACTAGGTAAGATACATAATTAATCTATACAAACAAGACCACACCACATAAGTTACCTACTCATTTGTAATGTTCATAGTTGCTGTGCCCTACAGAGTCCATAATGATCTCATAGCTTATAAGTTAACATCTTGTTGTACATTATGGAATGCAATAAAATATTGAATATTGAGTATTGATATTGCAATACGTCATTAATACCTTTAGAGTTTCCTTGCGTAACTAAGCATAATCATGTATAGCATAGCACAATTAATGTCAATTGAATGACCAACTATACAAGCTGCCAATAATTATTTATATATAATTATATGACTTGTCATTTGAATGACCAACTACAAGCTGCTGATAGTGAAATAAAAGTTGTTTTTATCAATTGAATGACCAGCTGCAAGTTGCTAATAATTATTTTATTAATTATTTGACTTGTCATCTGAATGACCAACTACAAGCTGCTGATAGTAAAATTGTTTGATTTGACAGCATTTGATGCCCAGCTAAAAGTTGCTAATGTCCATTGAATGACCAGCTGCAAGTTGCTAATAATTATTTTATTAATTATTTGACTTGTCATCTAAATGACCAACTACAAGCTGCTGATAGTAAAATTGTTTGATTTGACAGCATTTGATGCCCAGCTAAAAGTTGCTAATGTCAATTGAATGACCAGCTACAAGTTGCTAAATCGAATTGAATGACCAGCTAAAAGCTGCTTTTGTCAATTGAATGACCAGCTGTGCGTTGTAATAATTATTTGTTATATATGGCAACTGATTAAACAGCTACAAGCTGACTGACAATATGAGAGTAATTGCCCTGACCATTTCAAAACTCTTAGCTATTAATTGAAGACATTTTCTCTTTATTATGCACTGAAGCAAGTAGTTATGGTTCAATCGGCGCCTTGGCAGTGGTCCTGTTGGAGGCTGGTTTCCCTGTGACATCTAGGAACATACAATCTGGGAACAAAATTTCGAAGCAGTATTATCGGTTCAGTTATGATGCTTGAATCACTAAGGTTTATCTGTAATCTACTCTCAACAGAGATGAGTGTTCTTTGTTAAAATGTGGGTAGGCAGGTACTTCAGAAACACTCAATTTAATATGAAATCACCTGATCATTTTCAGGCCGCAATCCGATCTTCAACCTTAAGTTACAGTACGTTTCGTAATATAGGTTTGATCATAAGATTGCATAGCTTTTTAGTACCGTTTGGTATTATAAGAGGTACAAGATTCAGGTTGACTGAAAAATCGAATCGATCGAACATCCAATTCTTTGCTTACATAGCAAAAGAAACGAATTAGTTTCACCTGTACTGGGGTAATTGTATCCATATGACCCTAACAACAATTTTGCAAAGATAAGATCAACGTTAGGTCACTGAACTGGATTTCAGATTTATAAAGTATAGGATACGACAAATAAGTTCCGGTAACAAATTATGTTGGTACAATTGAGGTTTGAATTGAAATAGAACAGACGATTACTATTTTGATTTTGTGAAATCTGTATGTTCATTATGCAGAATGTTCGATCCGTAGAATATTAATACGTAGAATGTTCGATCCGCATAATGGTCAATACGCAGAATGTTTAATTCTACGCCAACCTGGTATTATGGCATAAACATTGGCATAATTTCGTAGTGCGTCACTAGGCTATGCTATAAATAGCTATCGAAATAAACTCACTTAGCATATCATGGTTACACTACAACATGACTAGCCTGTTCGATTCCCACGGACATTGCAGGCCGAATCACCTCATTGTCTAAAAAGAAAGATGATTCCGTGCTTCGGATGGCACGTTAAGCCGTTGGTTTCGGCTACTATCTCTCACGGTAGTACTCGTTACAAAAACCCATGTAAGGCCGTAAGGCGGTCTGAAAAACTCGATAAGAAGAATAAGGAATGATCACGTGACCTTAAAGATTGATGTCCACAGCTGGCGTTCGTTTGTTCATCGTAGGCGTAGTCGTCACGTGTTGTCCCACACCTTCCTCCTGTCTCGAGTCTCCCCTCTTTCCTCCAGCACTCGGCAGTCGACATCCGGGAAAAGAAACACAGTATGTAGGTAATTCCAAATAAATCGATTTAACGGCTCGGTTCACTCACTTCCCGTCACACTCGACAGAGCTCGACAGACGAAACGTGGACGTTCCGAGGCTTCATTCAGAATAACTCTGACCACCCCTACGGGGAATACAGTCGTGAGCATAATCAAATCAAATCGAGTTCCAATCGGGATTGAAAACTATATTTACTTTTCTTTTTGAAATATTTGTTTTTAACACTGTGTAACTGTAGGCAACAAACAAAACAACGCTAGCAGACACCGTCTTCGATTGTGTAGCAAATAAATAAAACGCTTGGTGGCGTTTATACGCAAACGCAATTTGAATTTTAAAAGTTTTCAACACTCAACAAACTAATAAGCACTTTACTCACGTGAATTTCGAATCCCGTCGTCGCCAATGTAGAATACACCTTTTCTACAGGGTTGGTTGAGGTTGATGTATAATAATAAAACACAGATATAGTATTCACTAGTGAATGTGGCTAGGCGTACGTCCGCACGGCACGGCGGTCGGTGAGTGAATACCGAGCGAATGCACGATAGATATTCACCATAGACCGCACCTGCCGATAGATGGCGCTAACGGCGCTTTCCACATTAACTACTCTTTATTGCTGTACACTACAGACGGGGAAGACAAACCTACGGCAAAGGAGACATTCGCAGTAGCGGTGAAGCTTCCGCCGTTCTGGCCGGAGGAACCGGAGCTTTGGTTCGCGCAAGCCGACGCGCAGTTTACGCTCTCAGGTATCACTAGGGATGCGACCAAGTATCATCATGTGATCGCTCAGTTAGATCATCGTTACGCGCAGGAAGTCAAAGATATAATAACAAAACCACCTGAGACCGGAAAATACGATAAGCTTAAGGAAGAGCTCATTAAACGATTGTCAATGTCCAGTGAAAAACGAGTGCGTCAGTTATTAATGCACGAGGAGATAGGCGATAGGAAGCCGTCCCAATTTCTGAGACACCTTCAAAATTTAGGAGGTTCGAACGTTCCCGACGAACTTTTACGCTCATTATGGTCTAACCGATTGCCTCAACACGTTCAAGCTATCATCGCCACGCAACGCGACGCTAGCCTCGATTCAGTCGCCGAACTTGCTGATAGAGTAAGTGAGATCGCGCCGGAGCCCTTAGGCGCACGTCCACCTGTCAATAGCCTATCGAATAACAATGATTCTCTTATGCAGTGCATCAATGACCTAACAAAGCAGGTGGCAGCGCTAGCAGCGAAGCAGGAGAGGCAAGGCCGTGCACGCAGCAGGTCAGGAAGGCGTCAGTATTCCGGAAGATCGCGAAGCCGTAGCGAGTATAATCCTAATATTAATGTCTGCTGGTACCATCAGGTGCACAAAGATAAAGCCCGCAAGTGCGTTCAACCCTGCGATTATAAATCGGGAAACGGGGGCAACAGTCAGTAGGGGCGGCATCTGATTGTAAAACCACGTCAAGCCGCTTATTTGTAACAGACGTAAAGACCAAGCTTCAATACCTAGTAGATACAGGCTCCGACCTATGCGTTTACCCTCGCAAACTCATACGCCAGCGCAGACAGAATGCCGGGTATGATTTAGCAGCAGCTAATGGGACTAGTATCAGCACCTATGGCACGGTTCCATTGCCATTGGACCTAGGCTTACGCCGTGATTTTACGTGGAATTTTGTAGTGGCGGACGTGGACCGACCCATTATAGGAGCGGATTTCTTGTCACATTTTAACTTACTGGTCGACTGTCGCTACCAACGTCTTATAGATGGCGTTACATCGCTGTCGATCAAGTGCACTTCAGCGCGCTTTTCTGCGTCCACGCCAAGCGTCAAAGTCATAACGGGTGATTCAGTCTACCATAAAATTCTTGCAGAGTTCCCAGAGCTAACCAGTCCAGCAGGAGCCCCGAGGATTATCAAACATTCAACGCAGCATTTCATTCGCACAACTCCAGGACCCTCAGTGTTCTGCCGTCCTCGACGCCTAGCTCCAGAACGTCTTAAGATTGCAAAAGCGGAATTCGAGGAAATGGTAAGGGCAGGAATCGCTCGCAGGTCAGATAGCCCATGGGCGTCGCCGCTACACATGGTGCCGAAAAAAGACAATGCTTGGAGGCCGTGCGGAGACTATCGGGCGCTCAATGCGAGAACCATCCCAGACCGATATCCTGTACCTCACATACAAGATTACGCGCAACAACTATATGGATGCACAGTATTCTCTACGATCGACATGGTGAAGGCGTACCATTTTATACCGGTCCATCCGGAGGACATCGTCAAAACGGCAATCACTACACCGTTTGGTTTGTTCGAGTTCCCGATGATGTCTTTCGGTTTGCGAAACGCGGCGCAAACATTCCAACGTTTTATGGACGAGACGTTGCGAGACCTGGACTTCTGTTTTTCTTACATAGACGACATCCTTGTTTATTCAGCAAACGAAGAGGAGCATAAACAGCATTTACGCACCCTATTCAAACGTTTGAGCGAAGTTGGTTTGCTAGTGAACGTCAAAAAATGTTTTCTAGGACAAGCAGAAGTAAATTTCTTAGGATACACTATCACTGCCAAAGGGACACGACCTCTGGAAGCAAAGGTAGCAACCATTCTCAATTACCCCCTACCTAAAACGGTACGACAATTACGCCGTTTTCTAGGGATGGTAAATTTTTATAGAAGGTTTATTTCAAATGCTGCTAACCTACACGCACCCCTGAACAACATTTTATCAGGCCCTAACATAAAGAGCACCCAAGAGATTTCATGGACGAAGGAATTATTGGATGTTTTTGAGAAATGCAAGCAAAGTTTGTCGGACGCAACATTGATTGCACATCCTTTACCGGATGCTCAGCTCGCATTGATGACCGACGCGTCAGATACGGCGTTAGGCGGAGTTCTTCACCAAAGAGTTAATAATTCTTGGCAACCATTAGGTTTTTTCTCGAAGAAGCTTAGCACTACGCAGACTCGATACAGTGCCTACGATAGAGAACTCCTTGCTGTCTACGAATCCGTCAAACATTTTCGACACATTTTAGAAGCACGAAATTTTACAATTTATACAGACCACAAGCCCTTGATCTATGCATTTCAACAAAAAAACGAAAAAGGCTCACCCCGCATTATGCGCCAGCTTGATTTCATATCGCAGTTTTCTACAGACATTCGACACGTTTCTGGCAAGGAAAATGTTGTAGCAGACGCTCTTTCGCGCATGGATGGTAACATCGCATCTGTAGACTTCCCTTCTTTGGCACTATCACAGAAGAAAGACGAAGAGCTCAGTTCACTCTTAAGTGGTGATTCTAGCCTTAAACTTGAGGAAATACCGATCCCAGCTAGCAAGGTCAAGCTATATTGTGACACGTCGCAAAAACTTCCCAGACCATTCGTCACACAGGAGTATCGTCGTGAAGTGTTTAACTCCTTGCACAACTTAAGTCATCCTGGAGGTTCAGCTACAATGCGGCTGGTCACGCAAAGATTTGTTTGGCCGGGGATTCGCAAGGATTGTAGAGAGTGGGCTAGGCAATGCTTGCAATGCCAACAAAGTAAAGTTTCACGTCATACCGTTTCACCTCTTTCATCATTCCTAACCCCTTCATCTAGATTCTCTCACATTCACCTTGACATCGTAGGTCCATTACCTTCTTCTCAAGATTACAGGTACTGCCTCACGGTCATCGATCGATTCACACGGTGGCCTGAGGTCGTCCCGCTGAAAGACATCACTGCTGAAACCTGTGCAGCTGCTCTGGTGAACGGTTGGATTAGCAGATTCGGCTGTCCTGCACGGGTGACGACTGATCGTGGTCGCCAGTTCGAGTGTCACCTCTTCAAGGCACTTACTACCTTGGTTGGTGCACACCACTTCCGCACGACGGCATATCACCCAGCGGCAAACGGCATTATCGAACGCCTGCACCGCCAGCTCAAGGCGGCTATCATGTGCCATGGAACATCCTCAAGATGGGTCGAGGTGCTACCGCTGGTCCTTCTGGGCATGCGCAGTTCCTGGAAGGAGGATCTTCAATCTTCGCCCGCCGAGCTAGTATACGGCGAAACACTACGCCTACCTGGACAGTTTCTTTGCCCCAAAGATGACTACTCTGCGGAAGACATCAGCCAATACTCTACAAGACTCCGATCATACATGGCAAACCTCGCACCTAAGCCTACGTCATGGCATGCTAACACACCTTTCTATGTACCTCGAGACCTACGTACCGCAACACATGTATTTCTACGGCAAGATCGAGTGAGAGCTTCGCTTGAGCCACCGTACGCTGGTCCATTCAGAGTAATTTCCAGAGAAGACAAGTTTTATAAGATCGATTTGAAGGGCAAGCCGTCGACAGTATCGGTAGACAGGCTGAAGCCTGCCTTCATGGCTCGCGTCGTCGGCGCTCTACCGGCAGCGGACAACACTTCAACCACCACCCCACCACCGAGAGTCACGCGAGCTGGTCGCGTGGTTAGATTTCCAGATCATTATCATGCTGGAGCATGATTCTCCGAGGGGGGTGATGTGGCGAACTCCTTGGTCGACAGTGTTTAAAATGTCTATGAGCGTTCCGGTGTTTCCTGGACGACGGAACCGTGAGAATAATAACATACAAATTTTCTCTCTCGCTAGGAAAACGCGAATCCATTCGTTTGGTGTATATTTTCATGTTCATTTCTTTTACCATTATATTTTGAGTTTTAAATCCTATCTTATTATTTATAAGAACTTTCATCAGCTCCTCCGAGCTTCACCTGTACTTTCCGACTGCAAGTATCTACTCCACAATATTACGCTAATGGAGCGCTAAATCGAAAAATGTTTTCCCACACCCACAATACTTTTATAATACCTGTCCAACGATACCCCATATCATGGGATAGACGAGAAGAAAAAAATAGATCCCCACTGATCGTGTACGGGAGGTACCCCAAAAAATATATAATATTTTGCAAGATTTAATTTTACCACGTGATTAATACGTATATTCATGTCAAATTACAGCTTTCTAGTACTAAGCGTCTCTAAGGTAAACCGCGGACAGACGGACAGACGGACGGACATGGCGAACCTATAACGGTTCCTTGTTGACTACAGAACCCTAAAAAGCAGTGTGTCATAATTGCGTTATGCCTAGACTGAACACGAGGTAGGAATACTGAAACTTAGGTCCATAAATGGTTAAGTAATATTTAAAGGGATGTTTTAATTTGTACCCTTTATATTTCTGTAAAATTTAAAATAAACGAAAAAAATACCTTAAAACTGAACAACCTTCACTGCTGAACTAACTTCATAAGCAAAAAGAATTAGCTATTCCCTTTGATTAAATTAAAACAGGAAGATAGGTCTATAGCGCATGGACCGCATTAATTGAGCCCCCGTCGTCATATTTCCTTAGTCGCAATATGAGCATGGCATTGCGTGATTGAGATACTTTTTTTTATTTCAGGCGGAATAAAGGTACCTAAATGCATTCGTGTGCTTTTACTCGTTGTGCAAATCATTCAAAAAGAAAAAAACAAGTCACACAGCATTACTTCTCACTCGTAAGAGACATGAAAAGCAGGTCCATTTTTCGAGTACCTACGTAAAGCAAGAACATCACCTATCTTCCTATATTAATTTAATCAAAAGCTATTCCATACAAAACTGCCCTAACCTATTGAACTAAATTTGACAGAAACAACTGAATTTTTTCCGCAATTTCAAAATTTTGATGGTCTAAACCACCCCTATCCATTTCTAATACAAAATATTTGAACCCAAAAAGGTACAGAGATGTTTTAAGATAAAGTAATAATTTTGGTAGGTATTGAAACGTGACTCTCTGAATACTCTGCCTAATTTAAATAATATTTTATTTATAAGCAAAGTCATAATTCTCGTATTTCAAAAAGCAATTTCTCTTTAGAAATGTCGCGACTTGAAGATATAATTTAAATTAGAAAGAGTAAGAAGAACATCGTTTTATTATGTTTTATCTTTATAACATTTTATATTACAAAGGCTAACCGCCTTTTTAGGGTTCCGTAGTCAAACAAGAAACCCTTATACTTTCGTCCATTCTGACTGTCTGTCTGTAAGTCCCGCATCTCTGACCTGAAACTTTTCTACAATATAGCTCTTAGTAAGTACTTTCAAATCAGATCAGATTAGTGTCGGAACAATCAAATAAAAACCTCTTGTTCTGGACTAACACAAAGACAGTGTTAAACCAGAACATATATTCTATCTGTTTGCCTGATTTCATCCAAATCCGTTTAGCCGTTTATGCGTTACTGACTCGTAAACATCGAAACATCGTCACAAACTTTCACACCATCACTACTTCATTACCTGTATAGGCTTATCTCAGAAACTACTGCAGGAACTTTGATACATACATACATAATATTTACGCCTGTGTCCGATTGGGGAAGGCAGAGACAATCCAGGCCCTGTACACGGACTTTCTATTTGAGATATTTTGCGACCGTTTCGGTCCGAACTTCATTGCAATAGAGTTGACATTGGAACGAAAACGTTCACGCAATTCGGTATGTCATGTTTTTTTTGGTCTTCATTCTATATTTTTACGGATAGAAGACATAATTTTATCAATATAAATTAAATTTTAAAATTATTTTGATCAGTAATCTCTAAATGCAAAAATGGTGGAGAGAAAATACTTTTAAATAGGTTTAAATGGTTTAAATAGTTTAAATAGGTTTGACTTTGAATGATAGAATAAGAAACAGTGTAATTAGAGAAAAGTGTGGACTGAAAGAGGATATATTGACAAGGATTGAAAAGGGAATGTTGAGATGGTTTGGTCATGTGGAAAGGATGAGTGATAGTAGACTGAAGTATGAAATATATAAAGCGAGAGTGAATGGAACAGTCGAAAGGGGTCGCTAGACGTAAGTATGCAGACCAAATTGACAGCCTACTTAAGAAGGGTCAGATCAAATGTACCCGAAACCGACGAGCGTGTATGAAACGACTTATGACTGTGGAAGAGGCAAAAGAGGTATGTCAGGATCGTAGCCGATGGCGATCAATTGTCTCTGCCTACCCCAATGGGACACAGGCGTGAGTATATGTATGTATGTATGTAGAAAATACTTCGAATTCCATGGAGAAAAACTACTACTTTAGATATACTGATTGACGAGAAAGATTTGTTTTGGCGTATTCTCCATTCCACATAGCAACGTTGTAAGGCTATTTTGAATAACAGAAGCCTTATTCTTAGAACAGGGGCCTAGACAAAGTACCTTTCGATTAGCGTCAACGAAAGTAGAAAACATAAAAAATGTATGGGACTCTAGAAAAGAACGAAAATGATTAGAAAAGGCCTAGACAACATGCAGTTTTTGACAGTTGTTTTCGACAGTGAGCGTTTCGTTTTGAACGCTTCTTGTCGATCAACAAGACCTTGTAAATAACGCTAGAAACTGGCAGGCGGAAAATTTGACAGCAATTTCAAATTTTCAAATTCTTTAGAAAATCGATAGCGTTCCAGCATATAAAAAAGAAAAAAGAGTGAATGATTGAGTGAACTGAACGCTAATCATAGAGCAGATTTAGATTTTTTTCTCTAATAAGCGATCGTCAATCATTTGTGACATTGTCTAGCATTCTGTCAATTTTCTATCGTCGATAACGCTGCGGCGTTGACGTTTGTAGAATAAGTAGCGTGTGCATTTTGTCTAGGCCCCCAAGTGTAGTAACATTTGCGATATGTCGTATTTATATGGAATGAATAAATATTGTTTTTATACTTTAATATTAGTAGGGTAAGGTTTAGAACTTTTTAAAAATAATAACACGTTAATCTAAAAACGAAAACTGAAATAGAATTCCATAAACAAAGTAATAAATAACCTGTCACATCGCATGTCTAATAACATATTTATAAATGTTGCACCGACGTCCTTAACATGCAACTTGTAAATAGAAACGTGTACACTTGCATAAAAATTTATAGAGAATGTAAACATACTTAACCCGTCCACCCTTTATACATATACCAGAAGCAATATGACTATTTTTATACAACGTGTTAATGAATAAACGCAAAACTAGAAAGTAGTTTGTTAAGAATCGAGAGCAGTATCCAATTACCATGGTTTCAAAGTAGCAATTTTTTTTCAAAAATATTAAATTATTAAAATTTTATTGAACTACTTACTACCAAAACAAGATTCTTAAAATGTATCCATGAGCGCTTTCATTTATTGCTGAGATGATAACAAATCATTTTTGCCTGAAAACTTAAAATGAGAATAACTTTAAATTTTAACTATAAATCAATCGAATTATTCTGTTATTAAATCAGTTGGGGTGTATGAAGTTTTGCGCTTATTCATTAACACGTTGTATAATTATGTGTGTTACTTATGCAAATAAACTGTTTATGTAGATAGGTAAATCTATAGAATACATAATCCATTGTTATCGGGAATAGACGTTCCGCTAGGGTCTGACTAGCTAGGGGGGTGCTTCAGACCATCAAACTGGACAACTTTGACTACTATGTGATAAACATTGAACCCCCGAAGAACAATAAAATTGCTCGTCCTATAGGCCTCGCAAAGTCGAATAAAATCGATTAACAATAATAAATCTTTCTCCACGTTGACATTTCATATAATTCCACCAATCTAACCAAACGTGTAGACACCTCGTAACAATAACAATTATCGAGTTCAATATGATAAAGTGATATCGATAAAAAAATGTCGAAAGTCGATAAAACATTACGATATTTGGTATTTAGTCGTTAACGTGTTATAACGAGCAGCCATTAGCGGTAATGTTTTCAGCTGTAAATGTAAATATCCTTCATTACTCATTGCGTGTTTTTAAAATTTCATTCTCTAACAAAAACGGCCAAGAGCGTATCGGACTCGCCCATGATATAAGGTTCCGTAGCCATTGTATAAGTAGAATCTAGAAAATAAAGATTTTTTTTTAACCTGTTTATCTTACCAAGAAATTTTTGAAACACAATGATAGCGCGATTTATTTTCGTGCAACGCCATCTAGTTTGTCATTAGAGAACAAATCTATTTTATTGTTTTTTTCCGAAACTGTTTGAGCTACAGCATCCATTATAATTTTCACTGAAAGTTATAACATTTTCAGATTTTTCACTCCAGTATTAGAGAAATTCGAGGGGGGGAGGGTGGTAAATAAAGTAGTCGTGTTACAAAATATTAAAAGTAATATTATGACAACTCGATGTAATTACAAATAGCATAGTTAGCGATAGACAAAACGATCTTTCCACTAAATCCGATCTGAACTGAGATGTGGTCGTTGACTAAAGGCCTAACAAAAAGAGTAAAAGTTACCCAAAGGGAAATGAGGGCTATGCTCAAAGTGCGAATAAATTCGCAGAAGAAACAGGTTAGCTGACAGCTCGAAGATGAATATGGCTGACAGCTCGCAGAATTTAGGGCCGATGGGACCGAAGAGTTATCAAGTTACGATCGCGTACCAATAGATGCAGCGTGAGTCACCAACGACCTGGTGAAGGTGACGGGAACCCTCTGGATGAAGGGAACGCATGATCGCTCCATATGGCGATCCTTGGAGGAGGCCTTTGTCCAGTAGTAGACGTCTATCGGCTGAAATGATGATGATGAATAGCAAAGCTGTATTATTAGCAGGTTTTTGCTGTATAAGATAAGATAAGATAAGATAAATATTCTTTATTTGCACACCAAAATACACAAAAAACAACAACAATATACACGAACAAGAAGGGTGCAAAAGGCGGCCTTATCACTAAAAGTGATTTCTTCCAGACAACCAGTGGATGGAAGAAGTCTTACATGAGATAAATGCTACGGCGGTGTACTAATTGATACATAATATTATAATTTACACAAAGTATAAATATATACATAAATACATACATACTCAATATAGCAAAATAATTATAGAATTAGGTACCTTATAAAATAAATAAAAAAGTAGTAAGTAAAACTTTTCAATAAGTAGGTACCAAACTTAAGCGAAGATTGTCAAAGCGAAAGATACGTTTTTCAGCAGTTTTTTAAAGATAGATAGTGAGGGAGCTTGTCTAACAGAAAGTGGTATTTCATTCCATAGACGGATGGACTGAACAGAAAAGGACTTGTCGTAGAAGGAAGAGGTGTGGGAAGGCATAGCAAGTAGAAGATTATTAGCCGATCGCAGTACTCGGTCATGGGTGGCGTGAAGAAAAGTGAAGCGGTCCCTGAGATAGGTATAACCTCTCTCGTCCACGTAAACAAATAATTTTATTCTACCCTAAAAAGACCCGTTTCACAATAACGAGATCTCAACGCTGTAACATAAAGCCGCCGGATGTATTGTGCCCTTAGCTATAATATGGGCCATGATATTTGACCGACTGGAAAGGTTGGTCTTTGTCCTACTGATCTTTGCAAGAACATAGAATAAAATATACTGGTGCTACTTTTGTTCTTTAAAGGTCAAGGTAATAGGTCTGTCTTTGTGAGTGTTAAGCCACTTTGAACAGAAAGAACTGTCAATGACTACTTGTTAGATTTAGAGAAGTCTTTAGAGCGTGAATTGCGTTTAAGTAGAGTCACCGAATAGGTAATAGTATTTAGTTCTACATACAGAACGGCCACTCCCCGTCCCCTTCTAACTTCAGATACCCCACTTCACCTCACACTTTGTGGGAACACTTTGGGAGAGCCGAGCAAGGGAATGCAGTCAGAAGCGCGCACACGTTTGATTTGACTACATAAAATGGTGTCTTTTCAGTACATAAAAAACATTGAAAAATAACGCTAAATTCACATTTTCAGTAATTCTTTGGTTCAAATAGAATTTTTAATAAAAGAACGAACCATAAAGAGTATCGAAATGTAGATGACGTTAAATGCAAAGCACGGCTTTCAACCCTACACGCAATGTCATGGACAGTTTGCAAAAAGTACGCATGTGCAGACGCCATTTCGAAATTCAAAAAGTGCCGGATCTGTGCCTGGTTGGGTCGAAAATGTTAGATTCATGTATATTTAATTATTTATTTATCAAATTCACTAACTACCTTAACACACCACAAGCACACTGAGTGTGTGCCTCACTACAAGCATTTCTAAACCTGATATCTGGTTTTTCTTACAGAGAAGTCACACACACAGCCACAGCAATCCCCTCAGAAAACGGGATAAAAGAAACCATAGCCCTTAATCGTCTCATAAAACATCCACGATAAAAACTGTATGCCAAGATTGACTCCCATACTTGTACCACATACACCAATAAATATTTCTTTTCATTCAATGACATTCTACACAAATGAACTCAGCACGTCATACAATAACAAAACCAAAAAAATGGCATATGTCTCTAATGTCACCTTAGTATGCCTCAGTTATGCTCGGCTGTCATACATTGCCGTCGACATTACAGTCCTTTCAAATATCCTGACACAAAGCAGTAATGTAATGTAAATAAGCACAATTTTGGCGGTCTCGTTAATAGCGCACTGATGCAAAGTCCTTGTTTATAAAATGTCATTGTTTTCAATACATTACATCAATAAATAAATATTTCATTTCATTTCATGTCATAACATTATATCAAGAAATACATTGTATTGTTTTGCCAACTAGAATAAATTCTATTTCTGAATCCTATATTTTTCTCTCTTATTTACCTTCAAGGCTAACAAAACGGTCCTAATTGCCCTCCAATAAAGGGACCTTTGGCAAAACAACACGTTTGAGAAAAGGGAACAAATAGCGATCGCATTTCAGTTACAAAAGGGTCGAGATGAAGGTGAAATTAGCTTGTGCCTTTTAACAATGTAATATAACTTTCAAAGGTTACTTCTACACGTTTACAGGTGGATATAAAAACTGGCCAAGTGCGAGTCGGTCTCGCCCACGTAGGGTTCCGTACCACCATACAATATTAACAAAAAAATGTGTTTTGGCCCAAACACATGGCCGATTTTAGTTTTTTGTTGTTTCATGAAGTATGTTCTATAATCACAATAAGTTTGACTCTAGTATGTATTTCCGGTTTTAGGATAAGATCAAAGTAAAATTAATGGAGGCCTAAAGCGCGTTAAGAGAAGTTTATTCCGGATGGGTAAATGCGCGCTGCATACAAACGAAGTCTGGTGATATTTTCAATACTAACCAATTAAAGTCAATGAAATTTTGCAGAAACAATCTAGAAATAAATCTCTATGCTTGTATCTTATCCAATTTTCGTTAAAATATATAGTTTCAATGCTAGGATTAATTTAAGATTTGGATGGAAATCTTTAAGGCACTGTAACTTTAAAACTATACATTTTAACGAAAATCTGACAAGATACAAGCATAGAGATTACTTTCTAGATAGTTTCTGATAGTTTCTAGATAGTCACTGACTTTAATTTGTTAGTATTGAAAATATAACCATACTTCGTTTGTATGGCCAACGGTAATATACCCTTAAGTTGAAGCACACAACTAGTGCAATTGGTCCATACAAACTAGCACAATTGTCTGTCATCTCGGTACTAATTTTAAGTATACCATTCATTTGTTTTGCCTCATTTTCCATAAGCATAAGCATAATGCTCACGATTATACTCCCCGAGGGGGTAGTTAGAGATATTCTGAAAGCTCAGAACATCCAAATTTCACCAGTAGTCCGAAACTCTGTCCGGTGTGAACTTTGACTAATTATTATAAGGACTAGCCTTGCGGTAGCATTTCCCCTCTGCCACGGTATAAGCACAATTGATCTTGTGCATTTACATTCAATTTTACACCTTATCACTATACGAGACAGCCTATAATTGCGAAATAATAACTTCGAACTTAGAACGTTTGGGGTTCACACGAGACTACTTTTCATGATTTTTAACATTCAAAATTAGAATCTAAAGTTATGGGGAATAAAATCCAAAGTTGCGGATTTCTTGTTACCTCGCCCCCCGCAAAAAGTGGCAGAAATGTTTGTTAGTAGAATTACATGCGTAACCAGTCCACATATAAATAGTCAAAGGGTGTGACGGAGGGTGAGCCCGTCGCCGCTTTGCCTCATTTTTCTGGTTTGAAATGTTCGCGTAATATTAATGGCCTATCCATTAATTTTACTTTGATCTAGGGTTTCAGGATCAAGCAAAAACATTATAATCACGTTTTTTGTGGGGACCTCGCGTATTCTGTATTTTTTGTATATTCTATTATTTGTTAGCAAATACGCAGTGAATTATTTTCCAATAGCGGAATTTGAACCTGCGACCGTTCACTTCCCTACCAGGTTTACTACGAACTAAGGTATCGCGCTCCAAAACCAATGAGATTATAAAAAGCGCAGTTATTCTAAAAACCTTTTCGCCCTTGTCAAGGGCTATTCACAAGCTTGAAGTATGATTAACGAGGTTCTTAATTCATAATTTATATGAAGGGGACCCGAGTAGGAGGGCCTATCAATCAATACTTTGGAAATTGTAACATTTGTCGGAGACTGAATTTATATTCATTATTGAAAGTTTGACGAGGTTTATTAGGGTGTGGGTGCAGACATTTTGAAATTGTATCGAGGTCTTAAACAAAGTCATTATTTTAAACAAAACTTTGAATATTTCCGATTTTGGCCTTTGCTATTATTGTAAACGCTAAATAAAATAACACCGCGTTAAATACCCGTCATCTAATTAAACCGTTGGTTTAGCTTATAAGCATAAACATATGCTCACGACTATATTCCCCGAGGGGGTAGTCAGAGATATTCTGAAACCTCAGAACATTCACGTTTCACTAGTATCTCTATCCAGTGTGATGGGGAGTGAGCCCGTCGCCTCTTTAAATGGACAGTGGGTACAATACTTGCCTCGAAATTGAAGCATGCAGGTTTCCTCACGATGTTTTCCTTCACCGAAAAGCTAGTGGTGTTACAAATTGTACATAAATTCCGAATAACTCGTTGGTACGAGTCGGCCTGGACGGGGATCGAACCATCGCCTCCTGCATGGCAGGCAAGGTTACTCGCCACTGGACCACCACGGCTTTAAAACTTTGTTTTAATGTTTTTATATTTATGCTTGTTGGACCATATTTTATCTGAAAGCCACGTAACAGAAAAATAGTTTCAAATAACTCGATAGATGGCGTTGATGAGAGATGGATGAGCAACTGCTGTTAATAAAAAAAACCAGCCAAGAGCGTGTCGGACTCGATGTATATTTAAACGAAATTCTGACTTCATACCAACATAGATTTTTGATTCTGAAAAAATTCATTGACTTTAATTGGTTAGTATGGAAAATATCACCAGACTTCGTTTGTATGGAGCGCGCTAATTTTCATTTATTGTCACTATGTATTTTATTTATATGTTGTATTAAAATGTTTTCTCCATTAAAGAATTCAATTCGTTAAAATGAGAAGTGCGATTTTTGAAACTCATACTTTGAACTCAGCAGTTGAAATTGCCAAAATTACTATGGAGATATGCATTTTTTATTGCTGATTTGACTTTCAAAAATCATACTTCACGAGCGCGACTTGCCCGTGGTCCCCCAGCCCAGTCCCCCGTGGGGTGCCACGACCAATTTTTTTCGCCCGAGGAACCCCCAAGGGGGACAATGGTGTACCATGGGCAAATTATTTGGCCCGTGGTACCCCGCTAATCACTAGATATATGTCAAAAAAGGTTTCACACGTGGTACCACGGGCAATAAAAATATATTAAATAAGAAGATTATTATACAGAGGGTACCTCGGACAAAAAAAAAAGTCGTGCGGGGGACTAGGCTGGGGGACCACGGGCAAGTCCCGTTCAGGCGTGCGATTTTTGAAAGTCAAATCAGCAGTAGAAAGATTATATCTTCATAGTAATTTTGAACTGCTGAGTTCAACGAATGAGTTTCAAAAATCGCACTCCTGATTTTATACAGCGACTGCTGTTGAGAGATCTATTCAAACACTACTTTCTCTATTGATTCAGAATTGCTCAAAAAGAAAAGGAAATAACACTATTTCCCAAATTGAATTCAACTTCGAAATGGGTTCGGGTGTCTTTACCTTGAAGTTATTTTACGAAGGTAAAAAGGGTAAAAGGCAATAAATACATTTGTCACAACAAAAAGGATTGTTCTTTAAAAAATTCATTTTATGTTTTCACCTCGAATGTCTCCGTCTTTCGAAACGCACGTTAAGCAGTTGGCATCGTATTCTGCCTGTAGATAAAAGTACATAGACTTAAAATTAGGTAAATCTAATAGTTGACTAATCCCTTCACTACAACGGCAAACTCAATAACACACCATCAACTCGACAAAAGATAGATTTATTTAATGGGATATAATTCGGAGCGCGCTCCATACAAACGTACTATGGTGATATTTTCAATACTAACCAATGAATGTCAATGAAATTTTGCTGAAACAATCTTGAAACAAATATCTGTGCTTGTATGGAGTCAGATTTTCGTTAAAATATACAGTTTCAATGCTAGGATTAATTTAAAATTTGTATGGAAATCTTTGAGGCACTGTAACTTTAAAAGTATACATTTTAACGAAAATCGGACTCTATAGAAGCATAGAAATTTGTTTTTAGATTGATTCTGAAAAATTTCATTGAGTTTAATTGGTTAGTATTGAAAATATCACCATAGTACGTTTGTATGGAGCGCGCTCCGAATTATATCCTCTTAACTAATAGCTGTTGTGTTTTTCTCTGGCCGTGGTGGTCCAGTGGCGAGTAACCTTGCCTGCCGTGCAGGAGGCGATGGTTCGATTTGTATCACCACTGGCTTTTCGGTGAAGGAAAACATCGTGAGGAAACCTGCATGCTTCAATTTCGAGGCATGTATTGTACCCACTGTCCATTATGTGGCGACGGGCGCACCCCCCGTCACACTGGACAGAGTTTCGGTACTACTGGTGAAATGTGGATGTTCTGATGTTTCAGAATATCTCTGATTATCCCCTCGGGGAATATAGTTTTGAGCATATGCTTATTCTATGCTTATGCTTTTCAAGAGATATAGGGCTTCTTAATATGCTGACACTTTCTTAAGGCGATGATCAGGCCGACAAAATGAACAACATTTTCTATCTATGAGGCCAACGTTAAAAAAGGTTAGCAGTTTAGTATGGAACAGCAGATTTTTTTTTCGCGATTTCGATGTTGGTGCCATAAAGAAAGTTGTTCAGTTTGACGGTCTGATCAACCCCTTAAAAAAGACAGCATAATAAGAAGGATCCTATACAACGTGTTAATAAATAGGCGCAAAACCTCATACACCCCGACTGATTTATAACAAAATTAGATTGAAATAAAGTTATTCGCATTTTAAGTTTTGAGGCAAAAATGATTTGTTATCATTTCCGCAATGAATGAAAGCGCTAACGTGCTCATGTATACATTTTAAGTATCTTGTTTTGTAAGTAGGGTGAGAGTGCCCAAGCGGTGGGTTGAGATCGAGTTCAGTAAATTTTACTAACAAATTATTCCATATTTTGAAAAATAATCCTATGTTGAAACAATGATAAATCGATTCTGCTCTTGATGCTCCCTCTCTGTTTTATTCACAAGGCCTGTGCCCTACAGTAAGATACATTACACAAGCGATTTTTGTGCGTAGGCGATGTCGTATCTATAGAGAAAATTACACGCTCCCCTGTACCGTCGCGTGGCGTCGCAACTGAAATGCCGTGATTTTTACTCGCCTTATCGCCGCGACACAGATTGATCTCAGAAATACCGCGACGATAACGCGGTGACATGGCGACGTTCTTGTTCCGTCAACGATGTGCCGGGCCTGTCTCACACTACAGCTCAGGTACGCGTGACGGCCGATCAGGCCGGCCGGCTGAATGGCAATAGGTTAGGTATACCGTGTAAACTTCTTGGTCAAATCTAATTAGACTTGTTGCCATTTTGTGAGTAGTTATTGCGAGACTTGATAACCCGATGTCACGCTGCCAGCACGTGAAAGAATGAAAGAGTGAGACTATGTAAAGGAAACTTTCAATGACTCGGTTAATTTTTTTTGCACGCGCGCCGTTCTGACGGTTGGTAGGTTATTCGCGAATTGTACGATAAGACGGGTGCGAATAACTTTGCACTTTATGGCCATGCAGAGTGAGTCGCTATTTATTGAATTCTGTTTTCGAAGTGATTCTTCTGTACGGGTAGTACTAGTATTTATTCCGTGGCTGTGCTCAAAAATCCCTAGTGTGATTTGGCCCTAAGACGTAAAAGTACCTACTTATGTTGTCACTATCATTTATAAAGGCCATAAAGAACAAAGTTATTTTCTCTGTGGTTGTTAAAGTGCATAACTCAGTTCTAGTATGCAAGTTTACACTTTACGAACTTGGCGGCTATTTTTAATGATTAAACTTTTTTCCTTCAGTTTCTTTTAATTACTAGAGATAGTCTGGAGGTAGTTTTTTTACTGTGGGTTTATGAATTTGATGAGGGAAATCTCCAGTATCTTTACGGCGTCGTCATACTTTTTATGCAGTTCTATAGAAGTGTTCTTTAAAAATATTTTTATTCTGAAATAAAAGATGTGAATGAAACCGCTTTTGGTAACTACAGAGTGTAACAAAACACCCTAGTCATATGTACTTAAGACCATTTAACTGAACAACTTTTACTATGGAGCCAACATCGAGAAAAAATTAAAAAATCTGCTGTCCCTACATTTTAGTCGAGTCGTTACAGCAGTTTTGTATGGGATAGCTGATTTTTTTGTCGATGTTGGCTCCATAGTGAAAAAGTTGTTCAGTTTGATGGTATGAAGCACCTCCTTAAGTATTGATAGGGTGTTTTGTTACACATGAGACGACGCCTCCGGCTTTGTTACTTTATGAGAAGTTTATTCCGAATGCGTAAATGCGCGCTGCATACAAACGAAGTCTGGTGATATTTTCAATACTAACCAATTAAAGTCAATGAAATTTTGCAGAAACAATCTAGAAACAAATCTCTATGTATCTTGACAGATTTTCGTTAAAATATAGTTTCAATGCTAGGATTAATTTAAGATTTGTATGGAAGTCTTTGAGGCACTGTAACTTTAAAACTATACATTTTAATGAAAATCTGACAAGATACAAATCTGAAAAATTTCACTGACTTTAATTTCTTAGTATTGAAAATATCACCAGACTTCGTTTGTATGGAGTGCTAGAACAGTAATATACCCTTAAGTGTGTGAAAATGATCACGCATGACGTTTTTCTCGTTTTGTCGCTTTGTCGTGCATGGCATGCTAGGCCTACTGGAAATTAGCTATCACTAAGACTAAGTTCATCAATGATGTTATTGACTTAGTATAATTGAATTGAATTGAATTGATATTAATATTACTGCTAACTGAAGTTCACTCATGGGCTGGCATAACCTCGAGGCTAAAGCCCCATATAATTAAAGCAATACAAATAAGGTCATGTATGTATTAGGAGCCTTTACACAAAGATAAGATTTGATTTGATAGATATACTTTGTGATACAATCAGTTTAATCAATATACGAGTATATTGTCTACTTGTGAAAACGTTTCTCAAAAATAGTTGACCCGTTTCGTGTAGTGGTGTCAAGGTTGAACGTTCTGCTTTCTTTCAACCTTCATGTCACGGAACGAGTTAGGTATGACATTTGTGTCTATATTTTTGTCTAGATTGCTAGCCAGGTTAGATAATATGAAGAGCGATGATAATCTTGACTGCATCGATTTGTTAAACGAACCAAACAATCTTCAAATTGTTTTACATTCAATGGTGAAGTAACCTTCATGTTCCTCTTCATAATCATCTATGATAATGATGAGTTGTGTTCTGACAACTCCAAAAATATATGCATATGCTCACTTCTATATCTCCCGAGGAGGTAGTCAGAGATATTCTGAAACCCGTGAGCCCGTCGCCAGTTATAATGGACAGCGGGTACAATACCTCGAAATTTAAGCATGCATTTCCTTCACCGAAAAGCCAGTTGTGTTTCAAATCGTACATAAATTCCGAAAAATTCATTAGTACCTACGAGTCGGCCTGGACGGGGATCGAACCATAGCCTCCTGCACGGCAGACAAGGTTTCTCGCCACTAGACCATAACGTTTTTTATTAAATTATAATGATCAACCTATTACACTTGATGATATTACGTTCCTTGTAGACTGAAGACAGAGTTTTTTAGCTTTTCTTGGGAGAGGCCTATGTTCAGCAGTTGACAATGAAATACAGGGTCCAACTTGATGATAACACCAACAAACTGAACAACTTTTTCTTTGGGACAACAAAAACAAAATCTGCTGTCCCATACCTTTGGCTCGAGTAGGTAAAGTTTTGAATGCTGATGCCATAAAGGAAGTTGTTCAGTTTGACGGTCTGATCATTCCCTTAAAAAAGGGAATCCCTATTAAGAAGGACCCTGTATTGACGATGATGATTATTATGATGATTATAATAATATTCTCAACATGCTTCGTGATAAGAAAATATAAAGTGTTTATTATGAATGTATTATCTATGTATTGGTATGTTTGTAACATGATATTTATTTGTTTATTCGTTTATTTTCTTTTGTAGTTTATTAGATTGTGTGTTTTAGTTTGTTTATTTCTTCGAATTGTGTGCACCTAGCCTGCCTCAATTTGTAAACTTTCTCTTTATCATGGGTCTGCTGGAAGAAATCTCTTCAGAGATAAGCTCGCCCTTTGTACTTGTCTATTATGCTGTATTCATCTGTATTTTAGTGTGTACAATAAAGTTTTCAATAAATAAATAAGATGACGATAGTGATAAGATTGATAATGATGTAGATGAGGCCGACAATGATGAAAATTTTTAAGGCTAATAATTATGAGGATGATAGTGCTATTTCTAAAGCTGATGATGATGACTGACTTAAAGCTAATCTCATCGACTTTGTCCCGCAGGATTAGCTCCTCCCCAACCAGCGATGACCGCACACGTGAAGCTGAGCAGACTTGAACACGACTATATAGAAGTGATGTGGCGAAGAGGACAGAGCCGGTCGCCGTAGCAGTGTGTCACTCATTGCGCTAGAGAGAGGAGATTGCAAGTTTGTTTCTTTAATTAATAGTCAATTGAATCAGTAGTTGTCTTAGAAAAATGTTCAAAGGATGCAGTGAAAATTGCATCAAAATCTGAAGTTTTATTTGTATAGTACTATTTTCGGCGTGATTTCAGCTATATATCAATGTTGATCGAAAGTTTTAACACACGAGAAGTAGATTAATAGCCTAACATAACATTTAAAAAAAAATCTCACCCCAAAGTCAATTTATTTCGAGTTATAAAAGAATTCTTAAAAATGTCTGGGGTACCTACGCAGGATATTAGTACGTAAGAGTGCGCTCCTTGGGGTACTCAAGGGTTAGGTAAAATAGTAATAAAATATCTCAGGCTCCCCAAGCGGATCCAGCAAATAAGATGGTTGGAAACACTCTTCAAATGGAAAAACCTCTCAGGAATGAGGACATGAGTGACTGTGTCATAATATAACACGCACTCACAGTTCAAATTGGTGTAGTTAGTGGTGAACTTGGTGTCAGAGTATCTTTGATTAGTATTTCGGAATAGACCCCGTTGTCTAACGAGATTATCCGGGCCCAACTGTAGGTAACGTGGCCTACCGGTGTTTTATTCGGCTCCGCTGAAGAGGTTTTAGTGGACTGTAGTTTTTCTGGTGGCAGGAGTGGTTCGATGTAAAGGAAAGTCTTGTTTGCAGCACTAAAGGTTTATTTTAGTGATTTTTATACCAGAGTTATTTAGACGCCCAAGCACCGTACAAATATGGAAGGCGGAAACGGAAATACAACTTTTTAATTACTACATTTTATGTTGGTGTTGCCAACACCAACTGTCGAACTAGATATGAAAATCATAAAAAAAAACACCTGCCTGAAGGACCTGACTAAACTTCAGTGATGGTTTCACACACTGAAGCACACGAAACTGAACCATAACCTCTTATCCACAGAAATGAATCTCCTAAACATGGACGCGGAGAACCGCGTGGTTCTCAACGTCGGTGGTATTCGCCACGAGACATACAAAGCGACGTTGAAGAAGATCCCCGCGACCCGGCTCTCGAGGCTGACGGAGGCGCTCGCCAACTACGACCCGGTGCTCAACGAGTACTTCTTCGACAGGCACCCGGGCGTGTTCGCTCAGGTCCTCAATTATTACAGGTGAGTGAACAAGGCGATCCGGCGCCCTAGGCTGACGGACACCATTAACGACCTGGTGCTCAATACGTACTTCTTCGACCGGCATCCAGGCGCAGTCAGGTCCTCAATTTGCAATTACAGGAAGAGTGAATTTGGAAAAACTGTTCATGGTTATACACCAGATAAAGTCTGTTTTAGCTACATTCATAAAACAATAACTGCACCGTTTTAGCAGCCACGGGGTAGCGATTTGAACCCTCCCTGAATCAGATTCGTAATAGTGAATTCTGGAAACTTACATGCGATTATTAGCATCACTGTCTTTTCGATGAAGTTAAACATCTATACTCCATTCAAAATAGCAACGAAATTTTAAGGCTTTTTTGCATTACAGAAACAGAGATTTGAAATACTTCCTCTCACTTATTCTTAGAACAGCTTTAGTAACATCCAAGATGTGTCGGATAGTATATGTATCCAATAAATTAATTACATTTGGTAATCAGAATTGGCCAGAAAGCTAAATAGAAATCGGAAAATCTCGTCGTCTTTATTTGGAATGAAGTATAGGTACTGCGGGGCACCTGACCAAACTCTCAACCATGGTAAATGAAAGCATTCTACGCCGTTTCCCCGATGGGATTGAATAACTCCATAGGTTAACGATGGTTAAGATCAAAATAATCCCGGAACCCTATGGAAAAATAAAAAATACCAACGCTCTAGGCCTTACAATAGGATGCTGAAGATGATTTATTCCGGAAAAACCTCAGGGAAAAACGGAGAAACGGAAAACATTAGGGTAGGTAGAGACAACCCATTTCATCCTGACACAGATCCCTTGCCTTTTCAAAATCCATAAGTCGCATCATACATTCGTTTTCGAATACATTTTATTTCATCGTTTTATTTACGATCATTAGTAAATAGACTCAAATTCTCTACGATGGCGTAACGAATGAACTTGTTCGTTCTAAAAAAACTTTACCGAATTTTTCGTAATAAAATCAGCAGAACGAATATCAAAGATTTTGATTGAAACTCATCCAATTATATGGTTCAATAAATAAATCAAACAGTTCCAATGATTTTAGGTAAAAATAAAAGTCAAAGGTGGTTGTGTTAAAGAAATTGTTTAGGTAAAATTTCGTCGTTCATTCCTCGGTGGATTACACGTGACGCATAAAAAAGAAAATGTTATTTAGTAGGGGTAGGCTGTTGCTCATTATCTTTTGCCGGCAAATCCAAGGGGATTGGTGACTGGAAGCCACAAATACTCTTTTATCATGGGTTTACATAACTTTGTTTATCTGGGTTATTTTACGAATAAATAGATTTTTTTTTCATGTTTCGTCCCACTGTTAGGCAACGGTCTCCCCCATCCCCAAAGCTGTTCCAGCCTTCTCTTTCCCATGGCTATTCTGCTGCGTGGGCATCCAGATCCACACTCTCTTGACGCGTGGGCATCTTTTTCTTGGTCTGCCCTGGCCCCGGCTTCCATCGTCCTTAAATAAATGAAAGAAATAGGAAAGGAAAGGGGGAAATGATTTCCGTGTTGGGTCAACTCGTTTCTCTAGCGATTCAACGCGGAAACGCGGCCAGCGTTATGGACACTTTTGGGCCAGGTATGACTACAGGCGGTCTTTTCGCTTAGGTTTTTAACGTGACATATTGATGAATGGTTCTGTATAAATTTGAAGACACATGTTGCTGAGGAGAGATTTGTAGTTAATTTGACGACGCATGTTGCTGAAACAGGCTTTGTTTTTTATTAAGATGGTTGACGACGCCTGTTGCTGAAGTGGATTATGTAAGCGATTTTAAATTTAATTTCAATAATAAAAAAATAGGTAAATAAATGTTACCCCTAGGTCACCTCGTACAACTTCCACTGGAAGAAATGCTCAAAACATGCATAGGTAGGTAGTCAAAATATCTTCAATGAACACGAAACGTAAACGTGATTTAACACAAAACCTTTTGAACCGTAATAGGAAGCATATAATCCATTTCGGCCGCATTTTGTAACAAAAGCTATCAAAATAATGATGAACAGAAATAACATAATCAAGGCGTACAACGTGAGAGTGCTTCGGTATTTGTATCAAAAGTATGATGAGAATGCTGCATTCATTCAGGTAGAGCAATGAATAGACAGACGGGGACGTAAAGCACCGAATCAACTAATGGTAAATGAAGTGGTGATAGGTTACGGGAACTATCTGTGACTCCCTGATTTTTTCGAAAGGATCTGTGACTCCCAAATCCCTCTCAAATTGAAGGAGAAAATCTACAAGACTTGTCGTCAATGTAGGGCATCAGAGTGTTGAGCCATAGAAGGGAAGGATGAGAAATGATTGCATGTAGACGAGATAGATGTGTTGTGTAACTAAAATGGGCAGGATTAAGAATACGTTTACAGGGTTTTATGGTAAACAGTTGCATTTCTTTAAGGGATGATTGTACCCATGATACTGAAAGACTTTCCCAAAGAAACCTACAGGAAATTCGCATGAATTTTTTTTGACTTTCCATACTCAATGCAATCAGCTAATCGAACGTTTTTATATTAAAAGAAGAAATTTAGTTTCTTGAAAAAATTTGTTCAGTATCATGGGTAGAATCATCCCTTAAAGTAATGCAACTGTTTACCCTAACATCCTGTAGAATGTTTAACAGTAGCACCTAATACAGAACAATTGCAGGGAAATATATTATCGTAGTATGGGCATTTGATGAGTAAAAACGAAGTATCATAATAATTAAAAGACGAGTGTTAAGCAGGCACTTCACTCTCGCGAGAACTTCTCGGCGTGAACTTTCAAGGGAAATCACTATGGCTTATGACTCTACGAGAACAATGAAAGGCATCCACACTCTCGTTCTCGGCTGTTCTCGGCGAGAATGTAGTGCCCGCATTAAGTATGAACGTGGATAGCTCTGGTTGGAGAGGATGATCGAAGGAAAGACGGATGGATTTTGTGTAAAATTATAATAATACAGTATGCAAACTAACTAAAGGCAAACCTTTAAACCACGTACTCTGCCCATCAACCTGAACAACTTTTGAAGCAACCTGTCAATGCAAAAAAAAATGTTTTGAGGTCATTTTTAGATATTTAGGCAAAACTACACAAAATTAACAAATTATCCGAAGCACAAATAGACAAACAAGTGTAACTATAATGCGTCCAAGATAGCTCCGTGATTTTGCTGACGGTTTTAGAGATTTTATTTTACTTTTTAAAGCTGTTTGAGCCGTCGAAAATTTATACTGTACTAAAGTGTAATTTATTTAAAAACACTACTAATAATATAATTAATAATCACAATAGCATTAGCAGAAAAATCTCCAAATGGACTCAGAGTAAACCTGCTATATACAAAAAACCATTTATTGAAATTAGATTTAAAATTACTTACATAATCAACTTCAGCAACATGCGTCGTCAAAATTGCTTACAAAAACATTTTCATAAATTAATATAATCACTCTTAAACGATATGTCGAAATCACGGAGCTATCTTGATGCACTATAACAAAATATTTTTTGCAGACTATCTCTTTAAACCCTAAAATCGTTTATAATAATTAAAACGAAAGAACGAACGTTTAATTCGTTATTTATAATAAAATAATCCTGAATAAAAGCTGGATATTCTGTAAAGATAACTCGATTGTATCGCATACATTTTTAATTTTCTTTCTATCCTTTACCGAGTCTTTTTAGGGTTCCGTGGTTCCCTACATTGCTTATTCAATAAGAAACGCTCATAATACTGACTGCTATCAAACGGTGAAGGAAAACATCGCGAGGAAACCTGCATAGGTGAGTGGTGAGTGACAATAGGTTAGGTATACCGTGTAAACTTCTTGGTCAAATCTCAATAGACTTGCTACTATTTTCTGAGTAGTCAATGCGAGACTGAAAACCCTAGCGATGTCAGGCTACCAGCACATGAAAGAATCAAAGAGGGAGACTATGTAAAGGAAGCTTTCATGTCTAATGACTCGGTTCATTTTTATTTGCACGCGCGCCGTTGTGACGGTTTGTAGGTTACTCGCGAATTTTACGGTAGGACGGGTGCGAATAACTTTGCACCGTATTGCCTCGCAGAGAGAGTCGCTATTTAATTAAATCTGTTTCCGAAGTGATTTTTCTGTACGAGTAGTAGTATTTATTCTGTGGCATTACATTGGAGCTGGCACGCACTCTACGCACCAGGCATCGCCATCGGTACAGTTTCGCGATTTTTATAATTCACTGTTTACACAAATTACCCGTTTGAGTAGTATTGCTTGCAAACAGTCGACACACGATTCTACAAAAATTCTGATACACTGAAAAAATGTAGCAGCCTCAAACGCGGACGGAAGGCTTTATTGAATTGATCACAGTCTGTTTCAACGGTGTACGGATCCCTCAAAATACGAACCAGACTCGCTCATAACCCGATTTATTTCCACGGCTTTAGCATCGACGTGTGCGTACAATAAATTCATTCTTTCCAAGGCTTGCCTCCAGGCAGAACGTATACCCTTAAAAGTATTCTCTTGTATTGTCAAGCGATACATTTTTATTTTATTTTACGAATGTACGCTGTTATATTTTTTGTTTTTATTTCTCAGTTAGACGTTGATGTTTTTTGACTTCGTATTATGGAAATTACTGTTGATCGCTTAACTTATGCTAACATAAATGGGGTTGTGTTAATGGTTTAGGTCGTGTAACATCTTGGGCCGTTCAGCTAAATTGTGATGCTTTGCTATACGCATTATAATATAGACGAATATGATAGAAATACAATCTTATTGCAAAATAGCCCCAAATAAAGTAGTTTAGTGTTACAAAATATTCAAAGTAATATTATGGCAACTCGTAGTAATTACAAATAGCGCAGTTAGCGATACAAAAAAACGATCTTTCCACTAAATCCGATCCAATATTTTTCCGCCATTTTTGCACAATTTGAACAAAAATATCCATCATGGAATTCAAGAAATCTCGTTTGTACGACAAAATACATCGTTGAAATATACA
Source organism: Agonopterix alstromeriana (assembly GCA_963924505.1). NCBI lineage: Eukaryota > Metazoa > Arthropoda > Insecta > Lepidoptera > Depressariidae > Agonopterix > Agonopterix alstromeriana. Next base: position 1,768,019 of record OZ004676.1, on the reverse strand, counting down.
GTTTTAGTAATGTTTACGCAAACTATTATTACCATATTTTTATGACGCCGTACATAACATTCGGTAGTATAAAAATGGCCCGTTTTGGAGGTTGTCTGTTAGATTATTGGATGAGTAGGACTTTTCGACCACTCAAAATGACCCATTACCAGGTTATGTAGAGAAAACACCCTTTGCTGGTCAGAGAGAGACATTAGGTAAGAAGAATAGTTACCGGAGGAATAGCTCGCAAATACTGTTGATGGTATTTAAAAATCTGGAACACAGTCACACGTTCTACGAGAGATAAAAAACAGAGATGCTCACATCCTTTTAGGCTCCTCTAAACCGCTATGGTTGCCGGTTGGTTAGAAACAATATCACAGAACTATCATATCATTATATTCATTCAGATCATAGCCAACCCAACGGTTTTTTAAGGGGATGATCAGACCATAAAACAGAACAACATTCTACAACGTGTTAATGAATAAGCGAAAAACCTCATACACCCCAACTGATTTATAACAAAATAATTAGATTGAAACTATAATTTCGTTATTTTGATAGTTAACATTTAAAGTTATTCGCATTTTAAGTTTTGAGGCAAAAATTATTTGTTATCATTTCAGCGATGAATGAAACCGCTAACGTGCTCATGGATACATTTTAAGAATCATGTTTTGGTAGTAAGTAGAGTGAGTGAGCCCGAGCGGTGGGTTGAGATCGAGTTCAGTAAATTTTCAATTTTACAAACAAATTCTATGATATTTTGAAAAAAATTACCTATGTTGAAACCATGATCATATTCTTCATTCGATTTCGAATTCGAATCGATTCGATTCTAAACAAACTACTTTCTAGTTTTGCATTAATTCATTAACACTTTGTATATGGGCCCAAAGTCAAAACCGCGAAAAAATATATTTGCCATCCCATATATTTGGGTTGAGTAGGATTGCAGTTTGGTATGGAATATCAGTCGTTCTGAAAGCTGTTCAAAATCAAAGTCAAAGTCAAAGTCAAAGTAATTTATTCAATATAGGATCTTCAAGCACACTTATTAAACGCCAATTCTTTTTTTAAGCTACCACCGCGTCGGAACGTGTTGTCACTGTAGAGAAGATGCGGCCAGAAACTCTACAACATGACACGACTTAATGACTATTACAATATAAATTCTTAAGCTAGGGTTATGTATACAGTAATACATAGTCTATTTAATAAAATAAATGATACTATACAGTAAACCATAAGTTAGTGACACTCGGACCCAAGCATTTTGATCGTTTAGTTCAGTTTTATGGTCTGATCATCCCTATAAAACCATCAGAATGTTAAGATGGAGCTCATAGACAAATCGTCTACTTTTATTATTATGTTAAAAATCACTACACGATATGATTAATCTAAAATAACTACCTCTGCATGTACGAGTAGGTACAGGCTATCAATTTTTCGTTTTCCCGATAGACCATTTTATGGCAGGACTGAATTAATTTCATTGATAAGGGCGAGACACTTCGGAAAACTTCGGGCTATTTCGGTCAAGGTTCGTACCCGTTAACTAGAGTTGCGTGTCGTTGAGCCGAAAATGAAACCGAATTATCACTTCTTTTTAAAGCTAAAAGCTTTTGTTTTATTAAATCGGTATGAGTAAAGGTATTGCAATTTTTAACAGTCGCGGCCACTAATGAGCTCATAATGCAGTAAAATCTCGCTTCGCTTGCTCCAGTTTTATATCATATTTTGACCACATAATTTTGCCATATTGCAGTAAAATCTCGAGCTCGTAGAAATGTCCAGGAATTGATAAGCCTGCATCTGGCAACCCTACCTAGTATAGAAGCTGATGATGATGCGTACTAAAGACGGGCCACAAGCTCTGGTTATTATATCTCATTACACATTTTACATAGTCTGGTCACACCTTGGATACTTAGCTGTCATTTGATACAAATGGGAAAAAATGTACAGGAGGTAAGCATGCACGATACTGAACGAGTGTGTGCGAGACAGCAATATATTTTCCACCACTCTTCCTGCCAGAGTCAGGTTATATAATAGGGTATTTGACAGGTTTTCAAAAACTGTTCTACGTTAATCACTGATGTCTAAGGGCTCTATAGAACATTTATATTTTGCGTTCCATTACATATAGTGCAAGAAAAAACGAAAACAAAAAATTATATTTAAATATCCCGCGAAAACACTTTTCCTGACAATATACGTGGATACAAGCAGGTGACGTCACGATGACGTAAACTTTGTACGACACTCACACTCTGCACGCAACTGTTTACAAGCAGTTGACGTCATCCACCATCCAGCCAATCACAGTCGTTTACGATCCCGTGACTAAAGTACACAAAAAAATATTATCTTTGTCGATTTTCTCTTAGTATATACAATATTTTTCTTAACTGACTAAATAGTTGGTTTCCAAAATTCATATTCAATACGGATGCCATCAATAGATCCTTTATTTTACATGCTGTCAAATACCCTATTGGTGGGAGGCAGAGTCCGTACTAAATGTAGTACTAGATACTCTTTCTTATACTGTGCGGTCTGGTGCAAACAAATGAAATAGCAGCAATAAAAAATCATTACAACGAAATGTCTGACGAAAACCTACGGAGCACAGTACAACCCTTGAGGTCAGATTATAATTATTAATAGTCTAGGAAAAATAAGGTTTGAGATTGCATCAAAGACACTTTAGTAAATTGTGTTTGAAATAATATTACTGTTAGTTTATGACATTTTTGTTGAGATTTCGTGGTTATATTGGCTAAGGAACCTGAGATATACCTTAAAATCGATATCGATGTACAAAGGGCAAGCTTAAAACTCAAATCAAAAAAGTCCTCTGTAAAAAAGCATATTATAAACTGGATGATTATTTAAATGATCAAAATGCTTGGGTCTGAGGTCACTAGCTTATATTTTATTTACTTTACTGTATAGTATCAATTATTTTATTAAATAGACTATGTATTATTGTATACATAACTTTAGCTTAAGAATTTATATTGGAATAGTTATTAAGTCGTGTTATGTTGTAGAGTTTCTGGCCGCATCTTCTCTACAGCGACAACACGTTCCGACGCGGTGGTAGCTTTAAAAAAGATTTGACATTTGATAAGTGTGCTGCAAGCTCCTATATTGAATAAATTATATTTACTTTGACTTTGACTTTGCTTATTTCGAAAGATATTTTTTCCAGCATACTATCAAAAGAGACATTTAATTATCACAAGGCAAATTTAATGTGTACAAACAAACAGTAAATAATTTAGTCTTGAGGTTATAATTTTTGAAGACTTACAAAATATTAAATATCTACTCAAATTTACGATATTAACCGGGGATTATTATTTTTATGAGTAAAACGTATTGAATGAAGCCATCCTGTACGTTCCATTTTTTTTCATACCTAAATTTAATGTTTTGTAAATGTCTTAATTATTCACTAATACACAATAAAAAATCGGGGATTATTGAGAATTTATGTTTTCAGGTATTTATCGACTATATACCGACTGTTGGGTCAAATCGTGAATAAAGTTGATCATATCAGGGACCTTGGTGTGGTTCATGATGGCAAATTAATATTTGACAAACAAATTAACCAAATAGTAAACAAAGCGTCAAAAGGATTAGGTTTTATCATACGTGTCTCTTCTGGTTTTCGTAGGTTAAAATCTGTAAAAATACTTTACTGTGCGTTCGTACGCAGTCACCTCGAATATGCATCACAAGTCTGGAACCCGCAGTACGAGGTGTATAAAGAACGCATTGAAAAAATACAAAAACGATTTTTACGGTTCCTAGACTATAAGGCACGCCTAAAGTCGACGGACTACATACATCGCTGTAAGCGCTATCACTTTCTGCCACTCGACTTTTTTTTTTTTTTTTTTTCTTAATTAATGGCCGGTTGTAAGCGTCTAGCGCAGCAATTCTGCCAATGTCAAGTAGTTTATAATCTCAAGTGATTGTTTTATGGTTAAAACACAAAAGAGCTTCACAAAATGGCGGAGCCACGTGCAAGCCTAAGAGAGGCCACCACACACGCGTCCACCTTCCGTCAGACCTGCAGCGCGACTCGCCGCCACTCGACTTGCGACGAAAAGCAAATGACATCTGTTTTCTAGTCAAGGTCGCTAATGGTTCCATCGATTGTTCCGAGATCCTGTCCAACATATCAATAAGGACCAACATCTTGGGATTGAGGCAACGTCCGATTTTAAGCGTTCCTTTTGCTGGCACTAACTATGGGCAAAACGCGTTCCTACCACGAAGCTGCAAAGCTTTTAACGACGCATCGACTGTTCACAACATCGATTTATTTTGTTCTAGCGCAAAATCCATAAAGACTAGTATAGCGAATGACTATTTTAAATAGTTAGCTGTTTCTCCGACTGCGACTGCATTATTTGTTTCTCACATATTGTTATTTATTACTTAGCACTATTTTGTTTGTACCTACACCTACCACCAAGTACGTTTTTTTTTAAAAGAAAAGTGAAGTTTATAGGTGGAGATTTGTAATTAGCTTACAGTTATTTAAATAAGTGTTTACTTTGTAATCATTGCTGTAAATCTTCCTAAAAATAATAAAATAAAAAAAATAATAAAATAAAATAAAATATTCCAAGTTATCGCCAAAAGTGCAATTAATGCAACCTTCTCCATACAAAAATCCGTAGATTTCCCCGACTATAATAAGTTTAAAGGAGTTGTGCAATCTTTGTGCTCTAGACGAACGAACAACAACTGACCGAAAAAGAAAGTCAACTCTCGACACTAGCCTTTTACTATAGTGGATTGGATGAGATTGATTAATGTCCCAAGTGTTGGACCAATATTGATTCTGATAAGTTATTTCAGCAACTAGTGGAATTTTCCCTTGACTCATTTGTTTTGATAGTTATAATAAACTGTGAAGAAGCAATAATGGACCATCCCTTTACTTGTGAGACCTTGCTTCTTGCCAAATGTTGCTTGCCAAGTTGATTTTAGGTTAACGGGATGCTATAGAATTTGATGAATAAGCTTACGAGTGTCAAGATATTGACATAAATCCATTGATTTCGTTGGCTTAGAAGCTTAAATTTTTTACACCTGCAAACGACATTAGAACTCAGTATTAATTAGTGTGTGTATTCCCCCCCCCCCCCCCCAACTCTCTAATTTCTAAAATATTGGAGTAAAATCTATAAATTCTTTTTTCTACAATAAGTAGAGCTTTTTGTAACTACTTTTATATTAAATTATAACGGATGCTGTAGAATAGAATAGAATTTCAACCAATCGGTAGCGCAACCAGTTTCGGAAATCTGGCCAAGTGCGTGTCGGGTACCGCGCAGGGTAGGGTTCCGTAGGTGACCGTCACAATATACTGACGGACTTAGACTTAGAAGGGGGCTTTTTGTTTTATACTACGATTTAACGGCTAATAAAGTCTAAAAAGTACCTACATTTCACAAACTCGTCGAGTATTACTCGTTAACTTGTAAAGCCTACCTTTTAACTTCGTAATATATACTATTGCTGTGAATTTTTTCACGTATCCTGAAACAACCGTTTAGCTGGCTGGGGGGGACACTTGACTCTAACAAATATTTGCAGCTTTAAAGCTTCATATTTCGCTAAAGGATTCCTAAATCTAAAAATGGTTTCCAACAACACTCGATAAAGTCAAAGTCAATATAATTTATTCAATATAGGAGCTTGCAGCACACTTATCAAACGTCAAATCTTTTTTAAAGCTACCTCCGCGTCGGAACGTGTTGTCGCTGTAGAGAAGATGCGGCCAGAAACTCTACAACATAACACGACTTAATAACTATTACAATATAAATTCTTAAGCTAAAGTTATGTATACAATAATACATACATGTATACAAAGATACGATGGGATAGACGAGAAAAAAAAATGTCATCCCCACTTTTCGTATAGGGGTTCCTTAAAACCAGTAACATAGATTGATTTACTATCAAGAAACTAGATGGCGTTGCACAAAGTCTAAACGCGCTATCGTTGTTTCAAAAATGTCTCGTAGGTAAGATAAACAGATTAAATACTTTTCTTCATATTCTCCTTATTCAATGGCTACGGAACACTATTATAGGCGAGTCCGACACGCTCTTTGCCCGTTTTTCCTTTTGAGGTACATATCTCTAAAAATATAGATATCAGCATATAGCATGTTACACGTGATACGGCTGTATCACGTCTTTTATCTCGTTCGTTCGTACGCAAATAGAAAGAGAGCGAAGGTGCAGAAGAGAGGGAAAATGCAGATGTTCTAACAAAAGGTTTATCCTATTTTTTTGAATCTTTCCACAAGACACTCGTCGTAGCTTAGTGTCGCTTCGATAGTCATCGAAGATAAGCAACGTCGAGTTGAGTGGGGTCTCTGGATGAGTGACCGCCACTTAAGTGATCTTCATCTCAAGCGTTAAGGAGTTTATCCTGGATGACAACGATAGATGGCGTTATTTGTTATTTTGTTCTTATCAGATCACAAAATAAACAGAACAACTTGGACAAATTGAGCAATGTCTTACGTACAGCTATTTTTGGAAACATGTATAGCATAGCATAGCATATGATCACGACTATATTCCCCGAGGGGGTAGTCAGAGATATTCTGAAACCTTGGAACATCCACGTTTCACCAGTAGTACCGAAACTGTCCAATGTGACGGGGGGTCGTCCGTCGCCACATAATGGACAGTGGGTACAATACATGCCTCGAAATTGAAGCATGCAGGTTTCCTCACGATGTTTTCCTTCACCGAAAAGCCAGTAGTGTTACAAATCGTAAATAAATTCCGAAAAACTCATTGGTACGAGTGGGTCTGGACGGGGATCGTAGAATTTTATGTTGGCAACACCAACATAAAACTAAAAAATATAAACTGAAAAGAGAAAAACAAGCTCTACAATAATTAAGTAGCTATTCCAACTTTGTTTGTGCTATTATAATTTGAATGTTATTAGGTAGATATCACAAACGGGGACAAAGAAAAGTTACAAAACCTACCTATTTGTTTGTTATTGGTTTCTCACCGCCAGCAATACCTACCTAATAACATTCAAATTATATTTGCACAATCAAAGTTGGAATAGCTACTTATTTAATTATTATAGAGCTTGTTATTCTCTTTTCAGTTAATTTTTTCATGCAGTCGGGTTTTACTTTAGTGTCAAAATGGTAGCATAAAAGTACTATAATATATTTATTTAGTTGGAATCTGCTATTCACTAGCTTTCATTTGATAACCATATTGTAATTTTTACAAAAAAATATATTTATTCCCCCTTCCATTTTTAATTTGCAGACGCCATCTTGAAATAATATACCCTATGTAACTCTCACGACTATTACGAATCTAATGACACCTCATACGTTAAAATTCATCAAGCCGTTTAGGCTGTTGGGCGTGCAAAAGAAATTGAAATTAAAACATGCATACGCTCGAAAAACATAACCCTCCTTCTGGCGCAGTCGGGTAAAATTTGTAGTTTCCGTTTCACACTACTGGACATAGTTTCAGTGAAACGTGGTTGTTCTGGGGTTTCAGAATATCTCTAATTTATAAATCAGTATGTGGTTTTTCGCTTATTCATTAACACGTTGTATACATTTTTTTAAGACAAATGAAAACAGTCTGAATAAAGGGCTTATTCATTAATTCATTCATTCGTTATATGAAAATATATATTTTTATTGTATTTTGTTTTAGAACGGGCAAGCTTCACTACCCAACGGACGTATGCGGTCCTCTCTTCGAGGAGGAGCTGGAGTTCTGGGGCCTGGACGCCAACCAAGTGGAACCTTGCTGCTGGATGACCTATACGCAGGTATGGACTATAAGCGAACTCGTTTTCCTCAACTCGATGTCCTAGGCGACTATTTTGCGTGAGGTGGGAATATCACTCCTGCCATCTCAGCTCGCATATGCAGGGTGAAATTGATATCATTAGCATCCTCTACCCATCAAACTGAACAACTTTCACTAAGGGAGCAAACCGATTGGAGCAAAAAAAAAGCTGTTCCATACTAAACTACAATGCCTACTGGAATCAAAAGTATGCATCAGCTGATTTTTTTTTGCTTCGGTCGCTTTGCTCCCATAGTAAAAGTTGTTCAGTTTGATGGGAAGACTCTTAGTTTAAAATAAATAAATAAATAATAAATATCTTGGACATTGTCACACAAATTATCTAGTCACATTTAAAGTACCAGAATCGAGCCTGGACTTGTATTATGATGACTAGACAACGATATAGAATACATATATAGATACATAAAACCATGACTCGGGTACAAATATTCATATTCATCATACAAATATTTGTCCCTTACGGGATTCGTACCCGCGACCTTTGGCTCAGCAGGCAGGTTCACTACCGACTGTGCTATCGGGCCGTCATAAGGATGCTAATGATATCAATTTCACTCTGTAGTCGTGAAAATATGCGTAAGTACCTACCTTTTTTGGGTTCCGTAGTCAACAAGGAACCCTTATAGTTTCGCCATTTCCGTCCGTCTGTCCGTCTGTCCGCGGCTTAGCTCAGAGACGATCAGTACTAGAAAGCTGTAATTTGATATGGGATATTTTTGTTAGAGTCAAGTGTGTGGGACACTTGACTGACCCTCAAACTGAACAACTTTCACTAAGGAACCTCCGGAAACGCTAAAATCTGCTGTCCCATACAAAACCGCTGTACCTACCCGACTAAAATGTGTGGGACAGCTGATTTTTTTTCACGTTTCCGGAGGTAGGCTCCATAGTGAAAGTTGTTCAGTTGGTGGTCTGAGTTCACCGTTTCAGTTTGCGGAGGGCTGTCCCTTACACCCCCTATACAAGCTTACGTTATGTTTTCGTTATTTGCCTGTATACAGGGTCCTTCTTAATATGCTGACATATTAAGAAGGACCCTGTATTTAAGCCTATGTCGAAAAATAATTGAAGCGAAATGTGCGTGTGATAGCTTATATCACTGCCTGATGCGAGAGAAAGAGATGGGGCGGCGCGCGCGCCTGAAACGACGCAAGCGTAAAACAAACTTGATTTAATTGTGATTGTACTATTTATGTAAGTTCATTTCTGCTCTAATCATACTTTATAAAATATCAATCTCTTTTTTTAAATCAAGTCTCGTGTTTCTATTATTCACTGTTAAGCAGTTCCAAGCGTTTATCGATAAAGACGGAGGCTACTTTGGCTTATTTTTCTATCGAGAAAATGTCTCTTAATCGTGTTTTGGCTCTAATCAAAACTTCAATTATATGTTCAATTTACACATATCCGCAAATCATACTCCTTCTGTTAGTACTTCGTGATATATGATGCTTTAAAGAATCCTATTTTTTTCACATATCCTCTTAATGCTGCAGACGGCACGACAGGAGCCTAAAGAGTGTTTCATAATAACAAAGCTCTCTGTAAAAATCCTCCTTCATTTAAAGTGCTGCTTCGGTGTTAATTATAATAGTCCTTTACACGTTCCGGTTTCATTTAGAAAGGGTAAATTCGAGTTGATCTTACGCCAGGGTTCAGTATGCTTAGGTTTTTACTTTACACTAGCTGTTGCCTGCGACTCCGTCTGCGTGGACTTCAAAAAGTATCATATGTGTTAATCCAGAACATATTCTCCAAATTTCAGCCAAATTTCATCCAAATCCGTTTAGCCGCTTATGCGTGATTGACAAACATTCAGACTTTGACAAATTACCAACCCCATTTCTCTTCTAGATTTTTTTGTTTTAAATCGAATTCTTGTAGGTTTAAATAATAGTGCATTATTATACAAGTGAGCAAAATTGGTCATTACAGCCGATGCGGGATTGCAGCACGAGCCGCCAGGCGAGTGCTGCTTACTAGCCAAGGCTGTATTTTTGACCCATAGAAAAAGTTGTTCAGTTTGATGGTGTGATCAACCTGTTTAAAAACCGTCAGCATATTAAGAATGGCCCTATAAAATTACATAGAGAAATATTTTTAGTCTTTCAGTATATTAAGTTGGACCCTGTGAAATACTTATGAAATATTAAAAGCACAGAATAAGAAAAAGTATCTAGTACTACATACTAAAAGTATGTAGGTATTGTTTCATCCATGGTGACCAGGCAATACGTTTTGTTTTTGTTGGTGATAGTAGCTATACCGTGACAAAGCAATGTTTGACCCCAGTCTTTGTTGCAACTAAGTCCCTTGTTTTTATTTCGACTACAAGTTTATAAGTGACATACAAATGCCAGCAAAAACGTAAAAGTAATTTGTAAATATTCGTACGGTAGTACCAGATTTATAAATCCTTCGATGTACCTGCGTAATTGAAAGTTTTTAATAGCGCGCGAAATTATATTGACCAATCAGGACGTGCCACCTTTATTCTCTTGCCAGGATTGGCTTATTGTTTTCGCGCCCTTGTCGCTGCTATCGGACTTTGAACGCTTTAATTGGCCCTAACCCTTGGAAGATAATCGAAGTAACACAGTATAAATCTTATAGTACATAGCATAGCGTCGTTTTTGTCGTAAAGAAGAATCGCGCACGCGCCTCTAGGTGACGTCGCCCGGAGGCGCGGGCGTAATTCTCCAAATGACGCTATGCTACGCACTATAAGGTTTATAATTGTGTTACTTTGACTATCCGCCACCGCCATACAGAAGAAACTTCTGTATAAACCGCGCCTTCAATTACTAAACGACTTCGGTTTTTTTTTTGGGGGACTGCGCAAACGAAGATTGAAGAGGTTAATTATTTTCCAGGTCGTACTGTACGGGACTCTAAAACGCGTTGCTAAGCTCAACGAAGCATATTCGTTGCACAAAGTTTTTGCAACGCTTTTTCGTGCAGAACTTTTCTCGTTTATCCGGGATTTTCCGCAATGTCCAGTTTTTATGATCGCCCGCCGCATGTTGTGTGTTGCCGTGATATTAAATTCAGAGTTGCAACGTAACATTTCTTTGGTTGTTACCGTTTATGCGAAAAAATGTTGAGATTTTATTAGTCATGTGTTTTAATTTAGATACATAAACTCAAAAGGAATATTCCTTTTTAGGGTTCCGTACTCAACAAGGAACCCTTATAGTTTCGCCATGTCCATCCGTCTGTCCGTCTATCCGCGGCTCCGAGACGGTTAGTACTAGAAAGCTGTAATTTGACATGGGTATACATATTTATCACGCTGACAAAGTGGTAAAATATCTTGAAAAATATATTTTTAGGGTACCTAGTAGAAAAAAAATTGCATCCCTACTCTTCGAGTAGGGGAAACGAAGAGTGGTGATGCATTTTTTTTATCGTCTATCCCGTGGTGTAGGGTATCTTTGGATAGGTCTTTTAAAAATATTGGGAAAAACCATTTTTCGATTTAGGGATCCGTATGCGAAATATTAAGCTTTAGAGTGAACATTTACGTTAGAGTCAAGTGTCCGTCCATTACTTTGCCCATTATTATAGTCTGGAGCAGTTGGTATCGCTCAGTTATGGATACAAATACAAAAAATCTTTACTTAAAACAATTTAGAGAAACTATTACATTGTAAGGGATCCGTTTAAAATTGTTATTGTGCTTGATGATGATTTGTGATTGGGATATTACAAGCACGGTTCGTTGTTGTAACACTAAGACCATCGCTGGTCCTTTGTGTTCGCCCCAAGCTCACTCATATTTTACGCATACCTCCGAACTGCCGTACTGCAGGTTTCCTTACGATGTTTTCCTTCACCGCCGAGTTATTAAATGATAAATACAACCGTACATAAATTCCGAAGAACTTAGTGGTACAGGCCAGGAATCGAACCGCTGCCTCATGATTGAGGTGCTTTAGCTCTCTTCCGTATGGGCTTTGTACAGTTTAATCTTTACCATGGTTATCTGCACACAGGGCTATGCCCACGCTAGGCTCATTTAAGGGTTCCGTAGTCAAAAGACCGTAGCCGTAGTTTTTGGGTTATTACCGTCCATCTCCCCCCTCCCTCAAACTTTTAGAATACTGGAGTGAAAAATCTAAATATATTCAACAAGCTCTTAGTACTGTGAATCTATGATAAATTTAGTGCTTTTTCAAATGTTTTCATGATAAAATTGAAGGTCTAAATTGACATTTAAAATATAATGTATCCTTTAATGTTAGTCCTTACCGCACGGACAGGTCATAAAAGTACTTGAGGCTAGTGGCGTGGCTATTTATCTAAGATCATAAAAATTCCACTAACGCAACAGTATGTAAAACCATATAACGGTGCCGCAGAAAGCTTTCATAATTTTCCTAGCAAAGTGCATTTTCTACTTGATATTCTGTCAAGTTGCACTTATTGTGCAATGTGCATATAATGTGAGGCCACGTAGGACTGAGATTTCATATAGAAGGGATACTATGACTCAATCCCGGTTTTGTGGGATTTTTGAAAATTGAACTTAAACTGAGTAGAAACTGCTTTGTATGTGTAAAATACCTATATCTTAAAATAATAAAAAAACATTTTTGAAACGCTGGTAGTTAAATTAAGATAATATAAAATACCTACCCATTTTGAATTTATTTTGATGTTGTTGTAACAACAAAGAATCTAACAATCTGTGAAATATTAAAGAACACACCTAAAATGCTTTAAAAGCTTTTGAATTTAAGTTGAGTAGAAAGTGCATTGAATGTGTAAAATATCTATATCTTAAACTAATAAAAAAAACATTTTTGAAACGCAGGTAGTTAAATTCTTCTTTTTACAGTAAGATTCTATATAATACCTACCCATTTTGAATTTATTTTGATGTTGTTGTAACTACGAGGAATCTAATAATCTGTGAAATATTAAAGAACACACCAAAAATGCTTTAAAAACTTTGGAAGTTAAAAAGTTTCGGCATTATTTTTGTGAGCGAAAGGACTAGCTTATACCTATCTCAATTCGATTTTCCATCCTGAAACCCTAAATATATGCCTAAAATTTGCTTTACTACGCTCACTTAATTCGCTAATAGTTTTAGTAAAGCTTCTGACCACACAGAGAGTGCTCATTTATTTATTTTATGTAGTTTAAATAGCTACTAACAAAAGTATTAAATACCGTAGATAGCAAAACATAATAAAATTCAGGTTTATTTACTTAAAAAGCCAATTTACCAAGTGTTCTACCATTGTAAAAGCAAATCTTAAAAGAACGGGCGTGAGAAAGCCTTAAAAACCGGGAAAGTAACAAGTTTCCCGGTACCTACGAGTACCTACGTGCGTCCCTAATTAATTTAGATTCCTATCTTTGAAGCCTTATTCTTTTTCCTGGTTCGTTGGGCCTCTTATAAACCCAACTTATTTTGTTGGCTTAACCGTATTTTCGTAGAAGCCGTATTTTTAAAAATTCCTCGAATAAAATTACGTAAATAAAGGGAACATATTATCCAATTACGGTACAATCTCTGTGGGTTGTTGGCATCTCTAGTTATGGCATACTGCGGCTCGTTACGTAAGGTTTTTGTGGTCGTTTTTCTCTAGAAATAGGGTAGAATTTGATAGAACTAAGCATTAGCATATGCTCACGACTATATTCCTCGAGGGCGTAGTCAGAGATATTCTGAACCCCACAGAACATTATAAGAGGGGTTAGAAGTGCAAAGTAGGCGTGGAACGTGTCGCCACAGGTTATGCAATGATTTGCATAATACCATAAGGCGCGCGGCGTGGTGCGAGCGAGAGGGCATGACTAATTGTAGCAGCGTGAGCGTGAAGACAAGTGGCGACAGACGTCTCCGAAGCAAAAGCGCTACTTTGCATTTCTAACCCCTCTTATAATGTTCTGTGCTGAAACCTCAGAACATCCACGTTTCACCAGTAGTACCGAAACTCTGTCCAGTGTGACGGGGGTGAGCCCGTCGCCACTTATAATGGACAGTGGGTACAATACATGCCTCGAAATTGAAGCATGCAGGTTTCCTCATGATATGGATTTCATGAAACTAAGACTAGTATAAAATGAACTACGGAGTTGCGTATGGCTAGAGGATTCACGGGCGGATGCGTTTGTGGCGCGCGGGTTAGGTAGTCACGTGGCTCCGCCATTTTGTACTCAAATGTGTTTTAGTGCATTGCAATCCTTGAGATTATACTCCCAAAACTCACTAGAAATTAATAAAAATGCTATTTAATTTTTAAAAAAATAATTGAAAAAAATTAACTACCTATCTACAAATTTACGTTAATCTCTTTCTTTCCAAAACTTGCATTAATATTGTATTTGTCGTAAAGCATGTAATTGAAAATTATTAAATTTTTCATAATGTTATACGACCTGTAGACAAATGTTTGTAAAACCGAATATCTTTGGTCATATTTCATTCTGTGGTTTATTCATCAGCAGAAAATATTCGTAAAATTTAATTTTTCGTACCAATACTATGAATTGAATGTGAAATGAAATGTTTTTTGAGGTTACGCGGCCGAGGGCTGACTGGAATTTTGTTAAAAACAATGAAGTTTTATATTCGAAATGATTTCGGAATTCGTTTTCAATAACTTCAAATAACTGAAAACATTGTTAGCTCTTTTCTTTTTCTTGGATAAAAGAAATATAATTCTACGTCCTAATCCTACCTATATACTAAGATCCGACGGCAAAATTATGCACCTATTTATTTGGTGAACAAAATGAGATTTAAGTGAAAGTTTATACAGGGGTTCATACAACGCCACCGGGTTGCCTAGCAAAATCTTGCAGGTTGCCGGAAAAACTAGGATTGCTAGGTTCAAAGAAGTAATTTTTAACAGATTGAGAGGTATCAACCCTAGTTTTTCCAGTTCTTTAGATTGGTCTCCTTCAGGTATTTCGTTTACTTCCCTAACAGATCGGTGGAAAAAATGGTACCATAATTTATCATGGTAAAGGTACTTGCATCAAGATTTTGCTATACACTCTCTCACTTAAATCACAATTCGTTCACCAAACAAAATAGGTGCATAAATTTACGATCGGATCTTGGGCTACTACGACCTACTACAGAACACAAACCTTTCCTTAAGGAAGGTGTATATCCGCTAGACCGCCATGCGTACCTAATGTGGATTGGTTGACTTCACATACGCATCAGAAAGAACTCTCATGAATACGATGAATAGGGAAACCGCTAGACCGCTACGATCAAAGAACGGTTAGAAGATAGCTAACTTCCAGTAGATGGCGCTCACGTCCCCTTAAGACGCAATAGATTGAAAATTTCGTTCTCTGGCTAGTGGGCTCGTTAGCGAAATTGGATAACGCACTTCCCCGGTTTGGAAGAGTGCGGGTTCAAGTCCCGCGAGACGAATTTTTCAATCTTTAATTTGTTTTGGGTAGAAGATAATTATAGCGACTCGGACCGGTGGTGGGCACACGGTGCAGGGGTGTGATTTTTGAAAGTCACACGTTCAAATAAGCAGTAGAAAGATGCATAATCTCCATAGTATTTTTGTCATTTTCTACATTTGAATACATTTTAGTTATATCAATGTTTTTTACTGCTAATTGGAACGTGTGACTTTCAAAAATACCACTCCAGGCATCAGATACGTTGACGATGACTAAAGAGATTCCTTATGAGGCGTCCATTAATTATGAGAGGCGTTTAGGGGGAGGAGCTCGAGCCGAATCTCACCCAATTAAACATGTTCTTAGTAATCTTGAAAAGAAATACTTGCCTCTCTCTTGTTATTTGTGTTATTTTGAATTTACCATAATTACCGCCACAATACGTTAAGTAGAATAAAGTGTCTTTCTTATTATGCTGACGGTTTTAAGGGGATGATCAGTCCCATCAAACTGAACAACTTTCTCTATGGGACTATCATCGAAATCGAGAAAAAAATATCAGCCATCACATACGTTTCCATCGATATATCGCTCATCCGGTGGAATAACCGCACAATTACATTATTGCGAATTTTACAGGAGATGGGTTTAAAGGTTCACCCTCCAGGATGGGATTTCGTCAACGAAATAATAACACTGCCATCTAGCGAAAACTACTGGCAATACAGTCGTGAGTTTATTCCTTCAGATAAATATCCACCTAATTATTGTGCATTAATTAATAACTCAATTTTGGAAAAGACTGCAATTGTGTGGTCATTCTCCTGGAGCGATGCAGTTTTCACGATTTCGATGTCAGTCTCATAGAGCAAGTTCTTCAGCTGGTCTGATAACCCCTCTAAATAACCGTCAGCATATTAAAATAACCTGTGTAGAGTCAATTCAGACTTCGCTATCTTCACTCTCTATGTACAAACATGGAACAACTATTATTATCCGAATCCCATCCAGACTAAATGTAGAATCTAGATTCACGTTTGATACTACTAAAGTCATATCAAAGTTTCTCTGGCAACTTTGATCGAAACTCACACGATGTAGCTGATTCGAAAAGTTGTATAAGCTTTCATAAGTGTGTGGAGAACTTTGACTATTTATATGTGGACTGATTACGCGTGTAGTTCTACTAACAAACATTTCTGCCACTTTTTGCGGGGGGCGAGGTAACATGAAATCCGCAACTTTGGATTTTATTCCCCATAACTTTAGATTCTAATTTTAAATGTTAAAAATCATGAAAAGTAGTCTCGTGTGAACCCCAAACTCACAAGTTCGAAGTTATTATTTCGCAATTATAGGCTGTCTCGTTTAGTGATAAGGTGTAAAATTGAATGTAAATGCATAAGATCAATTGTGCTTATACCGTGGCAGAGGGGAAATGCTACCGCAAGGCTGGTCCTTATAATAATTAGTCAAAGGTGGAGAATTATTTAGAGTTTTGCACTATTATTTGAGTTTGAGACTGTTGTTGCCCTTGTTTTATTGCGACTATCACTGATCGAATGTTCACCAAGACAAGATTATTCTCATCAACTGTCGAAGATAGGATTACGGTGTCTACACACCAAAAGTCCTCGACCCAGACATTGTCGCCGATATTGGGCGGGTTCGGTGTGGATAGTTTTGCTGGCGACATGCACCCGTGAGGGCTACCCGCGACATTGTCGGTCGGCGAGTCGTCGACTTTGATTTGTAGACCCGCCGGCCGGTTAGAATAAACTCTTATACCAACTATAGATTTGAAGTATGGTAAAACTTAAAAGCAGCTAGACCATCAAATTGAACATCTTTCACAAGTAGACCAACACCACGATCGCAAAATAAAACTGCAAAAAAATAAAAATGCATTAATTGGGTCGATTAAGCAATGTTTTCATCAGATCCCATACATTTTGATTTTATGCGATTTCGACTTTGGTTCCATAGAGACAGTTGTTCAGTATGATGATCTGATCATCCCCTTAAAAAACCGTCAGTATTTTAAGAAGGACCCTATAAAACATCTTTAACTTATGTGATCTCTCTTCCCTCAGCATCGAGACACGCAAGAAACCCTCGCCGTCCTTGACCGTCTAGACCTGGATACTGAGAAGCCGTCTGAAGAGGAGGTAGCCCGCAAGTTTGGCTTCGAGGAGGACTACTACAACGGCACCGTGTCGTGGTGGCAGCAGTTGAAGCCTCAGATGTGGTCGCTGTTCGATGAGCCATATAGTTCTAATGCTGCGAAGGTGAGCCTTGTTTGTGTGATAAAAGAGTTGAAAATTGCTTACCATAATTTTAGCTGTAAGACGTTTTTTGGACATACCTAATGTTAGGTGCGAGCTAGAATGCAAGTTACTCTGGCCAGTTGTAACAGTGCAGCTACTCGTACCGAGTAACCACATAATACGAGTTACTGGCAGGTGCGAGTCAGTCAATAGCTCACATTCGAATGAGGGCTTTTCCGAAAGCTTATTAAAAAGAAAAAATAGTTCGAAATGGCTCTATAGATGTCGTTGATGCATTTGTGCAAAAAAAACATGTGTGCAGTTTCTACACGCGCTAGAAGTGAAACCTTCAAAACTATTTAGTGTCGCTTTTTCGTTTCATCGAGTTTCAAATCACAACGGTGCCACAGTACCTATAAGAAAGAGTATTACGGTGCTAAAGAAGTTTTCAGTTCAATAGTAAAAATTCGTGTTTTTAAGGATGTTGTCTGTTGTCAACGCATGTGTATGTGACTCAGAGACATGCTTTTTTTGTTCACTTGTAGCCTAAATTTCCCTCTTTGCATCCAACTTACATCAATGCCATCCGCCGTGGTATATTGAACTACGTTTTACTAGCGGTCAGAAAACTCCTCGTTCCTACAACATTGTTCATTATTTTGACTCTCCACTTGCTTCACTATAGGTACAATTCACACTTGACTGGTTCCCATGCAGGCAGCCACTCATCATCGTATGACCAGTTCAGTACAGCTCGTACTGTGTGTCGTAAGTCTCAATAATTTTTACAAAAAAAGATTTTGTACATCTTGTACCGTCGTTCACAACTTTTACGAGGTTTACTTTGTGAAAAGCCATCCATTAGAGCGTCTCCCAATATTGAGGTAACCCACCTAACCTATCAAGAACAAAATTGGCCATTTACTGTCAATTTTATTGACGATGGACTAACGAGGCTGGCTAGGAAATTTATTTCCCAACCTTCACAAGGTTAATAAACTTACGCATCGAAATTGCTTGTGAGAGCTAAGAATTTGACAGTGATTTATTATTATTATCATCAATCTATACGAAACACAGATCTGCGCTCGTATAGCGAATGTAGGTCTAAAAACAGCTCAGCTGCCAGTGAAACAGGGGGGACATATCTGCCGTAAGCATTCGGAGAAGTGAACCAAGATGGCTACAAAATGGGTTCCACAAAATGGTTGCCGACGTCGGGAAATGAAGCGTTGACTTAAATACCTGAAAGGTTTTCTCGAGTTTGCGTTGCATAGGGAGAATTGGAGGAGATGAGGGGAGGTGTTAGCCAAGCTGTTGGATACAGAGCAAGCTAAATGAAAATTAAAACTTCAATAGTCTATGCGTCCTATAGGATACCTAGGATTATACAAACTACTAATACTAGGTAATTAGGTATACTGGATGCATTAAGATACTACCGTAGGCAAAAGACTATTCAGGTATAAGTGACATTTATAACGATCCGAATGATATTTATCAGGGTTTCTCATAGTGGGGTTCGTACCTCTAGGGGTACATAAGTGGGTTTCAGGAGGTACGTGGCAAGATTTACGTTACAAAATTTACACTAACATTTATCCAATTTGCTAAAAAAAACAAGCCAGTACTTCACACAAACATTAAAAACGTATTTCTTTTTGTATGCACTTTACCTACATTAAATATTGGACAATGGTGCCTTAAATTTAAAAAAAAATTAATTTTGATCATTGATTAAGATTGATTGATTGAGGCACTATACAGGGTGTAAGTGATAGCCTAGCAAATACTGAAAAGGTGAACTCAGACCATCAAACTAAACAACTTTCGCTATGGAGCCTACCACAGGAAATGCGAAAAATAAATCTGCAGTCCCATACATTTGAGTCGGGTAGGTAGTTTTGTATGAGACAGCTGATTTTTCATTCGCGTTGCCTGAGGTAGGCTCCATAGTGAAAGTTGTACAGTTTGATGGTCTGAGTTCACCGTTTCAGTATTTTCTAGGCTGTCACTTACACCCTGTATTATGTTTAAATAAAATAAAACAACTCAACGTTCTTAACTTATTCTCTTCTTTTAATTATTCTAGTCGGGGAAATCTACGGATTTTTGTATGGAGAAGGTTGCATTAATTGCACTTTTGGTGATAATTTGGAATATAGTAGATAAATATCTGAAAAACATTTTATTGTGTATTATTGAATAATTAAGACATTTACAAAACATTAAATTTAGGTATGAACAAAAAATTTAAAACCGGTGATTTTGTACAGGATGGCTTCATTCAATACGTTTTACTTATAACAATAATAATCCCTGGTTAATGTCGTAAATTTGAGTAGATATTTAATATTTTGTAAGTATTCAAAAATTATAACCTCAAAACTAAATTATTTACTGTTTGTTTGTACACATTAAATTTGCCTTGTTATAATTAACTGTCTCTTTTGCTAGTATGCTGGAAGAAATATGTTTCGAAATAAGCTTGCCCTTTGTACATTTATATCGATTTTAAGGTATTTCTCAGGTTCCTGAGCCATGAAATCATGAAATCTCGACAAAAGTGTTATAAACTAACAGTAATATTATTTCAAACACAATTTACTAAAGTGCCTTTAATGCAATCTCAAACCTTATTTTTCCTAGACTTATTCCTCATTTCCTAATTCGTGTTCAAGGGTACGCAGTCTTCTAGAAAATATAACAGTGAGGCTATAAGTTTGAGAAACCTTTAACATAAATAAACACCAAACTTCTCCACGCAGACACGTAGGTTACTGTTTAACTTTACCATGTTAGTTATCGTACATATTGACACTAACTGTTCAACTATTCAAACCGTACAGGCAAATATTTAACAGCATTGCAGTAAAGTTCAAATCCGTTGTAAACCTGCAATAAGGGGGTACGACTGTTTGGCTAGTTAAACCAAGCAACTGTCTGCCAATTCCTGTCCAACTTCTCTTTAGTACCGTATCTAGCTCACTGTAATCGGTATTGCGTAACAGAGCATTTGGATACCAATATGTTAGATATTTAATGTAGTATGCATCGTTAGGAGAATTACGTTGAAATATCAGCCTACTGTGACTGTACTACATGACTACTGTGGAATGTATGGATTTGACATTAGCGATCGAAACATTTTGACGATCGCTAATGTCAAATTCATACATTCTGTCATTTTCTACTAGCGTCAACGCCAATAGAATGTCACTTTGTCTAGGGGGGCAGGGCTGTATTAGTGTCTTCTAAATTAACGTCATAAAAATTAATTTAGATCACTATTTTAGATTTTTTAGATTCTATGAAATATTTCGTGTCTTAAAATATTTGTTGGAAATAGATATTTCCAACATAGAAGGTGTTACAAAAGTAAAGATAAACATTTAAAACTTTTATGGGGACTATTTAGACCATCAAACTGAACAACTTTCACTATGGAACCAACATAGAAATCGCAAAAAAAAAATCTGCTGTCCCATATATTTAGCTCGAGTACAGTTGTAGTTTAGTATGGAGTGTGGAACAATCGAATTTTTTTTCGCGATTTCGATATTGGTCTCATAGTGAAAGTTGTTCAGGTTGATGGTCTAAACCACCCCCTAGAATTTTAATTTGTATTTTTGTAACACCTTGTATACACCACTTGTTTTTTATTACTAACATAACTTTAAGGGTTTATTCAGACAGTGAAACTAAACAACTTTCTCTAATAAACATTGGAAGAAAAACGAAAAATTTTTTTGGACTTCCACATACAAAAGTGCGGGTCCGCCGCCGATCGATTTTCTGTGAAAAGTCTAAATTTTTTTCGTTTTTCGACCCATTTTCTTTAGGGAAAGTTATTTAGTTTCATTTTCTGGATACACCCTTAAAGTTATGTTAGTAATTAAAAACTAGTGGTGCATATGTTGGAAATATAAATTTCCAACAAATATTTAAGACACGAAAATATTTAATCGATTCTGAAATATCAAAAATAGTGATCTTAATTAATTTTGATGACGTTAACTAATAAAAAATTTGTTCTTTACGAATCTAAGAATTCCTGCGGCCTAAGTCTATCTTGAAGTAGATCCGACAAGTCTCTTCAGTTTCAAGGTCATCTATTTCAAATCTTTACACGCCATTGAATATAACTTCTATGGGAGTTTTACGAGCTTCGAACAGAGACTTTAATGTTCCTATTTATTTTCCAAAAGCCTAAACTGACAGCAAAACGTAATCCCTGGACTTTATGAAGTGTACAATATTGTACAGAAACTTAGAGAAGAGTTTCCTCAAACTGGCGTGTTTTAATTCAAATTTATGCTAATCGATCTCTTCACCCTTAGTTCAGTTATTCAGTTCCTTTTGTTTTTAAACCACTAAAAACTTCGAGAGCTTGTGTTCAACAATTATTGAAATTTTGTTTCAATAGTTGTTGAACAGTTATAATCCGATCAAATTCAAGAACAGCTTTAATTCGGTGTATCGAGTTTTTTTGGTCTAAAGTTTATATTTTTTACGGATAGAAGACATCATTTTAAGAAACTAATTTTATTTTTTTTGCAATTCATCGAGTTTATCAATACAAATTTCATTTTTAACTGTAACTTGTAAATGGCAAAAATCAATCAATCAGTCATCAAATACTTTATTTAAAAATCATTCGAACTCCATGGAGAAAAAAGTTTGCTTAATTTTAAGAAATAAAAATCACCTTCTCTTTCTAATTCTATGCTGGAAACAGAAACGGCAACATCAAATGTCATATACTGACATATTGAATATATGTTTTTTCTTAATGGCCAGTTATTTTATGTAGATTTTTAGTTTACCAAGGAGTTTACAGAAAACGACGTTATTTTATTAAAAATCCTTTCATTTTAAAATCTCTGACAGAAAATATTGCTATTGAGACAATTATCTCGAAATGGTTTTAGATCCAACCCTCCCAAAAAAAAACGAATACCGAATTATTAGAGAATGGTTCGCTACCATTCAGGGCCAAATACATACATACATAAACTCACGACCGTACGTAATCCTGAGCTCGTTTCTCTTCTGCAGTGTGATTTTTGAAAGTCACACGCTGAAATAAGCAGTAGAAAATTACCTAAACGAAGCTTGTGTATTCATTCGGTCATGAATTCATGATTTTGAGTCTCACGATTCAAAAATAGTTCTTCATGGCTGGATATAAGAGGACTTTTCATGTAGCTAAATTATAAAGGCTGCAACTGACCTATAATATTAGCAAATTAATACCATTTTCGAATAGTATCGCAAAGTTTCTTACTACATCAAAATGAGAATTAATTGATTCAATATTTCATACCTCAGAATCTTAGAAAAAGTATATGTCTAGAATGAGCCTAACGCTTCTAAAGTATAAAACAAAACGGACCAACTTTCTTAGGTTAGTGTGCGTGAGGCGTCATACAAATTATGTCTGTGTGCGTGTGGCTGGTTGAATTTTTTTTCGACGCTTTCTTACCTTCGACTGTTCTTGACATATAACGTATCCAAGCTCAGAATGTATAATAAATAAAAACATAAAAGGAGAAACTTACTAGGCTGAAAAAGACAATCAAACCACTTTGATGTCAACAACAGGGCATGTATCTGTTACAAGAAATAAAAACAACGAAACACCAATCTGTTACGACTAGAACATGTGTTGTCATTCCCCGAACAAAGTACTAAACCAGTATTTTCTTTCTTTCCAGATAATCGGAGTAATATCAGTGTTCTTCATATGCGTATCTATAATATCGTTCTGTCTGAAAACTCATCCAGATATGAGGGTGCCTGTGATCAGAAACTATACAGTAACGACAGCTAATCAATCACAAAGTTGGGCGTTGGACAAAGTGCAAACGAACGCCCACATAGCTTTCTTCTACATCGAATGTGTGTGTAATGCGTGGTTCACCTTAGAAATATTAGTGCGGTTAATCGCGTCACCCAATAAGTGCGAATTCATCAAATCTTCCGTCAACATCATCGACTATATAGCTACAATGAGTTTCTACATCGATCTCATACTTCAAAAATACGCATCTCACGTTGAGAACGCAGATATTTTGGAGTTCTTTTCCATTATAAGGATTATGAGACTG
The DNA here is from genome assembly GCA_963924505.1 of Agonopterix alstromeriana. Classification (NCBI taxonomy): domain Eukaryota; kingdom Metazoa; phylum Arthropoda; class Insecta; order Lepidoptera; family Depressariidae; genus Agonopterix; species Agonopterix alstromeriana. Next base: position 1,744,354 of record OZ004676.1, on the reverse strand, counting down.
TTTAAATTGACGAGGCATTCATCCGGCCTTAAAATTTTGATTCAGACATTCAGAGCTTCGGCTAAGGAGTTGACTTTGTTAGTGTTTTTCTTAGTGCTCGGTATAGTGATATTTGCTAGTTTGGTTTACTATGCGGAGAGGATTCAGACGAATCCTCATAATGACTTTAATAGTATTCCTTTGGGGCTGTGGTGGGCTCTGGTAACCATGACGACGGTTGGGTACGGCGATATGGCGCCGAAGACCTACGTCGGGATGTTCGTTGGAGCTTTGTGCGCTTTGGCCGGCGTAAGTGTTAACACTTTTCTATCCTTACCTTTAATGTGTAATTGATGATGACGGCCCAATGCTTAGTTGGTAGTGAACATGCCATGATCTGACAGTCACGGGTTCGAATCCCGCTAGGGGTCATATACAGGATCCATCTAAATATGCTGATACTTTTTCAAGGGGATCATCAGACCGTCAAACTGAACAACTTTCTCTATTCGACCAACATCGAAATCGCAAAAAAAAAAAGCTGTCCCATACATTTGGCTGGAGTAGGTTAGCAGTTTTGTTTGGAACAGCTGGTTTTTTTAGCGATTTCGATGGTGGTGCTATAGAGAAAGTTGTTCAGTTTGACGGTCTGATCATCCCCTTAAAAAAGTGTCAGCATATTAAGAAGGACTCTATACAACGTGTTAATGAATAAGCGCAAAACCTTCATACACCCCAACTGATTTACAACAAAATACTTAATAATTAATTATTTCATTATTTTCATAATTAAAATTTAAAGTTATTCGCATTTTAAGTTTTGAGACAAAAATGATTTGTCATCATTTCAGCAATTAATGAAAGCGCTAACGTGCTCTTGAATACATTTTAAGAATCTTGTTTTGGTAGTAAGTAGGGTGAGAGTGCGCAAGCGATGGGTTGAGATCGAGTTCAGTAAATTTTAAATTTTACAAGCAAATTATTTAACATTTTGAAAAAAAAATACCTACGTTGAAACCATGCTAATTCGATTCTGATCTCGATTCTAAACAAACTACTTTCTAGTTATGTGTTTATTCATTAACATGCTGGATATTGTTATGTTTAATATGAAAAAAGCCGTGGTGGTCGAGTGGCGAATAACCTTGCCTGCCGTGCATAAGGCGATGGTTCGATCCCCGTCCAGACCGACTCGTACCAATGAGTTTTTCGGAATATATGTACAATTTATAACACCACTGGCTTTTCGGTGAAGGAAAACATCGCGAGGAAACCAGCATGCTTCAATTTCGGGGCATGTATTGTACCACTGTACCCACTGTCCATTATGTGGCGACGGGCTCACCCCCCGTCACACTGGACAGAGTTTCGGTACTACTGGTGAAACGTGGATGTTCTGAGGTTTCAGAATATATCTGACTACCCCCTCGGGGAATATAGTCGTGAGCATATGCTTAATATGAATATACCCTAGTTTTGGATGATTATATCAATATCGTTGACAAGTCGTCATACTACAAATCTGGATTCAAAAGTCGTTCTAAACATAAAATATAACTATCAATATTAATCATAGAAATGATAAGGTATTTATACGATTTCGAACCAATGATTTTCGGCTTTTCAGCTAAGACTATTTTTAATGCCCTTGGTGATTAGTACAGTCTATGATTACAATTTAACGTAATAATTCAAAATTTAAAGCTTATGACGGACTAATTGTAACGAATACTAAAATCGAGTAAATCTTCTAAGAATTTAAACATGAATTAATTATATGAAAGGAAACGTTTCGTCTTTATGAAATTATCAATTTAAATACCCCGGACTCGAAACTTTGATCGTAATTTAAAATAAATGAAGATTATAACCGATTCGAAGAATCTTAAATTATGAATAAATACGGTCTCAACAATATGAGGCAAAAACTGAATATATATTTGTACAGAATGGATTTATTTTCTTAACAAAAATAACGTATTAAGGTTATTGAGAATGTGAGACGCTGAATAGAAAAACACGTGATTTAGTTATAAAAATGTAATGCTTACGTTTTCGTACAACACGTTTTAAAGTTTTTTTTTCCATTCGCCAACTGGAATATAAATAACCTACAATATTTTTTCAAAAAAAAAAGTTTACAAACTCACAATGGTTTGTTTTGCAAACCATTTACAAAGAAAAGCTAGCCGTAGCAACGAGAGGGTAACGGGGGTGGCTTACGAGTTTTCAACCATAATAGGCTGTTTCAGTTTTACAGTAACTGAAGTGGGACAGTTTTAATGGATATGTCGTAGTCAGGTCATGATCTGCCATGGCTTTTTATGATATGCCGCCATTTTATGATTTTGCTGATTATTTCATGATGTGCCCAATAGAATCACACGGGATCGGGCAGATCGACGATGATGCTAAAACGAATTCGCCATATCATGATAATATGGCTGGGCATATCGTAAAGTAGTCGAATTTCATGCTGCTAGTAGCACTATCTCCGCGTTTTTAACTATTTTTATTTGCTGCCCAAACATAGCTGGGTAATTCGTCAAATGATTAGCGTTGAATTATATGGCGGGTTTTAGATAGCCAAATCATAAAATATAGGTATTATGAAATGCCCAGGCAGATCGCGATATACCCGATTCTACGATCGAACTACGACAGATATAAACTATTCACAGCGTAAATATAGAGCATAATGTAGAACCCTAAGCCATTCTAAAATCACCTTTATCAAAACTAAGACAAGTCTCATTATTCAGGTACTAACGATAGCCCTACCCGTACCAGTCATAGTGTCCAACTTCGCTATGTACTACTCACACACGCAGGCGAGGGCGAAACTGCCGAAGAAGAGGCGAAGAGTCATCAATGTTGAGCCAACGAGACCACCGATGCGTGAGTTTTTATCGAAATTCCATACTAAGAATTAAGTTTTTGTATAAAAATCTGCTGTTCCATCCGTTTGAGTTAAATAGAATAAGATCTTCTTCTTATCGTGTGGGCAGCAAGCCCTGGTGTCAAAGTTTTTCAGACCGTCTTAAGGCCTCTGACGTGGTTTTTATGAAACGATTACTACCATCTGAGATAGTAGCCGGGACCAGCGGCTTAACGTGCCATCTGAAGCACGGAATAATCGTTCTTTTCAGAAAATCAGGTGATTCGGCCTGCAATGTCCTAACCAACTGGGGAAAAACGCACAAACGTAAAATTTTCAGTTTGATGATCTAAAACCACCCTCTAAAATATGCAATGCATTTAACTTTCCACCACTCATCACGTGAATACTAAATTCTCTATGAAAAAGAAAGCATCACGCGATATGCGGGTAGAAGAAGTATGAGCAGGTGAAACTGTATCTAGCGAGTGACTGAATGAGCTGTGTATGTGACATGACAGCACAGCGTTATGAAGTGCAGTACAAAAAACATAATAACTCAATGTCCACTTATCTCTACTTATCTCAAACAGGTACACCGGGAGCACCAGGAGCGCCAGGAGCTGGACCAATGGCCCCGGGGATGGGGCAACAGGCTGTCAACCGTAGAATGAACGCCATTAAAACCAATCATCCTAAGGACATGATGGGACCCAATATGGGTAAGAATGTTTGAAGAAAATAAGGGGAACACGATGAGCATTATTTTGAGGGGAAATAAATAGGGATGGCGATTATGGAATACTGAAAAAAGATATCATAAATATTTAGTCTAATGTACGTTAAAGGAATAAAGATTTTGTATGAGACTGGTACTTAGCAGTTATAACACAATTCTTAGAATCGATGCCATCTAACAATATATTTTTATATTTTTGCCGATCTAAAATGAGTCTCCGAAAAATATCAGATCGATATTCCTTCGGAAAAGAATATTTTGTTCTATGATATCAGTTCTCATAATAAGCAAGTAATATAAGAAAATGTCTTGCTAAGAATGTTACAAGTAGAGGGGCGCTCACGTCCCTTAAGACGTGGGTAGTGGGCTCGGTGGCGAAATTCCCCGATTTGTAAGAGTGCGGGTTCAATTCCCGCCCGAGACTTCATTTTTCAATCTTTAATTTGATTGGTTACAAAATTTATATTACAGCTTAAATTTTTCATCATACAATCAGCTAAAATATTTTTCTGTCAACAAATTGATGAATTCTTTCATTTTATGAATATTGGGATTGGCAAAATAGGTTTTAGGACAGAATGTTAGTGTTACGCATATTTGATACACTGCTGGAATATTAGTTTTATAGTGTGTACCACATTATTTATTAACTGTAAAAAGGAATAGGCTACAAGTATAATAACTGACTCGTGTACAAAATATCAATGAAAATTTGATGCTGATTCGTTCAAAAGAATGACATGACAAAAAAATACGATATAAATCTGATATTTCATTAATTAATTACACACTACTGTATATTCTAAAGAATATAACATATACCTGCGTAAAGAGTAATATTCACTCTTCTAATTTCGTATTTTAGAATCAGCCTTAAATTTTCATAGACACATACGATTAGATCAGCACTATAAATGTCATTAGAATATGATGTTCAAGAAAACCAATATCTTAGAACAATTGGTCAACATAGGTGAACATTCACGATTCAACAATTACTAATGAATCACACAATAATAAACTAACAGAAATATAAATAACTTAATAAAACATTTAACTTCATGCATTATAACTAGACGTGGCTGAAACGGACATTGTCAGTAAGTAACAATAAAGTTTGAACTTTAAAAACACGCACAAAGTTGTAAAATCTACTGAAAATGTCCATCCACGAATGATTAATAATAACTAGGTACTCACTGAACTAACAGTAGCTTATGCAATGTAATCCTCCACAGATGGTGATCGTAGCGAGCTTGAAGCTATGATCCAAACAACACCAAACAACTGCAAAAGAAAAAATTTAAACATGCTTTAAAAAGCAACACTGACGCTGGGCTAACTCCGAATGGGCTTACTATGTCGCCTGCACACACGGACTTAGCTTACAGGAATGCATCTGATATTGTCACTAATCATTAACATCATCATCATCATTTGCACGAAGGCAACTTCAAGTGGCACCAATGAACAAAAAGTTCTAGCTTCGTCGGTCAGTGATGAAGGTTCGAGATGTTTTTTGTCAATGTTGTGTGGAACCCTGACCTTTGTTTTGCTTTACGCTTGTTCCTGAAACGGTGTTGTCGTAGATTCTTAGATAATATATAATATATTTAGTCAGTCAGAGTACAGAATTTTCAATGTCAATGAATACCATACTTTATTACTACGTACAGGAAGCTGGAAAAGGTATTATCTATACCTGGAGGGCAGACTGCCTTACAAGCGGTGAAAAATGAAAATACTCCTTGGAGGTCGATAATATTCATCCTTCTTTCGTAAATTTCCGTCGTTGTTTCTGACGTCAATTTTGTCCCTTTCTAATCCAATGACAAACTTAAAGTCTGAAACATCGATGACAGACACGTATGAAATAAGGACGAATATTACCGACCGTCAAAGACAATTTTCATGTTTCAATGCTTGCAGGAGGTTTTGCATCTATTGCTTTAAATCCATGACTTCATACAATTATAATTGACGTAGAATCATTTCGCACTGATACCATCTATAAACTATCTAAATAGGACACCGTCGGTCCTTTTCCTAAAGTGTGGTAATGAAAAAATAAAATATGGAAAATAATGTAAAGAAAATTGTTTTTATTCATTAAATTGTGTGCATTACAATAAGTACGATGAATTAGTCATTTTACGTTGTGTGGTGAACAAACAAAGTTTAATATGTAATGGCATAAAACTCTGTACTCTCTGCATTAATTCCAAACGATTTTAGCTTTCAATTTCAGTTTTATGCGTTTCTTTGTAGGTAGTTACAGGTTTTAGGTAGCCGAATATACATAATTGAAAAAAGGGAATAAGTCGCACATTGTATATTATTTCAGGATATCACCTCCGAACATCTATATGTCAGAACAACACAACTTTACCCTCGAATCCACCTCCAAAAATCAACAACACTTCGGTACACTTTTAAAATACAAGCTTAACACACTCACACCTTGTAATCCTAACTTTATTAACTAATAAATAGAGTTGTTTTTAAGCTTTTTCTTTATTTTGTTCGTGAAATTGTTGTTTAATACTTTGTCTTTTTTTAGTTTTTAATCGTTTGTGTTATGAAAGTTTGTTGTGAGTAAATTCAAGTTTAGTCTGTTCTGTGTTAATGTTAAGGCCAATTTTGTGTTGTATTTCGATCCCTAGCCATTTTCAAAACAGTGACAAAATTTTACGTATGCCTTTAAAATATTTAGTACGAGATTTCTAGTAAATTATTAACCCAATAACCAAAGCATGCATCGCATGACTAACTGGAAAGAAAACTATATGATCTATTTAAACAAATATGAACCCTATTCCCACAGTCGCAAGCCTGATGCCAGGAATGGATCTCTCGGTGACCACTCGCCTGACTCCAAGCCCGCGTGATATGAGCCCAGCCTTAGCTATAGCTATACCTATGATGAAATCTGTCAATATAGTCCCAACTGGATTCGATAACATGGCGTTCAAAATAGAAAAACCTGAAGAAAACACTGACAGCAGCGCTAAATGCAGCAAAAATTCTAGTCAACAAGAATCACTTGAAAGCGATAATACTTTAAGAGTAAACAACTTTAAAAATGAAAGATATATTAATAAAATTGATGAAAAAACAGATGCCCGAACGCCTTTGTTAAGAGATCACAAAATTGAATCGCTTGATGAATCTAAGCTGAGGGAAAATAAACCTGAGAAACGAAAATCGTCTGCTTCTACATAACAATAAAGCTGATGCTTCTGTGAAGGTAATAACGAGACCAATAGTACTAAGATGTAATGTGTACCGATGTAAGCTTTATACCTTTTGTCAAATTAATTTAGCATTTGTTGTATGATTTTACTATAATCGTTCATGTAAACGATGTTTTCGTCATTGCATAAAGTAAAAAACAATTTAAGTTGCCCAACTCCTTGTCTATTAGAGACAGAATCTAGAACATCGTTTGCATGGAAGACAGAACTTTATTTAGTCCGCTTATCATATAAATTGTCATGGCTAATTTTTCAATGCCTTAGTATGTTGTGTAGAAACGTGCTCATGCATATTCAGTATTTCGGGTACGAGTTTTCTAACATAAGTCAACGTATGTATCAAATTTACTGTTCATTGTGAACATTTTCTGACAGCAAAAATTTACAACTCGATATGTTATTTAAAAAAAATCATGCGTTGACTTTACTATAGTACAAACGTTACCTATTTTTTGGAAAATATGATGTTTTGGCTACCATTCTAACATAGTTCATCGTCGATTTTGTGTTACTGGATATCCAGTTTGAATTCTATCAACGTCAGCAAAAATACTCCAATTTCTTCATCTCCTGTTTTACTTAATACTACAAATTCAGATATAGCTAAAATGCCTTCTTACTTAGCAATGCTATTATTCTAATATAACGTACAACATAAAGGTAATTCTTTTAATTACAATTTTGTCTTAAGGCTCTTCTATTGCGCATATATTCGATTATATTCTTTGTTTATGTAATATCATTATCAGTGAAAATATTTGATCCGAAATAATTATGTTTTTTTTTTATTTATTTACTATATATTGCGATAAGACCGCCTATTTTTGTACCTTCTGTATTTCATATTTGTTTACTCTCTGTATACTATGTTTTTTGGTGTAAAATAAAGTATAATTGATTGATTGATTGAATATTAGGAATAAACTTCTTACGCCCATAAAGTATAAAAAAGAGTGTATAACTATTATAAATTATGCGGTAGATAGAGTCTTAAGAACAACCATTCAAGGCCGTGATAGATCTAAGATAGATAAAAATATTAGCACATATTGAAATTTTATAACTCACATGTACGTATATAATAGAGTTGCCTATCGCAAAATAGTTTATGTTTATTGTATTTAATATCCATTATTAGAGATAAATATAAAATAAATCTTTTACGTATAGAAAATGTTACATAATGTCACGTCTTCACAGATGTTTATTTCAAAATACATACAACATTTTTGAGAATTAAATCATAAATATGTAAACCCATAATGGATAGAGTAAAACAAAAACCATATTGAATCTAATAATTTTCAAAAGAGTAATCCACCATTTTGGGACCTAAAAATCTACAATGTTTTATAACATTTTTTAACTTCATAGACTCATAATATTATAGTTGAATAAATAAACGTCATTTTGGTATCTGAGAGGATTGGTCACAAACAAGTCAATAGTCACAAATAGTTAAATTTAGGGCCTGTTTCACCACTTCCGAATAAGTTCTTGTTAGCTTATCCGACAGCTTATTTGTACTTCGTACAAAATATGTCAAATGAGCTGTTGGACAAGCTAACAAAAACATATCCAAAAGTGGTAAAACAGGCACTTAAAGTAATTGAAAAAATAGCATAAACTGCATTTTCAAGATCAAAACAACCAACAACTTAATTGACTCAATTCAACAAACGTTATAGATATCTTGAAGAAAAACACTCCATGACACATAAATACCTAGGTACTCTTTTGAACACTGGACATAATAATATAATAATACTATACCTATACTAACTCACTTCCTATCATTATGATAAATAAAAGATAAGATTAGTAATTGTGAACTCATGTTCACGGTCCATTTAGTGAAAAGCTTACTAAGGTTAAATTCATGATAACACATAATTATTATGAGTGGTTTTTATTAGTGACATATATTAATAAAATAAAGATCAGTACCATCTAAGTAACGACTCGTATTAATAAAATATACCATGCGTTAGAAGCGACTTACGATCGCGCTAGCATTGGAGTTTAATTTTCAATACCACCGGTCTGTGGCACGTAGGTATGTTCATTAAAGTTTATCCTCCATTAAATCTCTTGCTGTCATCGTCTTGTATACGTAGTAAAAGCTAGCAAGAGATTTAATGTATTAACTTTAATGAACGTACGTGAAACTGACCGTTAGACTGCAAAGTTCAAACTTGTAATTTTACGTTTCATCAATATAGAATAACACAATAAAATATAATGTTAAATATATATTGGCATAAGTAATCATTAGCATATTATATTTACATAATTTAATTGTATATAATAAACATAAACTGTAGCGTTAATAATTTTATATCTTAATATTAAAATCACTAGATACACATATCATCGGCACTTTCTTTCATTCTTGGTGTTATACATATATTTATTTTACTTGTATAATAAATAAGTATTAGTACAGCTATATAGTGTATAAGTAGATAGAATTTGAAGAAATTCTAAGCTTTTGTCAGAAAATTAGTACATGATATTAAATCAAAGTCCAAACTCTCAAAAAGAGGGTTTTGGTTGTCTTAACGGCTACATGGATGAATTTTTCCATGTCATAATTAATGAAAAACCTTTGATTTCCCAACGTTACATACATTTTTATTTGATTCTAAATTTAATATCTATTTAATATAAAAATTGTAAATTTTCGTGTTGCTTAACAACACTAATGCAAGCACAAAGAATTGTAATTGTTAAGATAAAAAAAAGAATAATAAGAAAAATCTTTTACGTCTAAATTCAGGGACCTTATAATAAATGTTAATATTAAATTGTTTTTAATTTAACTTTATTATTGTTTAATTATATACAATTCAAATGTTGATGGAGTACCATATCGAAATATTCAAATTTATTATTAAAAATTAATAATGAAACCACAAATTGTTAAATGTTACTATGTAAAATTACGCATAAAATGCAATAATTTTAATATTATGTAGATAGCACAAAATTTCTGTTTATTATAAAATAATTCTGTACATATTTTAAATATGACGTTAGTTAATATAACTCGTAAAACTTAACCGGTACCAACTAGTCAAATAAATATTGGTTTTAATAAATAATGTACTGTATTATTTCACAATAGGTACTACAATAGGTGAATAGAGACACACTAGTCTCTAGTCAATCAGATTTTGCTTAAATTTACTGTTCAATTGCTGTTTTTGCTAAGATGTATATACATTTTAAAAGCGGATTTAGCGGACCACAGAAGAAAACTTTTTGTACTCTCAACAATATTATTTTGCTTATGTAAAAATTGTCATTTCGATCCCGAATTTTCACTTATTTTTTTATAATTATAAAATTCGATAGTTAAATATGTTTGTGCCGTTGTTGTATGATTTCCACAATAAAAAAAAACATAACCCTCCTTCTGGCGCAGTCGGGTAAAAAGTACCTTACGTTTGAGATCATTACAATGCACGTGCCTGTGAACGTTATTTATTTGATTTATCGAGCATAAAATAAAAATAAAAACGTTTTTTTGTCTAAATTTCTTTGGAAAACAGATTTAAAACGTATATTTTCGAATGTTATCTCTTTATTCAAACCAAAAATAAGTAAGTACACGAAATAAAACAATACTTTAATTTTATTCGAAAATGTTACAATAACACGGCGACGGGCGACGGGCTCACCCCCCGTCACACTGGACAGAGTTTCGGTACTACTGGTGAAACGTGGATGTTCTGAGGTTGCAGAATATCTCTGACTACCCCCTCGGGGAATATAGTCGTAAGCATATACTATGTTACAATAAAATTACAATCTAGAACTCAATATTTTCAATTATTTAAAATTAAATAATTAACAAGGCACAATAACAATAAAATTACAACATTGTAACAATTTTAACAAAAGCGAAAACAAAAAATTGTATACAATAATTTAGGTATAACTTGGTACTTGATAAAATAATTAATAACAAGATTTACAAAGAGCTTTAGTTTTGTTTTTTGTAATATTGTACACTGATGATATAAGTAAGTAGGTACCATAAATATATTTTGCAATCCCAAATATGGCATTACATTTGGTACCATTTTTGGTACCATACCATACCTATACAGTCAAAGTATAAATCATGAACAACTGGGATAATAATTTATATGATTGTTAATATTGTTGGCTGGTCTATTGTGTTCGCCCCAAGCTCACCCATATTTTACACATACAACGTGTTAATGAATTAACGCAAAACTAGAAAGTAGTTTGTTTAGAATCGAGAGCAGAATCGAATTATCATGTTTTCAGCTTAAGTAATTTTTTTTCAAAATATTAAATAATTTGTTTGTAAAATTTAAAATTTATTGAACACGATCTCAACCCATCGTTCGGGCACTTTCACCCTACTTACTACCAAAACAAGATTCTTAAAATGTGTACATGAGCACGTTAGCGCTTTCATTCATTGCTGAAATGATAACCAATAATTTTTGCATGAAAACTAAAAAGGCGAATAACTTAAAATGTTAATTATCAAAATAATGATATTATTGTTTCAATCTAATTATTTTGTTATAAATCAGTTGGGGTGTATGAAGTTTTGCGCTTATTCATTAACACGTTGTATAAGCGAACAATTTTTTTTTTTCGTTCTCGGGTATGCAGGTTTTCTCGCGATGTTTTCCTTCACCGCCGAGCTAGTGATAATGATAAATACAACCGTACATAAATTCCGTAGAACTTAGTGGTACAGGCCAGGAATCGAACCGTCGCCTCATGATTGAGTCGCTAGCTCTCTTTCGTATGGTCTATTATCGCTCCTAATTTATACAATGTGTTAATGAATAAGCGCAAAACCTTATACACCCCAACTGATTTATAACAAAATACTTAGATTGAAACAATAATTACATTATAGTTAAAATTTAAAGTTTTTCGCATTTTAAGTTTTCAGGCAAAAATCATTTGTTGTCATTACTGCAATGAATGAAAGCACTATCGTGGATTATGGATACATTTTTAGAATCTTGGTTTGATAAGTAAGGTGAGTGTACCTGTGCGGTGGGTTGACATCGAGTACAGTAAATTTTAAATTTTATAAACAAATTATTTTATATTTTGAAAAACATCCTATGTTGAAACCATGATAATTCGAATCTGCTCTCGATTCTGAACAAACTAATTTCTAGTTTTGCGTTAATTCATTAACACATTGTATAATGTTTAATCCAATTTATTATGATCACCTTATAATTATAGTGGCTTAATGGGAAATGTGCTTCAATATCAAGGCATGTACTTTGTCCACTGTCCATCAAAAGTGTTGACGGCCTAACTATCTACCACCCTTTAACAGAGTTTGGGCACTGCCAATAAAATAAAGATATTCTAAGCTATGTTTATAAATATCTCAGACTGTGTCATCAGCATTTATTTATTTGATGTTTTCTTTTCTTTTCAGTTTCTTTTTTTTACTTTTAAAAACACTACTAGGCTTTTAGTTGTTTTTATTTATTTATTATTTATTCATTTAAGGGAAATAAAAATAGTGTTTGAGAGCAATGACTTAGAAATAAGGCTTACACCGTGAGTAAACAGGGCATGTATCTTATTGTATAACGTTCTATATACAATATACAATTTTGAAAGATACAAAAATTATTTGAAATATTGTTCATTAAACATGCGAAATTATATGTGAGTTTCATTTGTTTTTCCTTGCACACTATTACAACTTGGACACTTAATATAAATTGACTCGCACTGACAAGAAGAGACTGGGACATCTATGCTGAGTGAGTGTGAGTGAGAGAGGAATACATTACTGCTAACGGCTGCCTTCCTCCCGTACCACCGAGAGGGGGTGAGATCAAAATTGATGGAAGGCAGGGAGGGTTCGTATTGCACTTAAGTAAGTAAGTACTATTTATAGCACAGTATAGGAAAAAGGTCGACAGTATAAAGAAGAGCGTCAGTAGCGCGTTGCGGAGAGCTACGGAAACTCAATCTTACGGTCCAGTTTCGAATCCGCACAGACGACATGTCATGTACCAATGAGTTTTTCTAACTTATGTTCGTAATACCTCTCAATCGGTGAAAGAAAACATCGTGAGGAAACCTGCATACCTACGCTGAAGAAGAAATTCCGATGCGTTTGTGAAGACTGAAGGCTAACAATCCGCATTGGGCGTGGTGGACCAAGAGGGTAGGTCTGTGCCCCGCAGTGGGACGATATAGGCTGTGATGATAGGAAAAAGGTTGACGACAGTAACAACGAGCAGTGATGTATGAGAAAATTACTACAACTGATAAAGAACACTGCGTAAAGGCCCATCCACCCGGGAACACGACTCTTCATACTAATCGATGTAAACAAGCGCGTGGCTCCGGTCAGAATTTAGCCGTTTTCTTTGAAAAATGATATGTATTTAATTATTAAAAAAAACCAAATCATTCTATGTTGTAGGAGTATTGTGAAGTATGTTGTAAATTATCATTTAGTTCCAATCAACAATGTAAGAGTAAAATGGTTGCAACTGGAAAAAAGGGATTACTTTATAGGTAGATTCATTTTTCTTCAATTTTATTAATTACTAGAGTTTACGGCATAAATTATACATCAGATTTTAAGTTAGATCATAAGCTATCAAACAAAAAAAGTTTCATCAAAATCGGTTCTGTAGTTTTTGCGTGATGCTGTTACAAACAAACAAACAAAAATTCTAAAAAAGGTTGATTTGGAGTCCGGGATATCAAAATCGGTACCATATCGTAATCTTTTTCATGTAAAAATCTTCAATGTACAGACACACTTCTGTTACAGTTTTATAACAGTTCGAGAAAAAACTAATCATTTCTCATGTAAGTATAGACTGTTCAGTTTTGTTTTCTGCTTAGTAAAAGTGCCATAGATACCCAATTCTACTGTAAAATCGGGCGGTAGAGCCTTAAGCAGATAATTAGTAATTGTAGCAATGTTTTTAACCACTCCGAAATGTATTGTGGTCGTATGTTTGGTACCTGAGATACCCAAAATACTTTATAATGAGAAGGGTAGCCAATAAACAACGGTATGACCATAAAACCCTGTTCTACCAGATATACCAGTTAACCGTACATTTAAATTAGTAGGTGGTACAATTTAAATATTTTATGTTCACCAGATTTGGTACGGGTTAGATAGGAGTTGCAAATATAATAATTTTAACCTCTAAATGGGGAGTGTTGATGGATGATAAGGTTATTACTTTATTTATTAAAGCGGTATGTATACGTCATTGAGATATAATTTACTACGTACTAGAAGAGACACTGCACTTAAAATTAGAGATTGGATATTCGGATGCATATTTACCTAAACTTTATTTTTGACTACGAAATTATGGAAGCGGCTTCTAAAAATTTTCTTTTTTACAGAAATACCGTATGTCAGGAAATCCGGTAATGCATAACTAATCAGATGCATAGTGTTGAAGCGACTTCTTTAAACTATTTGATTTAAAAAGAAAAAAATATGATTTTCGGTAAAATTATAAACTTTTTAAAGTTATAAAAAGCATATGCTCTTTATAACTTTAAAAATTATATTCCCCGAGGGGGTAGTCAGAGATATTCTGAAACCTCAGAACATCCTCGTTTCACCAGTAGTACCGAAACTCTGTCCAGTGTGACTGTAGGTGAACCCGTCGCCACATAATGGACAGTGGGTACAATACATGCCTCTAAAATTGAAGCATGCAGGTTTCCTCACGATGTTTAAAATTATAAAATGAAAAAGAAAATGAAAATTTCGATACAAGAGTGCACTCCATAATAGCCAACTCCTCAACTTTAGGTAAATATGCATCCGAATATCCGATCTCTACTTATAATAGACTACATTGAGATCTTGGCTTAAGAACAGACAACCCGATTTCTTCCCGTGGCTATTATAGGAAGTTAAGGGATACATTTTCTTATGCTGTTTTTTTAGGGTTCCATAGTCAAACTAGGAACCCTTATACTCGCGCAACTAGGGTTCCGTACCACAACACATATAGGTACGCAACATATTAACTTACAAAATGTTTTGTTTTCTCCGGGACCTCTACCGCGAGACCGATTCACACTTGGAGTAGAGACTCACACGTAGAGTTTGCTCTATAATCACACCAAGTTTAACGCTTGTATTTATTGCCGTTTTTACGATAGAGCGAGAAAAAACGATGATAAAAAAATAGTGTCGTGTTTAAGGACCCTCCTTAATTTTTAACTTTTTGTCATTTTTATTATTTGTTAGCAAATCCACTATAATAACGCACATTGTTTGAAAATTTCATATGTCTAGCTGTTACGATTCAAAAGTTACAGCCCCAAATAGTTAGGACAGGCAGACAGACAGATAGACGGACGGACAACGTAGGCTTAGTAATAGGATCCCGTTTTCACCCTTTGGGTACGGAACCCTAAAAACATGCATATTTATGAAAAATAAGTAGCAATATGTTGTCTTAACAACGTAAACTAATTTCACTAATCAACTTTGGCTCGAGATGAACAAAGAATACCGTTCTCAAATTAATACCGTTTTCAATGCCTGTTTACTTCTGACTTTGAAATGCTTTGTTTACTCTGAACCCCCAATTTATTCACAGATCATTATTTAAAAAAAAAAATATGTATTTTTTTTTTTTATTAAATGGATTTGAATCTGGGGTCACGATAGTGCCAAGACGAGCCAAGCGAAGCGCAAGGTCGTTTTTATGAATCCTCATAACTGGCCGCATATTCTCTACAGCGACAACACGTTCCGACGTGGTAGCTTTAAAAAAGATTTGACTTTTGATAAGTGTGCTGCAAGCTCCTATATTGAATAAATTATATTGACGTTGACTTGGGTTTGGATAAATTTAAACGGCATACTATGGCATCATTATGATTTTGAGTGAGATCATGAAGTATGAGATTTAAAAACAGCAAATATGTTTGGAGTTTTAGCATTTTTCGCATTCGAATTTAATTAGGATGCGTATTTCATTTGGTTGATTGAACAAGGGTCACTCAACGTTCAACTAGTTGGCTGATTATAAGCTAGCCATTTGAACATGGCGGACGTAAAATCAGCAAGTTGATTAAAATTTAGTTCAATTTTGATTCACCTGGCTGAATTTCGTTGAACGCCGAACGTTACATTCAATGACTTAACCAGTTGTCCTTTAGTCATGCAATTGAGTGTCGCCATTCAATGAACAGGCTAGCCTTTCAATCAAATGGCAGATTTAAGCAGGTTGCTGCGACATTCATACGGCCATGATTATGGAATGGCAATCAGAATTTAAAAGAAACGGGTGAAGTGCGAGTCGGGACTCGGCAATTAGTATTCCGTACCACCAATTGTTTAAAATGGGTCTCAGAGACCACCACTATAAATTGACACTTACTTAGTATGTGGTCATATAGTAACTGAAGATCATTTTACACTGGAGTTTGTTTTTTGGGCCTAGAAAAAAAACTATCCAAGTTAGTGCCAGCCTGATAATTTTCCCACCATCTACACCGTATTTCGAATGTGCGCGATTTTTTAAGATTTTACTTGGCTCTAGTTTTTGAAATACCACCAATATTTTTCTGGGTTTATTGAAAAATGTTGTTCAACATAGTTTGAAAGAAAAATAAATATTATTAGACTCGTATTTTAATAAGCTTTCATTTGATACCCCACACGACATAGTAGAAACAAAAATTTTGTTTTTCAACTCTTCCCGCCCCCAAAAACTGCCCCTCCATATAAATTTTTGACTTTGTTTATGCCATTGGACCGTTAATTGCTATAACTGTGCCAATTTTCAGCTTCCTGTGCCTTACGGTCTCTGAGAAAAATGCCTGTGACAGACGGACGGATGGACAGACACCGAGGTGATTCCATAAGTGTTCCGTTTTGCCAACTTTGGTACGAAACACTAACAATCATAAACGCGATTAGGAATATTTACGTCGACATGAATAATAGCTAAATAAGTAATGCATTTTTGTCTGCTCAGAGAAATTTCAGACAAACTTTCCAAGAAATAGGATCATATCCAAGAATGTCAAGGAATGACATTGAAATATGATCGCTTATTCTATTCGAAACTACCTTTTTAGAACCGAACTCGAAAATTTTAGATTTATGACGGTGAAAATTTTTGAGCTAAACGAATTCGTGTGGAAACTGGTGAAAAATCTTTGCTAAAAAGAATATACAGGGTGTTCCAAAAAAACAAGCGAAAGTCCAGAGTTATTCAGATAAATGCTTTATTTTTCATGACATTTAGAAAATAGCTGGAAAATAAGACATGCATGCGATTAGCACGTGATCGTAAAAAGTTGCGTAATCTTCTTCTATCGAGTCGATATCATGTAATACTAAATTTTTCAGCGGATTTATTTTGCATCACCAACAACGTTCATATAAGCTCTCTTTGCGTGCAGGTGACCGGACAGAAAGAGCAGGATACAAGATGGGCCGTAGTCTGAGGTGCAACATCGTATCAATGTAGTTCAAAACAGTGGCAAAGGCATAATAGGATGAGTGTCTAATCTTCAGACAGATTTAAATAAAGATGAAAGAAAGAAAGAGAGAAAGAAAGAGAGAAAGAAAGAGAGAAAGAAAGAGAGAAAGAAAGAGATAGTTGTAGTTAAAGCACAGAATAAATACTAGTACTGCCCGTACAGAAGAATCACTTCGAAAACAGATTTAAATAAATAACAACTCTCTTTGCACGGCAATAAGGTGCAAAGTTATTCACACCCGTCCTATCGTACAATTCGCGAATAAGCAACCGTCAAACAAAAATGAACCGAGTCATTAGACATGAAAGTTTCTTTTACATAGTCTCACTCTTTCATTCTTTCACGTGCTGGCAGCGTGACATTGCTATCGTTTTCAAGTCTCGAATTGACTATTCACAAAATGGCGGCAAGTCTAATGAGATTTGACCGAGAAGTTTACACGGTAGAGCTAACCTATTGCCATTCACCCCTCGGTGGGGATCGGCCGTCAAGCGTACCTGAGCTGTGGAGTGAGACAGGCCTGGTCTGGTGGTAATATGATCATAGTTGATTTCGAAGTGGCAGTAGTAAAACTGTACTTACTTTAAACTATCCGACTGTACTTCAATACATCATGTTTAGGGTTCTGTAGTCTTAGATTCATAGATTCTTTATTGTACACAAAAACAACATAAATATAAAACATCACAATAAATCGTGATGTACAAAGGCGAGCTTAACTCTAAAAGAGTTTTCTTCCAGCAAACTATTAAGTGAGAGGAAAACTAATGTCAAACAAGGAACCCTTATACTTTCGTCCATTCCGTCTGTCCGTCTGTCTGTCTGTATGCCCCACCGCAATTACTCGCTCATTTTTGCACTTATTAAATCAAAATTTGAAGACATCCCTCTCCTCCCCCCTCTAACTTCTAAAATACTGTAGTGAAAAATCTGAAAATGTTATGGTAAGTACTTTCAGTGAAAGCTCAACCTGTTTCGGAAAAAAACAATAAAATAGATTGGTTCTCTAATGACAAACTAGATGGCGTTGCACGAAAATAAATCGCGCTATCATTGTGTTTAAAAAATGTCTCTTACCCAAGATAAACAAGTTAAAACTTTTCTTCTTTTTCTGCAGGAACCCTATCATGGGTGAGTCCGACATGCTCTTGGCCGGTTTTTGTATATCTAAACTTCTAGCCTACACATACGGAGCTAAAATGTCATGTTACATATAAAATACGGGTTATTCCTGCAATAATTTTCAATGTGTTCATAGTGTCGCTGAAGTAGAGCCCGACCTACATTCGTTCTTTCATTTACATACATTAACCGTCAAACAAAATGCTCTGAGATACAACTGAGTGTCTGTGTACACTACACCACTGACTAACTACCTATCGGACAATTAAGAGGGGGTGAGGAC
The DNA here is from genome assembly GCA_963924505.1 of Agonopterix alstromeriana. Classification (NCBI taxonomy): domain Eukaryota; kingdom Metazoa; phylum Arthropoda; class Insecta; order Lepidoptera; family Depressariidae; genus Agonopterix; species Agonopterix alstromeriana. The sequence continues at coordinate 1,725,578 of OZ004676.1, read as the reverse complement.
AAATCTGGGGGGAGGCGGGAGTGTCCGTAGGTACCTACTGGATGTATTAAATACTTATTCTTATGCTGTATTACGGTATACAGGGTGTAAGGAAATGTATCATTAAGCTTTAAACCACATACTCAACCCATCAAACTGAACAACTTTTACTATCGAAGTAAACATGGCAGCGCAAAAAATAATCAATAAGCCTACGTGATATAAACGTATGAAACGGCAGATTTTTTTTTTGTTCTGACGGAAGCTACCCGTAGGAAAAATTGTTCAGTTGATGGATAGAATATGTGGTCGAAAGGTTAATGATAATTTTCCCGGTTTTGGAAACTACCACAGAAGTTATGCAACGTCAGGTTCGGTCAGACTTTGGATGGGTGACCGTTTAGTGGTATTTCATCTCGATTGTCTCCGAGCTCTGGAAGAAGGCACATTCCTGGATAGTTTCATCACATGGTGGTATCACTATTAATTTAGCTAGGTCGGAAGCGGCTAGTTGACCAATATCTTGCCTCCACCAATTCGCACTGAGCCGGCGTAGTGGAGTATGGGCAACTCCCTCTCCCCCTGATTCGTGAGAGGAGGCCTTTTATTTGCCCTGTTAGTGAGATCCTACACGCTATAACCTTACATGGTGGTAAAGCTGTAAGTAGAGAAGATCCTGCTTGAAACTCTATCAAATAAAAACTGGCCAAGTGCATGTCGGAGCACGCGCAGGGTAAGGTTCCGTAGTTGCCCGTCACAATATACTGACTAAGAAAGGGGCTTTTAACGGCAAATAAATTAGGTAATAGGTTATATACACTACTGCCGTGATTTATTCACGTATTCAGAAAGAACCGTTTAGCTGACACTTGACTCTAACAAAAATGTTCACCTTAAAGCTCAATATTTCGCTAAAGGATCCCTAAATCGAAAAATGATTTTACCACACCCACAATATTTTTAAAATGCCTATGAGCTAAGCCGCGGACAGACGGACAGACCTGCAGAGAGACAGACCTGCAGAGAGACGGACAGACGGACAGACGGACAGACGGACAGACGGACAGACGGACAGACGGATAGACGGACAGACGGACAGACGGACAGACGGACAGACGCCGAAACCAAATCTGAATTTAATACAAACCAAACTTTAAATTACGATTTCAAATAACGATCTCATTTGGGCTCCAGGACAACAACAATTTATTTGTAACCTTATCATTTTTCCTTTGAATTGAATTTCCTTCGCTTTTGCCCCTTTTATAGCTGAAGAGAGCAATTATTTCACGAGCTTGCTCCTTGTGGGATTATCTTTGTAGAATATCTACCAATTAAATACTATTTAAGACAAGTCTAATCTGCGCTTGTATTCTTAGTTTGGACACAGAATAAATACTAGTACTACCCTTACAGAAGAATCACATCGAAAACAGATTTAAATAAATAGCGACTCTCTCTGCACGATAATAAGGTGCAAAGTTATTCGCACCCGGCCTATTGTACAATTCGCGAATAACCTACCAAACGACACAACGGCGCGCGTGCAAACAAAAATGAACTGAGTCGTTAGACATGAAAGCTTCCTTTTGATAGTCTCCCTCTTTCCTTCTTTCACGTGCTGGCAGCGTGACATAGGGTTATCAAGTCTCGCATTAACTACTGACCAAGAAGTTTATACCTAACCTATTGCCATTCAGCCGGCCGGCCGGATCGGCCGTCATGCGTATCTGAGCTGTGGAGTGAGACAGGCCTGGCACAGCGTTGACGGAACGAGAACGTCGCCATATCACCGCGTTATCGTCGCGGTATTTCTGAGATCAATCAATCTGTGTCGCGGCGATAAGGCGAGTAAAAATCATGGCATTTCAGTTGCGACGCGTCGCGACGGTAAAGGGGAGCGTGTAATTTTCTCTATGAATACGTCGCAAGTACGCCATACAAATCAGTCAATGAAATTTTTCAGAAACAATCTAGAAACTAATTTCTTTGTTTGTATGAAGTCAGATTTTCGTTACTTCATTCGTTGCTTCAAACAAACATAGTGAGAAATTTCATTGACTTTAATTGGTCTGTATTGAAAATATCACCAGACTTCGATTTTAAGCAGTGCGCATTCACGCATTAGGAATTAACTTCTCTTAGGTATGTAACGTATTTAAGTTTATATTTAGGTCAGGTCGTTATACTATAACGACCTGACCTAAATTTTCAACCTCTTTAATTATTTTTCTCATGATGATACAAAATCACCAATTTAACTGTTATCCGAACGCAACAACTTACAAACCAGCTATAAAAGGAAACTTTGGAATTAATTAAACGGGGAAATTACCCATTTAACGGGGAAATTACCCATTTAACGCTTAGTTGGCTTACTCGGCATTTAATGGGAGAGTAATTAATCCATCCTTCACGGTTCCAAGGTGAAAGGTGAGATGCAAAATCTTTAATAGCGTTAAGATTAAGAATGTTTTGTCTTGGCTTTCATTTATGACCCTTTCGCTAGGGCAATAGGATATAACATCATATATACAACGTGTTAATGAATTAACGCAAAACTAGAAAGTACCTATAGTTTGTTGGAATCCAGAGCTGAATCGAATTATCATGGTTTCAACATAGGTAATTTTTTTCAAAATATTAAATAATTGGTTTGTAAAAGTTAAAATTTACTGAACTCGATCTCAACCCACCGCTCGGGCACACTCACTCTACTTACTACCAAAACATGATTCTTAAAATGTATCCATGAGCACGTTAGCAGTTTCATTCATCGCTGAAATGATAACAAATCATTTTTGCCTCAAAACTTAAAATGCGAATAACTTTAAATGTTAACTATCAAAATAACGAAATTATAGTTTCAATCTAATTAATTTGTTATAAATCAGTGGGGGTGTATGAGGTTTTGCGCTTATTCATTAACACGTTGTATAGTATCATCATTCATAGCATTCGGTGTCGAAACCCTTAGACCGTGGGGTCCCAACGCCCAGGAGCTTTTTAAAGAGCCAAGCCCTTGGTAGACTCGACCGGGGATCCAAGGGCTGGCGCTTTCCTCGCTAAACGGATCAGTTTAGCCGTTCAGCGAGGAAACGCTGCCAGCGTCTTGGCTACCCTCCCGCGTGGTCCAAACCTGCACCATATTTTAGGTTAAGCTATAAGTCCTCAATATTTTTAATTTATTTTTAATTTACCTACCTTATATGTAATAGAAAGCTAACCGTTCATTCATGCGGGCGTTGATATACATACCTACGTAAGACTACATGTTACTCGACGTAGTAATTTATTATTAATTTCTGACTCGATTCCGATATCGCAGAGAACCTACCTCAGTGCTTACATCTATGTAATGTTAGTGAATGGCTGCTGATGACAGTCATTCGATCCCAAGATAAGACTCGTAGGGCTAACAAGCACATCCAATCCACACAAAATCCAGAACCTCATCAACCGCCTCCCATCCATCCCCCGCACCCTAACCGCCCAGGCACATATCAAAAGTTCGCCCGCTCTCATACTCCCTCATGCACACATGCAGACGCACACACGCACACACATACACACAAACACACACACTCAAATTGCATTACAAAATTCTTAAAAATAAGTTTAAATATCTTTATTTTTATTGTTTTACTAAAAATCAACCTATATCTAAGCTGTTAAGTTTAGCATAACATTAATTTATGCACACTAAGATTAGGGAAGCCACTGCAGCATGTACCACAGCTTGCTCTCACATGCTGCAGGCATTTCATTGATGTATTGTAACTGTTATGTGTCAAATAAACGTTTATTATTATTATATACACAGGGAATATACACACTATCCTTTCTATTTAATTTCCTTACTAATTAAATCTGCTGTTCCTTACTAAACTGCAATACCTACACCAACACGGTTCAAATGTATGCGAGACAGCAGATTTTCTTTTTTGTTCTGACAGGTTTGCTCAAATGGTAAAAGATGTTCAGTTTGATGGGTAGAGTATGTGGTTTAAAGGTTAATTATACTTTCCCTTACACCCTGTATAAGGGTCCTTGATAATAATAATGCTGATGGATTTTCGCCTTGACCGAATAGTGGTCCAGATCAGGTAAGAGGGGAGAGGGTGTCCTGCAACCAGGTGGGCTGATGATAAGGATGGCTGGAAAGACTTATGGATGAGACTGGTACAGGACAGGAAAGAGTGGCATAATGGGGAGGAGAGTTATACCTACCCTGAAGTGGTTGGACAAAAACTTCTTCTTATCGTGTGGGCAGCAAGCCCTGGTGTCAGAGTTTTGCCTAGGCCTATGACGTGGTTTTATGTAACGACTAACCACCAGATATATTAGCCGAAACCAACAGCTTAACGTGCCATCCGAAGCACGGATTCATACTTATTTTTAGACATTCAGGGGATTCAGCCTGCAATGTCCTAATCAACTGGGGAAAACACACAAGTGACATATCACTAGGTGTCGGTGGAATCGAACCCACGACCTCCATGTCTTGACACCAATGCTCTTAACCGTTAGACCACGGAGGTAGTAGGATGAGTGGACAAAAGCTGATGATGACGATTTTTAAGGGGATGTGCAGACTATCAAGTTGAACGACTTACGCGATTTTATGTTGGTCTCTCAGAGAAAGTTGTTCAGGATAAAGGTCTGATCATACTCTTAAAAAACCGCCAGCAATTAAGTTGGACCCTGTGTATAAATAAAAGCATCTAACCTACTTTCGTAAGTTAATGTAATTTAATATGACTTTACCGCAAAACAAAATAATCCATATAAAAGAGTTTCTTTATTAAGTTGTAAAATTGAAAAAGAAAATGATGTCGTCAAAAATATTTTCATTTGAAATTTAATTGAGTTCTCCGTCTTTGTTTTTTACGATGTTTCATTTCGTACTAATCTGAATTTTATTTAGTTGAAAGCTAGAGATTTGAAGTAAAGACGATTTATAATTGAGAAAGAAAAGAAAGACAGATAAATGGCGGTCAATCTAGACAAAGATCTCTTTAATGGGACTTAGTATATCTTGGGCCTACGCTAAGAGCTTTGCTTTACAACACAAAGCCAAATAGTCTTTCAGGTTGAATATTTCAGAATAATACTCACATAACGAACTTTAAAAATATTTTATGATTGAATCATTTTTAATAGATTTGAAGGTTGAAAAATTCGATTTACACTCGAGAGCAATGAAAACGGGTCACCAACAACATAAACCTTAATATCTCGGAAACTAAGAATGATAGCTTATTCAAATAAAAAGTATTTTATAGACTATTTGAAATACTTCTACTTAAATTAATAAAATGTCTTGTTACTCTAAACAAACTCCATTCAAAAGCTATAAATTAAACAAATGATTTTTTGAAAATAATATTTGTAGTATTCAACATTTATTATTAATGTTGTAATTTCATCACACACACACACACACAACAAAATGTGAGGAAATGTTTTATATGTGTTAAAAAAATGTTATTCTCAATTTTATGTATTTTTTAATTAAGTAAAACAAATAAAAACTAAGAAATGTTATGGATGCTACTCGCTACTAGACCACCACGGCTTTTATTCCGACTGCGCCAGATTAAGGGTTATGTTTTTCGAGCGTATGTATGTGACAGTGACATAGGCTATATTATTTTAATATGGCGTCTGCGAAATTTAGCCAAATGTGTGGGACAGCTGTATTTTTGTCGCGATTTCGATGTTGGTTCCATAGAGAAAGTTGTTCAGTTTGATAGTCTGGCCATCCCATTAAAAAAGTTTTAGCATATTAAGAAGGACCCTGTATTGTTGGTTCTACTACTGAATTTTCGTGGATTTTCTGAGTTTTCAGAATATCTCTGACTATCCCCTCCGGGAATATAGTCTCGGGGAATATATCTTCTACTACTGATTTGAAGGGATCTCCTGGTAGGGAAGCGGAGAACAGAGTTTAGTGGCACGCCGTAAAGGCCATGTATTAGGCCATGGGCAAATTTTCAGCAGTGAACGACAACAGGCAAGACGCTGAATCCTTAAAATAATTACATGGATCCTTTTTCTTATTCACACTACCTTAAACATTAAAAAAACTCACGTTAAAAAGTGTTTTCCATAAAATTGAAAGGTAATCCAGCAATTTATCGACAAGATAAAGTGATTCACGAATTCACACTTCCAACTTTGTTAGCAGCTTGAAAATCGTGAAGTTTGTTCCAAACTTTGTCTGTATGGAGGTTTTAACATGCAAATCATTCGCCCTCGTTCAAGTGTTATACGTGAAACTAAAGCTTAATGCAGACGATAGAAAGTCGGTGACATGTTTTTTGTCCGCGAAAAGTAGGAAAATAGAGGTATCGCAGATGGGGCTGGGAGTGTCTGTCTTGTGTATATTACTAATTTTTATACTGTGGTACGGACAGCTAATTCGAAATTCACCTTAGGAAGAAATAAGAAAAAGGGTTAACATTGAGATTTTTTTCTATCGAGCGAAATTATTCTAATTATCCCAATTATTAACTGATTTTGATTATAACCGTCATTACTAGGAAATATCCCCAACTTTGAAATACAAGGGTATCGGCACCCAATACAAATTCGTAGCATTCGGTGTCGAAACCCTTGGACGGTGGGCCTCCGGCGGCCAGGCGCTTTTTAAAGATCTGGCAAAGCGCCTGGTAGACTCGACCGGGGATCCAAGGGCTGGTGCTTTCCTCGCTCAACGGCTCAATTTAGCCGCTCAGCTAGGAAACGCTGCCAGCATCTTGGCTACCCTCCCGCGCGGCCCAGACCTGCACCATATTTTAGGTTAAATTAGTTATAAGTTCTTAATACTTTTCATTTATAATTTACCTACATTTATTTGTTTTGTGTTTATAAATATTCGGTGTATTTTACTAAATTTAAATTACAGTATTTTCTATGAAAAACAAAAATGAATCGCGTATTTCTGCAAATACCAATAGTTTGCTGTGACAAGGTTTTATGATATACATAGTTTACCTTAGTATAATAAAAAGGAACCCTGCTTGCTCATCGCAGCTGGTCGCATCGCAGCAAACATTTTTAATTTAACTTCGGATACTTTAATGAACTCTCGTCGCCGTCGGATAAATAACAGATACCTTTTTAATAATTAAACACGATGATAGCATTATCTTGCTTGAATCAGCTTCAGATAGTCCAACTTTTTAATAACTTCATCGTCTTTTACGCGTTGTAGACAATTCTTGTTACATTACTTTAAAGGGTGATGTACACACTGAGAAAAAATGCTACGTATACGTAGCCCGTCGCAGCTTACGTACCACGTAGCTTACGACGCGATATATATATCTCGTACTTCACAATGAAGCTTCATTATGAAGTACGAGACAACTAAAATACTAATGCAACACTCTTGATCAGTATCGCGTAGGAAGCTACGTGGTACGTAAGCTGCGATGAGCTACGTATAAGTAGCATTTTTTACATCATGATACTGAACAACTTTCCCCAAATAATATAATATGATTTTAGATGAAAAAAATCACAGAACATTATAAGAGGGGTTAGAAATGCAAAGTAGCGCTTTTGCTTCGGAGACAGCTGTCGCCACTTGTCTTCCCGCTCACGTTGCTGCAATTAATCATGCCCTCTCGCTCGCACCACGCCGCGCATGTTATGGTGTTATGCAAATCATTACATAACCTGTGGCGACACGTTCCAACCCTAATTTGCACTTCTAACTCTTATAATGTTCTGTGAAAAAAATGGTGGAACTTGCGATTCTAACTGCAATCACCTAATCGAACGCCTGTATGAAAAGATGATTTCTTCAAGAATTTTCCTTAGGTTCTGTGAGGAAAGGTTGACAGAATCGTAAGTACATTCACCCTTTAAAATCTTGTTTTTTTATTTTAATATAGTGAACACTTAGTTACGAAAACATACAGTACGCAGAATATCATTAGTAGGGTATGGAGAAAGTTGTTCAGTTTGATGGTCTGATGATGTTTAGTCTGATATTTTTACCTTACCGTGACTATGTTTAACCCCCGATGCAAAAAGAGGGAAGTTATAAGTTTGACGCCTATCTATGTCGGTCTGTCTGTCTGTTTGTCTGTGTGTCTGGCATCGTAGCTCCCAAACGGGTGGACAGATTTCGATGCGGGTTTTTTAAGTAGAAAGCTAATTCTTACGAGAGTGTTCTTATCTTCGTTTCATGAAAATCGGTTCAGTAGTTTTCATGTAACTTTAAAATTTATGAAATAGCATTAAATTACAAATCAAATAAACTCCCAACGCCAAAAACAATAATTTTAATAGTAAAAAATAATACGGTCACCTATTTTATTTTTATGTATGCAAATGTATGTTTTACGTCTTAACTCCCTTTAAGATATTTTAGGTCAATTAATGTGTCGAGGACCACAAGTGATTGTAAAAAAATCAATTGTCATTTCATAGCGGTCCACTACGCATTAATTGACCTAAAATATCTTAAAGAGAGTTAAGAAGTAAAACATACATTTGCTTACATCAAAAATAATAAGTGACCGAATTACTTTTATTACATTTAATGTTTGTTTTTGGCGTTGGGGGTTTTATAAATTTGTAATTCAATGTTATTTTTTGTAATTATGCTATGGCTATGGTCGAAATGTGGTATGACCAAAACCCATTTTCCTAGAAGTAAACCAAAATATAACCAAACATTTTCAATAATGCTCAGAGATACTAAACTCTTCTTTTATCTCCCAAAACACAAAGCCCGCTATCTATAAAGGATCCCATTCGTTATTAGGTCCTAAATAAACATTGTATCCGAAGAGAAAGGTATCTAACAACAGATAATCGTGATTACTTTCCTAAGGTATTGAGGCTTCACCGGATCATTTGTGAGTAATCGGATACTCGTGAGCAGGGCTTGGAACCTGTACTTAAGTTCTGTACCGGTAATTAGCGGTTCTTGCCATTTCGGTTCCTGGGTACCTGTTGTCTCATGCCGCCGTCAAAAAAGCCGTGGTGGTCCAGTGGCGAGAACCCTGCCTTCCGTGCAGGAGGCGATGGTTCGATCCCCGTCCAGGCCTACTCTTACCAATGAGTTTTTCGGAATTTATGTACGATTTGTAACACCACTGGCTTTTCGGTGAAGGAAAACATCGTGAGGAAACCTGCATGCTTCAATTTCAAGGCATGTATTGTACCCACTGTCCATTACAAGTGGCGACGGGCACACTCCCCGTCACACTGGACAGAGTTTCGGTACTACTGGTGAAACGTGGATGTTCTGTGGTTTCAAAATATATCTGACTACCCCTTCGGGGAATATAGTCAGGAGCATATGCTATGCTATGCTCTGTTTGGTACCGGTATCACACCAAAGCCAAAGGTACCGGTTCCCAAGAATACTGGTATCCAAGCCAAGCATTCCTTTGCATCTATGTTAACATTGGGATTCTTGTATTTAACATTGAGCTACTACGTACTAGAGGTATGACGAACAAACGTCTTGTTTCGTCACCGATGGGTGAAAGATAATCGAAAGTCGGGCCAATTTAATAGGTCACATTTGACATCTGTCAGTTTTAGCTTCGTAGTGAGGTGACCTGCTTAAAAACATCGATTAAAGTGAATGAATCGATACGGATTTCAAACATACGTGAATCGAATTATATGTGAATATCGCGATTTGTTGGAACTACGTTTTACTTCGATTTTTTTGGGCTATATCCCTTGTGTTAAAAAAGAAAAAGGATTCACAGACGCAACATTGTAACGACGTTCAGTTCTTTAGAACAGATGTTTTTAGTTATGTTTAGAATGTTTTATTGGTGGAATTAAATCGTAAAATTACCTTCTTTGGTCATTATTACAGTAAATATGTAATCGTAATTAAAAAGAGTAAATCAATTGTGCCGTTCTAGCTTCGAAATAATAAACATTATTCTAAGCCTGCCGTTACAAGGTTACGTTTGATGAAGTACGAGTATCAATAGATGTCAAATGTGATCTGTTAAATTGGCCCGACTTTAATTCTAAGTGAGGTGTGGCGATATCGCCGCGTTAAATGCGACAGTGTAATGAAGTAAATTGTAGTGAAAAATTTAAATTAACCTTAGTTTTAATTTTAAATGCTCGTAAACTCTATTCGTTTCACAGAATGTTCGAGATAGAACGAGAGGTGTGCGAACTCTGTAATGCTTCTCTTGTTTATTCGTTCACTCTCGGTGGGGAAGGCCCTTTAAATTTAATGTGGCACCATTTACATTTACGATGTTTTGAATTTTTTCTGTAACGTAATAGGAACACAAATCTACTGTGTTGGTTTTCAAGTTTAGGCTGTGATTTAGGTATCCAAAAATGGTTGTCAAAATTGCGAATCTAAAAAAAAATTGTTTTTTCTATTTGTGTATTTTTGTTATTGACGACGCTTGTGCTAACCACTATATTTTTATGACATAAATAAATTTAATCCATTAGGGTTTTTTCTGTACAAACGGTTTCCAAATATTGCGTTTTACAAAGTTTAAATCATTTAACAATCAAAAAACAACATGGATTTCGAGAACTTAAACATACAAGCTCATAAAATAATTTTTCGATACTACAGTACAGTTTAAATCAAATCTGAAGTCTAGACTACTAGAGTTACTGAATTAATTACCGTAAAGGTTGTAGAGAGTTTGTATAACTTCTGATAATGATAAAAATGATAAATTAACTCTATTGATAATGCACTTTTCTACAATAGTGATTAGATGTTAGCTTAGACAACACCTCAACTAAAAGTTCGCAGCAGGTTTCGATTGCTGACCTGTATACGAGTACTATAAGTAAGAACGGACTATAAAAGTACAGTACCTACTACGAACCCATACCCTTAAATTATTTTACAGACCAACAACTTGAAATGAAACGGTTAACCTCAACTCGATCAAATAAAATTGTTTTATTCAAAATAATATCTTATGGATAGCTTTCTGACGTCATTTTTGACTCTACCACCGCATCGGAAGGTGTTCCGTTTTAGAGAAGATGCGGTAAGAAACTTTACAACACCTTCTTTTAAAAAAACAAAATATACAAAGTACAATTAATACAAATACAATATTGAATTAAAATGGTATTAACTTGTCATTCTCAAGACATTGTAGTCATATACAACGTGTTAATGAATTAACGCAAAACTAGAAAGTAGTTTGTTTAGAATCGAGAGCAGAATCGAATTATCATGTTTTCAACTTAGGTAATTTTTTTCAAAATATTAAATAATTTGTTTGTAAAATTTAAAATTTACTGAACTCGATCTCAACCCACCGCACGGGCACAATCATCCTACTTACTACCAAAACAAGATTCTTAAAATGTATCCACGAGCACGCTAGCGCTTTCATTCATTGCTGAAATGATAACAAAACATTTTTGCCTGAAAACTTAAAATGCGAATATCTTTAAATTTTTACTATCAAAATAATGAAATGATTGTTTCAATCTAATTGTTTTGTTATAAATCAGTTGGGGTGTATGAGGTTTTGCGCTTATTCATGAACACGTTGTATAATCATCGAGTTTATAGTAACCTTTTTGACAGAGGACTTTCTTAACCATCCAATAACTTAACAATAACATGCTTTGGTTCCGTTTTTATAAAGTCCAGGGTGTGGCTAAGCCTCGCCTATCTACCAATAAAATTTTTACAACGAACAAAAAGTGAAATCCCTCAATTTGACATAAATTCATCTCCAGTTGACCCAAAAACACAAAATCCCCCAAAATCCCTGAACTGCGGTGTTTGTTACACTGCAATTAATCTAACCTTACCCAAAGTAGCGTTTTTGTCCCAATCCTTTGTTATACCGGACACAAACACCCCACTGACCCTACCCGCTCCATTTAAAGACAATTAAACGATAAACCTTGGCACAACCCTGCAAAGACAAGGGATTATTGTCCGATAGTGTCGATATTTTGATATATCCCGATCAAAAACCTACTACACTGAGCCACACTTGCGGATGGGTTTGAAAATAACTCCAGGTTAAGTTTGTAATCTATGATTTTTAGTATAGCAGAAAATCCGAGTTAGCTATTTAACCCAGAGTTAATTGCTAACCCAGGTTGGCGCAAGCGAGGCTTAAGGGAATATAATTCGGAGCGTACTCCATACAAATGAAGTCTGGTGATATTTTCAATACTAACTAATTAAAGTCAATGAATTTTTTCTGAAACAATCTGAAAACTAATCTCTATGCTTGTATGAAGTCAGATTTTCGTTAAAATGTATAGTTTTAAAGTTACAGTGCCTCAAAGATTTCCATGCATTAAAACTGTATATTTGAACAAAAATCTGACTTCATACAAGCATAAAAATTAGATTCTAGATTGTTTCTGAAAAATTTCATTGACTTTAATTGGTTAGTATTGAAAATATCACCAGACTTCGTTTGTATGCAGCTCGTATTTACGCATTAAGAATAAACTTCTCTTAAGGGATTAGTAGAGAACTGTAAAAAAGGCGGTCACAAAGGACCAGTGACGGTCGAAGTTGCACAGGTGCAAGCCCGTCAAAGCCCCAAACTCCCAAATAAATAAATAAATGGGGTCACCTCCCCAACATTTTTTATTTTTGCGTTTTTAATATTTTTAACCCCCGAAGAGGGATGTTATAAGACGCCAATGTCTGTGTGTCTGTCTGTCTGCGGCATCGTAGCTCTCGAACGGATGGACCGATTTTGATTCGTTATTTTTAACGTGAAAGCAAGTTTCCTTGCGGTGTTTCTTGGCTATATTTGGTAAAAATTGATTCAGCAGTTTTCATTGTAACTTTAAAAATTATGAAATAACATTAAATTAAAAATTGTATAAACCCCCAACGCCAAAAACTTTCTTAAACTCCACTGTCCATTATGTGGCGACGGGCTAACCCCCCGTCACACTGGACAGAGTTTCGGTACTACTGGTGAAACGTGGATGTTCAGAGGTTTCAGAATATCTCTGACTACCCCCTGGGGAATATAGTCGTGAGCATATGCATGCATGCAAATATCTTAAAGATAGTTAAGAAGTAAAACATACATTATGCTTAGATCCACAAAAAGGTGACGGTTTGTTTTTTGACGTTTGTTTTGTTTAGGACACCATTTTTTTTTTAAATTTCAGCTCACTATCTATTACGGTTCAAAAGATAAACTCCTTTAAAGTTAGAACGAATGAACATGAGATTAGTAATAAGGTTCCGTAGGCACCCTTTGGGTCCGAAATCCTTAAGGGTATATTACTGTTGGCGCGCTCCATACAAACGAAGTCTGGTGATATTTTCAATACTAACAAATTAAGCTCAAAGAAATTTTGTAGAAACAAATCTCTATGCTTGTATCGTGCTAGATTTTTCTTAAAAAGTACAGTTTTAAAGTTACAGTGCCTCAAAGATTTCCATACAAATCTTAAATTTCAAATACAGTTTCAATGCTAGGAAGCATTGAAACTGTATATTTTAACCAAAATCTGGCACGGTACAAGCATAGAGATTTGTTTCTAGATTGTTTCTGCAAAATTTCATTGAGTTTAATTGGTTAGTATTGAAAATATCACCAGACTTTGTTTGTATGCAGCGCGCATTTACGCTTTCGGAATAAACTTCTCTTAAAAAGTCCTCGACTCGACGAAGGAAATGGAAGCATCTAAGAATAGGGAGTGAATTTTGGCGACATCTGTCTGTGCAATAACGCCGAAGCACGCCCTAACGCTCAGTTGTTTTCACCTTATAAACTAGTATCTAGGCTAAATTGTTTTAGGTCTTACAAAGTTTGGAACCTAGATGGCTGAACACTAAAGTGGTAAGTTTATATAACTTTGAGCCTTTGACCTTAGTATTTAAGGTTGATGTGAGCAGATGTTTCTAGTTGTTACAAAAGTTAAAACAATGTAACCGGAGCCGTAACAATTACACTACTTTTGTGCACGATATTAATGATTTCTCAATCAAGAAAGAAATCACGGCTCACTATATTTTTTAATAATTATGTTGTTTTTGTGTACAGTAAAGAATCTATTTAATTTTTAAATTTAGATTAGATTGTTGACATTATTCATTTTGGATTTGATGAAAAATTATTTTTTAAATACAACAAAAAGTAATATGTCCCTATACAAGAAACTATACTTCATTCCAAATAAGGACGAGATTTTCCGATTCCTATTTAGTTTTCTGGTCAATTCTGATTACCAAATGTAATTAATTTATTGGATACCATATACTATCCGACATATCTTGAAGAATAAGTGAGAGGAAGTGTTTCAAATCTCTGTTTCTGTAATGCAAAATAGCCTTAAAATTTCGTAGCTATTTTGAGTGGAGTATAATTTTGTGCAACGTTTTTTGTTCTTTGAATCGTATATGTTTTAAGCACTGTGCTAATAATAGCCACCACGACTTTTCAACAATGTTGACAAAATCAATAAACCTAATGTTAATCCATACATCATAAAGAGAAATTAATAATCACACTTTTATGTCAACACGCTCTTCTTGAAACTCATAAATCAATCCTGTCAAATAATAATGAATTAGTGACTAATTGTTATTGATCAATGTTTGCTGCGACCTAAAATGGATCAATCAATGTCCTTGCCGACCGTTTTGTCAATCCTTCAATAAGGATTTTGTTGATCTTTCTTTTAGTAACCTATTATTTTCGGTTAAGTGATTTTTGATCGTAAAAAGGTTTTGTTTTGAATAATATTATTGTTTGTTGAAGTAAACAAGGTCCTCGAGGGGCTCAATTACAGCAAGATATGTTTAAATTTAAATTAATAGTTAAATAATTATATTGTAAAATGTTTCTCCAAAAGAGTGTTGCCTGTACTACGCAACACGTACTAAGTAAGATTTTTTTTTGAGACAATATTCATGATTTTTCAAGACTAACAAAATTTTATTCAATTACGAACTGTCATTGTTAATGATTATTTTGAACTGTTCAGTGCGTTCGGATATTTTTATATTTAATGATCGATTTCGATGTTGGCTCTTTAGAAGTTGTTGGTATGAACACCTTGTAAATTTAGTAAATAATTTATATACAGGGTCCTTCTTAATATGCTGACACTTTTTTAAGCGGATGATCAGACCGTCAAACTGAACAACTTTCTCTATGGCACCAACATCGAAATCGCGAAAAAAAAATCAGCTCTTCCATACAAAACTGCAACCCTACTTGAGCCAAATGTATAGAATAGCTGATTTTTTTTTCGCGATTTCAATCTTGGTCCCATAGAGAAAGCTGTTCAGTTTTATAGTCTGATCATCCTCCTAAAAAACTGTTAGCATATTAACTGGGTCTGTGGGGGCCAGAGGCGCGCCTATTATTTAAAGAAGTATCTGCGCACGTAATCGAGGCCTCGGGTGACCAGACGGCTGGCTACCTCGGCCAGCGAATCAGTCTGGCCATACAAAGAGGCAAGGCGATAAGCTAACAAGAACTTATTCGGAAGTGGTGAAACAGGCCCTTAGTGTGATATAATATTGTATATTATTTCTGTTGTTAATAAATAAATTACCATTCACCAAATGAAAGATTAACTTCAAATTATGTGTAGCATCTAGCCACGAAATCTTAGAGACCAACAGGAAATCCAGCTACAACAAAGATTTTTGGTGTTGAAATAAACAATGTTGACCATTTTTCTCCCTGGAAGTAGAATCGCGGACAACATTGACAAATGTCCCCAAATGTTTCGTCCCTTCGCTGCCACTGGAGAGGGAACGGTTCATATATTCTGGAATAAGTTTATTTTTAACTTGACTTCGCTACAATGCGCTACTTTTCCGGGTGCCTTTTCGATTGGAAGTTGGACATTTTGTAGGTTAATCGTATAATAAAAGTAACACATAATGTAGGGTGTTCAATTGCATACGTTGAGACCATCAAACCGAACAACTTTCACTACCGAGCCAACATTGAAATGACAAAAAAAAAACCACGGGTACCCATTGCAGACTGGTAGACTTCACATACAGAATGTAAAAACCCCCTGTTGGAGCCTGTTGGTGCTTCAGGTGGGACAGCTTGTTCAGTTTGATGGTCTGAAACACCCCCTAAAGGCTTCAACAGGGTTTTTTTACACCCTGTATACGGATCAGAATCTCTTTTACAACATATGCACGTTTCCTACCGATACTCATATTAATTGACTCGAAATAATTTTACGAAGAGAAGATAAAGCCACATGGTAACAAAGCAATACAATAAAATAAGAGAAATCTAGGAATTATGCGTCATTACTATTAGTTCAGTAACTTAAGGCAAACATGCCTAGCATTAATATTACAAGTAAAGCAAACACAGTACCCTTCAGGATATTAACTACCGCTGATTGAATTTCTTCACTACGTTACCATGACTAAATACTCTACTATACATACCTTGAACTTACTCGTATCTATCTCCTTATTTTTTATTCCTTATAATATTAGACCAGGTATCACAATTCCTATGTCGTTCTTATACCAATTCTGTATTTGATGTTATTCAGTGCTATTCAGCAAATATAATGCCTAAACAGAAATTAATCAAGATAGAACGGTTATAATCATTGTTTAGTACTTAGTAGTACTTTTAAACTGTAACATGTTTAAAAATTTACATTGAAATCCAAATTGTACCTCCCAGGAGGCTTTTAACTTAATAATTTTAATACCAATGCACTCATTTTAATTAGATTCAACAATATTTATTACTTTTGAGCAATAAAATGGCCATCGAAATTTAAAAAATGATTCATTACAAAATACAAATGAATTATTCAAAGCTTTCTAAGTAGACAATAATATTAACTCCCGTGTTTGAAGGGTGTACAATGGTAAAGCCTTAAAATGCGAAAAAACATAACCGTTACAGTGATACAGAGGAAAAAAAAAATCATTCCTTAATTAGTCCCGGCTCAAACCGTAAAATGACAGGGCTAATTTATATGTTGGCATAGCGTAGCATAGCATAGCATATGCTCACGACTATATTCCCGGAGGGGGTAGTCAGAGATATTCTGAAATCTCAGAATATCCACGTTTCACCAGTAGTACCGAAACTCTGTCCAGTGTGATGGGGGGTGAGCCCGTCGCCACTTATAATGGACAGTGGGTACAATACATGCCTCGAAATTGAAGCATGCAGGTTTCCTCACGATGTTTTCCTTCACCGAAAAGCCAGTGGTGTTACAAATCGTACATAAATTCCGAAAAACTCATCGCGGATCGAACCATCGCCTCCTGTAAGTCGCCGTCAGACAAGGTTACTCGCCACTGGACCACCACGGTATATGTTGGCTTCATAGTGAAAGTGGTTCAGTTTGGTGGTCTGAAGCAACCTGTTTGATATTATATTGCGTGTAATCACTCTGTATACAGTGATTGATCCTGAAACTTTCAGTGTCCTAAAGTAGGATCTAACATAATTTCCATCGACCCAGAATGGAAATACGTTCTTGAGTTTATGTATCTGTTTTTAACAACTTCACAATATACATAAAATACAGTCATAGTGCTTTATTTATCTCGAAGCATGTCAATATAACCAACATGGCGTCATATTGGTCGCTTATCACGGTATCAAAGCCTGCCCCAAATTGGTCAGCAAACATTATATTACATCACTCTTTTATCGGTAAATACTAGAGATGTACTACCATGGATAAAGTGTAACCGAAATTATCAGAATAAAGTACACACAGCGACTCATCAAGCTACGCAAAACGTAAGCCACGATTTATACAGAAGATACGTGTGGCGGTGGCGGATAATCTAAGGAATAACACAATATAAACCTTATAGTACGTAGCATAAGTCGTTTTTGTCGTAAAGGAGAATCGCGCCCGCGCCTCCAGGTGACGTCGCCTGGAGGCGCGGGCGTAATTCTCCAAACGACGCTATGCTACGTAATATAAGGTTTATAATTGTGTTACTTTGACTATCCGCTACCGCCACACGTCTCTTCTGTATAAACCGCTCCTATTATAATCTATGAGTATATCGTCGCGCGGCCAGCTTATATTGGTTTTGCGTAGCTTGAAGTGTCGCCGTGTGTACGTCTTTAATCAAATGATGCATTTCAAACCAGTATGAGCTATAATTTTGGTTGCAAATAAATAAATAACACTCACATCCACTTTGCTACCAAACTAAAGCTCAAAATCTTTTATTATTGAAATCTGACAACAACTGCAAAAATATTTATGGCCGAAACATGCATCAAACCCAGGATCTCTGGCACAGAAAATGTAATAACAATACTACTTACACAGTGGTCACTCAAGTTTACTGACTTCAGATACCACACCTCACACTTGAAAAGAGATTTGAGTGGAGTCGAGCAAGGGCACGAAGACAGGGGCGCGCATCCAACTCTTCTTTTAGAGGTTGGCGACAAGTTACGGGAATGTCCTGTGACTCCAAAATCCCCCCTTAAACTGATACTATATAAAACCATCATAGATCTGTCGTCATGGCTCGGAATGTTAGGATGTTAAAGTGACGGATGAAAAACGACTGCATGCAGGAGAGATGCGAATGTTGAGATGGATGTGTGGTGTTACTAGAATAGACAAGATTAGGAATGTATTAGAGGAAGTTTGAAAGTAGTTCCTGTTAATGAAAAACTGCGCGGTAATCGATTATCGTGGTATGGACATGTGATGAGAATAGATGAGTGTCATATTACAAGATAAGTCTTAAATATGAATGTGGATGGCGGCATGAAGAGAGGACGACCAAAGAGAAGATGAATGGATTGTGTGAAAGATGATATGTGTAAGAAAGGAGGGTGCGCTGAAATGACGGCTAAAAGAGACGAATGGAGGAGGACGACATAATGCGCCGACCCCAAGAAATGGGATAAGGGCAGGGAGATGATGATTCCAAAAATATATTTATTTATTTAACACTTTATTGTACACACGGAAATACAGATGATAACAGCAAAATAGACAAGTACAAAGGGCGAGCTTATCTCTGAAGAGATTTCTTCCAGCAGACCCATGATAAAGAGAAAGTTTACAAAGTGAGGCAGGCTAGGTGTACACAAATCAAAGAAATAAACAAACTAAAACACACAATCTGAACAAAAACTTATTAATTGTTAAACTACGAAAGAAAATAAACTATAAACAAATAAATATTATATTAAAAACATACTAATACATAGATACATACATAAGTATAATAAATACATAATCTTAATTTATGGCAGAGAAAGATAGTGATCTTTAACTTTCTTTTTAAAAGAACCTATTGTTGGACAGTCCCTTATAATTGCGGGCAGCATGAACGGTGAAGGAGTAGGAGTGGAAGTCAGATATAATGTTTTCCATATCCGAAAATTTTGTTTAATTACAGCCTTTACCAACTTTTGTATATTGATTTTATTTTAGTAACAGCGTTCTGGAAGTTGATTAACAAATGTTAATGCAAGCTGAATTCTTACGATTTCGACTTGTTCCAAACTTGTTTGTTTTGTGTTCTTGACAGTTGTTTTTAGAAACTTTGTTGTTTTGATTTGTTTTTTAACTTTCGAGTGAGCCAGAGTGTTTACGCGCTGCTGGTTTATTTTAATAAAAAACTGGTAAAGAGTGTGTCGGACTCGCCCATGATAGGGTTCCGTAGCCATTGTATAAACACCCTAGAAAAAGCAGATTTTTTTTTTCTTTATCTTACCTAAGAGACATTTTTGAAACAATGATAGTGCGATTTATTTTCGTGCAACACCATCTAGTTTTACATTAGAAAACAAATCTATTTTACTGTTTTTCTTTTCAGAAACTGAATATTTTCACATAACATTTTCAGATTTTTCACTCCAGTATTTTTGAAGGTTATTTTTGACTTTGAGCGCAGATATCTCGAGATAGAAGCGTTATATCGATTTAGTTTCTATGGGAAAACTCCTTCGTTCGGTTAACGGGACCCAATTACTAAGCTTACGTTGTCCGTCCGTCCGTCCGTCCTACCTATTTAGGGCTGTAACTTTTGAACCGTAATAGCTAGACAGTTCACAGTTTCACAGAATGTGGATTATTTTAGCATATTTGCTAAAAAATAATAAAAATGTCGAAAAAGTAAAAATGAAGGGTCCTCATACAAAAACTAGTTTTTATCAGCGTTTTTTCTTCTCGCTCTATAGTAACAACGGTAATACATACAAGCGTCAAACTTGGTGTGATTATAGAGAAATCTCTACAGTATAACAACAAATAATAAAAACTGCCCAATGTGAGTCGGTCTCGTGCCGGTCCTGGAGACAAAAAAATTTTTTTAATAAGTTAATATGTTGTGTGGTGGTGTGGTACGGAACCCTCGGTACGCGAGTAGCCCGACTCGCACTTGACCGGTTTTTATTATAATCTATCACTTTATTTCACTCCTACACTCACATATAAGTAAGTAAGTACGAGTTTCGGAAATGGCACTCAATATTTGGGTGCGACAGAAAATCAGCGCTCAGCTCGTTGAGCCCAGCATAATGCTGAGTCGTTGCCCTATTTGCTGCTGCGGCACGCACTGCTCTTAATTAAGTATTTTTTGTCTATTTGTCTAAATTGTGTTTATATTTAGTTTTTCTGTATAATTATGTCAGTGTGTTTTGTTGTGTATGCAAATAAAAATATTTTCTTTCATATAAAACATTTAATGATTAAACTTGAACATAGAAACAAACTCAAATTCTAAATCTATTTGACGAATTTGAATAGATCCAAACATTACAGGTTGGTAAATAATTAACGATTCAATTCTCGTCACATCACCTCGGGGGATACAATGGCTCTATATCTACGTATGTAAACATAATATACATAAACGTACTTAAATTTATATGTAGGTATGTGTAGCCTGTAGGTATCTCTATCCTGGGAAATTAGCAGTAAATTGTTACTAGTTAGATATGGTCGGTATGATGCAAGTGATGAGAGACAGCAATTTACTCCAGATAATGTTGGTAATACACGACACGACGGTTTGCACGATGTACTAAAGATGTAAAAGTAACGGTATTCAAGGCATATTCCCAGTCGTTCTACACGTGCAGCCTGTGGGTCAGTTACACGCAGAAGTCGCTCAGTGCACTGCTAGTCTAGGAAAAATAAGGTTTGAGATTGCATTAAAGACACTTTAGCAAATTGTGTTTGAAATAATATTACTGTTAGTTTCTAACACTTTTGTCGAGATTTCGTGGTTATATAGGCTCAGGAACCTGAGAAATACCTTAAAATCGATATTAATGTACAAATGGCAAGCTTATTTCTAAAATATTTCGACCAGCATACCAGCAATAGAGACAGTTAATTATCAAAAGGCAAATTTAATGTGTAAAAACAAACAGTAAATAATTTAGTTTTGAGGTTATAATTTTTGAAGACTTACAAAATATTAAATATCTACCCAAATTAACGATATTAACCGTGGATTATTATTGTTATAAGTAAAACGTATTGAACGAAGCCATCCTGTACAAAATCACCAGTTTTCCATTTTTTGTTCATACCTAAATTTAATGTTTTGTAAATGTCTTAATTATTCAATAATACAACATAAAAAATCGGGGATTATTGAGAATTTATGTTTTTCAGGTATGTATCTACTATATTCCAAATTTTCACCAAAAGTGCAATTAATGCAACCTACTCCATACAAAAATCCGTAGATTTCCCCGACTATCGGGCATGTTTGCGGCGGCGCGAGTAGATAGCTTTGCAGCCATCATACTTAAACGAGCCACCTCCCTGCTGAGCAGGATACGGGGTAGCACCAACACCCTCCTCGAACCTATTGCAGAGCGGTTCCAGTGTCCCATCATTGGGCATTGGAATAGCCTGCATAGGCCCGTTTTTGTTAATGTTAAATAAATGTAAATGTAGAATTTTTTGTCACTAACATATATCTTAATTCATTGTTATTAACACCTCTATGAATCTATGATGCAACACAAAATAAATGAATTGAATTGAATACTTACATGATTTTTAGTAAGGATAAAAAACCGTGGTGGTCCAGTGGCGAGTAACCTTGCCTGCCGTGCAGGAGGCGATGGTTCGATCCCCGTCCAGGCCGACTCTTACCAATGAGTTTTCCGGAATTTATGTACGACAATTTGTAACACCACTGGCTTTTCGGTGAAGGAAAACATGCGGGCTACAAATTCGAGGCAGTGCATTGTACCCACGGTCCGTTACAAGTGGCGACGGGCTCACTCCCCGTCACACTGGACAGAGTTTCGGTACTACTGGTGAAACGTGGATGTTCTGAGGTTTCAGAATATCTCTGACTACACCCTCGGGGAATATAGTCGTGAGCATATGCTTATAAACATATACGAGTTATCTATTTAACCTAGAGCTAATTGTTAAAACAGGTTGATGCAAGTGGGGCTTAGAGTTGTTTGCACCTGAAATCAGTTTATTGGCAAAATCATGAACACTAACACACTGGAGCCACAATTTTGAGATTAGAATTAAGAAGTCGCAAAGTCAAGTTTTCTTTCACTTGGACCACTTTACATGTAAAGGTGAAAGTACTTATCTCTAGAAAGAAAAACCGGCCAAGTGCGAGTCGGACTCGCGCACTGAGGGTTCCGTACCACCATAAAATATAACCAAATTATTCTGTTTTCTCCCCTGAATCATTTCCGAAGAACGATACATACATGACCAGTTTTTATTATGTGTAGCGTATGCACTATAATCACACCAAGTTTGAAGTTACCGTTTTTACGATAGTTTCAAAAACATAAACGTTTAAAAACACATTTCTTGTATCGAGACCCCCTTTATTCTTTACTTGTTGGTTATTTTTTATTTTTAGCAATTCCGCTAATAATATAAAACGCTCATAACGCCATATCATAATTCTGAGAAAATTAAAACCGTCTAGGTAGCTATTGTAGTCGAAAAGATGCAGCCCTTTAGGGTTTACGACGCAATGATCGCCGGCGACCGACGGCTTGTCTATACAAAAAGTACGATTAGCATGGGAGATGCCGTACGCATCCTTTCACATCGTCGACATGGCGAACGGTGTCCCATAATACTAATTGCGCTTTTTATATGGAGAAAACGTCTATCGTCGTCTATAGATGTGTCGTAACCCATATAGAAGCCGTAGCATGTTATACGTGATACGGCTGTTTCACGCCTTTTATCTCGTTCGTTCGTGAAAATAGAAAGAGAGCTAAGAAGTGATAGCGCTATATCACGCTGCCATGCTACCCATGCTAGTAGGACAAACGGATGGACAGGGCAGGCTTATGACATGAATAGGGTCCCGTTTGCACCCTTCGGGTACAGAACCCTAAAAACTAAATGGTTTAAGGGCTCAGCAAATAGAATGATATACGTGAATAAATAAGCCCATTTGTGGATTGTGGGTTAGATTATTTGGTTAGCCTCGTTAATTAATATTGCTACTGTTATTTCATCTCTCATTCTGTATATTCTAAAATTATAATGTTTTTCTCTTGGTAAATCGTATATATTCGAGATTTAAGCTCGCCATTTCTAAATGTATAGGGTCCTTCTTAATATGCTGACACTTTTTTAAGCGGATGATCAGACCATCAATCTGAACAATTTTCTCTATGGGACCAATGTCGAAATGTTCCATAGTAAACTGAAATCTTACTCGACCCAATTGTATGGGACAGCTGATTTTTTTGGCGTTTTCGACATTGGTCCCATAGAGAAAGTTGTTCAGTTTGGTGGTCTGATCAAACTCCTAATGAACTGTCAGCATATTAAGTTGGACCCTGTATATTATACTTAGTTATTGTTCAATGACGCGTTTTCATTGAAAAAGAAGTTAGAAACATAGTGACACTAGATCAGGCATGTCCAACTCAAAATCACTTGTGGACCAAATACATAACGATAGTAGAATCAGTGGGCCGCAAAGAAATAAAGAAATAAAACTAATTGCATCTATCGTAGAACTGCAATTGTGGTAAATATTCGGTGATTGAACCGTGACTGGACTACGTACGAACCTTAACTTTTGACACATTTGGTATTGCGCTATTCGCGGTACTGCTCTTGACATCCGTTAGAGCCGTTTTAACAGATCGCTCAGACGTTAAAGGCTGTCAGTTGCATAGAGTTTAGCGCGATGCGGAATTCAGCACAGTTGATTTGTAATTTCATTGCAATGTGATTAGAACTGAAATTGGATAAGAATAGAACTTCGATGTTTAAATTTAGCGCAATTGGGCTCCTGCACGAAACCTACTTATATTAAAAGGGCAACATTTTCAGGACCCTTGTAAAAAAGCTACAATCGTATTTAAAAAATGTGCTCGACATTTTTACATCATGACTCAATGCAGTAGTGGTACCTAATTAATACCTACGTCAAGTCTGCTCGCTCTCGGGCCGCATTGGGAACCTATTCTTAAAATTGGATAGGGCCGCAAGAAACCGCCCTACGGGCCGCATGCGGCTGCAAGTTTGACATGTCTGCACTAGATGGAGGGGACATTACATAAACTTAAAAATTTCGCTTTCGCGGTCATGTCGATAGTGTTCTGTATTTTTCTCGCCTGTAGTTTTAAAAACAAAAACAAAACGAAAAAATGTTATAAAAATGCCTTTTATATATTTTGAGTTTTCAGATGTGGCTGCAAAAACACGACATTTTGATTAGGTAGGTAGGTGGTTTTGGTATTTTGATTTTGACTACTGACTTACTATGGCGAAATTATGGCAGACTCTTTACAAAAATGCTAGTAGGCCTTTTTAAATCATAATTATTACAGTAAGTAAAAGTGTATTCTGAAAACAAAAATAAATTAAGAGTCGTGAACATTCTCAGGTTTTCCAACTTCAATACCGAATCATGCATGCATATATATATATATATAATCGGATGGATAGTGTTGAAGCGACTTCTTAAAACTATTTGATTTAAAAAGAAAAAAGTATGATTTTCGGTAGTCAGAGATATTCTGAAACCTCAGAACATCCACGTTTCACCAGTAGTACCGAATATCTGTCCAGTGTTGAGGGGGGTGAGCCCGTCGCCACTTATATTGGACAGTGGGTACAATACATGCCTCGAAATTGAAGCATGCAGGTTTCCTCACGATGTCATAATCGCAACCCTACTGATCTCTAATACCGAATCACTACATATATACTATTATGTAGGTACGTTTCACCCCCGGTTCATCATTTGCCCATTGTCTTCAAAAGTCAATAAAACCTAATAAAATTTCTGTGAAAATCTTTCTTTTATTTGAGTTTGAAAGTTTGGATCGGCCCCAGACGATCTCGGGTTTCATTCACCCCTCTTCCTTCGGTTACGATTTTAGACATTTTATGACAAATTGAAATTGGGGAGAGACCTTTTTTATTTCAACAACAAATCAAATCAAAATCAAAGTTTTATTCAAAATAATATCATATAGATAGCTTTCTGACGTCATTTTTTGACTCTACCACTCGTGTTCCGTTGTAGAGAAGATGCGGCCAGAAATTCTGCAATACACATCTTTTAAACAAAACAAAATATACAAAGTACAATTAAAATACAATATTGCATTACATAGTGTAACATTTCAAGACCATACATTTTGGTCATTCAAATAATCATCATGTTTATAGTAACCTTTTTAACATGGGACTTAAACTTTTTGTCTGGCAAGTTTAGAATACCCCTGGTATCTTATTAGAATAGCGTATACAGTGCCCCATGAAAGATGTGTTGACTTTACTGAGTCGATTCTTCAAGCTTTATTGTGAGAGATCTGTACCTACATTAGGACAATCTTCTCTTTCAAAGTACTTTGTAACAACCGATAAAGTCACATTCGCAACCCTATTGATCTCTATTACATTTCATTTCATCCTAAAAACCTCCTCAACGGCATGGCAGTGTCTTAAAATGTCACAAAAAACAGTTTCAACCAATTTTTACGACGATCAGTTAGTAAAAGTCCCTCTTATAATGCAGTATCTCTTTTCAATATGACACGGTCCTACAATCAGTAGAACCCTGCCGTTGAGTTAGAAAGGGGATGAGATTTCGAATAATATCGATATTATTTTCTATAGTATTATCAGGCCTGTCTCACTCAACAACAGGTACGCTTGACGGCCGATCCCCACCAAGGGGTGAATGGCAATAGATTAGGTATACCGTGTAAACTTCTTGGTCAAATTTCATTAGACTTGCCGCCATTTTGTAAGTAGTCAATGAGAGACTTGAAAACCCTAGCGATGTGACGCTAGCAGCACGTGAAAGAATGAAAGAGGGAGACTATCTAAAGGAAGCTTTCATATCTATGACTCGGTTCATTCTTGTTTGCACGCACGCCGTTTGTGACGGTTGGTAGGTTATTCGAGAATTGTACGATAGAACGGGTGCGAATAACGTTGCACCTTATTGTCGTGCAGAGAGAGTCGCTATTTATTTACATCTGTTATCGAATTCTTTTGTACGGGCAGTACTAGAATTTGTTCTGTGGTATTATACCTCGCTCTACGTTGCATCTTGAGCGCACGTTAAGCATGTCCTGGATGGCAGTGTAACTATTTGATAAGCCAGGTCAAAGGCCTAGTTGATCACAAACTTTACCTTCACCAATCCACACAGGGCCTGCGCGGTAGAGTATGGCCGCAGTATAAGATAGAGTATCTAGTACTACATACAGTACCAATTTTTCCCTTTTGTATGAAATGACAGCTAAGTGTCCAAGGTGGACTATGACCCACTCCGTCTCACCCTTATTCGTCAGAGGAGGTATTTACACTGCAGTAGGATTCTACAGGCTGTAACATACGTGTATAGGCGTCATATCGCATCGCATAGGTATCTCTTTTGGATCGTATTGTGTAAAAGGCGAGAATCAAAGCAAAAAGTTGTTTTACTTACCACTATCACTGTCTTAATTACCAATCAAACAGTTTATTTTTTGCCGCTAGCGAAATAGAAATTCCAGTTGATGGCACAAAAATCTTTCATAATCAGGTTCCTGAAAAAGATAATTATCGATACTGATTCTATCGACAACTCCCCATCCCTACACTGCCCGAATCCTAGCGATAACGACACCCTGAGACCAGATGTTGGCAGTTGCCAGATAATTTGTGCGAGGCGTAGCCGTGGCGCTAGAATAATTTGTGCAGACAATCTAGACTTGATTAGTCTACCTAATAAGTCCTGGTCGTAAGACGAGACAGTTTGAGCACTAACTTTAATTTGGTACATTTTTGGAAAATTATTCCGAATGCGTAAATGCGCGCTGCATACAAACGAAGTCTAGTGATATTTTTAATACTAACCAATTAAAGGCAATGACATTTTTCAGAAACAATCTAGAAACTAATCTCTATGTTTGTATGAAGTCAGATTTTCGTTAAAATTTAGTTTTAAAGTTACATGTGCCTCAAAGATTTCCATACAAATATTAAATTAATCCTAGAAATGAAACTCTATATTTAATGAAAATCGGACAGCATACAAGCATAGAGATTGGTTTCTAGATTGTTACGTTTGATGTATACGTAATAATTAGTTTTGTTTGTTACTTTATTCTGAACCTAAGAGGAAGGATCTCTCTTTAAGACTAGAGTGAGCCATACAAATTGTAAAGTGTCCACTTTTTTTTACGTTTAGGTTTGAGTGTGTGGTGTCAAGTAGTATGGACAAAGGAGTCACGTTGCAGGTTCTGACCCGAGAACTTGTCTCGCGTGTTGTCCGCGCGTCGCGTCTTTGCCTGCCACGAGGCTCCGCATTCCTTAATCTCTTCTTGTTCTTTATCAAAAACAATCCCTGAGATTGGGATAGATACTCCCACAAACTACTTGACATTGGCGGAAATGCGGTGCTAACGCACAAGCAAAAAGTCCATTAATTATAAATAAATAAAAGTATGGACAAAAGGCACCAAGTGACATATGGCCTTATGTTTACGGTCACTTTTCACACACACTAGCTCAAAAAAAAGTGGAAAGCCGCATAAACAAATATCTATAGTTCCATCTCCTTCTACTATTAAAGGTACGTCATTAGACAAAAGAGACCAACTACAATCGTAAATTTATGCGGACTCTATGGAGATCCTTCCTCTTAGTTCTGAACTAAAATATTCAAGTATGGTCGATGGCCGCGCCAAAGACAACGGCGAAAAATAAGGCGCCAACCTTCCATACAAAATACGCATTGTCTTTTGTATGTTTAGACCTAAAAAACCTATAAAAGTATTGTATTAAGGGTATATTACTGTTGGCGCGCTCCATACAAACGAAGTCTGGTGATATTTTTAATACTAACCAATAAAACTCAATGAAATTTTGCAGAAACAATCTAGAAACAAATCTCTTTGCTTGTATTTTGTCAGATTTTCCTTAATATGTATAGTTTTAAAGTTACAGTGCCTCAAAGATTTCCATACAAATGTTAAATAAATCCTAGCATTTAAACTGTATATTTTAACGAAAATCGGACACGATACAAGCGTAGAGATTGGTTTCTAGATATTTTTTGCTAAATTTCACTGATGTTAATTGATAAGTATTGAAAATATCACCAGACTTCGTTGTACGCAGTGCGCATTTACGCATTCGGAATAAACTTCTTTTAAATACCTAGCTTTAAAGCTTTAGTAGTAAGTTGGAGTAGCATTTTTTAATGTAGACTATCTTGATTGAGAATTCTTAAATATCGTGATGAGAGCGCCACTGGACGGTGAAAGGACTCTTAAGTTATTCAATCATTAGATATTAAATAGAAATTCAAGCCGACTGGATTATCATGAACATTTCGCGTCGCTGCCACTGACATAGCAACGATAGATCTTTTCAATTCATCTCTCACACAAAAAAAACCTCATAATGCCATGACAGTTAACGTCCCGACCATTATAACGCGAGAGAAATTGTCCGAAAATAATTTTCCATTACATTTCTGTTTGCGAACTGCTAGTCCCTTTCGTATTAGTGAGGGGAGGATCAAACGTATTACGTCATACGTTTATCAAACAATGGCGTTTTATCTATCTTATCTTTTTGTTGGTTTTTTACGGTAGTGGTGAAAAAAACTGAGTGCCTGAATTCAGTCGATTCCCTTGGCATATTTTTTTACTAAAATACAGGATCCTTCTTAATATGCTGAAACTTTTTTAAGGGGATGATCAGACCATCAAACTGAACGAATTTTTCTAAGGGACCAACATAAAAATCGCGAAAAAAAATCTGCTGTCCTATACATTTAGCTCGAGTAGGTTTGCAGTTGTATATGGAACAGCAGATTTTTTTTCGCGATATCGATGTTGGTGCCATAGAGAAAGTTGTTCAGTTTGACGGTCTGATCATCCCCTTAAAAAAGTGTTAGCATATTAAGGACCCTGTATATCCCTAAACTCAGTCCGAACGGAGATATAAAGACTTGAAGTTGTAATATATCTAGGTCAGAGAATAGTCATGTATATATATATATATATATATATAATAGTTCTACATACCTAGGTTACTTAATTACTTTAAACAACCAAACCATACTACAAAATAATCCTTTGTTTAACGACTGAAATTCCCAAAACAATCAAATAACAAAACATAATTATCTTTTTGTTCAAATCGGCCGAAAGCAAAGTTCAGATTCCAACTGAACTGAAATGTTTCATTTTTGTAGGGTTTTGTAGTCAAACAAAGGAAAATATAACTTACTAAAATATAACTAACTATTATAAATGTCATTATGATGATAACACATTTTTAGGGTGCCGTAGTCTTTGACTAATTATTATAAGGACTAGCCTTGCGGTAGCATTTCCCCTCTGCCACGGTATAAGCACAATTGATCTTGTGCATTTACATTCAATTTTACACCTTATCACTAAACGAGACAGCCTATAATTGCGAAATAATAACTTCGAACTTAGAACGTTTGGGGTTCACACGAGACTACTTTTCATGATTTTTAACATTCAAAATTAGAATCTAAAGTTATGGGGAATAAAATCCAAAGTTGTGGATTTCATGTTGCCTCGCCCCCCGCAAAAAGTGGCAGAAATGTTCGTTAGTAGAATTACACGCGTAACCAGTCCACATATAAATAGTCAAAGGCCGTATTCCAACCTTTACACTTTCGTCCATTCTGTCTGTTCGTATGTCCCGCCTCATTTATGAACCTGATGAATAGTTTGGCAAGAAGACAGATAATAGTAACCCAAAAACAGAACTATTATGGTAATTAAATAATTGGGAGTCAGTTGCCTCAAGGTAGACCAGTTGCTGTCAAACTGGCCTAATTTGACAGTCATTCAGTTGTGCCCTCTAGTGGAGCAAAAACAGGCTAATTAAATAAACTTGTACACTATGGAACTTAACAACGACAAGGTGGTTGGAATTTAAAGCAAAAAAGCGGGATATTATGGTTTAGTTACGTCTACGGGTAACATTTTTGGTGAATACTTAACTGCTTTACATGCTCGTTTTGTAAAAGTCTAGACTAAGGACACCACCACTTCTGGATAAGTTCTTGTTAGCTTATATGACAGATAAATTGACATATCTTTCACACGAAATATTTCAAACAATCTGTCAAATAAGCTAACAATGACTTATCCACTAGTAATGAAACAGGCCATATGTGTATACTACCTACTTTGATAGGAACTTCGTTACATACCTAATAGTGTGTGCAACAGTGTCCAAGAAATACATTGATTTAGTCCCCAGTTAGGTTACTTAGCAGAGCAGCTTTTCGAATAAATAAATTAATCTTCATTCAAAATTAATTACTTCCGACATAAACAATGAATTGTGGGTGTTACGTCTAATAATCCTATTCACCCCTAAATTACATTTCTTAATAGGCCTTTCACCTTCCTCGGCAATAAGTATACAAATTACAGTACGATTTTTATTAGAATCATTGCTGTAAAACCACAGATTTCAATAGGTTCAATAACCTTTCGGACGCGTTCCATACAAACGAAGTCTGGTTATATTTTCAGTACTAACAAATTAAAGCCAATGAAATTTTTCAGAAACAATCTATGTAGAATCTAAATGCTTGTATTGTGTTAGATTTTCGTTAAAATATACAGTTTTAATACTAGGATTAATTTAAGATTCGTATTTAAATCTTTGAGGCACTGTAACTTTAAAACTATAGGTACATTTTAACGAAAACTGACACAATACAAGCATAGAGATTAGGTTCTAGATTGTTTCTGAAAAATTTCATTGACTTCAGTTGGCTAGTATTGAAGATATAACCAGACGTCGTTTGTGAGGAGCGCGCTGAATTTCTGGCTGCATCTTCTCTACAGCGACAACACGTTCTGACGCGGTGGTACGAGTAGCTGCAAAAAAAGATTTGACGTTTAATAACAAAAGCTTCAAGCTTTTGTAGGGTCCTTCTTAATATGCTGACACTTTTTAAGGAGATGATCAGACCGTGAAACTGAACAACTTTCTCTATGGCACCAACATCGTAATCGCGAAAAAAAATCTGCTGTTCCGTACAAAAGAGCAAACCTTCTCGAGCCAAATGTATGGGACAGCTGTTTTTTTTTCGCGATTTCCTTGTTGATCCCATATAAAACGTTCATCAGTTTGTCGGTCTGATTATCCCCTTAAAAAAGTGTCAGCATTTTAAAAAGGACATTGAATACATTATTATGAATTTGAGTTTTAATCCCCAGTTTGACGACGAAAGATGACCACGTTACTACAATGACAACGATATTTGGTGAATTTATTTGTCTCTGCATTTCGTCAAAGTATCCAGTTTCCATTCGAATCTTGGTCCATTTAGTTAGAAATTTCTAAGTAAAGTCTAAGCTTAAAACTTCTGAAACACTTAGATAAGGAACTTGATACTTTATCACAAAACGAAATACTAAACTCGAAACATTATACTTGTGAAAAAGTTTCGAGTTATTTTAAATAATAAAGAATAAAACCCTCTTGAAAACTTTAAAGTTCAAATTGTATATTTTCACATTTTGAACACACGGTCACATGGTCCTGACGACTGGACGGGGAGTCGTGGACGTGGGCGGGCTTCCCAGAGGGGTAAGGTGACTAACCTCAGGCTTCAGGTCCGTGGGCTGTGCGGCATAGGGGCAGGAGCAGCTCTAGCGCTCTCAGGATCCTTCTCGAGGCGTCTGAGCCGCTCGTTGCTACATCCATAGCCTCCTTGAGGTGCTGGGTGATCAGCTCCTTGTCGGGGTCGGGGTTGGCGTGGGCTTCTGGGGACGGGAGGGGCGAATGTCGCCCGGAGTTTTATTCTGTGCCGGAGTGTCGCAATGTCGTACAAAATTGTATCTCCCTACGATACAAGCGTGATGCCACAGGTCCAGCATTTCAAACAACGTTTTGGATTTGACATGATGACGTTCGCACATGCGCACTAGGTGCAAATTGTCCTTGACATAAGTGTAGAGTTGACTTACCACGCATTGTTTGAACATCATCTACATTTCGTTACTTTTTATTGTTCGTTCTGTTATTAAAAAGAGTATTTGAGCTAAAGAATTACTCAAAACGTGAGTTTAGCGTTATTTTTCAACTTTTTTATTCATTGAAAAGACTCAATTTTATGTAGTCAAATCCAAAGGGTACGCGCGCCTGACTGCATTCCCTTGCTCGGCTTCCCTCAAGCTTCCCAGAAAGTGTGAGGGGTGGTGGGTTATCAGAAGTCAGAGGGTGACGGGGAGTGGCCGTTCTGTATGTAGAACTATATACTACTACCTATTCTGTGGTGATGCTCAAACTACCTGCCATAGAGAAAATAAATCATAAAATCTGTGATTTAGAATAATGGACAGCTAAACGAAATATCTTAATCTTTTATCTGTAAAATATCTTCTACGAGTATGTCAGTACATGGTAAGTACTTACAGAACAGATACTCTTTTTTCTAATAGTATGGAAATAAACCACGGCACTGCCTTAACGATTCCCCATTATATTCATCAGTTTCTCTCCTAAACATTCATTAAACCCGTAAACGAGTACCCGCGTCTAAGCTCCGTGAAGACGCCTTTCAAGCTTGTGACGTCATTAATACAAGCTTGAAATAAACTTGATTAATATTGCAAAGGCTTTCAAGAGCCCCCTGTAGAGGTGACAGATACAATCTTCTTTGTTTATGCGGAGATTGTGTCTAATGCTGTGAATATTGATAAAAGCTAGGATAAAATAGGTTTACTTCGTTTATTTGTTAAATATACAATTCGATTTCGACCTTATGATTTAATTTTCTCAGCCGATTTCAACTGCAGCGACTACATGTCATATTCACAAACGTAATCAGTTGTAGCTGTAGTTAAAGCACAGAAGAAATACTGTTACTACCCGTACAGAAGAATCTCTTCGAAAACAGATTTAAATAAATAGCGACTCTCTCTGAACGGCAATAATGTGCAAAGTTATTCGGACCCGTCCTATCGTACAATCGCGAATAACCTACGAACCATCACAACGGCGTGCGTGCAAACCAAAATGAACCGAGTCATTAGACATGAAAGCTTCCTTTACATAGTCTCCCTCTTTCGTTCTTTCACGTGCTGGCAGCGTGACATTTCCTGAGGTGCCTACCTCAGCGTGATGATAGTGAAAGTTGTTTAGTTTGATGGTCTGAGTTCACCGTTTCATTATTTGCTAGGCTGTCACTTCTTAATATGCTGACACTTTTTAAGGGGATGATCAGACCGTCAAACTGAAAATCAAATTTCGAGAAAAAAAATCACCTCTTCCATACAAAATTGCAAACATACTCGAGCCAAATGTATGGGACAGCTGATTTTCTTAACGCGAGTTCGATGTTGGTCCCATAGATAGTTGTTCAGTTTGATGGTCTGATCATCCCCTTAAAACAGTGTCAGCATATTAAGAAGGACCCCCTGTAGAAGTGAAACTTCTGTACCTAGTACTAGTATCTACTCTATGCTTTTGTTAACAACTAATTTGGATGAACCAAACCCGGTTTCAAGATCAAGTTAAACAAAGTTGTTTGTGCAATCACGTTTAATCTAAGTTGTGCAAGCGAGCCACTTTAAACTTACACCAAACTTTAAACAACGTTTTAAAATTAATATGTAAATGGGATGGGCTAAACAAGTTCAATTATCGTGTAACTTATAAACAGACCACCCGATATCTTCCCTTGGGATTTATACTCGTTCCTTTGAGGCGGCCTTAGATCAATAATGAAACTAGATAGACAATCTACGCTCTAAAATAGTAGATTAATGAATTATTAAGAAAAAAAAACCCGACTGCAAGAAAAAAATAGTAACTGAAAAGAGAAAAACAAGCTCTATAATCATTAATTAGATCATAAATCATAAATCATAATTAATGATTATAGAGCTTGTTTCTCTGTTTTCAGTTACATTTTTCATTGTGCAGTTTTGTTTTTCTTAATAATTCACTTTATTTCATACTTTTTACTCTTGTGTCAAAATGGTAGCATAAGTATACTATAATAATATATTTTTGGAATCTGCCACTCACTAGCTTTCATTCGATACCCATATTGGAATTTTTTCCAAAAAAAAATTGTTTATTTCCCCTCTCTTTTTTAATTCGTAGACGCCATCTTGAAATAATATACCCTATGTCACTTTCTCGATTTTTACGAATCTAAAGACACCGAATACGTTAAAATCCATCAAGTCGTTTAGGCTGTAGGGCGTGCCAAAGAAATATACATACAAACATACGCTCGAAAAACATAACCCTCCTTCTGGCGCAGTCGGGTAAAAAGTGCTATCAAACGAATACCTGAAAAGAACTTTTCGGCTGCTCCAAAATAAAAAACGGAATACGCTACTTGCGGTGTTTTGTTACACCCTGTATAAATAACAGTTATTCTATTCACTCCTGAAAAAAATTAAAAAACTAAAAGAGTTGCATTATCCTTTATGTATGGCAAGTGGCAACGATGAATCAGATTCCGAAGCGGTTTCAACAAAGCGGAGATTTCATTTAGACTCTGTCCTTGTAAGTTGGTTTACATGAGTTGTAAGTAAGTAGCTTATAGCCTGTGGGATTCCCACTGCAGGGCAATGGCCTCCTCTCACGAATTAAGGTGAGAGAGAGTGGGCCATACTCCACCACGCGGGCCCAGTGCGTGTTGGTCGAGGCAAGTTAGTGGTCAACATGCCGTCAGAGAATTATCAAGCCGCCTTAATAGACCTCTGACCTGGCTTATTGAATAGTTACAACGCCATCTGATAGAAAAATCCAAGACCAACTGCTTAACGTGACTTCCGAAGCACGGTGGAGATGAAATACCACTAAACGGTCACCCATCCAAAGACTGATCGGATCTGACGTTGCTTAACTTCGGTGATTGTTTCAAAAACCAAAGCTACACTAAGCCAACGAGCGCTTCACCACGCAACATAATAACCAAAAATTCTGTTTTTGCCCTGGACCTTTAACACGGAATAGACTCACATTTGGCCGATATTTATTAGTTGTAATACTGTAGAGTTTGCTCTATAATCACACCAAGTATGTGGCGTGTTTGTATTACCATTTTTACGATAGAGCGATAGAAAAAACGTTGACAAAAACTAGTTTCTTGTATGAGGAACCCCTTAAATGTTAACTTTTTTACATTTTTATAACTCATATTCTGTGAAAATGTCAACTGTCTAGCTATTACGGTTCAAAAGTTACAGACCTAAATAGGTAGGACGGACAACGTAGGCTTAGTACCCTTTGGGTACGGAACCCTAAAAAGGATGTGTTTAGGCTACACAAAACGCTGGCAGCATTTCCTCGCTGAATGCTATGCAGATGCTGATCCGTTGAGCAATGAAAGCGCCAGCCCTTGGGTGTGTCGAGTCTATCAGGCGCTTAAAAAGTGCCAGCGTGTCTATTTATTTAATTTATTGTAATAGAAATAACCCTATCTATCTCTAAACAGATATAACCCATGTAAACCGACTGGACAGTCTGCCATCTTATTGGAAATTCCACTTATTGTGCCCGAGCTCTGCGATTCCCATTGTCTTAGACCGTTTCTATTCTATGCCCTGTTTATTCCTTATTACAGTCTCGAACTAGGTCAGCGTTTCTGTACTGATTGACCAAGACCTATAAACTTTGCTAGAGATTTGTTTTATTGTTTTGGTCCCATAATAATCCTTTTTTTTTAAATAATTAATGGACTCCTTGCTTGTGCGTTAGCACCGCATTTCCGCCAGTGTCAAGTGGTTTGAGGGAGTATCTACCCAATCTCGAGGATTGTTTTTGAGTAAGAACTCAACTGAGAAGGATTGCGGAGCCTCGTGGCAGGCTGAGACGCAAACCGCGCGTACATCACGCGAAAGACATGTGTTCGGGGCAAACCCTGCAACGTGACTCCATAATAATACTTGCTTGGACGGACAACGGTATAATAAAGTAGGTACTCTTTGACGGACAAGTTCTAACTAAATATAGCATTATTTTTTTGGCCGTCACGTGTTTTCTTTTGGAGGGCTGAATCGAAAAGCATTTCGAGATAATTGTGTCAATAATAATATTTTCTATGTCAGAGATTTAAAAATGAAATGATTACAGATATTTTTAATAAAATAACTTCGTTTTTTGGTCCGCCCACTGAAGTCACAGAAAAACCTGTGAACTCCTTGGTAAACATAAAAACAACTTAAAATAACTGGCTATTAAGAAAAAAAAAATATTGACAATGTCAGAATTTGACATTTTATGTTGCCGTTTCTATTTCCAGCATAGAGTTAGAAAGAGAAGTCAGGATTTTTTTTATTAAATCCGTAGTAGTAGTTTTTCTCCATGGAGTTCGAATTATTTTCTCTCCACCATATTTGCATTCATAGATTACAGATCAAAGTCATTTAAAAATTAAGTTTCTATTGATAAACTCGATGAATCGCAATAAAAATTTAATTGATTTCTCAAAATTATGTCTTCTATCCGTACAAAATATAAAATAGAGACCAAAAAAAAACCATGACATACCGAATTGAAACAAAAATGTATGAAACCTGGATGAAGCCCTTTGCAATTTAAAAAACATTACGCTAACGAAGCAAGCTTTAAAAAGTACGAAATAATTTGGAAATTTTATAACGTATCAGTTTTTCTTTTAGTTTGAATTAAATAGTTGGCGAGGAAACCTTTTCCCTTAGTCCCCTCTTACGAAAACATTGTGCGACCTGTTCTAAGCACAAAACATTATAAGAGGGGTTAGAAGTGCAAAGTAGGCGTGGAACGTGTCGCCACAGGTTATGCAATGATTTGCATAACACCATAAAGCGCGCGGAGTGGAGCGAGCGAGAGGGCATGAGTAATTGTGGCAGCGTGAGCGGAAAGACAAGTGGCGACAGCCGTCTCCAAAGCAAAAGCGCTACTTTGCATTTCTAACTCCTCTTATAATGTTCTGTGGTTCTAAGTCAGACCATACTGCGCTATTGTAATACATTAACACAATACAAAAAATTATATATATATTTTTATTTTATATTCATAAAATTACTAAAATATACGATATTATATTACTCAAGTAAAGTATGTCTTAGCTATTTAATCTTTAATTAAATAACAATCAATTTAAGAGAGCCGGAGACTTGAGCTATGGGCAGCGATGCGTGAGTCCGCTCAAATCTGCCGGATTATCCTATCAGCGGTACTTTGTTGACAGCCCGGTTTGGTACAACAGGTTCTCGCATCTTATTCACTTTTAAAAGATTGGGAGCTGTTTTATCCGTTGACTTACCAATTACTGGACGTAGGGTCCGCGCTCAGAAGTGTCCGGACCAAAAGAGTAACAAAACGTATAAAGAGTAACAATTACGCGCCGGTCTTTGTTTGATCGACCGACTATGCGCACGTCTATAATGCCGTGCCGCAGTGCTGTAAGAATTTTGAAAAACTATGCAAGCAAAATGAACAGCTGTTTAAATGGTTTTAGTTGGTTTATTCTACTAACACGTACTTATGTTTATGGAAGTTAGTCTGGGACACTTTTTGCGAGTATTTTGTATTAGAATCGACGTCCATTAGTTAGTAACTCAATGGTTTTACCATAAGAAAAATAAATGATAGACGTTGGTAGCATAATTACAATAACGCTGACTATCTTCGGGGAATATAGGTAAGTTCTGGGTGTTATTGTGGGCATTATCTGGTACATAGCTTCGGAAAATGTGTGAATTTCACTGAAGATGTCATCATCATCATCATCATCATCAGTCCATCATGGTCCACTGCTGAACATAGGCCTCTCCCAAGGCGCGCCACAAAACTGTGTCCTCGGCCTTCCTCATCCAATCGCTCCCCTCTACTTTTTTAGGTCGTCTGTCCAGCGGGCAGCAGGGCGTCCCACACTACGCCTACCAGTTCGCGGTCTCCACTCTAGAACTCTGACACCCCACCGGTTGTCAGTTCTTCGGCAGAAGGCACTGAAGATGTGACTAAGCTAAATGAAGCTATTTAGCTCAAACTGGGTCCAATAATCCTAAACATATGTGTCCAGTCCACCCTTTACCTTTACCCTATGTCATCATACTAAAATAAAGCCTAATTTACACTTCCACAAGTACAGTAGCGAGATAACTTGCGTCTTTAGATACATGTGCAAGTGTGTATCGAGCTGGTGCGGGCCCTATTCAACCAGGCAGGCCCAGTGAGTATTATTGAATGCAAGAAGGTGGGCAACTTGTTGTTCGAGTTCTTTCTCTTCACCCTTTATCATCAGTACGTTCCACTTCAGGGCAGAGGTTTCCTAGGCTCCTAGAGGGATTTAGGGAGAATGTATATGGGCTTCACAATCACATACACATCGGTATTTCTTCTTCAGCGTATGCAGATTTCCTCACGATGTTTTTTTTCACCGTTTGAGAGCAGTCGGTATTACGTACGTAAGTTAGAAAAACTCATGAGGATTCGAACCATTATCTGTTGGAAATTAAAAGCGTAAAGTGAGAATTGGGTGACAACTCGTTGTAGCAGATTATGTTTTTGATATTATTTATCAATAAAATACAATTTAGTAAGACTAAAGTCAGACCTTTGAAATTACACCGATTTGAGTTCGAATTTAAAAATATTGATAAAGCATTTTCAAAACATTGTAAGAATTTTATTTTATGGATGAGGAAATAGTAGGTAGGTATTTATTTCTTTGCTTCAAAAAAGGCAAGAGAATTTAATGTTTTGATATTCATGTTGAGTTTTAGAATATAATTGGCTATTTGCCAGTTAAGATATTTTAATTTATACGTAGGTTTATTTTATACCTCTTTCAATTAGCTTTTTCTTAATAAAGCGTTATTTATTCGAAAAAAATTACTTTCATTAAGTAAATTGAGATTGGCGCGAAAACTGCCGATCACGTGACACTTCTGACTGTGACGTCATATTTCAATAAACAAAGTAAAGCTAACTACGACGACTTTATTGTTTGAAATATGACGTCACATGATGCTCAATCATGGCCGCCTTTCAGTTTTTGTAATCCACAGATAAATACCTCTAATTTATTTTTCAAAAATAAAATATTTACAAGTTACTTGAATGCAAAAAACATATTGTTTTATTATTGTGAACCTATAAGCTATCATATCTAATTGTATATTTAATATTTTACCGTTACAATAGTCAAAAAGCCCTACACATTTTTATAAGTAATATCATATTTTGGTTTCCGGTAGCTGTAGATTGCAAGACATGAACAAAATTAATTGACAAAAAAAAAGAATCAAAAACATCAAAAAGATTCTTTTTCTAAACCTAAAGAATAAAAGTACTAGTTTCATAGGTAAGGTTAGGTTACATACATACATACAATGCAGTGTCCTTCTTAATATGCTGGCACTTTTTTTCGTCAAACTGAACAACTTTCTCTATGGGACCAGTTAGATTTGCAGTTTTGTATGGGAGCTTTTTTCGATGTTAGTGCTATAAAGAAAGTTGTTCAGTTTGACGGTCTGATCATCCCCTTAAAAATGACAGCATATTAAGAAGGACCATGTATAATGACGACCATAATCCCTACTAAAAGCTTTACTTGAAGCAGTCGTATAGCAATGCTAACTTTTATAATTATTTAAGTTAGTTTTTTTGAAGCGCTCTTTGGCGTAGTGGAGCTTCGGTATTGGAAACGATCACCGAAGTTAAGCAACATCAGGTCAGGTCATTCTTTGGATGGGTGACCGTTTAGTGGTATTTCATCTCGAGCGTTTCCGTGCTTCGGAAGGCACATTAAATAGTTGGTCTCGGATAGTTCAGTCAGAGGCCTATTAAGGCGGCTTGAAAATTCTCTCACAGCAAGTTGACCACTAACTTGCCTCCACCAACCCGCACTGCGCCCGCGTGGTGGAGTATGGCCTACTCCCTCTCACCCATATTCTTGAGAGGAGGCATTTGCCCTGCAGTGGGATTCTACAGGCTATAACTTACTTTTTACGTTAGTTGTATGTAGTTAGGTACATACATACATAAGCTCACGCCATTGTCCCATTGGGGTAGGCAGAGACCACGGAACGCCACACGCTACGACTCTGACACACCTGTTTAGCCTCATTCACATTCATACACCTTTTCATGCACTTCCGTCGATTGAGGATGCTACGTACTTGTCCTTTTCGGAAAAGATCATTGATTTGATCATGGTATGTTTCCCTCGGACGGCCTCTCCCAACACTTCCGCTCACCTTTGCTTGATATATTTCATTCATAAGTCTTCTTTCATTCATTCTCTCTACGTGACCGAACCATCTAAGCATCCCAATCCCAACCCAATCCTTGTTACTATATCATCCTTCAACTTACACCAATCCCTTATCACACTGTTCTTGATTCGATCAACCAAAGTAATACCACACATACTTCGTAAGGAGCGCATTTCAACTGCATTCACTCTACTTTCGTTCCTTTTATTCCATACCCAACATTCACTCCCATACATCAGAGTAGGCACAAAAACACCATTGTGAATAGCCAGACGTGCACTTTTTGACACAGACCGGCTCCTCACCACGGCGTGCAGGGCACCATTACCTTATTTCCCGCAGTCACTCTTCGCTCTACATCCCCATCACACTTTCCATCTCTCTTAAAGTAGTTAGGTGTAGGTTGCATATTTCATATTTCCAGACACTAAAACAGTAGACTTAATGACTAAACTGTTGAAACAGCGGAGGTTAAGCTAACAGCCATAAAAGACAATGTCCTGCTAAAACAATAATGTGGTCGCGTAACACTTTACTGTACAAAGTTACGTAATCCATATGTACAGTGTATACTGAGTTTTAAACATTGGCACCTTTACATTACTCAGTAACGTAGCGAGGGGGGGGGCAGGGGGGGGGGGGCAAATGCCCCGGGCGGCACTTTACTAGGGGCGGCAAATTTGGGAAAAATATATTTTGATTGAGCTCTGTCTATAACCAATTCGTAGAGCAGAGAAAAGTCGATGTTTCTGTTTTAATTACTGACCACAGCTAAGACGACCACTTTCAAATGTCTAGGTGTTACGGTTCAAAAGTTACAGCCCTAAATATGTAGAACAGATAGACAGACAGACAGAAAGACAGACGGACGGACGGACGGACAACGTAAGCTTAGAATAGGGTCCCGTTTTCACCCTTTGGGTACGAAACCCTAA
Source organism: Agonopterix alstromeriana (assembly GCA_963924505.1). Classification (NCBI taxonomy): domain Eukaryota; kingdom Metazoa; phylum Arthropoda; class Insecta; order Lepidoptera; family Depressariidae; genus Agonopterix; species Agonopterix alstromeriana. Next base: position 1,683,988 of record OZ004676.1, on the reverse strand, counting down.
AAAGGTCACCAGAAAATAAGCTCGCCCCAGAGGGCGAAAACAGCATAAAAACTGCATTATACAGGGTCCTTCTTAATATGCTGACACTTTTTTAAGGGGATGACCAGACCGTGATACTGAACAACTTTCTCTATGGGACCAACATCGAAATCGCAAAAAAAAATCAGCTGTCCCAATACATTTATTTTTTATTTTTTTATTTTATTATTCTTAGGAAGATTTACAGCAATGATTACAAAGTAAACACGTATTTAAATAACTGTAAGCTAATTGCAAATCTCCACCTATAAACTTCACTTTTCTTTAGTAAGTAGATTTGCAATTTTGTATAGAACAGCTGTTTTTCTTCGCGATTTTGATGTTGGTGCCATAGAGAAAGTTGTTCAGTTTGACTGTCTGATCATCCCCTTAAAAAGTGTCAGCATATTAAGAAGGACCCTGTATAAACAAGTGCAGACACTTGTTTCTATAATGCTTTTTTCATTCATAGTATTGCCATATGAAATTAAGTATTTTTATAATTTTATTATATTTTTCATTTACTACATATCTAGTGCCAAAGTATAATACACAGAGTATACTGCAACATTATAGTTCGTGGAACGAGAGTGTTCAATTAAAGTTTATTGTTATTACTGAGTTCAAGGCTTTCACTAAACACAACACTCCTAATTCAAGGTCTTTAGGTCGTTTTTCAAAGCCTACAGTACAAAGGTCGTTTTTTTTTTTTTTTTTTTGACTGACATATACAGTTTGCTCAGGGAGCATTTACTGCTTTTTACTGCGGGCTTTTGGGGATGGCCATACCAGTGACGGCGAAGCGCCCTGGTAGGTCACCGAACCAGTGATTTAAGCAACCTGCCCAAGGGGCACCCCAGGGGGGTACGGACCTCGGCAATGGGCGTTGCTGGGAGTACGCGACGGGTTCGGAAGCGGGGATCGGTGAGAACCGGCCAGCTATGTGCCGGTAGCGTCTGTAGACGCCAGATGAAGGAGTGGGCAGAGATCGCGACTGTCCCACGCGGCGGCGATGGGGATTCCGAGTATTACGGCGACGACGCAACATGTCTATGATTGTGATCGTGTTACCGTCGGCGGTGGTCGTGTTATGTGATACAAAGGTCGTGTTGGCAGTTGGACTTCTTTTATAACCAAATTATACAATACATATGCTAATAGGTAAATTGTGGATTAAGAAAATCCATAGAAATAAAATCAAACAAAAGTTTTTAATGAAAATGATAGGTAACGTAGTCGCCATCAGATATATCGTAGCTTAGTAGGTGGTCAAATATTTTTGAGCTGATATTCAATAAATTCTTTACAGTATATTTTACCAAATATATCTAAACGTGTATTGTGTCATAAATATCTGAAGAGCAAAATTTTCAATAATTTCTTTACAATTTTATTTAAAATTGAAATTTATTGTAACGAAATAAGGTCTTTTTTTCCAAAACTGCTGAGATGTTAATGATTACCCTGACTGCGTAGATATACAGGGTCCTTCTTAATATGTACTTTTTTAAGGGGATGATCAGACCGTCAAACTAAACCACTTTCTTTATGGCACCAACATCGAAATCGCGAAAAAAAAATCAGCTCTTCCATACAAAACTGCAAACCTACTTGAGCCATATGTATGGGACAGCAGATTTTTTTTCGTGATTCCGATGTTGGTCCCATAGAGAAAGTTGTTCATTTTGACGGTCTGATCATCCCCTTAAAAAGTGTCAGCATATTAAGTTGGACCTTATATTTGATGTTATAGGCGTTCAGATATTTTTGATTGGTTATGCGTCAAGAAATTATTGAAAATAAGAACTGCTTAGAAATATTTGTATGCGCTCAGGATTGATACAAGAGAGAAATGAAAGATGACTGACTTTAAATTGATTTACTACGGCCGAAATATGGTTTAACAGATTTGATATTTGATAAATAGGTATGTACACGTCTTATGTTATGGACGGTCTAGTGGTCAGTGCCGGCGGCCGGTGCCCCCCGGTCGCTCGCTGCGCTGGCGCTTCCTCCCGCGCCCCGCGTCTCCTTCACACCGTCGTAGACATCCTGGGGCCCCTTGGAAACAGCTGAAGAGCCTTCAGGAGCTGCTGAAGATGCTTCCAAGATATCATCTTCTTGGGGCAGAGGCACCACCTTGTTCATTGCACGCCTCTCGATCCCCCTGTATGTTTTGAAGTCCGCTACACGGCAAACTCCGTCCTTTCCAGGGTACAAACGATGAACTCGTCCTAGTTTCCATTTCAAAGGAGGCAGATTTTCCTCTTTGAAAACTACCATAGAACCTTCCTTTAGGTTTTCGGTTCGAAAGCGCCATTTCGTTTTAGTTTGTAGTTCGCATAGGTATTCGTTATGCCACCTCTTCCAGAAGCCCTCTCGTAGAGCTTCTATCAGCTGATATCGAGTCTTGATCTTTTTCTCTGCAGGTGCGGGAGGCGTGGGCAGTGACGTCAATGGCCGCCCGATGAGGAAGTGCCCTGGGGTCAAGGGAGAAAGGTCGTGTGGGTCAGAGGTTAAAGGAGTTAAGGGTCGGGAGTTGAGGACGGCTTCGATTTGTGTACAAAGCGTGCTCAACTCCTCATACGTCAAACTAGCATTTCCTAAAGTACGTTTAAGATGAAATTTTGTGCTTTTTACACCGGCCTCCCATAGGCCGCCGAATGTCGGAGAATAAGGGGGGTTGAAACTAAATGTAATGCCTTCATCTGTAGTGAAATTGTAAATGGAGTGTATGCCTGCTTGTAATGCCCTACCTAATTCATTGTTTGCCCCAACGAAATTGGTACCATTATCACAATAAATTCGATTAGGTTTTCCTCTACGAGAAATGAACCTTCGAAGGCAGGAAATGAAAGCGCTACTGCTCAGATCGCTAACAGTCTCTAAATGAATAGCTTTTGTGCAAAAACATATAAAAATACAAATATAACATTTCGAAATTGTGTTACCGCGGCCCTTTTTGCTAGAAATGGGAAAGGGCCCAGCAAAATCAGTTCCACATATTTCAAAAGGATAATTTTGGGTCACTCTATTCGCTGGTAGGTGGCCCATCAACGGCTCCGTAGTTTTCCCTCGGAAACGTGTACATATTACGCACTGACGGCTTACTTTACGTGCCAAGGTTCTTCCCCCGAGAGGCCAAAACTGATCCCTAAAGGAAGCCAGGAGCAGTTGAGGGCCAGCATGCAATGAGCGTTGGTGTTCGGCTTGCATCAGAAGTTTTGTAAGATGGTGCTTTCCCTCTATGAGAATAGGGTGTTTCTTTTCAAAGTTAAAGCTTGTGTTATTGAGCCGACCACCCACTCTCAGCACGCCGTTTTCGTCAAGGAATGGAGACAACTGCAACAAATTGGATGAGGTAAGTAATTTTCCTTTTTTAATAATGTTTATTTCTTCTTGGAAAGACTCTGCTTGCGCAAATTTTATTAGGTAAGTGAAAGACTGGTCGAGTTCACATTTTTTTAAGGGTCCGAATGAATGTTTCTTTTTTGTATTACCTATGAATCTAACCGCATAAGCGAATATTCTTGTTAATTTTGTTGAACTAGAATATTTTTCGAAATTAATTAATGTGTTAAGTTTGTTAATGTTATTGTCTGTACAATTTACAGTATGTACGACCTTAATTTCCGGTAGTGTTACATTACTGTCGGGTGTTTGAGGCCACTCCTTCTCCTGTTTAAGAAGAAAGGTAGGTCCTTGCAACCACAAACTAGAATTTATAAATTTACTCGGCTCTACGCCTCTCGAGGCCATATCTGCCGGATTAAAATCTGTAGGAACATGTCTCCACGAATCCCGTTTGGTTAATTCATGTATTTCATTGATTCTATTACATACAAATGACTTTAAGAGCTTAGGTTGCGTCTTGATCCAACCTAACGTGATAGTTGAATCAGACCAAAACACTTGGTTGGTTATGTGGCAACGAAGGGCTTCTGTAATTTTTGCCGCGAGTCGCGCTCCCAGAAGTGCTGCGCACAGTTCAAGGCGTGGGATCGTGGTTGGTTTTAGAGGTGCAACGCGGGTTTTTGAGCATAAAAGTCGAATAGTTACTTCATTCTCCTTGTTGGTGGATCTAAGATATGCGCAAGCAGCGTAGGCGTCCTTAGACGCATCTACAAAGCAATGAAGCTCTGTCGCTATTGGAAATGAACACAGTGTAAATCTTGGTACTGAGAATGAACGTAAAATGTGTAGGTTAGTAATGATTTTTTCCCAAACCTTCTTTATGTGAATTGGGACTGCTTCATCCCAATCCAATTTTACAAGCCATAATTTTTGGAGTAACATTTTCAATGTGATAGTACAAGGGCTTATTAAACCAAGAGGATCGAATATCTTGCATGTGTTAGATAATATTGTCCTTTTCGTTACCTTCTCTTGATTGACCTCGGTGTCTACGTTTATTGACAAATTTAACGTGTCTGAATCTGGGGCCCATAAAACACCAAGAACGCTAGACTGTTTGCTCAGATCAAGTGATTGAGATAGAGATAACTCATTAAATATTTGGGGACAGTTCGTTCGGAATTTATGTAGAGGAAAACATGCCGAATTAAGTATGTCCGTGACACCTTTATGTATGCATTTTAGGCCTATTTCGCTGTCAGTTCCGGTAAGCAAATCGTCTATGTAGAAGTCCCGTCTAATGACTTCGGACACTTCAGGATTCGACTCAGAGCATTCTAGAGCTAGTTGTAGAAGACAACGAGTACTAAGATATGGTGCTGATGCTGTCCCGTATGTTACCGTATTCAGTTGCAAAACTTCAAGGGGCTTAGAAATATCATCTCGCCACAATATCAGTTGCAAATTACGCTGATCTTCCTCTAATTGGATCTGGCGGTACATTTTCTGAACGTCCCCAGTTACGACGTATTTGTGTTGACGAAATCTAGTTAAAATATTAAATAATTCATCCTGAACTACTGGGCCAATACACTGAATATCGTTCAGAGACCTTTGACTTGTAGTTTTAGCGGATGCATCGAAGACGACTCTGAGCTTAGTAGTTTCACTGCCGTCACGAATTACTGCATGATGTGGCATGTAATATCCGAATTCTGGTTTTTCGATTCTCGACAAGTGTCCTAGGCCTTCGTATTCGTTAATGAACTCGAAATATCTTTGTTTAAATGCAGGATTTTTAATAAATTTTTTCTCCAAACTATAAAAACGCCTGGCAGCTAATTTATAAGAGTCACCAAGTGACGAGCGGGGGGGTTCCTTAATAGGCATAGATACCGAGAATCTACCATCATGTAAACGTTTAGTATTCCTTACAAAATGCTCCTCACAAAAGTCATCGTCAGCTGACAGAGGTACCTTTGAAGCTGGAACTTCCTCAAGACTCCAAAATTTTGTCAGATTTTCATTTATTTCCTTTGTGAAGTTACAATGAATTTTCTGGGGAGGGGTACTTCCAACAGAACTAAATTGACCAGCGACGACCCATCCTAATGTAGTATTTTGTAGGATAGGTTTATTATGACCTAAAGATATTTTTTCAGAGCCTAAAATTTCAAAGAAGACTTCCGCACCTAATAATAAATCGATATCGGAGGGATGACAAAAAAAAGGATCGGCAAGCTGGGCATGGTTAGGCAGGTTTAGCTGGGAGGCGTCCACTGGAACGTTAGGCAACTGGCCTGTGATTTCAGGAACAATCAAGCATTTAAGGTTTCTGCTGAAGGAACGTATTAGGGACGATATGATGATGTCACATCTATCTGAAATCGGTACCTTTACGTTATTAATACCTGATACTGTTAAAGAGTCGGGGGTTTTATTTATTAAACCAATTTTAAGTTTCAGGTTTTCAGTCATAAAGGAAGATTGGCTGCCAGCGTCGAGCAAGGCGCGAGCCAGGTAAGTATTTTTATTTACAGGATTTGTTACCTTTACTAAGGCAGTGCCAAGGAGGACCTGCCCGTGAGAGCGAGCTGACAACGTTACAGGTACTAACGATTTTGTGTTAGGATTGTTATCGTTGTTATCTGTGTTTTCCTTATGCAATAATGTATTATGTTTTTGGTTACATAATCTACAGGAACTCCCTCGACAGTTAGACGCATCGTGGCCTCTCCTTAAACAGTTTAAGCAAAGGTTCAACTTAATGACTTCAATTATCTTGTTTTCCGGAGATAAAGCTTTGAATGAATTGCAATCAATGATTCTATGGAGCTGGTTACAAAAAAGGCATGGCGTAAATGGTTTCGATGATGAAGTGAAGAAACTTTTTGAAAATTTGTGGTTATTATGATTCTGAACAGAGGTTTTAGGATCACCCTTGTTATGTTCTTGGTATAAAACCATTTGATTAGGTTTATCACCTTTGTTTGCCTGCATGGTCTCAAGGATATCAGCCCTACTGCGTAAAAATTCAATAAATTCACTCAAAAGCGGCAACTCGGAAAGATTGTTCCTGTATTCTTCCCATTTTCTACTAGTGGTGGGATCTAGTTTAGTGGATACCATATAAATAATAAGGGAGTCCCAGTGGTCAACGGGCTGTCCGAGAGTAGTCAGCGCTCTCAAGTTTTTAGTAACAATATCAATAAGATAACGTATGGATCTGTGGGATTCCTTTGTAATGGATTCAATGTTGAACAATGCCTTCATGTGGTTATTGATTAAGATTTTTTTGTTATTATATCGCTCACACACCAAGTCCCAAGCTACACGGTAGTTAGCCGAAGTGAATTCAATTGATTTAATTACAAGAGTAGCACTACCTTCCAATGAGGATCGTAAGTAGTGGAACTTGTTTATGTCAGGGATTGATTCATTAGTGTGTATTAATGATTCGAAAGTATCTCGAAACTCCAACCACCTAAAGTAGTTTCCATCGAAACATGGAAGTTTTATGGTAGGTAGTTTAATATTAATGTTATCATGGGTCGAATGAGAACTAGAATTATTGTTTGCATGGTGTGTATCTTCAGGTTTCACCTTAATAGACGACGGATGTGATTCAATTAGAGACTGCGCATCAATAACACTTGAATAGAATTGTTTTTCAATTAATTCCCTTTCTATCAATTGTTCATCAAGTCCCGAACACAACAATTCTATCTGATTTTGACATTTTTCGAAATCAGAAAGCAACGCGTCAGTCCTATCCATTCGCAGGCTCAATTCTTTTAGTTGTGAATCAGTCACATCTTTAATGCTAATCAATTTTAATCCAGACAGATAATTTCTAAAGTTCGTTAACCGACCTTTAATTGAACCTCGTTGTCTAATAAGATCTTTATATTCTTTAGTGTCTTCCGACATGTTTACTGAATAGGAATGTAAAATATTCACGAAAGTAAGTTATGGACAAATCAATAAATTAGATAAAGAAAATGTGCATCAAACCAAACAATAAGCAGGTAGGTAGGTATGTTGCAGCAGCGCTCGGCAACAGACCGGTTATGTGTAGGTAACGTGCCGGCCGGCACGCGGTCAGTCCGCGAGGTCCAAAAACTGCACGGAATGGCGGTGCCCGACCCTGGAATCGTTGACAGATATTCCTTTTAATCCAAATGTTAAATAAATGGGGCACTACTTGCAGGTTTTACAGGCGCAAATAATGAGTGGAGAACTTGAGATGAAATGCAAATGGGCAGTGGTTTATATTTTAAGAAAGCATAAGCGAGGAAAATTATATTTGAAACGTAAAGAAAAGATAGTTGTAGCAAGATGCTGCCCTCCCAGACAGGGGTGTTGGTCGTGAATATATGACTGAAGTATGAAAGCGTAACTAATGAGAAAGCAGCACGCTTGACTGTTGCTTATGTAAAGAAGCAGAGCTATTATTAAGGCTCAGACCACCCCGGACGGGCTTATGGTCGTGAATGTATGAATGACGTATGAAATATCTAAGCGGTGCTTATATAATGAAAGCAGCACGCTTGTATATTGATTATGTAAAGCAGAGCTATTATTTTAAGGCTCAGACCACCCCGGACGGTTTATGGTCGTGAATGTATGAATGACGTATGAAGTATGTAAGCGGTACTTATATAATGAAAGCAGCACGCTTGTATGTTGCTTATGTAAAGAAGCAGAGCTATTATTAAGGCTCAGACCACCCCGGACGGGTTTTGGTCGTGAATGTTTATTACCTAATCTAATGTGTAAATGACTTTGCGGTGAATATAGGAAGTCGGTGATGATAAGCGACAATGATAAAAGAATATAGTTAAAGTAAATTTTAAAGAAATGCGCTGCCACGCGCAGCAACTGCTGCCGCGTGGGCGAGGGTGCCGCGTGGGCTTGGAATGCGCTGCCACGAGCAGCAATCGCTGCCGCGTGGGCTAGGGTGCCGCGTGGGCTTGGAATGCGCTGCCACGAGCAGCAATTGCTGCCGCGTGGGCTAGAGTGCCGCGTGGGCTTGGAATGCGCTGCCACGAGCAGCAATTGCTGCCGCGTGGGCGAGGGTGCCGCGTGGGCTTGGAATGCGCTGCCACGAGCAGCAATCGCTGCCGCGTGGGCGAGGATGACCTTACTACAGGTAGCTACTGCGAACACACGAGACGGAAATACTTTCCGACCCGTGAGCCAGCAAAGCACGTGAAAATTCTAATTTAACGGATTTTGAGCAAAGGAACACTTAGTAACACAAATCAAAGTAGGTAAGTAGGATAATGGAGATAAGAAAGGAATGTGCACTCCCCTGGCGTGATTTTGTTGTTTCCACGTCGGCCGAGTGACCTTGCCAATGCGTAAGGTCGCCTCAGGTCCGCCCGCTCGTCCGCTCCTTTGTTCTCGAAGATTGCAGTTTCGTGTAGTCCTGTCACGGTCGCCACTTCTTGTATGCGCTCAGGATTGATACAAGAGAGAAATGAAAGATGACTGACTTTAAATTGATTTACTACGGCCGAAATATGGTTTAACAGATTTGATATTTGATAAATAGGTATGTACACGTCTTATGTTATGGACGGTCTAGTGGTCAGTGCCGGCGGCCGGTGCCCCCCGGTCGCTCGCTGCGCTGGCGCTTCCTCCCGCGCCCCGCGTCTCCTTCACACCGTCGTAGACATATTTGACCACCTTGTATGCTATGATATATCTGATGGTGACTGGACATAACGAGAAACTGACAAACATCTACCCTACGACCTAAGTCAAAGTCAAAATTGTTTATTCAAAATATTATCACATAGATAACTTTTTGACGTCATGTTTTTGAATCTACCACCGCATCGGAAGGTGTTCCGTTGTAGAGAAGATGCGGCCAGAAACTCTACAACACACTTCTTTTAAACAAAACAAAATATACAAAGTATAATTACATATTAAATTACATAGTGTAACATTGTCAAGACCAGACATTTTGGTCATTCAAACAATCATCGAGTTTATAGTAACCTTTTTTACAGAGGACTTGTTTAACATGGGACTTAAACTTTTTGTCCGTCAAGTTAAGAATATTCTCGGGTATCTTATTATAATAACGTATACAGTGCCCCATGAAAGATGTGTTGACCTTACTAAGTCGAAAATGTGGGAATACAAATTTATTTTTATTTCTTGTATTATAATTATGAACGTCACTGTTTTTGGGAAAGAGAGACAAATTTTTGCGAACGCATAAAATATTTTAGTAAATATATTGACTGTAGAAAGTCAGAATATTGATATCTTTGAAAGATCTCGTAGTGAATCTCGACAACGCAGATTATAAATGGATCGAATTGCCCGCTTTTGAAGGATAAAGACAGACTCAACATCTGTAGCACGGCCCCACAGCAAAATACCATAAGGCCTCTGTCTCGAATTTTGCGGGCAGCGGGGCGGCGGCGGCGGCGGGATCTTATGCGTAAAATGAAATGGACCGGTTCTCGAAAACAGCGGCGTGGCAGGCGTTTTTGCGCATAAGATCCCGCCGCCGCCGCCGCCGCCGCCCCGCTGCCAGCAAAATTCGAGGCAGAGGCCTAAGATATGATACTATGGAAGTTGCTGAAGTACCTAGGAAGCTTGGCCATAGTTTCAGCGCAAATTGTTAAGGTTCCTCTTTGTGTTGCTCTTCAACTCTGGCCTCAAACTACACCCCGTGTCTATTGCTATATCCCATTTGCAAAGGGGAGAAGTCGAATATTGTTTACTTTTGTGTTCTCATAGTTGGTCCCATAATAAAAGTTGTTCACATTGATTGGTCAATTGTTATCCATTTGTTTAAGGAGCGGTCCGCTTATACCCTGTTTGTAATTTGTTAATTTTGTGTATAACGTATTTGTATTGTAGTTAAGTAAATTGCTTCCGTCTTGAGGTACATTATTGACACACCCCAAAAAATTCAATTGCAACAAATTGGACCAAAGGTATTCCCAAAACGCAGGCCGCATTCGACCTTGTTTTATTTACGATCTGAGACCGCTATAAATCAGCTCAGTCCAATATCTCGGGTTACACCGTCACTGTATTTGCCCTGCCTGACGAAATACGAAGGGTCGAAATAAATAATATGTAGAGTGAGACACACACACACTATTGCTTATGTATACAGGGTGAAATTGAAATCGCAACTCTACAAACTGAACGTCTTTTATTATGGGAGCAAACCGATTGGAGCAACAATTAAATCAGATGTTGCATACATTTGGGTCGAGTAGGTGTTACAGTTTAATATGGAACAGCAGATTTTTTGTTTGCTCCTATCATTTCGCCCCCATAGTAAAAGTTGTTCAGTTTGATGGTAGACTCTTAGTTTAAAAGGTTGCCTACTGATATCAATTTCACCCTGTAAAATACTAAACTGGATGGACCGACACGTGGACACGTTCCGACGCGGTGGTAGCTTTAAAAAAGATTTGACGTTTGATAAGTGTGCTGTTACGAGTAGCTCCTATATTGAATAAATTATATTGACTTTGACTTTTGACTTTGACCCTAACAAATACTAGTTCATCAATTCAAAGTCGCTCAGCGAGCTATAGCGAGACTTATGTTCGGTGTTTCTCTGAGAGATCACATCAGGAATGAGGTATTACGTTATGGAATGCAACAAAATATTGAGAATTAAGAACTAAAGTGGTTGACATAGAAGATTAGCAAGCTGAAATAGCAATAGGCTGGTCATATCTGCCGAAGAACTGACAACTGATGTGGGACTCAGAGTTCTAGAGTGGAGAGCATGAACGGGCAGGCGTAGTGTGAGACGCCCTGCGACCCTCTGCTCCAACGACCGAGAAAAGGTGGCAGGGGAGCGACTGGATGAGGAAGGCTGAGGACAGAGTTTTGTAGCGCGCCTTGGGGGCCTATGTTCAGCAGTGGACGAAGATAGGCTGATGATGATGCTAAACTGTATGGAACTACAGATTTTTTACTGCGATTTCAGACCCTCTAGCATGATTTCTCTACTTGCGCGCGACTCGGCCTTTTCCCAGACTACAAATCGTGGCAAGCGCGGCTTTCGCTCTCCGAAAAGCGCGGGAACAGATTATTTTCTGTGCAGCGAAGGCGCGTCGCGCGCGTGTAGACAAATCATACTAGACGTACAGGTCCTTGTAGATTAGCTTTGCCTGCAACTTTGCATGGGTAATGTATGATACCTTTTTCGTTACTATCATGAGTTATCCCTTAACCACATCACATCTTAAAACACCCCACACAAACTCTCGGTCCGTTTCAAAACCGGTAACCACAAAACAATACTAAAATTAAACGTAGAAGAAAAATAATTTCAAAAAGACGAATTGTAGCGAGCAAATAAATTTTCTTATATTCAAATGCAAAAACTTAAAATTGAGTTGGATAAAAAGAGGATTCAACCCCATACCATTATGCTCTGCACTCGAACTTGGCAAAAAGTAAACTTGGCAACGCCGACCGCCCGGTTTTGTTCACTTTGCACACCTCCGGCTTAGAGATGTGACCTAGTGAGTTGATTCAGTTAGCTGACTCAATGTAAATTAATCTATTTAAAAGGTATACTTAACGAAGCCGGACAACATGTTTAACTGTTCACTAACCAACTGACTGAGTAGGACACTTGACACTAAAAATGTCACTGATGCATTGATCATAATGAAATAATACAGGTTCCAACTTAAAATACTGACAGTGTTTTAATAGGATGATCCGACTATCGTACTGAACAACTATCTCTATGGGACAATCATCGAAATCGCGAAAAATTCGATTTGCGAGAAAGTTGTTAAGTTTGACGGTCTGGTCGTCCCCTTAAAAACCATCAGCATATTAAGGAGAACTTCAGAATAATTCAAAATGGTGTAAAATATTTCAAGAGGATAATCAGACCATCAACCTGAACAACTTTTTCTATAGGACTAAAAAATGGAACTACTCCCATACAAAACTGCAAATCTAACTCGACCTGAATGTATGGGACAGTTGGTTTTTTTCGCGATTTCTATAATGGTCCCATAGAGAAAGTTGTTCAGCTTGATAGTCATATTTTGAAGGACCCTGTAGGTATAAGAACTAGATGCGCAATCTCATGTAAGATATTAACAAATTATCGTCTGAAGCGAAATTTGCTGTCAACGAACAATACTAAGACAAACAACTTTTAAATCTGAAATTTTTGGAGCATTATTTATATTTCTAGTTTTTATTCTTGATCGAAGTGAAGCAGGAGTGCAATTCACTAAGCTTCCATCCTTCAGATCGTCGAAGTTTTTATAAGAGTTTGACACATAACATAAGGTTAGTGAATACCGAATTGTCAGCTCGCCGATGTTTCAACGACGAATTTGTGACGATGTTGGTGCTTAGTGAATTGCATTGCTGGAAGTTTCGTTTCACGAATCAAAGTAAAATCTTTACCGACTCACAAAAAGGTGCGTGTTTCCCTTCACTAATAACAGCAGCACTTTGAATATCGGTCTCGTGATCTTAACAATAATTCTCAGAACAGCCTGAAGCTAAAAGCATTTTTTTCACAAATCTCTGAAGAAATGAAGAACTCTTTTTTGTTTGCGTTTGTTCGGATATTAAACGAGAGAGCCGTAATAGATTTTTAAAAGTTTTATTTGCATTGAGCTTCTCGTAGGTATACCTAAACCATTTGAGAAGCTTATCGTGATTTAAGAAACTTAAAGATATTTGGTGTGTAGGGAACGTGGCCTACCGGTGTTTTATTCGGCTCCGCTGGAGAGGTTTTAGTGGACTGTAATTTTTCTGGTGGCAGGAGTGGTTCGATGTAAAGGCAAGTTTTGTTTGCAGCACTGGAGGTTTATTTTAGTGATTTTTACACCAGAGTTAGTTACACGTACAAGCACCGTACCAATATGGAAGACGGAAACGGAAATACAACTTTTTTAATTACTAGATTTTATGTTGGTGTTGCCAACATGGTGTTCTTTGACATAGTGGAGCTTTTAGTGCTACATTGGATCTACTTCGAATAACAGTAAATTTTTTCCGCAATTTCGACGTTGGTCCCATAGTGAAAGTTGTCCAGTTTGATGGGGTGATCGCCCTCTGTTAGCATAATTATTAAGCCTTCTTATCAAGACCAACCATCAACCATCTGTTAATACAGATGTTCCTTAGGTGATTCACATAATTATTACAGGAACCTCTTATAAAAAAATACATGTCTTGGACATAGTCACACAGATTATCTATATCTAGTCCCATTGAAAGTACTAAAATCTAGTCCGGACTTGTAGTTTGGTCAATGACTGCTCAAAAAAGGATGTGGATGGAAAAGTCGAAAGCAGAAAATTTGACTTAGGAACTTTGTTTGGACTAGTTAGGAGATAAACATACTAAAAGTCCTTACCCCTCCGAGGTGCGCTCGAGGGGGGGAGGGCAAAGAAGGTCCCGTTTTTTGGTTTTTTGCTTACATCTCGAAAACGGTGCGTTGTACGAAATTTTGTTGTACTACATAATTGAAACTGATAAAATTCTCTACAACTTTGGCTCTTACACTTTTTATCTATCTCAAATCGTTGCCTAGCTATGAGCTCTGAAAAACAGCCAAATTTCAAAAATGTGTTAATTTATCTGTAGCACTTTGTAAATTTGCCAAAATCATTTGTTATGCCACAATTGCAATGGAAGTTGCACAAATAGCATTCTCATTTTGGAAGATAACGACAATGACAACGATGGTGGGGATGATGTAGAAGAAGCCTGCGTTCCATCATTTGATAATGATTCGACAGATGAGGAAGAAGAAGAGGCAAACAATGAGGAACCACAACCAGGCCCGTCACGCTTGAAGAGGCGGCGAGTGATTACATAATCGTGTAGTTGTGGGTGTTTTTAATTGGGTGAGCAATAACAAATGATTATGGCAAATTTTACAATGTGCTACAGAGAATTTAACACATTATTGAAAATCGGCCATTTTTTAGAGCTCATAGCTAGGCAACGATTGGAGATAGATAAAAAGTGTAAGAGCCAAAGTTGTAGAGAATTTTATCAGTTTCCATTATGTAGTACAACAAAATTTCGTACAACGCACCGTTTTCGAGATGTAAGCAAAAAACCAAAAAACGGGACCTTCTTTGCCCTCCCCCCCTCGAGCGCACCTCGGAGGGGTAAGGACTTTTAGTATGTTTATCTCCTAACTAGTCCAAACAAAGTTCCTAAGTCAAATTTTCTGCTTTCGACTTTTCCATCCACAATTATTCGTTGCCTAAGCTATTGTATAAGATACAGAATAGACATTATACAAGGTGTTACAAAAATACAAATAAATATTTAAGGGGTTGGTTTGGACCATCAAACTGAACAACTTTCACTATGGGACCAATATCGAAATGCGAAAAAAAACCAGATGTTCCATACTAAACTACAAATCTACTCGAGCTAAATTGTATGGGATAGCAGATTTTTTTTTCGCGATTTCGTTTTTAGTCCCATAGTTGTTTAGTTTGATGGTCTTAACAACCACCTTAAAAGTTTTAAATGTTTATTTTTACTTTTGTAACACCTTATAGATATAAACATCCATGACTCAGAAAGAAATATTAATATTCATCATACAAATATTTGCCCCTTACGTGATTTGAATCTGCGACTCTCAGATCAGCAGGTTCAAGGCGGCAGAGACAACCAACTGGACTATCGGGCCGTCGACACCTTACCCGACCCTATTGTACCTTAGAAACATCATGGTTCCCACAAATTAATCATTAATCAAGCAGTCTTCTTCTTCTTATCGTATGGGCAGCAAGTCCTGGTGTCAGAGTTTTTTGCCGACCGCCTTACGGCCTCTGACGTGGTTTTTATGTAAAAACTATTACAACCAGAGATAGTAGCCGAGACCTGAAGCACGGAATCATCTTTCTTTCAGACAATCAGTAAACAAGCAATAACTCGTAGGAGAGCTTACTCTCATTAATTAACTTTACTAACTTCGCTATGAAACTTTCTTTTGTGTCTAACCAAAGTTTGGATTACCTGTAATTTTGTGAAACGAGATTTTGTGCCCCTAAATTGTTATGTTCTTATTTTTTTGGGTTCCATAGTCAAACAAGAAACCCTTATACTTTCGTCCATTCTGTCTGTCTGTATACCCCGCCTCAATAACTCGCTCATTTTTGCACATATTGAATCGAAATTTGGCATGAAGACAGATAACAGTAACCCAAAAAACGAAATGTGGTAGTTATGAAGAAATGAAAATTTGAAAGGTTCGCGTAAATCCATTCATTCAACTTTTATCTAAGGATAACTGCCTACCTCCTCAGGGAATATAGTCGACAGTTTTTCTTCCTTACACATAACACTACTAGCAAGTTGATTACCTAGATTAGGTCTTAAGTACTAGCACTAAACCTGGCATTCAGGTTGGTAAGAGCTAAGTTTAGATTAACCCATTTATTTCTACCATTCATCCTATTCATACAAAATGGCCTCGGAATATCCTATCTGCTCATTCTATAGAGTTTCAGGTTCCTATTACCGTTATATTACAAAAGATGATTTGATGCTATCAAATGTTATTAGAATTATCCCGTAGGCTTTAGTTAATGTACTTTGTTATTGATGGGTATAATAGAGAAAGAAGCATAAGCGTATGCTCACGACTATATTCCCCGAGGGGGTAGTCAGACATATCATTAAACCACAGAACATCCACGTTTCACTAGTAGTACCGAAGCTATGTCCAGTGTGAGGGGGAGTGAGCCCGTCGCCACTTGTGATGGGCAGTGGGTACAATACATGCCGCGAAATTGAAGCATGCAGGTTTCCTTACAATGTTTTCCTTCACCGAAAAGCCAGTGGTGCTACAAATCGTACATAAATTCCGAAAAACTCATTGGTACGAGTTGGTCTGGACGGGGATCGAACCATCGCCTCCTGCACCACCATCATCGACCACCACGGCTTTTTATAGAGAAAGAAGGCGGCAAAATATTACAATGCAGAATTTTCAAAAAAGGCAAGGGATCCTAGTATTTATAGCAAGAGATTTTAGTAACTATTTTGTTATTTTAGGGGTTCTGAACTATAGGGCTATAAAGGTGGGTGGATTTGAAAATTAAATTAATAAAAAATAAAAAACTGGACAAGAGCGTGTCGGTTTCGCCCAAGATAGAGTTCCATAGTCATTCCATAAAAATCTCAATCTGACATAGCTTAAATAACTTAAGACATCTTCAAGAAGCTTTGACTAATTATTATAAGGACTTGCCTTGCGGTAGCATTTCCCCTCTGCCACGGTATAAGCACAATTGATCTTGTGCATTTACATTCAATTTTACACCTTATCACTAAACGAGACAGCCTATAATTGCGAAATAATAACTTCGAACTTAGAACGTTTGGGGTTCACACGAGACTACTTTTCATGATTTTTAACATTCAAAATTAGAATCTAAAGTTATGGGGAATAAAATCCAAAGTTGCGGATTTCATGTTACCTCGCCCCCCGCAAAAAGTGGCAGAAATGTTTGTTAGTAGAATTACACGCGTAACCAGTCCACATATAAATAGTCAAAGTCAAGAAGCAAACAATAGTGCGATTTAATTTCCTTCAGCGCCATATCTATTTTTAACTTTGAGCGCAGATATTTCGACACAGAAGTAATCTAACGATTTAGTTTCTAAATTTCAATTCAATAGGTGCAAAAATGAGCGAGTTATTGAGGTAAGGCATACAGATAGACAGACAGACAGAATGGACGAAAATAAAAGGGTTCCTTGTTTGACTACGGAAGCCTACAAAGTGCATAACTTGGAAAAGAAAATAATGATCAGTATGTAACAAAACACACTAATATTCAAAGGGGTCGTTTAAAATTTAGACCATAAAACTGAACAACTTTCACTATGTACACAGATTACTTAATAGAGACCTACCCGACCTTTACCTATAAAGTTAGCTATAGAGCCAACCACACAGGAACAGCACTCTCTAAGGAGCCAACATCGAGTAAAAATCTGTTTTATCATATAAAACTGCAGTACTTACTCGACTCAAATGTATTTTTGTTTTGGTTTATGGTTCAAAAGAGGTGGCCTTTAAATATAAAGAGGGTGTTTCGTTACACCTTGTATAATTAAAATAGGTATCTGAGAAATTAAGGTCATAAAATAACGTCATCTAGGTGTGAGAACCATCTTACTGCAAACACTCTTCAAATCTGCCTCATTTTGAAAAAAAACTTGCTCGCACATTTTGTGCGTGGAATAGAGACTATATCTTCTCAGATATTGGTTTTTACCTGAAAATAGCTGTGCAATCGTGCTTTGAATATTTAAGGAAACTCTTCTTGTGTTATGCTTACAGAAAAAAACTTAGTGTAGTCTGGACTCCAGGGCGGCCAGGAATATCCCCTCGGCGCGATATGAGTTTTCATCCGATGTTTGGATCGTTTAGGACTTCATTAGAACTATCTATGGCATGTGACTCCGTCTTATGGAAACCATGTCACACAGTTATCATCATCATCTTATTTAAGAGCTACGCTCTTATCGGTGGAGTATTCGCCAATCCTGTCTCTTTTCCGCTAGTGTCTTGAGTTCTTGATACGGCTCGACATCAACCATTTTCTTCACTTGGGCTAGATAACTCTGCCTGGGTCTTCCTCTGCCTCTTTTCCCCTCTATCTTCCCTTGTAGTATGGTTTTAAAGAAATTGTCGTTTCGTATCAAGTGTCCGATCATTTTTCCTCGCACAGCTATAGGCTTCAAATTCTTGCAGTTCCGGGAAGAAAAATGTTCGTACCATGGTTGTGTCATCATCAGCCCATCATCGTCCACTGCTGAACATAGGCCTCTCCCAAGGCGCGCCACAAAACTCTGTCCTCGGCCTTCCTCATCCAATCGCTCCCCGCTACTTTTTTAGGTCGTCTGTCCAGCGGGCAGCAGGGCGTCCCACACTACGCCTACCAGTTCGCGGTTGTGGAGCAGTCGGAATTTACAGTCACAGATTTCCCTCATGAATTGAGCCTTGCGCCCACTAAAAAACGACATTATAAAAACCATATCTGATTCGCCTCATATGACAACCACCCGTAAGTTGGTATACTGTGGAACCACGCGAACCAATCCCAGTCAACTGGGATTTCACACAACTAAACAAATCTGTGTAAATGTTAGAGAAAGTTTTGTTTTTACAAATAAAAGTACTGGATCTTTGGGAATAAAGTTGTTATGAACTCGGGGGCTGTTACGGTCACTTTATGCCTATTTACAGCGATAACTTTTCACTTTTTATTGGCAGTTCTATTGCTGGTCTCTGGAGATTAAGTTGCACGTGTAAACATTGCCGACTAGATCGAGAAGATCTTGATCATATCGTAAAATGGATAGAGCTCATTTTGCACAAGTTGTTACACCGAATCGAAACTGTTGCGAATTTATAGTACGTTTAATTTTGTTTAACCTTTTCAAGAATATAGCTATATTATACCTAGTTATAGAGCGTTCGTCAGTAGCGCGTTGCGGAGAGGTATGGACACTCAGTGATGACATGATGGTTTGGGTTCGAATTCGCACGGGCGACATGCCATGTTCACACGGCGACACATTAAGCTACGCAAAACCAAAATAAGCTGGCCGCGCGTAAGTAGAGTAATGTATAACGTCGCGCGGCCAGCTTATGTTTGTTTTGCGTAGCTTGATGTGTCGCCGTATGTACCAATGAGTTTTTCTAACTTATGTACGTAATCGTAATACCGACTACGACTGTTCTCAAATGGTGAAGGGAAACTGCATAAGCTGAAGAAGAAATTCCGATACGTATGTGAAGTCTACCAATCCGCATTGTGCACGCGTGGTGGTCTGAAGCCCATACACCCTCCTTGAGGATAGGCCTGTGCCCTGCAGTGAGACGTATGTAGGCTGATGACGATAAATTAACAAGCTGAAGTTGCAGTGGCCAAGTACTGGTCATATCTGACCGAGACGACCTAAAACAAGTCGCGATGAGAGATTTAATTATTCTTAGGAAGATTTACAACAGTCAACACATCCTGAAATAGCTTTAAGCTAATTACCAATCCCCAAATCTCTAACAAATTTGATGAATGATGAAGCCCGAGCATAGAGATTGGTGGTGCCCCTAGGGAGACGCTTATGTCCAGCAGTGGTCGATGAGAAATTGATGTTGATGATAACATAGTAAAAACCATTGTTTTTTATTGTTTTCAAAATGCGACATTTATAAAATACTTTGACAAAACTAAACACAATTCGCCAACTACCTGACATACTGGACAGAATGTTGGCACTGCTAGATAAGATATTTTGAATACGCTACAGTTAAAATATACCTATATCTCTGCCTAATTCCTCGGGGAATTTAGTCGTGAGCATATACATTTTACCACTGGGGTAAAAAAGACTGACACGCAATTTGTTGATCAAATTTCTGTCAGGATTACTTTCCCGCTACCTCAATAACAGCAAACAATTTAGTCGCATTAGGCCCCGATTTATATGACTATTTTGAGTAATAAAAGATCATCATCATCTTATTTAAGAGCTACGCTCTTGTTGGTGCAGTATTCGCCAATCCTGTTTCTTTTCCGCTAGTGTCTTGAGTTCTTGATACGACTCGACCTCAACCTTTTCCTTCACTTGGGCTAGATAACTGTGTCTGGGTCTTCCTCTGCCTCTTTTTCCCTCTATCTTCCCTTCCAGTATGGTTTTAAAGAAATTGTCGTTTCGTATCAATAAAAGATATATTACTGTAATTATGTTACTTTTCGTCATATAATGGTCGTCTAATGTTGGCTCCTATACGACCATAATGTTGGTCGGATAGCCTTACTCGTCGTAACGAATACAGTACTTTTATCTAATAGCCAAACGAGTGTCAGGTCAAAGTCAATATAATTTATTCAATATAGGAGCTTTCAGCACACTTATCAAACGTCAAATCTTTTTTTAAAGCTACCACCGCGTCGGAACGTGTTGTCGCTGTAGAGAAGATGCGGTCAGAAACTCTACAACATACTGACTGGGATCATTATTCAAATGTCGTATCACGTAGCGTGGTAAGTAAATGTAAACGTTTAAATACAATGTTGTTTTGAGATATGAAATGTACCACTATCTAATGCCAGTAACCACCTCCGCAGCGTGAAGTCTTGAAATTAAATCCCTTTCTCAATTTTCTTTTTTGTAACATTTTATATTTATATCATGTAGAAAGTGATTTAACCTAAAGTTGGCTAGGACAGAATTACAGAGGTAGCCGAGATTACGGTCTGCCATGCTGAGTCCTTGGCCTTTTTGTCATCATAATGCAATATTTCTTTTTCTTTTTACTGTGATACATTTTCATGTTGTACATAATGCATATGAGACAAATACATTATTTTTATTTAATTAAATTTACATCAAGCACTTAAACAACAAAGCGGTCGTTGGCGTAGTGGAGCTTCGGTATTGGAAACGATCACCGAAGTTAAGCAACGTCAGGTCCGGTCAGTCTTTGGATGGGTGACCGTTTAGTGATATTTCATCTCGAGCGTTTCCGTGCTTCAGAAGGCACGCTAAGCAGTTGGTCTCGGATAGTTCCTTCAGATGGCGTTGTAACTATTAGTTAAGCCAGGTTAGAGGCCTATTAAGGCGGCTTGAAAATTCTCTGACAGCAAGTTGAAAACTAACTTGCCTCCACCAACACGCACTGGTCCCGCGTGGTGGAGTGCGGCCCACTCCCTCTCACCCTTATTCGTTTCTACAGGCTACAACTTACTTTTTTTACTTAAACACTCTTTCAAAGACGTGACGTTGCTTAACTTCGTTCATCGCTTCGGACACCACAACTCCACGAGCTCAAATAACAATCTTACACAGATTTAATGCAGATAATTAGGTATTTGTACCTATTTGCGTCCACAAACCCAGTTAGCTCTCTGTTAGGTAGTTACGGGCTATCGCGCTGCCTGGATTAAAGCCAACAACAGGCACGCTGCCAGGGATTTAGCTGGGAGAGCCGCGTATTAACCATAATAAGTTCTTACTTTAATTTCAGCTGTGGTATCAACAAAAAATTATTACCTGTCTAATTCAGGGTGTTAAATGAACGGCGTTAAATACTGTGAGGATTATAAGGTATTTCTACCACTAGTTTTTATGTTAAGGGCGTATTCAGATAATGAAATTAAACAACTTTCCCTAAGGAACATGGATCAGGGTCGAAAAACATTTTGTTTGGACCTCCCATAGAAAAGCAATCGGCTGATCCACACTTTTGTATGGAAGGTCCTAAAACTGTTCCCATTTTTCAACCCATGTTCCTTGAAGAAAGTTGTTTAGTATCATTTTCCAAACATACCCTTAAAACTACCATATCGATCTATTTCTACATATATTACAAAAATCTATGTTTGGTTCTCTGTCCATTATGCTATACTAAAAAAGATAAGATAAAAAAGATATTTATTCACATTCACATTTACATTACATCCACCACACACCACACCTTACATCATTTTTTTAATTTTTTAATACTATTCGTCCTATTGCGATGAAACTGTGGTAGGTTGTGCGAGAGAACAAAATGATAAAAAAAACTCTAGTAAAGTTAACACAAGAAAATAACAACTCCACCTTTGTTTTTTCTACGTATAATCTGATATTATCCTAAAACATTTGTATCTATTGGAAAACTATTAGGTATCCCCTGACTACGTGCCTGCGGCTATCCCTTCCCGGTTTAGTGACATAACACGGCAGTCCTGTCCCAGGGGATCGGACACGTCAGATTATCAGGTAGATACCTATCTACTTAACTAACAACCGTATAGTTTCATGTATAGGGTGATATAAGAGAAGTTTATTCCGAACGTGCTAATGCGCACTGTATACAAACGAAGTCTGGATTTACAGGGTCCTTCTTAATATGCTGACACTTTTTCAAGGGGATGATCAGAGGATCAAACTGAACAACTTTCTCTGTTGGACCAACATAGTAATCGCGAAAAAAAATCTGCTGTCCCATACATTTGGCTCGAGTAAGTTTGCAGTTTTGTATGGAAGAGCAGATTTTTCTTTCGTGATTTCGATGTTAGTGCCATAGAGAAAGTTGTTCAGTTTGACGGTCTGGTCATCATGCCCTTAAAAAAGTGTCAGCATAATAAGAAGGACCCTATATTTTCAATACTAACCAATTAAAGTCAATTAAATTTTGCAGAAACAATCTAGAAACCGATCCGATTTTCGTTAAAATTTTCAGTTTCAATGCTAGGATTAATTTAAGAATTGTACGGAAATCTTTGAGGCACTGTAACTTTAAAACTTTACATTGACAGCATACAAGGATAGAAATTAGTTTCTAGACTGTTTCTGAAAAATTTCATTGACTTTAATTGGTTAGTATTGAAAATATAACCAGACTTCTTTTGTATGCAGCTCAACAACGGTAATATAACCTTAAGTCGTTGGCATCCATTTAAACTAGGACTCTAAACATCAAACTGAACAACTTTTACTAAAAGTGCCAACCTTATACGACAAGAAAAAAGGCCAACGAGACGTATGTTCTGTTTTGGTGTGCAATAAAGTATAATTGAGTTGAGTTGAGTTGACCAACGGAAAGAAATGGGAACCACGATGCGGCGAGTCGTTTCTCTAATTCTAATTGAAATAAAATTCTGCTCACAAAATAATAAGAGAAAACTTGATACTGTACGCTTTAATGAGCGTTTATCTTTTCTTATCTACTTTCTAAAAAACTCAACCGATGGCTAAGAGTTGAGACACAATGGCCGACGGCGAACGACGGCGGCGGCCCATACAAAAAACTACGATTACTCGTAGTAAGTAACGCGTTAGCCGCGTCAACGGCGGCGCGGACGGCTTCCCATACTAAACATGCTTTTTGTATGGGCCGTCTCGCATCGTTCGCCGTCAGTCAATGTGAAGTGTACAAAATCATGTTAAGACTGTCCTTTTAATGGCTGTATGGGCTCGATTACCATACAGCTGTATGCACAGCCATATCAGGCGTAATAAGTAAATGAAAGATTAAAAAAATATTGTAAAATATTACTAAGCCTACGTTGTCCGTCCTTCCGTCCTACCTATTTAGGGCTGTAACTTTTGAACCGTAATAGCTAGACAGTTGAAACGAATTTGCGTTATTACGGCGGATTTGTTAACAAATAATAAAAATGTCAAAAATATAAAATTTAAGGGTGGTTCTCATACAAGAAGCAATTTTTTCTTCTCGCTCATTAAAACGGTAGTACATACAAGCGTCAAAGTTGGTGTGATTATAGAGCAAACTTTACAGTATAACAACAAATAACAAAAACCTGCCATGTGTGAGTCGGTCTCGTGTTAAAGACCCAGGACAAAAAAAATATTTATTTATTATGTTGTGTGGTGGTGTGGTACGGAACCCTCGGTGTGCGAGTAGCCCGACTCGCACTTGACCGGTTTTATTTTTAATAGCATAGCATATGCTCACGACTATATTCAACGAAGGGGCAGTCAGAGATCTTCCTAAAACTCAAAACATCCACGTTCCACGTATTTTATAAATTTTGTCCTTTATTTGCGAAGACCGTGGCGCCATCTATAAATCGCTAAGAAAAACACAAACGTTCATTGTGTAGTTATAACAAAGTATCTGACCAGCACCATCCCACCACCAACACGATCTCTAAAGTGAATATGGTTGTGAATTTACGTCTCCACATCCGCACGTTAGTGTCGCGGCTAACAACCCAGATAAAGTTGGTCAGTCTGAACTGGCGGTGTCCTAAATACCTCGCCGTTGTGATGTCAGTGCAAACAGAGACGATCCGATAGAGAACTTCACCTGGCATTGTTTCATTTGATCTTGTTGCATCTGTATCGTTCCCACTGCTCTATTCTGGTCTTTATAAACATGTTTTGTTGTTTGCTGTGGAATTGCTGTGGTGGTCCAGTGGCGAGTAACCTTGTCTGCCGTGCAGGAGGCGATGATTCGATCCCCGTCCAGGCTGACTCGTACCAATGAGTTTTTCGGAATTTATGTACGATTGGTAACACCACTGGCTTTTCGGTGAAAGAAAACGTCGTGAGGAAACCTGCATGCTTCAATTTCGAGGCATGTATTGTACCCACTGTCCATTATACGTGGCGACGGGCTGACCCCCCGTCACACTGGACAGAGTTTCATTACTAGTGAAACGTGGATGTTCTGTGGTTTCAGAATATCTCTGACTACCCCCTCGGGGAATACAGTCGTGAGCATATGCTATGCTATAAACGTGTTGTTGTGAGTTTATTTTAGTTTACAATCAGGATGTATTAAAAGAAGAGTTAATAGGTTTTTTCTAGGTGAGCGCGTTACATCCTCGACTTCATCTACACTTTTCATCAGGTGAGCTGAAGCCAAGCTCGAGCACAACTAAAAAAAAGGTAATTTACAGAATACAGGGTCCAACTTTATATGCTGACACTTTTTAAGGGGATGATCAGACCGTCAAACTGAACAACTTTCTTTATAGCACCAACATCAAAACGCGAAAAATAAATCAGCTCTTCCATATAAAACTGCAAACCTACTGGAGCCAAATGTATAAAACAGCAGATTTTTTTTCGCGATATCGATGTTGGTCCCATAGAGAAAGTTGTTCAGTTTGACGGTCTGAGCATCCCCTTAAAAAATTGAAAGCATATTAAGTTGGACCCTATATATTACGTATAGCTTATTATATTACTCATTTTGCGAATAGGTCCTATGTGGTCTAAGCAGTAATTTGGAAATGTTTCCTTATATTTGGACGGTAACTGTATTATACTCTCACAGGCATATCTAACGGCACACCCTTCCCAAATGGCGCCGGTGAAACAACCGAAAATTCACAATATTTTTACACTTGATTCACGATACTTTAATTTTCGAAAAGGCTCACCTAATTCAAAATGCATTCTGAAGAAATTTAGTAACTGTAAGTGGGCGGTCAGTTATGCCAAGTATTTATTCTGTGGTTATACCTCTGATTGTAAAAAAAGTTAAGATTATAAACGACACCCAATTTGGGGTGCTCGGAATCTTGCTACGACTTTGTTACAACTTCCAACATTATTAGTATAAGAGATAGTAATTTTTGCTAACATCCTCTGCAAGGCTGATTCAGTATAGGGTGTAGAGCATCTCTGTGATGAGGATGGACCAGGTCTGCCTGCATAACTCCAATCGACTGGATTTATACACCCTAAGAATACTTAATTAGCCTTGCAGCTGATGATATCAATAAGTACGTCTATCTCTTATACTATATTAGAATATTTATGGTATGTTATATTATTTTTAAGCTCACTTTTAAAATAAAAAAATTGTTTATTTGTCTCATAAGCATAAGGTAAAAAACATTAAAATGTATCACATTAAAAGTAATATTGCACAATGATGACAAAAAGGCCAAGGACTCAGCATGGCAGACGGGGATGCCGGCTACCGCTGTTATTTTAGTATATTGAAGGGTAGGATAGAATGACGTTTCAAGTGCTAAGTGGTGAAAGGCCTTAAGCCCATTAAATGAGGCGTTTGCGACGGGAATTAGGGTGGCAACGTTATTTTTAAGATCCTTAAACCTTTCCACTGTAATGTTGTACCATTGCCTGAATCTATCGGGATAGAAAACTTGTTGGACAGAATCTTAGAATCATGAACAGACACCTTTTGCAGCACAGAAAGCAATATCGTCATGTCGTCGTGCAACACGATACAATTTTAAAACTTTATCGCAATTAAAACTACAGAATAGTATCTCTCGAGTGTTGTTAATTAAGAGAACTTCTCTATACATTTCCGTTGCCCGTAACTTTGCTTTGCATTTTTCCAATTGCCCCTGCGAGGGCTGAACTGCTGAATGAGTGTTATTTTACGACTTAAATAAAAAAGAAAACATTTTTTTTTTTATTTATAATTAATGGACTTTTTGCTTGTGCGATAGCACCGCATTTCCGCCAATATCAAGTAGTTTGTGGGAGTATCTATCCCAATCTCAGGGATTGTTTTTGATAAAGAACAAGAAGAGATTAAGGAATGCGGAGCCTCGTGGCAGGCAAAGACGCGACGCGCGAACAACACGCGAGACAGGTCTCGGGTCAGAACCTGCAACGTGACTCCCCAATACAATTTTTGCGACCTTTTGAAACCGAAAGGAACACGTCAGAACGGTCGACTGAGGCAATAGCCTTAGAAAAAGTATACAGAGCCCTTCTTAATATGCTAACACTTTTTAAGGGGATGACCAGATCATCAAACTGAATAACTTTCTGACCAACATTGAAATGGCGAAAAAACAAATCTGCTGTCCCATACAAAACTGCGAACCTACTCGAACCAAGTGACCAGCATCATAATCGCAAAAAAAAATCTGCTGTCCCATAATTTTTTTTTGCGATTATGATGCTGGTCCCATAGAAAAAGTTGTTCAGTTTGATGGTCTGATCATCCCCTTAAAAAAGTGTCAGCATATAAATAAGGACTCTGTATTATAAATTAAGTAGGACATTATTAACATAAAGCTGCCTTTTAAATAAAAAGAAAAGCTTATGAATTTGTAGGATCAGATTAAAACAATAAATCATCGGGCAAGCAAGTAAACGAACCCTCATAAATCTATGAACCGTTTGCTCAACAAAAATAATCTGTGAACAAACAGAACGAAGGAGACGACAACATTTTACTTGTTTTTCTCTTAATTTGCCACTATAAATAAATAAATATCTTGGACATTGTCACACAAATTATCTAGTCACATTTAAAGTACCAGAATCTGGTCTGGACTTGTATTATGATGACTAGACAACGATATAGGATACATATATAGATACAAACATCCATGACTCGGGTACAAATATCCATATTCATCATACAAATATTTGTCCCTTACGGGATTCGAACCCGCGACCCTCGGCACAGCAGGCAGGTTCACTACCGACTGTGCTATCGGGCCGTCATAGATAAGGCAGAAGTGGTAGTAAAAACATAGCCCTCCTTCTGGCGCAATTGGGTAATAAGTGCTTCATTTATATGGCTGGCTCTTCATAGTCAAGTCAAGTCAATATAATTTATTCAATATAGGAGCTTGCAGCACACTTATCAAACGTCAAATCTTTTTTTAAAGCTACCACCGCGTCGGAACGTGTTGTCGCTGTAGAGAAGATGCGGCCAGAATCACGACTAGTTGTTTCAGGTGGATCAAAAACTGTATCACAATACATAAGAAAGAGTAATACCTACGTACAGAAATGACTTCCCCTGCCCCCATCAATGTTGACCGCACCTCATACATACTTTTGGAAAGTGCCGATACGTGGAAACTATGGAAAGATTGTATATTATCACAGAATAAATACTAGTACTACCCGTACAGAAGAATCACTTCGAAAATAGATTTAAATAAATAGCCTCTCTACGCACGGGAATAAGGTGCAAAATTATTCGCACCCGTCCTAACGTACGATTCGCGACTAACCTAACAACCGTAGAATGGCGCGCGTGCAAACAAAAATGAACCGAGTCGTAGACATGAAAACTTCCTTTACATAGTCTCCCTCTTTCATTCTTTCACGTGCTGGCAGCGTGACATCGCTAGGTTTTCAAGTCTCGCATTGACTACTCACAAAATGGCGGCAAGTCTAATGAGATTTGACCAAGAAGTTTACACGGTATATCTAACCTATTGCCATTCACCCCTCGGTGGGGATCGGCCGTCAAGCGTACCTGAGCTGTGGAGTGAGACAGGCCTGATATTAACTACGAAAAGTAGAGTGTGAATCAGAGTTTTCTATGATCAGCTTTCATCGCTTTCGGTTTACAGAAAAACATTTAAAAATGCTTAACATCAACATCCACCACCAAAATATACAAATTTTTGATCTAATAATTATGTCAGAAGTACAGATTTTGAATGTAGACCGCCAGGTATACAGGGTGTAAGTGACAGCCTAGCAAATACTGAAAACTTTCACTAACCTAACCTAACTCAGGAAACGCGAAAAAAAATCATCTGTCCCATACAAAACTGCTACACCTACCCGACTCAAATGTATGGGACGGAAGATTTTTTTTATTGAGTTAGACTCCATAGTGAAAGTTGTTCAGTTTGATGGTCTGAGTTCTGCGTTTCATGAGTTTCAATGTAGACCGCGTACTTGAAAAGTTGGGCCCCATTCACAAATAAAAGATTCTTTTTCTTCTTCCCTGCAATAGATTTTATTGTTATGGTGTACAATAAAGAATATTAAGAACTGCAAACCGATTTTATAAAAGCTGCGTGGTTCAATATAATCTTATTTCCAGCTTTATCTTTATTTTAACGCGAATTCTGGAGAATTATGCAAACGGTTGGTCGTTTGCTTTATAATGGAGTTTTGTAAAGATTAGTTTATACAGCCTGTGTTTGAAGGCTAAGCAATGGGGCCTTCTAGAGATATTCCCAGCCCGGTGCCAACTGCTCTCAAACGGTGAAGGAAATCATCGTGAGTAAGCTTGGATACGCTGATGAAGAAATTCTCATGCGTATTTGAAGTCCAACAATCCGCAGGCACTCGTGTTGGATTAACGCCCAACATCATCATTATCTCAGCCGATGGACATCCACTTCTGGACACAGGCCTCCCCCTTAGCTTAAGAATTTATATAGTAATAGTTATTAAGTCGTATTATGTTGTAGAGTTTCTGGCCACATCTTCTCTACAGCGACAACACGTTCCGACGCGGTGGTAGCTTTAAAAAAGATTTGACGTTTGATAAGTGTGCTGCAAGCTCCTATATTAAATAAATTATATTTACTTTGACTTTGACCCCAAGGATCGCCATAACCATCCAACAGGTTCCCGCCGCCTTCACTAGGTCGTCGGTCCACCTAGGGTACCAACAAACCAGCCCTTTAAATGAAAATACTAGGGTGTTTTGTTACACCCTGTAGAGGCTGATGATGATGAATCCGTGTAGTTCAGAATAGCACGAACCCAGACTCGAGGCTAACAACTCCTTCAGGCGTCAACTACTCTGATGCCTAGTGCATCTAACTCCTTGCCCCTGTGGTCTAATGGTTAAGAGCATTGGGTTCTTGACACGCAGGTCGTTGTTTCGGTTCCCACGGGGGACACCTAGTGATATGTCACTTTGTAAATTTTTCCCCTGTTGGCTAGGTTGGACATTGCAGGCTGTATCACCTGATTGTCTGAAAAGAAAGATGATTCCGTGCTTCGGATGGCACGTTAAGCCGTCTGTCCCGGCTACTATCTCTGGTCACAAATCATTTATTTATTGCAAATCAAAATTGTACTTTTCTAATTCCACGCCAAAACGCTCACTGCCATGACGTGACGTCACTCCTTTTCATGACGCAGGAGTCAGCGCCATCTATGAGACGGGATTTTGATATTTTCCGGTTTACGCCACTTAGTATGGAAAAACGCACTCTACTTGTCTCTTTTAGGTACTCTATGATGCTACCCACCTCTGTGAGTATCGGTTTCCCGTTCCCTCACCACTGCCTGTTCCAGTCACAGGTCGTCGAGCGAACTATCCAGATAGCATCCCCATACTATACAAGGTGTTACAAAAATACAAATAAACATTTAAGGGGTGGTTTAGCCCATAAAACTGAACAACTTTCACAATGGGACCAATATCGAAAAAAAAATTGATGTTCCATAAACTACAAATCTACTCGAGCTAAATGTATGGAACAGCAGTTTTTTTTTTTAAGATTTCGATTTCGGTCCCATAGTGAAAGTTGTTCAGTTTGATGGTCTAAACAACCCCCTTAAAAGTTTATTTGTATTTTTGTTTTTTCTTTTGTAATACCTTGTATAGTGCTTCGGAAGTTTAAAAATCATTTTTCAAAACATGGTGTTCACGGAAATTCTTTAGGCAACAAAATACGACCGCACATTGTCAGACACTAATTACGCAGTAGCGACAAATATCTGTGTATCCGAGACACCGGTACGAATCAAGCTTCTATTAAAAAGAGGAATCCTAGTATTAGTTACAAACACATTTTTAACCGACTCCAAAAAAAGGAGGAAGTTGTCAATATGTTCAATTTATAAAGTCTGTGACCCTACACAAAGAAAAAACCCACAGAGCGACATGGCCTCAGGCCAAGCTCTTTAATATAGATGTAATAAAAAAAAAACCTCATATAAATCACACAACATATAAAATAAACCAAAGACACCTACTATGATTTTGTGGATTCCCAATCTATCAGACTCAGAAAGACTCTGAAGAAGAAAGAGTGCATCTGTGTTTAGCATCACAGTCAGAATGCACTATAAAATTTATCACTTAATAGTATCTGATTGTTTTAGTAAATATGGAGTCGCACTAATCGAAATCGGTTACGAATGAGCTTATGAGAACCTATTTTGAATACATGGTAATATTTAATATCTTCAGCCTCAGGTTTGGTTGACCTACCAGGTCGCTTCGTCGTCACCGGTGTGGTCCTCCTATAGTCCACAGTAATAGGAAGTAGCTACTCCCTGAGAAATAAAACAAAATTCGTCAGCCTCGCAATGTTGTTCCGTGTGCTTAGAGGCAATACTGCTTGTTTAGTATACTCATGAAGGTACTGCAGTGCTTCGTGTGGAAATATATTCTTATTTTTCCGCTTTCGAACGTGTATCTTGTTTCCTTTTAACCAGCAAAACGCTGAAAGACCGCGACAGCTGTACTTTCTGTTTGCGAAGCGTTTTATTTGGTTCCAGTGCATCTGTGCCTTTTCCCCTTCCGATGTCCCTTGTTAGCTGGCTTTTACAAATACAAACAACTTTATTTTTTCCACAAAAAGTTTACAGATGTACACACGGCGACACATCAAGCTACGCAAAACCAATATAAGCTGGCCGCGCGTCATTATACAGTACTCTACCTACGCGCGGTCAGCTTATTTTGGTTTTGCGTAGCGTGTCGGCGTGTGCGCTGCACAATTTATTATAGGATTGAAGGTGGAGAGTGGTGCTTAGTACGTATGTGTGTTTGCACACACATGCCTTTATTTCAAGTCAACAGGTCTTCTCCCCTCCAGTAGATGAAAAGGACATAGTTGTGTACAGAAGGACTTCGAATTACTTTTAACTGACTTACTTAAGGGAATATAATTCGGAGCGCGCTCCATACAAACGAAATCTGGTGATATTTTCAATACTAATTAATTAAAATTGTTTTCAGAAACAATCTAGAAACTAATCTCTAAGTTTGTATGAAGTCAAATTTTCGTTAAAATGTATAGTTTTAAAGTTACAGTGCTTCAAATATTTCCATACAAATCTTAAATTAATACTAGCACTAACACTGTATATTTTAACGAAAATCTGACTTCATGCAAACATAGAGATTAGTTTCTAGATTGTTTGTGAAAAACTTCATTGACTTTAATCGGTTAGTATTGAAAATATGACCAGACTTCGTTTGTATGAAGCGCGCATTTACGCATTCGGAATAAACTCAGAAAACAGAAAATTCTTTGACTATTTATATGTGGACTGGTTACGCGTGTAATTCTACTAACAAACATTTCTGCCACTTTTTGCGGGGGGCGAGGTAACATGAAATCCGCAACTTTGGATTTTATTCCCCATAACTTTAGATTCTAATTTTGAATGTTAAAAATCATGAAAAGTAGTCTCGTGTGAACCCCAAACGTTCTAAGTTCGAAGTTATTATTTCGCAATTATAGGCTGTCTCGTTTAGTGATAAGGTGTAAAATTTAATGTAAATGCCCAAGATCAATTGTGCTTATACCGTGGCAGAGGGGAAATGCTACCGCAAGGGGAAGTCCTTATAATAATTAATCAAAGAGAAAATTAGATAGGTATGTGCCTGTGTGTGTCCCTGTGTGTGTGTGTGTGTGTGTGTGTGTGTGATAGGCTAAAATTAATAGTTGTCACATACCTATACTACTAGATATTTTTCACCGGGAAAAACTAATTTGCATGGAAGCTTGGATGGTACTTACTGCTATATGCTTCATACCCTTTGAACTCTATGAAACCGGATAACTCTCTTACAACTAATAAAAACCAACCTTTCCACCTCACAATAAGAATTCAACTCTTATGTTAACAACATCTCGTAGTGCATTTTATGGCAGAGTGGACAGTAAAGGGCAGATGAGTCGTAACTCTTTTTCGTGGTCGTGACGCGTGACGACTCTTTATGTAGGTTTTTTTTTCTCAAAATGGACCTACATCATCAATATATAGTATACAGGATATATAATCAAAGGGGGTGCGCCAGACCATGAAAATGAACAAATTTTACTATTGGACCAATATTGAAAGCGGAAAAGAAAATCTGCCAAAATTCCAAAGAAAACGTCAATGGCGTCTCGACCCAAATGTGTACAGATTTTTTTTTCGCGATTTCTATGTTGGTCTCATATTAAACTAAACGAATCGGCGGATCTCAATGCGGTATTTTGTAATCGAAACAAAAGCTCATTCTTGCGGGAATATCTTTAGCATTTTTTGATAAAAATCGTTTCAGTACTTTTCAGTATAATCAGCCTTTACAGCATCTATTGTTTTTTTCATAATCGATTGTCCAAAGATTTCAACTGAACTACCCAATTGTTAAAGTCGCCATCCCTATGGAGAGAAACAACCAAAGAGTAATATAAGTAGGTATATTAGAAAAGAGAACTCGTAGCAACAATATGCATCCACCTTTATGTCAAATTGAAAGCTAGCTGGGGGGTTTTTTGGCGGGAATTTGTCAGCTACGTTTGGAGTCCTCATATTTCATCGAATTTTTATTGTTTATAGTGA
Source organism: Agonopterix alstromeriana (assembly GCA_963924505.1). Taxonomy (NCBI): domain Eukaryota; kingdom Metazoa; phylum Arthropoda; class Insecta; order Lepidoptera; family Depressariidae; genus Agonopterix; species Agonopterix alstromeriana. The sequence continues at coordinate 1,650,808 of OZ004676.1, read as the reverse complement.
GTTTTGGTTCGTAAAATTGGTGTTGTTTTGGGTAACAAAGTGTCGTGCAAGTGAACAATATACAGTTCTGTGAAATATGATTGTGTATGGGTCAGGAAAAGTGTTCCGTCATTTGTAGCGCGGCAAAGCGGTCGGTTCACCTCTTTCCTGTGGACTTTTCTGCGTTTCCCTCGTCTTTCGGTTGTCTCCAAAAACTCCAAAGAAGCGTCAAAACGTTGAACACCAACGTTTTAATTGCTATAAGAGAATTTTATTAAAGACATCGGCTGTATGGGATATAACAACCCTTTGCCTTGAATTGAACCAAAAAAAAAGAAAGCTAGCTGGCTCCATCTATGTTTCGATGACAATTATTCAACCTATACTATACATAGGTACCTACTTATATCTACTCATACCGATAGACAATATTGTTTTGAAAGCTAGTTTTAGTTCAACCCCGCACCGATCCAGTAAAATTACAGTGTACCTACTATTCCTGTAATCGGTTTATTGGTTAGATAACAACAAAAACTCCAGAACATAACTAAATCGGCACGAAATTGAAATAAAACTAGAAACAACACGCACATTACGCAAGATAGGTAGCCATTTTGTGAATTTGTCAATTTGACATTGACATAGACAGTAAAATCTTTTCAAAGTTCTGCGTCAATATTTACTAGATGGCAGCACTTTTATGCAAACTGCATCGGAAAAACTCTCCAAAAGGCGATTGTCCTCCCCCTGGAAACAGGTCAAAATCGTTCATTCAATCATTCAATCGTAGGTCATGTCATATTATCCCTTTTTTAGGGTTTCGTAGTGGGTATACATATTAATCACGCCGACAAAGTGGTAAAATAAAACCTTGAAAAATATTTTTTTAGGGTACCTGGGTAAACAAAAAGTGGGGATGCCATTTTTTTTTCTCGTCTATCCCATGGTGTGGGGTTGGATAGGTCGGTAAAAAATATTGTAAGTCAACCATTTTTCGATTTAGGGATCCGTTAGCGAAATATTTAAACTTTATTAGCCGTTAAACCGTAGTATAAAACAAAAAGCTCCCTTCTAAGTCCGTATATTGTGACGGGTAACTACGGCACCCTACCCTGCGCGTGTCCCGACACGCACTTGGGCGGTTTTTTTGTTGTTGACAAAAAACTGCAAACGGTAAAATTCAAAGACATTCTGTATCACAAATGTTGACCTTACCGTACGTGTAAAGCCAATTTTATACCTCCAGAGAGAAACAATGAAAAGGCGTCAGTAATTTGTAAATGGCCGTCGTTTCAACAGCATTGAATTTCTACACGACCTGAACAATTGTGTACTAATTACGCTGTTTGTTTACGTAACTAATTAAATTCTGTAAATCAATTTATGTCAGCTACAGGACAAGGTTTCTTTTGCAGTGTTTGTGAGCGAAAGGCTAATTCGAAGCTTAGATGAAAGTAAAATAATTACTTTAATCTAAAAAGTCAAATAATTACTTTCATCTAAGGTACGTTCTCTCTAGAATACATTATTTATCACGAAACGAAAAGCAATCAGATACACAGAATGTTCAAGATTTTCTACGTACCTTAATTCGGTATGTCAAGTTTTTTTGAGGGCCGTATCGAAAACCATTTCGAGATAATTGTCTCAATAATAATATTTTCTATGTCAGAGATTTTAAAATTAAAGGATTACAGATATTTTTAATGAAATAACGTCGTTTTCGGTCCGTCCAGTGACGTCACAGGAAAACCTGTGAACTCCTTGGTAAACTTAAAATCTACGTAAAATAACTAACAATTATGAAAAAAAAAAACATTTAACAACTATGTTAGAATTTGACATTTGAAGTTGCCGTTTCTGTTTCTAGCATAGAGTTAGTAAGATAATGCAAGTTTTTTTTTAATAAAGCTATAATTAGTTTTTCTCCACAGGTCTCTCCACCATTTTTGCATTAAGAGATTACAGATCAAAGTAATGAATTGAATTTTTGTTTTAATTGTCATTAAATAACGTTTTAATTAATATTAAGTACGGTACTCAAATCTTCAGAGTCCCCTCAGAACTATTGTTTCTGCAGTTAAAAACCAAGCACTAAGGCATTTTCTCTGATTTGTCACCGATGTTTATCGTAGCGCGACTCAGTGCGTAATGAGTAAACGTATGAAAAATTAAGAAATTTATTGCTTAATGTTGGTACGCGTGCCCCGCACATTTCACTGTTCTATCTTGATTTATTTCTGTGATACGGATCAAAAAAGTTTATATTTCGACATTAAAATCGAGACAATATATTCATTCTTTCTTGGATTCAATTATGTGTAGTTCACATTGGGCCTCAGTAAAAGTCGGCTATGAGAATCTCATCTTTGCAATTTAAAATAAAATAAAAAGCAACCATTGATGTAATCATTACCAGACACGCTTATTAAGTAATTTATTCTATTATCGCGTGTAGCTTAAGGCGCTAAAAACTTGGCAGCAAATGCTTATGGTAAAACTTGACTCCCAAATATATATATGTGAATGGTAATTTCCCGGGTTTCGTGTAAATTTGCCGGGAATTTCACCGTGGTGAAACTTACTTCGGGTATCGAAATACACTTGAAGCCATATAAAATGCGCTACGAATTTTATTTAGGAAAATTTTTTCGAGTCTGTCGTTGTTCGTTTTAAACATTCTCCAACTTTCCGGTAGACAAATGGGATATTAAATCATAAAATTTTTAGATATTTTAAAAATGTAAATGTTTGTTATATGATTGTGTAGAGTGTTTTTGATTACTGCATTACTAGAGAAAATGAAGCAGGATACAAATTTAAAGGTTTTTTCTTCAGAGAAAAGCTCTGCCTTTGTATCTATACTTATAAAACAGTTCCGTGACTGACAGACAACGCACAGCCTATACCGCTGATTTTAGAAACATGAGACTTTGATAAGTTATATGTCAAGATAGACAGTCGAAGCTAGGATATCTTTGAAAAAAAATTCAATCAGCACTGGCCTTTAAAACCTATCTCTATGCACATATAAATAGTTTGTATGACGACTCACGCACACCAACCTAGAAGTAGAACCGTGAGGCTCAATCTAGACATATCGCTCATCCGGGAGAATAACCACACAATTGCAATCTTTTCCAAAATTGAGTTATTAATTAATGGCACAATAACTAGATAGATATTTGTCTGCAGGAATAAACTCATGACTGTATTGCCAGTAGTTTTCGCTAGATGGCAGTGTTATTGTTTCGTTGACGAAAAATTGGGCCCATCTTGGAGGGTGAACCTTTAAACCCTTCTCCTGTAAAATTTGCAATAATGTAATTGTGCGGTTATTCCACCGGATGAGCGATATACTTTATCTAAGACATGACACTTGGAATATAGATTTATTATTGATACACGTTAATCATCATCATATGCCTTACCACAGATTGTAAATGATTTAAGCAGTGTTATAGGAGAAGCACTTTCTCCTCGTTACACTCCTGAACCTAATGAAACGGGGACAGCTGCAATCAGATAATGTATCGGATGCAATGACTAAAAAGCAGCCATGGCATCAGCATTGTAATTCTCTAAGCGCAAACATCGTCACAACCTTAAATTCGTCCTTGAAGCATCGGCGAGCTGTCCATTTGGTATTGGCTATAAGGTTATGACATGTGTCAAACTTATTTAAAAACTTCGACGATCTGAAGGATGCAAGAAGGATGATGATCTGAGCTCATCGATGTTTTGACAGCGATGTGACGCTTAGAGAATTGCACTCCTGGGGGCCTAGACAAAATATGTTTCGATTAGCGTTAACGACAGTAGAAAACAAGAAAATGTACTTGGAAATGGACTTGACGTATGGTTACGAAAGCAAACGTTAAAATGTTTCGATCGCCAATGTCAAATCCATACATTCTATCATTTCTACTAGCGTCTACGCCAATTGAAATTTTACTTTGTCTATACACCCTGAAATGTTAACTATGGCGACACGTTCCTGTGCCTACGTCACATTTCGTGGCTTCAAGTGTACACGAAATATATTTTTCAGCAAAATACAAGAGACCACATGCCGACACGAGTAGGTAATATTCATGGGGCGAGTGAAAACGACATTTTTACTTTAAAATTCACTACACCGCAGAATTTACACGATTTCTACTTTAAAACGTGGAAGTTGTACTGATTCATATCTAAAGCAAAATTAACCATATTCCTAGGATGCCAGGGAATATTTTTGAATGAAATTCCATGGAAGGTTCTTGGAATTCAAAAGGGGGTTATTATTTCAGAATTTTATTAACTGAGTGCAGAGCAGTTCAAAGCAATGTTCCAGTTGGAAAAAGTATTTCTTAAGCAGTTTTTTTTCGTACTTCTGAAGCGATTACGGTTTTCAAGAAATTGGTTTAAACTTAGATATTATATAATTAACTCTTAGATATTATTTCATTAAGGAAGTATGCAGAAATATCTTTTTAGAATATAGATCGAGTTTTGTAGATGTCACGCCGTTTCAAATGTGTCAAAATTGGGTCATTTTATATTAGGTAATTCTGTAAGTACACCAACCAAACATATCGTCACCTCGAAGGTAATAAGTCTAAAGCGCCATTAGATTAGAGTTTTTACCTTGCAGGCGAAGATATAAAGATCTGTTTTTAATGTTGATTTGTGTTTGGTTTTCGTTATCAAACAAGTAATCTTAATAGTTTTGTCCATTCTATCTGTCTATCTGTAGGCAATGATATTATATGTTACTACTGTCTGTAGGTATACCCCGCCTCAATTACTTCCTGATTGAAATAATATTTGGCATTTTGACAGGATTATGAATATTATCATCCTATCTGAGCCAATGGACGTCCACTGGTAGACCAAACTGCATAACAGAAGTGTATTAAAGATATTGAAGGTCTGTATATTAAAGATATTTAAAAAAAGTTACGATATGGTTTGAAAGATGTGTGTTGTATAGATTCTGGCCGCCTCGTCTCTACAACGGAACACCTTCCGACGCGGTGGTAGAGTCAAAAATGACGTCAGAAAGCTATCCATGTGAAGTTATGTAAAAAAAAAAATTGAGTTTTGAGTTTGAGTGTTCCTGATTTCTAATAACAATTTTTTTTTATTTTTTGTCAGTCTGTTTGTTTGCTTGTTTATTTGTTCAAGCATTACACAAAAACTACTGAACCGATTTTGATGAAACCTTTGTTGTTTGATAGCTTTTATGATCTGACTTAAAATCTGGTATATAATTAGTGCGGAAGAATACGCGGGTAAACTCTAGTTATAAATATATTAAACCCAAAATCAGAAACGTTAAATTAGGTATACACCCAGTTCAGAAGGAAAAAAAACACTCAAAATAAGATTGAACTTACGAGTTACAGATTAACATAAAATTATTAATTTGTAACTCGACACGTTGTTTCTGTGTAAAGAAATAACAATACTAATTTTCAGTTCGTTACTTCGTCTGTACCCAAGTAAACCAAAAAGTGAAAATAACACATTTTACTATCCGTTCACAAAGAGGTTATACAAAATTTTCGCCTCATTTAATTTATAATTGAACAGGATTCCGCCCCGAGCCTCACTTTGTGTTTAAATTATGAAACATTTTAATGTTTAATATTGAGATTTAAATGGGAACATTTTAAATTAATTGTCGGTAATATTTTTAAAGCCGTGTATGCCCAATGTGCCTCTAGGCATTTTATTCATTTGTGTTCGTAAGTTGAGTAAAGACAGGAGTTTAGGATAGACTTGTACCGTTTTGTCCATACAAACGTACTCCCCTGTTTCCTCCCTCGATAATGACCGTCCCATCTCGGAAAGAGTATTTTTGCTCTTCGATATCTGAGTGCAAAAGCCGTTTTTATCCGCTAGAGGATAAAGTAAATTGAATTAAGAACATCGTGTGCACTAAGTTTGTGAATTTAAAACATCAATAAACTTATTTACTTCTCCCTCCATGGTGCCGAATTTATCATACAACCTTTTTTTTTGCATTTAGTCATTTCCTCGCTGAGGTGGAATGAAAAGTAACGTGTTGTACTCGAGTGCAAAGATTTATCACCTCGTGCTCTTTTGATTCTCTCTTTCTCTCTAACGCTCAGGATTCTAATATACCATCGACGTTACCTCTATGTCCCTATGTTTTGCTTTTTTGCATAAATTAATTACTGTAAGAAAAATCCTTCGAAAATGACCAATTTCACCGCCCATTTTCAGACATACAACAAATAAATTTGATAAATATAAACAAAAAAGCAAAACATTGACACAAAGTCTTTTTCATTTTATTCTTGAAAGAATTATTAAAATCGGTTTAGTTTTGGAGGATGAAACAGGGGTATACGAAACGCTGAGATAGATGATTAGATAAAATCAGTTTGAGCTGCAGTTGTATCTTTCGCACTCTTGTCGGCGGTCCTGCGCTGCCCTCATTCACCGGTGATTATTAGTTGCGATTTTATATCATGTCATCATCATCATCATCTCAGCTGATGGACGTCCACTGCTGGACATGGGAGACCAAGGATCGCCATAATTACTGGTCCTGCGCTGCCCTCATCCAACGGTTTCCCGCCGCCTTCACCAGGTCATCGATCCACAGTGTGGGAGGCCTACCCACGCTGCACTTTCCGGTTCGCGGTCGCCACACGTGAACTTTTCGGCCCCATCGGCCATCGGTTCTGCGAGCAATGTGCCCCGCCCACTGCCACTTTAGTTTAGCAATTATTTGGGCTATGTCAGCTACTCTGGTTCTTTTGCGGATCTCTTCATTTCTGATTCGATCTCGCAGGGAAACTCCGAGCATAGCCCTCTCCATTGCCCTTTGGGTGACTTTCAGCCTTTTTATGAGGCCTTGAGTGAACGACCACGTCTCTGCTCCATATGTCATCACTAGCAACACACACACAATATCATGTGTCTAGTGACAATTCCACGGCTTCATCTACGAGTAACTACTTAGTTTAGTAGTGCGGTGTATAGTTATGCACCGCAACTCATTCCGTCACAGTAACAAAATAAAAACCTCCATAATTTCCATATGTTAACCCCTAAGGAGGAGGGAAGGAAACGTAGCCAATCTGTCAAGGACACATGCTTTCAACCCCTCCGTGAAGAGGGTTAGAGGGCAGGAGTGTTTGCTAGCCTATCTTTTCGCATCTGAGATCCAAATTATGCGGTTATTTGTCGATTGGCTCTTTTGGCGTTGGAGGAAAAGAGAGAAAGATAGCGACAAATCTTTCAGTTTTGTTGGCTACAATAAAATGCAAATTATTCTTTATTTTGATTCCAAAAATATGCTAAAGGAAAGCAAGCAAAAAGGGTACAAAAGGCGGTCTTAAAACTAAACAGCGATTTCTTCCATAGAAATAAAGTTGTATTATACAGTATCCTTCTGAAGGTCCTGTTTAAAGGGATGAGATGGGACCAGGGAAGAGGTTTTTAGCACCATTAAACTAAACAACATTCTTTATAGGACAAAGAAAGAAATCGCGAAAAAATTCAACTGTTCCATACAAAACTGCAATATAGGAGATATACCCAAATGTATGGGACTGTTTATATTTTGATGATTTCGATTTCCGAACAGTCCTTATGAATATGCAAAGAAAGGCTACCCTATACAAGGTGTTACAAAAGTAAAAATAAACGTTTAAAACGTTTAAAAAAATTATCAAAATGCTTGGGTCTGAGGTCACTAGCTTATAGTTTATTTACTTTACTGTATAGTATCAATTATTTTCTTAAATAGACTATGTATTATTGTATACATAACTTTAGCTTAAGAATTTATATTGTAATAGTTATTAAGTCGTGTTATGTTGTAGAGTTTCTGGCCGCATCTTCTCTACAGCGACAACACGTTCCGACGCGGTGGTAGCTTTAAAAAAAGATTTGACGCTTGATAAGTGTGCTGTAAGCTCCTATATTGAATAAATTATATTGACTTTGACTTTGACTTAGAGGGATTGTGTAGAGCATCAAACTGAACAAATTTATATGGGACCAACCTCGAAATCGCGAAAATAAAATCAGCTGTCCCATACATTTAGCTCGAGTAGATTTGTAGTTTATTATGGAACTTGCGACTTTTTTTCGCGATTTCGATATTGGTCCCATAGTGAAAGTTGTTCAGTTTAATGGTCTAAACCACCCCCTTGAATGTTTATTTGGAATTTTGTAACACCTTTTAAACTTACGTAAAAAGTAATATTGTACCAATAGCACAAATATCCGCTGCTCACATCCGAACTCCATTCACAGTTCGAATCGGTTATGAAAAACAAAATAACATCAATTTCCTGCTATCGTCAAATATGTATACATCTGTACCAGTAGGTACATGCGTCTGGTACTTTGACTATTTATATGTGAACTGGTTACGCGTGTAATTCTACTAACAAACATTTCTGCCACTTTTTGCGGGGGGCAAGGTAACATGAAATCCGCAACTTTGGATTTTATTCCCCATAACTTTAGATTCTAATTTTTAATGTCAAAAATCATGAAAAGTAGTCTCGTGTGAACCCCAAACGTTCTAAGTTCGAAGTTATTATTTCGCAATTATAGGCTGTCTCGTTTAGTGATAAGGTGTAAAATTGAATGTAAATGCACAAGATCAATTGTGCTTATACCGTGGCAGAGGGGAAATGCTACCGCAAGGCTAGTCCTTATAATAATTAGTCAAAGGTCTGGTATCATTTTATTCACGTTAGTACTAATTTCAGTCAATCAGCTCACTTCAACCCACTGCTGGGCATATGCCCTTATATTGCAACATTCTTCTTTATTAGCTGAATGTTTTTATAATCTAAAAGAATACATTGAATTTAAAGAATAATATAATTGAATAATGTTTTAGTTTATTAATTAAGTAACTATTAAAATTTTTATTTTTTGTTTATGTTGGTTTTTAAAATGTTGCTGTGCCCTTACAGGGTTTATGTGTGTGCTTTAACTGTATTCTTAAGATCTCATGTAACCATATAATGCAATAAATTATTTTGAATTATGAATTGCACACAGTCTGGTACTAATCTGACCCATTGCGATACTCTTTTTTTTTATGCTGGTGGTTGCTTATGCTTACCACTGCAATTCTGTCAATGTAAAGTAGTGGTAGTGTGTGTTATCTATCTAGATTATTGTAGTATCTACCCCAATCTCAAGGATTGTTTTTTGAGCAAAAACACATTTGAGGGAAGAGAAATACAAGATAGTCTGAGGAGAAACACCGCATTCACACTTCAAGAAATATAATTCGGAGCGCGCTCCATACAAACGAAGTCCGGTGATGTTTTCAATACTAACCAATTAAATTCAATTAAATTTTAACGAAAATCTGACTTCATACAAGCATAGAGATTACTTTCTAGATTGTTTCTGAAAATTTTCATTGACTTTAATTTGTTAGTATTGAAAATATCTCCAGACTTCGCTTGTATGCAGCGCGCATTTACCGGACCCGTCAATGTAACACAGAACAGATTTTCTTTACTCCGGCCAACCTGAATACGGACTCTATTTAAGCACCTGCAAATCGGCCTGAGCAGCTCCTGTCCTGGGTAGGTTTTCCAGGAGAGGGACAAACGGGCCAGGAAGTATGGTACCTTCCTGCCAAAGAACGCGTCTAGCTTGAGAAACCTCACTTTGAATTGGGTCGACACAGTTCCATTTTGACTTTACATAATATAGGCATATCGTCGCATCCCGAGCACATGAAAATGTCTCGGCGAGGCCGCACCAGAATGAGCTTCATACAAAAGAGGCGCCGAAACGGAAACCGCCGCTAGACCCGTATACACGCCATTTTGATCCAGAAAGCAACGGATTACAACTTTTTTCGCGAGTCTAGCGCCGTTGTGCGCGCTTTAAGGGCCTATGTCGAAAAATAATTGAAGCGAAATGGGCGTGTGATAGCTTATATTACTGCCTGATGCGAGAAAAAGAGACAGGGCGGCGCACGCGCCTGAAACGACGCAAGCATAAAACAAACTTTATTGAATTGTAATTGTACTATTTATGTAAGTTCAATTCTGCTCTAATCAAAATTTATAAAAAATCAATCTCTTTTTTGAAATCAAGCCTCTTGTTTCTAATATCCACCGTTTAGCACTTCCAAGCATTTATCGATAAAGACGGAGGCTACTTTGACTTGTTTTTCTATCGAGAAAATGTGTCTTAATCGTGTTTTGGCTCTAATCAAAACTTCAATTATATGTTCAATTTACACATATCCGCAAATCATGCTCCTACTGTTAGTACTTCATGAGATATGATGCTTTGAAGAATCCTATTTTTTTCACATATCCTCTTAAGAAGCTTGACTTTTAGTCGTATCTATTCATATGTCCCGAGCACACATCTCTAGCTCGCATTGAACGTAAAAAACCTCGCCTTGCTAAGCCCTTTCCCTATAGATCTGCGCTGTGCGAGGCAAAAAAAAGTAACAGTACTATTTGTGAATTTTTCTTAGCTTACAGCTTAGTACAGCTTGGATAGTAAAGTACCCTCTGACCCTGCAGCGCATTTTTGTACGGATTACAAACAACAAAATGCAACCAAGACTGCACTACACTGCATGCTCAATATTGGCAATGAATGAAGGACATTCTGAGAGCTCTCCACTCAATCGCTAACTTATTCTGTTTGTTCTCAGACGGAATGTTCACAAATTGATGTAGTTTTCGTAAGCAGTGTTCGTGATCGAACAACATTCACACAATGGCCGCCTGTTACACTGTAAGTAAATATTATGCTTGCACTTCACATGGCCTAGTAAGAAAGTAAGTTATATATTATAGAATCCCACTGCAGGGCAAAGGAATAAGGATGAGAGGGAGTGGGCCATAATCCACCACGCGGGCCCAGTGCATGTTTGTGGAGGAAAGTTAGTGGTGTTAGTAGTTCGTGATGGCCTATTTGTTATACTCTATGTAGAGTATGTGGTTTAAAGGTTAATGATACTTTTCCTTCTACCCTGTATAAAAGGATAGTTTAATTCAACACGTAAAACACTAAATTAATGTAAAAAAACAAAAGGTTTTAGTATAGTAAACATGTTTTATGTTCATTTGTACTTCTAGTCAACACATACAATTCTAGTCACCCGCGGAAGAATGCAGTGAACCGTAAAGTCGTATACTCTTATTAATGTGTCCAACATAAAGAGACCTCATAACGCTGTAATGATAATAGACCAATAAAATTTTCCTTCTCATAGTCGGTAGTAAAGTGTTCTTTAATTAAATATCTAAAAATACTTCACTAAAATAAAACATTTTATTTGTTCGTGCGGTATGATGAGTAAATCATTTTGTAATGACGGAAATTGCGTCTTTTTTCAGAACAATCATCATCAGCTTATAAACGTCCCACTGCTGGGCACAAAAGTAAGATAAAGCTTCTAAAGAGCGCATAATCACATGAGGCGATTGCTCATATATTGTCCACTGGACGAGCCGGTTTTTCCACGGGCGGCGAGAGGCGTGTTGGTAAACTCGTCAGTAAAAGATTACGCAAACAAAAAAATTTCTGGCAGTCTAGGTGAGATGTTTGGGATCCAGCCGTGGCCCGACCCTTGTTAGTATGCAATTTCATTTAAGAGAGTATGTGTGAAAACTTCTCTAACGTGATTTAGGTTTCTGTTTGGTATCTACGCGCATGTATATGCCACGCCTACGCATTCATATCATTATCATCTTCAGTATACCTATATTATCATCCATATCACACATCCAATTTCATATTATTTTGCACTTAAGTAATTATAATGACACTTTCAAAAAACGCTAAAAGTAACAATTTATTTTATTATTTGTCTCCATTTACCGAAATTAAAGTTCAATGATTATTGATTACGCAACGGTGTAACACACACCCATATCCTAGTATATATTGGACAAGTTAGATTGGTTTGTTTGCGGAGCGTGCCACCGACGGAAAGTACGTGAAACTGCGGAACAAGCTATTGTCCCGAACATACGCTGCATCGCTACGGTGTGAATAAAATATCATACCTACTAACATTACGTGACTTTTACCTGTTTGTCTGCATTCGTTTTAGCTATTTTATTGAAACGTGCTTTACTCTACTTTTCTGTTTTATTTTGAGAAAAGTGAACTCTGTGCTTCAGGTATAATGATTTTTTTAAGCTGTGTGATTTAGGTTCAGAATTAACTACTCCATTTCTCCCTGCACGGGTCGTGCAAGACAATTAAAAGAAAATTTTTCTATGCGCAAAGAGGCAAAGGGTAGCTATGACCACGTCATTCCAACCGTAGGCGTAGCAATGATTTTTTCATAGAAGGGGGGAAGGCTCAGGCTAGGTCGCTGCAATAGAATCAAAATCACTCAAGTTCTTACGACCTAAAATCTGGAACGAAAAAAGCATGCTCGAGATTCTACATCACAATAAAAACATAATACGTCCAAAATCTAGAGCGAGCAAAGCAAGCTCGAGATTTCATTGCATTCTGGAGCGACCGAAGCTAAGTGAGCTCGATATTTACTGCAATGTGTCTAGGTCCTTGTGATACAATCATTGCCAGGAGCGAGATAAAAGTTTTTACGACCTCAAATCTGGATGGAGTAAAGCAAGCTCGAGATTTTACT